>CM035123.1:13896250-15365000 GCA_020205555.1 Panax stipuleanatus
AAAAACTCATGAACACGTTATGTATATATAATCATGTATATACCAATTTTCATAGAAGTTCAATTAATAGAGAACTAACAATGAACAATTTAAAACAAAATCTTTAAAACACAAGGGTTCAAATCATACCCTTGATGCTTAGTGAGGAAGAAGATGGTGAGGTTTAGCAATGACTCTCTCAAGGCTTTCCTCCTTTCTTCTTCTTCTTCTTCTCTCTTCTTCTTCTCTTTTCACTCCATCTTTCTCTGTGTTTTCTCTCTAACACAGACTAACCTTTGTTTTGTTCTTTTAACCAACGTATATACAAAATATACATACAACATATATACATAATATGTAACTTACAATATTAATGTATATAATAAATCCTATACTAATTACAATTAAAATAGAGGTTACACCTTTGAATTTTTTTTTTTTAAAAGCCCTAAGGCTTGTTTGGCAAAACAAGTTATTTTAAAAACAAATTTTTAGTAGTTAAGGTCATGTTTGGGTAAAACAGTTTTAAAACAAAAGTAAGGGCCTTGTTTGGAAAAAAATCATTTAAAAACTCTTCTCTTTATTTTAATAAATCCTTTTAACACATACTTTAATGTTACTCTTTAATTAATTAAATCTTAACATTTTAATTTAATTAATTAAAAGTTTAACATCAATTAAGCACATAAAATTGTCACATAATTATAATTAATTGCTAATTATAATAGCATGTAACACTCATCACATTACTCATCTAATTTAATTATCTCAATTAAATTAGAACTATAACATAAAATCATTATATCAATTAAATTAAATACTAAATATTCATTTAATTAATATACTACACTTAATTACATTACTCCATAATAATCACATAATTATTTATTTAACTCAATAAATAATTCAATTAAAATATTTATTTACTCCAATAAATATTAACATTAATATTTAAATTATCTTCACATAGCTTCACATATTTCACCATATATGACACGTATTCACATACTTAAACTCAAAACATCAGATAATAAGAATTTTATTCATTAAATTCTCTTTTATAAATTCTGAAAATCTGGGATGTCACAGTAGCCCTATGTCATAGAATAACTAATAAACACATAAAAAATAATATAATCAATAAAAATTTATTTTCTTAATTATTAATTCTTTAAACTTAATTTCTGGACAATCTGATTTTTCGGGTTGTCAGAGGAGAAAAGAGAGAGGGGATAGTTTTTTTGTAAGTTTCATAGTTCCTTAATCAAAATTTAGGAAGAAAAGAGAGAAGGACAAACAAAGGTATATGATTTTTAACCTTAATTTGGTATTATTTTCTTTTTGTTTGGTTTGATGTTTGATGATCTAAAGTTTATGATCTTAAGATCTAAAACATTAGATCTATATGTTAATAAATTTTTCATGTTTAGATTTAACCCTTTTGAGTGTCAAAAGTTGGATCTAAAGCAATAAATGAAACCTAGTTTTTTAAAAGTTAGAAAACCCTAATTGTTTTCTACTTTGTAATCTTATAACTTGAGATCTATAACTTCTTTTTGCGATCCGTCAAAGAGGAGTACTTGATATATAAGTTAACTACTAAACCTAAGTGGTAGCACTAAAAAAAATATGTTTACAATTCGTGGTAACTGTTTTAGTCAAAATAGTCCGGATAATGAACAAAAAACTATAAAGCTTACTGATCCGTCTATTATAGGGACTGTTTTGTCAACTTTTTATACTTTAAAAATTTTGAAAAACTTTGGAGAGATAATATGAGAAGTTATGTGAGTTCTATAAAAAATTAAAAAATTTTGGTTATGTATAATGAGAGTTATGGTTGTAACGGCCAAGGACTACTTTCAAAAGTGTAACCAAATAACTCTTTGTGGTGAACTCCAAAAATTATAAAATATTTACTGAAAGTACATATATATAACAGGAACATACCCTGTATATTTCAGAATTTTAGATAAAGTTTCGATTTATGATAAATGTAGCAAGATTTGGCTGTTTTGGACTATTTAAATATAGTAAATGGATTTTAATAATTCTAGAAAAAATAGATTTTCATAAGACAGTTATAATCTGTCAAATCCTAGAAAACAAACATTTTTGGAGTTGTTTTGGTATTTTCCATATAAATGATTGAGTTATGAATAAATGAATTAAATATGTTATGTAATGTTAAAAATACGAAAAATAGGATTTTAGGACTTGGAAATCCTAAATATGGTATATGTAGATTTTTGATGGGGGGTTTTGGTCATTTGTGATAAGATATTATGTGTATGACCTTTTAAAATGATTAAATGAATTAATTTGTAAAGTGTAAATAATTAAAATAAATTATTTAATTGTTTATTAAATGATTAATAACATTAGACTAAGATATTATTACGTAATTAATAATATTTAGATTAAAGTTAAATTAAAATATTATTAAATGATTAATAATATTAATTAAGAATTTAAAATATTATTAAATGATTAATAATATTAGTTAAAGATTAAAATATTACTCCCTCCGTCCCAGGATAAAAGTCCTGGTGGACTTTTCTAGCATATTAAGAAGAGGAATGGAATGACAAAATTACTCATAATAATGTCATTAATTAATCATTTAATTGTGTATATATATATATATATATATATATATATATATATATATATATATATATATATATATATACTATTTCTTGAAATTCAGCCCAAGTGCTCAATAAATATTGTTGTGTTTTCATAAAAAGTAGGCATAATCAATTTTTCATAGAGAAACTCCAAATTCAATTCTCATAAAACTACTTCCAACGTGGTGGGAATAAAAAATCAATGAAACAAATTAAGTGCATGAGATTTTCAATGTACGTGAGAGAGTGACTTTCTAGCTTTTCAATTTAAAATATTTTCAGCACATAACTAATTATACTTATTAAATATGGAGAGAGAATTAGAATAAGAAAAATCTGAGATATTTAATGCTAAGGGTATAATAGAAAAAATTATGTAAAAGTTTGGTTATTAAAGGAAAGTGGACATTTAACATGGGACTACTCAAAAATAGTAATAAAGACTTTTATCTTAGGACGGAGGGAGTATTAAATGATTAATAATATTATGAGATTAGTAAGTTATTATTAAATGATTAATAATACTATGTGGTGAGTAAGACATTATTAAATGATTAATAATGTTATGTGGTGAGTAAGATATTATTAAATGATTAATAATAATTGTGAATAAATAAAATATTATTAAATAATTAATAATATTAAATGAGAGTTTAAAATGGATAATATAGTGAAATAAAGTTATTTTAAATATAGTATGTAGAATTAGACATTTAATAGGCTATATTAAGGATGTAGTATGTTGGTAAAGGGAATCCAGGTTGCTGGATTTGGAATCTAGTTTGCTAGATTATCAATGTAGTTCGCTGGATTGGTTATATGGTTTACTGAATTATAAATAAGAACTTATAAAATGAAAGAGTAAGTGTTAAATCTAAAGTAGTACAATCATACTCTTTAATGGTTGATATATAGTTTCTGGGCTAAACGATTCCTTCAGGGAGCGGAAGTATATACGAACTAGCTACCGATCTCACTCGTTGTGAAAAACAGTGTAGACGAGACGAAAAAATAATTTGTTGGTTGTATGTGGGAAATCACTCAGTATACTATATTGAATACTATTAAAGACTCAATGTATGCTAGGTTTAAACTTGTGAATACGTATGGTGTTAAGGTGTTATCTAATGTTTGATTATGTGATTACATGTTAGATAAATTACTATAAGTAAGATATATGATGCTAATTGAGAGATTAATCTTATTAATGATAGGTCTTACAAAAGAAGTTAACTTAAATTGCATAGCAGTAGTCAACAAATAAGACAAGTTCCCTAACTCAAACTCGGATTATTATCTTTCAAGCATGTTAGTGGATAATTATTGTTGATTATTTACATCCATAATGATTATTGTTATTCGTACATAGTGCAATTGATTTATGTTCTAATATTTGAACTATTTACGAGACATGTCTCAGCTATTTGTTTTGGCAAAACTAATATTTGTTAAAGCATTATACGTTCTATTTATTATGAACTGATTTATTAGAAGATCTATGCCATTGATTTTGGCTAGATCAGTATTGATATTATATGTTAAAATCATAGTATTTCTTTTAAAGCAATCCAATTCATATTGTTGTGGTACGGACTCATGATGTAAGACTGAGATGAACAAACTTTATTGTCGGACATCAGACCCCTTGCGCTATTTTTGAGTATTATGCATAATATAAGTGATAGTAGTGTTCATACAAGCCAATCATGTATGATGATACAACACATACTTTGTAAATAATATTATTTATTTATTAATTAAAGAATTCATTTATTAAAGGCATTTAATTATCTACATGATGTTGTTTTTATAATATATAAATAATCCATAGTTTTAAGCAATGCTTTTAGAATCATGATGTTGATCATGTTAATGAGATCTATATTCTTAGAAAGCTTAAAACTAAAATAGTTCCTAATTATTGGATTACTAAAAAGAGGATTAGTAAATATAGATAGATTGGTACATATGTTGCTTGCTCATTGGATGAGGATGATTGATCTCATGATCATTTGTGTGGAGACACTAAAGCAAGTATGTAGGTGCTTATTGGAGAATGTGACGCCCCCAAATCTGGGTACACTCAAACCCAAGATATGGTGCTACACGGTGCTACAATCTACTCATACATTCAATTGAGGACATCAATATTAATGCATAAGTTTACTAATTATTACATTCTATTAAATTCCTTCCCAAGTATTCGTAACCAATACATTGTTCTGTGTCATAATATCAGTAAATATAATACCAATATTAGACTATTACAAAGGTCACTACTTGTCCAGCTTGGACTTGCCTTTGTCTTTACCGGATCCTTCAGTCCGTTCGTTCTTAGCTGAAATCATTTAGTTTTAAGCAAGAATGAGCATAAACATCTAAGCAAGTTATACAGTATATCTTGAAATCACAAAATCAAGAATCATATTCCTTGGTCTTCAATAACTGTACAATAGTTATGAAGTACTTTAGAATAATCAAAATATCATTTTGATTCCTTTAAAACCATTCCCAAGGACTTTATAGCCTCTTCGGAATCCATCTTGGTCCACGACCATGAACCATATTTTAGTTCTCATTCATGAAGGGAACAACCCGGCACGAAGGTTGTAAGTTCGATATAGCTTACGAGCACATCCAGGTGATCAGCATGTAGTACTCTATGTTAATCAACACTCATACATTAAACGTGTTTACGTTTAATTGGTGGCAACCTCACGTGCCTGTCGAATTAACGACGTTTAAAACCTTTGTTTTATTCATACTCAGGTTTACCTGAGAATCCGTACCAAGCAATTGGCATAGGATTACAACATTATATATATTTTGGAAATATTTCCCACCAAAATAAGCTAAATCTCAGTCTAGCCGAATCAAATGGCATCGTTTATTCAATAACAGTTCATGCACAAGCAATTATGCACAATGACCTCTTGTCCAACCATAATGTATAGACAAGAGTTTAGAAAACTTGCATTCATAGTAAAGTATGAACAAAGTTAGAAAACTTGCCTTTGTGTCTTCTAAACCTTTACACGTAGTCTATTCAATCTTTACAACGTCTACAAAGCATAACACAAAGAATACCTATGAGAATTCATCATCGATATACCAAGTATAGCCTAACTTCTCCTTCTTGTATAACTTAATCGAAATGTTAAATTAATAACATTCATTTAAGTTATTTAATGTTCATTACGGTTTATTAACATCCTATGTTATAAACCAACTCTTCTTAACCATCACTAGGCATGATGATTAATCGAGTATTTAACTTGTTCCTTAACTTAGTTTTGGTTAACGTCCAAAAGTTAAGTTTAATTACGTTTATTTAACATTTAATTTTCATAAACTCTTACTTAAACATGTTGTTTAAGGTTTACATTACATCATTTACTAGCCCCTTAATGATATGCAAAAGGTTAAGTAATTATTAACAAGGTCAACTTTTCTCACATGTTGGCGCTGCGGCGCCAGATATTGCCCTTAGAGTGGCGTTGCAGCGCTACTCTCCAGAGTTTTCTTCCAGGAGTGGCGCTGCGGCACCGGATTTAAGTCTATAGGCTGGCACTGCGGCGCTAGCTCTGCAACTTAGAAAATTTTTCTAAGTCTTTGAAAATTCTGAAATTCCGGAGTCCGTAACTTGATCGTTATAACTCGGAATTGGTTCGTTCCAAAGCCAAAAGTTCATAAATGACATGCTCTACCATCCTATCAAGTTGGACTTCATTTTCTAATCCGTCAGCGAGAAATTTGCCGATTGGTCTATTTTTACATTTTCGTTAAACGTTCGTGAACGTTCGACGCTCAAATCTTTGTTTTAAGTCGGAATCAATCCATTCTTTCCCTTGCAAGTCTTATTTACCTAAATTCACGTGTTGCAATAAAAAACCATTGTTTTCGATGCTCACGGCGACTTTTGACTTCTAATCCGAGAAATTTACGTTTTCGACGATTATCATCTAATCGCGTAACTTCCGCCGAATCGTCGTTCTTCATTATTTTTACTCCAAACCACTTGGAATCAATCCCATGGTTAAATATTACTAATTATAATCATTCAAAATATTTAAGTTTTTCATGGTTTCACATGTTCATTAGTCCATTTCCTATGAATTCATTAAGTCCATTATTAGTACCTAATCAATTCTTAGTCTTCCATCATGCATGGCTTGTTAAGGTTCTTCGTTACTCATTAAGCCATCCTTATAAATTTTTAGGGTTCATGCTTTCTCTAACACTTCTCTATCAAAATTGTTATTGAAAGAAAAGATGATATTTATATACTTTCTTATGATTATACCTTTTGTGTTCTTTGTGGAGTGAGTAAGGATACTCAAAGCTTATTTAATCCCCTTGGTTGAAGAAATGTCTTCACAAACACAAGCTAGCTTCTCTTCTTATCTCTCTCTAGATGTTAGGATTTCTCAAACAACCAAATAATGAAGAGCAAGCTCTATATTTATAGAGTTGGCAAGGCTTAGGGTAGGATGGTAATTTAGGCCCAACCTCCTCTACTATTCCCACCTCCTCTCCTTTCTTTCCCACCAAGTTAAGGCCCATGTGCTAGCACATGGCCAACCATGTCCCCCCTTGTGCTCCCATATGCTCCCATGTGGCCTTGTTCCCCCATGTCCAAAATGGGTTGTGGGTTGAACTGTGGGTTAAAACCACCCGTTTACCCAATGGTTCGACCCACGGGTCAAACTTATCAACTTTTAATTCCAATTAATTCTAATTCACTTTATTTTAACTTATTTACTCCGTATAAAATTCATATTATACGTCGTATTAATTCTCGTATTCTCTCCGTATTATTCTTATATAATACATCGTATTATACACGTATTCTTTCCGTACAATAATCATTTATTATTATACGTAAACAATTATTTCATTAGATCACTTTCCCTAACCGTTAGGATTTTAAGTCCCTACGCGAAAACTTCGTGAGTCATAAATAAAATATTATTACATATTCCATCTCGTATTGAAATCCTATCATTACGCGTTTCTCGAAATTTCAAAATAAATTTCCGAGCAGAAATGGATGAATAGTAATTCCCATACTTTTTCCTCCCGAGAAAACTTTTCTCTGCTAACTTAACTTTTCACGGTATATTACTGTCAAATCTTTCGACAGAATGTCATTCTGACATTCTGAACTCTCGGAATGGCATAGGGTCTCAAACCCTAACCCTTAGGGTTGAATAGTGTCTATTTCGTCTTTTCCCAAAAATATTTTTATTCTCGAAAACTTTTTGTTTCGTCTTATAAATTCATATCATTTATTCCTAGCACGTAGCCAGAATCCTACTCATTTCTACATTCTCTAGGTCACAAAATGACCTACAATTAACTTACTCAGTTTAATAAATAAATAATCCAAATTTTATTCAATAAATCAAATAAAAATTTATTTACATAAACGTTCGATTTTCTCGGGCGTTACAGAGAATAAGTTCACTGAACGTGACTCGCTATGGAATACCTAATGGAGTTTTACTTGCCTGTCAATAGGAATTCCTAATGTGATAGTAGTACAAGTGATTCTTAGAATTGAGATCATCATAGTATCTTGTATGTAATGAATTATACTTTGAATTATTCCTTAAGACCCTTAGGGTATATCAAAGAGTATGCTTGGGTATAATGAGTTACATATGGAGATAATGAATGATCAATAAAGAATCTACCCCTTCTCGTAAAAGAAGAGATATATTCTATGTGATTCGTTAAATGACAACCCAATAGTCATTGGCCAAGGCAGAATGAAATTAGAAAGGAGTTTCTAATTTGCATTATTTGGACTTGTGCATTTTTTAATCGAAATACATATAATTAAATAAGTTAAGACTTAACAGTAATTCCATGGCTTATATTTAATTGGGACATTGTATGGTGGAAGGACTGAATTGTATGATAACTATTCACTCACAGGTTCTTTTATGATTAATGTTGAAATCTATATTATCTGGAAAGTCGTTGATCGCTAGGGAGGATTATCCTTATTGTAGAATAAATATTATTTATTTAAATAGATTACTAGTTTCATTTATTTATTTAAATAAGATTAAAATTTTCTAATTGATTTATTCACAACCGGTTTAATATAGAGAACCTATAGGGTCACACCATAAAAAAAGAATAATTATTTAAGAAGGTAATGACATTATCGTAATAATAAATTAAGTGTAATTAATTTAATTTATGGTGGTAGAATAAATTAAATAACTTAATATTTATTATTTAATATTTTAAAAATATTAAATATAAATTAATAAGAGGAGTCTTATTAATATTATTACAATTATTATTATTTTAATTTTTAAAGTAGTTTAGAAATTAATTTAATATTAGTACTCTCATTTAATCCTAATAAGATTAGGAGGCAAATTAATTAAATGAATTTAATTAATTATTCCCAATGTGGTGGGAAACCTAAATTAATTAAAGAAGTTTAATTAATTAAATGAAACCCCATGTCTAATAGGATTAGAAAGGTTGACCAATATCTATATAAGAGGAGTCTTATAATAGATATCAGTTGATGCAATTCCAATTGTTGGAGAGTATTTTTTTCTATAGAGGATAGAAAACTAGGGTTTAGCCAACCACTCTCCTTCTTGAATAATTTCTCTTCCTTAGTGGATCACCTCTAGAGGTCAAACACTTGGGTGACTAACGTTGATCAAAGGAAGGAATCTACCCCGGATATTCAAGGAGATCGCGATGAACAAGGAGTTAAACTTGTACCTGTGGAAGCTTCGTTCTACAAGGGTATGATTCCATAACTACTTATTTATCGTTTTAAATTAATAATTTTCATAAAGGATGATCCGGGTAATGTTTTTGTAGAAAATTTTAAACTTTGATATATCATGCTTCTGCTAATTTTTACAATTTGATTGCGCCCACGATTTCGTACAAACCTAACAGTGGCATCAGAGCAAAATGTTTATGCAATTATTAATTGTTTTGATTCTATATATATATTATGACACCCCCAAATCCGGATACTTTAATTTTCACGGGATTTGGTGTTCACTATACAAATATCATATATTTATCTACCTATAATAAAAGCAAACTATGAAATAGATAAAAACATCTCCATCATCTCCCCTTATGGGGTTACAACATCTGAATAATAAATATATAATTAAATCCCAGGTCATACTAACCTTAAATCTCAAATGTGGAAACGTAAACAATTAAATAAGTCTTAAACATCACAACATAAGTCTTAGACAAATATTATCAAATAAACAACAAGTCTTCATCATTTATTGACTTTGCACTTGCCTTTGCTAGTGGAAGGCTCGTCGGACCTTTCGTTCTTAACTGCAATGTTATTATGCAAGAGTGAGCACGATTGCCAACAAGTATAACAATATAACAATATAATAACATTCGAATGAATCAAAGACTTCTAAATAAAAAAAACTCGACTTTTGAATCAAGAATGAGTAACAAGAATCAAAGGAACATCTGAGGGTCATAAGACCTTGTACTATGTCCTAGGTTGTTAGTATTTCTACTTTAAATCTTTAACAGTCATAAGACTATATGGACTCTACTATTCGTACTTAGGGGGATCAGCCCTTAGTACCATACTATGCACAATATCTCAACGCTAAAGCGTAAACAATCCCCTATAAAGGGTTGTTCATCTCAGTTTGACATCAGAGTCCGTACCAAAGAAAGTTTGGTTTGGATAAGTTCAATAATAGTTCTAGAATTTAGAACATTCATCAACTATGGACTAGTCGAATCAATAAGGGTTCGCTAGCCTTACAAGTTTCAACAATAATTGATAATCGAATTGAAATATAAATCTCAAGGGTATACAATTGAATAAGGATTGTATACTGAAGTAATACTTAACAATGCTTATAATATCTTATACGAAATCTTAACTTGAATAAGCAAGAATAAGAACTTGATTGTTATAGAATCATAAGTATAGAACTTGCTCAATGAGAAACTTTGAATTTAGAAAGCTTGCTCAATGAAAGTAAAGATTAGGAAACTTGCTTAACAATAATAAGTTAGGGATAGAACACTTGCTCAATTTAAAGAGTATAGATAAGAAAACTTGTCTCGTGCAGAAGCTACAAATATAATTACAATTCACTTCCTCAACGTCCTACACATTACATTATGTATACGATATCGATTAGTTTTCATAACCACGATGTTTAACTGTTGAACTTTTCACTTAAGTTCAACTTAGCAACTTGGTTCACAAATCTTAACTTGTTGACTAACCACATAACATAAATCTGAATCACAACATGCATACGACACAAGTGTAACTCTTAAATGGTCAAAAATCACACTTTACGACAACAATATTCAAGTTCACACATAACTAGTTAACATAAAGCTTCTGTAACGACCGGGAAATTTCACTTAGTTTAAAATTTAAGTTTTGAATATTATTTTTATTGTGTGTTTAAATGTCGTTGTATGACCTATGATGGTGACAATATTGTAGTATTTTTGTTACGTGCAAGAATAAATAATTAAGAATTTTGAAGACGAAAATAAAAAAAATTTGAGAAAGTTTGCGTAAAAACACTATTCACGTGAAAAATGATATGAGTTAGGTTTTTACCCTAAGAGTTAGGTTTTGACCCTAAGTTCTTTTGAGAGATCCGTACATCATATTGAATTTTCGTTTCAAGATCTACCAGTAATACGTCGTGAAAATTTTATTGTCCAATAAAAATTTTCTCCGAAAAACGTCGTGGTTGACACCTTTTGCTTAAAAATTTTATTTCGTATTTAGACTTTTCGGTATATTCATTTTAACAAGTTGCTTTATCGTGCTTATAATGACAAAATACTTTGTCGTGCTTACACTGATAAAATGCTTTATCGTGCTTACACTGACAAAATGCTGTGTCGAGCTTGGTAGATATTTTTGGTGGCAAGCTGCTGTGTCGAGCTTGGTTGCAAGCTGCTGTGTCGAGCTTGGTAGATATTTTTGATGGCAAGCTGCTGTGTCGAGCTTGGTTGTAAGCTTCTGTGTCGAGCTTGGTAGATATTTTTGGTGACAAGCTGTTGTGTTGAGCTTGGTCGCAAGCTGCTGTGTCGAGCTTGGTTGCAAGCTGCTGTGTCGAGCTTGGTAGATATTTTATGGCTTAAAGACCAAAATACCCTAACTTATGAAATCTTATAAATAGGCCATTCCTCCTTCACTTAAATTCACCAATTCACAAAGTTATAATCTCAAGTTGCAAAGAAATAGTAAAAGCTTGCAACTACAAGAGGTAACATCTCTAGTCGTTGTTATGTTCGATTTTATTTCATTTTATAGTCTAAAAGCTCAAGAACATAAGTCGTGGCCATGTTCAGATTTTCCAACTTCGTGTTCTTCATATGTTCTTGAGCAAGACGTTATTATGTTTAATTTTATTTAATTGTATAGTAGAAATGTCAAGAACACAAATCGTTACCATGTTCGGATTTTCCAACTTCGTGTTTCTTCATGTGTCCTTGAGCAAATCTAGTATTATTTAAGTTTATGTTATTTCATTTATAAAATATTATAATCACATATGCAAGCTGTTATAATGCCCAAATTATTTTAATTATGAAAACCAAAAGCTCAAGAACATAAGTCGTTACGATGTTCGATTTTTAGTTCTTCGCGTTCTTCGCGTTCTTTGCATTCTTCGTGTGTTCTTGACCAAAAGTCATAAATTTTACATAAGTAGGTTTATGATTTTATTATTTTTATGTTATAAGGTTTTATTAAGTGTTAGAACATGTTATCCTAGCAAATTAATGCTTGTGGTATCATGTTTTACCAAATGAAATAAAGAATTGTGAACAAAATCACAATTTTGATCTTTCTGTCCATTTTCCAAAATTTAAAAATGGAAATTTGTTTTTGAAATGAATAGGAAAGTTGTAGATACAGAAGTTAACAGCGCGTAGGTGCAAGAATCACCCAAAAATGTTTTAAAATGAAGAAGTTATAGTAGTTTCCGTAAAGGATGTCAAAGTTGAAAATGTCTTCGAGGCTCTCGGATTTAAGGGCTTAAAAGAGCTAGGATGTTAAGAAGCTTATATCACCTATAAACATAATTAAGTTAAGTTATTATATGATATATAAAGTTATATAATACGATGAATCTAACCGCTTATGCACTATATGATTATGTTGGGTTATTTTAATAATGTTACGCTTATTGTTTATTATACTAAAACCAAGGCAAGTTTTTTTCGCACTATGTGCAAACTTTCTATTTTGATTGCAAGTCTCCTAACTTACATAACTTTGCATATTATGCAAGTATTCAAACTTTACCTTTTCATTGTGCAAGTATTCGAACTTTACCTTTTCATTGTGCAAATATTATATCCGTAAATGTATTACATTACGCAAGTTTTATACTTAAATCTTTTGGCATTACCTGAATACCTTTTGATATCTTTTACCGAGCCAGATTGTTACTTATTTATTGAAAAAGTTACTGCTATTGTTTCAGCATAACTTAAGAAATGAATCACTTATTCATATGATATTGAATTGTTGTTTATTAAGCATAAACTGTTAGTCAAACCAAATTATTTTGGTAAGGCATCTTATATTGAGTTGAATTTATCCTAAATTGGGTTTTCTATATGTGTGTCTATGAATGGAAAATAGAATTAGGATGACATGCATACTCCTAGGATACGGAATAGGCTGATCCCCTATCTCAGATCTGAATACGCAGATTTCTAAGTCTGTGTGACTGACAAAAATGGTTGAGTGAAATAAAAATTCCAGAAATGGTCGTCAACCCTCAGTAAAGTGAAATTGTTGAACTATCGTTTATTCTAAATCAAACATTTTGTTATATAAATATTTTGTTATCTGAATGAGGGTATTAAATAACTTTGGGAGTTCTGTAAGCACTGAAGTCGCTCCTCGGTTCCAAGAAAAATATTATCATTAATACTGTGAATGTCAGATAGATAGGAACTATTGATATGAAATAAATATACATAAGATGTAAACCTATTCATCCAGGTGAGGGTATCCAAACACGAAAACTGTTTTGACGGGAACTATTATCTGTTATGGGATACTGTGAATATTGGAGAGATATGAATTATATATTATGGAATATTTATTGACGTAAGCACCAAATCAGCTACGGGAAATGTAGAGAATTTGGGGGCGTCACAAAATGATATCAAAGCATTAGGCTATAGCTCTAAGGTAGAGGTATCTTAGGATATAGTCTTTGAGTCCGTAAAAATGTTTAATTACACATAAAATAACCTAAAATGCTTATTATCTTTTTGTGTAAAACTTATATCATATATATATATATATATATATTAAATATCTGAACTAATGATTTTTAAGTCTATGTTATCTCTGGCAATGATTACCATGTCTGGTTGAATAGAACAACCTATGAATTCTAAGTCTTTATGACTGACAGAATCTAGAAAATGTGGGGTTGAATAGATAAACCTCAGTATATATATGTGGAAAAATCTTTGAACTATATGTTCATTCAATTCAAACACAGTGTGAGTATAACTTGTTAAATGTTTAAACTTACTGAGCCTTTTCTAGCTCATCCTTACAAATATAATTTCCTTTGCAGAAAGGAAACGTGTATAGATAAGTGAACATTGTTGACCTAATTTATATATTAGGAATTTGATGTGAGAAAGGATGAATTCAGAAAATTCATATTGAAGACTAAGTTAGAGATAATTTCGAGGACGAAATTCTTATAAGGAGGAGAGAATGTAATATCCTGAATATTTATAGAACTTATACATATGATATTAAATGACTAAAGTTGATTGTAAAATAATTTCGAGGACGAAATTCTTATAAGGATGAGAGAATGTAATATCCTGAATATTTATAGAACGTATAAATATGATATTGAATGACTAAAGTTGTTTGTAAAGTTAATTTCTAGGACTAAATTCTTTTAAGTAAGGTTGAATGTGATGACCTGAACTTTTTAGAACTTATCAATTCAAATTTATGCGAATATATAAAAAATTGAATTATATGTTAAATGTGGCATGGAATGTTCAAAAACGTTCGTTTCTGTGTTTATTTTTTTAAAGTTATATCATCTATATAATAAACAAGTAAAATTTCTTTTGTACGATGTCAAAAGATAAGAAGTTGTGAAAGATGTTGTGTTGAAAATGCACCAGTTTTGACGATACTATATAAGATAATATAAAGATAAAGATGTAGAATAGTTATTCACATCTTTTTATTGGTAATGTGTATCGTGATTCTGAGGACATAATCTTTATAAGGAGGGAAAAATGTAACCACCGAGAAATTCCACTTGGTTTAAAATTTAAGTTTTGAATATTATTTGTATTGTGTGTTTAAATGTCGTTTTATGACCTATGATGGTGACAATAGTGTAGTATTTTTGTTACGTGCAAGAATAAATAATTAAGAATTTTGAAGACGAAAATAAAAAAATTCTGAGAAAGTTTGCGTAAAAACACTATTCACGTGAAGAACGATACGAGTTAGGTTTTTATCCTAGGAGTTAGGTTTTGAGCCTAGGTTCTTTTGAGAGATCCATACGTCATATTGACTTTCCGTTTCAAGATCTATCGATAACAAGTCGTGAAAAGTTTTATTGTCCAATAAAAATTTTCTCCAAAAAACGTCGTGCTTGACACCGCATGCTTAAAAATTTTATTCCATATTTGGACTTTTCAGTATATTCATTTTTGACAAGTTGCTTTGTCGTGCTTACACTGACAAAAAGCTTTGTCGTGCTTACACTGACAAAATGCATTGTCTAACTTGGTTGCAAGCTGATGTGTCGAGCTTGGTAGATATTTTTGGTGGCAAGCTGCTGTGTCGAGCTTGGTTGCAAGCTGCTGTGTCGAGCTTGGTTGCAAGCTGCTGTGTCGAGCTTGGTAGATAGTTTGTGGCTCAAAGATCAAAATACCCTAACTTAGGAAATCTTATAAATATGCCATTCCTCCCTCACTTAAATTCACCAATTCACAAAGTTATAATCTCAAGTTGCAAAGAAATAGTTAAAGCGTGCAACTACAAGAAATAACATCTCTAGTCGTTGTTATGTTCGATTTTATTTCATTTTATAGTCTAAAAGCTCAAGAACATAAGTCGTGGCCATGTTTGGATTTTCCAACTTCGTGTTCTTCATAAGTTCTTGAGCAAGACGTTATTATGTTCAATTTTATGTAATTGTATAGTAGAATAGTCAAGAACACAAATCGTTACCATGTTCGGATTTTCCAACTCCATGTTTCTTCATGTGTTCTTGAGCAAATCTAGTATTATTTAAGTTTATGTTATTTCATTTATAAAATGTTATAATCACATATGCAAGCCGTTATAAGGCCCAAATTATTTTAATTATGAAAACCAAAAGCTCAAGAACATAAGTTGTTACCATGTTCGATTTTTCTTTCTTCGCGTTCTTCGCGTTCTTCGTGTGTTCTAGAGCAAAAGTCATAAATTTTACGTAAGTAGGTTTATGATTTTATTATTTTTATGTTATGATGTTTTATTAAGTGTTAGAACATGTTATCCTAGCAAATTAATGCTTGTGGTATCATGTTTTACCAAATGAAATAAAGAATTGTGAACAAAATCACAATTCTGATCTTTTTGTCCATTTTCTGAAATTTTAAAATGGAAATTTGTTTTTGAAATGAATAGGAAAGTTGTAGATACAGAAGTTAAGAGAGCGTAGGTACAAGAATCACCTAAAAATGTTTTAAAACGAAGAATTTATGGTAGTTTCCTGTAAAGGATGTCAAAGTTGAAAATATCTTCGAGGCTCTCAGATTTAAGGGCTTAAAAGAGCTAGGATGTTAAGAAGCTTATATCACCTATACACAATTTAAAGTTAAGTTATTATATGACATATAAAGTTATATAATATGATGAATCTAACCGCTTATGCACTATATGATTATGTAGGGTTATTTTAACAAGGTTACCCTTATTGTTTATTATACTAAACACCAAGGCAAGTTTTTTCCGCACTATGTGCAAAGTTTCTATTTTCATTGCAAGTTTCCTAGCTTACATAACTTTGTATATTATGCATGTATTCAAACTTTACCTTTTCATTGTGCAAGTATTCGAACTTTATCTTTTCATTGTGCGAATATTATATCCGTAAATGTATTACATTACACAAGTTTTATACTTAAATCTTATGACGTTACTTGAATACCTTTCGATATCTTCTACCGAACCAGACTATTACTTATTTATTGAAAAAGTTACTGCTATTGTTTTAGCATAACTTAAAAAATGAATCACTTATTCATAAGATATTGAATTGTTGTTTATTAAGCATAAACTGTTAGTCAAACCAAATTGTTTTGGCAAGGCATCCTATATGCTGAGTTGAATTTACCCTAAATTGGGTTTCTATATGTGTCTATGAATGGACAATAGAAGTAGGATGATATGCATACTCCTAGGATACTGAATAGGCTGATCTTCTATCTCAGATCCGAATACACAGATTTCTAAGTCTATGTGACTGACAGAAAATGGTTGAGTGAAATAAAAATTCCAAAAATAGGTCGTCAACCCTCAGTAAAGTGAAATTGTTGAACTATCGTTTATTCTAAATCAAACATTTTGTTATATAAACTTGTTGAGCGTGTTATAGCTCATTCTTGCCAATTATTTCCTTTGCAATTTTAGATGGTAATCCCGGCACTTTTGGAACACATAATGGAAAATGACCTTGCTTAGATGAGATTTATATTATTGTCTTTATTAAATGTAAGTCTTATAAGACTTTTGTTGTAATAAGAACTCAATGTTGAGAACCATGTAACCGAACATATTATATGAAATATATATTATCATCTTTTGTTTCCGCAAGCGTGTTACTATTACATTATTAGTTGTTTTAGCAATATTATTGAACTAGTACAGTATAATATGAACTATACATCTGAATGAGGTTATTGAATGACTTTGGGAGTTCTGTAAGCACTGAGGTCGCTCCTCGGTTCCAAGAAAAATATTATCATTAATATTGTGAATGTCAAATAGATAGGAACTATTGATATAAAATAAATATACATAAGATATCAACTTATTCATCCAAGTGAGGCTATCCAAACATGGAAACTGTTCTGACGGTAACTATTATCTGTTATGGGATACTGTGAATATTGGAGAGATAGGAATTATATATTATGGAATATTTATTAACGTAAGCACCAAATCAGCTATGGAAAGTGTTGAGAATTTGGGGGCGTCACAGCTTCAAATTATATTTTACATGTCAACAAGTTATAGTATTTTATTACATGTTCATCATATTATCATGTTCATTAGGTTATGTTAACTCATCATGTTATGGCTTAAAAATACACCAAAGGGTCAAAAGTTTATTTTTCTCTGCACCACCTCCGCTGGGGCTGGGGTTAGGCCCGTTGGGGCGAGTGTGTGATCTACATAGGGCCCCCTGGGGCGGGTTGCCTCATCTGGTTCAGGTTTAGTTCACGAAAAATTGTAGATAAGGCCAAATAAATCTAAATTAAACTAGTACAGTAATTCCCATGAAGTATAAACTTCCCGGAAACATCATACAATGATTCTAACATATTTTTAACACTTTAGATCACGTAATTACTCAAATCAAATCACATAAATTCACTGTTTTTGGTATTTTGAAAAGTTTCAAGAGAAATCATGAAATTCAATGTTACAGATTCGTTATAACTCCGAATCTGTCGATTTAAATTTCATTTTGTTCGTCTAAACATGCATGATTATAATCAACTATCAATTTAGAGTTTAAGGGACAATTCAAGCATGTTATAAGGGTCATATACGTGTTCTTCATACTTTTCATGCTCTATAAATCATAAAACTCCAATTAAGGCATAATTACATGAAATTGATTGTTTTAAAACATACATAGATGATAGAAAACATGTTATAATCATCTCTTAACACATATATCTTCATATCATGAATTAATCACAAAGTAGTTGTTTTACAGAGAACTTAAAAGTATACGTTCGTGGAAGCTTTGAAAACATAATTTACACTGGGCTAAGAATTTACCCTTGTGATGATGATGTAAACTCTTCTTACTTTGATTCTTCAAAACTTCTTCACTAAATCCTTCTCTCAAATTTTCTCTAAGTCTCTCTGTATTTTCTTCTTTGAGTTTTCTCTCTCAAGTCTCTAACTGATGAATGATATAATGAAGTAGTATAATATAATATATGTATATATGATATATAACTGGTAAGTTAATGGTCAGTTAATCCTATAATGGGTTAACTGCTCCAACTCCCTATAAGGCCCTGTTTGGTTGGCTCCTTATTATCTCCTTTCTTATTATTTTAATTAAATATTTATTACATAGTTTTAATTGTCACTCTCAATTAATTAAATAATCTTATTTAAATTTAATTAAAATAAATATGACAATCCACATTAAATCACATCATCACATAATTAAAATTCTCATTTATTAATTATGTCAATTTGTTAAATTTCTAATTAATTAGAATAACATTATGCTTATTAAATAATTTATTTAATCGAATAAACTCAATTAAATATATACTTCGAACTATAAATTTACTACACATTAATTTAATCAATGTAACACATATAATTAAATTAATCTACCACAATTCCATCAAATAATTATTTAACTCAATGATTAAAACATTGATAACTCAATAAATAAATCATCAAAAATATTTATTTAATTCAATAAATATTTAAATTAAATTATAAAATTTTTGTTCGTCACATCTTTCCCCCCTTAAAAGGATTCTGTTCCCAGAATCACGGTTCAATTAAATTCGTCCCGTTACATTCTCTCCCTTTACAAAGATTGTGTCCCCAGAATCACTTACACATAGATTAAACAAATAAATGTGGGTGAAGTCTTCATCATATGTTCTTCGAGTTCCCACGTAGCTTCTTCAGCGTTGTGGTTCCTCCAAATTACCTTAAACGAAGGTAATTCTTTATTTCTGAAAACTTGTTCTTTCATGTCAACAATCTGAATAGGAACTTCTTTATAGGATAAGTCTTTTTCAAATTGCAGGGGTTCATATTCAATCACATGTTTGTAATCGGGTTTGTATGGACGTAACTGACACATGGAAGACATTGTGGACATTCTCTAGCGCCGGAGATAAGGCTACCTCATACGCTACTTCTCCGATTCGTTGCAGCACTTCAAAGGGTCTAATGAACCTCGGGCTCAAGTTCCCATTCTTTCCAAATCTGATCTTTCTTTTTCAAGGAGAGACTTTCAAGAAAACAAAACTACCAAATTCAAATTCTACATTCTTGCGGTGTGGATCGGAGTATTTCTTCTGCCTATCCTGAGCAGCTTGCAATCTCGTCCAGATCACCTTAAAGATCTCGGCTGTCTGTTGTACCAGTTCTGGTCCTAACAATTGTCTTTCGCCGATCTCGTCCCAGTACAATGGAGTTCTGCACTTTCTGTCGTACAACGCTTCGTAAGGCAGCATGCCAATACTTGCGTGGTAACTATTGTTGTAATCGAATTCAACGAGCGGTAGGTGATCATCCCAATTTCCTTTGAAATCCATGATGCATGCTCTCAACATATCCTCCAATGTCTGGATCGTTCTTTCACTCTGCCCGTCAGTCTGAGGGTGATATGTCATACTCATTCTCAACTGTGTCCCCATACATTCTTGCAGTCATTTCCAGAAATTTGATGTGAAGCGCGGATCTCGGTCAGAAACAATCGACATTGGAACTCCATGCCTTGAAATAATCTCTCTCACATACAGTTTTGCTAACTTGTCTAAGTTAAATCTGGTCTTGATCGGAAGGAAGTGTGCTGATTTCGTCAGTTGGTCAACAATAACCCATACTGCGTTGTAGCCTTTTTGAGTTGTCGGAAGGCCAACTACGAAATCCATAGTAATATTTTCCCATTTCCATTCTGGGATATCCAGAGGTTCTAGCAAACCACTCGGCCTCTGATGTTCTACCCTCACTTTCTGACACGTCAGGCACTTGGTAATACAATCGGCAACATGTCGTTTGATATTCGGCCACCAAAAATGTTGTCGGAGATACTGGTACATCTTGGTACTCCCTAGGGTGAATCGAATACCGTGAACTATGAGCCTCGCTCAAAATTTCCTCCTTAATCTCTGGCACTGGCGGTACCCAAACTCTGCTCTCAAATCTCAACAGTCCCTCACGGTCTACCTTGAATTTCAGTTCATTCTCTTCAGATATCTTCTTCTTTGTCTTCTCACAGTCTTCATCATGAAGTTGTGCTTCTTTAACATTATCCAGCAATGTTGTACCAGCTCCCAGCTGGAATAGCTTTTCGTCAGTCTCTATAGGATATCTCACCTCCAGTTCCAGCTTTTCCATTGCTGATAATAAGCATGAGAATGCTATTCCTATTTATATAAGATTTGATTATGATCTTAATGAATGAATATGCAGATATGTCTGCATTGATGAAAGCTATAAAGTCCTTAAATAGATAATAGGAATATATGTACAAGGACTTAGAATGAAATGATCAAATATGTTAGGTTGATCCTACATGAACAAAACAGCTTTGTAAAGTCTTTCAAAAGAATATAACGTACAAGGACTAAATATAGAAAGATCAACCTTGTTAGGTTGATCTTATATTATATAATAGATAGGCCTGTCTAATTGTCGAGCACTGCACCAGCCTTCGTAATCTGCCAGGAGAGACAAGGAAGACTAGGAGACTAATAAGGCAGAATCGTAGTCTGCAAGGATAGTAGCTCTCGAAGTTCGTAGTCTGCCAAGAGAAACAAGGCAGGATCATGGTGTGTCAAGAAAGACTTTCTCGAAGATTGTAGTCTGTTGAGGAAGTCATGTTTAAAATAGTGGAGACAGCCTATCTAAGTGCCGACCGAGCGCCTGTCGGAGCCAAGTCAAGAATCATAGGCCACGCGTGGAGTCGTGGAGTCTACTGATCATATCAGAGGCTAAAATCGTAGTCGAGCTAGGTCAGACTAGGACAGCAAGTGTTGAGGTAGAAATTATAGTCTGTCGTATTGTCTGCTCTCAGAGTCGTAGTGTCTGCAGAACCAAAGCAAGATCATAGTCTAAAGAACAAAGGCTTCGACAAAGTCAAGCAAGTTCTCACAACGCCAAGAAAGAATTGTAAAGATAATACAATTCTCAATAAATGATCACTCCTAAAGTATCCAAAGCTGTAGCCTCTGGTCAGAGCTGTAAAGATGTAATCTACCTGAAGAAAGCTAGAGAGCACTCACTGAATGGCATGTAAGTAATCAAAAAATCAAAGCACCAACTAAATCAGCATCCTGATTGAGAAGTGAAGCCATTAAGAAGTCTTCTACAAGCAAATATTAGAAGACAATATATGAAGTGACTGACTAGAGGAAGTCAACAAATGCAGTAGCTGTCAAACCAACAGAAGACAATGATCTTGAGTGTGATCATGATCGTAGTGCTTGCCAGATGAGATGCAGGAACTGATGTAGTTTATACAGAGATACTGGCCAACCTATGAAGAATAGAAAAAGAAGATTAAGCATGGGTCAGACCATTGATGATATGTGAACGGGAGATCACAAAGAGAAATTGAGTTGAGCATGACTAATCAGAAGAGTCTTACAATCCAGAAGGGCCAAAGCATTCAGACTAGTTGTCAGTTCCTGAGATCAGTCAAGGCAAGAAGAAGTGTTGAAGCACTGCACGAGTGAAGGAAGAGAGGTTCTACATTGTAAATCCAAAGAACACTCTCAGAATAGTAGTGTTGTCTCAACCAGTCAACGAGCAACATTCAACAGACAAACTACGTTCAAGTTCAAGGTCATCTGCATCAGAATCGTAGAGTTCGGTCATCTTATTATTAAAGCCTAGGCAACGTCTCAATATAAGGACTGACATTCAAACTTTGCTGATTGAATGCATTGATGCATAAGGACAACTCCTGATGTTCAAATCGAGGAATCAGAAGGGAGAAATAAAGGTGACTACCAACCTGACATGTTAAAGTGACATCTCTGATGTGGTAGGTGAAATAGCAGACTGCCGTGTCAGAAAAGTCAAAAAGAGGCTGTCACCTCAAATCAGTAGTCTGCACCAAATAACTCGAGATCTGTGTAGCAATTCAAATAGCTTCCAACGGCTATATTTTAACTGGAAGCTTATGGAAGGGTATTTAATACCTGAAGTTTCAAAGATGAAAAGCTGCTGAATTATTGAAGAGTTGTTGGGTTGTAAAGTTGTTGACTTTACGAGTTCTACAGAGCTGAACAGAATACGTCTCAATGGCAATGAGACTATGAAAGTAGAAGTGAAGAAAGTAAAGAGAAGAGCTTTAACAGATAAAGGCTTCACTCAACAACAATGAGAATGCCAATTAGAATGGCAGCTAAGGTAAGAGCCGAGAAGGCCAAGAAGATAGTAAGAAGAGTGGCAGACCAGAAAGAAGATCCAAAGAGTCACTCTATGAATCACCATGAACCACCAAGAGCTGAAGAAAAACAGATGCAGAACCAGATTTGCACATCAGTCAAGCAAGGTTTAGGGGATGCTAAGTACCAGATGAAGTCTACCAAAGGTACAAAGAATGAGCAGACCCCAAGTGGTGAAGGTGTGCAAAGCTAAGACAAGTATCAACCAAAAGATCAGCTGTACCAAAGAAGAAGTGATGGACTGCTATGTACTCAAAGATGTTAAGCTTCATGAACATCTGAGAAGTCTGTCCAATGGTGATCTAGTCTCGATGCAGAATCCAAGGAGGATCACACCAAACTGCTAAGTACCTAAGCATGAACAAGCTTCAAGTCATCTTAGCAGCTCAGCACCAACAACAACATCAACAAGAAGCCAGGGCCTGAGGGGTCCTTGTCTGAGGGACTAAATCAATGTCAAGTCTGCTGGACTTGCTGTACCAGAGCGTACAAGAGATTCCAAGTCTTGTGGACTTGAAGAGTTCTTAGTGAACTGAAGTTCTAAGGCTGCTGGCCTTAAAGAGTTCTTAGTGAACTGAAGTTCCAAGGCTGCTGGCCTTGAAGGAATCTTAGTGATTCAAAGATGCAAAGACTTCCTTAGTGGAATCCCTGCTTGTTGAAGTAGAAGAGTGGATTAGGAGCTTGAGTCTCTGAACCACTTAAAATCCCTTGTGTCTTTTACATTCAGTCATTTACCTTATGTATCTTTAACTGCTATAACTGTAATAATCACTTACACATAAACTAACTCTAGAAAAATGGTGATCAAGATATCTATGAAGGGGATCTTTAACTTATTCCGCTGTGCTTGAAATGATTCTTATGTTTATCATATGCTAATTACTTAGAAATACAAAATAAAATGGAAAAGATTTTTGAAAATGAAAAGGATCTATTCAACCCCCCTTCTAGATCTATTATGTGCCCTCTGGGAACAAACAATTGGTATCAAAGCAGGTTCTCATGTTATACCCTAAAGCTAACGCTTTGCGTCTGATCCTAGGCACAAACTATGTTCTAAACTTAGTTTAGTAGTAAGTCACTTGTGAATGCAGATGAGCTCACACGTTGGAAATTATGTGTACAGGTAAATGTGTATATTCACTTGAAGTTGCTCAGATTGGTCTCTGTTCTTAAATGTTGTAGCAACAAAACCAATCCGTGTCCAAAGTCAATCAGGAGTCTGCAGACCAGTGATGGGAAGTCAAAGGCATCAAAAGCAAAGAGTCTGTCATCCATTGCTCTGAAAGTTGAAAGGCCTATACATGCAATGAAATGCTTATCCAAAGAAGAAAGAAGATTTCTTTTAAATGTGTATTTGGCTAACCAGTTGGATCTGACCCTTGAGGTTCAAGGTTATTAAAGAAGTAAAGTTGCCAAGACTTTCCTATGATTTCAACTCCAAGACTATGCCTGATTAATCGAAGGACAAATGGAGCAACAAGCTATCAGCAATGAATGTAAAGATATGCACATCAATGCCTAACATCTTTATAGCAAGACAAATGATTGTTAATAAACTGACAGTGCAAAGGTATAGTTCCTCATTAATATTTATATGTACATCATGTTGTATTATCTTATGTACTACAATAGTATTCTATCAAGAGACCATACTCTTCCTAAAAAAGGGAATAGAGAAAGTATATTAAGGTTGGAAACTTATCAGTCAACAAACTTTCTCTCTACCCATGTTTTAGGTTGAAGATAACATCTTGAAAGAAGTCTGGAATATGTCATAAGTTAATCTAAATCAAGTTAAGCTTAAGTGGATTAAATCTTGCTGAAGGGTTGGTATGTATATAAATATATATATATATATACAACCAATGTTCTGTGTTTTTGATAAAATATAAAGTATAATCAACACTAGAGGAGTATCTTGAAGATTTTTAGAAATTGATCATCTCCATGAATCAACCAGATACAAATAAGCAATAGAGTTGATTCCTACTCTGTGAATAGTCAAAATCTGTGAACATAATAAAGCAAAAGGTGAAACAATCAAAGAAAAAGAATGTCATATCAAAATGCTTAATCATTCAGACACTCATCATCATGCATCATAAATGTCATATCTAAATCTGATATACGCATAAATATGATTGTTGATACTAATGTGATATAAATTCAAGAATATGAGGAATTGGGATTTTGAGAAAACTAACCTAGCAGGACCCAAACAATCATGGGTACCAAAAATAGAAATTTACCTAACCTGCAGGTACTTGGTCTATCTGACCACACAAGGAATACTGAAACAAATGGCTTCAGTCACAAGGATTCAACCAGCTGCAAGGTCAAGATATTTCAGCAATGCTCTTGATCATATTATCCAAAGTTAAAGACTGTTCTTGAAGACTTACTAAGTCCCCATTAATGAAGATTCACATGGTTGATGATCTTCATATGGAAGCTGGCTATTCATGTCAAGACGGAAGAGATCTACTGTGCTTATCCATGCAAAGCATATCATTCCAAAGGGAACAACCAGGAAGTTCATATCAAAGGATCATCAAGCATTGATCATGAAGAATGCATCATTAAAGCATAACTCCACGAGTGCAGAAGATATTGAAGCCTGAATGAGAAAGACTACGTTCGTATCTTTGTCAACAATCATGGAGTGATTAGTTATGCGGATACCTCTCTATGATTCAATTAGGTTTATTCATTCATGATGATCTCAGCCTGAAAAAGATGTTGCAACAGCCTCTCAGCCTGAAAAAACTGTCAGGGCTGAAGCTGAAGAAAGTCCAAAGGTTATGTCCAAGCCAAAGAAGAGGACGAAGAGGCTTGTTAAGAAGAATATTCAGAAAATGAGGAAGTATTGAAGGAAGATGATCGAAGGATTGCTGATGAAAAGGCTTAACAAACCAATCAACCTCAAGCATCTGGTCCAACTGTGGAAGAGACCAGAACCATAGAAATGATAAGGCCATGATCAGTCATGCAGAGCACGCCTTCCTCAACTCTGTGTCCACCTGGTGTGGAGCAAACCTCGCCAGTTCATTGAACATGGCTGCATATTAGGGAATTGTCATGTCCCCTTGCATCAGTTCTTGGAACTGAATCTCCATCCTCCCCTGCATGCTCGTGGGGAAGTAGTTCTCGAAGAATAACTCCTTGAACCGTTTCCACATAACAACTTCTGTTCCGGCCCTACCCTGGTTTGCCTCCCATCAGTAGTTGGCCTCACCCTTCATTTTGTAAGTCCCAAAAGAAGTCTTTTGCGCCTCACTGACATTTGCTATGAAAAATGCCTTTTCAATTTCTTTTACCCAAACCTGGGCAGCTATAGGATCCGTAGTTCCATAGAACTCAGGCGGACCTATAATCTTAAACTCCTTAAAGGTAGTCCCCCGACCTACTATAGGATTAGTTCGTATGTTATCTTTTGTCTTATTAATAGTCGTAGCTGATAGATTCACAAATTCTTGCATAGGGTTCTGATTCCCTTGTCCCTCCTCATTACGAGGCTCTTCTTTCTGGTTTCTTTGACTTCTTCTTGGAGGCATTTTATGTTATTGTGAAAACCTTTTCATTATTATTTATTTCTTCATTCGGTTATTATTAAAAATCAATAATAACTCAATCACATAGACAAGCATTTTAATAAACTTCTTATATTAAGATGCTTCTTCGTAGTAACACTACATCGTTCGTCATTACATGGCTTCAGCCATTTACAACACTATCCCGCAATTACTTTCCAAAAATTGGGATTTATAAAATACAACCCTTGTTTATACAAAAGAGGGTTTTACGTCGCTACTAGCTACACCATATTTACATAGCTAACTATAACAGGACTACATCTGCCTAACGACATTGTCGTAATCCGCATCGACCATACTGGCCACAATGTCCCGGCTAATCATATGCCGAGTATGTCCCTCCTCCACAGGATACTCAAAAATCTGGTGTTGATAATCCTCGTACGAACTCCTATGTATGCAGGACATTCAACTTATTTTCTACTTCTTGTTCAGGAGCTCAGCTTTCAGTTCCTGGACCTCTAACTTTAAGTCCCGAACTTTATCTTTGGCCAGCACCCTCTCGTCATGCTCGACCTCCTAGAAGACCTCCATGTCTTTCTTGTCCTCATGGACATTGAGAACCTCCTGGTTAAGGTCACATACTTTCTTACTCAATTGGACGTTCCTGTCCAACACTGCCATGAACAGAGCCTTCATGGACTCCGTCGGTGTCGACTCCTCCACCTCCTCAGTAAGCAATACCGAATTAATCGGTACTGTCTCCACCTCCTCATCTGACATACCATTAAACAATGACGCAAAGTCAAAGTTATCAGAGTATTCAGATAGATCCTCCTCCTCCACATCAGTCTCCTCTAAAATCACTACAGGTACTTATGCTATAGGCATCGGTACAACCTCTACAAAGTTGATTGAGTCTTCACAAACTTCATGTATTTCATTATACATGTCCATAACTCCTGATATCTATAATAAGACACAATAAACTTGATTAGTATACAATCAAAATATTATAAACACATATCACATTTAATATGTTTAAGGTTACTTTCTTCTTTAAAACTCTGGTAGTGTTTATTTACTTCTAACTTCTACTTCTCTTCTCAAGGTTATAGCCTAAGGTTTTCCCCTTTAAATTTTATAGCCTAAAGCTTTGATACCAACATGTGACGCCCCCAAATTTGGGTACCTTCAAACCCTGGATATGGTGCTACACGGTGCTACAATCTACTCATACATTCAATTGAAGACTTCAATAACATGCATAATTTTACTAAATATTACATTCTATTAATCCCTTCACAGGTTCTTTGTAACCTTTACATTTGTTCGGTGTCATAATATAAGTTATTCAATGTTAATACTATGTTATTACAAGGATCACTATTTGTCCATCTTGGACTTGCCCTTGTCTTTACCGGATCCTTTGGTTCATTCACTCTTAGCTGAAATCATTTAGTTTTAAGCAAGAATGAGCATAAATAGCTCAACAAGTTCAACATCATATCTTAAAACCACAAAATGAAGAATCATATGACTTTGTCTTCAATAACTGTACAATAGTTATGGTGTACTTAAGAATAATCAAAATAACGTTTTGATTCCTTTAAAATCATTCCCAAAGACTTAACGTCTCTTAGGAATCTGTGTTGGTCAACGACCATGAACAATCATTTAGTTCTCATTCGTGAAAGGAACAACCCGACATTGAGGTCGTAAGTTCGATATAGCTTATGAGCACATCCAGGTGATCAGCCTATAGTACTCTATGTTGATCAACACTCATACATTAAATGTATTTACGTTTAATTTGTGGCAACCTCACGTGCCTGTTGAATAAAAGACGTAAAAACATTTGTTTATTCATACTCAGGCTTACCTGAGAATCCGCACCAAGTAATTGGCATAGGATAACAACATTGTAAATATTTTAGAAAGATTTATGAAAAACTAACCAAAATACTCTAACTCTCAGTCTAGCCAAATCAAATGGCATCGACTATTCAATAATAGTTTATGCATAAGAAATCATGCATAATGACAGCTTGTCTAATATAAAGTGTAGACAAGAGTTTAGAAAACTTGCCTTTGCATCTTAAAACCTTTACGTTTACTCTACTCAGTTTTTACAACTTCTAGAAAGCATAAACACATAGCATACCAAATGAGAAACCACAATTGATATACAATGTATAACCTATCTTCTTCTTCTTATATAACTTTGCCGAATTGTTAACTAATAACATTCGTTCAACTTATTTAACATTTGTCATGGCTTATTAACATCTATATGTCATAAACCGACTCTCGTCGATCATTGTAAAACATAATAACAGACGAAACCCTAGCCGTTCATTACGTTAATCGCATTTCCATCGAATTCCAGTTCTCGGACTCCGTATGGAAATTAAGTTAGTTTTAACTTCATTTGATGTCATTCATGCATCACACACCTCTATTACATATCACATAACCTTAAGGAACGTTCACAACTCGATTACGATTCATAATTTACATTATCCAATTTTGAGTTTTAAATTTAAATACATTTTGTCAACGTTTAATTCATAAAACCATTCTTAAATATGTTGTTTAAGTGATTTCTCTTCATGAATATTAACCATATAGTTGCCCCATAATTACCATGTAGAAAGCGAGGTTAATAAACATTCATGTCAGAAAATTTTCCCTTAAGGGCACTGCAGCGCTAGCCATAGGCTTAAATCCGGCGCTGCGGCACTGGCTCGCAGTAACTTTTCCCTTGTCCCGGCACTGCAGTGCTGGAACATAAGGTCTGGGAGGCGCTGCGGTGCCGACCCCAAGCCTCAAAAAAATAATTTCAAAGTTGAATTTCACGAGCTCGTAACTTGATCGTTACAACTCAAAATTTGCTCGTTCCAAAGCCAATAGATCATAAATTATATATTCTACGATTTCATCCCATCGAAATTAATTTTTGAATTCGTTGGCTAGAAATTCACCGATTAGTCTATTTTTACACGTTCGTCCAATATTTGTAAACGTGCAACGTTCAATTATTTATTTTAAGTTCGAATGCGTTCGTTTTTACTCTCGCAAGTCTTATTTACCTAATTACACGTTACGCCATCTGTAGATACTCAAAATTTTGCGTTCCTGTTACTAACCCTGCAGGATGGTAAAACCATCTTTTTCCCTGGTCATTATACCAGGATGTCAAGCAGCCCCGACGGCAACCCCGAGATGTTTGCTCAACCCCGGTCACTATACCGGGATGTTAAGTCAAACCCCAGCAACACCAGGATGTCAAGTAAAGCCCCGACAATAACCCCAAGATGTTAAGAAGCCTCGGCGACAACGCCGGGATGTCAAGTTAAACCTCGGCAACATCGGGATGTCAAGTGAATTCCCGGTGACAATGCCAGGATGTTAAGAAGCCCTGACGACAATCCCGGGATGTCAAGCTCAATCTCGGTCACTATACCGGGATGTCAAGTCAAACCCCGGCTATACCGGGATGTCAAGTAAAGCCCCGGCGATAATCCCGGGATGTCAAGCAGCCCCGACGACAACCCCGGGATGTCGATATCAACCCCGGTTACTATATAGGGATGTCAAGTTAAACTCGACAACACCGGGATTTCAAGTCAAACCCCGACAACACCGGTATATCAAGTCAAGCCCCAGTCATAACCCGAGAGGCAGAGGAGCCCCGAAGACAACACCGGGAGATCAATACAACCTTTAGAGACAACCCCGAAGCATCACATCATCCCCAGAGACAACCCTGGGAGGCCAAAGAAACCTCGGAGATAACCTTAAAGGCGAACAGAGTCAGCTGAGATCAAAACCTCGGAGATAACCTCGGGAAAATAGTCGAAGATCGTGCCAGTACAAGAGACAACCCCTGGAAGGGCAAAATGGTCATTTACCAAGTTGAAGCCAATCCGGTCAAAATCAAGCTGAATTGATGCAATAAAGGTCAGTAAGAGCCATAACATTGATCCCTAGTGAAAACAGCATAATACAGCTCAACGGACAAAGTACCAAGTTAGAGTACTTGAAGAGTTCAAGAGTGAACTAAGAGAAGTACCAAGTCAGAGGACTTGAAGAGTTCTAAGTGAACTAATAGAAGTTCTAGGGCTGCTGGCCTTGAAGGAATCCGAGTGATTCAGTTGTAAGAGACATCTTTAGTGGATTTCCTACTCGTGGAGTAGAAGAGTGAACTAGGAGCCTTGTGTGCTCTGAACCACTTAAAACCCTGTGTCTCATTGTCTCTCATTAACTGCTATAACTGCTATATCTGTTATAACTGCCATAACTGCTTATCAAACCATAACTGCAATATCTTGAAGGGGAACAAAACATATATTTTGCTGTTGTCAGTATAATCAATACTTACGAAGTATTTTAAACAAAGAAAATTTTAAAATATCTATTCAACCCCCCCTTTAGATAACTAACGAGCCTTTGGGAACTAACATCTTTCATCGGCTGATTCAAATTAGTGAAATTCCTCTAAAAGGCGAATTCCCTATCAGCTTGGAACTTCTCTTCCTTGGCCACCTTGTCGGCCCAAGGTTCATACTCATGAAATCGATAATGATCCCTTATAGCAATGGGGCTAATTTTCGGGGTTTGAGGACTTGCTTCATGCTGGTTAGTCTGATTTATCAGCTGCCTGGTTATCTAATGTTGATACACGACCAAATCCGCTAACTGACCAATTTATTCCTTAATGGACTTGATTTCCTGCTCCATCAGGAACTGCCTTCTAAAAATTCCCAACTATCTAGGCTATTGGTGCTTGATTGAGTTGACTCTCCAACATAACGAAGGTATTTGGATCCTTCTCCACCCCTCACGCTAATCATATTGACACTCTCCTCTTTGTGCTGAGGGAGGGGATTATCTTGCACATGCGGTTGCTCTGGATTGGTCACCATAATCTCTCTATTGTCTATTAAGTCATGGATTTTGTGCTTGAGAGACCAACGGTCTTGTGTATCATGGCCCAGGGATCCGGAATGGTATGCCCACTTCTTAGTTGGGTTGAAATTCCATCCACCGGTATTGGTTAGTGGAAGGAGTTGAACAATCTTCTTCTGTCTTGTCAACAGTTTTAGCACATTCTCGAGTGAATCCCCTAGAGGGGTGAATGTTCTTCGATGTCTGGCCTCCGTAGTTTTCTAAAATGGACGATTAGAAGGTTGGGTTGGAGATTGAAAAGGGGAATAATTCCTCCTTTGAATGGGTATGTTGCTCGAATCGCTCCTCTGATTCTGTCCTTGAAGTATTAAGGACACTTCTTCTTCTTATGGGCTATCCAAGGATTACTCCCATAACTTCCAGATTGGATATGCTCTGCAACAGCTTCCCAAGTGGTAAGATATTTTATCTTCCCAGATTTCAGCCCCATTTCAGCCATTTCTCTGTGCTTGATCATCTCCGAGAATGGTTTTCCTATGCCTACTAAGACCCTTTCGTAATACAGAGCTTCTTGAATGTCGATGAAGGTCATGACTATCTCAGACTCAGTTATAGGTGGGGTGACTTGTGCTGCTACCCGCCTCAATCGTTGGGCATATTCTCCGAAGGACTCGGTGTTTTGCTTTTTGATTTTGGTGATTTGATATATGTCTGGAGCCATCTAAGACTAAAAATTATATTGATTAAGGAAGGCATGTGCTAACTCTTCCCAACTGTGAATCTTTGAATTATCCAGTCGGGCATACCAGGCTCTAGTCTCTCCGGTCAGACTCTTCTGAAATAATTGCATTCTGAGCTTCTTGTCCTCTGCATAGGATCCGAGTTCTCCAATGAATACCTTCAAATGGGTGTAGGGGTCTACTAATCCATCATATTTCTCAAAATTAGGGACTTAAAAATTTTCTGGATAACGAGCCCCTGGGAATATACATAAGTCTGAGTAATTAACACTACCAAATGCCCCAGTCCCTTTGATAGACCAGATGGTTTCTTCCATTTGTTGTACTTTCTTCAGAATATCACCAGCTTCCTGTTCTTTGTTGAGGTTGATGACTTCAAGGATTTTGTTGGTTATATCCTGGCTCTATGGTTCAGGAATCTGAGTGTCTTTCTTTCCAGTCTCTTCGTTGCCACCGGGTGTAAATGGTTCTGTATGACCAGTGGTTTTTTTCCCTTGAAGGCCTTTGCTTTGTTCTTTCAAGAAAATAGCCAATTCAGCTATCTAGTTCTTCAATCCTTCAAACTCTTCCCTAGAGACATGGGTAGATTCAGTTTGAGCACTTGAAGCCATGTCTGGAGATGGACTTAGTGCTTTCTTAGATTTCAATCTGGTGACAAGACCAATTTTTACCTACAACAAACGTAGGTGTGTTAATTCCCTGATGTAGGTATCGATTGGATGCATGCTATGCAATGTGTTTATTTTTGAAGGTTTTTTAATCTTATCCTGTAAAACAGAGGTCAGTTGTTTTAAATGACAGGATAATATGACTGGATTTACATGACATGGAATGTATATTTACATTGAATCTTGACATTTACATTGGAATTTCGAAATTGACATTGAATTGAAAGAGGAAGGCATGAAGAAGTTTTCCTTCGGATTTGGTTAATCAGAGGCTGACCTATCTTAGGCTACTCTCGCAGTTTTTCAGCATGAAGGTCCCCAGATCATCGCAATTTACTAGAGGGGAAATTAATCCAGTCTTTCAATTGGAGTGGATTTGAGTGGTGCCTTTCCTGAGCCTCGCAGAATTAGTTTTCATTGAGTCCAATAATCAAACACTGACGTGTTCGCCTTCTGGTGGAGAAATCACACAACATACATTAATATACATCGCGTCTCACCGTATGAAATGATGACATTGTGCGAAGCACTAATATAAAGTTGTAAAGCATTCATTCACATTCATTCAATGTAAAACGCAGCATCCACATATACGCAGATATAAAAGGAAATTTTGAAAAGATTTGAGCGCGGCCTAAGCCCTCTACCAAAAATCCCTAACAGAGTCACCACATGTCGACGTCGGGAAAAAAATCCAATCAACTTTGGCTTAGGCCGCGATCAAATCTTTTCAAAATTTCCTTTTATATCTGCGTATATGTGGATGTTGCGTTTTACATTGAATGATTGTGAATGAATGCTTTACAGCTTTATATTAGTGCTTTGCACAATGTCATCATTTCATACGGTGAGACGCGATGTATGTGAATGTATGTTGTGTGATTCCTCCACCAGAAGGCGAACCCGTCGGTGTTTGATTATTGGACTCAAAGAAGACTAATTCTGCAAGGCTTAGGAAAGGCACCACTCAGATTCGCTCCAATTGAAAGACTAGATTAATTTCCCCTCTAGTAAATTCGATGATCTGGGGACCTTCATGCTAAAAAACTGCGATAGTAGCCTAAGATAGGTCAGCCTCTGATTAACCAAATCCGAAGGAAAGCTTCTTCATGCCTTCCTCTTTCAATTCAATGTCAATTTCCAAATTCCAATGTAAATGTAAAGATTCAATATAAATATACATTCCATGTTATGTAAATCCTGTCATATTATCCTGTCATTTAAAATAACTGACCTCTATTTTACATGATAAGATTAAAAAACCTTCAAAAATAAACACATTGCATAGCATGCATCCGATCGATACCTACATCAGGGAATTAACACACCTACGTTTGTTTTAGGTAAAAATTGGTCCTGTCACCAGATTGAAATCTAAGAAAGCACTAAGTCTATCTCCAGACATAGCTTCAAGTGCTCAAACTGAATCTACCCATGTCTCTAGGGAAGAGTTTGAAGGATTGAAGAACTAGATAGCTGAATTGGCTATTTTCTTAAAAGAACAAAGCAAAGGCCTTCAAGGGAAACAAACCACTGGTCATACAGAACCATTTACACCCGGTGGCAGCGAAGAGACTGGAAAGAAAGACACTCACATTCCTGAACCATAGAGCCAGGATATGACCAACAAAATCCTTGAAGTCATCAACCTCAACAAAGAACAGGAAGCTGGTGATATTTTGAAGAAAGTATAACAAATGGAAGAAACCATCTGGTCTATTAAAGGGACTGGGGCATTTGGTATTGTTAATTACTCAGACTTATATATATTTCCAGGGGCTCGTTATCCAAAAAAATTTCAAGTCCCTGATTTTGAGAAATATGATGGATTAGGAGACCCCTACACCCATTTGAAGGTATTCATTGGAGAACTCGAATCCTGTGCAGAGGACAAGAAGCGCAGAATGCAATTATTTCAGAAGAGTCTGACCGGAGAGACTAGAGCCTGGTATGCCCGACTGGATAATTCAAAGATTCATAGTTGGGAAGAGTTAGCACATGCCTTCTGTGACGCCCCCAAATTCCAGGACCGCCACTTGGTCTCTCGAATTCGGTTCATCACGTGCTCATGGTAATACATCACGATAATAATAACTAAATATCACACGATCACAGCGGAAAATCTATTCTAGAATAATTTACAATGATTTATTATAATTATTCCCCCAAGTCTCGCAACCTACAGTACTTAATAGATTACATAATAATATCAATTAACGACTTATTACATAACCTGTCTTAAGCTTAGACATAATAAAAACTAGTCTTACTACATCATCTTAATACAACATTAAAATATTTAAAAACGTAAAAGAGACAAGCTAGTTGGTAGCCTTGCCCTTGCCCTTATCAACGCCCGAAGGTTCGCCATGCTCTGCCTTAACTGAAATGTTTTAGGGAAAGCAAGAATGAGCACAAATTGCCCAGCAAGTAATATACAATAAGGGTGAATAATAAGATTCTCAATTCTCGAAAGGGTATAACAAGGTTTGATAGCTCAAGAATAACAAGAATATCAACAGTTCTCAATAACAGTCGCTAAGGACAGGATATGATTCAATAATAAGTCAATTCAAGATTTCAAATAACTGAATACTGAGCAGTCACTAAGGACTATGAACTTCTACTAGAATTGACAGTAATAAACTGAAAATCCAATAAAAACAGGTACAACAGGTGATCAGCCTAAAGTACCATCGTTATGCATAACAATCAATCATACTCAAGTGTGCACGTCGGTTCTCCGACAATTATATATTCCCTTCAAAGAAGGTTGTTCTTCTCAGTCAAATACAAGATCCCGCACCAATCAATTAGTTTGGGTCATTTTTCAATAACATAAGTCTAGCCGAATCAAATGGCATAGACACTTTCACAATATTCAAGAACAACACTAAGTTCAACATGAATAATAGCTTTAATGAAATAAGAGTTCAAGTATGCTAATTCAATTCAAACAATTAAGTAGGAAACTAGTTCGCAATATACAAAAATAGAATACTTGTATCCAAAGAGATAAGTTTTAGATACTCGCTTACGATATCCGTTGAATAAAGTAATGCAAGGGTTTAGGATACTTGCCTTATGCGTAGTTTACTCACGTAAAGCTAGTCAACACTTTTGAATTCCTATCGTAATGATAGTCATTAGTCATATAATTTAACTTCACAATATATCTTCGAATATACGATCAACACACAAGCTAAGTTTTACCCTAGCTACACAATTATTTAGTATCTAATTTCTATTCTTAACTTTCTCTTTTCTCAAGTTGATCATATTCATACATCGTTACTATCATGTGAGACTACCACAATTAGCAAACATATTCGCATATTATTAATATCACATAAGACTACAATCAATACTAAATATATTTCATTTTAGCAAGTTATGGCATTCTCATAAGTTAACCGTCAAAATCGGGTTCAAGTGACATCATATAATATCACGTAGCATGTATACATTTTTAAAGGATACTTTTATGTTTGTATACAATCTTTCCTCGTTCTAATCATTTATGATTTTGTTTTAATTCACGATCCCTAACGACATAATAGGGTTATACAATGTCATGAATTCACATAAATTGTCATGCTTATCATTTAGACATATAAAGTAGTCATATATTTTATTGATACGCATGTTCATATGTTTCTTATGTCATGGATATGTGATTCTAGCATTATTACTAGTTCGTGACTTAATCAAACTCATGCTTGATTAACTTGCATTACATCTAACAAGTACGTACATATATGATGCCTTCAAACTACACTCAATCATGTTGAAAATATCAAAATGTAGAGTCCTAATATAACATGTCAAAGTACACATTTAAAGCTTATGTTGTCATTAGTAAAGCTTGCTAATAAGGCCTAACATGCTCATGCTATCTAGATTGATATGTTAACATATTTGACCCGCATTTCAAGGTCACATAACATGCTTGAAAAGTCAGAATGTATACATGGTCTTTACATGTCAATATCAACCTTCAAAACTTGTATTTTTGTTAGAAAGGTGCACTAGTTGGGTTCACATGTTCATATTATATCACGATACATATATACTTAAGTCAATATGCATTCCATGTGTTTCTAGGTCATACAAACGTGTCTCAAAAGTCAGAATACTATTATGGTATTTATATATCCAAGTTCCTCTTTTCATAACTTTAAGTTTTCTTTGAAATATTCAACTAAAACAACTAGCATAGATTGCTATAACCTAGTAACCTTATTCCATATGTTAATGTGAGTTATATGCATATCCTAACAGTACATCATGCTCAATACATCAGAAGATATAAAAGAAATCATCAACAAATTCTGCAGTGGCGCGCGGCCGCGCCCAAATTGTACTAGGGAGACGCGCGGCCGCGCGGCTCCCGTTCTAGACCAGAAGATGTTCTGTTATTGCAGAGCTTCAGAATTTCTCATAATGTACTTAGCTAGCATGCTTGCCTACCATCACTTTACATTCCTAACACATAGATATACTTAACAACTTATGCTAGCACCTTATCACACACTAATTTCAACAATATCATGCAATCTCTATGAATTGAAATTTAAATGGGTTTAGAGGTTATACCTCTTGAGCTCAAACTTGCACAAGACTTGTTCTCAAATTCAGATTATAAACTCACAATACTCTCTCTATATCAACTTAGCACAAATTTTAGCAACATAGAAAATGAAGAGAGGCTTGGTATTTATAGGAGAATTCAATATCCATACAAAGCAATTGCCCCAAGGTTTGAAACAATGGGGGAAATGAAGAACTAGAGGATTGAGGGGAGTTGATGGAATAGTGTCCAACCACCCCCATCACCCACATCCTTCTTCATCATGAGCATCATTGGCTAGCTAGGAAGTTGACATGAGGGAGTAGCTTAGGCCTTTGGCCTTTCACGTGGGAGAAGAGATAGTGACTATCATTTAGGGACAAGGCAATATGAAACTCAGCATTTGCAACATGAAGTGTATTAACACTAAGGCCATATATACATATACACTTAGGCTATTATATATTTATTCATACTATATTTTATAATTAACATTATAGTGTAAGTCACATGCTTAATATTTCAAGGTAGTAGATGTGATATGGCAATGTAACATACATATCATCCATGTACATTTATTAATACCGGATATAATCACATCACATTATTTTCTTCATTAAATTCTACAATCAACAAGCGATTTCAATATATTCATGATATATCATTTTAATGTATACTTACATACACATTGTCACATAGGTATTAATCATGTAGCTCACATAGTTTAATTAATCTTAATACATGGTCCATATGTGTAATATATTCACATTGCATTATATAGCATAGTTTATGTATACTTGTATGGTCACACCTAAGTGTTTCTCTACACTATATAATATAGTCGTATTATATATTATTGCATGCTTGTACATAACAATCAATATAATCTTATTATATTAATAACTTACTTATTTGTTTTATTATTCATAATGTCAAATAAATAAATTATTTATCTTATCAATTAATTAACAATAATATTAATTAATCCATTCCTCATCGATTACTAATAACACCTAATTAATAATCATAGGATTCATTATCACATTAACAAGTATAAATCTCAGCACAATTATAAACAAGTGGTTTATTATTATTATATTTCTTGCAATAATAATAATCACGTATTATTAATCAATCACAGTTAATATTCCATAACCATCAACTAATATTTTACAATAGCAATTAACAATTAATATAGATTAATTGTTTACTTAATAATTCATTCGTTAATTAATATAATTATTAATATTTCCCATTACTGTGCCACACTAGGCTCTCAACGAGTTTATCGTAAACTCCACATTTTTCTCAATTGTCATAGATATTCAATTTAATATAATTGAATTTAATCATTCTCATAACACAAAATCATTTATATTCAAATAAATTCTCATTTCCATTAATATAATTATTTAATAATAATAGAAAATTCTCGGGTATTACATCCTCCCCCCCCTTATAAAAATTCCGTCCCGGAATTGCTACAAGGTTACACAAACAAATGGGGATAATCCCTCATTATCCTATCTTCTAATTCCCACGTTGCCTCCTCGACATCGTGGTTACGCCAAAGTACTTTTACAGACGAAATAATTTTGTTTCTCAAAGTTTGCTCTTTCCTATCTAATATCTGGACAGGAATTTCTTCATACGCCAAGTTCTTCTCCACTTGAATGGGCTCGTAAGAAATCACATGTTTGTAGTCGGCCTTGTACGGTCGCAACACGGAAATGTGAAATACGTTGTGGATGTGCTCCAACTCAGGTGGCAACGCAACTTCGTATGCCACTTCGCCCACTCGCTTCAGTATTTCGAACGGTCCTATAAATCTTGGACTCAATTTTCCTTTCTTGCCGAAACGGATCTTTCCTTTCCATGGAGATACTTTCAAGAATACGAAACTGCCGACTTTGAAGTCTCGGTCCTGTCGATGCAAATCTGCGTATTTCTTCTGGCGATCTTGAGCTGCTACTAATCGGGCTCTTATCACTGTCACCATGTCTGTGGTTTGTTGTACTAACTCTGGTCCGAGTATTTGTCGTTCTCCGACTTCGTCCCAACATAATGGCGTTCTGCACTTTCTTCCGTAAAGAGCTTCGTACGGTGGCATACCGATACTCGCATGGTAGCTATTATTATATGCGAATTCTACTAAGGGTAGGTGGTCGTCCCAATTTCCCTTAAAATCCATCACGCAAGTCCTAAGCATGTCTTCTAGCGTTTGTATTGTTCGCTCACTTTGTCCTTCTGTTTGAGGGTGATAAGCTGTACTCAACCTCAACTGCGTTCCCATTCTTTCTTGCAAACTCTTCCAAAAATTGGACGTGAAGCGCGGATCTCGATCAGAGACAATTGACACCGGCACTCCATGTCGTGAAATAATTTCTTTTACATATAGGCTTGCTAATTGGTTCAAACTGTAGCGGATCTTGATTGGTAGAAAGTGTGCGGTCTTCGTTAGTCGATCCACGATAACCCAAATGGCATCATAACCTTTCTGTGTAACTGGAAGTCCTACCACGAAGTCCATGGTAATATGCTCCCATTTCCACTCTGGTATTTCTAACGGTTGTAGTAAACCACTCGGCCGTTGATGCTCTGCTTTAACGCGTTGGCAAGTCAAACATCTACTGACGCACTCTGCGACTTCCCGTTTCAAATTGGGCCACCAAAAATGTTGCCTTAGATCTCGGTACATCTTTGTGCCTCCTGGATGAACGGAATATGTCGTATTATGTGCCTCGTGCAAAATCTCTTCCCTCAACTCGGTTACCGCTGGTACCCACACTCTTCCTTCAAATCTCAAAATACCATCTTTATCCATTCAAAATTTTTCTTCCTCATTTTCCGTGATCCTCTTTCGGATTTTCTCACACTCTTCATCCTTTTCTTGGGCTTCCTTTACTTTATCCAACAATATCGGATGAGCTTCCATTACAAACAACTTCTCACCAGACTTTTCTGGTCCTTTCACTTCTATCTCCAATTTCTCCATCTCTCTTATCAACTCTTCCTGAGTCGTCAAATTAAACAACTTCTCCCTTCCTTTCCTGCTCAGAGCGTCGGCAACCACATTTGCCTTTCCCGGGTGATAAAGAATATCGCAGTCATAGTCTTTGATTAATTCTAACCACCTTCTCTGCCGCATGTTTAACTCCTTCTGTGTGAAGATATATTTCAGACTTTTGTGGTCCGTGTATATCTCACATTTTTCTCCGTATAGATAATGCCTCCATATCTTTAACGCAAAAACTACTGCCGCTAACTCTAAGTCGTGAGTAGGGTATCGTTTTTCGTAATCCTTTAATTGTCGTGATGCATATGCAATGACCTTGCCGTGCTGCATAAGCACACAGCCAAGTCCCTTGTGCGATGCATCACTATACACCACAAAATTTCCTGCATCATCTGGTAATGATAATACAGGTGCTTCGCTCAATCTCTTCTTCAACTCCTGAAAACTCTCTTCACATTTGTCGGTCCATATAAATTTCACCGTCTTTCTAGTCAAATTGGTCAACGGGGTTGCTATCTTAGAAAAATCTTGGATAAATCTCCGATAGTACCCAGCTAACCCTAAAAAGCTTCTCACCTCCGTCGGTGTTTTTGGTTGTTCCCAATTACTTACTGCATCAACCTTCGCAGGGTCTACAGCAATCCCATTCTTATCCACCACGTGACCTAAGAATTGAACCTTCTCCATCCAAAATTCGCACTTCGAAAATTTTGCATACATCTTCTCCTTCCTTAGTGCTTCCAAAACAATCTTCAGATGTTCGGCGTGTTCTTCCTCTGTCTTCGAGTAGATCAAAATGTCGTCGATAAAGACCACTACAAATTTATCCAAGTATGGCTTGAAAACTCGGTTCATCAAGTCCATAAATGCTGCCGGAGCATTAGTCAATCCAAATGACATTACCAAAAACTCGTAGTGTCCATAACGGGTTCGAAACGCAGTCTTTGGTATGTCCTCATCCCTCACTTTCAGTTGATGATATCCTGTTCGTAGGTCGATCTTCGAGAAACACTTTGCTCCCTTCAGTTGATCAAACAAGTCGTCTATCCTCGGTAGCGGATATCGGTTCTTGATCGTTACTCTGTTCAATTCTCGATAATCGATACAGAGTCTCATCGATCCGTCCTTCTTCTTAACGAATAGCACTGGTGCTCCCCAAGGAGAAACACTCGGTCGAATGTAACCCTTATCCAACAATTCTTGTAATTGTATCATCAATTCCTTCATTTCTACTGGCGCCATACGATATGGAGCTTTCGAAATCGGTGCCGTTCCTGGTGCTAAGTCTATTACGAATTCGATTTCTCTGTCTGGCGGAAGACCAGGCAGATCGTCCGGAAACACATCTTGGAATTCATTAACTACGTATATATCCTTAATTTCTACTCCCTTTTTCCGAGTATCAACGATGTAAGCTAAATATCCTACACATCCTTTCCTTAACAATTTCTTGGCCTGCATCATCGTAACGCCACACGATTGCTTAAGCGATGAGCTACCATAAAACACTACCTTAGACTTACTCGGAGTCTGAAGGTTCACACATTTGTTCTGACAGTCAATTATCGCCGCATGGTTATACAACCAATCCATTCCTAGTATCACATCAAATTCTCCCAATCTAATAGGAATCAAGTCTACGCTCAGTCTATATTCTCTAATGTTTGCGTGACAATCTCGATAAATGTATTCTACAGGGATCACTTCCTTATTAGCAACTTCTATGATCAAAGGATTTTCTAATCGTTCTCGGGGTGTACTAAGTTTACTAGCAAATTCTTCAGATATAAAAGAACAGGTGGCACCCGAATCAAATAATACATAAGCATTTATATCATTGATTGGGATTATACCTGACACCACGTCCTTCGCAGCCACGGCGTCCTGGATGGTCATGTTAAAGGTTCTGGCGGTAGGGCGGTTGGATTGTGCCGGTCCACCGATCATCAGCTTGTTGCCTCCTTGCTGATTACTACCCCCGCCACTTCCCTTCTTTGGGCAGTCCTTAATCCGGTGCTCCGTCGAGCCACACGCAAAGCATCCTTGTATCTTCTTTGGTTTCGGACAGTTGGGCGAGATGTGCCCTTCCTGTCCGCAGTTGTAGCAAGTGCCACGTCCCTTCCAGCACTCGCCCTGGTGATTCTTCCCACACTTCGGGCATCCTTCAGCCCTCTTCTTGAAACCTCCACGAAAATTCCCTGATTGATTATTGTTGTTTTTGTTGTTGTTGTTATTCTCCCACTTTCTCTTTCCCAAATTACTTCCTCCACTGCTGCTTCCTCCGGTACGATTCTCTCCTCCAGCATTCTTTCCTTTCTTCTCTTTGTTATACAGGCTTAAGGCCTCACTGCCACCTTCCGCAATGATTGCCTTTTCCAGTAATGTTGCAAAGGAATCAATTTGAAGAACTGATACCTTACTGAACAGCCACGGCTTCAACCCTTGTTCGAAGCGTCTAGCCTTTCTTTCTTCATCACCAACTTGGTGCTCCGCAAATCGCGCTAGTTCGTTAAACCTAGCCGCGTATTGCGCCACCGTCATCTCACCTTGTTTTAACTCTAGGAATTTCACCTCCATCCTATTCTTCATACTCTTCGGGAAGTAATTCTCGAAGAACAGCGTCTTAAACTTGTCCCAAGCTATTATCCCTTCTCCAGCTCTTTGTTGATTAGCCTCCCACCAGTAGTTCGCTTCTCCCCTCATCATGTACGTGGCAAACACCGTCTTCTGATCTTCGCCTACGCTAGCTATAGTGAAAGATTTTTCGATTTCCTTGATCCACGTTTGTGCGACGATTGGGTCGGTAGTTCCCTCGAACTCTGGGGGTCCTACACTCTTAAAGTCTTTAAAGGTTGTTACTGGCACAGTCTGAGGGTTCGGGCGAACGGGTTCATTGTTCCTTCCCCTTAAGGCTTCTCCTAACAAGTCTACCAGTTTCTGGATCGGGTCTACTTGTTCCCTCTCGTTGTTAACAGATTCTTCGGGTGCTGTCAATCTACGTCTGGGCGACATTATCTGCATCACAAGTTTTCATTTTATTATTATTCAAGTATATTACTTAAGTATTTCTTTTTTTTAATACTAAAAAAAAATTGTAACATATTTATGAAATAAACTTCATTTATATTCATATGCCAAATCGTTTCATTACATGATTTCCCTAGCATACTGCTATAAATGTTATCACATATATCCCCTAATATCACAAAAGACGGGGAATATACCAACCTACTACCATACTACCCCTCTAACAAAAGCTAACTCGGGGTTTACATCATCATCCCACATCTTACACAAAAGATCGGGATTACAACATATTATATACAATACATAAAGACACAACTAGTACTACCACTAGACTGACTAAGGAAATCTCATCCCATCATCCCGCGCTCCACTGCGCTCTTGTACTCCAACTGTGCTATATACCAACCAGCTCTCGGCTCAAGGTATGTAGAGTCTGTCCCTGTTCTGCCGGGTAGTGGTACACACCATCAATCACCCTTTCAAAAGCTGAACGGAACACATACCCCATCTTGTTCATCTTTCTCTTCTTGCACCTGACCTCGTCCTCAAGGTCGTCAGCTCTCTCATTGGACGCTTCCCACTTCTCCTCGAAGTGTAACCTATCCATTACCTCCAACTCTAGCTGAGTACGGAGTGCCTCTTTCTCAGTCTTCTCACTCAGCTCCCTCTGCTCAACCTCTTCTAGCTTCTCTGCCAAATCTACATTCCTAGCCACTGACCTGTGAAATAGAGTCCCCATCTGGATCCCTGCCTCCCTACGGTAGGCAATCTCCACCTCTAACTCTTGCATAGTCAGCTTCCTCTGGTGGTCCTCGTCCCTCAGCTTCTGGAACTCGGACTCTCTCTCTTGGGCCTCTGCCTCCAGCTCTTGGACCCTGCAGTCTAACTCTAGGATCCGCTCCTCGTATTCTCCTAACATCTGCTCCTCTATAGTAGCCTCATCAGAGTCCTCTACTGGCTCATCCTCCATCGGCTCCTCCTCTGGATCAGTCTCTATCTCAATCTCGATCTCATCCTCGTCATCAAACTCGGATGGTGCAACTGCCTGCACTGGCACAGCCTCTAGAGGTGCCTCGTATACTACATGTATATCTCTGGGCTCCTCCTCTGCTACTCTACTAGTTACACATGTGTCTGTCATCCTACAATCACAAACACAAGGCAAACAAACAGCAACTCCATTAGAATGTTAAATAAAACATAAGTTCATTGTATAGAATGAAGTTACATTTCATAACAGACTAAGTCTCTCAAGGAAAACTCTACATGAGTTTTATCTCCTTCCTAACTTCTAAGTTCACCTAAGCTATAGTCCAAGGACACTCGTTCCTAAGGTTTATAACTACAGCTCTGATACCAACCTGTGACGCCCCCAAATTCCAGGACCGCCACTTGGTCTCTCGAATTCGGTTCATCACGTGCTCATGGTAATACATCATGATAATAATAACTAAATATCACACGATCACAGCGAAAAATCTATTCTAGAATAATTTACAATGATTTATTATAATTATTCCCCCAAGTCTCGCAACCTACAGTACTTAATAGATTACATAATAATATCAATTAACGACTTATTACATAACCTGTCTTAAGCTTAGACATAATAAAAACTAGTCTTACTACATCATCTTAATACAACATTAAAATATTTAAAAACGTAAAAGAGACAAGCTAGTTGGTAGCCTTGCCCTTGCCCTTATCAACGCCCGAAGGTTCGCCATGCTCTGCCTTAACTGAAATGTTTTAGGGAAAGCAAGAATGAGCACAAATTGCCCAGCAAGTAATATACAATAAGGGTGAATAATAAGATTCTCAATTCTCGAAAGGGTATAGCAAGGTTTGATAGCTCAAGAATAACAAGAATATCAACAGTTCTCAATAACAGTCGCTAAGGACAGGATATGATTCAATAATAAGTCAATTCAAGATTTCAAATAACTGAATACTGAGCAGTCACTAAGGACTATGAACTTCTACTAGAATTGACAGTAATAAACTGAAAATCCAATAAAAACAGGTACAACAGGTGATCAGCCTAAAGTACCATCGTTATGCATAACAATCAATCATACTCAAGTGTGCACGTCGGTTCTCCGACAATTATATATTCCCTTCAAAGAAGGTTGTTCTTCTCAGTCAAATACAAGATCCCGCACCAATCAATTAGTTTGGGTCATTTTTCAATAACATAAGTCTAGCCGAATCAAATGGCATAGACACTTTCACAATATTCAAGAACAACACTAAGTTCAACATGAATAATAGCTTTAATGAAATAAGAGTTCAAGTATGCTAATTCAATTCAAACAATTAAGTAGGAAACTAGTTCGCAATATACAAAGATAGAATACTTGTATCCAAAGAGATAAGTTTTAGATACTCGCTTACGATATCCGTTGAATAAAGTAATGCAAGGGTTTAGGATACTTGCCTTATGCGTAGTTTACTCACGTAAAGCTAGTCAACACTTTTGAATTCCTATCGTAATGATAGTCATTAGTCATATAATTTAACTTCACAATATATCTTCGAATATACGATCAACACACAAGCTAAGTTTTACCCTAGCTACACAATTATTTAGTATCTAATTTCTATTCTTAACTTTCTCTTTTCTCAAGTTGATCATATTCATACATCGTTACTATCATGTGAGACTACCACAATTAGCAAACATATTCGCATATTATTAATATCACATAAGACTACAATCAATACTAAATATATTTCATTTTAGCAAGTTATGGCATTCTCATAAGTTAACCGTCAAAATCGGGTTCAAGTGACATCATATAATATCACGTAGCATGTATACATTTTTAAAGGATACTTTTATGTTTGTATACAATCTTTCCTCGTTCTAATCATTTATGATTTTGTTTTAATTCACGATCCCTAACGACATAATAGGGTTATACAATGTCATGAATTCACATAAATTGTCATGCTTATCATTTAGACATATAAAGTAGTCATATATTTTATTGATACGCATGTTCATATGTTTCTTATGTCATGGATATGTGATTCTAGCATTATTACTAGTTCGTGACTTAATCAAACTCATGCTTGATTAACTTGCATTACATCTAACAAGTACGTACATATATGATGCCTTCAAACTACACTCAATCATGTTGAAAATATCAAAATGTAGAGTCCTAATATAACATGTCAAAGTACACATTTAAAGCTTATGTTGTCATTAGTAAAGCTTGCTAATAAGGCCTAACATGCTCATGCTATCTAGATTGATATGTTAACATATTTGACCCGCATTTCAAGGTCACATAACATGCTTGAAAAGTCAGAATGTATACATGGTCTTTACATGTCAATATCAACCTTCAAAACTTGTATTTTTGTTAGAAAGGTGCACTAGTTGGGTTCACATGTTCATATTATATCACGATACATATATACTTAAGTCAATATGCATTCCATGTGTTTCTAGGTCATACAAACGTGTCTCAAAAGTCAGAATACTATTATGGTATTTATATATCCAAGTTCCTCTTTTCATAACTTTAAGTTTTCTTTGAAATATTCAACTAAAACAACTAGCATAGATTGCTATAACCTAGTAACCTTATTCCATATGTTAATGTGAGTTATATGCATATCCTAACAGTACATCATGCTCAATACATCAGAAGATATAAAAGAAATCATCAACAAATTCTGCAGTGGCGCGCGGCCGCGCCCAAATTGTACTAGGGAGACGCGCGGACGCGCGGCTCCCGTTCTAGACCAGAAGATGTTCTGTTATTGCAGAGCTTCAGAATTTCTCATAATGTACTTAGCTAGCATGCTTGCCTACCATCACTTTACATTCCTAACACATAGATATACTTAACAACTTATGCTAGCACCTTATCACACACTAATTTCAACAATATCATGCAATCTCTATGAATTGAAATTTAAATGGGTTTAGAGGTTATACCTCTTGAGCTCAAACTTGCACAAGACTTGTTCTCAAATTCAGATTATAAACTCACAATACTCTCTCTATATCAACTTAGCACAAATTTTAGCAACATAGAAAATGAAGAGAGGCTTGGTATTTATAGGAGAATTCAATATCCATACAAAGCAATTGCCCCAAGGTTTGAAACAATGGGGGAAATGAAGAACTAGAGGATTGAGGGGAGTTGATGGAATAGTGTCCAACCACCCCCATCACCCACATCCTTCTTCATCATGAGCATCATTGGCTAGCTAGGAAGTTGACATGAGGGAGTAGCTTAGGCCTTTGGCCTTTCACGTGGGAGAAGAGATAGTGACTATCATTTAGGGACAAGGCAATATGAAACTCAGCATTTGCAACATGAAGTGTATTAACACTAAGGCCATATATACATATACACTTAGGCTATTATATATTTATTCATACTATATTTTATAATTAACATTATAGTGTAAGTCACATGCTTAATATTTCAAGGTAGTAGATGTGATATGGCAATGTAACATACATATCATCCATGTACATTTATTAATACCGGATATAATCACATCACATTATTTTCTTCATTAAATTCTACAATCAACAAGCGATTTCAATATATTCATGATATATCATTTTAATGTATACTTACATACACATTGTCACATAGGTATTAATCATGTAGCTCACATAGTTTAATTAATCTTAATACATGGTCCATATGTGTAATATATTCACATTGCATTATATAGCATAGTTTATGTATACTTGTATGGTCACACCTAAGTGTTTCTCTACACTATATAATATAGTCGTATTATATATTATTGCATGCTTGTACATAACAATCAATATAATCTTATTATATTAATAACTTACTTATTTGTTTTATTATTCATAATGTCAAATAAATAAATTATTTATCTTATCAATTAATTAATAATAATATTAATTAATCCATTCCTCATCGATTACTAATAACACCTAATTAATAATCATAGGATTCATTATCACATTAACAAGTATAAATCTCAGCACAATTATAAACAAGTGGTTTATTATTATTATATTTCTTGCAATAATAATAATCACGTATTATTAATCAATCACAGTTAATATCCATAACCATCAACTAATATTTTACAATAGCAATTAACAATTAATATAGATTAATTGTTTACTTAATAATTCATTCGTTAATTAATATAATTATTAATATTTCCCATCACTGTGCCACACTAGGCTCTCAACGAGTTTATCGTAAACTCCACATTTTTCTCAATTGTCATAGATATTCAATTTAATATAATTGAATTTAATCATTCTCATAACACAAAATCATTTATATTCAAATAAATTCTCATTTCCATTAATATAATTATTTAATAATAATAGAAAATTCTCGGGTATTACACCTTCCTTAATCAATACAGTTTTTTGTCTCAGATGGCTCCAGACATATATCAAATCACCAAAATCAAAAAGCAAAACACCGAGTCCTTCAGAGAATATGCCCAACGATTGAGGGGGGGTAGCAGCATAAGTCACCCCACCTATGACTGAGTCTGAGATAGTCATGACCTTCATCGACATTCAAGAAGCTCCGTATTACGAAAGGATCTTAGTAGGTATAGGAAAACCATTCTCGGAGATGATCAAGCACAGAGAAATGGCTGAAATGGGGTTAAAATTTGGGAAGATAAAAGATCTTACCGCCTTGGAAGCTGTTGCTGAGCATATCCAATCTGGAAGTTATGGGAGTAATCTCTGGAGAGCCCACAAGAAGAAGAAGTGTCCTTAATACTTCAAGGACAGAATCAGAGGAGCGATTCGAGCAGCATACCCATTCAAAGGAGGAATTATTCCCCTTTTCCAGCTCCAACCCAACCTTCTAATCCTCCATTATAGAAAACATCAGAGGCCAGACGTCGGAGAACATTCACCCCTCTAGGGGATTCACTCGAGAATATGCTAAAACTGTTGACAGGACAGAAGAAGATTGTTCAACTCCTTCCACCAACCAGTACCGGTGGACGGAATTTCAACCCAAGTAAGAAGTGGGCATACCATTCCGGATCCCCGGGTCATGATAGCCAACAGAGAGATTATGGTGACCAATCCAGAGCAACCGCATGTGCAAGATAATCCCCTCCCTCAGCACAAAGAGGAGAGTGTCAATATGATTAGCGTGAGGAGTCGAGAAGGATCCAAATACCTTCGTTATGTTGGAGAGTCAACTCAATCAAGCACCAATAGCCTAGTAAGTTGGGAATTTTCAGAAAGGTAGTTCCTGATGGAGCAGGAAATCAAGTCCATTAAGGAACAGATTGGTCAGTTAGCAGATTTGGTCGTGTATCAATATTAGATAACCAGGCAGCTGATAAATCAGACCAACCAACATGAAGCAAGTCCCCAAACCCCGAAAATTAGCCCCATTGCTATGAGGGATCATTACCGATTTCATGAGTATGAACCTTGGGCCGACAAGGTGGCCAAGGAAGAGAAGTTCCAAGATGATAGGGAATTCGCCTTTCAGAGGAATTTCACTAATTTGAATCAGCCGATCAAAGATGTTAGTTCCCAAAGGCACGTTAGTTATCTAAAAGGGGGGGGGGGTTGAATAGATATTTTAAAATTTTCTTTGTTTAAAATACTTTGTCAGTATTAATTATACTGACAGCAGCGCAATATATGTTTTGTTTCCCTTCAAGATTTTGCAGTTATGGTTTGATAAGCAGTAATGGCAGTTATAGCAGTTAATGAGAGACAATAAGACACAGGGTTTGAAGTGGTTCAGAGCACACAAGGCTCCTAGTCCACTCTTCTACTCCACGAGTAGGAAATCCACTAAGGATGTCTCTTACAACTAAATCACTCAGATTCCTTCAAGGCCAGCAGCCCTGGAACTTCTATTAGTTCACTTAGAACTCTTCAAGTCCTCTGACTTGGTACTTCTCTTAGTTCACTCTTTGAACTCTTCAAGTCCTTTGACTTGGATCTTCTCTTAGTTCACTTTTGAACTCTTCAAGTCCTCTGACTTGGTTCCTCACTTAGATTGACAGTTGTTGTTGAGGAGTGCTACTCAGTTGCAATTAAGCATCAGTTCTGAGGAACTGAGTAGCGAAGCAAGTTTTCCTCTTTTAGGATCGTTGAGTGTTCTTGAGCTTTTTCTCTTGATATTCTATGTTGTTGTATCTTGCTTGCTTAGTCTGAATCCTTGTCTGATTTCTTTATAAAAGAGCCATTCAAAATATGTCCATTTGAATGCTCCCGTTATAGCATTTAATGCTTCAGACGTCTTCTGTGCAGTTGATGTTGACATCCTGCTTTCCTGCTGCACTGCCGACTGGCCCACTGACACAACAGACTGCAACTTCACCTAACACCTGAAAAGATATTTTCTGCAGGCGGTTTAGTCCTTTCCTTAGCTTCTTCAATACGCTTCTTCAATTTGAACTAAGGATGAATATGGAATCATTGGGACTATCAAATTGTCAACGGCTATTAGCCTTTCTTCATTTGTTGCTCTTCCTCCCTTCGTCAGAACTACGATCTTTGATGCTGACTGGAGGAGCACTACGATTATGGTTATTGTGCCATAATCGTTGTGTGTTGGCTTGCACATGCTTGACTCAAACTTGATCGTAGAGAACATTACGATTTCTCTTAAGCTCTCTGGTAGACTACGATTCCTACTTGCTTTTCTTGCAGACTTCACACTTCTGGGAGCACACTGCGTTTCTTGACTTAGCTCAACAGGCGCTCGGATCTTTTTCATGATTCTCAGTGTGGATTTCAAGGCAAACTACGATTCTGATATATTCACTCAAGCTCTACGAGTCTTGCCTTGGTCTCTGCAAGCTTGATTCTCTTGACAGACTACAATTCTAGACATCTTCATTTAAGCTCCACGATTCTGCCTTGTCTTCTGACTGCTACCTTTGACATACTACAATTCTGTCAAGGTTTTAACTTTTACAGCACAAATAGATCAACCTAACAAATTTGATCTTTTCTTCTATAAATTTATTTACATAAATGATAAACATTAAAGCTCAGATCAACCTAACATTGTTGATCTATCATCTAAGTCCTTGTACATTGATTATCTTAAGGACTGTACACTTAAGCATTTATATTTACTTTCAATATCAAATATGAGTATGCAATTTCCAACAATCTCCCCCCTATTTGATGTTGACATAATCAAGGAGATTTGGATCATAGCATCATTTTCTAAATGCAGATTGCTATAAAGTAAATATGGCTTAGTGTTTCAGTGAACAGCTAAAATTTCTAGAGAATAAGTATGAATTTATTGATGTTTGAAAAGATATTACAATCTAACATAGAAACATTAATACACAGTTAAGCTTAGACTTATCTCTATCTTCTTTGGTTTTGGAGGATTGGCATGCTCTGCAATTCTTCTTCTCCTTGAGGCTTCATTTCTTCTTACAATGTCCTCTAGCTCATCTCGAGTCAGTGGTTCCAAATGATCATGTCTGTTCATGAAGGCATGATCTCCAACTGGCATACTAAAACTAGTGGAGGTTATACCTTGTGAGCTAGAGGCTTGACCTTGGCTCTGTTAAGTGGGTTCAGCCATGAGAGGACTTTGTAGACGTTGATCAAATCGTGGAGGCTGAGAGCTAGGACTTCTTTGAGTGCCACTCGACGATTGACCAATGTGTGGTTGTCTTTGCCTTCTACTTCCTCCTCTGCTTCTATTTCTATCTCATTCCTCAGTATTCTCCCTTTTTATGTCAGCATCAAGGGTTCAAACATCTTCAGAGAGGCGCTTGATTCCTTCAACCACCTCATGCATCTGTGAGTGGTTTTGAGAAGTATCACTATGATTTTCAGCAACTCTAGCCTTAGTGTGTCTTTGTTGTTGTTGAATCCGCTCCATGGCATTGTGATTCTGATTGAGTTGAGTTATACCGGAAGTTTGGAAGTATTGAAGTGAGGTGCATAGTTTTGAAATTTGGTTGGTTATCAGCTCATTCTTAGATTGCTGATTCTTTTGCATGATCTCCATAGCTTCCTTGTGCTTCTTTGTGGTAGCAAAGTGAATAGCATCCCTTTGACTTAGGCTATCAGCCATTTCCTTGACAATCTCCTTCAGCTTCTTAGACAGTTTAGTTGCCAACTTTCCTGGTAGAGGGTTGACTAATTCGATTATATGATTGAATCTTATATGAAGTGCTATGGAGTGTGCTTCAAGGATTTCTCCAGATTCTGAACCTATTTGGTTTAATGCTTCATTCAGCTCCTCTTTTGTTGGCATGAGAGACAGTTGATTGAGAATTCGTTGTGTCTCAGGAGGAGGACGAGTAGCCGTAGTGTGTTCATCTCTCCTTGATAAACTTGCGAGAGCAAGAGTCATATCAAAATATTTATTGTTGGAGGATGATGGAATGTCTGCTTGGGTTAGAGGAGTTTGTGTTTACTGTATAGGCGTAGTGTTTGGCTCAAATGTCTGTGTTTTTGTTTCGTTGAGCTGTTCTGGAGACTCTACGATTTTTGCATTAGATTGATCACTATGCATGAATCGTAGTGTGTCCTCCAGGATTAGTGTTTCAATGGTTGAGGTTGCAAGCATTTCTTCAACAACTCTTGTGATGTGCTCAATCATCATTGATAAGTGGCTTTTATGACCACTTATTCAGATAGTAACCAACTCATTCTGTTGCTTAAACTCAAGTATCGTTGTGCGTTTTATGTGTTTTTGTTTGTTTTGTGATTTTCAGGTTTATAAACTCTCCGGGTGCAAATTGAGCTTACAAGGGCAAAAGAACGCTTAAATGGGGCAAAGCACTGAAATGGGCTTAAAGCATGAAGATAGCATGGGTGAGGAAGCAATGAAGGTGATGCCACGAGTCTAGAGGCCAAAAGGAGCAAGAATGGCCTTTGAAGCAAAAATAGGAAAGAAGTGCAATCCGAACATCGTTTGGGGGGTTCATGTTCATTTCATGTTCTTGGATTGGAACTTAGTTCATATTATGGAGCATCTTATAAGCTTTTCGGAATATCTTGAATCATCCAAATCGGAGTTCGGAGGTGAGAGTTATGCCTTGTATACCAACGGACGTCAAACCTCACGGTTTAGAGTTTTCATGCACAGCTGTCATTTGGAGCTCAATTTCAGCCTTCATGCATCCATTACTTCTCAATGCTCAAAGATTGAAAGTTGTAGAGCTCTTCGATAACTTCAATTTGACAGGTTGCAGGCCTCGTAACTCCTCCCGGATCAAAAGTTATGGCCGTTTTACCAGAGGACTCTGCAGCAGAAAATCTTGGCGCGGGCGCGCGGATTTCTAGGATATTTTGGGCGCGGCCGCGCCAGTCCCCAGCTATGCCAGACTTGACTTTTTAATTGAACGGGACTTGGCTTTTGATTGGGATATAAGGAGGCTCATTTGGGGCAAGAAAGGGCATGATATATTGGCCCTAAGCCCTAGTTCCTCTCTTCTCTTCCTTTACATCTTGTTTAATCTAGATTAGGAGTAGATTAGAAGTAGATTAGTGCTAATTTAGTGTTAGTTAGTTAGATTCTAGGGTTTTGTTAGTGTGTGAAGATTGAAGCAAGAGGATTGACATCAAGGGTCCAAGCTTGGAGAAAGATTTGAAATCTCTATCCTTAATCTCTCTTTGCTATTACATTGTATATTTAGATGATGTTATTGAATCTTGTGGATAGTATATTTGAGTTATTTATGGCTTAAGCTTATTTTGAGGTTCCAATGGAACCTTTTGAGTAGTTTACTTTGATATGCTTCCATGCTAGTCACTTTGATTGTTATATGACTGTCTATTACGATTCGTGCTTGCATTGCTTAATTGATTCGCGACCAATTACTGTGATAACCTATGTGGACTTGAAAGACAAAGCGTAGGTTTAGATCTAATCGTAGTAGCGGGTGATTGTGCATTCACATGGCGTTAGATGTATGATTTGTGCTTAGGATAGACATATACCGAAGCGCCGTCCATAGTCAATAGAGGACTTGACCTTAAACCTTATTTATTTGTAAACACCATAGCCATATAGGGGTTTAAATAATGTGGGTGTTCACGTGCGTTCTATCATCTGTAGATTGCACGTGATATGGAGTAGGTGCATCGAAAGATGGCCTTCTCTCACGTTCGTGTTCTCGGCTAACTATCTTGACTATTAATTTGACCTAATTGAAAGTATGTCGATTTAGATGAATCATTAGGGGAAATTGGAATCTCTTGTCTTTATTATCTGATTTTAACTCTAGAATTAATTAGTTTAAGTTAATTACTTGCCTAGTTTAACTTAGTTTTAATTCATCCTCTTTACGATCCGTTTAAATAAGACTGAGATGATTATGTGCTAGTGGTTTGGTGTCTTTTATCCATTAATTCTCTGTGGGACGATATCTGTACTTACACTTTATTACTCGTTGGCCGTGTATACTTGCGCGAATATATTGATCGATAAATCGGCCAACAAGTTTTTGGCGCCGTTGCCGGGGAATTATTTGGATAACTGTTTGCCAACATTAGTTTAATCAAATTAGTCTTAATTTAAACTTTTTATTTTTGTTTAATTCTCTTCTCATATTCTCTTTTCAGGTACAATGGACTTAAATTTCTATCCATGGAATTGTACAAGGCAAGAGCAACCAAGGGAAGCATACACTGATGGCGTCAACCCAATTACAACACTTTCAGCACAGCTAGAGGTTCTCTCGAGGAAGCTGGATACTGTCTCAGCTCAGCAGAATCGAGAGACGGCAGTGACCTATGACTATGGTGCTGGAAGCTACACGAGCCATCAGGAGCCTATCAGTTATGGGCAGGAGCAGTATTGGGGTGAGTACTCCTACAATAAGCCTTATCCCAATTATCAGCAGGATTGGGGGTATCATCTAGAGCCTTCATCAGATTATTATCAAGACCAATATTGGGATCCAAATCCCGTTTACGCCCCATAATGCACATTCCAGACTCCAGTTTATGAGCCTCAACACAATTTTGAGGGTGACACAGAAAATGCAAGCTTGGAGGAAGGAGGTGACATATCACTGAAGGACATCTTGATTGAGCAACAAAAGTCAGTCGAGAATATCCAGAAACTGGGCAGAGCAAATTAGTAGGGCCTTGATGATAGAGGATGAGCAAGGGCAAAACCATACTGTGAGCTATCAAGAACAATATGAGCCAAGTCCAACTTATGCAATCGAACCCACTTATCAATCCCCATGTTTACAAGGAGAACAGTCAACAATGGACTTCATGTATGAAAGCTCAGGAAACCAAGAAGAGTTGTTTGGGAGCCAGGAACCATCAAACCAAAATTTTCAATATCAGATAGGCCCCAATCAACTATGCTTCTACAAATGAGCCTCAATACAAGGAGCCCGTGACTGAAACAGAAAAGGAAGGATTGGAAATTATGTGGGGGAATTCCATAGCATCGACAGAGGAGACCTTGATTGAGCAAGAGCAATCGATTGAGGATCTTCAGATTTGGGTGGAGCAGATTAGCATGGCATTAAGGAAGGAGGAGGTATGTGAACAAGAGACAACAGTGCAAGATTTTGTGCCTCCAATGACTGAAGCCGTAAGTTATGATCCCCAGACTACTTGGTGCTATGACATGGGTGCAGAAACTGATAAAGAGCCAGAAGTGCACTTAAAACTGGATGAGCGAAAGGCAATGAATATTGAGGAGCCAATTGGGGCTGTGGAGTATGAATGTGAACCAACAGTGACAATCCCACAAAAGCTTCCTCTGCCTAAGTGGAACAAGCCAGTCAAGTTTGCACACCCTTGCCCCCTTGGAAGCCACATTACAGATACGGATCTCGATAACATGAGAGAGTCCGTGAGCTTCAAACCATGGTGGTCAGAAGAGAAGAGAATAGAAGAAGAGTCCATTGTGTGGTCTATACCTCCATACCTCGATCATTTCACCTACACAACAGAACCCTTGCCTAGCTCCCCAAACTTCAAGACGGGGAATTCTTTTACTTATCCAATGCTAGGTAGTTTAAATCTGCATCGGCTCCTATTGGGAAGCCACAAAAGTCACACAGCTATTCTGATAGATGGAGGGGTTCTCCAGTATCGTCGGGGAGTTGGGTAGCAGTGGGCAGACACAGTCGAGCTAGAGGACTATAAATCAAGTGTTAGATGGGAGGCACCCCATCATTTCTCTCTCTCTTTATTTAATTCTCCATTACCTACTTCCCATCATCCCTCTCTCTATCTCTATGTTTAATTCTCCATTTACATGTTTTCTATCACACTTCCCCCCTCGTTTAATTCTTATTAGTTAATATTTAGTTTAAATTTTGGCATACTGTAGGAATTAGGAGTTCATTGCCTGTATTTTTGAACTTAGGCATGAATGCGTATATTTTTGGGATTACAAAGCTTATAGTATATTTTTGATGCACTTGCATTGCATATACGCCTTTAGAGAATTTTTGGGAATATAAATGCATATATCTTTCCATGTTCATTCTCTTGATGTAAATAGATTTTATATACTTTTGTTAGTCTAGGAGGGCTTAATAAGTATTGTCTGCGTATTTCAGGTCAAAGGCTGCTCGGAATGAATGAAAAGCAAAAGTCAACCTCAATTCATGCCAAAAATCTGTAGCAATAGGATCTGGCATACCGCGTGGCCGCGCCAGGATAAGCCTGAGCTGGCGCATGGCCACGCCTCTCACAGAATGGGCCTGACTTAAAGAAAATTCTGGCAGCTTTTGGGGGCACCGCTTCATGTTAATTATCAGCAGCACCCAAGCCTCAGTCCCTCTTATCCCAAACCCTCAAGTCCTTAATGCAATCCCCCCATCTCTCCCATCTCATGCAATCCCCCCCCCCCACTACAAGCCTTAGTTTTGAAAACCTCCTACCTCTTCAATCCAGAGTACCAATTCCCATCCACCTCATCCTCTCAACCTGATCAATTGAGACATTGAGTGTGGAATCTCTAGCAGAGCAAGATTGATTTGGAGTTGGGTTGGGTCGTTGAGTACAGTGCTGAGCGGGGTTTATTTTGCCAAAGCAGAAAGAGAGACGGGGGAAACTTTTGAGAGGGCGCCACTTCATTCATGCAGCATCAGAAGTCGAGTAGGGGAGTTTCTTTCTTTTTACCTTTACCTTCAATGAGGACATTGAATAGCTTAAGTTTGGGGGTATTGGCTTTATTTTGCATATAGGTAATTCATTTCATGTTTTGCATGTAAATAGTTCATTGCATGTAAGTTAGTTCATATAGTGCATGTAGGTTGTAAATAGTTAAAATTTGTGAAAATTTTAAAATTTTTCTTTTGTTTTTGCATTCTATTTTGCATTCTGTGTTAGAGCATACTGCATGAATCCAGTTTTTAGTTGGTTAGTTATGTATGTTGCCTGCGAAGAAACTGAAATCACTTGATTGTTGAACTGATTTGAGACTTAAGTCTGATTTCATGGTCATATATGTAAATCCTTACCTGTCAGATACTGTGTAACCAGTAAGCACGATAGAGTAAACACCATGATATGCTAAGTTTAAATGTTTACATACTTGTCTTCTAGTGGAAAAACTATGTTTTAATAAAAGAGTTTCAGTTCGCATATAATAATAACTAGACTGTTAAAAGCTTAAGTTTGGGGGAAACAGGGGGTATGCATGATTTATGCGGGGAGATGGAGCGTAAGATGCACTCCCTTACAGAAAAAGAAAAAGAAAAAGAAAACAAAAGAAAATATTAAGAAAAAGAAAAAAAATAGAATAAACACTTCGGTTACGTCGAGTTCTGTGGCCTTTGATATTCGAGCAAGTAAGCCCTAAGGTTGTCTCAACACCCAGCGCCCTAAGGCTATCTGGTCTAGGAGTCGTTGATCGAAAGCTCGCTACATGGATATCATTGAAGAGCCTAAGATAATTAGGCATTGCACGGTCGATAGTGTACATGGGAAAGTGCGAATACGCCCTCCTGAATAATAAGACCCTAATGAAAACCCCCTGTTGACTCTTAACTCTAGTAATGCACGGTCTTAGTTAGAACTTATATGATTTACTGTTTTTCTTAAGTTAAAGCTTGTTTTTCCCCTAAGAAGCATAGTATGTGAGTTATTTATCTGAATGCATATCTAATGGTTGCTAAGCACACAACGCACAATACATCAGTGCTGACAGTTTTGGATTTGCAGAATATGCCTTATGGTCTTGTTTTGGGTAGCTTATCTGTTCGACTATCTCGTGGTTTTCTGAGGCATTGCTTTGAAATTTCAATACTGGCTGGAAACTTGGTTTCGCATTCATGATAGCGTAGGTTGCATGCATTGTAGATACTGCATTGCATCTTTTGTTTAGTTTTGTTTTGGTTGCTTGAGGGCAAGCAACGTTTAAGTTTGGGGGTATTTGATAAGTGGCTTTTATGACCACTTATTCGGATAGTAACCAACTCATTATGTTGCTTAAACTCAAGTATCGTTGTACGTTTTATGTGTTTTTGCTTTGTTTTATGATTTTCAGGTTTATAAACTCTCCGGGTGCAAATTAAGCTTAAAAGGGCAAAAGAACGCTTAAATGGGGCAAAGTACTGAAATGGGCTTAAAGCATGAAGATAGCATGGGTGAGGAAGCAATGAAGGTGATGCCACGAGTCTAGAGGCCAAAAGGAGCAAGAATGGCATTTGAAGCAAAAATGGGAAGGAAGTGCAATCCAGATATCGTTTGGGTGGTTCATGTTCATTTCATGTTCTTGGACTAAAACTTGGTTCATATTGTAGAGCATCTTATAAGCTTTTCGGAACATCTTGAATCATCCAAATCGGAGTTCGGAGGCGAGAGTTATGCCCCGTATACCAACGGACGTCAAACCTCACGGTTTTGAGTTTTCATGCACAGCAGTCCTTTGGAGCTCAATTTCAGCCTTCATGCATCCATTACTTCTCAATGCTCAAAGAATGAAAGTTGTAGAGCTCTTCGATAACTTCAATTTGACAGGTTGCAGGCCTCGTAACTCCTCCCGGATCAAAAGTTATGGCCGTTTTACCAGAGGACTCTGCAGCAGAAAATCTTGGCGCGGGCGCGCGGATTTCTAGGATATTTTGGGCGCGGCCGCGCCAGTCCCCAGCTGTGCCAGACTTGACTTTTTAATTGAACGGGACTTGGCTTTTGATTGGGATATAAGGGGGCTCGTTTGGGGCAAGAAAGGGCATAATATATTGGCCCTAATCCCTTGTTCCTCTCTTCTCTTCCTTTACATCTTGTTTAATCTAGATTAGGAGTAGATTAGTGCTATTTTAGTGTTAGTTAGTTAGATTCTAGGGTTTTGTTAGTGTGTTAAGATTGAAGCAAGAGGATTGACATCAAGGGTCCAAGCTTGGAGAAAGATTTGAAATCTCTATCCTTAATCTCTCTTTGCTATTACATTGTATATTTAGATGATGTTATTGAATCTTGTGGATAATATACTTGAGTTATTTATGGTTTAAGCTTATTTTGAGGTTCCAATGGAACCTTTTGAGTAGTTTACTTTGATATGCTTCCATGCTTGTCTCTTTGATTGTTATATGACTGTCTATTACGATTCGTGCTTGCATTGCTTAATTGATTCGCGACCAATTACTGTGATAACCTATGTGGACTTGAAAGACAAAGCGTAGGTTTAGATCTAATCGTAGTAGCGGGTGATTGTGCATTCACATAGCGTTGGATGTATAATTTGTGCTTAGGATAGACATATACCGAAGCGTCGTCCGTAGTCAATAGAGGACTTGACCTTAAACCCTATTTATTTGTAAACACCATAGGCATATAGGGGTTTAGATAATGTGGGTGTTCACGTGCGTTCTATCATCTGTAGATTGCACGTGATATGGAGTAGGTGCATCGAAAGATGGCCTTCTCTCACGTTCGTGTTCTCGGCTAACTGTCTTGACTATTAATTTGACCTAATTGAAAGTATGTCAATTTAGATGAATCATTAGGGAAAATTGGAATCTCTTGTTTTCATTATCTGATTTTAACTGTAGAATTAATTAGTTTAAGTTAATTGCTTGCCTAGTTTAACTTAGTTTTAATTCATCCTCTTTACCATCCGTTTAAATAAGACTGAGATGATTATGTGCTAGTGGTTTGGTGTCTTTTATCCATTAATTCTCTGTGGGACGATATCTGTACTTACACTTTATTACACGTTGGCCGCATATACTTGCGCGAATATATTGACCGATAAATCGGCCAACAATCATTGGATCATTCATAGTTTGCTCTACGAGAACGAGTTGGTTATTTGGTTCATCAGATACAGAGTTTTGGGACACTGTAACTTGAAATTGATTGAGTGGATGCAGGACCACTTCCAACCATTTGGGCACTTCATAGAACTGATTGATGTGTGATGATGGAGTGTGGTTGATAATAAACGAGAGAGGAGTGGAATATACCTCATGCTCATGTTCTAAGGTTGAAGCATTCTTGATCAGTTTCTGAGCAAACCTCCTTTCTCTTGGGATTCTATGTGCAAGCACTGAGATTGTTGGGTATGCCTTGAAAGTCCAGAATATGTGATCATAGATCTATGATATGGCATCATGGGCAAATAATTGAACAACTGATTGTAGTTTGTTGTTCTTTCACCATCCCGTCCCACATATATGACCTCAAGATCATAATCTTCTTCTTCATCACTCTTTGTGACGCCCCCAAATTCGGACCGCCACTTGGTCACTCGAATTCGGTTTGTCACGTTCTAAAATCTAACACCACAATAAATATTACGACTAAATATCGCATCGCACAGCGAAATAATACACAACTATTATCGAATAGATTACATTTAATTAATATAATTTATTCACGTCCCAAGGTCTCGTAACTTAAACATCGGTTACATAGCTTAAACATACCTTAGGCATATATAAACCTAACTAATACATAAAAGCATAAGTTCTTATTACAATTATAAGTTCTACATAAATAAAGCTACTTAGTAGCCTTTCCCTTGCCCTTGTCAGTGCCCGAGGGTTCGCACTGCTCTGCCTTAACTGAAATGTTTTAGGGAAAGCAAGAATGAGCAACAAGTTTGCTCAACAAGTAATATAATAATAAGGGTGAGTAATATAGTTCTTGAATCCCAAAAAAAGTATAGCAGGGTATGATAGTTCAAGAATAGCAAGAATATCAACAGTTCTCAGTAACAGTCGCTATGGACAGAATAATATCAATATGATTCAATACTAAATCAATTTAAGATTTTAAGATAACTGAATACTAAGCAGTCACTAAGGACTATAAACTCTCACTAGAATTAGCAGTAATATACTGAAAATCCAACAAAAACAAGTACAATAGGTGATCAACCTAAAGTGCCCTACGGTATGCATATCGTTCAATCATACTAAAGTGAACACGTCGGTCTCCCGACAATATAATTTCCCTTTAAAGAAGGTTGTTCAACTCAGTTAACACAAGAATTCCGCACCATTCAATTGGTATGGACAGCTTTCTAATCATGTTATAAGTTTAGCCGAATCAATTGGCATAGACGGCTCTTTAAATGAATAAGTGAACAATTATAAGTTCAACACTCGAATCAAATTTCAAGAATAAACAACTCTCTTCTATTTATGAAGCATTATGTCATATGATAAGAATCATGCTTTCAATTATGTACTTGTATAACCAATAATAGTACAAGCTCCAGTAATGCTCAATAAAGAGTAGGGTTCAAGTACTTGCTTACAACGTTCCTCGAATAACGTAAACACAAAGATAGGATACTTGCCTTATGCGTAGTTTATCCACGAAAAGCAAATCAACACTTTCGAATCCCTATCGTAATATAGTTACGTATATATATGATATCCATTAGTCATATATTATAGCTTCATATCTTATCTTGGACATACGATCAACACACAAGCTAAGTCTTAGCCTAGCTACATATATAGTATCATATTAATATAACCTTTATCCTTAACGTTCCTCTTTTTGAGTTTAAACATATTCTTATATCATTAATATCACATAAGACCACAATCAATACTAAATATATTTTATTTTAGTAAGTTATGGCATTTCTATAAGTTAACCGTCAAAATCGGATTCAAGTGTCAACATATGATATCACATAGCATGTATTCATATTAAAGGATACGTTCATGCTCGTTCAACCTTTTCACGTTCAATTTGCATGATATAGGTTCTAAGTTAATACCCTTAATGACTTAAGTCCATTCAAGGTTTTAAAGTCACAAAGTCTAACATGCTCGCCTTTTAAACACATAAAGTAATCATATAACTTGTATTAGGCATACTCATGAATATTCATATCGCATACATGCAACTATCATTGTTATTAGTTTGAAAGCATACTTTGTTTACGCTAAACTTGCTTTCACGATATATAACATAGTAGGCAAATATGTATGATACATTAGCGAGTCTAAAAGTACTATCAAACATGTTCATAAGTATCGGAATTCAAATCTCAATGTAACATGTTGATGTTCACGTTCAAAACTTATACTTTCATTAGTAAAGTTTGCTAATAAGGCCTAACATGCTCATGCTTTATTATGAAATCTATATACATAAGTTAATATGTCCGACATGCATTTCAAAGCCATATAAACATGCCCGAAAAATCAGAATACATACATGATCTCTATATGTCAAAGTTTACTTTTTAAAATTCACATTTCGTTAAGAATGTTTGCTAGTGAGGTTTAACATGCTTTTGTCATACTATGAACCATAGATACGTAAGACCACGTGTCTTTTATGCATTTCTAAACTATTCTAACATGCTTGAAAAATCAGAATGTCGACATGGTTTGTATAAGTCAAATTCGTTTACAAAACTTTACGTTTACTTGGGAAATTACAACCGTTCATTAATCATGCATGTAATCATAGCAGAACATGCTCATATTAGGTCTACATATCCCTCTATACAAGTTATTCATGCTAATATGCCTTGCCTAAGTCATAACATCCAAGTACGCTTAACAGATTAACAGAACTCAAACAAAACTGGAACAGGCTGCCGGTGATCTTCCTGCTTCGGCAGGACTTAGACTAAAACTCAAAATTCCTTCACCAATTCGACTGTAATCAACCATATAAGAGTCTAAACATATATATTAGTCCATATAACAACTAAACGACCACTTCCTAATCCACTTACAATCTAGTATGGCATAACCAAGAATTTGAATATTTTGAGAAAACAAGAATTAAGAAATCTCAGAATTATAGAAATAGAAAATGAAGAACAAAAAGCAATCTTATACCTTTGTAATTAGTTAATTGGACTTGCTACTTAATTCAGAATGCTCACACTGATATATGTATATGTTCTCCCTCTCAACACTTAGCAAAATCTCAGCAAAGAAGAATGGAGAAGAAGAGGCTATATATATAGCAAAACCAATACACAGATATTACAATTTTATTCCAAATCAAACTAACGGATTATAGGATTGCATGAAGGTTATCAAAGGGTAGGTAATTAGTGGTTGGATTCCATCATTATAACCATTCCCCCATTGCATGATGATTATCTAAATTGCTGATTTTGAGATGGTAGGGAGTAGCATAGCCTTGAGTATTTCGCATGTGAGGGAGAATGAGGGGTGACCCTTATTATGGGACAAGAGAATGCAGCTTATTCATTGGTCAATGTGGGTATTTACAATACTTATGTTTATATATAGTATCTACACTTAGGTTATAGTTGAATGTCACATTGTGATTCAACTAAATGTTATTTCAACGTAGTAAATGTAATTTGTACATATATAATCCATGTACATTTTATCATACCGGTATAATTTACTCGGATGTTATCACATTACATTATCTCCTTTATTATTAAATTCTATTAATCAATAATTGTTTAAAATATATCCATGATATATTATTCTATTGTATACACACTCACATTATCACATAGGTATTAATCATATAGCTCACATAGTTTAATTAATCTTAATACATGGTCCCTATATATAGTATAGTCACATAAATGTTGCACCACACTATATAATATAGTTGTATTCCATATACTTTATATTATTAATTATTGCATACTTGTACATAACAATCAATATAATCTTATTATATTAATAACTTACTTATTTGCTTTATTATTCATAATGTTAACTAAATAAATTATTCATCTTATCGATTAATTAACAATAACATTAATTAATCCATTCCTCGCCGATTAATGAAATTATTAATTTCCACAACAATTGCTCATTTATCACGCAGAATATATAAATATAAATCTTATTATATTTATAGACACGTTGCTCATTATTATTATTATTATATTTCTTGCAATAATAATAATCACATATTATTAATTAATCACCATTAATATTCTATAACAATTAATTGATATTCTACGATATTATTAACAATTAATATAGATTAATTATTCACTTAATAATTTCTTCATTAATTAATATCATCATTAATATTTTTTATCACTGTGCCACACAAGGCTTTCAACGAGTTTATCGCAAACTCCATATATTCTCAATTTATTCAATTATTCCATTTAATATAATTGAGTTAACTCACAAATCATTTATATTCAAATAAATATTCATTCTCCATTAATATATTCATTTAATAATATATGAAATTTCTCGGATATTACACTCTCTGTATCATAAACTTGCACAACATCAATCATCTCATCATCATCTACAATATTCACCATTTCTGCAGCAGCAGACTCTACGAATTCATCATTTACTAAGGGGACTTCACTATTATCTATTTGTAGCTCCCCCTCAGCTTTAGCATTCTCTGTCTCCGTTGCTTCTAACTGCTCCCCCTCAGCTGAAGCACTTTCTTGAACAAGAGCGTTCAAAATTTCTTCTTCTTGTGCTTCAGCATTGTCATCTTCATTTGGGCTTATCACAATCATTTCTGGCGTAACCCTTTTAGCCATTTCTTCTCCCAGAGATTCATCAACACCAGTATCAGACATCTCCATATCATTTATAGTCTGATCGGGTGCAGCAGAGTGGTTAGCATCTCTGATGTAAGTTAATACATCTTCAATGATTCTAATCTCTTATGGAGTTGGACCAGATGCTTGTTGCTTAGTGGACTGTTCAGCCTTTTCTGCAGCCCTTCTTTTATCATCTTCTTCCAATATTTCTTCATTGGTAAGAGCATACTTCTTAGCCAACTTCTTCACCCTCTTCTTTGGCTTGGGCACAGCCTTTGCATCTTCTTCAGCTTTAGCCTTTTGAGTTTGCTTAGGCTGAGAGGCTGTTGCAGCTTCTCCTTCTGCAGTGGCAGCTAGTCTGGACTCTACGATTGATGATGACTCCACAATCGTAGTGATGTAGACTTACCAGTTTTGTGGCTCCGTTTCTTATTCTTCTTCTTTTCTTTCATAATCTTCTTTCCTTGAGGGGCATCAGTGGTTGAGCCTTGAGGCTCCTCAGCTGTTTGAAAACATTCATACATTTTCTTCTTCCCTTTACTCTTGCTGGTCAGAGCTATAGCTTTTTCTTGATTGACTTCTTTTTCTTCCTCCCTGGCTTCCTTTGCAGCAGATGAGGTTGCATACATCATCTTCACATTTTCTGCTGGATTCCTTTTCCAGTTTTGAAATAGTTACTGAGTCATCTTCCTATTCGGATTGATTGGAATACCGTCATTGTCTCCAATTTTGTCACTCAGTGCATCCTGAATGATAATGTTGATAAACCTCCCATAGAACATTTTGGTAGTGCTCGTGGTCTTCATCGGACTTTGCATCCATTTTTCGAACCAATCCATCAGCAAGACTCCATAGTTAAGTTGGACTCCTAAGCGGATGACTGTCATGAGCTTCAATTACTTTTCATTTACAGAACCGTGACCAGAGCTCTTGCAACATATGCATTTTCTAACAATATCAGCAAGGAATTCATATTCTTGGGAAAATTCTTTCTTCTTGTAACCACTCTTCCCTTCAATTTTTTTTTGTAGTTCATCTTCTTCAGACCCTTATGGAAGTCAATAGCCTTTATAGATGAAAGACCTTCACTTTTGAAACCTAGGGCTAGGTTTATACTTTCAGCGTTGAGGCGGATTTGCACATCTTTGACCTTGGTGAGAATGGAGTCTTGATCAACAACTCTATTGCAGTAAAACTCCTTTATCAGCTTTGGATATATCAGTGTGCTGGTGCTCAGAGCATTCTTAAGACCCGCTTTCTTCAGGAGTGAAAGGACTTTGTGAATCTCAGGTCCAGCCTTCTCGAATCCGTCAAAATATAACTGATAGCCGAAAATAACATTGGAAGCAGCCATCTGTTTGTTTGATTTTCCTGCAATGAACGAATTTGGCTTAGCTTTCTGAAAACTTAGGGTTTAGTCTGAGAAAGAGAGAGAGAGAATCGTTTGGAATTAAAAAAGTAAACTGACAAATGACAGTTTTAAAATGGATTTAAAAACTTTCCACCATATGTTTTGCATAGTGGGACACATGTCAAGTCCTGCAGGACTCCACGTTTTTAAGTTATGTAAAAATCTCTATTTTGCCCTTAGCTCCCCCTGAGCTAGTGAGTCCTTGTGAGAGGACTACGATTGCCGAAAATCACTTCACGATTGTTGAGTTAGATCCTTTGCCTGCTCCTTGACTGTTGACTCTACGGTTTTCTGTGATGCCTTCTGTAATGACATCCCATCTTGCTTAAGGTTGCTCAGGAAGGGCCAACTTCTTAGTTTGGCACTAAGGATCAGGTTTGTCACTGAGACACTTATCATAAAGGTTGTTTGGCTTGATGATGTTGCTATCACAGTGAGCTTTTTTGTTTTAACTGGAACACTCCACGATTGTGGTTTCTCTTTGTCATCTCTACGATTTTAACTTAGCCTTTATATCTGCAAGGTTAGCACCATCTAGAGCATTGCAAATTTAATATTCCTAACTCACTTATCAGTTTATTAAATCTAGATTCATCTAAAGGTTTAGTAAATACATCAGCAAGTTGATTTTCAATAAGAAAGTTTATTAGTGTTTCATACCATGCTCTAGGTGCTTGTTTAAGTCCATATAATGCTTTATCTAATCTATAAACATAATCAGAGAGGGTTGTATTGACAAAACCTGGGGGTTGTTCCACATATACTTCTTCTTGAAGTTCACCATTAAGGAATGCACTCTTGACATCCATCTGGAATACTTTGAACTTCATGTGAGCAGCAAATGCAAGGAATATTCTGATTACTTCAAGTCTGTCAACTGGTGCGAAGGTCTCACCGTAGTCTATGCCTTCTTCTTGAGGATAACCTTTGGCCACCAGTCTTGCTTTATTCCTTGTGATCACCCCATCTTCATCCATCTTATTTTTGAAGACCCATTTGGTGCCGATGACTGGGTAATTTTTTGGTCTTTGAATTAATCTCCAAACTTTTCTTCTCTCAAATTGATTTAGTTCCTCTTGCATGGCTTCAATCCAACTTGCATCTAGCATTGCATCTTCAATCTTCTTGGGTTCTATTTGAGATAGAAAACTCAAATAGAAACACTCATTCTGAGTTGCAGATCTTATTCTGATTCTGGCAGTTGGATCACCAATGATCAGATCTTGAGTGTGATCTCTTGCCCACCTGTTCCCTGTTAGAACATCTATTATGTTGCCTTCTTGTCTGAACTCCTCAAGATTGACTTCTGGTTCTAGTTGTCCAGAGTTGTCGTCTGGTTTAGCTCTCTCTACGATTTCTTCTTCGGACACTACGATTCTTTGTTCAGGAACTACGGTCGTAGTGCTAGGCTCGACCACTTCATTTATAGTGTCGGTATCGTTAATCATGGTGTTTTCTGGTGCAGACTTGTCCGAATCTGTTTCATCAAAGATAATGTGGATTGAGACTTCAACACTTAATTTCTTCTTGTTGAACACTCTGTGAGCTTTGCTGTCTGTAGCATATCCAAGGAAGATTCCTTCATCTGAATTGGGTTGGAACTAAGTCAGATATTATTTCCCATTGTTGAGAATGTAGCAAGAACAGCCGAACACTTGGAAGTAACTGACATTTGGCTTTCTTCCTTTCCACAGCTCGTAGGGAGTCTTCTTCAACGTAGAGTGTACAAGAGATCTATTCTGTGTATAGCACGCAGTGTTGATGGCTTCTGCCAAGAAGTATTCAGGCTGATGAGCTGCTCCTTGTAGAGTTCTTCCAGCTTCTATAAGTGTTCTGTTCTTCCTTTCAACTACTCCATTTTGCTGAGGAGTTCGTGGTGCTGAGAAGTTGTGACTGATGCCATCGTCTGCACAGAACTGATCCATTTATGAGAAGTCGAACTCTCTGCCATGATCACTCCTTATTGCCTCTATAGTCTCTCCTTTTTCATTCATCACCAGCTTGAACATCTTTATCAGTTGGGAGCTTGTCTCATCTTTTGAGTTAAGAAAGAACACCCATGTATATCTGGTGTAGTCATCCACTACGACCAGTGAGTATCTCTTTCCTCCTAGGCTCACAGTTGGAATTGGCCCAAAGAGATCCATATGCAGTAATTGTAGAGGCCTGTCAATTGACTTGACTGCTTTGCCTTTAAATGAGCTCCTTGTTTGCTTTCCAAGCTGGCATGCATTACATGGTCTTTCTTTGATGAAGCTGAACTTGGGTAAACCTGCTACCAGATCTTTGGAGGCCAGCTAAAACATATTCTTGAAGTTGAGATGAGATAATCTTCTATGCCAAAGCCAACTTATTTCTTCAGATGCTTTAGCAAGAAAGCATACTGTCTCATCAGAACTGAGCTGAGCAAGGTTAACAGTGTATACATTTCCTTCTCTTGTTCCTGTCAACTTGATAGAGGATGTCTCCAGATCTCTGACTTGACACTGATTGTTTAGAATGGTGACTTGATGTCCTTTATCGCAGAGTTGGCTGATGCTAAGAAGATTGTGCTTTAGTCCATCAACATAAGCCACTTTGTTGAAGGACACCGCACCATTCCCAGCTGATCCATAGCCTCTTTTCTTGCCAGAGCTATTATCTCCAAAGATAACTGTTGGTCCCTCCTTCTCTGTGTAGTTTGACAGGAGGGCTTTGTTCCCGGTCATATGACTTGAGCAACCACTGTCCAGATACCATGTTGTAGTCGTGGTGCTCATTTCCTGCAGATAGATTCAGCTTTCATGTTGGTACCTAGACTTGCATGGGTCCTGCAATGTTAGTACCCATAGGAACCCAAATCTGCTTGACTTTGGGTCTCCCATGCACAATATTATGAAAATATGATGCATCTTTATGACCAAATCTTCCACATGCAAAGCATCCAATATAATTTATGTGTGTGTGTGTGTGTGGATTCTTTCTCCATTTAGACTTGTGTAGGTATTTGTTGGCCTTACCCTTATATTGCATCTTCCTTTTCCATGCAGCCTTGGAGTTCATATTTTGTGCTGAGTAAACCTCAACACCATGATTCCTTCCAAGTTGATCCGTGAAGTCAGTTTTACTTGACCCTACGATTCGTCGAGGTTGGGCAGTGGTGATTGAGTCACTCTTCACCTTTCTGAACCCTAGGCCAACATGAGATTCGTAGTGTTTAGGAACATGTCTTGGATCAGAAGAGCAAGGTTGCACTGGTTCATATTTTTGTGTGGACTTTACAAATGTGATACTTCTATTTAGATTAGAAGCACTACTCATGTTAGTTTCCTTTGTCTTTTCCACACTGGGTTCTGAGGTAGATTCCCCAAACCCTAAACATGTTCTATCAGAGACACTTCTCTGATTGCATATCAGGGAGTCTATGGATGAAGAAGATCTATTCCATGTGAAGATAGTGTTTTCTAACTCCTCAATCTTAGAGGTTAGATTTGACTCTCTTTGCATGTTCAGTTCATTGGTCTCTCTAAAGATTTTATTCTCAGCTTCAAGCTTAGAGAGAGAGTCAGAACTTAGTAGAGCTGCTTCCAGCTCCTTCTAAACTTTCTATTTCTTTTTTTTGAAGATCAGTATAATATTTAGATGGAACTCTTAACCATCTCATATTTTGATATATATAAGTTGACATATCACGAATGCCAGTTCTTAAATCATTAATGTCTATATCAGGAGAGTTGAAATCAAATACCTCATCTATGACTGCTTCAACATCTTTCCTGCTAAGTGCACCTTTGGCCATCAGGCATATGTTAGCTTTTGAGGTGCTTCATCATCTTCAGACTTAACATTGGTGTCATTATCTGAATCACTCCAAGAGCTTCCAGCTACAAGCCCTTTGTCTCTCTTCTTATTCTTTTTGTAGCCTTTGAGCTCCTTCTTTGGATTTGACTTTCTTTTCAGCTCTTCTCTGATAGGCTTGTTGCAGTTGACAATCAAATGATCAGGCTTCTTGCAGTTATAGCATAGGTCACTGATCTGCTCTTGACTGCTGCTCTTGTTGAATCTTTTAGGTTTGATGCTTCTTCCTTTGAGTATGAGCCTTCTGAATCTTTTGGCCAGCATTGCGGCTTCATCATCATCATCATTATCATCATCATCTTCCTCAGAGTCAGATTCATCTTTAGCATATGCTCTAGAGATCTCTTCTTTTGCTTTAAGAGCAACTCCTTTATCCTTCTTTCTTCCTTCTGATAGAGTTTCTGCTCGTTCAGTCAGTTCTAGCTCGTAGGTAAGAAGGTTTTCGTAGAGTTGTTGAACTGTCATCTCATGCAGAATCTTTGACACTCTGATTGCAGTGGTCTTGGCATCCCATCTGCTTGGCAAGGACCTCATGAACTTGATGACAAGATCTTTGTTTGGATTGGTCTTTCCATAGGCTCTGAAAGAGTTGAGTAATGTAGTGAATCTCTCATAAGTGGAAGTGACGTTTTCTCCTGGAACATGAGCAAACATCTCATATTGTTGAGTTAGTAGAGATTGCTTTTTTTATCTGACTTCTTCAGTTCCTTCATGCAAGATGAGCAAGGCTTCCCATACTTCTTTTGCAGTTTTGTAGTTGACAACGTTCTCCAATAGACTGTCTTCTAAGGACTAGAACAAGATATTCTTAGCCTTCTTGTCAAGCTGAACATTTTTCTTCTCATTTTCAGTCCATTCAGATTTGACTTTGACCACCATTTTGTTTGGATCTTCTGGAGTTGGTGCAAGCATTGTTGGAACATAGGGCCCATTCAGAATAGTTTCAAATAGATCATCATCTATTGAATCCATGTAAGCCTGCATCCGAAATTTCCAGTTGGCAAATTTATCTTTGTTGTATATAGGTGGTTTGCTTCCTCCACCTGTCTTGGTCTCGCTTATCAGTTGTGCCATTGGATCTACTCAAACTTGTATGCTAGTTTAGAGAACCTGCTCTGATACCAATTGTTAGTTCCCAAAGGCACGTTAGTTGTGACATCCCGAATTTTGAAAAATTTATAAATGAGAATTTAATAAATAAAATTCTTATTTTAAGATGTTCGAGTACGAGTATGTGTATATGTGATATATATTGTGAAATATGTGAATTGGTGTGAAAAAAATTTAAATGTTAATTTAATATTTATTGAAGTAAATAATATATTTTAATTGAATTATTTATTAAGATTATGTGATCAATATGGAGTAATGAAATTAAATGTATTATATTAATTAAATGATTATTTAATATTTAATTAATATATAATAATTTTATGTTATAGTTCTAATTTATTTAAGATAATTAAATTAGATGTAGTGATGTGGTAATTGTTACATGAAGTTATAATTAGCGAGTAATTATAATGTGACAATTTTATATGATGAATTGATGTTAAACTTTTAATTAATTAAATTAATGTTAAGATTTAATTAATTAAAGGATAACATTAAGAATATGCGTTAAATGATCTATTAAAAGAGTATTTAAAATCGTTTTCTTAAACAAGGCCTTACTTTTGTTTTAAACCTGTTTTACCCAAACAAGACCTTAACCATTAAAACCTGTTTTAAAAATAATATGGTTTTGCCAAACAAGCCTTAGGGCTTTTAAAATTCTAATTTTTGTAACTTATATATATATATATATATATATTAAATTGGTAATTAGTATATGTAATTATATTGAGAGTTACATATTCTATAATTATATGTGTTATATGTATATTGTATATACACTAAGTTACGTTAGTTTTCTAAACCTAAGTCTAAACTAAGAACAAAGAAGAAGAAGAGAGTTAGAGAGAGTTATCAGAGAAGAAGAAGAGGAAGAAGAAGAAGAAGGGAAAGCTTTGTGAAGGCAAAGCAAGCCCCATCATCATCTCCATCTATCTCTTAATCCAAACTAGTAAGGTTATAATTTTAACCCTTATAATCAATATTCTTATATTTTGTATTCATTCTTTGTCAAATTAGGTTTTCATGGAATTGTATAATCAATAATTTTATGTGTATATGGTATTCATATGTAATTGTATGCCATAAAAGGATTTTCATAATTTAATTGTTGTAAAAACAAGTTTTAAAAGTTATGTTCTTCTATATTTTTCTAGTTTAAAACTTCTCGGTAGAAAATCTTTGTGAAAATTCTTGAGTTTGATATGTGTATGGGATGTGTACATATATATTTATATATATATATATATAAATATATATATGTATATATATGTTTACATATGAGTTTTATAGTTGTTTAAGTATTTTAATTCACAAAGATATGATGAATACTATGAAATCATGTTCATAGTACTCTTTTATGAAGTTATTTTGAAAATAGTTCTTAAATCATCAAAGCAATTGATGAAAACATGAAGTTATGTGTAATATGTGATATAACATGATTATATATGAGTTATATGGTGGTTTTAACAATTCAATTCATGAAATTTTGATAAACAAGAAGAATGGGGTTCATAGTGATTTTCTGTGAATTAATTTCTAAAAAATGGCTTTTGAAACTATCAAATTGATGTTTGATTTTGAGTTATTGTTAAAATTGATCATATATTATGTTAGTATGTTAAGAATAGAAGCTATTACAATTGGAATTACTAGAATTAGTTGAAAAACGAATTCGTAATAGTAATTTTCGTCAAGAATGCTTAATATCGTAGTTTTCTTCGAAAAACATGAAATCTTGGCTTTGATTGTGTGTTGTAAGGATTTTATAAGTTATAATCATGTTAAAGAGTTTAAAATATTGTTGTTAGCAAGTTTCATGTTGATCATGTTGGGAAAAATTGAATTCGGTGTGAAGGAATAAACCAAATTGGCTTATTTCTTCGCCAGTTTGCGAACTGAAATGTGCACCAGGGGGTGACCCGCCCCAGCGGGTGTTTTAGGCTTGGGGGGCCCAGTAGGTACCCTTGCTGTTCGGAGTAATTTAATTATTGTAATGCAAAATTATTTTGACCTCCGTTAGTAAAATGGCCATAACTTTTTCATACGAACTCCGATTGAGGAGATTCAAGATGATCCAGAACGAGCACAAGTATACCTACAACTTTTGTTCTTTAATTGTATTGATTTGAGGTCGTTAGCAGAGGTCAAAATGGTTATTTTTGTGACTGATGCGTATTCGGAGGCAATCGGAGGGCATCGGACATGCACATAGGCAAGTATAGTGCTGTCGAAGATAATAGATATTGTTCTAAGTTATAAAACATGAATGTTAGTAAATATAATGATGCCTAACATTAATAATGATGTATTGGATAAGTTATATAAGCACACTAAGCATATATAAGAGAGACGAATCTGGCGTGTGACGAATGAACGTCGAAACACACTGACAAGTGTTAACGAACGTAAAAAGTGTTTTAAGTCAAATGAAATGAAAATGATAAGATATGAAATGTGGTTAATATAAAACCAATAAGTAGTCCTAGCAAGACTTAAACACTTGAATGAATTTTGAATATTACTATCGATAGTTAACACAATCTAGTTGAACATTGTGTATTGATAGTAGGAAGAGTTATGAGATGTAGAGTAGAGTTTATATTACAACTAATATGTGTTACTATGTGACTAATAGTTGATGTGCATGATTATATAATTGTGTAAGGCACGTAAAATGAAGATTGCTGTAAGCTGTTAATCTGTTATTGGTAAACAACGATCAAGGCAAGTCTTTCGGTTCCTATTTTCTACGTGGACTTAATGAACTATTTTAAATTGCATGATATGTTATATGTGTTGTAAGCGAGCATGATATCATGAAATGTTAAAGTCAATTTATGACTACATTATTTTGGTTAAATAATGATGATTGAGTAAGGAACTCAATCTTTATATTTGCTATGTGAATTAAAGCATGTATGCCATGTTGCTTTAATTATTATGATATGTATGTTGAGCATATTATTATGTGCTATGTGATGCATGAAAACGGCTAGAACTTGCTGAGCTGTCGAGCTCACTCTTGCAAATAACAATTTTTGAAGGTTAACATTTCAAGGTAAGGATACGTGCTAGGTGAATTATAGAGATCCATACTCATGAAGATTACTTATGTTTTATGAAAAATATATTTAATGTTTTGAATGTAACATCTTGTTGAATTATATGTATAGTTATCCAATATATATAGATATTGCTTAGTGATGTAAGACTTTGTATAGTAACTTAGAGGAAGCAATTCATGTAATAGAATTGAATCAAATATTTGTAATGTAAAGGTTGCGATTCAGGGCAATAAAGAAAGAAGTTTATAAAAGTTTTAAATATTCCGCATTTTTAGTGATTTTAATATCGAATAATGATGTAAAGATAGATTATTGTTAACGATCGAGAATGAGAATTACATTGTATGAATTTTGGAGTCGTTACAGTTGGTATCAAAGCTGTAGGTTATACACCTTAGGTAAGAGTACCTTAGGCTATGACCTTAGATTATAAGAAGTTAAGTTTAAGTTACATATAACAAAAAGGTGATTCTTTTCACATACGTAGATGTATAGGATGAGTTAAGTCCTAGAAATGTTATAAGAAGAAGATTAGAATGGCGAGGAATAAAACTCGAATAAAATATTGATATATATAAACGGAATTAGAAATTCTTAAAGGAAAAGTTGTTTAATAAACAAGAAGATTCAAAGAAGAATCTTGAAGAGATGTAGAGATAAAAACCAGGAGTTGCCTAACTCCAATAATCTAGATGACGAATAATGATGAATAGACAGAGTCTATGAGATTTAAAAGCATAATGAAATCATGATATGACATTATGATAGGTAAAGATGAGAAGATTTAAAATAAAACGATAATTTGATAAGAAAGAATCATAAGAGAGATGATTATAGAATAAGATTACGACGTGATCTTTTAAAGTTGTAAAAGACAGATTGTCTGTAATGATTGAATGGTTATAGTTTGGGACTCGACTATGATATAGTATGAGATTAACTCACGATGAGTTATAAATGATGAGATACAGAAGTTTGTATCGAGTATAGAGCGAGAAGTTATAAGTAAGATAGAGTTAGGTGGGATTTCAACTGAGGACTCATGTGGTGGCTGAGTTGTACAAATCTTTATATGGGCAGGGTTTTGTGCTTACACTTGGTATACCATATTGATAATCGTTGGAAGGCTGGTGTCACGCTATCGATATATATATGACGAGAAGGTGATTCTTTTCTCATATTATATTTGATAGTTAGAGTCAATAGAGGATAGATTAGATGATATTAAGATTACATTAGATGATCTTAAGATTAGGCGAGTTCTTAAAACTCATACTTATGCTGAGTTCGTGACTCATAATCGTATGTATATTTATGGACAGTCTCTGATCAATTCTTTGACTACGTATTGCTAGGATAAGTTCTTAAACTCATATAATTGTGGCCAGTTCCTGAACTTCCAAAGTGTTGTAAGTTCGATGAACTATACTGGGTATAGAAAGGTGATGGTATAGAAAGCATTGATGTTGTTTAAAATTGATAGAATGATTAAGTAATGGTGGAGTAAAGAGTTATATTGATGGTGATAGTAGTGTGCATACAAGCCAATCATGTATGATGATAAAGCACATACTTTGTAAACAATCTTATTTATTTATTAATAAAATAGTCATTTATTAAAGGCATTTAATTATCTACATGGTGCTATTTTTATAATATGTAAATAACCCATAGTTTAAAGCAATGCTTTTAGAATCATAATGATGATCATGCTAATGAGATCTAAATTCTTAGAAAGCTCTAAAACTAAAATAGTTTCCAATCGTGGGATTACTAAAAAGGGGATTAGTAAATCTGGATAGATTGGTACATATGTTGCTTGCTCATTGGATGAGGATGATTGATCTCATGATCATTTGTGTGGAGACACTAAAGTAAGTATATAGGTGCTTATTGGAGAATAAGTTCACTGAACGTGACTCGCTATGGAATACCTAATGGAGTTTTACTCGTCTGTCAATAGGAATTCCTAATGTGATAGTAGTACAAGTGATCATTGGACTTGAGATCAATATATTATCTTGTATGTAACAAATTATACTTTGACTTATTCCTTAAGACCTTTTAAGGCATATATAGGGTATGTTTGGGTATAATGAGTTACATATGGAGATAATGAATGATCAATAAAGAATCTACCACCTCTAGTAAAAGAGGAGAGATGTCCTATGTGATTCGTTAAATGACAACCCAAGAATCCTTGGCCAAGGTGGAATGAAATTAGAAAGGAGTTTCTAATTTGCATTATTTGGAGTTGTGCATTTGCTAATCGAAATATATATAATTAAATAAAATAAGACTTGACAGTAAATCCATGTCTTATATTTAATTGGGACATTATATGGTGGAAGGATTGAATTGTACGGTAACTATTTACTCACAGGTTCTTTTATGATTAATGTTGAAATCTATATTATCAGAAAAGTCGTTGATCGCTAGGGCGGCTTATCCCTATTGTAGAATAAATATTATTTATTTAAATAGATTATTAGTTTAATTTATTTATTTAAATAAGATTAGAATTATTCTAATTGATTTATTCACAACCGGTTTAATATGGAGAACCTAAAGGGTCACACCATAAAAGGAAGAATAATTATTTAAGAAGGTAATGGCAAAATCGTAAGAATGTATTAAGTATAATTAATTTAATCTATGGTGATAGAATAAATTAAATAGCTTAATGTTTAATATTTAATATTTTAGAAATATTAAATATAAATTAATAAGAGATGTCTTATTAATATTATTACAAATATTATTATTTTAATTTCTAAAGTAGTTTAGTAATTAATTTAATATTAGTACTCTAATTTATTCCTAATAAGATTAGGAGACAAATTAATTAATTAAATTTAATTAATTATTCCCAATGTGGTGGGAAGCTTAAATTAATTAAAGGAGTTTAATTAATTAAATGAAATCCCATGTCTAATAGGATTAGAAGGGTTGACCAATATCTATCTAAGAGGAGTCTTATAATAGATATCGATTGATGCAATTTCAATTGTTGAAGAGTACTCATTTTTTATAGAGGATAGAAAACTAAGCCAACCACCCTCCTTCTTGATAATTCATCTTCCTTGATGGATCACCTCTAGAGGCCAAACATTTGGGTGGCTAACGTTGATCAAAGGAAGGAATCTAACCCAAAAATTCAAAGATATCACGAAGAACAAGGAGTTGAACTCGTACTTGTGGAAGCTTCGTTCTACAAGGGTATGATTCAATAACTTCTTATTTATCGTTTTAAATTAATAATTTTCATAAAGGATGATCCAGGTAATGGTTTTGTAGAAATTTTTTAAACTCTGATATACAAAGCTTCCGCTAATTTTTACAATTTGATTGCGTCACAATTTCGTACAAACCCAACAGTGGCATCAGAGCCAAACCTTTATGCAATTATTAATTGTTTTGATTCCATTTATTTTTGAGTATGTATTTAGAATAATTTATTGGGCATAATTAATTGTATAAAATTATTTTTTTATGAAAAAATTTTGAATTGCCGAATTTTATATTTCTTTCTACCGCCGTGCATCTCGCTGATATTTGCGTTGGAACCGTCCTTGAAAGAAATTTAAATCGTGGCAAGATTTCAAAAAGTGATTCGGTGGACTTTCAGAATTGATTCAAAAAGGATTACTGCATGATTTTAAAACTAACAGGTCATTTCTTTTTGGAAGGAATCACGAGTATATATATATATATATATATATATATATATATATAAGTGATTTCTAAGTTTCCTGTAAGTTTCAAAAAGGTATCATGTTATTATATAGTGTATATATATATATATATATGTAATGTATATATGTAATATATATATTTATATATAATAATTTTATAATTAAAATAAAGAGCTTTTTTTAATCTTGAAATTGGATTTCATGCAAATTAAAATTGCCCATTAAATGATACTCATATATATATGGAATGTTTTAATTCATGAGATGAATATTTATTTATTGATATATATGGTGATATGTATGATAATAAATAGGGATTGATTATGGACTATTTGGCCAATGTGATTGGATTTTATTTTAGTTGAATTCTTGAATGAATGGATTTTATTAAATGGGGTCTGCGTACCTTGTTTTCTCTGATTTTTTTTCTCGATGCAAATTCTATCTCCCTCCTATGTACTTCCCCTTGACTTCTGATCAAGGTTTCTATTTAAATTAAATAGTTTAATGTAATAGAAATAGTTAGAATTATCTTGAAAAAATTGGAGACCAAGGAGCAAGGAGCGCGTGAAGACCCGTTTGTATGGAGCCCAAGTTTAAATGTAATAGCAACGTTTAAATTTAAATTCTTGCACTCCTAGGTTTGACCTTTTGGTTCACTTGGTGGCTGTAGTGAACCAAAATAGAATAAAAGTCCATAATCAATCCGGGTAGAATATAGTATTCTATATTGCATGCTAAATATTATATATATTATATTTTATGCAAACATGCTTTGCATATTTAATAAAATGACGCGTATTTTATATATATATGTGCATGCGAGCTAAACAAGATGAGACAAATAATAACAAACCCCTCAAAGAAATAATATTAAGTCTGAAGTGTTCAAATGATATTTGGAATATAGAACGTCGCCTTCTAACATGATTAATTAATAGAGTATTAAATATTTAATATGAGTTTGTTGTGCTATCCATAAGGCGAGTATTGAGTATTTAAGATGTTAATTAATCACATTTGATGCTTATCAAGAAAATTGAACGATCTAGTCTTGTTGTGCTATCCACAAGGACGAACATTTTTCTTTTTTGAATTTATAGAAGTGCTAGGCTAGACTTAACTTAAATCATTTTAGTTCGGATGTGCATACACATGACCATTATGATTTAAGAGGCAAAATAAAAGGAGTTACATGGTGATGTAATTGACAAGAGTTGTCTACTTATTTATTTGTATATCGCTTGTTGTGCTATCCACAAGGTTATATACATTTGAAATGGGATCCTTAATCTCACTAGCAAATCTTTAATTAGATGTTGCCAAACTTTATCAGTGAGGGTAATATAGTTTGGTGAAAATAGTGGGAGATACTAATTTAAAATAAAGACCTAAATTTATTTTGGTATGCAAAGTTAATAAAATGAATGTTTGCTAAAAATATTGTCTTTTCACATGTAGAATTTTAAAAATGTCAAAATCACTAATCTCACTACGTAGCATACTTGATGCAAATAAGCTTACCGGGCCGAATTATGAGGACTGGCTAAGAAATTTGAGAATTGTTCTCACTGCTGAAAAGATTTCTTATATCCTAAATTCAACTGTCCCTGAATCTATTTCGAAAACAGCCTCTGAGGAAGAGATTACCACTTTCAATAAGTGGCAAGATGATGCATCTGTGGCTCAATACATTATGCCCGCATCCATGAATAACGAGCTTCAGCGTCAGCACGTAAACATGGATGCTCCTGCTATGCTGCTTCACCTCAAGGGGTTATATGGTGAACAGAGTAGGACTGCTAGATATGAGATATCTAAGGAGCTCTTCCGATCTCGGATGACCGAGGGTACTGCCGTCGAGACTCATGTCCTAAAGGTGATCAATTTGATTGAATGCCTTGGACAGCTGGGGTTCGTCATGGATGGAGAGCTGAGTTAAGACTTGGTCTTGCAGTCACTCCCTTAGACCTTCTCGCAGTTTGTGGTTAATTTTCACATGAATAAGCTAGATGTCAGCTTTCCTGAGCTGCTTAACATGCTAAAAACTGCAGAAGGTCACTTCCCATCCAAGAAGAACCATATCTTGATGGTGGATTCTTCTAATAAAAGGAAGAGGCCCAAGGTATCTTTTGAAAAGAAGAAATTCAAGAAGGCTAAGGGAAAGGGAAAAGAAAAGGAACAAAAGAAACCTGAACCAGCTAAAGGAATGTGCTTTCATTGCATGCAACAAGCGGGACATTGGAAAAGGAACTGCAAGAAGTATCTAGCAGAGAAGAAGCTTGGAGAAGCTTCGACTTCTAATCAAGGTTTGTTTATGATTGAAATTAATTTTTTTGAAAATCATAATTCTACTTGGGTATTGGATACCGGCTGTGGTTCTCACATATGTAATACTGTGCAGGGACTGATCAGAAATAGAAAGCTGAACAATGATGAGGTGATCCTACGAGTGGGGAATGGAGCAAAGATTGCTGCATTAGCTGTATGAACTTATTGTTTAGCAATGCCTTCAGGCAAGTTCATTTATCTTAATAATTGTTATTATGTTCCGAATATTATTAAAAATATTATTTCAATTTCTGTATTGGATATGGAAGGATTTAATGTTGTTATAAAGAACAATAGTTGTTCTATTTATAAAGACGATGCTTTATATGGTATTGGAAATTTGCGAAACGGACTTTATACACTTGACTTACAAGAAAATATATTTCAAATTGAACAAACTAAGAAAAGGAAAAGAGATGATATTAATTATACCTATATGTGGCACTATAGACTCGGTCATATCAATGAGACGAGATTATCCAAGTTGCATAAAGATGGGCTCTTAGAGCTATCTGATTATGAATCATATCCAACTTGTGAATCTTGTCTCATGGGTAAATGACTAAATCTCCTTTTAGTGGAAAAGGAGAAAGAGTTACAGAGTTGTTGGCATTGATTCACACAGACGTTTGTGGACTTATGACAACAAGTGCACGGGGTGGGTATTCTTATTTTATTACTTTCACTGATGATCACTCAAGATTTGGATATGTGTATTTAATGAAATACAAGTCAGAATCATTTGAAAAGTTCAAAGAGTTCAGAAGTGAAGTAGAGAAACAAACGGGCAAGAGTATAAAGATACTTCGATTAGATCGAGGTGGAGAATACTTAAGCGGTGAGTTTCTCAATTAGCTCAAAGAAAATGGTATAATCTCACAATGGACTCCTCCAGGTACACCACAGTTAAATGGAGTATCTGAAAGGAGAAATCAAACACTGTTGGATATGGTTCGATCTATGATGAGTTTTACCGACCTTCCAATTTCCTTCTGGGGATATGCCCTAGAAATTGCTGCATACCTACTTAACAAGGTACCTACTAAATCCGCCCTAAAGACTCCATATGAGATGTGGAAGGGGAGGAAATAAAATCTTAGGCATGTTAAGACTTGGGGTTGTCCAGCTTATGTCAAAAAGTTTGAAAATGATAAGCTACAGACTAAATCCGATAAGTGTAGATTTGTCGGATACCTTAAAGAAACCGTAGGGTATTATTTCTATCATCCAACTGATCAAAAGGTGTTTGTTGCGAAATATGATGCCTTCTTGGAAAAGGAGCTTATCAATGAAGGGGTTAGTGGGAGTAAGATATATCTTGAAGAAGTTCAAGAACCACAAATTATCACGGATCAAAGTCAAGTACCTGACAAAGTAGAAGAACCTACTATACCACACCCTATTCGTAAATCTGGAAGAGTATAGAAGATACCTGAGAGGTATGGATTCGTTATAGAGGATAACGATTAGGTACACATCATGAATGATGATGATCCATTGAATTGCGAATAGGCTATGAGTAATAAAGACTCAGAGAAATGGCTTGAAGCCATGAAATCCGAAATGGACTTCATGTATGAAAATAAAGTATGGACTTTGGTTTCACCACCTGAAGGCATTAAGCCTATTGGGTGTAAATGGGTCTTTAAAAGAAAGACGGGAGCGGACGGTAAGGTAGAGACCTATAAAGCCCGACTGGTTGCAAAAGGTTTCAAACAAAGACAAGAAATTGACTATGATGAAACTTTCTCACCAGTAGTTATGCTCAAGTCCATTCAGGATTTTGCTTGCAATTGCAGCTTATAACGACTATGAGATCTGGCAGATGGACGTGAAAACGGCCTTCCTCAATGGGAAACTTGAGGATGATGTGTATATGACACAGCCAGAGGGATTTGTTTCAAAGGTTGGAACAAATCAAGTCTGTAAGCTGCAACGATCCATTTATGGATTGAAGCAAGCTTCTCGTAGATGGAACATTCGTTTTGATGAGACAATCAAAGAGTTTGATTTTATCAAAAACGATGATGAACCATGTGTGTACAAGAAGGTTAGTGGGAGCGCAGTTTCATTCCTTGTATTATATGTTGATGATATATTACTGATAGGGAATGACATTCCTATGCTACAATCGATTAAAATCTGGTTATCTAAACACTTCTCCATGAAGGACTTGGGAGAAGCATCCTATATTTTGGGGATAAAGATCTATAGAGATAGATCTAAAAGGATGCTTGGTTTATCCCAAGAAATGTACATTGATGCGATGCTAAAGAGGTTTAGCATGGAAGATTCCAAAAGAGGTCTCATGCCGATGAGCCATGGAATACATCTCTCCAAGAAATAGGCCCCAAAGACACCTGAGGAGAGAGACCGTATGAGTAAGATCCCTTATGCTTCTGCAATAGGATCTATCATGTACGGTATGATATGTACTAGACCGGATGTTTCTCATGCACTTAGTGCAACGAGCAGATACCAGTCAAATCCTGGAGAAGAGCACTGGAAAGCAGTGAAGAATATCCTAAAGTACTTGAGAAGGACTAAAGATATTTTTCTTGTCTACGGTGGGTCTGAATTAAAACTCGAGGGATTCACAGACTCAAGTTTTCAAACACACCAAGATGACAGTAAATCTATTTCGGGGTACGTGTTTACCTTGAACGAAAGCGCAGTGATTTGGAAGAGTTCCAAGCAGCAACCAGTTGCTGATTCAGTGACAGAGGCAGAGTATATAGCTGCAAGTGAAGCTGCAAAGAAGCTGTTTGGATGACAAAGTTCATAACTGAACTTGGTGTGGTTCCTAGCATTGGAGAAGCAGTTCCCGTTTACTGTGACAACATAGGAGCAGTTGCATAAGCTAAGGAACCCAGGTCTCATCAGAAATCTAAACACGTGTTGCGGTGATTTCATTTGATCAGGGAGATCATTGAAAGAGGAGACGTCACCTTGGAGCGTGTAGACTCTCAAGACAATATTGTAGATCCATTTATTAAAGCTTTAACACAACAGCAGTTTAATCGTCACTTAGAGAAGATGGGTATGAGATACTATGGCGATTGGCTTTAGTGCAAGTGGGAGATTGATAGTAGTGTGCATACAAGCCAATCATGTATGGTGATAAAGCACATACTTTGTAAATAATCTTATTTATTTATTAATAAAATATTCATTTATTAAAGGCATTTAATTATCTACATGGTGCTGTTTTTATAATATGTAAATAACCCATAGTTTTAAGCAATGCTTTTAGAATCATGATGATGATCATGCTAATGAGATCTAAATTCTTAGAAAACTCTAAAACTAAAATAGTTTCCAATCGTGGGATTACTAAAAAGGGGATTAGTAAATCCGGATAGATTGGTACATATGTTGCTAGCTCATTGGATGAGGATGATTTATCTCATGATCATTTGTATGGAGACACTAAAGTAAGTATGTAGGTGCTTATTGGAGAATAAGTTCACTAAACGTGACTCTCTATGGAATACCTAATGGAGTTTTACTCGCCTGTCAATAGGAATTCCTAATGTGATAGTAGTACAAGTGATCCTTGGACTTGAGATCATCATAGTATCTTGTATGTAACAAATTATACTTTGACTTATTCCTTAAGACCTTTTAAGGCATATATAGGGTATGCTTGGGTATAATGAGTTACATATGGAGATAATGAATGATCAATAAAGAATCTACCACCGCTTGTAAAAGAGGAAAGATGTCCTATGTGATTCGTTAAATGACGACCCAGGAATCCTTGGCCAAGGTGGAATGAAATTAGAAAGGAATTTCTAATTTGCATTATTTAGAGTTGTGCATTTTCTAATTGAAATACATATAATTAAATAAAATAAGACTTGACAGTAAATCCATGTCTTATACTTAACTGGGACATTGTATGGTGGAAGGATTGAATTATACGGTAACTATTTACTCACAGGTTCTTTTATGATTAATGTTCGAAATCTATATTATCTGAAAAGTCATTGATCGCTAGGGCGGCTTATCCCTATTGTAGAATAAATATTATTTATTTAAATAGATTATTAGTTTAATTTATTTATTTAAATAAGATTAGAATTATTCTAATTGATTTATTCACAACCGGTTTAATATGGAGAACCTAAAGGGTCACACCATAAAAGGAAGAATAATTATTTAAGAAGGTAATGGCATAATCGTAATAATGCATTAAGTATAATTAATTTAATCTATGGTGATAGAATAAATTAAATAGTTTAATGTTTAATATTTAATATTTTAGAAATATTAAATATAAATTAATAAGAGATGTCTTATTAATATTATTACAAATATTATTATTTTAATTTTTAAAGTAGTTTAGTAATTAATTTAATATTACTACTCTCATTTATTCCTAATAAGATTAGAAGATAAATTAATTAAATAAATTTAATTAATTATTCCCAATGTGGTGGGAAGCTTAAATTAATTAAAGGAGTTTAATTAATTAAATGAAATCCCATGTCTAATAGGATTAGAAGGGTTGACCAATATCTATATAAGAAGAGTCTTATAATAGATATCGATTGATGCAATTTCAATTGTTGAAGAGTACTCCTTTTCTATAGAGGATAGAAAACTAAGCCAACCACCCTCCTTCTTGATAATTCATCTTCCTTGGTGGATCACTTCTAGAGGCCAAACACTTGGGTGGCTAACGTTGATCAAAGGAAGGAATCTAACACGAAAATTCAAGGAGATCACGAAGAACAAGGAGTTTAACTCGTACATGTGGAAGCTTCGTTCTACAAGGGTATGATTCTATAACTTCTTATTTATTATTTTAAATTAATAATTTGCATAAAGGATGATCCGAGTAATGGTTTTGTAAAATTATTTTGGTGCAGATTCAGATGTTAAGAAGCTGAGGTGAACAACCCTATAAAAGGGGACATGTTATCGGAGACAATAGTTTCGAGTGTAACGCATATAGTCGTTACAATGTACTACGTTTGGGCCTGACGTAGGGGTGCGATAGGCTGGCCACCTAGAGTACCGATGCGATTTATAGTGTGAAGTACCGGGGGTGAAGCACTATTAAACCTAGAAAGAAGTTCAAGGTCTTGTGACCACTCAGCATTATTAGAATCTTTTAAATTCCTGAGTTATTTATATCGCTTACCAATTATTGAGCAATTGTGGAAGATTCTTATTATTCTGAAGGAGAATGTAGCGAGAAGAATAGCCCTTAGAAAGAATTAGTAGTGGAATGCTTTAATCCAGTGAATAGATATTAACGTAAAATCTTTTTTGATAGTTTGGATGAATGAAGATTAATAAAAATTTCGAGGACGAAATTCTTAGAAGAAGGGGTGAAAGTGATAACCCGAACAATTATAGATGGTGAATTATGTAGTACATTAATTCGAAGAGTAGAGCATTCAGTAATGATCCTTAGAAAGGAATGAACGAGTTAGAGAATATTTAATATTCGATATATGATTGTGTTTAATTGAAGGTTATGCAATAAAACCTAATAGTTGTTGAAGAAATGAATGAAGTATATATATGTGTAAAATATTTTGCTAAATTAAGGTGTTGAAGTTATTTAACGATAATTATGAAGGGATTTTGTGAAAACCGAGTAAGGGAGGTTTCGTTGATTCCGAGGACAGAATCCTTATAAGGAGGGAAGGATGTGACATCCCGGATTCTGAAGAGTTTATAAATAAAAATTTATTAAATAAAATTCTTATTTTAAGATGTTCGAGTAAGAGTATGTGTATATGTAATATATATTGTGAAATGTGTGAATTGGTGTGAAGAGAATTTAAATATTAATTTAATATTTATTGAAGTAAATAAATATTTTAATTGAATTATTTATTGAGATTATGTGATTAATATGGAGTAATGTAATTAAGTGTATTATATTAATTAAATGATTATTTAATATTTAATTAATATGTAATGATTTTATGTTATAGTTCTAATTTAATTGAGATAATTAAATTAGATGTAGTGATGTGATAATTGTTACATGAAGTTATAATTAGCGAGTAATTATAATGTGACAATTTTATGTGATTAATTGATGTTAAACTTTTAATTAATTAAATTAATGTTAAGATTTAATTAATTAAAGGATAACATTAAGACTATGTGTTAAAGGATCTATTAAAAGAGTTTTTAGAACCGTTTTTCCAAACAAGACCTTACTTTTGTTTTAAACCTGTTTTACCCAAATAAGGCCTTAACCATTAAAATCTGTTTTAAAAATAATATGGTTTTGCCAAACAAGCCTTAGGGCTTTTAAAATTCTAATTTTTGTAACTTATATATATATATATATATAATATTAAATTGATAATTAGTATATGTAATTATATTGGGAGTAACATATTCTATAATTATATGTGTTATACGTATATTGTATATACACTAAGTTACGTTAGTTTTCTAAACCTAAGTCTAAACTAAGAAAAAAGAAGAAGAAGAGAGTTAGAGAGAGTTATCAGAGAAGAAGAAGAGGAAGAATAAGAAGAATGGAAAGCTTTGTGAAGCCAAAGCAAGCCCCATCATCATCTCCATCTATTTCTTAATCCAAACTAGTAAGGTTATAATTTTAACCCTTATAATCAATTCTTATGTTTTGTATTCATTCTTTGTCAAATTAGGTTTTCATGGAATTGTATAACCATGAAATTTATATATGTATATGGTATTCATATGTAATTGTATGCCATGAAAGGATTTTCAAAATTTAATTGTTGTAAAAACTAGTTTTAAAAGTTATGTTCTTCTATATTTTTCTAGTTTAAAACTTCTCGGTAGAAAATCTTTGTGAAAATTATTGAGTTTGATATGTGTATATGTTTGATATATATATGTTTACATATGATTTTTATAGTTGTTTAAGTATTTTAATTCACAAAGATATAATGAACACTATGAAATCATGTTCATAGTACTCTTTTATGAAGTTATTTTGAAAATAGTTCTTAAATCATCAAAGTAATTGATGAAAACGTGAAGTTATGTGTAATATGTGATATAGCATGATTATATATGAGTTATATGGTGGTTTTAATAATTCAATTCATGAAATTTTGATAAACAAGAAGAATGGGGCTTATAGTGATTTTTAGTGAATTAATTTCTGAAAAATAGCTTTTAAAACTATCAAATTGATGTTTGATTTTGAGTTATTGTTAAAATTGATCATATATTATGTTAGTATGTTAAGAATAGAAGTTATTACAATTTGAATTACTAGAATTGGTTGAAAAACGAATTCGTAATAGTAATTTTCGTCAAGAACGCTTAATATCGTAGTTTTCTTCGAAAAATATGAAATCTTGGTTTTGATTGTGTGTTGTATAGATTTTATATGTTATAATCATGTTAAATAGTTTAAAATATTGTTGTTAGCAAGTTTCATGTTGATCATATTGGGAAAAATCGAATTCGGTGTGAAGGAATAAGCCAAATTGGCTTATTTCTCCGCTAGTTCGCGAACTGAAATGTGCACCAGGGGGGTGACCCACCCCAGCGGGTGTTTTAGGCTTGGGGGACCCTTCCCAACGGGTACCCTTGCTGTCCTGGGGTGATTTAATTGTTGTAATGTAAAATTATTTTGACCTCCGTTAGTAAAATGGCCATAACTCTTTCATACGAACTCCGATTGAGGAGATTCAAGATGATCCGAAACGAGCACGAGTAGACCTACAACTTTTGTTCGTTAACTTGTCTTATTTGAGGTCGTTAGCAGAGATCAAAATAGTCATTTTTGTGACTGATGCGTATTCGGAGGCAATCGGAGGGCGTCGGACATGCACATACGCGATGTTGTTGTAAGTTGTAAAACATGAATGTTAGTAAATATAATGATGCTTAACATTAATAAATAATGTATTGGATAAGTTATATAAGCTCACTAAGCATATACAAGAGAGACGAATCGGGCGTGTGATGAATGAATGTCGAAATGCCGTGACAAGTGTAAACGAACGTAAAAAGTGTTTTAAGTCAAATGAAATGAACATGATAAGATATGAAATGGGGTCAATATAAAACCAATAAGTAGTCCTAGCAAGACTTAAACACTTGAATGAATTTTGAATATTACTATTGATAGTTAACACAATCTAATTGAACATTGTGTATTGATAGTAGGAAGTGTTATGAGATGTAGAGTAGAGTTTATATTACAACTACTATGTGTTGCTATGTGACTAATAGCTGATGTGCATGATTATATAATTGTGTAAGGCACATGAAGTGCAGATAGCTGTAAGCTGTTAATCTGTTATTGGTAAACAACGATCAAGTCAAGTCTTTCGATTCCTATTTTCTACGTGGACTTGATGAACTATTTTAAATTGCATGATATGTTATATGTGTTGTAAGCGAGCATGATATGTTATACATGTTCTAATCATGAAATGTTAAAGTCAATTTATGACTACATTATTTTGGTTAAATAATGATGATTGAGTATGGAACTCAATCTTTATATTTGCTACTTGAATTAAAGCATGTATGCCATGTTACTTTAATTATTATGATATGTATGTTGAGCATATTATTATGTGCTATGTGATGCATGAAAACTGCTAGAACTTGCTGAGCTGTCGAGCTCACTCTTGCAAATAACAATTTTTGCAGGTCAACATTTCAAGGTAAGGATACGTGCTAGGTGAATTATAGAGATCCATACTCACGAAGATTACTTATGTTTTATGAGAAATGTATTTAATGTTTTGAATGTAATATGTTGTTGAATTATAAGTGGAGTTATCCAATGTATATGGATATTGCTTAGTGATGTAAGACTTTGTATAGTAACTTAGAGGAAGCGATTCATGTAATAGAATTGAATCAAATATCTGTAATGTAAAGGTTGCGATTTAGGGCAATAAAGAAAGAAGTTTATAAAAGTCTTAAATATTTTGCATTTTTAGTGATTTTAATATCGAATAATGATGTAAAGATAGATTAAAGTTGTTTTGTTAACGAACGGGAATGAGAATTACATTTTATGAATTTTGGGGTCGTTAAATTAGTTATCTAAAATGGGGGGTTGAATAGATATTTTAAAATTTTCTTTGTTTAAAAGACTTTATCAGTATTGATTAAACTGACAGCAGCGAAATATATGTTTTGTTCCCCTTCAAGATAATGCAGTTGTGGTTTGATAAGCAGTTATGGCAGTTATAACAGATATAGCAGTTATAGCAGTTAATGAGAGATAATGAGACACAGGATTTTAAGTGGTTCAGAGCACACAAGTCTCCTAGTCCACTCTTCTACTACACGAGTAGGAAATCCACTAAGGATGACATTTACAACTCAATCACTCAAATTCCTTCAAGGCCAGCAGCCCTAGAACTTCTCTTAGTTCAATTAGAACTCTTCAAGTCCTCTGACTTGGTACTTCTCTTAGTTCACTCTTGAACTCTTCAAGTCCTCTAACTTGGATCTTCTCTTAGTTCACTTTTGAACTCTTCAAGTCCTCTGACTTGGTTCCTCACTTGGATTGACAGTTGTTGCTGAGGAGTGCTACTCAGTTGCAATTAAGCATCAAGTCTGACGAACTGAGTAGCGAAGCAAGCTTTCCTCTTTCAGGATCGTAGAGTTGATCGTTGAGTGTTCTTGAGCTTTTTCTCTTGATATTCTATCTTGTTGTATCATGCTTGCTTAGTCTGAATCCTTGTCTGATTTCCTTATAAAAGATCCATTTGAAATATGTCTGTTTGAATGCTCCCGTTGTAGCATTTAATGCTTCAGACGTCTTCTGTGCAGTTGATGTTAACATCTTGCTTTCCTGCTGCACTGCCGACTGGCCCACTGACACAGCAGACTGTAACTTCACCTAACACCTGAAAAGATGTTTTCTGCAGGCGGTTTAGTCCTTTCCTTAGCTTCTTCAATACGCTTCTTCGATTTGAACTAAGAATGAATATGGAATCATTGGGACTATCAAATTGTCAATGGCTATTAGCCTTTCTTCATTTGTTGCTCTTCCTCCCTTCATCAGAACTACGATCTTTGATGCTGACTGGAGGAGCACTACGATTATGGTTATTGTGCTGTAATCGTTGTGTGTTGGCTTGCACATGCTTGACTTGAACTTGATAGTAGAGAACACTACGATTTTTCTTAAGCTCTCTGGTAGACTACTATTCCTATTTTCTTGTCTTGCAGACTTCACACTTCTGGGAGCACACTGCGTTTCTTGACTTAGCTCAGCAAGCGCTCGGATCTTCTTCATGATTCTCAGTGTGGCTTTCAAGGCAAACTACGATTCTGATATATTCACTCAAGCTCTAAGAGTCTTGTCTTGGTCTCTGCAAGCTTGATTCTCTTGGCAGACTACGATTCTAGACATCTTCATTTAAGCTCCATGATTCTGCCTTGTCTTCTGAATGCTACCTTTGACATAGTACGATTCTGTCAAGGTTTTAACTTTTACAGCACAAATAGATCAACCTAATAAATTTGATCTGTTCTTCTATACATTTATTTACATAAATAATAAACATTAAAGCTCATATCAACCTAACATTTTTGATCTATCATCTAAGTCCTTGTACATTGATTCTCTTAAGGACTGTACACTTAAGCATTTATATTTACTTTCAATATCAAATATGAGTATGCAATTCCCAACAAAAGAAATCCTCCATATGCTAATCAATGAGGGAATGGTTGCAGATTTGTTACCCCCAGTGAACCCTCGATCTAGGAAGTTCAAACCTGTTTGGATTTTCCAGTATCATTCCAATGCACCCGGTCATGACACTGAAGACTGCTGGGGACTTCATCACCTGATTCAGAATATAATTGAAAATGGTGAGCTGATAAAAGCAAATCAAGACTACAGCTATCCCAGTGATGAAGCACTCTTTATTCCCATGTCTTGGAATCAGGAGACAGTGGCTGTTATTTTCTGTGAGAATGAGCTAGCTGGGACACCCTTAATACTGCCAAGGAAAGGGGTCCAAGAAACACAAAATCATGTGAAGGTATCTACACCCGAACCTTTGATATTGCCTTTTGGACCACAATATCATGTCATCAGCCTGAAAAAAGTCTCATGGAACTATGGGAAGGATGAAGGTTCCACCTCAAACAATATTGCCAGCATATCCAAGGAAAATCCACTATACCTGCCTCAACGGGTGATCAATTCAGTCATCAGAGCTAAAGGGAAGGTGGCTGAAGAGGAGATTGAAGAATTCCTCAATAAAATGGGGCATAATGAGATAAAGGTGGTACAAAGCTTGAAAGAGGCACCCAAGCAGATATCCATCCTGGATTTGGTCTTATCTTCGGTCGATCATCGCAACATTCTGGTGAAAGTACTGGAGGAAGCCCATCTGCCAAGGACAGTGGATGTTGAAAAATTCTGTCACGTGATAGAACATATCTTCAACAATAATGTGATATCTTTCACTAACGATGATATACCCACGGAAGGGAAGGGCCATCGCAAGTCAATACATATAGCAGTAATGTCATCAGGGTATGTGATCAGAGGAGTGCTGATAGATGGAGGATCGTCCCTAAGCATCTGTCCTTATGATACCTTAGAAAGAATGAAAATTAACCGAAACCGCATTCATACCAGTCATGTAGTTATTCGGGCTTTCGATGGATCTCGCCGAGAGGCTGTGGGAGAGATTGAGCTTCCACTGAAGATTGGTCCCCACACTTTCTATGTATCCATTCAGGTACTCAACATTACCACCGAATACAACTTATTGTTGGGAAGGCCGTGGATCCACATGGCAGGAGCAGTTCCATCCACCCTCCATCAGTAGCTCAAATACATTATCAATGGCAACCTAATCACGGTGAATGCCGAACCAGAATAACCTGTTTGCATACAAGGAGATATACCGGTGATCAGTCTAGATGAAGGGATTGAACCTGCTAGTTTTCAAGCTTTGGAGGTGAGTAATACTCAGTACCTACCTTTTGGGGCACCAGCTTTGAAACCAAAAGTTTCTCCCGAAGTAATGACTGTTGGGCAAGAGATGGTATCTTTGGGTTTCCGCCCTGGAAAAGGGTTAGGGAAAAATCGACAAGGAAATAAGAGTCCGGTGCAAATCCGGAGCCAATCAGGGAAGGTTAGATTGGGCTATTCATTTGGATCAAACCATCGAAACCCACACAAGCATCTAAAGGTTTCTGCTTCCACTATACTATTGCCAAACCTGACTGATGCAGGGTTTGTGAAACCAATGAGGAAGATTCATGCCTCTGTATCATCCATGTTGTTTCCTCCAATCATACCGATAAGTGAGACAAAAGCACCAAAGCCTGATGGGGAGAGCAAAAAGGGAAAGGAAAAGTTATTGTATGAAGGACGAGACCCATTTGCTAACATGTATTTTCTGATGCACTATGAGGGTATGAACGTTAAAATCCCATACAGTGATGAAGAAGATCAGATCCGAATTCCTCACATCAAGAATAGGAAAGGTGGCAGTTCAAAGAAGAATCCTAGCCCTGTTCTGAAGGATGTCTCAGTCGTCATCAGAGAGGAGACAGATAAGCACAACTCTTTTATCCTCCTTATTCATGAGCATTTGACATAGGACAATTAGAGTAGCGTCCCTTGCCTCAGTCAAAAAGGGTAAAAGGGAATAGAGTCCATCTGCCTTGAAACGTGGTTTCATTTACTGCTTATTTTATTGCACAACTATAGCAGTAACTTTTGTCATGTTTTTTGCTAAATGCTTTGTATGTTTAAACAATCCCATATATTAAAGTGAAAGCATTTTATTTTCAGGACTCCAGAGTTGGATTTGTTTGTCACTGCTAATGAGATGCCAAACTGTCACAGTGACTACAACTTTGATGTAGAACTGAACTTCGACTTGATGGAAATTGATCAAGAAGAGGTAGATGACTATGAGGTGCCCGAGGAGATCAAAGAATGGGTCGAAGACAAACCCAAACCAAACCTCGATCAAACCACCACTTTCAATATCAGAACCTCACAAAACCTTAAAGAAATCCAAATAGGTTTAGACCTCACCCCAGGCCAAAGAACCGACTGGATTGTAATCCTAACTCAGTTCCAAGATGTATTTGTATGGTCACATGAAGACATGATTGGCTTGTCTACTGACATTGTCATCCATTGACTCTCCATCAAAGATGGATTCAAGCCAGTCAAGCAAAAACTCAGGCGTTTGAAACCTGAATGGAGTTTAAAAGTCAAAGAAGAGGTTGTTAAACAATTCAAAGTTGGCATCATCATGGAATCAACATACCTGGAGTGGCTGTCAAACATAGTTCCCATGCCTAAGCCCGGAGGGAAGGTACGAGTATGCATGGATTACCGGGATTTGAATAAAGCTTGCCTCAAAGACAACTTCCCAGTGCCTTTCATCCACATCCTGATAGGCAATACAACACAGTATGACATGTATTTTTTCATAGATTGCTTTGCTGGTTACCATCAAATCATGGTCGCTAAAGAGGACAGGGAGAAGACAGCTTTCATCACTCCCTGGGGAACCTTCTATTATAGACGTTTATCCTTCAGCCTCATCAATGCCGGTGCCACATATTAGCAAGCTATGATGGCCCTGTTTCATGACATGATGCACAAGGAGATAGAGGTTTATGTGGATGTCATCATCAGTTAAATCCCGAAAGGAGGACGATCACATCAACCATCTCAGAAAGCTGTTCAACAGGTTGCATAAGTACAACCTCAAGCTGAATCCGGCCAAATGTGGTTTTGGTGTCAAATCGAACAAGTTGTTGGGGTTCCTAGTGAGCAATAGAGGTGTTGAGATGGATCCCGCCGAGATTAAAGCTATCACAGAGATGCCCATACCCCGAACAGAAAAGGAAATACGAGGGTTCCTGGGAAGAATCAATTTCATAAGCCGTTTCATTTCCCAGCTCACAACAACTTGTGAACCCATCTTCAAGCTGCTAAGGAAGAATTCCTCCACGAAATGGAATGAGAATTGCCAAAAAGCTTTCCTTTCCATCAAGAAACATCTAATCAAAGCGCTTGTCTTGGTGCCCCCGAGGGATGAAGTTCCTCTGTTTATGTACTTGTCCGTCAATGCCAATGCAATGGGCTATATGCTGGGACAGAAAGATGATAGTAGCAAAGAGAGAGCTATCTACTACATCAGTAAAAGATTCAGCAGTGGCGAACAGAAGTACACCTTGATTGAGAAGACATGATGTGCGTTAGCATGGGTCGCCATGAGATTACAGCACTATCTACACGGGTGCACAACCTACCTCATATCCCGCATAGATCCACTAAAGTACGTATTCAGCATACCAATATTAAATTATCAATTGTCCAAATGGCAGTTAATTCTACAACAGTTCGACATTATTTACGTGACTCAAATGTCCATCAAAGGCCAGGGCATTGCAGATTAGTTGGCCGAAGCATCGTCAGGGGATTTTGAGCCCTTGGAAACTTATTTCTCTGATGATGGGATCATGACAGTTCAGCAAAACCTTCAAGAGAATACAGTCCAGCCTTGGAAAGTGTATTTTGATGGAGCAGTGAACATGTAAGGTGCCGGAGCTAGGGCAATCCTTGTCTCTGGTATAGGAGAACAGTATACTTTGGCTGCAAAGGTGTAGTTTGTCAACACCAACAACACAGCTGAGTATGAAGGCTGCATAATGGGGTTGAAATTAGCTCAATCCATGGGAGTCAAACATCTATTAGTCTTTGGAGACTCTGAATTGGTCATAAGACAGACCACTGGGGCATATCACACCAAAGAACTGCATTTGCTGCTCTATCATCGGTAGGTCATCGATATATCCATGGATTTTAAAGAGATAACCTTCATCCATATTCCTTGGGGTAGGAATAACTTTACGGATGCATTGGCAACTTTAGCTTCCCTGATCAACATATCCGAGAAGAGGGGAATTCCCGACATTAAATTCACAAACCAAAAGGCCCCGACATACGGGAATTACATTAAAGAAGTATCAGATGAAATACCTCCTATCGATCAACCTTGGTATCAAAACATCAAGGAATATCTCCAAGATGGATCTACACCCACCGGGGCAAGCCAAGCTAAACGAAAATGGATTCACAAAATGGCCATGAAGTTCTATCTGAGCGGAGATGCACTCTAAAAAAGGGATGCTGGAATAGGCCTTTTAAGATGCCTCGATAAAGAGAAAGCCCAAGGACTGATGGATGAAGTACACGGTGGAGTCTGTGGGCCACACATGAGCAGTCATTTACTGGCCAAGAAGATATTAAGAATCGGGCATTACTGGATCTCTCTCAAAGCTGACTGTGATGACCACATCAGGAGATGCTACCAATGCCAAGTCCATGGAAATGCCATCCACGCTCCTCAAAATGAGCTGCACAATATGAGTTCGCCATGGCCTTTCTCCATGTGGGGAATGGATGTGATTGGGCCAATAGAACCCTAAGCCAGCAACGGACATCGGTTCATCTTCACCATGATCGATTATTTCACTAAGTGGGTCGAAGCTGCCTCTTTTCCCATAGTCACCAAAGAGATAATCATTGGGTTCATCAGAAACAATGTCGTCCGTCGATATGGACAGTCGGAGGATGATCGTATCAGACAACGCTAAGAACCTAAAATATCAGATGATGAAAGAGCTATGCAGTAAGTTCCACATAAAGCATCTCAATTTAGTCATCTATAGGCCTAAGATGAATGGTGTTGTCGAAGCGGCAAATAAGAATATTAAGAATATCATGCAGAAAATGTCCGCCATTCACAAAGAATGGCATGACTTGTTGCCTCTAACCCTGTTAGCATACATGACGTCAATGCGTACTTCTACTGGGGCTACCCCCTACTCATTGGTCTATGGCATGGAAGCAGTCCTTCCCATAGAAGTAAAAATAAAGCCTCTAAGAGTGTTAATAGACACTCAGATGGAGGAAGATCAGTGGTTACAAGAACGGTACCACCAGTTGTCCCTGATAGATGAAAAGAGGGCTACAACCATTTTCCACGGGCAGTCATATCAGCAAAGGACTGCTCGATCATATAACAAGAAAGTCCGAGTCAGATAATGCAAGGAAAATAACTTGGTACTAAAGAAAGTTCTGGCCAATCAAGATGAAGCTGAAGGAAAATTTGCCCCAAATTGGGAGAGCCTTTCATTGTCAAAGAAGAATTAACAGGAGGAGCTATCAGATTGCAAGAGATGGACGGGACTGAATTTCCCCAACTCATCCACTCAGACACCGTGAAAAGGTACTATGTTTAAAAAATATGCCAGCCATCATTATGGCCCTGCAAATGGATCAAATTAGTTCGAGTTTTCACTAGTAAGATCGAACTACGAATGACTTAATCTCCCTTCGCCTGGGAGTACGTAGGCAGTCATTCCTGGTGCGGTTTAACCTTCAAAAGAAAAAACAATAAAAACCAATCCCAAGACACCAAACCTTATAAAACCCAAATCCTATCAAGTCTTCCTAGTCAACAGGCCCTTCTAAGATACTCTCTGACATCTCAATGTCAATCCGTCAAGAAAAAGCCCATGATACATCAACAACAGCAATTCATGAAAGAAGTGGTAATCACTCAGCAATGACAATACATATCCAACAAGAAAGTGAATCAAAATATATTTCTCTAATATATAATACTTTTTGATATATATAATGTGTCATGTACATGACAAAAATGGCTTATCTAGTTTGTGTAGGAAAAATAAAGCTAGTATATGAACCCATAGACAAATGGGATAGCAGTGCCAACATGGCATCCCTCTCAGAAGATGGAGGAGCAGCTGCAAGCTCAATATCCTCGGTCTCCATACTGGCTAGAAGCATCCACGACCATCTGCATAGTGGCGCTGTGACCATCTATGTAAGAATTCATATCTGCAACCAGACCGTGTGTATATGATTGAAGGGCAGTGCTGTCAGCAATATAAACATTTCGGATAGCTATGGCATCATCCTTCTCTATAAAAGCAGCATCCTGGGAACCAAAGTCTCCTTAATCTCAGTGAAAGCCGCATCTCGGGAAGATCGAGCCTCGTCTCTCTCAACCAATGCCGCATCTCGAGTAGCTCGAGCCTCATCTCTAGCAGTAAAAGTTGTATCCCTATCGGACAAGGCAGTTAGCATCAGCGCCCTAGCCTAATCCCTCTCAAAAGTCATCCGAGCTAGTGAGTCAGCAATATCTGGATCTGTCCCAGCAGGAATACTCGAAGGGTCGCTAACCAAAGACGCTGTCAAACCTATAAACAACTCATCCTCCGTAGGAGAATCAGGATCCTCCATAGGCTCCTCCTCATCTGAATCTATGATCGAAGCTGACTAGATAACTGCAGCTGCTGCTATATCAGCCTCCAACTAAGCCGATCCGGACGGCTAATAGAGAAGTCGGCCATCTCCCTATGAGTCTAACACTCATAAATCCTGAATCAGGTCGGCTGACGATAAAGATGAAGCTAATATCCGCTGATTAATAGCCCCTTCATACTGGTGAAGGCTCTAGAACTGATCGAACTGACCTATGACTGCCAACGGATGGTAAGTGGTCACCCCTCTCAATCCCGCTAAGGGCAGATAATCCATGCCGACTACATGAGTGATGAATCTATAAGACGAGACAAGCCCTGAGCATGGTAAGATCAAAAAGGGATGCTCAATCTTAGACAAAAAGGCCGACCATGTCGCTGCATATGAACACTCCGCTGGTTGGAAAGAGTAGGACATAGCTATCTCGTGGGTAAAGTAGTACTCATGGTGTCTGAAGGTGCCGATAGGACGCAAATGCGTCATGAGCCATACATACAATAGAACAGAACTACGTCTAAAAAACCCCTTGGGATGGGTGCTGCAAAATGTAGCCGACCTCAAGGTCTCGGCCAATATCATCGGCAAAATAATACAACCATGTCTGAGGGCATGGACCATGACCATTAAGCCAATATCCATATGGTCCAAATATTATGGCATATACGCATAAGATGTGACGCACATTAGTAGAACGTCTACGCGAGGAAACTGCCACTCATCTGCAGGAATAATAAAATCGCCACAGTGTCGCTCGTAGCTGTCTAGCCGGCCGAAATGATCGATCATAAAGTCAATGGATATCACATGTCCTAAAATAATCTCCTCAGTAACAACTCTGTGTCTCAGACCCGACATACTCATAAATGGTCTCCTCATGTCGCTGATGGCGGTCCGGGCACAAGGCAGATCCAGTGCCAAACCTGTAAGGAGCACATACTCCTCTAAGGTGGGAGTCAACTCATGAAGGCCAAAACGAAAAACCTGCCGCTCCAGTATCTAGCAGGATAAGATGCCATCCATAAATATATGCGGGACTTGGAAAGCTAGAAGGGCTAGAGAATGCCCTAGCATCTGGTCTACTATCCCTCTGGCTTTAAGAGGCAGACTGTCATACCACGACTGTAATGAAGATGCCACCGAGGACGACGGTGAATGCTCAATACTGCTGACGGTGGAGGACGACATCTGTATCACCGTATCATAAAGACCATCCAGGGGCCAAGTCTAAACTCAACTGTCTAAATGCATATCCATGACATAATACATCCATAATGACAATGAAAAAAATGATGCAATAGATAGTAAATATCATGCATATCTAGAATAAACTATCTACTGCAAGCATCATCTCTATCTGCTAATAAAATAGAAAATAAAAAGTACAAAGAAATGGGGCACAGCTGCCCAACTACTAACAGAGGCCTATAAAAAGATATAGTGAGAAATGGGGCACAGCCGCCCAATAACTAAACAGAGGCCTATCAAAAGATATAGCGAGAAAAGAAATCAAAAGAGGTCCAGAATATCTGCATCCTGACTACTAACCTGCTCCAGCTCCTCCTAACTCACAAAGTCTCGGCCATTGGGAATGTCCGGCCGATACAAGGGAGGATCAGCACCTGGAAAGCTGCTAGAAAATGGACCTGTGGAAGGGCCCGCTCCAGAGCCGGACGGATCAAAAGAATCTTTCTCGGATGGCTACCAGCCAAGATACCTGATGAACAAATGAGCCCTCTCCAACTGCTGGGTCAATCCTGTAATCTGGTCCAGATGAGTAGGATCTCGGAGGCAAGCTATCTAGTCTGTCATCATCACAGACCCTGGTGCAATATCTACCATAAATTGAGTAGTATAAGTTTGAGCCCCAATGGTACGAGGACTCCACTAGCTGTGAAATGCCTCTTAGCTGTAAGGACCCTCTGACAGGGTGAAGCCATCTATGGCCACCAGTGGAATGTCTGTGAGCGGCTGAGCTAGTGGCCAATGATGCCAAATAAGAGGAACAAAGGGAATGCGGATATCTCTTGTGGTGCTCCGAATAGCACGCTCTCCTAAATAGAGCTTCCAACATCCCTCTGTCAAAAATGGAACTTGGTGAGTGGACAATGCAAACTCCCAGCCAATTGGAAAGCGATCCTCAAACCCGACTATCAAAAAATCTGAGGTATATGGGACCCACGAGATCGACCCGACTGTCAATAGCTCTAGCTGCAGGCTGGAGTGTGTGAATCCCTCGGCTATAGGGACCTCCATCAACGTGGAATGATGCCAGCGCCATCCTCTAGGATACATCTCCAAGCCCAGAGTAGTGGCAGGACGTAGTCACGGAAGCCTCTCATATGCCCAAAACTGGCCATGCAAATATCAAAAGTCCTCAGTGACCAAGACTGACAAACATAAATAAGGCAACCAAAAAGGTACAAAAAGAATGTACTCACCAGTAGGAATGGGTAAAAACCTAGCCAAGCCTCCGTCACACCCTCCGAGCATATGCGCATCCCTCGGAGAAAATAGGTAAAGGTGTAGTACCTCAATAGAAGTCACTAAGGCGCTCCACATATCGAGTAGTGCTGACCAGGGCAAAGAACATGGTCGAGGAGTTGTCTGCAAGGAAACAACCCCTGATGATCACTAAAAATAATCTTCTCATAATGCGATCTCTATCCCTCTGATCATCAGGCAGAGGCTCAGTCAAAGCCCCACTCTGGGCATCTACGCTCAAGGGACCAAAACGGACCATCCGACCCTTGATGGCCATCACAGGAACTCCCAAGAGGGACCAAATGGCAATGGGTGAAATGTCAGCCACAACTGTCACTGGCTCACCTGCAAACTCTATCCCAGTGATGAACCTCCAGTCCATAGGCGTCATCATCACCACGCAATCCAACAAGTGAAGAGACTGGGTCTGGTGAAACCAGTGCTCAGACAAAGCCCTCAGATAACCCCAGGGGCAACGGTAGGGAGGGATAAAAATGAAGGCCTAAAACCCCCAGGTGTCAACAATGGCCCGATACTTCGGATGCAGAGTATGGTACAAGGAATGGACATTGAACCAGTTCCCCCTGGGCTGTGTAAAGTCAGAAACCTGCATCAAAAAGCCAGTCCAGATCAAACATGTGCCCTGAAAACGGCAAAAGAAAGAAAGAAAATCCAGAACAAAAACTTCAGTCACCTCGTTGGCATGAAGGTATCTCGATGGATGGCGCCTCAAATCTCCCAAAAGCTCCTGAAGCGGCACCACAATGGTTGGAAGCTCTCCACATGGAGCCTGAGATGGGGCAAGATCAACAAATGGGACCTCTCCATCGTCCACATCAACCGGCGGCTCAGCCCGGATAGGACGAATCACAGACTCAGCCAAACGGCGAGGCGACCGGGCTGGACGTGGCTGAGGGACATCAGAAACTCTCCTCTACCTCACTCTTGAAGTGACCCTGCTAGCACTACCGGGTTTATCTGGCTCCATAACCTGGACAAAGTCTCCAAATCACCTCAAAAAGGGTGAGGTAAGCCTTAAACCTGTGGCTTATTAAATTAAATCACTGCTTTATGTATTTTTTAAATCCTAGAGCATGCATTCGTTAACAAAAATCCCCAGTGGAGTCAAAATTGCATGCTCAATAAATACTCAGGCTTTTAAAAAAAAAATGCCAGAGTCTCCTTTGTAAAATGGACTGTCCACATACACAAAGGCATGACTAGGTGGCCATTTAGTAGCACACCTACCCAAAAATAGAAACAGTTCATATTTATGAAAAAAAATCAAAAGTAAACTCCCCGTGGCAGCTAAATTACCATAGGCATTTTTAGTTAAAAATCTAGGCTCACTTGGCCTCAAAAAGAATGAGTAAACTGATCAAAAAGGGCGTCAATTGACTGTCTTAGAAATCAAATTTTTTTACATCAAAACGTTCAGTACAGTAATATATGCATATTTACTAAGTCTAAAATTTTTTATCAAGTCATATAAGCATACATAATTGATACATTGCGTTCAAAAGCATACTACGTGGTTTATAACATTCTAACGGCCAAAACTGGAAAAGAAAGGATGTAAATGTTACCAGAGATGTGCAGAATGTTTGTACAGTGACGAAATCTGAAAAAACTGCCCAAACTCCGTAGATCTGAGAAAGAAAATCAGATTTCCTTTAGGATTTAAAACTGAAAATGAAATTGAGAAGCCATGGTTGCCCAACTTAAACTCGCAGGAGGGAGCAGCCCCACCAGCGGCTGTCGCACCCCTACCTGCGGCTCCCCAAGGTGGGCCCCACCCCCCTCCCTGATTTGTTCCAGTTCGAGTGGAAATGGAGTTTACAGAAACTAAAAAGTTAAATCTGGAAAAAAATTGCTACGCGATTAAGCGGATTGGCCTGAAATCCTGCGTATAAGCGACAGATTCCTGACGAAGGGAAGAACTTCATGTAAGCCATTGGTTATTATCCTGAAGTAATATTCGGGGACCAATGATTAAAAACTGCTGAAGAATTATGAAAAATTGCTGAAAACTACCGCTGTCAGAGCATCGTGAAGGTCTGACGGTATGAACGGCAGGTTCTGACTGTATCAAGGCATCCAGATTGATCCGAGGGTGTGATTTGTTAGAAAGAGTACCCCCACGTCAAGATTTATCAGGTTTGACAGTTCAGCCATTGGCGACAACTCCAGCGAAGCATCGGGAACGGTCCGGTGATATCAGCCGTTGAAGGCTACTTCAACGAAGGTCAAAGGGTCTGACACTATCAGCCGTTAGCGACAACTCCAGCAAAGCATCGGGAACGATCCAATGGTATAGCCATTGAAGGCTACTTCAGCGAAGGTCAGAGGGTCTGACACTATCAACCGATGGCGACAAATCCAGCGAAGCATCGGGAACGGTCCAGTGATATCAGCCATTGAAGGATACTTCAGCGAAGGTCAGAGGGTCTGATACTATCAGTCGTTGGCTACAACTCCAGCGAAGCATCGAGAAATGGTCCGGTGGTATCAGTCATTAAAGGCTACTTCAGTAAAGGTTAGAGGGTCTGACACTATCAGCCATTGGCGATAACTCCAGCGAAGCAACAGGAACGGTCCTGTGGTATCAGCCGTTGAAGGCTACTTCAGCGAAGGTCAGAGGGACTAACACTATCAGCCATTGTCAAAAACTCCAGCAAAGCATCGGGAATAGTCTGGTGATATCAGACATTGAAGGTTACTTCAGCGAAGGTCAGAAGGTTTGACACTATCAGCCATTAGCGATAACTCCAACGAAGCATCGAGAACAGTCCAATGATATCAGCCGTTGAAGGCTACTTCAGCGAAGGTCAGAGGGTCTGAAACTATCAGCCATTGGCAACAACTCTAGAGAAGCCTTGGGAACAGTCCGGTGGTGTCAGCCGTTGAAGGATACTTCAGCGAAGGTTAGAGGGTCTAACACTACCAGCCATTGGCAATCACTCCAGAGAAGCATCGAAAATGCGCCGGTGATAAAAATAGCGTATAAGTTTATCCCCATAGAGGACAGATGATGGAATCTGTTATACAAATCCTCAGAGGGAGCATCGAGAAGGATCGGTGATTCAAATGACCGTTGCATACTATCGTTCAAGTAGGCACCGAAAAGGTTCGGTGATGGTCAAACCTTGAAAACTACCGTTCAAGTTGGAATCGAGTCAAGGTCAATAGACCAGTGTAAACTATCAGTCGGGCAGGCATCCACAAGAATGTAGGCATCAGCTGAAGGATAATTTGAACCGTCGGCGATAACTCCAACGTAGCATCGGGAAAGGTCCGATGATGTAAACTGGTGGGAGCTATCATCAGGATAGGCATCGGGAATCTCCAATGGCATAACTCATCACAAAAAGAATATCCCCAGCAGAGAAAGAAGTCAGAAAGCTTATCTGAAGGCGAAGAGTGTTGATGAAAACCTCAACGTCGAGTTCAAAAATGTCCCACGGCATCAGCCAAGAGAAAATCTTCCCCAAAAAGGATATCACGGATAACGTCATCCCCAGCAGAAAATGGCTTAAATAGACGTTGATAGCCTACCACCACAAGGGTATCTAACATTCGTAACATAACACATCATGCATTGTATTACATTTGCATATGTCATCATTCCAGTGTCTAACATTCTTTATCATGTTCATTCAATTGCATTGCATAAACATGATAACGAGGGGCATCTGTAGACACTCAAACGTTTGCATTCTTGTTACTAACCCTGCAGGAGGGTAAAACTATCTTTTTCCCCGGTCACTATACCGGGATGTCAAGCAGCCCCAGTGACAACCCCGGGATGTCAAGCTCAACCCCGGTCACTATACTGGGATGTCAAGTCAAACCCTGGCAACACCAAGATGTCAAGTAAAGCCCTGATGACAACCCCAGAATGTCAAGATCAACCTCGGTCACTATACCAGGATGTCAAGTCAAACCCCGGCAACACTGGGATGTCAGTGAAGCCCCGGTAACAATAATGGGATGTCAAGCTCAATCCCGGTCACTATACCGGGATGTCAAGTCAAACCTCGGCAACACTGGGATGTCAAGTAAAGCCCCGACAACAACCCCAGGATGTTAAGCTCAACCCCGATCACTATACCGGGATGTCAAGTCAAACCTCGGCAACACCAGAATGTCAATTCAAGCCGCAATCACAACCCGGGAGGTACAAAAGCCCCGGCAACAACACTGCGAGATCAATGCAACCTTCGAAGACAATCCCAAAGCATCACATCATCCCCAGAGACAACCTTGAGAAGCCAAAGAAACCTCGGATACAACCCTGAGGGCGAATAGAGTCGGCTGAGATCAAAACCTCGGAGACAACTCTGGGAAAACAGTCAAAAATTGTGCCAGTACAAGAGCCAACTCCTGGAGGGGTAAAATGGTTATTTTACCAACTTAAAGCCAATCCGATCAAAATCAAGCCGAATTGATGCAATGAAGAGTGAAAATAGCACAATACAGCTCAATGAATAAACTGCAAAGAAAAGAAGATCCGGTTATGAACCCGTCTTCTAAGACTCGGAAAAGGTTAAGTCTCATGTCTTTATGACGCTCTCGGCGAGGGCTTTCCTGAAAGGTATAGCACGCCCCAAACAGACGCTCCAATCAAAAGTTAGAAAGTTTCGAACTTAACATCGCGTTGCTTGGAGTGCACGTACTTAGAGATGACAGGACCCACCAGGTGGGGCCCACCCTGGGGAGCCGCAGGTAGACCCGCGGCTGATGAGGGTAGACCCGCTACCATCAAGTCTTTAAATACAAGCCTCCCCCTTGCCAAAAAAAGGAGAAAAAAATAGAAAATGCTCTGAAACTCCGCCATTTCGTTTCCTAGCCCGACTTCTATTACTCCAAACCTAGATTTTATTACTCTAACACGTACGTATACTCATATACTATGACGCCCCCAAATTCGGGTTCTCTAACGTCGAGTTTGGTGCTCACGATACATCATCATCATAAGCATTCTATAACTATTGCGGAATATTAACCATATATTGTTCATTACATTAAAGTCTTATACAATATCCCAAGGTTTATTACCTTAACTTAAAAGTACCTTAATTACATATAGTAATACAAAAGGTTTACATAATCATTAAACATAGTATTTTATAATACATAAACACTTGTATTCACTATTCTTGGACCTTGCCCTTGCCCTTGTCTTTCTTACTCAAACCTTCGGGCTTAAGCTAAAATAAATGTCATGATATACCAAGAGTAAGAAACTAATTTGCTTAGCAAGTTTAAATATGAAGGAGATATATCATGATTAAAAAAGAATTTAACTTTTGAAGTTCAATCAGATAAATGAATAGTGAAAGAACATGAATTAAATCTTAATAACTGAATATTTTGAATAATTGAATATCAGAGGCTGAGTAATTTGAAATAACCATGAACATATACTAAGGTTGTCAGTATTTAAACTGGTCCTTTTAATAAAGTTTGGTAATCAAGGGGATCAACCTTTTATACGCTGCGAAATATGCATAATCACTCAGTATACTAGCAACAATTATTTTCCAATAATACTTTAGTAAAATTGTTCTTTTTCTCAGACATGAGTCCTTACCATTTCAATTGGTGAGGCACCACTTTTAAAATATATTTGAGTTAACAAATTTAAACATACTTGATCTAGCTGATACAACTAGCATAGATCTATATCATAAACAGTTCATGAATGAAAGAACTTTAAACAATTCACAATTCAATAATAATAGAACAGAAATTCAATTGCACAAAGTGCGAATATCAATAATTAATATCGATGTGAATAATCATCAATAATTATTCACTAACATGCTTTAAAAATATAACTCATGTTTGAGTTAGAGAACTTGCCTCAATCGTAGTTTACTGCTATACAATTTATTTTAACTTCTTAGCGAAAATACCTATAATTGATCTTTCCATTAGTCATAAAATAACTCACTTATAATTTCATCATCTTATATTAAATTATCTAACATTCAATCATATAGCTAAGTATTGGACATTACATTAAAGTCTTAGTTTTACTGTCATACTTTGACAATCTTTTAATCATGTCATAACTTATACTTATAAGTTTTTCCTTCATATGTCATCTTAGTAAACTAGATAGTATTTTAGTAAACCGAAAATATCATTTTAGTAAACCAGATTACATTTCAGCATCCTGAAATCACTATTTCAGCAACTCGAAATCAAATTCAGCATCCCGAAATCATTTCAGCAACCCGAAATCAATTTCAGTACCCTGAATTCTTCTTTCCAACATATCACATACATAATATAGTTCCTTAAATACCAAATTCAACAACTATATTTAAAAATAACGTAATTCTTTATTTTAATTTCTCGTTTAATATTATTAATTATTTAATAATTTATCAAGCTAATGTTATTAACCCTTTAATAACATTTAAGTCAAATATTACTAATAATATTTCAATCAAATATCATTAGTCATATAAAAATATTTTAAGTCATTTATTAAATTAATAAACAATTTAATTTAATTATTTTCCTTTCATTAATTAATTCATTTAAACATTCTAAAACGCCATACACATAACAACTTTTCACAACTGACCGAAACCTTTCTCAAAAATTTGCATAAACCATGCTTAAGGGTCTCAAGTTGTAAAACCTTATTTTTCATATTTTTCACATCATATATTTAATTTATTTCATTTATCCATACACCATCTTTTATAAGACAAATAGCAAAACATCTCTAAAACCATTTCTCTTCTAGAAAGAAACTATATATAATCCCCTCATAAAAATATATTTTTCTGGAAATTTTTAAAATTCATTTATTATATTTAAATAGTCCAAACTAGCCAAATATTGTTAGATTTTTCATAAATCGAGATTATCTCCAAAACTTCTGAAATTGTAAGGGTATGTTTATTTTATATACATGTATTTTCAGTAAATATTTTATAATTTTTGGACTTACACACATAAAGTTATTCAGGTAGATTTCTAAAAGTAGTCATTGGCAGTAAAATCCATAACTCTCATTCTGCATGGCCAAAAATTCTCAATTTCTTACAGGATGTACATAACCTTTGATGTTAACCCGCAAAATTTTCCTAGAAATTTTAAAGCAAAAAAGTTGATGAAAATGCCCTTGGGGCAGACTAATTAGAAATTTTTTACCTCTTTTGGCTACTACATGGACTGTTTTGACTAAAACCCACACCCCGACTTTTCAACACGTGATTTTTTGAGTGCTACCACTTAGGTTTATTAGCCAATACATATATCTAGCACCCCTCTTTGACGGATCGGAAAAAAAAGGTGTAGATCTAACATAATAGATGACCAAAGGGAGAGAAAGCTAGGGTTTTCTAGCTTTCTAGAAACCTAGTTTTATTTCTCTCCTTTTGATCCACTTTCTAACACTTAAATGAGTTACATCCATACTTGAATCTATAGAAACCACATAGATTAAAGAGTTTTAACTTCCAAATCATAAAACCTCTTTTCCATTAAATCATTGAAAGAGAAGAGAATAAAACTTAAAAAATAGGTTTATACCTTATTTTTCTAGCTTCCTTTCTTCTCCACCTGTAGTAAGTGATGAACCTTAGGTGCATAGGGATTAAATCTTCCTCCTCTCTTCTACTCCTTCCCACCGAGCTCCCTCTCTATTTCTCTCTCAAACTTCTTCGTTCTCTCTTTCTTTCTTTCTAGTTTAGGAAATGAAATGAAAAACAAAATGAAATATTAAGTTTACTAGTAAAACAAATGAATAGACATATCATATATATCCTTATCTTAGCAAATCCTTATCCTTTCTCTCTCGTCATTATACATGTGGTTGCTTGCAAGAAAAGAACAAAGTGTTGGCCCATTAAAAAAATAACACATAAAAAGTAAGTTACCTAATAAAGTAAACATAATCATTACATTACTCCCCCATTTTCTCCTCTCCCAATTTTCAGTAACTTGGCCCTTATCCACCCAATATTTTGTTTTTATTATATACTTTATTTAATGACTATTATACCCCTCCTTAAATGGGCTGGACTTGGGCTTTAAGTTAATTCTTTTGGGCTTGCATTTTTTCCTTATTTTGCTTACTAACAAAAATGAAATTGGGCCTCCACTATTAGTTAAATTGTGACATCATTATACTTGCCCTATACATAATATATTAAGCTAGTTTAATAATTTAATTGTTATAAAATCAATTTATCTACAAGTCCAATACTTGATTAAATAATTGGGTTTGTTTAAATTACTTACTGTTCTTAATTTATTAACTCTTGAACTAATGCTCCTTATTATTGATATTTTCATATTCTTATCCATCAATAATATTAATCCACTTACATAACCCAATTAGGCTTGTCGTGTTCAAGTTTATTGAGTATGTAATTAGGGTTTAACACCTTAAATCCATTTTCTAGATTATTAAAATACTTAGGTTAGTCCACTAACTTATTTAACTTATTAGTGAGACTTCCTTTAAATACTTATATCATATTATTCACATATTCACTTAATCATCCATAATATATCATAGATTAATTAATATATTTATTTACAATGCAACACAGAAATTCTTGATTATTACATATACTACAACATACCAACAATTGAACGGTGGAAACGTCCATTTGAAGTACCAAGTGGCAAAAAGCCCGTGTAGCAGTCTATTATAAGTTTTTTTACGATCAGAACTCGTTTCCTACTTCATTACGTATTTATACATGTGCACATAAAGCTTCATCTTCTGTTTTTGCCTGGAACTCAGTTCTGTGACCGTTTTTGCTTACTTTTTAGTACATTTTAATACATATATGCGTTTTTCTTTGTTTGCACAGCCTAGATCGTCGATCCGTGGCTTTTAATCGCTTTAATATATATATATATATATATATATGTATTAAATTTCTCACCCTGGGTCGCTGACTCGTAGCCTTTTTGGCTTTATTATATATATATTTGACTATATATATACAAATTTTCAATTATGTCAAGCCCGAATTACAAATATGTGGTAGTTACTGCTTTTATATATATAACTATATATATATATATAAATTTTTCTAACTTCATTTGGCCTCGATTGCTAATTCGTGGCCTTTATTGCTTTAATATATAAATATTTACATTCTGTCGAGCATGGATTAATTTGTGGCTCTTTTACAGCTTTCATAAATATAAATATATATTTACATTATGTCAAGCCTAAATTATTCTGTGGCTCTTTTACGGCTTTTATATATATATATATAAGCTGTAAAGGGCGATAGATTTCCAATCCCAGGCCCGGACAGAAATATAAATATATATATATATATATATATTTTGTCCGGGCCTGAGATGTGAATTCTATCGTCCTTTACAGCTTATATATATATATATATATATATATATATTCTTTATTCATTGTGAGTAAATATCCGTTTCAATTATTCATTTGATATGAATTTGTTTTAATAAAAATTTGGTAGTTTAGATTTATTTAAATCTAGCCCTTTCTACGTTTGAAACGGTTCAAAATAGGTCCAAGCGAAAACGGGAGGCTAGAATGGCTAAGATTTATTTAAATCTAGCTCTCTTTCTAGTTTTGTTAAATATTAAAGCAACCTCGCGATCCTTAGATCGCTATCTAGTGGGAACGAAAAGCTTTGGCTATGCACATACAAGGATTTGACTGATGAATCTCTTATTTGTGCGACGTCTAGATGTAAATATACATTCTTTGTGAATATCTGTGTTGTGCAGGTTTACTTCGCTTCTTTTTGTGAGCCTAGGAATCGTGGGATTCATGATCAAACTGATCAAAATCTGATTCCCACGATGGACAAACTCCACATTACAAATGTACCCTGTCAGTTTTTCTATAAAAAATGTACATCCGAAAGACCTTAAAACGGTTATCCGAGTTTAAGGTCCCAAACATAATGAAATGATGGTTTGTCGTGCTAGATTCACTCCGATGGCTGTCATGCCCATGAGAAGACCGACACTTGTATATATTTTGTGGTCGAGGATGCTTTGCAACCCGACAATCACTATTCCAATCGAGCCAAAGGCCGAATAGAATAAGAATGGAAGTATCGATATGCTTTAATTCCTACGTGAGCATAAGGGTTTGAAAACCTTATTTCAAAACATCATTTTCATATCTTCTCTAAAAAAGAACTTTTGCAAATCAAATCAACCCCTTCGTATATAGGTTCAATGAAGCACAACAATACTTTCAAATCAAACAAGCATAGGCCCAATTTCTTCCAGCATCCACACACATATTGCAAATAAAAAGGGAAATATTGAGAAGATGTGGTACCGTGTTTCACAGGAGTTAGGGGGTGCCTAACACCTTCCCCCCACTTAACCAAGCCCCCGAACTTAAGAATTTTGGTTTCAAGATCAAGTTTCGACAGTGTCCAACAAATTTGGACTGCTTGCAAATAAAACTTGGTTGAGTTGGTACAACCATTTCAAATATACCAACTGGCAACTCTGTAAACCTTTTAAATCGTCGACATGAAACATGTTGGCCTTTTCCTAAAAAATTGTTTGACCCTTTTCATAAAACAAACAAGGCAATAAGGGTAGAAAACAAAATTTAGGAAGAGAGAAAGATCGGGTCCAAAGTTGACCGAATTTTTTTCCCAACGTCGACACCATCGAAAACCATAGTTTCCGAATCAAACGGCGACTTTTGACTTCTATTCTGGGAAAATTCACGGTTTCGACGATTAACGTCTAATCGCATAACTTTCGTCGAATCTTCGTTATTCAATATTTTTACTTTGAACCAAATAGAATCAATCCATTGGTTATTCCTTAGTGATTCTAATCATTCCAACCATCTAAGTTTTAATGGTTTCACATGCTTATTATTAAATATATCAAGAGTTTGATAACTTCTTCATTAGTTCCTTAATCAATTATTATGATTTCATTATCCATGGCTTATTAGTGTTCTTAGTTCACTACTTAGCCAACCTTATAACCTCTTACTAATCATGCTCCACCAATTCACTCCTTTATCAATTCTATTTTGAAAGATAAATGATTATTATCAAATTTTCTTATCCTTATACCTTTGGTGTTCTTGTAGGCTTGAGTATAGAGACTCAATAACCTTCTTGCTCCTTGGTTTGCTTGATTCTTATCGAATGCAATAAGCTAGCTTCTTTTCTCTCACTCTCAATATGCTAACAAATTTGATCAACCAACAAAATGACCAATGAACTCTTTTATTTATAGACTTTGCAAGGCTTAGGGTAGTTTGGTCATTAGGACCAAACCTCCTCTTGCCCATGTCTTGCCATGTGATGCCCATATGCTAGCATATGCTAGCACATGCCCCCCACATGCAACCTTTGTCTTCCCATATGCTCATGGGTTGGCCCATGGGTTTTCCCATGGGTTTAACCCACCCGTTTACCCATCGGTTCGACCCACTGGTTTAGTTATTAAAATTAATTTTAATTAAATGTATTTACTTCGTATAAAATTCGTATTATACGTCATATTAATTCTCGTATCCTCTTCGTATTATACTCGTATAATATCTAGTATTATACTCGTATTCATTCCGTATAATAATCATTTATTATTATACTTAACCATTTATCTTTAGATTTTACTTTCCCTAACCTTTAAGGTTTCAAGTCCTCGCGTAAAAACTTCATGAGCCATAAGTGAAATATTATTAGATATCTCATCCCGTTGTTAAATCCTATCATTACGCTTTTCTCAAAAATTCAAAAATAATTCCCAAGTAGAAACGGATGAATAGTGATTTTATGGAAAATCCTCATAAAACTTTTATTTTCGTCTTATAAATTCAAATCATTTATTTCTAGCACATATCCAGAATCATAACCATTTCTACATTCTTTATGTCATAAAACGACCTTTGATTAGCTTACTCAGTTTAATAAACCATTAATTAAATTTTATTCAATAAATCAAATAAAATTCATTTACATAGAAATCCAATTTTCTCGGGCATTACAATCATAAAGCATGCAAGAAATTAAACTTGCTTTATCTAGAAATTGTTTAAACCATGCTAAGGGTTTCGAACGATGTACTTGGCAGTTTATGCTGTTTATTGAATGACAAAATGTAATGTTGAATTATCCGAAATATTAAGGATATTGTAATGAGACGTGTAAACTTATATAATAAGTCTGGTGAAGTGAATCATAAATTAAACATGATTCTAAGTTATATAATCGTAAAGGTTGTGATTCATGAAATAAAGAAAGAAGATAGAAAAGTTTAAATTATTCCACAATTTTATTAATTATTACATCGACTAATGAAGGAAAGCTAAAATGTAAATGTATTGTTAACGAGCAAAGTCGGGAGTAAAATTATCCAGATTTTGGGGTCGTTACATTAATGGACTAACTATCCAAATGGTAAATGATGCTGGGAAGAGGAATGTCGCAGGCAAGCCAGTGTCAAAAATGTTCTATGAGCGGTTCATCAGTATCATCCTGAAGAAGAGGATGCAGAAAACTTATTTAGGACAAGGAGGGAGAAGTATTCAACGTCAATAAAAAGATGAGGAAGAAATTATGTAACAACTGGAAGAGAAACCTAGTTGAGATCTTGAGGTCGAGGCTTTCTGAAGAAAGTGACAAAACAATCAATGAAGTTCAGAATCATGCCAAGACCAAGGCAAGTATGAAGGTTGCTGAAATAGAGAAAGAAGCATGTCAGGGTTTTGTTGCCCCTCAAGTTTTTGAAGTTTTAGCATCCACAACAGAGCAACCTCCTCAAAAGAAGAAAAAGGTAGAAGAAAGAAAAGAGACTTGTAACGAATGTGATTTTTGTATTTAATTTAAAATATTTATTGAATTAAATAAATATTTTAGTTGATTTATTTATTGATTAAATAAATAATTGATGTGAATTTGTTGTGGAGTTATTTAATTAAGTGTGTTATATTAATTAAATTAATTTTTAATAATTTTATGGTTTGAAGATTTAATTTAATGAGATAATTAAATTAAATGAGTTGTAAAATAATTATAATGTTAATATAATTTAATTAAATTAGAAATTTAATAATTTGTTAAATAAAATTATAGTTTATAATGGAAATTATAATTGACAAAGGTTAATGGATTTATGAGTTTAATTAAATTAATTTATTATGAAGTGTGACATACAAACTTTATTGTAATTAGTTTATTTAAATAAATTAGAAGGGGTGATATAGTGTTCTAACCAAACAAGGCCTTATGGCCTTTGGTTTATGTAACGGATAAAAACATTTTATTGGTTTAACAGATATATTAAGTCTGTGTATTATGTATATTGTCAGGTTAGTTTTACGTGTTTTATTCCTACCTTTAGCTATTTGCAAAACACAAAGTGTTGGTGAGAGCTTGAGAGAAGAGAGAAAACTGAGAGAGTTAGAGAGATTCTGGAAATCAAGGAAGAGAAGAGAGGATTAGCAAATTTATTCTACGTCTTCTAAACACAAGAAATCAAGGGTAATATTCTTAATTTCAAGCTTTAGTCTATGTTCTTAAGTTTTTCATAGAAGTTGGAATTTTGTTGTATAATTTGATGAGAGGTGAACTATATATGTTAATTAATGATTATAATCTATTAATTGTTAATTAGAAACGAATTTCGGGAATCGAATACGAGAAAATATGTGTTAAAACGAAGAATTGTGTTCTTGGTGGAATATATATGTTTTGGCTTGTTTGAGAGTTAAAATTGATGTTTAATTTGTATATTAATCTGTAAATTGATTGTGGATTGTGTTAACACATTGAGAAACAAAAATAATGCAAGTTTAACGGACTGAATTGGTTGAGAAACGAATTCATGATGATGGATTTTGTTAAGGATGTCTAAAAGTGGATTTTTAGCAAGAACATAAAATTTAAAGGGTTTAAATTTGATGATTGTTGTTGTTTTGTTGTTATAATCAGTATGTGCATGGTTGGTGTTGTTTATGTGAAGTTTGTAACTTTTGGGTATGCTTAATTTAGAGTATGGATGTTGAAAATCGAGTTTTTGGCTTGAGAAACATGGTTGTCCGCGAGTTGCAGAGTTAAAATCTGGGAACCTCTGCCCCAATGAGGTTCTCAGTGTTAATTTTTTTGCCCCGACGGCCTTTCTTCAATACAAAATCCCGCCCCAGCGGGAAGTACAAAGTTAGGACAGTTTTGTTTTTTTGGTTTTCAGACCATAGCATGATGAGTTAACCTAACCTAATGAACCTGATAACATGTTAAACATGTAACAAGATACTATAACATATTGTTAATATGTATAAGATTGGTTCAAGTTACATATTAACAATTATAAGAGCTTAAACTTGTGGTTCATGAGATTTGACATCGTTGTGTAAAGTCGTATTGTTGGTTAAGTAAGGATCTCAGGTTTGTGTTGTGTGGTTGTTTATGATGATCAAAACTTAAACTAAGTTAATAAGGTTAACATTAGTATAACTAATGGATGTTGTGATCCTAATGGAATATGTAGGACTTTTAAGGAACGTGAGTAGTGATTGTGTATCCTACACACGAGGCAAGTTCCTTACCCTATCTTGATTACGATTACGTAAGTTTCCTATTCTTAACTTGTCTAGTATTAGGCAAGTTCCTAAATCATATTCTTATATCAAGCAAGTTCTTATACCCCACTTTTGCATTGAGCAAGTTCTTTTATCCTTATTTTCACATTGTGCAATGTATAAACTTTAACTTTCCATTTTGAGCAAAGTTCCTTTGATTACTACAAAGTTAGAACTCTTTTGAAAGCATTACTTCTTTATAAATGTTTATTCAATTATGAATCGCTATTGTTAATCTTTGATCGTAAGCATCGTTGTTCAATCCTATATCATTGTATGAAACTCTTAAATGGCTTGTGAACCCTTATTGATTCGACTAGTCCATAGTTGATGAGCGTTTTAAAATTCTAGAACTATTATTGAAGCTAATCCAAACCAAACTTCCTTTGGTGAGGACTCTTATGTCAAAGATGAGATGAACAACTCTATTATAAAGGATTATATTACACGATAGCGTTAAGATATTTGTGCACAATACATGGTACAAAGGGCTAATCCCTCTAAGTATGAGGAGAATAGTACATATAGTCTTATGACTGTTAAATGTTTAAAGTAGAGATACTTGATAACCTAGGACATAGTTCATGGTCTTGTGACCCTCAGATGAACTTTTGATCTTATTTCTAATCTTGATTCAAAAGCCGAGCTTTCATTTTATTCAGAGTTTATTGATTATTCTCATGATATTATTGCTATTGTCATACTTGTGGGAAATTATTTGCTCATTCTTGCATATAAAACATTGCAGCTAAAGTTGAGAAAGTTGACAAGCCGTCCACTAGTAAGGGCAAAGGCAAAGCGAACAAGTGATGAAATGTGACGCCCCAAAATCCGGCCCATTTTTCACACCTGAATTTCATACGTTATGATTACTTCTCATTCCATACATACATCATTATATCCTGAAGATACATGATATATTCACACATTCCCAGGTGCTATTACCTTAAAACGTTCATTCATTAAAAATAATGGTAATTACATTATTCTTTTCACATTACAAGTGTGACTTAACTAGTCACCATATTTACACAATAGTTTAATCTAACTATTCTTCAAGTCATGTCTTGATCTTCTCGATTGTTGTTCATAACATGAACAGTACTTCATCTTGTGACGCTAATGGTATTCGCAACCATAGCATCTCACTATATCAAGACATCGATCCTCTTGATCTTTATCAGGTCCTTTAATACATACTATCGTCGTTCGCTGAAAATATTTTTATTTCAAGCAAGTGTGAGCATTCAATTGCTCAGCAAGTCATAGCAGTTGAATATAACAACTTAAGAATCAAAATTCTTTTAAGTCTTCAATAACCGAACAATGGTTATGAAGCAGCTCGAATAATAGGAATACATTCTGGTTCCTATCATTTTAACATATACAACACATTTCCTTTGTCATACTTTCATCCTTCTACCTTTTCCATACAAACTATGTCTGGCTAGAATCATTAACACAGACTTAACAAGTACGATTTATGAGTAAATCGAACTTTTTCACACTTAGCAGTTCAATCATAGACAAGTTCATTTCACTTAAACACCGAAGTGTTAACATTGTGGCACAAAGCTTCATCCTTATCAACATTATACACATCACATTATCTTATACAAATATTACACATTTGCACATACGAAATACTTCCTCACATTCAACATCTAAGGAAGTTAAGAACCTAACATTCATAATAAAGTCTGAACGAAGTTTAGAAACTTGCCTTAGCACTGCGTACTGCTTACGCCTTATCGTTCATCATAATCCCTATAAAGCATATAGGAAACACATATATCCATTAGTTCTATACTTTACTTAGGCATATTTAAACTTCACTTTACTTCTTATGGTTCGCGTTCTTGTATTTAAGTTTACGCGACCAATCCCCATATTCATTTCTTCTATTCTTTCACTATCATTACGCTTAGCACACATCGAGTCTCTAACAGTAGTCAGATAAAGTACACTGAGTGATTTTCTGCAAATAACCAATAAACTAGTTTCCCGTCTCATCTACACTGTCTTACATAGTGAGTTAGATCGGTTGCTAGTTCATATATATCGTCGCTCTCTAACGGAATTGTTTAGCCCAGATACTATATCTCAAACATTATAGACTACGACTGCATTACCTTTTTAGACTTAACTTCTCTGAACCACTATAACTATAATGTTCGTTAATTTAACCTTCATTACATTTCTTACAGCGTCCGGTCCATACGACTAGGAACGTTATTCACATTATAACCATTACCTCAGCTTGTTCAACGTTAAACGTTCTTCATTCTCTTTTTACCGTTCGTTATGTCTTGTTACATCTTATTATGCCAACATTCATTAACGTCTAAGTCATCCAACCAATGTATACTTAGAACGTTCACTCAACGTCGATACGATTCATGAGAATCGTTCACGTATCATGCATTCATGTCACTCGTCTCTTACTATCATTCAACCTTTACTTAAGGTTTAAATCACTTGTTTAAGTGTTACATTAAGTGAATTATATGTTCACTTGTTTAAGTGTTACTCGTCTCTTACTCTCATTCTACGATTCCATCCAGTCGGAATTCATTTTTGAATCCGTTGGCGAAAAATTGACCGTTTCGTCCATTTTTACGTTTTCGAAACGTTCGACGCTCGTTTCTTCGTTTTAACTCCGAATTTGTTCGTTCTTGCTCTCGCAAGTCTTGTTTACTTAATTATACGTGACGCCATCGAAAACCATCATTTTCAAATCAAACGGCGACTTTTGACTTCTATTCTGGGAAATTTACGATTCGACGCTTAACGTCCAATTGCGTAACTTTCACCGAAACTTCGTTTTTCGATATTTTTATGTCAAACCAAATGGAATCAATCCATTGGTTGTTCTTCTACGATTCTAACCATTTCAACCATCTACGTTTTAATGGTTTTATTCATTGAGTTCATTAACCATTCATTTATGGTTTTTAACTCCTTTTTCATTAATTCCTTAACCATTCCCTTGTGGTTTTACTTGTTCTTGATTATTAGTGTTTTAAAGTCCACTAATATCAATCTCATCACTTCCTACCATTCATGATCTTCCAATTTCCACTTCTCTATCAATCTAAGAATTGAAAGAAAGATGGAAATTAAAGTTTAACACTTTTACCTTATAAGTGTTCTTGTCTTTGTTCTTGACAACAAGCTTTCATAGATTCCTTTGCTTCTCACAAGCTCTTCACTTCTCTCTTCTCTTCTCTCTTCATATAGGAGTTGGTGATTTTCAAAAACCCACAAATGAGCTCCCACACCTTCTCTTTTATAGGAAAATGAAGACCATGGGTGGTTTGGTCATTAGACCAAACCTCCTCAACCTCCACCTCCCTTCACATGCCACCCCATGTCCTCCACATGCAACCTATGTCCCCCCATGTGCTAGCATGTGCTAGCACATGGCCACCTTGTGCAATCACTTGCTCATGGGTTGTCCCATGGGTTTTACCCACCCGTTTATCCACCGGTTCGACCCACGGGTTTAGTTCTTAATTTAATTCAAATTAAATCTATTTACTTTGTATACAATTCATATTATACGTCGTATTAATTCTCGTATCTTCCTCGTACAATTCTCGTATAATAAATAGTATTATACTTGTATTCGTTATGTATAATAATCATTTATTATTACACATAACCATTTAATTCTTTAAGTTCACTTTTCTTAACCCTTCGGGTTTTAAGTCCGCAAGCGAAAACTTCGCGAGCCATAAATGAAATATTATTACATATTTCATCTCGTCTTAAAATCCTATCATTACGCGTTTCTTGAAATTTCAATAATAATTTTCGAGCAAAAATAGATGAATAGTGATTTTTATGATTTTCTTCCCGAGAAAACTTTTCTCGGCTAACTTAACTTTTCACGGTATATTACCGTCAAATCTTTCGACAGAATGTCATTCCGACATTCCAATCTCCCAGAAAGGCTTAGGGTTCAAACCTTAACCTCAAACCCTAACCCTTAGAGTTTCATAAATAGTGCATATTTCCCGAAAATCTTTTATTTTCATCTTAAAAATTCACACTCGTTCATTCCAGCTCGTAGAAAGAATCCTTCCCATTTCTAATCATCCTATGTCATAGAATGATTAAAAAAACACATAACACAGAATATAATAAATAAAAATTCATTTTAGTAATTATTAATTCTTTAATCTTAATTTCTGGACAATCCAATTTTTCGGGTTGTCACATTCTTCCCTCCTTATAAAAATTCCATCCTCAGAATTTCTCAAACCACATCCATACCCGGATGCATTATCCTTACAACCTTTCACGAAGAGTTAATCTTACTTCTTCCCATTTCCTTTGAAAAATTTCAACATCCTCTTTCAATTAGATATTTACCTAATTATTCCTTATCATTATCTCTTTGACATCCTTCCCCCCAAGGATCATTATCTGTTATAATCGTCAGATGATGAACATCCTGACAACTATACTTCTAATTTCTCGGGATATCTCATTCACCCCTTCTTCTAAAAATTTTACCCTCGAAATTGTTAGCATAACCTTTTCCTCAACTTCTCTTTACAGAAGTTATCATCCTCTGCCCATTCAAGAACCTTCATAATATATAATGGATTATGAAGTAGAATAAATAGTTAGGAATATAAGGATTACTTTAACATACTCTTCATCTTAACTTCTCTTCCCTGATGTTCCCATCTTCCCACATTCAATAATCTTCACAATTTATACACTAATTATGAAGTTTGAACAAATGACCAGAATATAAAGATTCCTTTAAAACATGACATATGATGCTGAGGGGTCTTATAGACCATGATCTCTTGCCAGGTCGATGACATTTAATCGTAAATCATGCTTGTTTACCTAGTGCGTTACAATCATAACGAAGGTAAACCACCTTTTAAGGTATTTTGAGTGATCAGCCCATCTTTATATCTCCTCAGACTTATATCAGATTCCCCACCAAAATAATTTGGCTCGGTACAACTTCTCAAAGAAAGCTTGATTTCTTTTAAAATGGTATACCATATGTCTAGCCAATTCAAATAGCTTAGACCATCCAATATATTGGACAGCAACTTGAAACAGTCGTCTAGTCAAATCAATTAACATCGACTCCTCTTTTTTAAATTCTTTCACAATAATTCAAATCGTGTAATTACGTCGTGATACCGTACTGATTTACAGCACGTCGAGGACTTCGTCATTTTTTGACTTTGTCATATTACATATTGCCATACACTTTAGGGTATGTTCAAATGTAATAATAACTCTGTCTTTTTACCATCTATGCATTCAATGCACAGATGACCTAAATTTATTTTGATACTTCAAATCAAACTTTGTCCAGCCGAAACGATTAGCATAGACATCCAAAGAATAGCTCTTTTTAAAATCCATTGGTTTCCAAAAGTTGAAACCAATATTTTTGATCCAAAGACATACACATCCGCACGATGTTAATAATTTTGAAATATAGCATAGCTAGAAGACTTGGAATTTTCTACTTCCTTCTTCTTCCTTCATTGTTATACTTGCGACAATATTAACCTCTTCTAGCATCTTAAGTGCTATCTATACTGAAAATAACTTTTTTCCAATCTAAACTTTCTTATACCTTAGTATAGTTCATTAAACTTGCCACACTTCATGTGTTCAGGAACTTTCCACAACCGTATGTGTTTAAGAACTTATCTTCGCAGTATGTAATCCAAGAACAAATCAAGAACTGTCCATATGCTCAGGGCTCAGAAACATAGCATACAACTATGAGTCACAAATTTTTCATAAGTATGAGTTTCAAGAACTTGCACCTAACTTAATACATTCTACTATCCAATATATACATGAAAAAAGATTTATTTTCTCGTCATATACATATTGATAGTGCGACATTACTATTCCAATGATTATTAATGTAATAGACTGAGTGCTTATTACACCAAAGTAAAAACCTTCGCCCATAACAAAAGTTCATACAACTCAGCTATCACATGAGTCCTCAATTGAAATTTACCACTCTTCTAACTCTCTCTTGACTTAATACGAATTTTCTTTAATTCATACCTTACAACTCTTATGAGTCCTTCTTCTCGTACTATTCACAGTACCTTTTCATTATAGCAATTAGCTATAACTCACCCATCGTTTAACAGGAAACCTGTTATTACGATTTAACGAGATCACGTAGTGATCTTCTGTCTTAATCGTTTATTCCAACAATTTTTTTACCCTTCTCTCTCAGGCTATAGTCTTAGGTACTCATACCTAAGGTTTATAACCTATCAGCTCTGATACCAACCTGTAACGCCCCGAAATTCGGCCCATTTTTCACACCCGAATTCCGTACGTTACGATTATTTGAAGATATATGATATATCCACACATTCCCAAGTTCTATTACCATAAAACTGATAGTGGTGTGCATACAAGCCAATCATGTATGATAATAAAACACATACTTTGTAAATAATTTTATTCATTTATTAATAAAAGTATTCATTTATTAAAGACATTTAATTATCTACATGATGTTGTTTTAATAATATGTAAATAAACCATAGTTTTAAGAAATGCTTTTAGAATCATGATGTTGATCATGCTAATGAGATTTAAATTCTTAGAAAGCTTAAAACTAAAATAGTTTCCAATCGTTAGATTACTAAAAAGGGGATTCGTAAATCCGGATAGATTGGTACATCTGTTGCTTGTTCATTGGATAAGGATGATTGATCCTATGATCAGTTGTGTGGAGACACTAAAGCAAGTATGTAGGTGCTTATTGGAAAATAAGTTCATTGAATGTGACTCGCTATGAAATACCTAATAGAGTTTTACTTGCCTGTCAATAGGAATTCCTAATGTGATAGTAGTACAAGTGATCCTCGGACTTGAGATCATCATAGTATCTTGTATGTAATGAATTATACTTTGACTTATTCCTTAAAAACTCTTAGGTTATATCAAAGGGTATGCTTAGGTATAATGAGTTATATATGTAGATAATGAATGATCAATAAAGAATTGACCACTTCTAGTAAAATAAGAGATATGTCCTATGTGATTCGTTAAATGAAAACCCAGTAGTCTTTGGCCAAGGCAGAATGAAATTAGAAAGGAGTTTCTAATTTACATTATTTGGAGTTGTGCATTTTCCAATTGAAATACATATAATTAAATAAAATAAGACTTGACAGTAATTCCATGTCTTATATTTAATTGGGACATTGTATGGTGGAAGAATCGAATTGTACGGTAACTATTTACTCACAAGTTCTTTTATGATTAATGTTAAAATCTATATTATCTGAAAAGTCGTTGATCGCTAAGGAGGAAAATCCCTATTGTAGAATAAATATTATTTATTTAAATAGATTATTAGTTTAATTTATTTATTTAAATAAGATTAGAATTTTTCTAATTGATTTATTCACAACCAGTTTAATATTGAGAACCTAAAGGGTTACACCATAAAAGGAAGAATATTTATTTAAAAAGGTAATGGTATAATCGTAATAATACATTAAGTGTAATTAATTTAATCTATGGTGATATAATAAATTAAATAGTTTAATGTTTATTATTTAATATTTAAAAAATATTAAATATAAATTAATAAGAGGAGTCTTAATAATATTATTACAATTATTATTATTTTAATTTTTAAAAGAGTTTAGGAATTAATTTAATATTAGTACTCTCATTTATTCCTAATAAGATTAGGAGGCAAATTAATTAAATAAATTTAATTAATTAATCCCAATGTGGTGGGAAGCCTAAATTAATTAAAAGAGTTTAATTAATTAAATGAAACCCCATGTCTAATAGGATTACAAGGGTTGACCAATATCTATATAAGAGGAGTCTTATAATAGATATAAGTTGATGAAATTCCAATTGTTGGATATTACTCCTTTTCTATAGAGGATAAAAAATTATAGTTTAGTCAACCACCCTCCTTTTTGATAATTCATCTTCCTTGGTGGATCACCTCTAGAGGCCAAACACTTGGGTGGCGAACGATGATCAAAGAAAGGAATCTAACCTGAAAATTCAAGGAGATCACGAAGAACAAGGAGTTGAACTCGTACCTGTGGAAGCTTCGTTCTACAAGGGTATGATTCCATAACTTCTTATTTATCGTTTTAAATTAATAATTTGCATAAAGAATGATCCGGATAATGATTTTGTAGAATTTTTTTAAACTCTGATATACCATGCTTCCGCTAATTTTTGCAATTTGATTGCTTCACGATTTTGTACAAACCCAACAGTGGCATCAGAGCCAAACTTTTATGCAATTATTAATTATTTTTTATTCCATATATGTATGGATATGTATTTAGAATAATTTATTGGGTATAATTAATTGTATAAAATTATTATGTTTTTCTTTCGCTATGGATCCGTGTTATTAAAAGGATACTAGAAAAAAAAGGTCACGGATTGTTTAAAAAAAAGGGGGGGTCCTTTTTTTTTGTAGTGAAGAGGGTGATTACGTTTAATATATATTATATATATGTGCCTGTATGTTCTAAAAGGAAAGTGAATCCTTGATTTCAAAAGGCGAAAGTGAAACCTGCAGGAGGATTCTAAAAGGGAGCAGCAGGATTGCAAAAAACATATATCTATATATAATATATATAACGTGTATATATATATATATATATATATATGATTTCTAAAAGTTAGTTACTATATATATATGGTTACTATATATATAGTATATATATATATACGGTAATATATATTATATATATAATGTTCTTAATAATTGTATAATTAAAATAAATAATTTGTTTTAATCTTGAAATTGAATTTCATGCTATTTAAATATGCGCATTAAATGATACTCATATATATGTATATGGAATGTTTTAATTCATGAGATGAATATTTATTTATTGATGCATATGGTGATATGTATGATAATAAATGGGATTATTTCTAGGATTATTGACCAATGTGATTGGATTTTATTTGAATACTTGAATGAATGGGTTTTATTAAATGGAATTTGCGTACCTCGTCTTCTCTGATTTTTCTCGATATAAAATTCTATCTCCCTCCTATGTACTTCCCCTTGACTGTTGATCAAGGTTTATATTTAAATTAAATAGTTAATGTAATAGATATAGTTAGAATTATCTTGAATAAATTAGAAACCAAGGAGCGCGTAAAGACCCGTTTATAATAGAGCCCGGGTTTAAATGTAATAGTTACGTTTAAATTTAAATTCTTGCACTCCTAGGTTTGACCTTTTGGTTTACTTGGTGGCTCTAGTAAACCAAAATAGAATAAAAGTTCATAATCAATCCGGGTAGAATATAATATTCTATATGTGCATGTTAAGTATTATATATATATATATATATATATGTGTGTGTGTGTGTGTGTGTGTGTGTGTGTGTGTGTGTGTGTGTGCATGCGCGCTAAAAAAGATGAGACTAATAATAACAAACCCCTCAAAGAAATCATATTAAGTCTAAAGCGTTCAATGATGTTTGAAATATCGAACGTCGACTTATAGTATGATACATTAATATAGTATTAAATATTTAATATGAGTTTGTTGTGCACACACAAGGCAAGTATTAAGCATTTAAGATATTAATTTAATCACAGTTGATACTTATAAAGTTAATTGAACAATATTGTTTTGTTGTGCACACAAAACGACAATTTTTTTTTTTGAATATATGGAGTGCTAGATTGGACTTAACTTAAATCATTTTAGTTCGGATGTGCACACACTTGACCATTATGATTTAAGAGACAAAATACAAGGAGTCACATGTTGATGTGATTGACAAGAATTGTCTACCTATTTATTTATATATCGTTTGTTGTGCATACATAAGGCTATATACATTTGAAATGGGATCCTTAATTTCACTAACAAATCTTTAATTAGATATTACCGAACTATATAAGTGAGGGTAATATAGTTTGAAGAAAATAGTGGGAGATACCGATCTAAAATAAGACCTAAATTTATTTTGGTATGAAAATTAATTAAATGAATATTTGCTAAAATGTTATTTTTTCACATGCAGAATTTTAAAAATGTCAAAATCACTTATTTTACTGCGTAGCATACTTGATGCTAATAAACTAACCGGACCGAATTACACGGGCTGGTTAAGCAATCTGAGAATAATTCTCACTGCTGAAAAGATTTCTTATGTCTTGAATTCACCTGTCCCTGGAACTATTCCAGAATCAGCCTATGAGGAAGAGATTGCCACTACTATAAAGTCACAAGATGATGCATTTATGGCTCAATGCATCATGCTTGCATCCATGAATAACGAGCTTCAGCGTCAGCATGAAAACGTGGATGCTCCTACTATCTTGCTTCACCTCAAGGAGTTGTATGGTGAACAAAGTAGGATTGTAAGATATGAGATATCTAAGAAGCTCTTCCAATCTCGGATGTCCGAGGGCACTGCCGTTGAGACTCATGTCCTAAGGGTGATCAATCTGATTGAACACCTTGGACAGCTTGGGTTCGTCATGGATGGGGAGTTGAGTCAAGACAGTGGTCTTGCAGTCACTCCTTAAGACCTTCTCGTAATTCGTTGTTAATTTTCACATGAATAAGTTAGATGTCAGATTGCCTGAATTACTTAACATGTTGAAAACTGCAGAAGGTCACTTCCCATCCAAGAAGAACAATGTCTTAGTGGTGGATTCTTCCAAGAAAAGAAAAAGGCCCAAGGTATCTTCTGAAAAGAATAAATCTAAGAAGGCTAAGGGCAAGGTGAACATAAAGGAACAAAAGAAACCTAATCCAGCTAGCAAGGAATGTGCTTCCATTGCAACGAGCCGTGTGACGAACGAGAATTTTGTAAAGATATTTGAATATTTATTGAAATAAATAAATATTTTTAATGATTTAATTATTAAGTTAAATAATTAAGTCATGAATTTGTGGTAAATTAATTTAATTGTATGTGTTACATTAATTAAATTAATGTGTAGTGATTTAATAGTTCAAAGTATTTAATTAATTGAGTTTATTTGATTAATTGAATTAATTAAATAAGCATATGTTACTTTAATTAATTTAATAATTAATTAAAGAATTAGTGAATTAACATAATTAATAAATAAAAATATTAATTATGTGACAATGTGATTTAAATGTGAATTATATTATTTTATTTAATTGATTTAAATAAAATTAATTGATTAATTAAAGTGTTACAATTAACTATATACTAAATTAGTTAATTAAAATAAATGAAAAAGGAATTAGGAGGGTTGCCAAACAGGGCCCTTGTGGGAGTTAGTAGTTGTTATACAACGGTAATATTATATATACGTATATCTTGTACTGCCTAAGTTATTTTTATCAGAAGAAAATTTAGAGATTGTTAGAGAGAAAAAGGGAAGAAGGAATTGAGAAGAGATTGAGAGAAAGAAATTTGAGAAATCCTAAGTATTATCTGTGATTGTGTTATCTTCACACAAAAAGGGTAATTTTTCTTTTTAATTTTTAAAAAAATCTATTTTTCTCAAAGTCTTCATTACGTATATTTTTAAGTTCTGTGAAAGTTGAGTTCCCAATTGGGTTACGATATGGCTTTATCTATATGGGTATGGAATCATAACGTGTTTTTCTAACGTATAAACATGTTTTAAAGTAATCAATTTGATTTAATTGGCCTTAATTGGGTTGTTAAGGATTTATAGAGTTTTCATGTACGTGTTTTGTAAAAGTCCTCTGTGAATGGAGAAAGTTGACAATTGATTAATTTCATGGATATATATAGTAACATATGTCCATGATATAATTTAGGCTATCCATTCATGATTCACAGTGATCACACCAAGTAATTTTATTAATAATTGGGTTTATGAAATTACAGAGTATTGAATATGGGTGAATAACCCATATGGGTTAAATTAATGATTAAATCATATGTTTATATTTAAATTGATACATGAATATGATTGTATATGTTAAAACAAAGGAAATGGAATTGAAATGAATGAATTTGGTGTAGTAACGAATCCGTAAGGAGATTTTTTTTATGTTTTTCATTAAACTCTTGACAGTTTTGAAGAACAGTGAAAATTAATATTTTGATTTGTGTAATTACATGACTTGGAATGTTAAGAACATGTTATAAGTGATATATAATGTTCCTGTGAAGTTTATACTTCATGGATAACATTATAAATCAGTGTAATGATGTGAATTGAGAGAAAATGGGAGAAAATCTGTGTTCGTTCGAGAACTTCAGATTCTGAAATTCCGCAGTCGCGCGGCCGTGCCGGCTGCAAGGCAAAATGGCGCGCGGCCGCGCCTGTCCAAAAATTTTGAAAAAAAATTGCTAAGTGTTGGAAAATTTTGAAATGTGTTTTGAGTCTAATGAACATGAACACATGTTGTATAAATATGATAAAATATTGATATGAGTTTAATAATTTATGTTATGTGATTAATTAATAAATTAATTACGTGACTTAAACTATTATTTGTAAAGGTTAAATAATGTGATATAAATATGAAGACATTATTTTAAGTCTAATAAATATGAAGGCATGTGATGTAAGTAATAAGTTATTAATACAAGTTAATAACTTAAGTTATGTGATTAATTAACAAGTTAATTAATCAACGTAAACCATTATTTGAAAAAAAATCTAATAATGAGTTTGAAGAATATAATTGTAAATCAATAATCATATCGAACCTGTGATTAATTGATATTGTAAATGTGTGATAGGTAAGAGTAATTAAAGAAGTGAGTAATAACTGTAGCTTGCGCACGAGGCAAGTTTTCTATCCCTAACTTACTATTATTGTTGGGCAAGTTTCCTAAACTAAACTCTTTAAATTAAGTAATTGTTATGCTTAATTACTATTGTTGAGCAAATTCTTACTCTTGAATATCCAAGTTTAGAATTTCACATGAGATGCCATGATTCTTTTAAAAGTATCATTTAAGTGTACAATACTTATTCGATTGTATACCTTGAGAAGTTAATATTCAATTTGAATATCATTTATTGAGTTATCCAAACCAACTTTATTTGGTGCGGATTCTGATGTCAAACTGAGATGAACAACCCTAATATAAGGGATTAATGAAGATGCTTTAAGCGTTAAGATAATGTGCACAGTATCAGTACGAAGGGCTGATCTCCCTAAGTACGAGAAGTAAAGTCTATAGTCTTATGACTGTTAAAGGTTGAAAAGGTTAATATACTTGACAACCTAAGACTCGGTTCAAGGTCTTGATGACCCTCAGAAATAATTTGACTCTCGATTAATATTCTTGATTCAAAAGTTGAGAAGTAATTTGACTCTTGATTAATATTCTTGATTCAAATGTTGAGCTTTCTGTTATTCAGAATTCTTTCACTCGCATGTTATTATTCTGTCATATTTGTATACTTGCGGGCATTTGTGCTCACTCTTGCATAATAACATTGCAGCTAATAATGAACGAAGTGATGTACCTTCTAGTAGCAAGGGCAAAGGAAAAGCTAACAAGTGTTGAGGACTTGTGTTGATGTTAAGAATGTTAAAGTTCAAGATTTATGTGTGATGACTTAGACTTATTTATTTACGTTTCCGCAACAGAGATTTAAGCTTAAGTTTAACCTGGGATTTATGATGTATTTTTATTTCAGATGATGTAAGATGATGATTTATTTATCTAATAAATGAATTTCATTATTTATGGGTAGATAGTTGTATGATATTGGAACAGTGAACACCAAATCCTGTGAAAATTAAGATACCGGATTTGGGGGTGTCACAAGCCGGGTCACTGGAAGAGGAACTGTAAAAGTTTCTGGCAGAGAAGAAGCTTGGAGAAGTTTCGACTTCCAATCAAGGTTTGTTCATGATTGAAATTAATTTTTCTGAAAGTCATAATTCTACTTGGGTATTGGTTACCGGCTGTGGTTCTCACATATGTAATACTGTGCAGGGATTGGTTAAAAGTAGAAAGCTGAACAAGGATGAAGTTGTCCTACGAGTGAAAAATTGAGCAAAGGTTGCTGCATTAGCTTAGGCACTTATTGTTTAGCATTGCCTACGGGCAAGTCCATTGATTAAATAATTGTTATTTTGTTCCGAATATCATAAGAAACGTTATTTCTATTTCCGTATTAGATATGGATGGATTTGAAATTATAATAAAGAACAACAGTTGTTCTATTTATAAAAGCAATGATTTATATGGTGTTGGAAATTTGCGAAATGGACTTTATATACTTGACTTGCATGAAAATATACTTCAAATAGAACAAACTAAGAAAAGGAAAAGAGATGATGTTAATTATACCTATATATTGCATTGTAGACTAGGTCATATCAATGAAACAAGATTATCCAAGTTGCATAAGGATGGACTCCTAGAGCTATCCGATTTTGAATCATATCCAACTTGTGAATCTTGTCTCATGGGTAAAATAACTAAATCTCCTTTTAGTGGAAAAGGAGAAAGTGTTATAGAGTTGTTAGCGTTGGTTCACACAGACGTTTGTGGACCTGTGACAACGAATACACGGGGAGAGTATTCTTATTTTATTACTTTCACTGATGATCACTCAAGATATGGATATGTGTATTGAACGAAATACAAATCTGAATCGTTTGAAAAGTTCAAAGAGTTCAGATGTGAAGTAGAGAAATAAACTAGCAAAAGTATTAAGATTCTTCGATAAGATCGAGGTGGTGAATACTTAAGCGGTGAGTTTCTCGATTGTCTCAAAGAAAATGGTATAATCTCACAATGGACTCCACCAAGGTACACCACAGTTAAATGAAGTATCTAAAAGGAGAAATCGAATATTTTTGGACATGGTTTGATCCATGATGAGTTTTACCGATCTTGTAGTATCTTTCTGGGGTTATGCCCTAGAAATGGCTGCATATCTACTAAATAAAGTTCCCTCGAAATCCGTCCCCAAGACTCCATATGAGATGTGGACAGGGAGGAAACCTGGTCTTAAGCATTTTAAGATTTGGGGATGTCCAACTTATGTGAAAAAGTTTCAAAATGATAAGCTTGAGACAAGATCTGATAAGTGCACGTTTGTGGGATATCCTAAAGAAAGTTTGGGATACTATTTCTACAATCCTACTGAGCAAAAGGTGTTTGTTGCGAAACACGCTGCCTTCTTAGAAAATAAATTTATTCTTGAAGGGGCTAGTGGGAGGAAAATAGATCTTGAAGAAATTCAAGAACCACAAACCACTACGGATCAAGTGGATGAACCTGTCCAAGTAGAGACGCCTTCTGTACAACACCATGTTCGTAAATTTGGAAGAGTACTGAAGATACCTGATTGGTATGGATTCGTCATAGAGGATGACGATGAGGTACACGTCATGAATGATGATGATCCATTGAATTACGAACAGGCTATGAGTAATAAAGACTCGAGAAAATGGCTTGAAGCCATGAAATTCGAGATGAAATCCATAGATGAAAACCAAGTATGGACTTCAGTTTCACCACCTGAAGGCATTAAGCCTTTTGGATGTAAATGGGTCTTTAAAAGAAAAACTAGAGCGAACGGCAAGGTAGATACCTATAAGGCCCGACTGGTTGCAAAAGGTTTCAAACAAAGATAAGAATTTGACTATGATGAAACCTTCTCACCAGTAGCTATGCTCAAGTCCATTCAAATTTTGCTTGTGATTGCAGCTTATTACGACTATGAGATCTGGCAGATGGACGTGAAAACTGCCTTCTTCAATGGAAAACTTGAGGAGGATGTGTCTATGACACTGCCAGAGGGATTTATTTCAAAGGTTGGAACGAATCAAGTCTGTAAGCTGCAAAGATCCATTTATGGATTAAAACAAGCTTCTCGTAGATGGAACATCCGTTTTGATGAGAAAATCAAAGAGTTTGATTTTATCAAAAATGAGGATGAACCATGTGTGTACAAGAAGGTTAGTGGGAGCGCAGTTTTATTCCTTGTATTATATGTTGATGATATATTACTGATAGGGAATGACATTCCTATGCTACAATCGATAAAAATCTGGTTATCTAAACACTTCTCCATTAAGGACTTGGGAGAAGCATCCTATATTTTGGGGATAAAGATCTATAGAGATAGATCGAAAAGGATGCCTGACTTATCCCAAGGAACGTACATTGATACCATACTAAAGAGGTTTAGCATGGAAGATTCCAAAAGAAGTCTCATGCCGATGAGCTATGGAATAAATCTATCCAAGAAACATGCCCCAAAGACACCTGAGGAAAGAAACTGTATGAGTAAGATCCCTTATGCTTTAGCAATAGGATCTATCATGTACAGTATGATATGTACTAGACCAGATGTCGCTCATGCACTTAGTGTAACGAGCAAATATCAGTCGAATCCAGGAGAAGAGCGCTAGAATGCAGTGAAAAATATCCTAAAGTACTTACGAAGGACTAAGGATGTATTTCTTGTCTACGGTTGGTCTGAATTAAAACTCGAGGGCTTCACAGACTCAAGTTTTCAAACGGACAAAGTTGACAGTAAATCTAGTTTGGGGTATGTGTTTACCTTGAACGGAGGCGCAGTGAGTTGGAAGAGTTCCAAGCAGCAAATAGTTGCGGATTCAGTGACAGTGGCAGAGTATATAGCTGCAAGTGAAGCTGCAAAGGAAGTTGTTTGGATGAAGAAGTTTATAACAGAACTTGGTGTGGTTACTAGCATTGGAGGAGCAGTCCCCTTGTAATGTGACAACACCGGAGCAGTTGCGCAGGCTAAGGAACCCAGGTCTCATCAGAAATCCAAACACGTGTTGCGACGATTTCACTTGATCAGGGAGATCATTGAAAGAGGAGACGTCACCTTGGAGCATGTAATACCCGGAAAATAAATGAATAAATAAATGGCATTTTAAAGTTTTTGGTTTAAATATTTTAATTGGGCTTTTCTTGTGTTTGGATAAAATATTGTATTTAACTATGTGGACTACATTAATTGGGCTTTAAAACTAAATGGATCAGATTTATATATGTGTAATATTAAAATTCTATTTAAATTAGGAGAGTTCATCAGTTATATAAATAAATATTTAAACCCTAATCTATCTCACTTACCTCTGATAACTAACGGAAGGAAAATAAAAGAGGAGTCGCAGCTGCTGTACGAAAAAGAAGAGGAGAACGAGAGTAATTGTTATTCAGGTGAGTTCCATTAAGATTTTATAGCCGACATATATTAATTACAGAGTATCCAATTCGATAATAATCAAAAGGTTCATGTGATGAAAAGAGTAAACACTTTGTTCCCATAATTTTTTTATCTGTCGTGGCATCATATGGAGGAGAGAAGTAAATTAATAATTGAAGTAATAAACCAACATGTTGGTAAGATGAATATTTTATAAATTATATTACATGCCTATGTATATGAATGTGTTGTCGGTACATCCTGTCAAGTGTTAAGCATGTTAGTAAGGATATATATATTTGATTATTAATATTATATGCCTATGGATAGGTAATGTGTTTGTTCATTCTGTAAAGCTTTTGGGTAAGAAATTGATAATTGTAAATGGAGTTACTTTACTGGAGGCATATAAATTGTCAAATAAACACTTTAGCAATTACTATTATTATATATTATTTTCTGAATAAGGTTATGTTCAGGCGAATTATCCAAGACTATTTAGGAAATCTAAAATATAATAATTTTTTTAAGAGTAAATAATAATAATAATATAAGTTTGTAAAATGGTTAAAGATGGAAGTATATTTTTGTTACAAGTGTACTTATATTTATTTTTATTTTGTTTAACTAGTTCGAACGGAAGGAGTGCAACGAATTATAATTGAAATATAATTTTGGGTATTACATTACTTAATCCAGGTACGGATTCCGTACTCCTTCAGCGATTCTCTTATTAAATTTAATTCGTTCGTTTTGTTTCTCGTTTCGAAATTTGTTTATTTGCTTCTCATGATCGTTCGTTCTCAAATTTTTGTGATAGTTTCGTCTTGGTAGTGACACCTAAAACTCGTGTTTGTACTCTTGAATTGGGTTAACATATTTAGTGTTTATCTTAATCTTTTAGAGATGTACATGTTAATATATCTTTGGAGTTTCGTATTTATATTTGTTTCGTTGTTACATGTACATACTAGAACCCCTTGTATTAATATTGTGTCGCATGTGTTGTGACATGATATTATTATTAGAATATACCGTAGGGTATACCTGAGCTATAACCACCTGTGGGGGTACCATAGGCATGTCGTCTTGGCACGAGAGGCATGACACTTTCCGTGGCGGTGTGATCAGTCCACGGCGTCTCCATTTTGTGCTCCGGTGGGAGTTGGCCATTTGGTGTTTTGTTGTGGGAGGCGTATGGGTCGACCCTAGTTTTCTGTTCTGTTCTGTTCTGCGGAGTGGCGATGTTTGTGCCAAACACGCCTTCCGATTTTTCATACATTTGGATTCGCGGTCCAGTGTGTGTGACTTGCCTGTGTGGCATTATTTGACCTTGCCTGTGTGGCAAGGTATATTTATGTTCTTTTCTGAGCTCGGTATGAAATAACCCCAGCCATTTGATTCAGCCTATTATTTCGTTGTATTAGTTTGTTCGTTGCAGTTCAGTTTATTTTAATTGAGTTAGTTATCTCAGTTCTCTATTTTATGTTCCATATCTGTACTGGGCATTTGGCTCATGCTGTGTTTTTCTTCCGGCAGGTAATCAGGGGGATCAAGGGCAAGTGTGATGAGAGCTCCTTTCAATCCTCACAACCCTTTGCTACTAACTTTCCAGCCTTCAAAGCCGAAATCAACTTCACCACTCTTCTCGGTTGTGAACCCTGAAACACGAATTCCGGAGACTTCACATCTCCAAATATAACCTTCTTCGCCTGGCAGTCGATAGTGGCCTGGTGCTTATCCAAGCAGTCCATCCCGAGAATAACATCAAAATCGTGCATACACATTGGAAGAAGATTAGCACTACGAATCTTGTCCCTAAAACTGATCGGATACCCTCGATATAAATCAGAAATAACAACAGAAGTCCCCATCGGGGTAGCAATAGACATAACAGAATCTAAAGACTGAGATGGCACACCCAGGTGCCGAACAAAAGACTGAGCCACAACAGAATGAGTAGAATCGGTATCAATTAAAATAGAAGCCTCACGACTACCAACTAAAAGAGTACCAGAAACAGTACCTGGCGCACCTGCCGCCTGATTATGTGTCAAGGCAAACACTCGACCACCTTGACGCTGACCACCATTGCCACCATGATCACCGCCTCCACCATTGCCACGTGGCCTGGTGCAATCTCTGGCCATGTGACCCATCTGTCCACACAAGAAACATGCACCGGTAACTCTATGACACTGTCTCCCCGGATGATTAGCCCCACACATAGCACAAGGAACTATCAGGAATCGGTATCCACTACCGAGGATTGAAGACTTGTTTGACCAACTTCAGGGGGCGAAGTATTTTTCAAAGATAGACTTGAGGTCGGGTTACCATCAGTTGAGGGTGAGAGATGAGGATGTCTCTAAGACAGCTTTTCGTACTCGCTATGGGCATTACGAGTTTTTGGAGATGCCATTCGGGTTGACTAACGCTCCGGCAGTGTTTATGGATTTGATGAACCGGGTGTTCAAAGAGTACTTGGACCAATATGTTATTGTCTTTATTGATGACATTTTGGTTTACTCCAAGTCTAGGGAGGAGCATGAAGAACATCTTCGAACAGTGTTGGGAATTTTACAGAAAGAGAAATTGTATGCTAAATTCTCTAAATGTGAGTTTTGGTTGGAGCAGATTGCATTTTTGGGCCACGTTGTTTCTGCTGAAGGCATTAAGGTGGATCTTGGAAAGGTTGAGGCTATCACTAAATGGCCGAGACCTACTACTGTGACAGAGATTAGAAGTTTCTTGGGTTTAGTAGGGTATTATAGGAGATTTGTGGAAGGATTCTCTTTGCTTGCTTTGCCATTAACTCAGTTGATGAAAACGGGCTCGAAGTTTGTGTGGAATGAGGAGCGCGAGAAGAGTTTCGAGGAGTTGAAGAAACGACTTGTGACAGCTCCTATACTTACATTACCGTCGGGGACAGGAGGTTTCCAGATTTATAGTGATGCTTCTAAGAAGGGCTTGGGATGTGTTTTGATGCAACACGGTAAGGTTATTGCTTATGCTTCTAGGCAGCTTAAACCTTACGAGGTGAACTACCCCACACATGATTTGGAGTTGGCAGCAGTGATCTTTGCTCTGAAGATTTGGAGGCACTATTTGTATGGAGAGACTTGTGATATCTTCACCGATCACAAAAGTCTTAAATACATTTTCACTCAAAAGGAGCTTAACATGAGGCAGAGGCGTTGGTTGGAACTTCTAAAAGATTATGATGCGAGGATTCAGTATCACCCGGGGAAGGCAAATGTGGTTGCAGATGCTCTTAGTCGAAAAAGTTCAGGAAGTGTAGCAGCTCTTATTACACAACCTCAGCTTAGTTCGGATATGGAGCGACTAGAGTTGGAGTTGTATGTCCAAGGTTCAGATGGGCATTTGGCAGGTATGCGAGTGGAGCCCTCTCTTATTTCAAGGGTTAAGGAAGCTCAAAAGGAAGATGGGGAATTGTGGAGTATGACACAAAATATGGAGGAGGGCAAGCAGCCCGACTTTCGTATTGATGACCATGGTGTGATTTGGTTGGGTGAGCGGTTGTGTGTACCATCTGATCCAATTATTCGGGAGGCAGTTTTGGCGGAGGCTCATAGTTCGCCATTTTCTATTCATCCAGGTTCTACAAAGATGTACAGGGATTTGAAGGAAAGTTTTTGGTGGAATGGGATGAAGCGAGATGTGGCTGAATATGTTGGGAAGTGCCTCACTTGTCAACAAGTGAAGATAGAACATCAACGGGCTAGTGGGTTGCTGCAACAGTTAGACATTCCAGTGTGGAAGTGGGAAGATATCACGATGGATTTTGTGACTGGTTTGCCGAAGACTTTCAGAAAGAATGATGCCATTTGGGTTGTGGTGGACCGGTTGACTAAATCGGCACACTTTTTGGCCATCCACGAGGGCTACTCGGTGGATAGGTTGGCACAGATCTTTCAGCAGGAGATTGTTAGACTTCATGGTACTCCGGTGTCTATTGTTTCAGATCGGGACCCACGATTCACTTCACGGTTCTGGAAAGGGTTGCAACGAGCTTGGGGTACTCGGCTCAACTTTAGTACATCTTTTCATCCGCAGACTGATGGGCAATCCGAACTGACCATTCAGACGTTGGAGGACATGTTGAGGTCTTGTGCACTTGAGTGGTCGGGTAACTGGGATGATTACTTGAGCCTAGTTGAGTTTGCTTATAACAACAGTTGGCATGCGAGTATTGGGATGGCTCCGTTTGAGGCGTTGTATGGTAGGAAGTGTCGGGCACCAACTTGTTGGGATGAGGTTGGCGAGAGAGCCATAGAAGGGCCTGAGTTAGTTCAAATCACTACGGAGAAGGTAGCAGTGGCTAAGGAGAAATTGAAGTCGGCTCGATCACGGCAGAAGAGTTATGCTGATAAGCATAGGAGGACCTTAGAGTTTGAACCTGGTGAGCATGTGTTCCTAAAAGTTTCTCCTTGGAAGGGTATTCGGCGATTTGGTCTGAAAGGGAAGCTTAGTCCGCGTTATATTGGCCCATTCGAGATTTTAGAAAGGGTTGGTGAGGTTGCATATCGGTTAGCTTTGCCTCCACAGCTAGCTGTGCACAATGTGTTTCATGTGTCGGTGTTGAGGAGTTATAAATATCATCCGTTGCATGTGGTGCAATATCCGTTCGATAAGATTAGTGATGATCTTACTTGTGTGGAGCAAGCCGAGGCGATTTTGGATCGTCAAGAGCGGGTTATGAGGAGGAAGAAAATTCCGTTTGTTAGGGTTTTGTGGAGAAACCATTCGGAGCGAGAAGCTACTTGGGAGATGGAGGAGTCTATTCGAGCGGAATATCCGCATCTTTTTAATTATTAGGTTCGTTCTTTTCTTTTGATTCCGGGGACGGAATTCTTTTAAGGGGTAGGTGATGTAATACCCGAAAAATAAATGAATAAATAAATGGCATTTTAAAGTTTTTGGTTTAAATATTTTAATTGGGCTTTTCTTGTGTTTGGATAAAATATTGTATTTAATTATGTGGACTACATTAATTGGGCTTTAAAACTAAATGGATCAGATTTATATATGTGTAATATTAAAATTCTATTTAAATTAGGAGAGTTCATCAGTTATATAAATAAATATTTAAACCCTAATCTATCTCACTTACCTCTGATAACTAACGGAAGGAAAATAAAAGAGGAGTCGCAGCTGCTGTACGAAAAAGAAGAGGAGAACGAGAGTAATTGTTATTCAGGTGAGTTCCATTAAGATTTTATAGCCGACATATATTAATTACAGAGTATCCAATTCGATAATAATCAAAAGGTTCATGTGATGAAAAGAGTAAACACTTTGTTCCCATAATTTTTTTATCTGTCGTGGCATCATATGGAGGAGAGAAGTAAATTAATAATTGAAGTAATAAACCAACATGTTGGTAAGATGAATATTTTATAAATTATATTACATGCCTATGTATATGAATGTGTTGTCGGTACATCCTGTCAAGTGTTAAGCATGTTAGTAAGGATATATATATTTGATTATTAATATTATATGCCTATGGATAGGTAATGTGTTTGTTCATTCTGTAAAGCTTTTGGGTAAGAAATTGATAATTGTAAATGGAGTTACTTTACTGGAGGCATATAAATTGTCAAATAAACACTTTAGCAATTACTATTATTATATATTATTTTCTGAATAAGGTTATGTTCAGGCGAATTATCCAAGACTATTTAGGAAATCTAAAATATAATAATTTTTTTAAGAGTAAATAATAATAATAATAATAATATAAGTTTGTAAAATGGTTAAAGATGGAAGTATATTTTTGTTACAAGTGTACTTATATTTATTTTTATTTTGTTTAACTAGTTCGAACAGAAGGAGTGCAACGAATTATAATTGAAATATAATTTTGGGTATTACATTACTTAATCCAGGTACGGATTCCGTACTCCTTCAGCGATTCTCTTATTAAATTTAATTCGTTCGTTTTGTTTCTCGTTTCGAAATTTGTTTATTTGCTTCTCATGATCGTTCAGTTCTCAAATTTTTGTGATAGTTTCGTCTTGGTAGTGACACCTAAAACTCGTGTTTGTACTCTTGAATTGGGTTAACATATTTAGTGTTTATCTTAATCTTTTAGAGATGTACATGTTAATATATCTTTGGAGTTTCGTATTTATATTTGTTTCGTTGTTACATGTACATACTAGAACCCCTTGTATTAATATTGTGTCGCATGTGTTGTGACATGATATTATTATTAGAATATACCGTAGGGTATACCTGAGCTATAACCACCTGTGGGGGTACCATAGGCATGTCGTCTTGGCACGAGAGGCATGACACTTTCCGTGGCGGTGTGATCAGTCCACGGCGTCTCCATTTTGTGCTCCGGTGGGAGTTGGCCATTTGGTGTTTTGTTGTGGGAGGCGTATGGGTCGACCCTAGTTTTCTGTTCTGTTCTGTTCTGCGGAGTGGCGATGTTTGTGCCAAACACGCCTTCCGATTTTTCATACATTTGGATTCGCGGTCCAGTGTGTGTGACTTGCCTGTGTGGCATTATTTGACCTTGCCTGTGTGGCAAGGTATATTTATGTTCTTTTCTGAGCTCGGTATGAAATAACCCCAGCCATTTGATTCAGCCTATTATTTCGTTGTATTAGTTTGTTCGTTGCAGTTCAGTTTATTTTAATTGAGTTAGTTATCTCAGTTCTCTATTTTATGTTCCATATCTGTACTGGGCATTTGGCTCATGCTGTGTTTTTCTTCCGGCAGGTAATCAGGGGGATCAAGGGCAAGTGTGATGAGAGCTCCTTTCAATCCAATGGTTTAGGAATATTCTATTTAGGCTGGACATATTGATTTCTTTGGAGTTGTAATAACTATCTCAGATTTTGGTTTATGTCAGCTTGGCATTTATTCTAGTTTGACCTTGTTGATATTTATTAGTTTTAAATATTATTTTTTTGTGGTTTAGAGCTTTAGTATTATTTTCTGTAGTTCTGTTGTGTTTTGAGTAACCTCCCTTTCTATTTCGGGAAGGGGGTGTTACAGAGCATGTAGACTCTTAAGACAACATTCCAGATCTATTTACTAAAGCTTTAACACAACAGCAGTTTGATCGTCACTTAGAGAAGATGGGTATAAGATACCATGGCGATTGGCTTTAGTGCAAGTGGGAGATTGATAGTAGTGTGTATACAAGCCAATCATGTATGATGATAAAGCACATACTTTGTAAACAATTTTATTCATTTATTAATAAAAGTATTCATTTATTAAAGGCATTTAATTATCTACATGATGTTGTTTTTATAATATGTAAATAACTCATAGTTTTAAGCAATGCTTTTAGAATCATGATGTTGATCATATTAATGAGACCTAAATTCTTAGAAAGCTTAAAACTAAAATAGTTCCCAATTGTTGGATTACTAAAAAGGGGATTAGTAAATCTGGATAGATTGGTACATATGTTGCTTGCTCATTTGATGAGGATGATTGATCTCATGATCATTTGTGTGGAGACACTAAAGCATGTATGTAGATGCTTATTGGAGAATAAGTTCACTGAATGTGACTCGCTATGGAATACCTAATGGAGTTTTACTTGTCTGTCAATAGAAATTTCTAATGTGATAGTAGTACAAGTGATCCTTGGACTTGAGATCATCATAGTATCTTGTATGTAATGAATTATACTTTGACTTATTCCTTAAAAACCCTTAGGGTATATCAAATGGTATGCTTGGGTATAATGAGTTACATATGGAGATAATAAATGATCAATAAAGAATCTACCACTTCTAGTAAACGAAGAGATATGTCCTATGTGATTCGTTAAATGACAACCCAGTAGTCTTTGGCCAAGGCAGAATGAAATTAGAAAAGAGTTTCTAATTTGCATTATTTGGAGTTGTGCATTTTCCAATCGAAATACATATAATTAAATAAAATAAGACTTGACAGTAATTTCATGTCTTATATTTAATTGGGACATTGTATGGTGGAATGATTGAATTATACGGTAACTATTTACTCACAGGTTCTTTTATGATTAATGTTGAAATTTATATTATTTGGAAAGTCGTTGATCAGCTAGGGAGGCTTATCGCTATTGTAGAATAAATATTATTTATTTAAATAGATTATTAGTTTAATTTATTTATTTAAATAAGATTAGAATTGTTCTAATTAATTTATTCACAACCAGTTTAATATGGAGAACCTAAAAGGTCACACTATAAAAGGAACAATAATTATTTAAGAAGGTAATTGCATAATTGTAATAATGCATTAAGTGTAATTAATTTAATCTATGGTGATAGAATAAATTAAATAGCTTAATGTTTATTATTTAATATTTTAAAAATATTAAATATAAATTAATAAGAGAGTCTTATTAATATTATTATAATTATTATTATTTTAATTTCTAAAAGAGTTTAGGAATTAATTTAATATTAGTACTCTTATTTATTCTTAATAAGATTAGGAGACAAATTAATTAAATGAATTTAATTAGTTAATCCCAATGTGGTGGGAAGCCTAAATTAATTAAAGGAGTTTAATTAATTAATTGAAATCCCATGTCTAATAGGATTAGAAGGGTTGACCAATATCTATATAAGAAGAGTCTTATAATAGATATTAGTTGATGAAATAATAATTGTTAGAGAGTACTCCTTTTCTATAGAGGATAGAAAACTAGAGTTTAGCCAACCACTCTCCTTCTTGATAATTCCTTTTCCTTGGTGGATCACCTCTAGAGGCCAAACACTTGGGTAGCTAACGTTGATCAAAGGAAGGAATCTAACCCGAAAATTCAAGGAGATCACGAAGAACAAGGAGTTGAACTCGTACTTATGTAAGCTTCGTTCTACAAGGGTATGATTCCATAACTTCTTATTTATCGTTTTAAAATAAAAATTTGCATAAAGGATGATCCGGGTAATTGTTTTGTAAAAAATTTTGAAACTCTGATCTACCATACTTCCGCTAATTTTTGCAATTTGATTGCGTCACGATTTCGTACAAACCCAATAAAAACGTCCATTCATTAAAAATAATGGTAATTACATTATTCTTATCACATTACAAGTGTGACTTAACTAGTCACCATATCTACATAATAGTTTAATCTAACTATTCTTCAAGTTTTGGCTTGATCTTCTCACTTGTTGTTCATAACATGAATAGTACTTCATCTTGCGACGCTAATGGTATTCACAACTATAGCATCTCACCATAGCAGGACATCGATCCTCTTGATCTTTATTAGGTCTTTTAATACATACTACCGTCGTTCGCTAAAAATATTTTTATTTCAAGCAAGTGTGAGCATTCAATTGCTCAATAAGTCATAGTAGTTGAATATAACAACTTAAGAATCAAAATTCTTTTAAGTCTTCAATAACCAAACAATGGTTATGAAGTAGCTCGAATAATAGGAATACGTTCTGGTTCCTATCATTTTAACATATATATCACATTTCCTTTGTCATACTTTTATCCTTCTACCTTTTCCATACATACTATGTCTGGCTAGAATCATTAACACAGACTTAACAAGTACATTTTATGAATAAACCGAACTCTTTCACACTTAGCAGTTTAATCATAGACCAGTTCATTTCACTTAAACATCGAAGTGTTAACATTGTGGCACAATGCCTCATCCTTACCAACATTATACACATCACATTATCTTGTACAAACATTACACATTTGCATATAGGAAATACTTCCTCACGTTCAACATCTGAGGAAGTTAAGAAACTAACATTCATAATAAAGTATGAACGAAGTATAGAAACTTGCCTTAGCGTTGCGCACCGCTTACGCCTTATCCTTCATCGTAATCCCTATAAAGCATATAGGAAACACACATATCCATTAGTCATTTACTTGACTTAGGCATATTTAAACTTTGCTTTACTTCTTATGGTTCGTGTTCTTGTATTTAAGTTTACGCGACCAATCCTCATATTCATTTCTTCTATTCTTTCACTATCATTACTCTTAGCACACATCGAGAGTCTAACAGTAGTCAGATATAGTACACTGAGTGGTTTCCCGCAAACAACCAACAAACTAGTTTCCTGTCTCATCTACACTGTATTACACAGTGAGTTAGATCGGTTGCTAGTTCGTATATACTGTCGCTCTCTGACAGAATCGTTTAGCCCAGATAATATATCTCGACCATTATAGACTACGGCTGCATTACCTTTTTAGACTTAACTTCTCCGAACCATTATAACTATAATGTTCATTAATTTAACCTTCATACATTTCTTACAATGTCCAATCCATACGACTCGGAACGTTATTCACATTATTACCATTACCTCAGCTTGTTCAACGTTAAACGTTCTTCATTCTCTTTTTATCGTTCGTTACGGCTTATTACATCTTACTATACCTGTGACAACCCGGATTTTTTAGAATTAATAAATAAGAATTTAATAAATAAAATTCTTATTGTGAGATGTTTCGAGTTTGAGTATGGGTATATATATGTTATATATTGTGAAATATGTGATTTGGTGTGAAGAGAATTTATATATTAATTTTAATATATATTGAATTAAATAAATATTTTAATTGAATTATTTATTGAGTTAAATAAATAATTTATGTGATTGTTGTGAAGTGATTTAATTAAGTGTAATATATATGTAATGATTTTATGTTATAGTTCTAATTTAATTAAGTAATTAAATTAGATGAAGTTATGAGGTAATTGTTACATGATATTATAATTTTCGAGTAATTATAATTGTTATGTGATAATTTTTATGTGATTAATTGATCTTAACTTTTAATTAATTAAATTAGAATGTTAAGATTTAATTAGTTATAGTATAACATTAAAAATATGTGTTAAAAGATTTATTAAAAGAATTAAAAAGGTTTTTAAAACCGTTTTCCCAAACAAGACCCTTGCACTGTTTTAAATCCGTTTTGCCAAACGGGGCCTTAAATACTAAAAACCTGTTTTTAAAATAAGTTATTTTGCCAAACAAGCCTTAGGGCTTTTAAAAATTCAAACATTGTAACTTATATATATTAATTGCAATTATGGTATTAATTGGGTGGTTTAAATACTTGGGAGTTATATATATTATATAATTATACATATAATATATATCATATTAGTTATATGTTAAAACTACGTTAGTTAGAATTAGCTAAGTGTTAGTCAGTTAGAACAACAAGAAGAGAAAATTACAGAGAAAAGTGAAGAGAAGTTAGAGAGAACAAGAAGAGGAAAGGAGGAAGCCTTTGAGAGAATCATTGCTAAATCTCATCATCATCTTCCTCATTAAGCATCAAGGGTATAATTCTAACCCTTGTATTTTAAACCATGTTTTATGTTCTTCATTATTTATTTCTCTGTAAATTGAGTTTTATGAAGTTAGTGTAAACATGAAATTTTATATGTGAATTGTGTTAATATATGCTTATAATGGAATTGTATGCATAATTGAGTTGTCTAATTCATGAAGATGTGATGAACATGAAGAATTCATGTTCATCAAAAGTTACAGTGAAAATATTTTTAAAAATATATAATTTTCTTTAAAAATCAAAAATCTAAGTTTAATTGTTAATTTTTGTACAAATTGATTTTGGATTCTTGTTATTTGTCAAGAAACGAATTCAGTGTGATTGGAATTGTATGTTTTGATTGAGAAATAAACTTACAGTGTTCAATTTTATCAAGAACACTGGAAAATAATTTTTATCTAAATTTTAAAAAATTAAGAGTTTCGATTATGTGATTTGATGATTAAATGTGATAAAACATGTTAGAAGTTTTAAATTTATGTTTTCTAAAAAGTTTATATGAAATATGTTGACTGGAATCGAAATTTGGTGTGGAGAAATAAGCCAAATTGGCTTTTTCTCTGCACAGTTCGCGAACAAAAATTGAGCCGCTGCAAGGGCCCCTCCCCGGCGGGCTTTGCAAGGCCAAAAAAACCTTCGCCCAGGCGGGGGGTATACAGAAAAGAAAGAAGTTACTTTTTGTGAAGTTTTGTTTGTATCATGAAAGTTAACTTAAATGTGGTAAACTTTATGAATTGAAGCATACATTAAAATGCAAAATAATAGTAATGAGTTATATTAATAAAATATATAATAAGTAATTATAATTTGAATAATTATAATTAAAGTAAAGGTTTAATTTAAATTATAAATTATTTAATTATACTTTAATATATAATTATAATTTGAAATAATTATAATTAAGGTGAATGTGTAATTTAAATTATAATTTAATGAGTGCATAAATTGAAATTGATTAATTATAATCAAAGTAATTGTTTAATTTAAATTATAATTTGTTTAATTATAATTTAATTAATATAAAATGTAATTATAATTTGATTAATTATAATTGAGGAGAATGTGTAATTTAAATTATAATTTGTTTAAATTATAATTTAATTAATATGAGTACGTAATTATTTGTTGATTAATTATGTGAAAATGTAATATGATTATGTGATGTGATTAATTATGTGGTAATTAATCATTAACTTAATAATTAAAGAGGAATGAGTTAACATAAATGGGTTAACTAATTATGAGAATTAGATATGTGATAATTAATTTATATTATTAATTATACATATAATTTGACAGTGTGTGTCAAATAAATGGGAGAGAACTATGAAGTGTAAAGTAGAATTTACTTAAACGTTTGCTAAGCGTTGCTAGGTGACTAATAATTGATGCGTATAGTAATACATTGTGTAGGATTCATGAAGTACAGATTATTATAAGCTGTTTTTCGTTAATTGATAATCTACGAGCCAGGCAAGTCTTTCAGTTCTTATTTTCTATGTGAACTTGATGATGAACTGTTTTAAATTGTATTTCAAAGAGCATGATATGTTATATATGTTGTAAGCATGAAATGTTAAAGTCAATTTATGACTACATTGATTGATTAAAGAATGTTGATTGAGTAAGGAACTCAATCTTTATATTTGTTATGTGAATTAAAGCATGTATGCTATGTTACTCTAATGATTATGAGATGTATATTAAGCATGTTATTTATGTGCTACGTGATGCATGAAAGCTGTTAGATCTTGCTGAGCTGTCGAGTTCACTCTTACAAAATAACTATTTTTGCAGGTCAAGGTTTCAAGGTAATGATACGTGCTATTCGAATTATAGAGATCAATATTCAAGAAGATTACTTATGTTAGATGAGAAATGCATTTAATGTTTTGATTGTAACATAATTGTTGAGTTGTAAAGTTGAGCTATCCGATGTATAGTGGATATTACTTTGTGATGTAAGACTTTGTATAGTAACTTTGAAGAAGCGATTCATGTAATAAATTTGAATCAGATATATAATGATAAAGGTTGAGATTCAGGGCAATAAATAAAGAAATATATAAATATTTTAAATATTTCGCATTTTTAGTGATTTTAATATCGAATATTATGTAAAGTTAGAATAAAGTTGTATTGTTAACGATCGAGAATGAGAATTATTTTCTATGAATTTTGGGGTCGTTACAAGGCCAACCTTCGTTAACGTCTAAGTCATACAACCAATGTATACTTAGAACGTTCACTCAACGCCGATACGATTCACGAGAATCGTTCACGTATCATGCGTTCATGTTACTCGTCTCTTACTCTCATTCAACCTTTACTTAATGTTTAAATCACTTGTTTAAGTGTTACATTAAGTGAATTACATGTTCACTATCGTTCTGTACACGTTCCCCAAGTGTTGAGCATTAAAAAGCTCTTTGTTTTTCCCCTGTACAGGCGTTGCGACGCCATCTTTTACTCTTGAAGCGGCACTGCGGCGCTACACTTGTAGAAATTTTCTCTCGAGCAGGCACTGCGGCGCCAGCCCTGTTCCATTGAAAGTTTTCCTAAGTTTTTCAATTTCTGAAATTCCCGAGCTCATAACGCGATAGTTATAACTCGGAATTGGCTCGTTCCAAAGCCAATAGTTCACATATCTTATGTTCTACGATTCCATCTAGTCGGAATTCATTTTTGAATCAGTTGGTGGAAAAATAATCCTTTCGTCCATTTTTATGTTTTTGTTAAACGTTCGTGAACGTTCGACGCTCGTTTCTTCGTTTTAACTCCGAATTCGTTCGTTCTTGCTCTCGCAAGTCTTGTTTACCTAATTATACGTGACGCCATTGAAAACCATCATTTTCGAATTGAACGGCAACTTTTGACTTCTATTCTGAAAAATTTACGATTCGACGCTTAACGTCCAATCGCGTAACTTTCGCTGAAATTTCGTTTCTCGATATTTTTACGTCAAACCAAATGGAATCAATCCATTGGTTCTTCTTCTATGATTCTAACCATTCCAACCATCTAAGTTTTAATGGTTTTATTCATTGAGTTCATTAACCATTCAATTATAGTTTTTAATTCCTTTTTCATTAATTCCTTAACCATTCCCTTGTGGTTTTACTTGTTCTTGATTATTAGTGTTTTAAAGTCCACTAATATCAATATCATCACTTCCTACCATTCATGCTCTTCCAATTTCCACTTCTCTATCTGATAGTAGTGTGCATACAAGCCAATCATGTATGATGATAAAGCACATACTTTGTAAATAATCTTATTTATTTATTAATAAAATATTTATTTATTAAAGGCATTTAATTATCTACATGGTGCTGTTTTTATAATATGTAAATAACCCATAGTTTTAAGCAATGCTTTTAGAATCATGATGTTGATCATGCTAATGAGATCTAAATTCTTAGAAAGCTTTAAAACTAAAATAGTTCCCAATCGTGGGATTACTAAAAAAGGGGATTAGTAAATCCGGATAGATTGGTACATATGTTGCTTGCTCATTAGATGAGGATGACTGATCTCATGGTCATTTGTGTGGAGACACTAAAGCAAGTATGTAGGTGCTTATTGGAGAATAAGTTCACTGAACGTGACTCGCTATGGAATACCTAATGGAGTTTTACTAGCCTGTCAATAGGAATTCCTAATGTGATAGTAGTACATGTGATCCTTGGACTTGAGATCATCATAGTATCTTGTATGTAACAAATTATACTTTGACTAATTCCTTAAGGCCTTTTAAGGCATATATAGGGTATGCTTGGGTGTAATGAGTTACATATGGAGATAATGAATGATCAATAAAGAATCTACCACCTCTAGTAAAAGAGGAGATATGTCCTATGTGATTCGTTAAATGACAATCCAGGAATCCTTGGCCAAGGTAGAATGAAATTAGAAAGAGGTTTCTAATTTGCATTATTTGGAGTTGTGCATTTTCTAATCGAAATACATATGATTAAATAAATTAAGACTTGACAGTAAATCCATGTCTTATATTTAATTGGGACATTGTATGGTGGAAGGATTGAATTGTACGGTAACTATTAACTCACAGGTTCTTTTATGATTAATGTTGAAATCTATATTATCTGGAAAGTCGTTGATCGCTAGGGAGGCTTATCCCTATTGTAGAATAAATGTTATTTATTTAAATAGATTATTAGTTTAATTTGTTTATTTAAATAATATTAGAATTGTTCTAATTGATTTATTCACAACCGGTTTAATATGGAGAACCTAAAGGGTCACACCATAAAAGGAAGAAGAATTATTTAAGAAGAAAATGGCATGATAGTAATAATGCATTAAGTATAATTAATTTAATCTATGATGATAGAATAAATTAAATAGCTTAATGTTTATTATTTAATATTTTAGAAATATTAAATATAAATTAATAAGAGGAGTCTTATTAATATTATTATTATTATTATTATTTTAATTCTAAAGGAGTTTAGGAATTAATATAATATCAGTACTCTCTCTCAATCCTAATAAAGATTAGGATATAAATTAATTAAAAGTATTTAATTAATTAATTAAATAAAACCCTATTCTAATTGGATTAGGAGGGTTAACCTAATATCTATATAAGAGAGTCTTATATCAGAAATAAGGGATGTGAAATTTTCCATGAGTTGGGAGTACACATATTCTATAGAGATAGAAACAAGGGTTAAGCCAATAACCCATCTTCTTGAGTTCTTCATCTTCCTTGGTGGATCACCGTTAGAGGCCAAACATTTGGGTGGCTGACATTATTCAAGGGAAGGAGCCACTATCAGAGGAATCAAAGGAATCAAAGGAGTAGAACTTGTACCTGAGGAAGCTTAGATCTTCAAAGGTATAATTCCATGTTCTCTCTTTTCTGTTATTGATAACAAGCACAAAGCATGATCATGGTTATGGGTTTGTATAAATTTTGAAAATCTAGTTTTTACGCTTCCGCCCTATTTATGTGATTTGATTGCATGATTGCGTTACATACAAACCCAACAGTGGTATTAGAGCCTAACTTTGTGCTAATTATCAATTTTATAATTCCATGTATGAATTGATGTGAGAATTGGATCGTTTTTCTGGACAAAAATCGTTTTCTGCATGTTTCTGCGGTGAACGGCGCAGCTGCGCAGCCTCCCAGTTCATTACTGGCGCAGCTGCGCCGGTCTGCAATAACTGCTGCTTCCGTCTACCTGCGCAGCTGCGCAGATGCCCAGTTCATTACTGGCGCAGCTGCGCCGGTACCTGGACAGACCCTGAAAATTGATTTTAATTAATTAAGTAAACTGTTTATTTAATTGATAAAGTTTTAAAATAAAGAAGTTTATTTTATCTGAAATATGATTTCAGAATGCTAAAATTAAAGGAGTTTAATTTGGATTTATTTTTGATTAAAATAAAAGAGTTTATTTTGTTTCAAAAATAAAATTTAGCAAAACTTTTGTCCATTAAATAACATCGATCCATATATGGAATAGCAATGTTATTCATGAGATGAATCGATCCATATATGTTGATGTGTATGATAATAAATGGGATTGATTATGGACAATGACCAATGTGATTGGATTTTATTTTGGATGAATGCTTGAATGTATGGGTTTTATAAAATGGGGTCTGCGTACCTCGTCTTCTCTAGTTTTATTCTCGATGTAAATTCTATGTCCTTTCTATGTACTTCCCCTTGACTGTTGATCAAGGTTTCTATTTAATTTTAAAATAAGTTAATGTAATAGAGATAGTTAGAATTATTTTGAAGAAATTAGAGACCAAGGAGCGAGGAGCGCGTGAAGACCCGTTTGTATGTAATAGTTACATTTAAAATTTAAATTCTTGCACTCCTAGGTTTGACCTTTTGGTTCACTTGGTGGCTCTAGTGAACCAAACTAGAATAAAAGTCCATAATCAATCCGGGTAGAATATAGTATTCTATATCGCATGCTAAATATTATATATATTATATTTTATACAAACATGCTTCGCATGTTTAATAAAATGACGCGTATTTTATATATATATGTACATGCGCGCTTAAAAGATGAGACAAATAATAACAAACCCCTCAAAGAAATAATATTAAGTCTGAAGCGTTCAAATGATATTTGGAATATCGAACGTCGCCTTCTAGCATGATTAGTTAATAGAGTATTAAATATTTAATATGAGTTTGTTGTGCTATCCACAAGGCGAGTATTGAATATTTAAGATGTTAATTAATCACATTTGATGCTTATCAAGAAAATTGAACGATCTAGTCTTGTTGTGCTATCCACAAGGACGAAAATTTTTCTTTTTGAATTTATAGAAGTGCTAGGCTGGACTTAACTTAAACCATTTTAGTTCGGATGTGCACACACATGACCATTATGATTTAAGAGGCAAAATAAAAGGAGTTACATGGTGATGTAATTGACAAGAGTTATCTACCTATTTATTTGTATATCGCTTGTTGTGCTATCCACAAGGTTATATACATTTGAAATGGGATCCTTAATCTCACTAGCAAATCTTTAATTAGATGTTGCCGAACTATATGAGTGAGGGTAATATAGTTTGATGAAAATAGTGGGAGATACCAATTTAAAATAAAGACCTAAATTTATTTTGGTATGCAAAGTTAATAAAATGAATGTTTGCTAAAATGTTATCTTTTCACATGCAGAATTTTAAAAATGTCAAAATCACTAATCTCACTACGAAGCATACTTGATGCAAATAAGCTTACCGGCCCGAATTATGAGGACTGGCTAAGAAATCTGAGAATTGTTCTCACTGCTGAAAAGATTTCTTATGTCCTAAATTTCACTATCCCTGAATCTGTTTCAGAAACAGCCTCTGAGGAAGAGATTGCCACTTTCAATAAGTGGCAAGATGATGCATCTGTGGCTCAATGCATCATGCTCGCATCCATGAATAACGAGCTTCAGAGTCAGCACGAAAAAATGGATGCTCCTGCTATGCTGCTTCACCTCAAGGAGTTGTATGGTGAACAGAGTAGGACTGCTAGATATGAGATATCTAAGGAGCTCTTCCGATCTCGGATGACCGAGGGCACTACCGTCGAGACTCATGTTCTGAAGGTAATCAATTTGATTGAACGCCTTGGAAAGCTTGGGTTCGTCATGGATGGGGAGTTGAGTCAAGACTTGGTCTTGCAGTCACTCCCTGAGACCTTCTAGCAGTTTGTGGTTAATTTTCACATGAATAAGCTAGATGTCAGCTTACCTGAGCTGCTTAACATGCTGAAAACTGCAGAAGGTCACTTCTCATCCAAGAAGAACCATGTCTTGATGGTGGATTCTTCCAATAAAAGGAAGAGGCCCAAGGTGTCTTCTAAAAAGAAGAAATCTAAGAAGGCTAAGGGAAAAGGGAAAGAAAAGGAGCAAAAGAAACCTGAACCAGCTAAAGAAATGTGCTTTCATTGCAATGAGCCGGGACATTGGAAGAGGAACTGCAAGAAGTTTCTAGCAGAGAAGAAGCTTGGAGAAGCTTCGACTTCCAATCAAGGTTTGTTTATGATTGAAATTAATTTTTCTGAAAGTCATAATTCTACTTGGGTATTGGATACCGGCTGTGGTTCTCACATATGTAATACTGTGCAGGGACTGGTCAGAAGTAGAAAGCTGAACAAAGATGAGGTGATCCTACGAGTGGGAAATGGAGCAAAAGTTGCTGCATTAGCTGTAGGAACTTATTGTTTAGCAATGCCTTCGGGCAAATTCATTTATCTTAATAATTGTTATTATGTTCCGAATATTATTAAAAACATTATTTCAATTTCTGTATTGGATATGGAAGGTTTTAACGTTATTATAAAGAACAATGGTTGTTCTATTTATAAAGACGATGTTTTATATGGTATTGGAAATTTGCGAAATGGACTTTATACACTTGACTTGCAAGAAAATATATTTCAAATTGAACAAATTAAGAAAAGGAAAAGAGATGATATTAATTATACCTATATGTGGCACTGTAGACTCGGTCATATCAATGAAACAAGATTATCCAAGTTGCATAAAGATGGGCTCCTCGAGCTATCTGATTATGAATCATATCCAACTTGTGAATCTTGTCTCATGGGTAAAATGACTAAATCTCCTTTTAGTGGAAAAGGGGAGAGAGTTACAGAGTTGTTGGCATTGATTCACACAGACGTTTGTGGACCTATGACAACAAGTGCACGGGGTGGGTATTCTTATTTTATTACTTTCACTGATGATCACTTAAGATTTGGATATGTGTATTTAATGAAATACAAATCAGAATCATTTGAAAAGTTCAAAGAGTTCAGAAGTGAAGTAGAGAAACAAACGGGCAAGAGTATTAAGATACTTCGATCAGATCGAGGTGGAGAATACTTAAGCAGTGAGTTTCTCAATTGTCTCAGAGAAAATGGTATAATCTCACAATGGACTCCTCCAGGTAACCACAGTTAAATGGAGTATCTGAAAGGAGAAATCGAACATTGTTGGACATGGTTCGATCCATGATGAGTTTTACCGACCTTCCAATTTCCTTCTGGGGATATGCCCTAGAAACGGCTGCATACCTACTTAACAAGGTACCTACCAAATCCACCCCAAAGACTCCATATGAGATGTGGAAAGGGAGGAAACCAAATCTTAAGCATGTTAAGACTTGGGGTTGTCCAGCTTATGTCAAAAAGTTTGAAAATGATAAGCTACAGACTAAATCCGATAAGTGTAGATTTGTGGGATACCCTAAAGAAACCGTAGGGTATTATTTCTATCATCCAACTGATCAAAAGGTGTTTGTTGCGAAACATGCTACCTTCTTGGAGAAAGAGTTTATCCATGAAGGGGTCAGTGGGAGTAAGATATATCTTGAAGAAGTTCAAGAACCACAAGTTACCACGGACCAAAGTCAGGTACCTAACCAAGTAGAAGAACCTACTGTACCACACCAAGTTCGTAAATCTGGAAGAGTACCGAAGATACCTGAGAGGTATGGATTCGTTATAGAGGATGACGATGAGGTACACATCATGAATGATGATGATCCATTGAATTACGAACAGGCTATGAGTAATAAAGACTCAAGGAAATGGCTTGAAGCCATGAAATCTGAAATGGACTCCATGTATGAAAACAAAGTATGGTCTTTGGTTTCACCACCTGAAGGTATTAAACCTATTGGGTGTAAATGGGTTTTTAAGAAAAAGACTGGAGCAGACGGAAAGGTAGAGACCTATAAGGCCCGACTGGTTGCAAAAGGTTTCAAACAAAGACAAGGAGTTGACTATGATGAAACCTTCTCACCAGTAGCCATGCTCAAGTCCATTCGGATTTTGCTTGCGATTGCAGCTTACAACGACTATGAGATCTGGCAGATGGACGTGAAAACGGCCTTCCTCAATGGGAAACTTGAGGAGGATGTGTATATGACACAGCCAGAGGGATTTATTTCAAAAGTTGGAACAAATCAAGCCTGTAAGCTACAACGATCCATTTATGGGTTGAAGCAAGCTTCTCGTAGATGGAACATTCGTTTTGATGAGACAATCAAAGAGTTTGATTTTATCAAAAACGAGGATGAACCATGTGTATACAAGAAGGTTAGTGGGAGCGCAGTATCATTCCTTGTGTTATATGTTGATGATATATTACTGATAGGAAATGACATTCCTATGTTACAATCCATTAAAATCTGGTTATCTAAAAACTTCTCCATGAAGGACTTGGGTGAAGCATCCTATACTTTGGGGATAAAGATCTATAGAGATAGATCTAAAAGGATGCTCGGCTTATCCCAAGGAACGTACATTGATACGATGCTAAAGAGGTTTAGCATGGAAGATTCCAAAAAGAGGTCTCATGCCGATGAGCCATGGAATAAATCTCTCCAAGAAACAGGCCCCAAAGACACCTGAGGAGAGAGACCGTATGAGTAAGATCCCTTATGCTTTTGCAATAGGATCTATCATGTACGGTATGATATGTACTAGACCGGATGTTACTCACGCACTTAGTGTAACAAGCAAATACCAGTCGAATCCAGGAGAAGAGCACTGGAAGGTAGTGAAAAATATCCTAAAGTACTTGAGAAGGACTAAAGATATTTTTCTTGTCTATGGTGGGTCTGAATTAAAACTCGAGGGATTCACGGACTCAAGTTTTCAAACAGACCAAGATGACAGTAAATCTATTTCAGGGTATGTGTTTACCTTGAACGGAGGTGCAGTGAGTTGGAAGAGTTCCAAGCAGCAAACGGTTGCGGATTCAGTGACAGAGGCAGAGTATATAGCTGCAAGTGAAGCTGCAAAGGAAGCTGTTTGGATGAAGAAGTTTATAACTGAACTTGGTGTGGTTCCTAGCATTGGAGAAGCAGTTCCCGTATACTGTGACAACACCGGAGCGGTTGCACAGGCTAAGGAACCCAGGTCTCATCAGAAATCTAAACACGTGTTGCGGCGATTTCACTTGATCAGGGAGATCATTGAAAGAGGAGACGTCACCTTGGAGCGTGTAGACTCTCAAGACAACATTGCAGATCCATTTACTAAAGCTTTAACACAACAGCAGTTTGATCGTCACTTAGAGAAGATGGGTATGAGATACCATGGCGATTGGCTTTAGTGCAAGTGGGAGATTGATAGTAGTGTGCATACAAGCCAATCATGTATGATGATAAAGCACATACTTTGTAAACAATCTTATTTATTTATTAATAAAATATTTATTTATTAAAGGCATTTAATTATCTACATGGTGCTGTTTTTATAATATGTAAATAACCCATAGTTTTAAGCAATGCTTTTAGAATCATGATGTTGATCATGCTAATGAGATCTAAATTCTTAGAAAGCTTTAAAACTAAAATAGTTCCCAATCGTGGGATTACTAAAAAAGGGGATTAGTAAATCCGGATAGATTGGTACATATGTTGCTTGCTCATTGGATGAGGATGACTGATCTCATGGTCATTTGTGTGGAGACACTAAAGCAAGTATGTAGGTGCTTATTGGAGAATAAGTTCACTGAACGTGACTCGCTATGGAATACCTAATGGAGTTTTACTAGCCTGTCAATAGGAATTCCTAATGTGATAGTAGTACATGTGATCCTTGGACTTGAGATCATCATAGTATCTTGTATGTAACAAATTATACTTTGACTAATTCCTTAAGGCCTTTTAAGGCATATATAGGGTATGCTTGGGTGTAATGAGTTACATATGGAGATAATGAATGATCAATAAAGAATCTACCACCTCTAGTAAAAGAGGAGATATGTCCTATGTGATTCGTTAAATGACAATCCAGGAATCCTTGGCCAAGGTAGAATGAAATTAGAAAGAGGTTTCTAATTTGCATTATTTGGAGTTGTGCATTTTCTAATCGAAATACATATGATTAAATAAATTAAGACTTGACAGTAAATCCATGTCTTATATTTAATTGGGACATTGTATGGTGGAAGGATTGAATTGTACGGTAACTATTAACTCACAGGTTCTTTTATGATTAATGTTGAAATCTATATTATCTGGAAAGTCGTTGATCGCTAGGGAGGCTTATCCCTATTGTAGAATAAATGTTATTTATTTAAATAGATTATTAGTTTAATTTGTTTATTTAAATAATATTAGAATTGTTCTAATTGATTTATTCACAACCGGTTTAATATGGAGAACCTAAAGGGTCACACCATAAAAGGAAGAAGAATTATTTAAGAAGAAAATGGCATGATAGTAATAATGCATTAAGTATAATTAATTTAATCTATGATGATAGAATAAATTAAATAGCTTAATGTTTATTATTTAATATTTTAGAAATATTAAATATAAATTAATAAGAGGAGTCTTATTAATATTATTATTATTATTATTATTTTAATTCTAAAGGAGTTTAGGAATTAATATAATATCAGTACTCTCTCTCAATCCTAATAAAGATTAGGATATAAATTAATTAAAAGTATTTAATTAATTAATTAAATAAAACCCTATTCTAATTGGATTAGGAGGGTTAACCTAATATCTATATAAGAGAGTCTTATATCAGAAATAAGGGATGTGAAATTTTCCATGAGTTGGGAGTACACATATTCTATAGAGATAGAAACAAGGGTTAAGCCAATAACCCATCTTCTTGAGTTCTTCATCTTCCTTGGTGGATCACCGTTAGAGGCCAAACATTTGGGTGGCTGACATTATTCAAGGGAAGGAGCCACTATCAGAGGAATCAAAGGAATCAAAGGAGTAGAACTTGTACCTGAGGAAGCTTAGATCTTCAAAGGTATAATTCCAAGTTCTCTCTTTTCTGTTATTGATAACAAGCACAAAGCATGATCATGGTTATGGGTTTGTATAAATTTTGAAAACCTAGTTTTTACGTTTCCGCCCTATTTATGTGATTTGATTGCATGATTGCGTTACATACAAACCCAACACTATCAATCTAAGAATTGAAAGAAAGATGGAAATTAAAGTTTAACACTTATACCTTATAAGTGTTCTTGTCTTTGTTCTTCACAACAAGCTTTCATAGATTCCTTTGATTCTCACAAGCTCTTCACTTCTCTCTTCTCTTCTCTCTTTATATAGGAGTTGGTGATTTTCAAAAACCTACAAATGAGCACCCACACCTTCTCTTTTATAGGAAAATGAAGACCATGGGTGGTTTGGTCATTACACCAAACCTCCTCAACCTCCACCTCCCTTCACATGCCACCGCAAGTCCTCCACATGCAACCTATGTCCCCCCATGTGCTAGTACATGGCCACCTTGTGCAATCACTTGCTCATGGGTTGTCCCATGGGTTTTACCCATCCGTTTACCCACCGGTTCGACCCACGGGTTTAGTTCTTAATTTAATTCAAATTAAATCTATTTACTTCGTATAAATCTCATATTATACGTCGTATTAATTGTGACACCCCCAAATTCCAGGACCGCCACTTGGTCTCTCGAATTCGGTTCATCACGTGCTCATGGTAATACATCGCAATAATGATAACTAAATATCACACAACCACAGCGGAAAATCTATTCTAGAATAATTTACAATGATTTATTATAATTATTCCCCCAAGTTCGCAACCTACAGTACTTAATAGATTACATAGCAATATCAATTAACGACTTGTTATATAATCTAACTTAAGCTTAAACATAAACAAATCCAGTCTTACTACATCATCTTCAGACAATATTAATATATTTGAAACATAACAGACATAAGCTAGTTGGTAGCCTTGCCCTTGCCCTTATCAATGCCCGAAGGTTCGCCATGCTCTGCCTTAACTGAAATGTTTTAGGGAAAGAAAGAATGAGCACAAATTGCCCAGCAAATAATATACAATAAGGGTGAATAATATGATTCTCAATTCTCGAAAGGGTATAGCAAGGTTTGATAGCTCAAGAATAACAAGAATATCAACAGTTCTCAATAACAGTCGCTAAGGACAGGATATGATTCAATAATAAGTCAATTCAAGATTTCAAATAACTGAATACTGAGCAGTCACTAAGGACTATGAACTTCTACTAGAATTGACAGTAATAAACTGAAAATCCAAAAAAAAACAGGTACAACAGGTGATCAGCCTAAAGTACCATCGTTATGCATAACAATCAATCATACTCAAGTGTGCACGTCGGTTCTCCGATAATTATATATTCCCTTCAAAGAAGGTTGTTCTTCTCAGTCAAATACAAGATCCCGCACCAATCAATTAGTTTGGGTCACTTTTCAATAATATAAGTCTAGCCGAATCAAATGGCATAGACACTTTCACAATATTCAAGAACAATACTAAGTTCAACATGTATAATAGCTTTAATGAATTAAGAGTTCAAGTACGCTAATTTAATTCAACGATTTAGTAAGAAACTAGTTCACAATATACAAGGATAGAATACTTGCACCGTAAAAGAGTGTAAGTTAGGAAACTTGCCTTTAGCGTAGTTTATCCACGTAAAGTAATTCAACACTTTAGAATCCTATTTATAGTGTATTATAAGTATAGGATTTTCATTAGTCATTATGCTCACATATGATATGTAATTTTAAATGCACCCATAAACGTTTAACTTAGTTGCATACTATACACATACTTCATCATATACTTTTGCGTACATATAGCACATTTCAGTTTACAAGACATTATGAAGTCATCACCTAGTTTTTAATCGTTGCTTTATAGTCCCCAAATACCTTTTGGACTTATCCCTGGGAAGTTTATAATCAAACATTCAATTTTATCACTTAGCATGCCTCTTAACACATTTCTTAGCATACTGGTCATATATTACAAGTTAAAGTAATAGCATAAGCTAACTGTCAAAAATCAGATCAACAACTAGCTCAATTCTGATTCTAAACTGGCGCAGCTGCGCCATGGCTAAGCCTAGGGCCAGCGCAGCTGCGCAGCCTTCTGGCCAAGCCAAGGCTGGGCTGTGCCTTATGGTTTCTGTCCGGTCATGCAAGCCAACAACACCACATAGCACATAAACATATTAAAAGATACTTTTATGTTTGTACAACCTTTCCTCGTTTCAAATATATGTGATAAAGATTCTAAGTCAATACTTTCAATAACTTAAAGCCATTCAAGGTCATGAGACCACGAAGCTATCATACTTGTCATGTACACACATAAGGTGGTCGTGTAACGTGTTCTAGGCATGTTCATGAATATCTTTACCACATACATATTACTAGCATTGCTATTGGTTTTGAAATCATGCTTCATGTAGTCTTTATGGCATCTAGCATGGTGTGTACACACGTGCTTGTATGACACATTAGTGAGGTTAAAAACATTATCCAACATGTTCATAATGATCAGAATCTGGACTTCGATATAACATGTCAAGATTTAGGATCAAAACTTATACTTTTACTAGTAAAGTTCATTTAACACAATCCACGTGCTCATGGTACCTTACGAAACATGTATACATCTATTTAACATGCTTTTCATGCTTTCCTAGATCATAATAATATGCTTGCAAGGTCAAGTTACCATATAAGTCAGAACATTGATATCATACACACATGTCAAAGTCTTGTATTAAAGTTCTAAGTTTGTTTTGGAAAACTATACTTTTCATCAACCATGAACACAAGCGTAATAGAACATGATCATTTTAGGTCCACGTATCTATACATGTAAGTTAGTCATGCTAGCATGCTTCATGTACGTCAATGCAAGAACTATCATATAGCAGGAAGCAAGCAGAAAATCAAAAACTGTAGCAGGGGACCTGCGCAGCTGCGCTGCGCCGCAGTGTAATGCCGGCGCAGCTGCGCCGCGTCCGGTTCAGTTCAAGAACAGCCTGCGTCGGCAGACTTCCAGGCCAAATGCCAAATTGCTTCACGAATTTGATTATAATCAACTACATTATAATTTAAACATGTATATAAGTTCACGTAACAACTAAATAAGTGCTCTACAATCCAATTGCAATCCAATTTTGCATAATCAAGAATTAGAACTTTTGACAGAAAACGAAAATGAATAAGGAAACTGTATTATACCTTTGCTATGAATTAAGCTTGCTGCTATCTCACAATGCTATTATACTGATATATGTATATGCTCTCAATTTATCAACTCAAACAAAATCTCAGCAATGTGAAATGGGAAGAAAGGAAGCCATATTTATAGAGGAAACAAGATACAGACAATGCAATTGCCTACCATTTCAAACTAACAGAAATTTGAATTGCATGCTAGATAAGAGGAAGTTGGTAGATAGTTGTTGAAAGCCATCATTAGAGCCACTCCTCATATAATTATTGCTAGCTAAGCTTGGGAGAAGAATGGGAGAATAGGCCTTAGCCTTTTTACTATACACGTGAAGGAGAAGGAGAGTGACTATTATATTGGGACAAGGCCATATATCAGCATTCTATAATTTGTATATATACACAACACTTATGCCAAAATATGTTACATGTATATATACTATATAATTAGGCCACAATTATAGTTACAATGTAATTCTAATGATACTAACATGGATTCACATAATGTAATAAGTGTGAATTGTGCACATATAATTCATGTACATTTTTATCATACTGGTATAATTTAATCGGATGTTATCACATTACATTATCTCATGTATTATTAAATTGTTCACCATATATTCATGATGTCTCACTTTATTAAAATTAATAGTTTACAATATGTTCATGATATATTATACAGTGTATTCCCACATATTTATTGTCACATCAGTATTATCATGCATTCATAACATATAGTTTTAACATAATCACATTATGCTTCATGTAATATATGGTTTCTATGTGTAATATATTCGCATTGCATTATATAACATAGTTTATGTATATACATGCATGGTCACACTTAAGTGTCTCTTTACACTATATAATATAGTTGTATTCCATATACTTTATATATTCAAATATTGCACATTTGCACATATCAATTAATATAATCTTATTATATTAATCACTCACTTATTTATTTTATTATTCATAATGTCAAATAAATAAACTATTTATCTCGTTGATTAATTAACAATAATATTAATTAATTTATTCATCATTGACTATTAATTATACCAAATTAATAATCATAGGATTAATTATCACATTAACAAATATAAATCTCAGCACAATTATAAACAAGTGGATTATGATTATTATATTTCTTGCAATAATAATCACATATTATTAATCAACCATAGTTAATATCCCACAACAATCAATTAATATTCTCTAATAACAATTAACAATTAATTAATTGTTCACTTAAAAATTCTTCGTTAATTAATATAATTATTAATATTTCCCATCACTGTGCCACACTAGGCTCTCAACGAGTTTATCGTAAACTCCACATTTTTCTCAATTGTCATAGATATTCAATTTAATATAATTGAATTAATCATTCTCATAACACAAAATCATTTATATTCAAATAAATTCTCATTCTCATTAATATAATTATTTAATAATATTAGGAAATTCTCGGGTATTACATCCTCCCCCCCTTATAAAAATTCCGTCCCGGAATTGCTACAAGGTTACACAAACAAATGGGGATAATCCCTCATTATCCTATCTTCTAATTCCCACGTTGCCTCCTCGACATCGTGGTTACGCCAAAGTACTTTTACATACGAAATAATTTTATTTCTCAAAGTTTGCTCTTTCCTATCTAATATCTGGACAGAAATTTCTTCATACGCCAAGTTCTTCTCCACTTGAATGGGCTCGTAAGAAATCACATGTTTGTAGTCGGCCTTGTACGGTCGCAACACGGAAATGTGAAATACGTTGTGGATGTGCTCCAACTCGGGTGGTAACGCAACTTTGTATGCCACTTCGCCCACTCGCTTCAGTATCTCAAATGGTCCTATAAATCTTGGACTCAATTTTCCTTTCTTGCCGAAACGGATTTTTCCCTTCCATGGAGATACCTTCAAGAATACGAAACTGCCGATTTCGAAGTCTCGGTCCTGCCGATGCAAATCTGCATATTTCTTCTGGCGGTCTTGAGCTGCTACTAATCTGGCTCTTATCACTGTCACCACGTCTGCGGTTTGTTGAACTAACTCTGGTCTGAGTATTCGTCGTTCTCCGACTTCGTCCCAACATAATGGCGTTCTGCATTTTCTCCCGTAAAGAGCTTCATACGGTGGCATGCTGATACTCGCATGGTAACTATTATTATACGCAAATTCGACTAAGGGTAGGTGGTCGTCCCAATTTCCCTTAAAATCCATCACGCAAGTCCTAAGCATGTCCTCCAGCGTTCGTATTGTTCGCTCACTCTGTCCTGTCTGTCTGAGGATGGTAAGCTGTACTCAACCTCAACTGCGTTCCCATTCTTTCTTGCAAACTCTTCCAAAAATTGGACGTGAAGCGCGGATCTTGATCAGAGACAATTGATACCGGCACTCCATGTCGTGAAACAATCTCTTTTACATACAGACTCGCTAATTGGTTCAAACTGTAGCAGATCTTGATTGGTAGAAAATGTGCAGTCTTGGTAAGTCGATCCACAATAACCCAAATGGCATCATAACCTTTCTGCGTAACTGGAAGTCCTACCACGAAGTCCATCGTAATATGCTCCCATTTCCACTCTGGTATTTCCAACGGTTGTAGTAAACCACTCGACCGCTGATGTTCTGCTTTAACGCGTTGGCAAGTCAAGCATCTACTGACGCACTCCGCGACTTCCCGTTTCAAATTGGGCCACCAAAAATGTTGCCTTAGATCTTGTTACATCTTTGTGCCTCCCAGATGAACGGAATATGTCGTATTGTGTGCCTCGTGCAAAATCTCTTCCCTCAACTCGGTTACCGCTGGTACCCACACTTTTCCTTCAAATCTCAAAATACCGTCTTTATCCATTCGAAATTTTTCTTCCTCATTTTCTGTAATCCTCTTTCGGATTTTCTCACACTCTTCATCCTTTTCCTGAGCTTCCTTTACTCTATCCAACAACGTCGGACAAGCTTCCATTACAATTAACTTCTCACCAGACTTTTCTGGTCCTTTCACTTCTATCTCCAATTTCTCCATCTCTCTTATCAACTCTTCCTGAGTCGTCAAATTAAACAACTTCTCCCTTCCTTTCCTGCTCAGAGCGTCGGCAACTACATTTGCCTTTCCCGGGTGATAAAGAATATCGCAGTCATAGTCTTTGATTAATTCTAACCACCTTCTCTGCCGCATGTTTAACTCCTTCTGTGTGAAGATATATTTCAGACTTTTGTGGTCCGTGTATATCTCACATTTTTCTCCGTATAGATAATGTCTCCATATCTTTAACGCAAAAACTACTGCCGCTAACTCTAAGTCGTGAGTGGGGTATAGTTTTTCGTAATCCTTCAATTGTCGTGACGCATATGCAATAACCTTTCCATGTTGCATGAGCACACAGCCAAGCCCCTTGTGCGATGCATCACTATACACCACAAAATTTCCCGCATCATCTGGTAATGATAACACAGGTGCTTCGCTCAATCTCCTTTTCAGTTCTTGAAAACTCTCTTCGCATTTGTCGGTCCATACAAATTTCACCGTCTTTCTAGTCAAATTGGTCAACGGGGTTGCTATCTTAGAAAAATCTTGGATGAATCTTCGATAGTACCCAGCTAACCCTAGAAAGCTTCTCACCTCCGTCGGTGTTCTCGGTTGTTCCCAATTACTTACTGCTTCGACCTTTGCAGGGTCTACTGAGATTCCATTCTTATCCACCACGTGGCCTAAGAATTGAACCTTCTCTATCCAAAATTCGCACTTAGAAAATTTTGCATACATCTTCTCCTTCCTTAGTGCCTCCAAAGCAATCTTCAGATGTTCGGCGTGTTCTTCCTCTGTCTTTGAGTAGATCAAAATGTCGTCGATAAAAACCACTACAAATTTATCCAAGTATGGCTTGAAAACTCGGTTCATCAAGTCCATAAATGCTGCCGGAGCATTAGTCAATCCGAATGACATTACCAAAAACTCGTAGTGTCCATAACGGGTTCGAAACGCAGTCTTTGGTATGTCCTCGTCCCTCACTTTCAGTTGATGATATCCTGTTCGTAGGTCGATCTTTGAGAAACACTTTGCTCCCTTTAGTTGATCAAATAAGTCGTCTATCCTCGGTAGCGGATACCGGTTCTTGATCGTTACTCTGTTCAATTCTCGATAATCGATACAGAGCCTCATCGATCCGTCCTTCTTCTTAACGAATAGTACTGGTGCTCCCCAAGGAGAAACACTCGGTCGAATGTAACCCTTATCCAATAATTCTTGTAATTGTATCATCAATTCCTTCATTTCTACTGGCGCCATACGATATGGAGCTTTCGAAATCGGTGCCGTTCCCGGTGCTAAGTCTATTACGAATTCGATTTCTCTGTCTGGCGGAAGACCAGGCAGATCGTCCGGAAACACATCTTGGAATTCATTAACTACGTCTATATCCTTAATTTCTACTCCCTTTTTCTGAGTATCAACGATGTAAGCTAAATATCCTACACATCCTTTCCTTAACAATTTCTTGGCCTGCATCATCGTAACGCAACACGATTGCTTAAGCGACGAGCTACCATAAAACACTACCTTAGACTTACTCGGAGTCTGAAGGTTCACACATTTGTTCTGATAGTCAATTATCGCAGCATGGTTATACAACCAATCCATTCCCAGTATTACGTCAAATTCTCCCAGTCTAATAGGAATCAAGTCTACGCTCAGTTCACGTTTACTAATACTTGCGTGACAATTTCGATAAACGTATTCTACAGGGATCACTTCCTTATTAGCAACTTCTATGATCAAAGGATTTTCTAAAAGTTCTCGGGGTGTACTAAGTCTACTAGCAAATTCTTCAGATACAAAAGAACAGGTGGCACCCGAATCAAATAATACATAAGCATTTATATCATTGATTGGGATTATACCTGACACCACATCCTTCGCAGCCACTGCGTCTTGGACGGTCATGTTAAAGGTTCTGGCGGTTGGGCGGTTGGATTGTGCCGGTCCACCGATCATCAGCTTGTTGCCTCCTTGCTGATTACCGCCACTTCCCTTCTTTGGGCAGTCCTTAATTCGGTGCTCCGTCGAGCCACACGCAAAGCATCCTTGTATCTTTTTCGGTTTCAAACAGTTGGGCGAGATGTGCCCTTCCTGTCCGCAGTTGTAGCAAGTGCCACGTCCCTTCCAGCACTCGCCCTGGTGATTCTTCCCACACTTCGGGCATCCTTCAGCCCTCTTCTTGAAACCTCCACGAAAATTCCCTGATTGATTATTATTGTTGTTTTTGTTGTTGTTGTTGTTCTCCCACTTTCTCTTTCCCAAGTTGCTTCCTCCGCTACTGCTTCCTCCCGTACGATTCTCTCCTCCAGTATTCTTTCCTTTCTTTTCTTTGTTATACAGACTTAAGGCCTCACTGCCGCCTTCCGCAATGATTGCCTTCTCCAGTAATGTTGCAAAGGAATCAATTTGAAGAACTGATACCTTATTGAACAGCCATGGCTTCAACCCTTGTTCAAAGCGTCTAGCCTTCCTCTCTTCATCACCAACTTGGTGCTCTGCAAATCGCGCTAGTTCGTTAAACCTAGCCGCGTATTGCGCCACCGTCATCTCACCTTGTTTTAACTCTAGGAATTTCACCTCCATCCTATTCTTCATACTCTTTGGAAAGTAATTCTCGAAGAACAGTGTCTTAAACTTATCCCAAGCTATTATCCCTTCTCCAGCTCTTTGTTGATTAGCCTCCCACCAGTAGTTCGCTTCTCCCCTCATCATGTACGTGGCAAACACCGTCTTCTGATCTTCGCCTACGCTAGCTATAGTGAAAGCTTTTTCGATCTCTTTGATCCACGTTTGTGCGACGATTGGGTCGGTAGTTCCCTCGAACTCCGGGGGTCCTACACTCTTAAAGTCTTTAAAGGTTGTTACTGGCACAGTTTGAGGGTTCGGGCGAACGGGTTCATTGTTCCTTCCCCTTAAGGCTTCTCCTAACAAGTCTACCAGTTTCTGGATCGGGTCTACTTGTTCTCTCTCATTGTTAACGGATTCTTCGGGTGCAGTCAATCTACGTCTGGGCGGCATTATCTGCATCACAATTTTTCATTTTATTATTATTCAAGTATATCACTTAAGTATTTCTTTTAATACTAAAAGAATAAATTTATAACATGTTTCTAAAATCAACTCCATTTATATTCATATGTCATTTCATTTCATTACATGATTTTCCTAGCATACTGCTATAAATGTTATCACATATATCCCCTAATATCACAAAAGACGGGGAATATACCAACCTACTACCATACTACCCCTCTAACAAAAGCTAACTCGGGGTTTACATCATCATCCCACATCTTACACAAAAGATCGGGATTACAACATAGTATATACAATACATAAAGACACAACTAGTACTACCACTAGACTGACTAAGGAAATCTCATCCCATCATCCCGCGCTCCACTGCGCTCTTGTACTCCAACTGTGCTATATACGCAACCAGCTCTCGGCTCAAGGTATGTAGAGTCTGTCCCTGTTCTGCCGGGTAGTGGTACACACCATCAATCACCCTTTCAAAAGCTGAATGGAACACATACCCCATCTTGTTCATCTTTCTCTTCTTGCACCTGACCTCGTCCTCAAGGTCGTCAGCTCTCTCATTGGACGCTTCCCACTTCTCCTCGAAGTGTAACCTATCCATCACCTCCAACTCTAGCTGAGTACGGAGTGCCTCTTTCTCAGTCTTCTCACTCAGTTCCCTCTGCTCAACCTCTTCTAGCTTCTCTGCCAAATCTACATTCCTAGCCACTGACCTGTGAAATAGAGTCTCCATCTGGATCCCTGCCTCCCTACGGTAGGCAATCTCCACCTCTAACTCTTGCATAGCCAGCTTCCTCTGGTGGTCCTCGTCCCTCAGCTTCTGGAACTCAGACTCTCTCTCGTGGGCCTCTGCCTCCAGCTCCTGGACTCTGCAGTCTAACTCTAGAATACGCTCCTCGTACTCGCCTAACATCTGTTCCTCTATAGTAGCCTCATCAGAGTTGTGACGCCCCCAGAATAGGTCCATTCAACCCAACCCATTCTGAGTCGCCAAATACATGGTACATAATTCAAATACAAACTTTATATCATACGGTCGAGCAAAATACGACCACACCACTGTGAGTCTCAATACAAATATGTAGAAAATATTAAAATTCAAACTAAGTCCTCATTACAATTATTATCACATTATTTATCAGAAATAGTGAGGACTACTACTGCTCTAACTCGGACCATCACTCTGTCCCCCGACTAGTCCCCGCAACATTCTCATTTCCTGAAGAGGACAACAGATGAAAAGGGTGAGCTCAACTAGCTCAGTAAAGAATATTATGACTAAGATAATGGAAAATAAATTATCGTTAGCCTTCAACAGTTCAGATAAAATATTATTGACAACATGTTTTAGATCAATATTCGCAGCGGGAATAACCGTTCATCATCAATATTTTATCCCTGTAACATCAATCAATATCCATCTCATCAAATATTCATCTTTGCACTACAGGCCAAAGATATTCATTTGTATCATCAGTAGTCATGTTCATCTCAACACCTGTCATCTTTGCACTACAGGCCAAAGATATTCATCAGGTAATCATTCATCTTTGCTCTACAGGCCAAAGATATTCAGTTACATCACCTTTTAGGACTGGGGATGATGAAAAACATTTTAAAGAACGAATCAAGTGAGATAAAAGACAAAGATTAGGGATTCGTCATTTAGTTTATCCAAATTCAAGAATAATCCATAATAATACTTTGTGGAGCAAAATTCAAGAATAAAGCCCCAAAACTTGGATACAATCAAAGATAGTAACCTTAACAGACAATTTGGACAAATAGAAGAAAAATAAATTTTCCCGTGAATAGTGCCGTATACGTGAATAGTAACTCCGACGAAAAAAAGTAAGAATTTCAACATAAAATCCATGACAATATTTCTGTATAATGATATTGAAAAGAATAACATCATTTACGAAAGAAATAACATCCCTTACCTCAAAAGAACAGTATCTCTGACTGGAATATCGGATATAATACCAACGGAAGCTTGTACTGAATAGTAATACTCAAAGTATTGAAATACTCACAAAAATACGCTCGATATTATAGAGAGAGAAAACTTCTGATTCTGGTGTGATTTTCAATTCTAACCTAAGCACCCTATTTATAGGAAAAGCTTAGGATGCCAAAGGAGACTAAAATAATAAAATATTATTATTTTTCAAAATTTCCGCCGCCTGGCGGCTAAAACATTTTCTACCAAAAGTGGGGCCCGCCCATAAAAAAAAATATATTTTCCGAAACTTCAATAATTCATAACAAATAGCCCCTTCGTCAGAAAAATACAAATTCTATGTCCTTCCATAGGAAATTTAATTCTCTACAACTTTGCAGAAGGAAGTTTTTCCAAATTCCAAACATAAATTATCCAAAATCCAAAAACAGATAATTTCTCACACCAAAATATTGATAAAAACTCACCAGCACCAATTCCTTTTTTAATATCCACAAAATAAATATTTCCTTATCATATAAATCAATAATTAATTATTCATAAATAATATTATAGAACTACAATATTAACAACCAGGTCGTTCCCAGGACAGAGGGGGCCTTCCGATAAGGACTTCTCCTTACTGGCACGCAATTAAATAACCCCTCCTAGACAGAACTTCCTTAGACATTGTCAATAATGCTATCTAATAATATTATTCAAATAATATGAATTATTGAGTTGATAACGTGAAATACTGTGCAACGACAATTATTGAATCAATACTACAAAATATCAACTGTAGCCATTATTGAATCAATCATAAAAAATAGCAACGTAGCAATTATTGAGTCAATAAAATATCAATGCAGCAATTATTGAGTCAATAATATAAAATATCAACGTAGCAATTATTGAGTCAATAATATAAAATATTGAACAGTAAATACTGTAACAATAATTGAGTAGGTTCCTTCTCACGTAAGACTCAATAATTCGAAATACTGTGCAATACCGTGTGCTACTGCGCAACACCGCGTACTGTATTTTAACCACCGGGTATTTCAACAGTACTAACGGTAACAACTACGCCGTTATCTTGTAAAAAAGTTATTTCTGTCGCTTTCTATATCCGACAGTTATTCCGTTGTGGGGGCCCACAAATAGCTGCGCCGTCGTACGAATATTCCCCGACAACAAGAATATTCCACGACCAAACGAATATTCCCCGACAACAAGAATATTTTATAACCACTTGCTCATTTTAAAAATATTTGCACATTTCACCCATAACTTTCATATTTATCAAATCAACACCTTACTGTTTCGAAATAATATAAAGAAAATTAAATATTTATTCATAAAAGTTGGGGTCTTACAACCTCCCCTCCTTATGAAATTTCGTCCTCGAAATTGACGTACGTACCTGGTATGTCGAAAAGGTGAGGATACCTCGCTTTCATTTCCGATTCCAACTCCCAGGTCATTTCCTCAATTGCATGGTTTCTCCACAAAACTTTAACTTGAGGTATAATTTTCGAGCGTAGGACATGCTCCTTCCTATCCAAGATCTTGACAGGTACCTCCTCGTACGTTAAATCTTCAGCTATCTCGTCTGGTTCTAACTCAATAATGCGGTTTGGATCCTTCACATATTTACGTAACACGGATATGTGAAACACGTTATGAACACGAGACATGCTTGGAGGTAAAGCGAGTCTATAAGCCACATTTCCTATTCGGTCAAGAATCTCAAATGGACCAATGAATCGTGGGTTAAGCTTTCCTCTCTTCCCAAACCTTGTAACTCCTTTCCACGGAGCAATACGTAACAATACATGGTCCCCAACGTTAAATTCCACGTCCTTTCGATGAAGATCCGCATAACTCTTTTGTCGATCTTGTGCTGTTTGTATACGTTGTCGGATTATTTGGATCTTTTCCGTAGTCATACGTACTAACTCCGGTCCCAACAATGTTGTTTCACCCACCTCGTTCCAACATACTGGAGAGCGACACTTTCTCCCATACAATGCCTCGAATGGAGCTACGCCTATACTTGCCTGATAACTGTTGTTGTAGGAGAATTCCACCAATGGTAAGTACTTATCCCAACTCCCTTTGAAGTCTAGAACACAGAGTCTCAATAGATCTTCAAGAGTTTGAATAGTTCTTTCCGATTGTCCGTCTGTTTGAGGATGATAAGCCGAACTGAAGCGTAAGTCCGTGCCCATAGCTTTCTGCAAACTGATCCAAAATCGTGAAGTAAATCTGGGATCACGATCCGAAACTATGGATACTGGCATGCCATGCAATCTCACAATCTCATTCACGTACAAATGAGCAAGACGTTCAAGGGAATAAGTCTCTCGTATCGGCAAGAAATGAGCAGACTTGGTTAATCTATCAACAATAACCCAAATCGCATCTAAGCCTTGAGAAACCTTGGGAAGACCCGTAACGAAATCCATCGTAATGTGTTCCCACTTTCATTTCGGAATATCCAGTGGTTGCAAAGGACCCTTCGGCACTTGATGCTCCGCCTTTACACGTTGACAAGTTAAACATCTCGAGATGAACTCTGCGATCTCTCTCTTCATATTGCTCCACCAAAATGTATGTCGAAGATCACGATACATTTTAGTACTCCCAGGATGGATTGCAAACGGTGTGTAGTGTGCCTCCATCATGATTCTATACTTCAAGTCGAAATCGTTCGGAACACAAAGTCTGGAGTTGACTCGAAGTATTCCCTCTTCATCGATTCTTGCTTCTGGAATTGCACCTTCTTGCACCTTCTTCTTCATCTTCATCAGCTCCGCATCTGTAGCTTGAGCAGCTTTAACTTTATCAATCAAAGCTGGTTCTACGCGTATACTTGACATCATCGCACTCGTTCCCACATATGATCTTCTACTCAACGCGTCAGCTACCACGTTCGCTTTTCCAGGATGGTATTGGATAGTATGATCGTAATCTTTCAACAGCTCAAGCCAACGTCGTTGCCGCATGTTGAGTTCCTTCTGAGTGAAGAAATATTTAAGGCTCTTATGATCCGTATAAATCTCCACTTTCTCTCCGTACAAGTAATGTCTCCAGATCTTCAACGCGAAAACGACTGCTGCCAACTCTAGATCATGAGTAGGATAATTCCTCTCATATTCTTTGAGTTGTCGCGAGGCATAGGCTATGACTTTCCCATGTTGCATGAGAACACATCCTAACCCTTTGCCCGAAGTATCGCTGTAAATAATAAATCCATCCGAACCAGATGGTATTGTCAGAACAGGTGCCGAGATAAGTCTCCTCTTGAGCTCTTGGAAGCTCTTCTCGCATTCCTCGCTCCAAACGAATTTTGTATCTTTCTGAGTCAACTGAGTTAATGGAGTAGCAATTCGAGAAAATCCCTCTACGAACCTCCGATAGTAACCAGCTAAGCCCAGAAAGCTTCGTACTTCGGTCACCGACTTAGGTTGCTCCCAGCTTTGTATTGCTTCAATCTTTGCCGGGTCCACAGATACTCCACGTTTCGATACCACGTGCCCAAGGAATGCTACTTCCTCATGCCAAAACTCGCATTTCTTCGGCTTAGCATATAGCTTGTTCTCACGAAGCTTTTGAAGTACCAACTTCAAATGGTGTTCATGATCTTCACGGCTTTTAGAATAGATGAGAATGTCATCAATAAAGACAACAACGAATTGATCTAAATACTCCTTAAATACACAGTTCATCATATCCATGAAAGCAGCAGGAGCATTAGTCAATCCAAAAGACATGACTAAGAACTCATAATGCCCGTATCGTGTTCTGAAAGCAGTCTTTGGAATATCCTCAGTTTTAACCTTCAACTGATGATATCCAGAACGAAGATCGATCTTTGAAAAGAATTGCGCTCCTTGCAACTGGTCGAACAGGTCATCAATACGAGGTAACGGATACCTATTCTTGATGGTGACATGGTTCAACTCCCGATAGTCAATGCAAAGTCGCATACTCCCGTCTTTCTTCTTTACGAATAAAACAGGAGCACCCCAAGGAGACGTACTAGGACGAATAAAACCGATATCTAACAACTCTTGTAATTGGACCTTTAACTCCTGAAGTTCAATAGGAGCCATTCGATATGGGGTTTTAGAAATGGGCTTTGTACCGGGCTCAAGGTCAATAAAGAATTCAACTTCACGTTCTGGGGGTAGACCGGGAAGTTCTTCGGGAAATACATCAGGAAACTCATTAACAACGAAAATATCATTCAAACCTGACGTATTCTGATTTAGATCAGTGACATGAGCTAAGAAAGCTTGACATCCGTTTTTCAATAAACGAATAGCTTTATGACTTGAAATGATATTGACTGATTTTAGTGGTTTGGTGATTTGGATTCGCACAACAGGTTGATTAGGAATATGAAAACTAACAACCTTACGAAAACAATCAATTTTGGCGTGGTAAGTGGTTAACCAGTCAATTCCTAAAATCACGTCAAATGCAAGTATTTTCAAAGATATAAGATCAACAGGTAAGGTAAGGGTACCAATCTGAATCAAGCAAGATTTATAAACTGTAGATGTAACAAAGGTTTCTCCTAACGGAGTTTCAACAGATAAGTCAAAGTCTAATTTATCAGAAGTGAAGTTCAAACGTTGAGCACAAGCAGGTGAAATAAAGGAATGGGTAGCACCGGTATCTAACAAGGTGTAAACTTCGCAAGAGTTTATGATCAGCTTACCCGTAATCACCTCGTGTGGATTCCTCGCATTTTGGGCTGTCACGATAAACGCTCTTCCAGGAATCACCGACTTTGACTTGTCTGCAACCGCCTTTGGAATCACCACCCCCGCTGAACTTGGTTTCACAACAGGACAATCTCGAGCTATATGTCCTTCTTTTCCACAGTTATAGCATCCTTTCAATTGTTGTGGGCAGTTTGGGCTGATATGTCCCTCTTTCCCGCATTTATAGCATACGACCGGTGGTCGTTCTCCTCCCCTCGAAACAGTTGATGCTGGTGCTGATGTTGACATCTTCGCGTTCTCATTGTTATACCTTCTCTTTTTGAAATCTCCTCCCGATTCGCTTCTTCTACTATCATGGCCACGATAACTACCGGAGTGGTTACCGCTTCTGTCATACTTTCCTCCTCGCTGGTTGTCATTGCTCCGATGACTGCTGCCACCGGTACGACCTTGGTTGTGGTCCCTCGGTTGAACATAGTCATTATCTCGTTCTAATAACTGGGCCCTGTTCACTACATCTGAATATAGAGAAAATTTATGAGAAATGAGGTATTGACGTATTTCGGGTTTCAAACCTCTTAGAAATATCCGCGTCATACGTTCCTCATTCTCCACCAAATGAGGTGCAAACCTGGACAGCTCCGCGAACTTAGCCTCGTACTGGGATACCGTCATGTTATTTTGTTCCAGTCGGATAAACTCTACCTCCTTCATATGACGAATACTTTCAGGAAAGTACTTGTCATTAAACAGTTTCTGGAACGCTTCCCAAGACATCTGGAGTGCGGCAGGCTGGGTACGCTTCACGGATTCCCACCAGTAATCTGCCTCTCCACGGAACATAAACGTGGCGAATGGAACCTTCTGTTCCTCTGTACATCCCAAGACATCAAATATCTTGGTAATTTGTTTAATCCACGTCTCCGCCTTGATCGGATCTGGCTTTCCCAGAAACTCTGGTGGTCCCAATTCTTTGAACTGCTTGGCAGTGACAGCTCGCGTGTTGTTATTATCTCCACCTGTATGTTGCACACGAGTCTCCCTCGTCTGATTTTGCATGAACTGCAAAAAACTTCTAAACATCTCATCGTTTATCGTCTAACCAGCGTTATTTTCAGGATGAACATTGCCTTCTTGTTGCACGTTCTCCTGGTTAACGATTAAAGGTGTCTCCACGGTCTCATTCACTTCGTTGTTAACATTCTCAGCTGCCATTCTCAAATACTGCCACAAAACAAGGGTTAATTAAACAAATCAACATATCACATATTAACCCTATGCTCCGACTGACCAATTAAATACCACATAAGCTTAGGTAGGACACACTAGCGAAGGATTTACTCGTCTCTCCCCTCCTAGTTCTATTCCCCGATCCCCGCCAGAGATCATATCCCTAAGCTCTAATACCAACTGTGACGCCCCCAGAATAGGTCCATTCAACCCAACCCATTCTGAGTCGCCAAATACATGGTACAGAATTCAAATACAAACTTTATATCATACGGTCGTGCAAAATACGACCACACAACTGTGAGTCTCAATACAAATATGTAGAAAATATTAAGATTCAAACTAAGTCCTCATTACAATTATTATCACACTATTTATCAGAAATAGTGAGGACTACTACTGCTCTAACTCGGACCATCACTCTGTCCCCCGACTAGTCCCCGCAACATTCTCATTTCCTGAAGAGGACAACAGATGAAAAGGGTGAGCTCAACTAGCTCAGTAAAGAATATTATGACTAAGATAATGGAAAATAAATTATCGTTAGCCTTCAACAGTTCAGATAAAATATTATTGACAACATGTTTTAGATCAATATTCGCAGCGGGAATAACCGTTCATCATCAATATTTTATCCCTGTAACATCAATCAATATCCATCTCATCAAATATTCATCTTTGCACTACAGGCCAAAGATATTCATTTGTATCATCAGTAGTCATGTTCATCTCAACACCTGTCATCTTTGCACTACAGGCCAAAGATATTCATCAGGTAATCATTCATCTTTGCTCTACAGATCAAAGATATTCAGTTACATCACCTTTTAGGACTGAGGATGATGAAAAATATTTTAAAGAACGAATCAAGTGAGATAAAAGACAAAGATTAGGGATTCGTCATTTAGTTTATCCAAATTCAAGAATAATCCATAATAATACTTTGTGGAGCAAAATTCAAGAATAAAGCCCAAAACTTGGATACAATCAAAGATAGTAACCTTAACAGACAATTTGGACAAATAGAAGAAAAATAATTTTCCCGTGAATAGTGCCGTATACGTGAATAGTGCCGTATACGTGAATAGTAACCCCGACGAAAAAAAGTAAGAATTTCAACATAAAATCCATGACAATATTTCTGTATAATGATATTGAAAAGAATAACATCATTTACGAAAGAAATAACATCCCTTACCTCAAAAGAACAGTATCTCTGACTGGAATATCGGATATAATACCAACGGAAGCTTGTACTGAATAGTAATACTCAAAGTATTGAAATACTCACAAAAATACTCTCGATATTATAGAGAGAGAAAACTTCTGATTCTGGTGTGATTTTCAATTCTAACCTAAGCACCCTATTTATAGGAAAAGCTTAGGATGCCAAAGGAGACTAAAATAATAAAATATTATTATTTTTCAAAATTTCCGCCGCCTGGCGGCTAAAACATTTTCTACCAAAAGTGGGGCCCGCCCATAAAAAAAATATATTTTCCGAAACTTCAATAATTCATAACAAATAGCCCCTTCGTCAGAAAAATACAAATTCTATGTCCTTCCATAGGAAATTTAATTCTCTACAACTTTGCAGAAGGAAGTTTTTCCAAATTCCAAACATAAATTATCCGAAATCCAAAAACAGATAATTTCTCACACCAAAATATTGATAAAAACTCACCAGCGCCAATTTCTTTTTTAATATCCACAAAATAAATATTTCCTTATCATATAAATCAATAATTAATTATTCACAAATAATATTATAGAACTACAATATTAACAACCAGGTCGTTCCCAGGACAGAGGGGGCCTTCCGATAAGGACTTCTCCTTACTGGCACGCAATTAAATAACCCCTCCTAGACAGAACTTCCTTAGACATTGTCAATAATGCTATCTAATAATATTATTCAAATAATATGAATTATTGAGTTGATAACGTGAAATACTGTGCAACGACAATTATTGAATCAATACTACAAAATATCAACTGTAGCCATTATTGAATCAATCATAAAAAATAGCAACGTAGCAATTATTGAGTCAATAAAATATCAATGCAGCAATTATTGAGTCAATAATATAAAATATCAACGTAGCAATTATTGAGTCAATAATATAAAATATTGAACAGTAAATACTGTAACAATAATTGAGTAGGTTCCTTCTCACGTAAGACTCAATAATTCGAAATACTGTGCAATACCGTGTGCTACTGCGCAACACCGCGTACTGTATTTTAACCACCGGGTATTTCAACAGTACTAACGGTAACAACTACGCCGTTATCTTGTAAAAAAGTTATTTCTGTCGCTTTCTATATCCGACAGTTATTCCGTTGTGGGGGCCCACAAATAGCTGCGCCGTCGTACGAATATTCCCCGACAACAAGAATATTTCACGACCAAACGAATATTCCTCGACAACAAGAATATTTTATAACCACTTGCTCATTTTAAAAATATTTGCACATTTCACCCATAACTTTCATATTTATCAAATCAACACCTTACTGTTTCGAAATAATATAAAGAAAATTAAATCTTTATTCATAAAAGTTGGGGTCTTACAAGAGTCCTCTACTGGCTCATCCTCCATCGGCTCCTCCTCTGGATCAGACTCTATCTCAATCTCGTCCTCGTCGTCAGACTCGAATGGTGCAATAGCCTGCACTGGTGTAGCCTTTAGAGGTGCCTCGTATACTACGTGTATATCCCTGGGCTCCTCCTCTGCAACTCTACTAGGTACCCCTGTGTCTGTCATCCTACACTCACAAACACAAGATAAGAAATAGCATCTCCATTAGAATGTTAAACAAAATATAAGTTCATTGTATAGAATGAAGTTACATTTCATAACAGACTAAGTCTCTCAAGGAAAACTCTATATGAGTTTTATCTCCTTCCTAACTTCTAAGTTCGCCTAAGTTATAGTCCAAGGACACTCGTTCCTAAGGTTTATAACTACAGCTCTGATACCAACCTGTGACACCCCCAAATTCCAGGACCGCCACTTGGTCTCTCGAATTCGGTTCATCACGTGCTCATGGTAATACATCGCAATAATGATAACTAAATATCACACAACCACAGCGGAAAATCTATTCTAGAATAATTTACAATGATTTATTATAATTATTCCCCCAAGTCTCGCAACCTACAGTACTTAATAGATTACATAGCAATATCAATTAACGACTTGTTATATAATCTAACTTAAGCTTAAACATAAACAAATCCAGTCTTACTACATCATCTTCACACAATATTAATATATTTAAAACATAACAGACAAAAGCTAGTTGGTAGCCTTGCCCTTGCCCTTATCAATGCTCGAAGGTTCGCCATGCTCTGCCTTAACTGAAATGTTTTAGGGAAAGCAAGAATGAGCACAAATTGCCCAGCAAGTAATATACAATAAGGGTGAATAATAAGATTCTCAATTCTCGAAAGGGTATAGCAAGGTTTGATAGCTCAAGAATAACAAGAATATCAATAGTTCTCAATAACAGTCGCTAAGGACAGGATATGATTCAATAATAAGTCAATTCAAGATTTCAAATAACTGAATACTGAGCAGTCACTAAGGACTATGAACTTCTACTAGAATTGACAGTAATAAACTGAAAATCCAAAAAAAAACAGGTACAACAGGTGATCAGCCTAAAGTACCATCGTTATGCATAACAATCAATCATACTCAAGTGTGCACGTCGGTTCTCCGATAATTATATATTCCCTTCAAAGAAGGTTGTTCTTCTCAGTCAAATACAAGATCCCGCACCAATCAATTAGTTTGGGTCGCTTTTCAATAATATAAGTCTAGCCGAATCAAATGGCATAGACACTTTCACAATATTCAAGAACAATACTAAGTTCAACATGTATAATAGCTTTAATGAATTAAGAGTTCAAGTATGCTAATTTAATTCAACGATTTAGTAAGAAACTAGTTCACAATATACAAGGATAGAATACTTGCACCGTAAAAGAGTGTAAGTTAGGAAACTTGCCTTTAGCGTAGTTTATCCACGTAAAGTAATTCAACACTTTTGAATCCTATTTATAGTGTATTATAAGTATAGGATTTTCATTAGTCATTATGCTCACATATGATATGTAATTTTAAATGCACCCATAAACGTTTAACTTAGTTGCATACTATACACATACTTCATCATATACTTTTGCGTACATATAGCACATTTCAGTTTACAAGACATTATGAAGTCATCACCTAGTTTTTAATCGTTGCTTTATAGTCCCCAAATACCTTTTGGACTTATCCCTGGGAAGTTTATAATCAAACATTCAATTTTATCACTTAGCATGCCTCTTAACACATTTCTTAGCATACTGGTCATATATTACAAGTTAAAGTAATCGCATAAGCTAACTGTCAAAAATCAGATCAACAACTAGCTCAATTCTGATTCCAAACTGGCGCAGCTGCGCCATGGCTAAGCCTAGGGCCAGCGCAGCTGCGCAGCCTTCTGGCCAAGCCAAGGCTGGGCTGTGCCTTATGGTTTCTGTCCGGTCATGCAAGCCAACAACACCACATAGCACATAAACATATTAAAAGATACTTTTATGTTTGTACAACCTTTCCTCGTTTCAAATATATGTGATAAAGATTCTAAGTCAATACTTTCAATAACTTAAAGCCATTCAAGGTCATGAGACCACGAAGCTATCATACTTGTCATGTACACACATAAGGTGGTCGTGTAACGTGTTCTAGGCATGTTCATGAATATCTTTACCACATACATATTACTAGCATTGCTATTGGTTTTGAAATCATGTTTCATGTAGTCTTTATGGCATCTAGCATGGTGTGTACACACGTGCTTGTATGACACATTAGTGAGGTTAAAAACATTATCCAACATGTTCATAATGATCAGAATCTGGACTTCGATATAACATGTCAAGATTTAGGTTCAAAACTTATACTTTTACTAGTAAAGTTCATTTAACGCAATCCACGTGCTCATGGTACATTACGAAACATGTATACATCTATTTAACATGCTTTTCATGCTTTCCTAGATCATAATAATATGCTTGCAAGGTCAAGTTACCGTATAAGTCAGAACATTGATATCATACACACATGTCAAAGTCTTGTATTAAAGTTCTAAGTTTGTTTTGGAAAACTATACTTTTCATCAACCATGAACACAAGCGTAATAGAACATGATCATTTTAGGTCTACGTATCTATACATGTAAGTTAGTCATGCTAGCATGCTTCATGTACGTCAATGCAAGAACTATCATATAGCAGGAAGCAAGCAGAAAATCAAAAACTGCAGCAGGGGACCTGCGCAGCTGCGCTGCGCCGCAGTGTAATGCCGGCGCAGCTGCGCCGCGTCCGGTTTAGTTCAAGAACAGCCTGCGTCGGCAGACTTCCAGGCCAAATGCCAAATTACTTCACGAATTTGATTATAATCAACTACATTATAATTTAAACATGTATATAAGTTCACATAACAACTAAATAAGTGCTCTACAATCCAATTGCAATCCAATTTTGCATAATCAAGAATTAGAACTTTTGACAGAAAACGAAAATGAATAAGGAAACTGTATTATACCTTTGCTATGAATTAAGCTTGCTGCTATCTCACAATGCTATTATACTGATATATGTATATGCTCTCAACTTATCAACTCAAACAAAATCTCAGCAATGTGAAATGGGAAGAAAGGAAGCCATATTTATAGAGGAAACAAGATACAGACAATGCAATTGCCTACCATTTCAAACTAACAGAAATTTGAATTGCATGCTAGATAAGAGGAAGTTGGTAGATAGTTGTTGAAAGCCATCATTAGAGCCACTCCTCATATAATTATTGCTAGCTAAGCTTGGGAGAAGAATGGGAGAATAGGCCTTAGCCTTTTTGCCATACACGTGAAGGAGAAGGAGAGTGACTATTATATTGGGACAAGGCCATATATCAGCATTCTATAATTTGTATATATACACAACACTTATGCCAAAATATGTTACATGTATATATACTATATAATTAGGCCACAATTATAGTTACAATATAATTCTAATGATACTAACATAGATTCACATAATGTAATAAGTGTGAATTATGCACATATAATTCATGTACATTTTTATCATACTGGTATAATTTAATCGGATGTTATCACATTACATTATCTCATGTATTATTAAATTGTTCACCATATATTCATGATGTCTCACTTTATTAAAATTAATAGTTTACAATATGTTCATGATATATTATACAGTGTATTCCCACATATTAATTGTCACATCAGTATTATCATGCATTCATAACATATAGTTTTAACATAATCACATTATGCTTCATGTAATATATGGTTTCTATGTGTAATATATTCGCATTGCATTATATAACATAGTTTATGTATATACATGCATGGTCACACTTAAGTGTCTCTCTACACTATATAATATAGTTGTATTCCATATACTTTATATATTCAAATATTGCACATTTGCACATATCAATTAATATAATCTTATTATATTAATCACTCACTTATTTATTTTATTATTCATAATGTCAAATAAATAAACTATTTATCTCGTTGATTAATTAACAATAATATTAATTAATTTATTCATCATTGACTATTAATTATACCAAATTAATAATCATAGGATTAATTATCACATTAACAAATATAAATCTCAGCACAATTATAAACAAGTGGATTATGATTATTATATTTCTTGCAATAATAATCACATATTATTAATCAACCATAGTTAATATCCCACAACAATCAATTAATATTCTCTAATAACAATTAACAATTAATTAATTGTTCACTTAAAAATTCTTCATTAATTAATATAATTATTAATATTTCCCATCACTGTGCCACACTAGGCTCTCAACGAGTTTATCGTAAACTCCACATTTTTCTCAATTGTCATAGATATTCAATTTAATATAATTGAATTAATCATTCTCATAACACAAAATCATTTATATTCAAATAAATTCTCATTTTCATTAATATAATTATTTAATAATATTAGGAAATTCTCGGGTATTACATTAATTCTCGTATCCTCCTCATATAATTCTCATATAATAACTAGTATTATACTCGTATTCGTTATGTATAATATTCATTTATTGTTACTTATAACCATTTAATTCTTTGAGTTCACTTTCCTTTACCCTTCGGGTTTTAAATCCGCAAGCGAAACTTCGCGAGCCATAAATGAAATATTATTACATATTCCATCTCGTCTTAAAATCCTATCATTACACGTTTCTCAAAATTTCAATAATAATTCCCGAGCAGAAATGGATGAATAGTAATTTTTGTGATTTTCTTCCCGAGAAAACTTTTCTCGACTAACTTCACTTTTCACGATATATTATCGTCAAATCTTTCAACAGAATGTCATTACGACATTCCAATCTCCCGGAAAGGTGTAGGGTTCAAACCCTAACCTCAAATCATAACCCTTAGAGTTAAACCCTAACCTTTAGGGTTTCATGAATAGTGCATATTTCGTCTTTTTCTCAGAAATATTTTTATTCTCGAAAATATTTTATTTTCGTCTTGAAAAATCATACTCGTTCATTCCAGCTCGTAGCCAGAATCTTCTTCATTTGTAATCATCCTATGTCATAGAATGATTAAAAAAACACATAACACATAATATAATCAATAAAAATTTATTTTATTAATTATTAATTCTTTAATCTTAATTTTTGGACAATCTAATTTTTCGGGTTGTCACATTCTTCCCTCCTTATAAAAATTCCGTCCTCGAAATTTCTCAAACCCTCTTTCAATTAGATATTTACCTAATTATTCCTTCTTATTATCTCTTTGACATCTTGATTAGTGGTTTTTATGACCACTTATTCGGATAGTAACCAACTCATTTTGTTGCTTAAACTTAAGTAGTCTTGTGCTTTCTATGTGTTTTTCCCTAGTTTTGTGTTTTTCAGGTGTAGGAACTCTTTTAGTGCACATTGAGCTAAAAAGGGCAAAAGAACGCTAAAATGGGGCAAGGCACTGAAATGGGCTGAAAGCATGAAGATAACATGAGTGAAGAGGCGTTAGAGCGTGAAGCTACGAGGCTGCAAGAAGGCAAGAAGGCAAGCATGGCAGTCAAGTCCAGCAAAGCAGGGGTAAAGCAGCAGCAGAATACAGAGTCTCAGTGCTGCGCGGTCGCTCCTGATTCTAGGCCTAATGGCGCGCGGCCGAGCCAGTCCAGCATGCTACCAAGTTTTGACTTTCATTTCAACCGAGCGAGAGAGGCAGAGATATAAGGGCTTATGCCCATTGAGAAAAAAAATCTCCACTAGGGAGATCAAATTTTGGCTATAAGCCCTAGACTAGTTCCTCTCTTCTTTTTCCTTTACATTTTGTCTAGATTAGGAGTAGAGATTAGATTAGTTCTAGTTTAAAGTAGTTAGTTTTTTAGGGTTTTATTAGACTTGATGGTTGAAACAAGTGGATGTTATTGAAGATTCAATATTGGATACTTGGAGATTCAGATTTGCATTTCTTATCTTTAAACTCTCTTTGCTTTCTATTTTGTAATCTCATGATGTGTATTCAACTTGTGGATGATAGATGGGTTTTATTATGATATCTTAAATATATTTTGAGATTTCAATGGAACCTAATGGGTAGTTTAATTTGATTTCCTTCCATGATTGGTGTCATTGATTGTTGTATGACTGTCTATTGCGATTTGTGCTTTAATTGCTTAATTGATTAGCTACCAATTATTGTGATAATCCATATGGGCTTGACAGACGAAGTGTGGGATTAGATCTAACCGTAGTAGCGGGCGATTGTACGTTCACATGGCGTTGGACATATAATTTGTGCTTAGGATAGACATATACCGAAGCGCCGCTCGTAGTCAATAGAGGACTTGAACTTAAACCCTAATTATTTGTAAATCACATAGACATATAGTGGTTTAGATAGTGTGGGTGTTCACGTGCGTCTATCATCTGTGGATTGCATGTGATATGGATTAGGTGCATTGAAAGATGACCTTCTCTCACTTTCATGTTCTCGGCTAACAAACTGTGATGATTAATTTGATCTAATTGGAAGTTTATTGACTTAGATGAATCATTAGGGGAAATTGGAATCTCATGCCTTCATTATCTGATTTTACTCTAGGATTCATTAGTTTAAGTTTAATTTCTTGTCTAGTTTAAATTAGTTTTTTAATTATAACTCTTTACTGCTTGTTTAAATAAGATTGAAATGATTATGGACTAGTGGTTTGGCGACCTTTTATCTGTTAATTCTCCGTGAGAACGATATCTATACTTACACTTTATTACTTGTTGATCGTGTATATTTGCACGAATATATTGATCGGTAAAACGACCAACATGTTTTTGGCGCCGTTGCCGGGGAATTAATTGGATAACTGTTTGCCAACATTAGTTTCAATCAAATTAGTCTTAATTTAAACATTTTTATTTTGTTTAATTCTCTTCCTATATTCTCTTTTTAGGTACAATGGATCTAAATTTTTATCCATGGTGTTACAAAAGGAAAGAGCAACCAAGGGAAGTAGGGAATGATGGCGTCGACCCAATTGCCACACTTTCAGCACAGTTAGAGGTTCTCTCGAGGAAGTTGGATACTGTTACAGCCCAACAGAGTTAAGAGCCAGTACTTACTTATGATTATGGTGCTGGAAACTATATGAGCCATTCGGATCCCATCACTTTTGGACAAGACCAGTTTGGGGGTGATTACTTCAACCACAATGAGTATTCCAATTATCAACAAGATGTGGAGTATTACCCAAAAGCCTCATGGACCTATTATCAAGACCAATACTGGGATCCAAATCCAGCATACGCACCAGAATGCACATTCCAGACTCCAACTTATGAGCCTTAATACATGGATTTTGAGGGTGACACAGAAAAGTCAAGCTTGGAGGAAGGATGTGGCATAGCATCATTGAAGGAGACCTTGATTGAGCAAGCACAGTCGATCGAGAATCTTCAGAAATGGGCAGATCAAATTAGCATGGCCTTAATGAAAGAGGAGTTGATTGAGCAAGGGATAAAGACTCAGAATCTTCAGAATCAACTATCTCAAGTAGTGGAAGCCATAAGCAAAGGCCCTCAGAATATTTGGTGCTATGATATGGATGCTGACAATGATGGAGAACCGGAAATGCACTTGCAACTGGACGAGCTGAAGGCAATGGATAGAGAGAAGACAATTGGGGACGTGGGAAAGTATGAACTAACCGTGACAACACCCCAGGTGCCTTCTCCGTCGAAGTTGAACAATCCAGTGAATTTTGCACACCCGTGTCCCCTTAGTAGCCACATCACAGATATGGATCTTGATGATATGAGAGAGTCCGTATTCTGGAAACCATGGTGGTCTGAAGAAAAGAGAATTGAAGAAGAGCCCGTTGTGTGGTCTATGGCTCAGTGCCCCGATCATTTTACACACACAACGGAAGCAGTGCCTAGCTCCCCGAACATCAGAACGGGGAATTCTTATACACATCATATGCTAGGTAGTTTAAATCTGAAGCCACCCATGTTGGGAAGCCTCCAAAAGTACACGGCAGTTCTAATGGATGGAGGGTTTCTCAAATATTATCGGGGGATCGGATAGTAGTATCAGACACAGTCTAGCTAACGGACTATAAACCAAGCGCTCGATGGGAGGCACCCCATAAAATCTCTCTCTCCCTCCTTGTTTAATTCTACTTACTTATCTCTAATTCCCTCCCCCCTGTTTAATTCTTAGTAGTTTAATTTAGTTAAAATTTTTGAATGCTCGTAGAATTAGGAGTGTATTGCCTATATTTTTTGGACTTAGGCATTGATGCATATATTTTTGGGTCTATAAAGTATTGAACAGATTTTAGATGCACGAGCATGTTGCATATACGCACGTGTAGGAGTTTTTGGGAAGTCAAATGCATATATCCTTCCATGTTTCATACTCCTAGTTGTAAATATTGCATATTTAGCTTTTGATAGTTTAAGAGGGCTTAATAAATGTTATATCCTTTTGTCAGGTGAAAGCTGCTTGAAATGCAAAGTTCAAATGCCACAGCCTCACTTCATGAAACAAAAAGCTGCAGAAATTGAAATCGCTAAGTTGGCGCGCGGTCGCACCTCGCACAGACAGGGCCTAACTTAAGGAAATTTTCGGTAGCTTTTGGGGGCACCATTTCATTTCAATTATCAAAAGTAGCTCAACCTCAGTCTCTCTAATCCAAAACCTTCGAGATCCTTCAAGCTAAAAGCTTCAATCCCCTTCACAACCTAATCTTCAATCCCCTTCACAACTCTCCCCACATCCAAGCCCTATTTTCAATTGAAAATCAAACCTCCTATTTCCTTAATCAAATGTGCCAGTCCACCATCACTCCCCTCCTCTCAAACTGATCAATTGAGAAGTGAGTGGGGGTTCAAGAGCATAGCGAGATTAGTATTGAATTGGTGGGGTTCTTTAAGTGCAGTGTTGGATTGCTTCTTCTAGTCTCATATCCTTCCTATGGCATCCAAGAGGAGTAGAAGGGAATCTTCGTCAATGGGCAGCGATTCTGAGCAGGGGGGAGGTGGCATCGACTATGATGTCCACAAGTTCATCAGTCTGAAGGCCCAGAAATTCTTTCATGATGCTTGGTAGGCAGGGCATTTGTGTCGGAGCGAGGATTAGCGCCTGATAGAAACTTGGACGGGAGTATGGCATCTATGATCAGAGGGAGGGGCTGGAATTTATTCTGTGAGGAGCCATTGGAAGCCCCAATCTCTGTGGTACAGGAATTCTATGCCAATGCAAAATTCACAACGTCCAATAAGATCTTCGTGCTGGGATGTGAAGTATCTTTTGCAAAGGAGCGCAACAACGAGTTATTCGATCTATCGAACATTGCATTGGATGCGCTTGACTCTCTTTATGCTAGGGAGTGGGGATCAGAGCTGAATGTTATTTGTGATTATCTGTGCAAGCCAAGCACTACTTAGAAGTTTAAGAAGGGCACTGATCTAAAGCTACATTTCCCTCAGGCCTCCTTGAGTAAATATGGGAAGGCGTGGTACAGCTTTATTTGTGCAAATCTGATGCCGACACAGCATCAGAATGAGGTCACTAAGGACCAAGATGTTTTGCTATATGGGATCATAAAGGGCAATAAGATTGACTTGGGATACGTGGTCAACAATTCTATCCGCAGATTTCTGAGAGGCGGTAATTCAGCTAGTATCCCACATGCATCAGTGATCACCAGGCTCTGCATTGCAAATGGAGTTATATGGACAGATATAGAGCCGATGCAGATGCCCATGAGCACCATTGACCACCCTACCATTGAGTCGTTCAAGGTATGGAAATGAGGCAAATCTCATTCTCTGGGAGTGGGCTTCATATTGCCGGATCAGAGAGAGGCTAAGGAGACTTCTGAGAGGATGCCACCAGAGCAATCCGAGTCCTCCCACTCAGTCCAGGAGCATATTGATATGATGGAGAGGCGACTGCAGCGCAGGATGGATGCCATGAGCACGAACTTCCAGGCCTTCACTACAGATTTTTACGGGGCATTGTCCCACGCTTTTGGCCAGTTGGGAGTACAGGTGCAGTTCCTGATATATGGATCCTCCGCTGCTTATCCTCCTCCAGACACGCCACTAGAACAAGCTGATGAGGAGGACGATGAGGATGAGAGCGACGACGATGCCGAATAGGGAAGTTCCTTTTTACCTTTACCTTCAATGAGGACATTGAACATTTTAAGTTTGGGGTATTGGTTTTATTTTGCATGTAGTGTAGTTCATATCATATTGCATTCTGTGTTAGTTTATTTAGTGCATGTAGATCGTATTTTGTTAAAATTTGTCAAAATTTTAAAAAAATTTAAAATTTTTGTTTTGTTTTTGCATTCTGTGTTAGGACATTTTGCATGAATCCAGTTTCAGTTGGTTAGTTATGTATTTGGCCTGTGAGGAAACAAAAATCAATTGATCTTTAAACGAATTTGAGACTTAAGCTTGATAGTATTGTCATATATGTAAATCCTTATCTGTCAGATACTATGTAACCAGTTAGCACGATAGAGTAACCACCATGACATACTAAGTTTAAATTTTTACATACTTGTCTTCTGGTGGAAAATCTATGTTTTAATAAAAGAGTTCAGTGATCATATGATAATAACTAGACTGTAAAAAGTTTAAGTTTGGGAGAAACAGGGGGTATGCATGCTAAGTGGGGAGATGGAGCGTAAGACGCACTCCCCTATGAAAAAGAAAAGAAAAAGAATGAAAAAAATAAAAGAAAATGCAGTGAAAAAGAAAAAAATTGAATAAAACACTTCGGCTACGTCGAGTTCTGTGGCCTTTGATATTCGAGTAAGTAAGGCCTCGGGGTATCTCTACACCCAGCGCCCTAAGGCCATCTGGTCTGGGAGTCGTTGGTCGAAAGCTCGCTACACAAATATCACTGAAAAGCCTAAGAGGACTAGGCTTTGCAAGGTCGAATGTGTACACAGGAAAGTGCGAATATGCCCTCGTGAGTAATAAAAGCTTAATGAAACCCCTCCTGTTGACCCGTAGCTTAAGTAATACATGGTCTTTGTTAGAAATTATATGATTTACTATTTTTCTTGAGTTAAAACTTGTTTTTCCCTAAGAAGCATAGTATATGAGTTATTTATCTGAAATCATGTCTAATGGTTGCTAAGCACACAACGCACAATACATAAGTGCTGACAGTTTTGAATTTGCAGAATATGCCTTATAGTCTTGTCTTGGGTAGCTTATCTGTTTGATTATCTTGTGATTTTTCTGAGGCATTGCTTATGAAGTTCAATACTGACTAAGGCTTGGATTCGCATTCATGATAGTGTAGGTTACATACAGTGTAGATTTTGCATTGCATATTTTGTTTAGTTTTGTTTTGGTTGCTTGAGGCAAGCAACGTTTAAGTTTGGGGGTATTTGATTAGTGGTTTTTATGACCACTTATTCGGATAGTAACCAACTCATTTTGTTGGTTAAACTCAAGTAGTCTTGTGCTTTTCATGTGTTTTTCCCTTGTTTTGTGATTTTCAGGTGTAGGAACTCCTTTAGTGCACATTGAGCTAAAAAGGGCAAAAGAACGCAAAAATGGGGCAAGGCACTGAAATGGGCTTAAAGCATGAAGATAGTATGAGTGAAGAGGCGTTAGAGCGTGAAGCTACGAGGCTGCAAGAAGGCAAGAAGGCAAGCATGGCAGCCAAGTCCAGTAGAGCAGGGGCAAAGCAGCAGCAGAATGCAGAGTTTCAGTGTCGCGCGAACGTGCCTGATTCTAGGCCTAATGGCGCGTGGCCGCGCCAGTCCAGCACGCTGCCAAGTTTTGACTTTCATTTTAGCCGAGCGAGAGAGGCAAAGATGTAAGGGTTTATGCCCATTGAGAAAAAAATAATCTCCACTAAGGAGATCAGATTTTGGCCTTAAACCCTAGACTAGTTCCTCTCTTCTTTTTCCTTTACATTTTGTCTAGATTAGGAGTAGAGATTAGATTAGTTCTAGTTTAAAGTAGTTAGTTTTCTAGGGTTTTATTAGACTTGATGGTTGAAACAAGTGGATGTTATTGAAGATTCAATATTGGATACTTGGAGATTTAGATTTGCATTTCTTATCTTTAAACTCTCTTTGCTTTCTATTTTGTAATCTCATGATGTGTATTCAACTTATGGATGATAGATGGGCTTCATTATGATATCTTAAATCTATTTTGAGGTTTCAATGCAACCTAATGAGTAGTTTAATTTTTTTTCCTTCTATGATTGCTCTCATTGATTGTTGTATGACTGTCTATTGCGATTTGTGTTTTAATTGATTAATTGATTAGCTACCAATTATTGTGATAATCCATATGGGCTTGAAAGACGAAGTATGGGTTTAGATCTAATCGTAGTAGCGGGCGATTGTACGTTCACATGGCGTTGGACGTATGATTTGTGCTTAGGATAGACATATACCGAAGCGCCGCTCGTAGTCAATAGAGGACTTGAAATTAAACCCTAATTATTTGTAAATCACATAGACATATAGTGGTTTAGATAGTGTGGGTGTTCACGTGCGTCTATCATCTGTGGATTGCATGTGATATGGATTAGGTGCATCGAAAGATGGTCTTCTCTCACTTTCGTGTTCTCGGCTAACAAATTGTGATGATTAATTTGACCTAATTGGAAGTTTATTGACTTCGATGAATCATTAGGGGAAATTAGAATCTCATGCCTTCATTATCTGATTTTACTCTAGGATTCATTAGTTTAAGTTTAATTCCTTGTCTAGTTTAAATTAGTTTTTTAATTATAACTCTTTACCGCTTGTTTAAATAAGATTGAAATGATTATGGACTAGTGGTTTGGCGACCTTTTATATGTTAATTCTCCGTGAGAACGATATCTGTACTTACACTTTATTAATTGTTGATCGTGTATACTTGCGCGAATATATTGATCAGTAAAACGACCAACAAATCCTCCCCCCCAAGAATCATTATCTGTTATAATCGTCAGATGATGAACATCCTGACAACTATACTTCTAATTTCTCGGGATATCCCATTCACCCCTTCTTCTAAAAATCTCATCCTCGAAATTGTTAGCATAGCCTTTTCCTTAACTTCTCTTTACAGAAGTTATCATCCTCCACCCATTCAAGAACCTTCATAATACATAATGGATTATGAAGTAGAATTAATAGTTAGGAATATAAGGATTCCTTTAACATACTCTTCCTCTGAACTTCTCTTCCCTGAAAGTTCTCATCTTCCCACATTCAATAATCTTCATAATTTACACACTAATTATGAAGTTTGAACGAATGACCAGGATATAAAGATTCCTTTAAAACATGCCATACGATGCTGAGGGGTCTTATATACAATGATCTCTTGCCAGGTCGACGACATTTCATCGTAAACCATGCGTGTTTACCAAGTGCGTTTACAATCATAATGAAGGTAAACCACCTTTTAATGTAATTTGAGTGATCAGCCCATCTTCATATCTCCTCAGACTTATATCAGATTCCGCACCAAAATAATTTGGCTCGGTACAACTTCTCAAAGAAAGCTTGATTTCTTTTAAAAATGGTATACCATTTGTCTAGCCAATTCCAATAGCTTAGACCATCCAATAAATTGGACACCAACTTGATACAGTCGTCTAGTCAAATCAATTGACATCGACTCCTCTTTTTTAAATTCTTTAACAATAATTCAAATCGTGTAATGACGTCGTGATACTGTACTGATTTACAGCATGTTGAGGACTTGTTATTTTTTGACTTTGTCATATTACATATTGCTATACGCTTCAGGGTATGTTCAAATGTAATAATAACTCTGTCTTTTTACCATCTATGCATTCAATGCACAGATGACCTAAATTCATTTTGATATTTCAAATTAAACTCTGTCCAGCTGAAACGATTAGCATAGACATCCAAAGAATTACTCTTTTTAAAATCCATTGGTTTCAAAGTTGAAACTAATATTTTCGATCCAAAGACATACACATCTGCACGATGTCAATAATTTTGAAATCTAGCATAGCTAGAAGAGTTGGAATTTTCTACTTCCTTCTTCTTCCTTCATTGTCATACTTGCGATAATATTAACCTCTTCTGGCACCTTAAGTGCTATCTATACTGAAAATAACTTGTTTCTAGTCTAAACTTTCATATACCTTAGTATAGTTCATTAAACTTGCCACAACCATATGTGTTTAAGAACTTATCTTCGTAGTATATAATCCATGAACAAGTCAAGGACTGTCCATATGCTCAAGGCTCAGAAACATAGCATACAACTATGAGTCACAAACTTTTTATAAGTATGAGTTTTAAGAACTCGCACCTAACTTAATACATTTTACAATCCAATATATACATGAGAAAAGTTTCACCTTCTCGTCATATACATATTGATAGCGCGACATTACTATTCCAATGATTATCACTATAATAGATTGAGTGGTTGTTACACCAAAGCACAAACCTTTGCCCATAACAAAAGTTCATACAACTCAGCTATCACATGAGTCCTCAATTGAAATTTACCACTCTTCTTACTCTCTCTTGACTTAATACGAATTTTCTTTAATTCGTACCTTACAACTCTTATGAGTCCTTCTTCTCGTACTATTCACAGTACCTTTTCATTATAGCAATTAGCTATAACTCACCCATCATTTAACAGGAAACCTGTTATTACGATTTAACGAGATCACGTAGTGATCTTCTATCTTAATCGTTTATTCCAATGATTTTCTTACCCTTCTCTCTCAGGCTATAGTCTTAGGTACTCATACCTAAGGTTTATAACCTATCAGCTCTGATACCAACCTGTGACGACCCGAAATATGGCCCATTTTTTACACCCGAATTCTGTACGTTATGATTACCTGAAGATACATGATATATCCACACATTCCCACGTTCTATTACCTTAAAACTGATAGTAGTGTGCATACAAGCCAATCATGTATGATGATAAAGCACATACTTTGTAAACAATTTTATTCATTTATTAATAAAAGTATTCATTTATTAAAGGCATTTAATTATCTACATGTAGGGGTGCTCAAAAAATTTGATTTTTTAGTTTTTTTACCGAACCGGTTGGTATCGGTACCGGCAGTACCGATTTTTTTCGGTACCAGTTTTTTTGCTACCGGTTTTTCGATTTTTTTATACTTTTCGATACCGGTAGCGGTAATGAAAATTTAGGATTCGGTAAAACTGAAGAACCGAAAAAAAAAACTGAAATTTGAGATGTTATATCTATTCTGTTGTTTTTTGGCGTTCTATCTAAATTTTGTGATTCATTGCTGAGATGTATCTCTTATATTTCCCCCCAGACACCAAAACCCCTGGCTTTATGGAAGGTTCGAAATTTTTGGTTTGGAATCCTGCTTTATTAATTGCATGCATAATTCAACAATTTATTCCAAAATTAACTTGGTACAGTTATGTAGAAATTATTGCGGTAGAGTAATGAGGGGTAGAAATTATTTAATTATCTCTTATTATTTAATTATTCCAAAAAATTCTTAGTTTTAAATTTTTTTATTAATATATAAAAAAATTATTTAATTATTGCGATAAAACTGAAAACTGAACCGAAAAAACCGGTACTGATTTTGTACTGAACCGATACCGAAATCGGTTATTCGGTATTGGTACCGGTTCTTGATTTTCTGGTATTTTTGGATTGGTTTTGGTTCGGTTTTTTCGGTACCGGTTCGGTTTTTTACCGATGAGCACCCCTATCTATATGATGCTATTTTTATAATATGTAAATAACCCATAGTTTTAAGCAATGGATTTAGAATCATGAAGATCATGCTAATGAGATCTAAATTCTTAGAAATGTTAAAACTAAAATAGTTTCTAATCGTTGGATTACTAAACAAGAGATTAGTAATCAGGATAGATTAGTACATATGTTGCTTGTTCATTGGATGAGGATGATTGATCTCATGATCATTTGTGTGGAGACACTAAAGCAAGTATGTAGGTGTTTATTGGAGAATAAGTTCACTGAATGTGACTCGCTATGGAATACCTAATGGAGTTTTACTTGCCTGTCAATAGGAATTCCTAAGGTGATACTAGTACCAGTGATCCTCGGACTTGAGATCATCATAGTATCTTCTATATAATGAATTATACTTTGACTTATTCCTTAAAAACCCTTAGGGTATATCAAAGGATATGCTTTGGTATAATGAGTTATATATGGAGATAATGAATGATCAATAAAGAATCGATCACTTCTAGTAAAAGCAGAGATATGTCCTATGTGATTCGTTAAATGACAACTCAGTAGTCCTTGGCCAAGGCAGAATGAAATTAGAAAGGAGTTTCTAATTTACATTATTTGGAGTTGTGCATTTTCTAATCGAAATACATATAATTAAATAAAATAAGACTTGACAGTAATTCCATATCTTATATTTAATTGGGACATTGTATGGTGGAAGAATTGAATTGTACGGTAACTATTTACTCACATGTTCTTTTATGATTAATGTTGAAATCTATATTATTTGAAAAGTCGTTGATCGCTAGGGAGGCTTATCCCTATTTTAGAATAAATATTATTTATTTAAATAGATTATTAATTTATTTATTTATTTAAATAAGATTAGAATTGTTGTAATTGATTTATTCACAACTGGTTTAATATGGAGAACCTAAAGGGTCACACCATAAAAGAAAGAATAATTATTTAAAAAGATAATGGCATAATCGTAATAATGCATTAAGTATAATTAATTTAATCTATGGTGGTAGAATGAATTAAATAGTTTAATATTTATTATTTAATATTTTGAAAATATTAAATATAAATTAATAAGAGGAATCTTATTAATATTATTACAATTATTATTATTTTAATTTCTAAAATAGTTTAGGAATTAATTTAATTTTATTACTCTCATTTATTCCTAATAAGATTAGGAGACACATTAATTAAATAAATTTAATTAATTAATAACAATGTGGTGGGAAACCTAAATTAATTAAATGAGTTTAATTAATTAAATGAAAATCCATGTCTAATAGGATTAGAAGGGTTGACCAATATCTATATAAGAGGAGTCTTATAATAGATATCAGTTGATAAAATTTTAATTATTGGAGAGTACTCCTTTTCTATAGAGGATAAAAAATTAGGGTTTAGCCAACCACCCTCCTTTTTGATAATTCCTCTTCTTTGGTGGATCACCTCTAGAGGTCAAACACTTGGGTGGCTAACGTTGATCAAAAGAAGAAATCTAACCTGAAAATTCAAGGAGATCACGAAGAACAAGGAGTTGAACTCGTACTTGTGAAAGCTTCGTTCTACAAGGGTATGATTCCATAACTTCTTATTTATCGTTTTAAATTAATAATTTGCAAAAAGGATGATCCGGGTAATGGTTTTGTAGAAATTTTTTAAACTCGTATATACCATGCTTCCGCTAATTTTTGCAATTTGATTGCGTCACGATTTCGTACAAACCCAACAGTGGCATCAGAGCCAAACCTTTATGCAATTATTAATTTTTTTTATTCCATATATGTATGGGTATGTATTTAGAATAATTTATTGGATATAATTAATTATATAAAATTATTATTTTTCTTTCGCTATGGATCCGTGTTATTAAAATGATACTGGAAAAAAAGGTCACAGATTTTTTTTTTTTTTAAAAAGGGGATCCGTTTTTTTTTATAGTGAAGGGGTTGATTACGTTTAATATATATTATACATGTGTGCCTGTATGTTCTAAAAGGAAATTGAATCCTTGATTTCAAAAGGCGAAAGTGAAACCTGCAGGAGGATTCTAAAAGGGAGCAGCAGGATTTCAAAAAACATATATATCTATATATAATATATATAACGTATATATATATATATATAGGATTTCTAAAAGCTAGCTACTATATATATATGGTTACTATATATATATATATATATATATATATATATAATATTCTTAATAATTGTATAATTAAAATAAAGAGTTTATTTTAATCTTGAAATTGGATTTCATGCAATTTAAAATTGCCCATTAAATGATACTCATATATATATATGAAATATTTTAATTCATGAGATGAATATTTATTTATTAATGCATATGGTGATATGTAATATAATAAATGGGATTGATTATGGGACTATTGACCAATGTGATTGGATTTTATTTGAATACTTGAATGAATGGGTTTTATTAAATGGGATTTACGTACCTCGTCTTCTCTAATTTTTCTCGATGTAAAATTCTATCTTCCTCCTATGTACTTCCCCTTGACTGCTGATCAAGATTTATATTTAAATTAAATAGTTAATGTACTAGATATAGTTAGAATTATCTTAAATAAATTAGAGACCAAGGAGCGCGTGAAGACCCGTTTGTAATGGAGCCAGGGTTTAAATGTAATAATTACGTTTAAATTTACATTCTTGCACTCCTGGGTTTGACCTTTTGGTTCAATTGGTAGCTCTAGTGAACCAAATTAGAATAAAAGTCCATAATCAATCCGGGTAGAATATAGTAATCTATATGTGCATGCTAAGTATTATATATATATATATATATATATATATATTTATATATATTATATTTTATGCAAATATGCTTTGCATGTTTTAATAAAATGACGCGTATTTTATATATATATATATATATGTGTGTGTGTGTGTGTGTGTGTGTGTGTGTGTGTGTGTGTGTGCATGCGCGCTAAACAAGATGAGACTAATAATAACAAACCCCTTAAAGAAATCATATTAAGTCTAAAGCGTTCAATAATATTTGGAATATCGAACGTCGCCTTCTAGTATGATAAATTAATAGAGTATTAAATATTAAATATTAGTTTGTTGTGCACACACAAGGCAAGTATTAAGTATTTAAGATATTAATTTAATCATATTTGTTGCTTATAAAGTTAATTGAACAATATTGTTTTGTTGTGCACACACAAGGACAATATTTTTCTTTTTTGAATATATGGAGTGCTAGGATGGACTTAACTTAAATCATTTTAGTTTGGATGTGCACACACTTGACCATTATGATTTAAGAGACAAAATACAAGGAGTCACATGTTGATGTGATTGACAAGAGTTGTCTACCTATTTATTTATATATCGTTTATTGTGCACACATAAAGCTATATACATTTGAAATGGAATCCTTAATCTCACTAGCAAATCTGTAATTAGATGTTGCCGAACTATATAAGTGAGGGTAATATAGTTTGAAGAAAATAGTGGGAGATACAGATCTAAAATAAGACCTAAATTTATTTTGGTATGAAAATTAATTAAATGAATGTTTGCTAAAATATTGTCTTTTCACATGCAGAATTTTAAAAATGTCAAAATCACTTATTTCACTGCGTATCATACTTGATGCTAATAAACTAACCGGGCCGAATTACACGGACTGGTTAAGGAATCTGAGAATAGTTATCACTACTGAAAAGATTTCTTATGTCCTAAATTCACTTGTCCCTGGAACTGTTCCAGAATCAGCCTCTGAGGAAGAGATTGCCACTACTGTAAAGTGGCAAGATGATGCATCTGTGGCTCAATGCATCGTGCTCGCATCCACGAATAACGAGCTTCAACGTCAGCATGAAAACATGGATGCTCCTACTATCTTGCTTCACCTTAAGGAATTGAATGGTGAACCAAGTAGGACTGTAAGATATGAGATATCTAAGGAGCTATTCCGATCTCGGATGTCCTACGGCACTGCCGTTGAGACTCATGTCCTAAGGGTGATCAATCTGATTGAACGCCTTGGACAGCTTGGATTCGTCATGGATGGGGAGTTGAGTCAAGACGTGGTCTTGCAGTCACTCCTTAAGACCTTCTCACAGTTCGTTGTTAATTTCCACATGAATAAGTTAGATGTCAGCTTGCCTGAATAACTTAACATGTTAAAAATTGCAGAAGGTCACTTCCCATCCAAGAAGAACCATGTCTTAGTGGTGGATTCTTCCAAGAAAAGGAAGAGGCCCAATGTATCTTCTGAAAAGAAGAAATCTAAGAAAGCTAAAGGCAAGGTGAACATAAAGGAACAAAAGAAACCTGATCCAGTTAGCAAAGAAATGTGCTTCCATTGCAACGAGCCGGGTCACTGGAAGAGGAACTGTAAGAAGTTTCTGGCAGAGAAGAAGCTTGGAGAAGCTTCGACTTCCAATCAAGGTTTGTTCATAATTGAAATTAATTTTTCTAAAAGTCATAATTCTACTTGAGTATTAGATACCGTTTGTGGTTCTCACATATGTAATACTGTGCAGGGACTGGTCAGAAGTAGAAAGCTGAACAAGGATGACGTTGTCCAACGAGTGGAAAATTGAGGATAGGTTGCTGCATTAGCTGTAGGCACTTATTGTTTAGCATTTCCTATGGGCAAGTCCATTTATTTGAATAATTGTTATTTTGTTCCGAATATCATAAGAAATGTTATTTCTATTTCTATATTAGATATGGATGGATTTGAAATTATAATAAAGAACAATAGTTGTTCTATTTATAAAAGCAATGTTTTATATGGTGTTGGAAATTTGCAAAATGGACTTTATATACTTGACTTGCATGAAAATATACTTCAAATAGAACAAACTAAGAAAAGAAAAAGAGATGATGTTAATTATACCTATATATGGCACTGTAGACTCGGTCATATTAATGAAATAAGATAATCCAAGTTACATAAGGATAGGCTCCTAGAGCTATCCGATTTTGAATTATATCCAACTTGTGAATCTTGTCTCATGGGTAAAATGACTAAATCTCCTTTTATTGGAAAAGGAGAAAGAGTTACAGAGTTGTTAGCGTTGGTTCACACAGACATTTGTGGACCTGTGACAACGAATGCACAGGGAGGGTATTCTTATTTTATTACTTTCACTGATGATCACTCAAGATATGGATATATTTATTTAATGAAATGCAAATCTGAATCGTTTAAAAAGTTCAAAGAGTTAAGAATTGAAGTAGAGAAACAAACTTGCAAAAGTATTAAGATTCTTCGATCAGATCGAGGTGGTGAATACTTAAGAGGTGAATTTCTCGATTGTCTCAAAGAAAATGGTATAATCTCACAATGGACTCTACCAGGTACACCACAGTTAAAGGAAGTATCTGAAAGGAAAAATCAAACATTGTTGGACATGGTTCGATCTATGATGAGTTTTACCGATCTTCTAGTGTCTTTCTGGGGTTATGCCCTAGAAGCGACTGCATATCTACTAAATAAGGTCCCCTCAAAATCCGTCCCCAAGACTCTATATGGGATGTGGATAGGGAGGAAACCTGGTCTTAAGCATGTTAAGACTTGGGGATGTCCAACTTATGTGAAAAAGTTTCAAAATGATAAGCTTGAGACAAGATCTGATAAGTGCACGTTTGTGGGATATCCTAAAGAAAGTTTGGGATACTATTTCTACAATCCTATTGAGCAAAAGGTGTTTGTCGCGAAACACGCCGCCTTCTTAGAAAATGAATTTATTCTTGAAGGGTCTAGTGGGAGGAAAATAGATCTCGAAGAAATTCAAGAACCACAAACCACTACGGATCAAGTGGATGAACCTGTCCAAGTAGAGACGCCTTCTGTACAACACCCTGTTCGTAAATCTAGAAGAGTACCGAAGATACCTAATTGGTATGGATTTGTCATAGAGGATGACGATGAGGTACACATCCTGAATGATGATGATCCATTGAATTACGAACAGGCTATGAGTAATAAAGACTCAAGAAAATGGCTTGAAGCCATGAAATCCGAGATGAACTCCATGGATGAAAACTAAGTATGGACTTCGGTTTCACCACCTGAAGGCATTAAGCCTTTTGGATGTAAATGTGTCTTTAAAAGAAAGACTGGAGTGGACGGCAAGGTAGAGATCTATAAGGCCCGACTAGTTGCAAAAGGTTTCAAACAAAGATAAGGAGTTGACTATGATGACACCTTCTCACCAGTAGCTATGCTCAAGTCCTATTCAGATTTTGCTTGTTATTGCAGCTTATTACGACTATGAGATCTGGCAGATGGACGTGAAAACTGCCTTCCTCAATGGGAAACTTGAGGAGGATGTGTATATGACACAGCCAGAGGGATTTGTTTCAAAGGTTGGAACGAATCAAGTCTGTAAGCTGCAACGATCCATTTATAATGCATGATATAGTTTAATTGATTATAAATTATAAATTATTTATAATTTAAAAGGTAATTATAATTTAAATAATTATAATTAGATTAAGTGTTTAAATTATAATTTAGCTAAATACATAATTAATTTAATTATGTGACTACGGATGTGATGCAATTAACTATGTGATAGTTGATTATTATTATTTATTTTATTAGAGTGAGTTAACCATGAGGGTTTACCACTTATGTGAGTTAGTTATGTGTTAATTGATTTAGATTATTATAATTGAATGTGTATAGGAAGTGTTTAAGTACGTGGTTGAGTTAAGTAGCTTGCGCGTAAGGCAAGTTTTCTAAACCCTGATCTTGTATTAATTTTTATGCAAGTTTTCTAAACCCTGATCTTGTATTAATTTTTATGCAAGTCTTCTAACCCTAAAATTGTTAATTCTATACAATTTCTTGAGTTCATATATTCATTGTTGAGAATGTCCTTTCCATTTCTGTATTGGACAATTGTTTATTTAGTTGAAATGATCTTAACTTATTGTTCAAGTAAGATCCAGTTATTATTTTAAATGCTTTAAGTTTACTTCTAAAGCATATGTTAATTCATAATTCTTTTATTTATGAATTATTGAAAGTCGATTCAACTAATCCTTAGTTGATGAACGTGAATTCTAAATTATCCTTATAAGCTTATCCAAACCAAACTTTCTTTGGTGCGGACTTGAATTTAAATTACTGAGTTGAACAACCCTATTTACTAGGGGAGGTTACTACGTATAGCGTTAAGATGTTTGTGCACAATACATGGTACGAAGGGCTGATCCCCCTAAGTACGAGTTAAGGTCCATAGTCTTATTTACTGTTAAAGATTTAAATAAAAATATTTATAACCTAGGACAAGAGTTCAAAGGTCTTATGACCCTCAGATAAATTCTATATTCGAATTTTAATGTTGATAGAGAATTATTATTCAATTCTTTATTATTGAAGCAAGTTAAGTTGTTCAGATTCTTTAAAAGATATTCTTTAATGTATTTATTATTGTTAAACTTCAGTGAGCTGTTGTTTGCTCACTCTTGCATTAAAAAACAATTTCAGTTAAGGTTGATAACACTGATGCTCCGTCTACGAGTAAGGGTAAGGGAAAGCAAAGCAAGTGAAGAATTGTTTAATTATTTTGAAATTATTGTAATAAGACTTTTATGTCATGTTTTTATTATGCTCTTTATTGTTTATGTCAAGGTTAGAGTAACCCTGGAATTAATTTTTGAGAAGGTTGTAACCCTTGTATTAAGGGAGATTTTATTATTCTGAATAAATATTGTAATTTATTTTGAGATATATTGGGTAGATGTTTGTTATAATTAGAAAGTGAACACCAAATCATGTGAAACGAAGTACCCAGATTTGGGGGTGTCACAAAGTGCATGAGCGACATCTGGTCTAGTACATATCATACCGTACATGATAGATCCTATTGCTAAAGCATAAGGGATCTTACTCATACGGTTTCTCTCCTCAGGTGTCTTTGGGGCATGTTTCTTGGAGAGATTTATTCCATGGCTCATCGGCATGAGACTTCTTTTGGAATCTTCCATGCTAAACCTCTTTAGTATAGTATCAATGTACGTTCCTTGGGATAAGCCAGGCATCCTTTTCGATCTATCTCTATAGATCTTTATCCCCAAAATATAAGATGCTTCTCCCAAGTCCTTAATGGAGAAGTGTTTAGATAACCAGATTTTTATCGATTGTAGCATAGGAATGTCATTCCCTATCAGTAATATATCATCAACATATAATACAAGGAATAAAACTGCGCTCCCAATAACCTTCTTGTACACACATGGTTCATCCTCATTTTTGATAAAATCAAACTCTTTGATTGTCTCATCAAAACGGACCTTGGCACCGGCGCAGCTGCGCAGCCACAGAACTTGGCACCGGCGCAGCTGCGCAGGTGCTTAATCTATGAAAGGCAGCCGGCGCAGCTGCGCTACTTCTGGCTGTGTTACCGGCGCAGCTGCACAGGAACATGGACAGAGGCAGACAACAACGGCAACCTGTTTCACCGATTAACCCATACAAGCCAACAAACGGAAAAATATAGCAACACAGACACTGTAAATCATACCTATGCCTTAATACTCATGCTATATATACTACTAATCACTGAATTTGTCCAATCAAAGGTTTTAAAAACTCAATTTTGACATTTTCACAAAAACTCAGATATTTTCCAAAACCATTCACTATAACTCAATTTCTCAAGCAATTCCACTTTATATACATACATTATTTCTGTTATAGCAACTAGTAACATGAACAACTACCAATTTGCACAATTCACACATATAATTCATAAATTTCTACACTAAAATCAACCAAATACATGGAATTCCATAAGAACACTATTTTCACATATAAAACTTATTTTTACATTACTTTGATTTTTAAAACAAATCATTCATAGCAAACATGTAATGGATTACAACATCCCTTAATTCATATAACATGTAATTAACAATTCCATCAATTACAATCCCAATTATTTACCAAAAACTCAAGAATACAAGAAACTAATAAACAAGAGGTGAATTATTACCTTAATCCTTGATTAAGCTTTATTAGAGGGTAAGAATAGCTCTGATAATCTCCCTTTGGTTCTCAGAATTCCAACTCCTCTCAACCTTCTTTGTTAAGAAAAAAATTACAGAGTGTCTCTTCTCTGTACTTTCTTCTTCTCCTTTCTTAGTTTTAGACTAACTTTTCTATCGTAATATAACTTAGCGTAATATACATATAATCTTATAACAGTTATATTACTTAATACGTAATAATTAGTAATTTAAAATTTATCAGTAACAAGAATTCAAAAGCCACAAGGCTCTGTTTGGGTAGAACCCTTTATAAAAAAACATATTTTTGTAACTAAGGCCCCGTTTGGTAGAAATAGGTTTAAAACAAATACAAGGGCCTTGTTTGGCAAACCCTTTATTTAAAAATAGATTATTAGCTAAGGCCTTGTTTGGAAAATAGATTTAAAATCCTTTTTTTTTTATTTTAACAAATCATTTTAATACATACTTTAATGTCATATTTTAATCAATTAAATATTAAACAACTAATTTAATCAATTAAAATCTAACATCAATTAATCACATAAAATTGCCACATAATTATAATTACTCGCTAATTATAATTTACGTAACACTTCATCACATATTTCATCTAATTCAATTATCTCAATTAAATTAAAACTATAATATAAAATTAATATATATTAATTAAATAAATATTAAACATTCATTTAATTAATATATAACACTTAATTAATTCACTCCATAAATCACATAATTTATTTATTTAACTCAATAAATAATTCACATAAAATATTTATTTAACACAATAAATATTTAAAATATAAAATCACAATCGTTACAATCTTCCCTCCTTAAAAGGATTCTGTCCCCAGAATCACACATAAAAAAAATTCTCGTCTAGTACATTCTTCCCTCCTTAAAAGGATTCTGTCCCCAGAATCAATATATAAGGGGTTACACAAAACTAATCAAATAAATACGGATAAGATTTCATCATAACATCTTCAAGTTCCCACGTGGCTTCTTCAGCACTGTGGTTCCTCCAGATTACCTTAACAGAAGGTATCACTTTATTCCTAAGTACTTGTTCCTTTCTATCAACTATTTGAACAGGCACTTCTTCATATGTTAAGTCTTTATCAAACTGTAAAGGTTCATATTCTATTACATGTTTATAATCATGCTTGTAAGGTCTTAACACAGAAATATGAAAGACATTATGTATATTCTCGAGCTTCGGAGGTAATGCAATCTCGTAAGCTACCTCGCCAACTTTTCGCAACACCTCAAAAGGTCCACTAAATCTGGGACTCAGCTTTCCCTTCTTACCAAATCGGATCTTTCCCTTCCAGGGAGATACTTTCAGGAACACAAAACTTCTTGGTAATAATTCTCAATTTTGTCGATGAAGATCGGCATACTTCTTCTATCTGTCTTAAGCAGCAACTAATCTTGTTATGATCAGCTTCACAATTTCGGCGATTTATTGTACCAATTCTGGTCCCTACAATTGACGTTCACCTACATCATCCCAGCACAAAGGAGTTCTGCATTTTCTGCCGTATAACGCTTCGTAAGGCGGTATGCCAATACTCGCAGATGACTATTGTTATAGGCAAACTCCACCAATGGTAGATGATCCTCCCAGCTTCCTTTGAAGTCCATCACATAAGCTCTCAGCATATCCTCAAGCGTCTGAATCGTTCTCTCGCTCTGTCCATCAGTCTGAGGATGATACGCTGTACTCATTCGCAATTGCGTTCCCAGATATTCTTGCAATCGCTTCCAGAAATTAGACGTAAAATGTGGATCTCTGTCGGATACAATTGACACCAGAACACTGTGTCTAGAAATAATTTCCTTCACGTATAGCTTCGCTAGCTTATCCAGGTTGTACTTAACCCTGATCGACAAAAAGTGGGCTGACTTCGTCAGTCGATCCACTATAACCCATATCGCATCAAATACCTTCTGAGTCGTTGGAAGACCCACCATGAAATTCATCGTGATGTGCTCCCACTTCCACTCTGGAATTTCTAATGGTTGTAGCAAACCACTAGGTCTCTGGTGTTCTGCTTTAACTTTCTGGCACTAAATCATTTCACAACGTATTCCGCAACGTCCTTCTTTATCACTTCGGACGGCATCTTCGGCTGTTCCCAACTCATTACGGCCTCAACCTTCGATGGATCCACCGAAATACCATCCTTGTCCATCACGTGGCCAAGAAATTACACATGTTCCAACCAAAATTTGCATTTCGAGAATTTAGCGTAAAGCTTCTCTCGTCTCAACGCTTCTAAGGTTAGTCGTAAGTGTTCAGCATGCTCCTCCTCGGTCTTGGAATAAACCAGGATGTCATCTATGAACACTACCACGAACTTGTCCAGATATGGCTTGAACACCCTGTTCATTAGGTCCATAAACGCAGCTGGGGCATTCGTAAGACCAAATGACATCACCAAGAACTCGTAATGACCATATCGAGTCCTAAAAGCCATTTTAGGTATATCTTCCTTCCTCACCTTCAATTGATGATACCCGCTTCTCAAATTGATTTTCGAGAAGTACTTTTCACCCTTCAACTGATCAAACAAGTCATCGATCCTAGGTAAAGGATACCTATTTTTGATCGTAACTTTATTCAACTCCCTATAATCAATGCAAAGACGCATCGATCCATCCTTCTTCTTCACGAATAAAACAGGTGCTCCCCACGGTGAAACGCTTGGTTGAATATACTTATTGTCCAGTAATTCTTGTAGTGGAACCATCAGTTCCTTCATCTCAACCGGAGCCATTCTGTATGGAACCTTTGAAATCGGAGCAGTTCCCAGCGCTAGATCGATCACGAACTCTATCTCCCTATCTGGCGGAAGCCCTAGCAAATAGCTCGAAAAAACGTCCACAAACTCCTTAACTACCGATATCTCATCCACCTTCAGGCTTTCCTTACGCGTATCTACTATATAGGCTAGATATCCCACACAGCCTTGTGTTAGAAGTTTCTTGGCTTGCATAACTGTCAGACAACTCGCTTGTCTAGGCGATTTGCTACCATAGAACACTAACTTCGACGGAGTCGTAAGGTTTACCGACTTTTTCTGACAGTCGATTATCGCCCCATGGTTGAACAACCAGTCCATACCCAGTATGAAATCGAATTCCCCAAGTTTAATTGGAATCAAATCTACTTTAAGCTCCTGACCCTTAATGTCCGACCTACAGTTCTTATTAACTCTCCTAACAGGAATAACTTCCCCTATTCACAATCTCTATGTTCAAAGGGTAAACTAACTCTTCAACAGGTAAGTCTAGGGTTTTAGCAAAATCATCATATATGAATGAACAAGTAGCACCCGAATCAAATAATACATATGCATTTATACTATTGACCAGAATAATACCTGACACCACATCTTTTGATTGCACAGCATCCTATACCGTCATATTGAATGTCCGTGCAGTGGGTCGAACAGCTTGCAATGGTGCAGCGATAGTAACAGTACTGCCGCTTCCATTCCCTCCCCTCCCTGTTGACCCTGCCGTCAGCTTCTTAGGGCAGTTGCGAGCCATGTGATCCTTGGATCCACACGTAAAGCAAGCTCCCTTCTTCGGGTTTGGGCAATTAGGCGCGATGTGGCCTTCCTGACCACAGTTGAAGCACACCCGCTTCCCCTTCATGCACACGCCATTAACGCATGTAGCACATGCTTCGAACTTCCTCTTCTGCTGGCTTCCTTGCTGACTCCTAGCAGAGGTGTTGTCATACCATTTCCTCTTCTGGTTCACAGCGCTGCTACCCCCAGTCTTGGTTTCTACCTCATTCTTCTTCATCTTATCTTGGTTGAACTTCGTCATCGCTTCGTTTCCTCCTTCAGCAAGCATGGCCTTCTCCAGCACAGCTGCAAATGTGTTCAGCTGGAACATGGAAACCTTGTTGTAGAGCCAGGGCTTCAGTCCCCGCTCAAACCTTCTCGCTTTCCTAGCGTCAGTGCTGACCTGGTATGTAGCGAACCTGGCAAACTCGTTGAACTTAGCAGCATACTCGGACACCGTCATCCCTCCCTGCTTAAGTTATAGGAACTGGACCTCCATCTGGTCCTGGGAACTCGCTGGAAAGTACACCTCGTAGAACATTTCCTTGAAATGTTCCCACATGATGACTCATTCTCCCTCTCGGGTCTTGTTAGCCTGCCACCAAAAACTAGCATCCGACTTCAACATGAAAGCCGCGAATGCTGTCTTCTGGTCTTCCCCTACCCTAGCCACATCAAATATCTTCTCCATTTCCATAACCCATGTCTGAGCTTCGATAGGGTTAGTCGATCCTTTAAACTCAGGCGGTCCTACTGCCTTGAATTCCTTGAACGTAGTACCCTGCACTTGCGGCTGATTCGCAAGAGCTCCTGTCAACAGGTTCACCAACTGCTGAATCGAGTTGGGATTCGTCCCATCGTTATTGTTGTTGTTCGTCGCACCCTCGGGTTTTGACGTGTTATTCTTCTTTTAGGAGGCATTTTCTATTAAGAAAATATTATTATTTGACCCTTTATTCAATTTTTTTTTTAAATATTCAAGTTCATACTTAAACGTTTTAAACAATTCAGTTCACATAGAAAACATAGCACGTCAATAAACTTCTTTTATTCATTAGTCGTAGTTTAAAACATCAATCAGATAGCATTTCTGCCATTTACATCATCCTTCCTGAACTGGAAAAGTTGGAGGATTACATTATTAACTTATCCCATTCTTATCTCAAATTATGGGATTTACTTTATTTACTACAAAAAGCAACACATAAACAAAAGCTCTACTTCTACTGCTACTGCTACTGCCACTGCCTAGGCATATTAATACGTCGTACAGCCTCTCTGTGTTCTTCTTCCATTACCCGAAATGCCGTTCTTCGGTCCACTACATACCACGGTAAACCTTGGAACTGAGCTGGGTAGTAGAAAACACGGTCCTGAGCTCTTTCTATAGCTGTATGAAAAGCATACTCTGTTTCCTTCAGCTTGGCCCTCTTGGCTTCAGCTTCAGCTTCAGCTTCAGCTTGATCGGCTAGTTGATTAGCTCTCAAGCTTGACTCTTCAGCTCTGGCACGCTTCCTCGACTTCTCCTGGATGTCTTGCTTCAGCTTTTCCAGTTTAAATCGAGCAGCATCTCTATCAACCTCCATATGTATCAGGTTCCACTGTGCATCTCCTAGGTCACTTGCCATTTCCTCGATCGTCTCGTCTCGCTGCTGAATGGTTTCTTCGAGCTCTCCGACTCGACCCTGAAGCTCCACGTTGCTATCGTAGACTGCCTCGTACATCTTAGCACTAGTAGAGTGAGGTGGGAATTCCTCTTCGGGATCCTCTTCCTCCTCCTCCTCCTTTTCAGATTCGTCCTCGTCCTCTTCTTCTAGAATAGGTGTTAGCTCACGCTCCCGACCAGCTACGGTGATCACTGGAGATGGCTCTCTCCTAACCAGCTTCTCCCAGACAATATGTATGTGATGGGGCTCCTCCTCTCTAGGCATCTGAGGTACATCCTCTCTAGCCTGACTAGGTTCTCCAACGTTCGACATCTTGACAAAAGAATTTTAAAGTTCATTATTACATGATAACGAATCGTCACTATTCGAATACTAAAATGTAAACACATAGCACATAAGGTAGTTTATTATCTTTACCTAGCACACCTATCTTTTCGATCTTACCTATAAGGCTACTACCTAAGGTTTTTTCCCACCTAAGGTTTCATAACCTACAGCTCTGATACCAACCTGTGACACCCCAAATCCGGGTACTTTGTTTTCACATGATTTGGTGTTCATTTACTAATTATAACAAACATCTACCCAATATATCTAAAAATAAATTACAATATTTATTTAGAATAATAAAATCTCCCTTAATACAAGGGTTACAACCTTCTCAAAAATCAATCTTAGGGTTACTCTAACCTTGACATAAACAATAAAGTGCGGAATAAAAACATGACATGAAAGTCTTATTACAATCATTTCAAAATAATTAAACAATTCTTCACTTGCTTTGCTTTTCCTTACCCTTACTCGTAGACGGAGCATCAACGTTATCAACCTTAACTGAAATTGTTATTTAATGCAAGAGTGAGCAAACAACAGCTCACTGGAGTTTAACAATAATAAATACATGAAAGAATATCTTTTACAGAATCTGAACAACTTAGCTTGTTTCAATAATAAAGAATTGAATAATAATTCTCTATCAACATTAAAATTCGAATATAGAATTTATCTGAGGGTCATAAGACCTTTGAACTCTTGTCCTAGGTTATAAATATTTCTATTTAAACCTTTAACAGTCAATAAGACTATAGACCTTAACTCGTACTTAGGGTGATCAGCCCTTCGTACCATGTATTATGCACAAACATCTTTAACGCTATACATAGTAACCTCCCCTAGTAAATAGGGTTGTTCAACTCAATAATTTGAATTCAAGTCCGCACCAAAGAAAGCTTGATTTGGATAAGCTTACAAGGGTAATTTAGAATTCACGTTCATCAACTAAGGATTAGTTGAATCGACTTTCAATAATTCATAAATAAAAGAATTATGAATTAACATATGCTTTAGAAATAAACTTAAAGAATTTAAAATAATAACTGGATCTTACTTGAACAATAAGTTAAGATCATTTCAACTAAATAAACAATTGTTCAATACAGAAATGGAAAGGACATTCTCAACAATGAATATATGGACTCAAGAAATTGTATAGAATTAACAAGTTTAGGGTTAGAAGACTTGCATAAAAATTAATACAAGATCAGGGTTTAGAAAACTTGCATAAAAATTAATACAAGATCAGGGTTTAGAAAACTTGCCTTACACGCAAGCTACTTAACTCAACCACGTACTTAAACACTTCCTATACACATTCAATTATAATAATCTAAATCAATTAACACATAACTAACTCACATAAGTGGTTAACCCTCATGGTTAATTCACTCTAATAAAATAAATAATAATAATCAACTATCACATAGTTAATTACATCACATCCGTAGTCACATTATTAAATTAATTATGTATTTAGCTAAATTATAATTTAAACACTTAATCTAATTATAATTATTTAAATTATAATTACCTTTTAAATTATAAATAATTTATAATTTATAATCAATTAAACTATATCATGCATTATAATTACACAAATTATAATAAATCATGCAATTATCAATTTATAATCCATAATTAAACATGCATTTATTAAATTATAATTACATAAATTATAATTTAAATTAATATCTAATTGATTAAAATAAATCAACTTCTATACATTATAATTTTCACAGAATTATAATTTAAATTAAATATTTACTCTTAATTATAATTAATCAAATTATAATTAAGTAACTTATTTTATAATTAAACAATTATAGCTTAATTTAAATACTATATTAAGGTTTTCAAAACTTCTTTTTCTCAAATTATGAAATTGTTAACTTCATGTTAATCACATGTTATAGTCACTGAATTCATGCTCATTATCATAACCAATTTAACATAAGGTAGCAAATAAAACTGCACAAACAAACGAAACTTACTGCCTCTGCACAGCCAGCGGCGCAGCTGCGCAGCCACAGACCTTGGCACCGGCGCAGCTGTGCAGGTGCTTAATCAATGAAAGGCGCCGGCGCAGCTGCTTCTGGCTGTGTTACCGGCGCAGCTGCGCAGGAACACGGACAGAGGCAGACATACAAGCCAACAAACGTAAAAAAATATAGCAACACAGACACTGTAAATCATACCTATGCCTTAATACTCATGCTATATATACTACTAATCACTGAATTTGTCCAATCAAAGGTTTTAAAACCTCAATTTTGACATTTTCACAAAAACTCATATATTTTCAAAAACCATTCACTATAACTCAATTTCTCAAGCAATTCCACTTTATATACATACATTATTTCTGTTATAGCAACTAGTAACATGAACAACTACCAATTTGCCCAATTCACACATATAATTCATAAATTTCTACACTAAAATCAACCAAATACATGGAATTACATAAGAACACTATTTTCACATATAAAACTTATTTTTACAGTACTTTGATTTTTAAAACAAATCATTCATAGAGTACATGTAATGGATTACAACATCCCTTAATTCATATAACATGTAATTAACAAATCCATCAATTACAATCCCAATTATTTACCAAAAACTCAAGAATACAAGAAACTAATAAACAAAAGGTGAATTATTACCTTAATCCTTGATTAAGCTTTACTAGAGGGTAAGAATAGCTCTGATAATCTTCCTTTGATTCTCAGAATTCCAACTCCTCTCAACCTTCTTTGTTAAGAAAAAAATCACAGAGTGTCTCTTCTCTGTACTTTCTTCTTCTCCTTTCTTAGTTTTAGACTAACTTTTCTAACGTAATATAACTTAGCGTAATATACATATAATCTTATAACAGTTATATTACTTAATACGTAATAATTAGTAATTTAAAATTTATCAGTAACAAGAATTCAAAAGCCATAAGGCTCTGTTTGGGTAGAACCCTTTATAAAAAAAACATATTTTTGTAACTAAGGCCCCGTTTGGTAGAAATAGGTTTAAAACAAATACAAGGGCCTTGTTTGGCAAACCCTTTATTTAAAAACAGACTATTAGCTAAGGGCTTGTTTGGAAAATAGATTTAAAATCCTTTTTCTTTTATTTTAACAAATTATTTTAATACATACTTTAATGTCATCTTTTAATCAATTAAATATTAAACAACTAATTTAATCAATTAAAATCTAACATTAATTAATCACATAAAATTGTCACATAATTATAATTACTCGCTAATTATAATTTATGTAACACTTCATCACATATTTCATCTAATTCAATTATCTCAATTAAATTAGAACTATAATATAAAATTAATATACATTAATTAAATAAATATTAAACATTCATTTAATTAATATATAACACTTAATTAATTCACTCCATAAATCACATAATTTATTTATTTACCTCAATAAATAATTCACATAAAATATTTATTTAGCTCAATAAATATTTAAAATATAAAATCACAATCGTTACAATCTTCCCTCCTTAAAAGGATTCTGTCCCCAGAATCACACATAAAAAAAATTCTCGTCTAGTACATTCTTCCCTCCTTAAAAAGATTTTGTCCCCAAAATCAATATATAAGGGGTTACACAAAACTAATCAAATAAATACGGATAAAATTTTATCCTAACATCTTCGAGTTCCCACGTGGCTTCTTCAGCACTGTGGTTCCTCCAGATTACCTTAACAGAAGGTATCACTTTATTCCTAAGTACTTGTTCCTTTCTATCAACTATTTGAACAGGCACTTCTTCATATGTTAAGTCTTTATCAAACTGTAAAGGTTCATATTCTATTACATGTTTATAATCATGCGTGTAAGGTCTTAACACAGAAATATAAAAGACATTATGTATATTCTCGAGCTTCGGAGGTAATGCAATCTCGTAAGCTACCTATCTAACTTTTTGCAACACCTCAAAAGGTCCAATAAATCTGGGACTCAGCTTTCCCTTCTTACCAAATCGAATTTTTTCCTTCCAGGGAGATACTTTCAGGAACACAAAACTTCCTGGTAATAATTCTCAATTTTGTCGATGAAGATCGGCATACTTCTTCTATCTGTCTTAAGCAGCAACTAATCTTGTTCTGATCAGCTTCACAATTTCGGCAATTTGTTGTACCAATTCTGGTCCCTACAATTGACGTTCACCTACTTCATCCCAGCACAAAGGAGTTCTGCATTTTCTGCCGTAGAACGCTTCGTAAGGCGGCATGCCAATACTCGCATGATGACTATTGTTATAGGCGAACTCCACCAACGATAGATGATCCTCCCAGCTTCCTTTGAAGTCCATTACATAAGCTCTCAGCATATCCTCAAGCGTCTGAATCGTTCTCTCGCTCTGTCCATCAGTATGAGGATGATACGCTGTACTCATTCGCAATTGCGTTCCCAGATATTCTTGCAATCGCTTCCAAAAATTAGACGTAAAACGTGGATCTCTGTCGGACATAATTGACACCGGAACACCGTGTCTAGAAATAATTTCCTTCACGTATAGCTTCGCTAGCTTATCCAGATTGTAGGCCAAATGTGGCCATGCAATCACAACGTATACAATTAAACCATAGATACATGCGAGAAGGTCATACAAATTGTAATATGCATGCTTGCGATTGTCCACATCCTTTATTCATAACTAGCATTGTTTGTTACTTTAGAAACATGCGTAAACCCGTACTTGGTTAACTTCTTATTGGATTTTAACAAGCGAGTACACACGTATGGTATACTAGTGATGTTATATTCATTATTAAGCATGTTAAAAATATCAGAATATGGATTCTAATACAACATGTTAAGTCTATGTTCAAAGTCCATGTTTCGTTAATAAGTTCTATTAACGAAGTCTAACATGTTCATGTTACCTTAAGATACATATATACACAAGTTATCACATCCTTCATGAATCTCTAAACCATAATAACATGTAGTGAAAGTCAGAATATAAATATAACATATTCAAGTCTCTCTTTATAACTTTAAGTTCCTTTTTAAACATATATGTCGTTTTGTCAAAAAGGTATACCATCTTGGTTTAAACATGCTTACGTTAGGCCTATGTACTCATACATATGTTCTACTCATGTTCACGTGCTTTCCTTATCTATACAAGTAACTACCACATAGCAGTTTTAGGAACAAAATTAGATTCTGGTTCCAGAGGCTGGCGCAGCGCAGCTGCGCCTCAGTAGTAAACTGGCGCAGCTGCGCCGTGCTTCGGCCAGCACCAGTGAGCTCCCTGCTTCGGCAGTTCCCAGCCCAAACACAAATTTACTTCATGAACTTGATTGTGATCAGTCACATTGGCTTATTAACACATGTATAAGACTATATAACAACTAAGAACATGTCCTAATCTAATCTAGTATGAATTGAAATCAAAATCAAGAATTGGAAATTTTGACAGTAAGCAAAATATAGAACATGAATGAAGAGCATGGAAAGATAATTATACCTCTGTTAGATAATTGAACTTGCTGCTACTTCACAATGCTATTATACTGATATATGTATATGCTCTCAACTTATCAACTCAAACAAAATCTCAGCAAGGTGAAATGAGAAGGAAGGAAGCCATATTTATAGAGAAAACAAAATACAGACAATGCAATTGCCTACCATTTCAAACTAACAGAAATTTGAATTGCATGCTAGATAAGAGGAAGTTGGTAGATAGTTGGTGGAATGCATCATGAGAGCCACTCCTCATATAATTATGAGCTAGGATTGCTTGGGAGAAGAATGAGGAAGTAGACTAGCCCTTGAGGTTTTCACGTGTATGAGAGGAAGGAGGAATGGACAAGCCATATATCTCAGCATTTTATTAGTACACAACCCTTAAATTATTATACACACATAACATACTTCCTACTCTTATGTTATATTATATATACCTATTGTCCATACATAGGTTATAACTTAATGTCACAATATAAATTTGCATAAGGAATACTTCAATATAGTGAAGGTGACTTGTACGCATATAATCCATGTACATTCTGTTAATACCGGATATAATTTAATCAGATACTATCACATTATTAAATTCTACAATCAATAATTGATTACAATATATTCATGATATATTATTTTACTGTATACACACTCACCTTGTCACATAGGCATTATCATGTATTCCTATATAGTTTTAACATAATCACATTATGCTTCATGTAATATATGGTTTCTATGTGTAATATATTCGTATTGCATTATATAACATAGTTTATGAATATACATGCATGGTCACACTTAAGTGTCTCTCTATAATATAGTTGTATTCCATATACTTTATATATTCAAGTATTGCACATTTGCACATATTAATTAATATAATCTTATTATATTAATCACTCACTTATTTGTTTTATTATTCATAAGGTCAAATAAATAGACTATTTATCTCGTTGATTAACAATAATATTAATTAATTTATTCCTCATTGATTATTAATTACACCAAATTAATAATCATAGGATTAATTATTACATTAACAAATATAAATCTCAGCACAATTATAAACAAGTGGTTTATTATTATTATATTTCTTGCAATAATAATAATCACATATTATTAATCAACCATAGTTAATATCCCACAACAATCAATTAATATTCTCTAATAACAATTAACAATTAATTAATTGTTCACTTAAAAATTCTTCGTCAATTAATATAATTATTAATATTTCCCATCACTGTGCCACACTAGGCTCTCAACGAGTTTATCGTAAACTCCACATTTTTCTCAATTGTCATAGATATTCAATTTAATATAATTGAATTAATCATTCTCATAACACAAAATCATTTATATTCAAATAAATTCTCATTTCCATTAATATATTTATTTAATAATATTAGGAAATTCTCGGGTATTACACTTCTTCATATGTTAAGTCTTTATCAAACTGTAAAGGTTCATATTCTATTACATGTTTATAATCATGCTTGTAAGGTCTTAACACAGAAATATGAAAGACATTATGTATATTCTCGAGCTCCGGAGGTAATGCAATCTCGTAAGCTACCTCGCCAACTTTTCGCAACACCTCAAAAGGTCCAATAAATCTGGGACTTAGCTTTCCCTTCTTACCAAATCGAATCTTTCCCTTCCAGGGAGATACTTTCAGGAACACAAAACATCCTAGTAATAATTCTCAATTTTGTCGATGAAGATCGGCATACTTCTTCTATCTGTCTTAAGCAGCAACTAATCTTGTTCTGATCAGCTTCACAATTTCAGCTGTTTGTTGTACCAATTCTGGTCCCAATAATTGACGTTCACCTACTTCATCACAGCAGAAAGGAGTTCTGCATTTTCTGCAGTATAACGCTTCGTAAGGCGGCATGCCAATACTCGCATGATGACTATTGTTATAGGCGAACTCCACCAACGGTAGATGATCCTCCCAGCTTCCTTTGAAGTCCATCACATTAGCTCTCAGCATATCCTCAAGCGTCTGAATCGTTCTCTCGCTCTGTCCATCAGTCTGAGGATGATACGCTGTACTCATTCGCAATTGCGTTCCCAGATATTCTTGCAATCGCTTCCAGAAATTAGACGTAAAACATGGATCTCTGTCGGACACAATTGACACCGGAACAACGTGTCTAGAAATGATTTCCTTCACGTATAGCTTCGCTAGCTTATCCAGGTTGTACTTAACCCTGATCTGCAAAAATTGGGCTGACTTCGTCAGTCGATCCACTATAACCCATATCGCATCAAATCCCTTCTGAGTCGTTGGAAGACCCACCATAAAATTCATCGTGATGTACTCCCACTTCCACTCTGGAATTTCTAATGGTTGTAGCAAACCACTCGGTCTCTGGTGCTCTGCTTTAACTTTCTGGCACGTAAAGCATTTCGCAATGCATTCCGCAACGTCCTTCTTTATATTCGGCCACCAAAAACGATGCCTGAGATCCTGGTACATCTTCGTACTCCCAGGGTGAATAGAATATCTAGAACTATGAGCTTCGCTCAGAATCTCCTCTTTGACCTCAGGTACTGGCGGTACCCAGATTCTACCTTCAAACCGTAACAGACCTTCATTATCGATCTTGAACTTGAGCTCTTCGCCATCGGTTATCCTCCTCCGAATCTTCTTGCATTCTTCATCGTGAAGTTGTGCTTCTTTCACTTTGTCTACTAGAGTAGAACTAGTGGTTACTTGAAACAACATCTCATCTGATTCCTTCGGAAGCTTCACCTCCAACTCCAATCTAGCCATCTGTTCTATTAATCGATCCTGATTAGTTAACACGTTCAGTTTCTCCCGACCTTTCCTGCTCAAAGCATTGGCGACAACGTTAGCTTTACCCGGATGGTAAAGTATCTCGCAATCGTAGTCTTTAATCAGTTCCAACCATATTCTTTGGAGCATGTTCAAATCCTTCTGGGTAAATATATACTTCCGACTCTTGTGATCTGTGTATATTTCACACTTTTCTCCATATAATTAGTGCCTCCAAATCTTTAGGGCAAACACTACTGCCGCCAATTCTAGATCATGGGTCAGATACCCCTTCTCATAATCCTTTAGTTGACGTGACGCATAGGCAATGACTTTGCCGCTCTGCATCAACACACAACCTAATCCTTTATGTGAGGCATCGCTATATACTACGAAATTTCCCGTACTATCCGATAAAGGCAAAACAGGCGCAGTACTCAGCCTCTTCTTCAACTCCTGAAAACTCTCCTCACACTTCTCCGTCCAAACAAACTTAACTATTTTACGAGTCAAATTCGTCAAAGAAGTTGCGATTCTAGAAAAGTCCTCGATAAATCTTCGGTAATAACCAGCCAATCCCAAGAAATTCCTCACTTTGGACGGCGTCTTCGGCTGTTCCCAACTCATTACGGCCTCAACCTTCGATGGATCCACCGAAATACCATCCTTGTCCATCACGTGGCCAAGAAATTACACATGTTCCAACCAAAATTTGCATTTCGAGAATTTAGCGTAAAGCTTCTCTCGTCTCAACGCTTCTAAGGTTAGTCGTAAGTGTTCAGCATGCTCGTCCTCGGTCTTGGAATAAACCAGGATGTCATCTATGAACACTACCACGAACTTGTCCAGATATGGCTTGAACACCCTGTTCATTAGGTCCATAAACGCAGCTGGGGCATTCGTAAGACCAAATGACATCACCAAGAACTCGTAATGACCATATCGAGTCCTAAAAGCCATTTTAGGTATATCTTCCTTCCTCACCTTCAATTGATGATACCCGCTTCTCAAATTGATTTTCGAGAAGTACTTTTCACCCTTCAACTGATCAAACAAGTCATCGATCCTAGGTAAAGGATACCTATTTTTGATCGTAACTTTATTCAACTCCCTATAATCAATGCAAAGACGCATCGATCCATCCTTCTTCTTCACGAATAAAACAGGTGCTCCCCACGGTGAAACGCTTGGTTGAATATACTTATTGTCCAGTAATTCTTGTAGTGGAACCATCAGTTCCTTCATCTCAACCGGAGCCATTCTGTATGGAACCTTTGAAATCGGAGCAGTTCCCAGCGCTAGATCGATCACGAACTCTATCTCCCTATCTGGCGGAAGCCCTAGCAAATAGCTCGAAAAAACGTCCACAAACTCCTTAACTACCGATATCTCATCCACCTTCAGGCTTTCCTTACGCGTATCTACTATATAGGCTAGATATCCCACACAGCCTTGCGTTAGAAGTTTCTTGGCTTGCATAACTGTCAGACAACTCGCTTGTCTAGAAGATTTGCTACCATAGAACACTAACTTCGACGGAGTCGTAAGGTTTACCGACTTCTTCTGACAGTCGATTATCGCCCCATGGTTGAACAACCAGTCCATACCCAGTTTGACATCGAATTCCCCAAGTTTAATTGGAATCAAATCTACTTTAAGCTCCTGACCCTTAATGTCCAATCTACAGTTCTTATTAACGCTCCTAACAGGAATAACTTCCCTATTCACAATCTCTATGTTCAAAGGGTAAACTAACTCTTCAACAGGTAAGTCTAGGGTTTTAGCAAAATCATCAGATATGAATGAACAAGTAGCACCCGAATCAAATAATACATATGCATTTATACTATTGATCGGAATAATACCTGACACCACATATTTTGATTGCACAGCATCCTGCACCGTCATATTGAATGTCCGTGTAGTAGGTCAAACAGCTTGCAATGATGCAGCGATAGTAAAAGTACTGTCGCTTCCATTCCCTCCGCTCCCTGTTGACCCCGCCGTCAGCTTCTTAGGGCAGTTGCGAGCCATGTGATCCTTGGATCCACATGTAAAGCAAGCTCCCTTCTTCGGGTTTGGGCAATTAGGCGCGATGTGGCCTTCCTGACCACAATTGAAGCACACCCGCTTCCCTTTCATGCACACGCCATTACCGCATGTAGCACATGCTTCGAACTTCCTCTTCTGCTGGCTTCCTTGCTGACTCCCAGCAGAGGTGTTGTCATACCATTTCCTCTTCTAGTTCACAGCGCTGCTACCCCCAGTCTTGGTTTCTACCTCATTCTTTTTCTTCTTATCTTGGTTGAACTTCGTCAACGCTTCGCTTCCTCCTTCAGCAAGCATGGCCTTCTCCAGCACAGCTGCAAATGTGTTCAGCTGGAACATGGAAACCTTGTTGTAGAGCCAGGGCTTCAGTCCCCGCTCAAACCTTCTCGCTTTCCTAGCGTCAGTGCTGACCTGGTATGTAGCGAACCTGGCCAACTCGTTGAACTTAGCGGCATACTCGGACACCGTCATCCCTCCCTGCTTAAGTTCTAGGAACTGGACCTCCATCTGGTCCTGGGAACTCGCTGGAAAGTACACCTCGTAGATCATTTCCTTGAAACGTTCCCACATGATGACTCATTCTCCCTCTCGGGTCTTGTTAGTCTGCCTCCAAAAACTAGCATCCGACTTCAACATGAAAGCCGCGAATGCTGTCTTCTGGTCTTCCCCTACCCTAGCCACGTCAAATACCTTCTCCATTTCCATAACCCATGTCTGAGCTTCGATAGGGTTAGTCGATCCTTTAAACTCAGGCGGTCCTACTGCCTTGAATTCCTTGAACGTAGTACCCTGCACTTGTGGCTGATTCGCAAGAGCTCCTGTCAACAGGTTCACCAACTGCTGAACCGATTTGGGATTCGTCCCATCGTTATTGTTGTTGTTCGTCGCACCCTCGGGTTTTGACGTGTTATTCTTCTTCTAGGAGGCATTTTCTATTAAGAAAATATTATTATTAGACCCTTTATTCAATTTTTTTTTTAAAATATTCAAGTTCATACTTAAACGTTTTAAACAATTCAGTTCACATAGAAAACATAGCACGTCAATAAACTTCTTTTATTCATTAGTCGTAGTTTAAAACATCAATCAGATAGCATTTCTGCCATTTACATCATCCTTCCTGAACTGGAAAAGTTGCAGTATTACATTATTAACTTATCCCATTCTTATCTCAAATTATGGGATTTACTTTATTTACTATAAAAAGCAACACATAAACAAAAGCTCTACTTCTACTGCTACTGCTACTGCTACTGCCACTGCCTAGGCATATTAATACGCCGCACAGCCTCTTTGTGTTCTTCTTCCATTACCCGAAACGGCGTTCTTCGGTCCACCACATACCACGGTAAACCTTGGAACTGAGCTGGGTAGTAGAAAACACGGTCCTGAGCTCTTTCTATAGCTGTATGAAAAGCATACTCTGTTTCCCTCAGCTTGGCCTTCTTGGCTTCAGCTCGATCGGCTAGTTGATTAGCTCTCAAGCTTGACTCTTCAGCTCTGGCACGCTTCCTCGACTCCTCCTAGATGTCTTGCTTCAGCTTTGCCAGTTTAAATCGAGCAGCATTTCTATCAACCTCCATATGTATCAGGTTCCACTGTGCATCTCCTAGGTCACTTGCCATTTCCTCGATCGTCTCGTCTCGCTGCTGAATGGTTTCTTCGAGCTCTCCGACTCGACCCTGAAGCTCCACATTGCTATCGTAGACTGCCTCGTACATCTAAGCACTAGTAGAGTGAGGTGGGAATTCCTCTTCGGGATCCTCTTCCTCCTCCTCCTCCTCTTTAGATTCGTCCTCGTCCTCTTCTTCTAGAATAGGTGTTAGCTCACGCTCCCGACCAGCTACGGTGATCACTGAAGATGGCTCTCTCCTAACCAGCTTCTCCCGGACAATATGTATGTCACGGGGCTCCTCCTCTCTAGGCATCTGAGGTACATCCTCTCTAGCCTGACTAGGTTCTCCAACGTTCGACATCTTGACAAAATAATTTTAAAGTTCATTATTACGTGATAACGAATCGTCACTCTTCGAATACTAAAATGTAAACACATAGCACATAAGGTAGTTTATTATCTTTACCTAGCACACCTATCTTTTCGATCTTACCTATAAGGCTACTACCTAAGGTTTTTTCCCACCTAAGGTTTCATAACCTACAGCTCTGATACCAACCTGTGACACCCCCAAATCCGGGTACTTTCGTTTTCACATGATTTGGTGTTCATTTTCTAATTATAACAAACATCTACCCAATATATCTCAAAATAAATTACAATATTTATTTAGAATAATAAAATCTCCCTTAATACAAGGGTTACAACCTTCTCAAAAATCAATCCTAGGGTTACTCTAACCTTGACATAAACAATAAAGTGCGGAATAAAAACATGACATAAAGTCTTATTACAATCATTTCAAAATAATTAAACAATTCTTCACTTGCTTTGCTTTCCCTTGCCCTTACTCGTAGACGGAGCATCAACGTTATCAACCTTAACTGAAATTAGTTATTTAATGCAAGAGTGAGCAAACAACAGCTCACTGGAGTTTAACAATAATAAATACATGAAAGAATATCTTTTAAAGAATCTGAACAACTTAGCTTGCTTCAATAATAAAGAATTGAATAATAATTCTCTATCAACATTAAAATTCGAATATAGAATTTATATGAGGGTCATAAGACCTTTGAACTCTTGTCCTAGGTTATAAATATTTCTATTTAAACCTTTAACAGTCAATAAGACTATAGGACCTTAACTCGTACTTAGGGTGATCAACCCTTCGTACCATGTATTGTGCACAAACATCTTAACGCTATGCGTAGTAACCTCCCCTAGTAAATAGGGTTGTTCAACTCAAGTAATTTGAATTCAAGTCCGCACCAAAGAAAGCTTGATTTGGATAAGCTTACAAGGGTAATTTAGAATTCACGTTCATCAACTAAGGATTAGTTGAATCGACTTTCAATAATTCATAAATAAAAGAATTATGAATTAACATATGCTTTAGAAGTAAACTTAAAGAATTTAAAATAATAACTGGATCTTACTTGAACAATAAGTTAAGATCATTTCAACTAAATAAACAATTGTTCCAATACAGAAATGGAAAGGACATTCTCAACAATGAATATATGACTCAAGAAATTGTATAGAATTAACAAGTTTAGGGTTAGAAGACTTGCATAAAAATTAATACAAGATCAGGGTTTAGAAAACTTGCATAAAAATTAATACAAGATCAGGGTTTAGAAAACTTGCCTTACAGCGCAAGCTACTTAACTCAACCACGTACTTAAACACTTCCTATACACATTCAATTATAATAATCTAAATCAATTAACACATAACTAACTCACATAAGTGGTTAACCCTCATGGTTAATTCACTCTAATAAAATAAATAATAATAATCAACTATCACATAGTTAATTACATCACATCCGTAGTCACATTATTAAATTAATTATGTATTTAGCTAAATTATAAGTTTAAACACTTAATCTAATTATAATTATTTAAATTATAATTACCTTTTAAATTATAAATAATTTATAATTTATAATCAATTAAACTATATCATGCATTATAATTACACAAATTATAATAAATCATGCGAATTATCAATTTATAATCCATAATTAAACATGCATTTATTAAATTATAATTACATAAATTATAATTTAAATTAATATCTAATTGATTAAAATAAATCAACTTCTATACATTATAATTTTCACAGAATTATAATTTAAATTAAATATTTACTCTTAATTATAATTAATCAAATTATAATTATAACTTATTTTATAATTAAACAATTATAGCTTAATTTAAATACTATATTAAGGTTTTCAAAACCTCTTTTTCTCAAATTATGAAATTGTCAACTTCATGTTAATCACATGTTATAGTCACTGAATTCATGCTCATTATCATAACCAATTTAACATAAGCTAGCAAATAAAACTGCACAAACAAACGAAACTTACTGCCTCTGCACAGCCAGCAGGCGCAGCTGCGCAGCCACAGACCTTGGCACCGGCGCAGCTGTGCAGGTGCTTAATCTATGAAAGGCGCCGGCGCAGCTGCTTCTGGCTGTGTTACCGGCGCAGCTGCGCAGGAACACGGACAGAGGCAGACATACAAGCCAACAAACGTAAAAAAATATAGCAACACAGACACTGTAAATCATACCTATGCCTTAATACTCATGCTATATATACTACTAATCACTGAATTTGTCCAATCAAAGGTTTTAAAACCTCAATTTTGACATTTTCACAAAAAACTCATATATTTTCAAAAACCATTCACTATAACTCAATTTCTCAAGCAATTCCACTTTATATACATACATTATTTCTGTTATAGCAACTAGTAACATGAACAACTACCAATTTGCCCAATTCAACATATAATTCATAAATTTCTACACTAAAATCAACCAAATACATGGAATTACATAAGAACACTATTTTCACATATAAAACTTATTTTTACAGTACTTTGATTTTTAAAACAAATCATTCATAGAGTACATGTAATGGATTACAACATCCCTTAATTCATATAACATGTAATTAACAAATCCATCAATTACAATCCCAATTATTTACCAAAAACTCAAGAATACAAGAAACTAATAAACAAAGGTGAATTATTACCTTAATCCTTGATTAAGCTTTACTAGAGGGTAAGAATAGCTCTGATAATCTTCCTTTGATTCTCAGAATTCCAACTCCTCTCAACCTTCTTTGTTAAGAAAAAAAATCACAGAGTGTCTCTTCTCTGTACTTTCTTCTTCTCCTTTCTTAGTTTTAGACTAACTTTTCTAACGTAATATAACTTAGCGTAATATACATATAATCTTATAACAGTTATATTACTTAATACGTAATAATTAGTAATTTAAAATTTATCAGTAACAAGAATTCAAAAGCCATAAGGCTCTGTTTGGGTAGAACCCTTTATAAAAAAACATATTTTTGTAACTAAGGCCCCGTTTGGTAGAAATAGGTTTAAAACAATACAAGGGCCTTGTTTGGCAAACCCTTTATTTAAAAACAGACTATTAGCTAAGGGCTTGTTTGGAAAATAGATTTAAAATCCTTTTTCTTTATTTTAACAAATTATTTTAATACATACTTTAATGTCATCTTTTAATCAATTAAATATTAAACAACTAATTTAATCAATTAAAATCTAACATTAATTAATCACATAAAATTGTCACATAATTATAATTACTCGCTAATTATAATTTATGTAACACTTCATCACATATTTCATCTAATTCAATTATCTCAATTAAATTAGAACTATAATATAAAATTAATATACATTAATTAAATAAATATTAAACATTCATTTAATTAATATATAACACTTAATTAATTCACTCCATAAATCACATAATTTATTTATTTACCTCAATAATAATTCACATAAAATATTTATTTAGCTCAATAAATATTTAAAATATAAAATCACAATCGTTACAATCTTCCCTCCTTAAAAGGATTCTGTCCCCAGAATCACACATAAAAAAATTCTCGTCTAGTACATTCTTCCCTCCTTAAAAGATTTTGTCCCCAAAATCAATATATAAGGGGTTACACAAAACTAATCAAATAAATACGGATAAAATTTTATCCTAACATCTTCGAGTTCCCACGTGGCTTCTTCAGCACTGTGGTTCCTCCAGATTACCTTAACAGAAGGTATCACTTTATTCCTAAGTACTTGTTCCTTTCTATCAACTATTTGAACAGGCACTTCTTCATATGTTAAGTCTTTATCAAACTGTAAAGGTTCATATTCTATTACATGTTTATAATCATGCGTGTAAGGTCTTAACACAGAAATATAAAGACATTATGTATATTCTCGAGCTTCGGAGGTAATGCAATCTCGTAAGCTACCTATCTAACTTTTTGCAACACCTCAAAAGGTCCAATAAATCTGGGACTCAGCTTTCCCTTCTTACCAAATCGAATTTTTTCCTTCAGGGAGATACTTTCAGGAACACAAAACTTCCTGGTAATAATTCTCAATTTTGTCGATGAAGATCGGCATAATTCTTCTATCTGTCTTAAGCAGCAACTAATCTTGTTCTGATCAACTTCGCAATTTCGGCAATTTGTTGTACCAATTCTGGTCCCTACAATTGACGTTCACCTACTTCATCCCAGCACAAAGGAGTTCTGCATTTTCTGCCGTAGAACGCTTCGTAAGGCGGCATGCCAATACTCGCATGATGACTATTGTTATAGGCGAACTCCACCAACGATAGATGATCCTCCCAGCTTCCTTTAAAGTCCATTACATAAGCTCTCAGCATATCCTCAAGCGTCTGAATCGTTCTCTCGCTCTGTCCATCAGTATGAGGATGATACGCTGTACTCATTCGCAATTGCGTTCCCAGATATTCTTGCAATCGCTTCCAAAAATTAGACGTAAAACGTGGATCTCTGTCGGACATAATTGACACCGGAACACCGTGTCTAGAAATAATTTCCTTCACGTATAGCTTCGCTAGCTTATCCAGGTTGTAGGCCAAATGTGGCCATGCAATCACAACGTATACAATTAAACCATAGATACATGCGAGAAGGTCATACAAATTGTAATATGCATGCTTGCGATTGTCCACATCCTTTATTCATAACTAGCATTGTTTGTTACTTTAGAAACATGCGTAAAACCCGTACTTGGTTAACTTCTTATTGGATTTTAACAAGCGAGTACACACGTATGGTATACTAGTGATGTTATATTCATTATTAAGCATGTTAAAAATATCAGAATATGGATTCTAATACAACATGTTAAGTCCATGTTCAAAGTCCATGTTTCGTTATAAGTTCTATTAACGAAGTCTAACATGTTCATGTTACCTTAAGATACATATATACACAAGTTATCACATCCTTCATGAATCTCTAAACCATAATAACATGTAGTGAAAGTCAGAATATAAATATAACATATTCAAGTCTCTCTTTATAACTTTAAGTTCCTTTTTAAACATATATGTCGTTTTGTCAAAAAGGTATACCATCTTGGTTTAAACATGCTTACGTTAGGCCTATGTACTCATACATATGTTCTACTCATGTTCACGTGCTTTCCTTATCTATACAAGTAACTACCACATAGCAGTTTTAGGAACAAAATTAGATTCTGGTTCCAGAGGCTGGCGCAGCGCAGCTGCGCCTCAGTAGTAAACTGGCGCAGCTGCGCCGTGCTTCGGCCAGCACCAGTGAGCTCCCTGCTTCGGCAGTTCCCAGCCCAAACACAAATTTACTTCATGAACTTGATTGTGATCAGTCACATTGGCTTATTAACACATGTATAAGACTATATACAACTAAGAACATGTCCTAATCTAATCTAGTATGAATTGAAATCAAAATCAAGAATTGGAAATTTTGACAGTAAGAAAAATATAGAACATGAATGAAGAGCATGGAAAGATAATTATACCTCTGTTAGATAATTGAACTTGCTGCTACTTCACAATGCTATTATACTGATATATGTATATGCTCTCAACTTATCAACTCAAACAAAATCTCAGCAAGGTGAAATGAGAAGGAAGGAAGCCATATTATAGAGAAAACAAAATACAGACAATGCAATTGCCTACCATTTCAAACTAACAGAAATTTGAATTGCATGCTAGATAAGAGGAAGTTGGTAGATAGTTGGTGGAATGCATCATGAGAGCCACTCCTCATATAATTATGAGCTAGGATTGCTTGGGAGAAGAATGAGGAAGTAGACTAGCCCTTGAGGTTTTCACGTGTATGAGAGGAAGGAGGAATGGACAAGCCATATATCTCAGCATTTTATTAGTACACAACCCTTAAATTATTATACACACATAACATACTTCCTACTCTTATGTTATATTATATATACCTATTGTCCATACATAGGTTATAACTTAATGTCACAATATAAATTTGCATAAGGAATACTTCAATATAGTGAAGGTGACTTGTACGCATATAATCCATGTACATTCTGTTAATACCGGATATAATTTAATCAGATACTATCACATTATTAAATTCTACAATCAATAATTGATTACAATATATTCATGATATATTATTTTACTGTATACACACTCACCTTGTCACATAGGCATTATCATGTATTCCTATATAGTTTTAACATAATCACATTATGCTTCATGTAATATATGGTTTCTATGTGTAATATATTCGTATTGCATTATATAACATAGTTTATGAATATACATGCATGGTCACACTTAAGTGTCTCTCTATAATATAGTTGTATTCCATATACTTTATATATTCAAGTATTGCACATTTGCACATATTAATTAATATAATCTTATTATATTAATCACTCACTTATTTGTTTTATTATTCATAAGGTCAAATAAATAGACTATTTATCTCGTGATTAACAATAATATTAATTAATTTATTCCTCATTGATTATTAATTACACCAATTAATAATCATAGGATTAATTATTACATTAACAAATATAAATCTCAGCACAATTATAAACAAGTGGTTTATTATTATTATATTTCTTGCAATAATAATAATCACATATTATTAATCAACCATAGTTAATATCCCACAACAATCAATTAATATTCTCTAATAACAATTAACAATTAATTAATTGTTCACTTAAAAATTCTTCGTCAATTAATATAATTATTAATATTTCCCATCACTGTGCCACACTAGGCTCTCAACGAGTTTATCGTAAACTCCACATTTTTCTCAATTGTCATAGATATTCAATTTAATATAATTGAATTAATCATTCTCATAACACAAAATCATTTATATTCAAATAAATTCTCATTTCCATTAATATATTATTTAATAATATTAGGAAATTCTCGGGTATTACACTTCTTCATATGTTAAGTCTTTATCAAACTGTAAAGGTTCATATTCTATTACATGTTTATAATCATGCTTGTAAGGTCTTAACACAGAAATATGAAAGACATTATGTATATTCTCGAGCTCCGGAGGTAATGCAATCTCGTAAGCTACCTCGCCAACTTTTCGCAACACCTCAAAAGGTCCAATAAATCTGGGACTTAGCTTTCCCTTCTTACCAAATCGAATCTTTCCCTTCCAGGGAGATACTTTCAGGAACACAAAACATCCTAGTAATAATTCTCGATTTTGTCGATGAAGATCGGCATACTTCTTCTATCTGTCTTAAGCAGCAACTAATCTTGTTCTGATCAGCTTCACAATTTCAGCTGTTTGTTGTACCAATTCTGGTCCCAATAATTGACGTTCACCTACTTCATCACAGCAGAAAGGAGTTCTGCATTTTCTGCAGTATAACGCTTCGTAAGGCGGCATGCCAATACTCGCATGATGACTATTGTTATAGGCGAACTCCACCAACGGTAGATGATCCTCCCAGCTTCCTTTGAAGTCCATCACATTAGCTCTCAGCATATCCTCAAGCGTCTGAATCGTTCTCTCGCTCTGTCCATCAGTCTGAGGATGATACGCTGTACTCATTCGCAATTGCGTTCCCAGATATTCTTGCAATCGCTTCCAGAAATTAGACGTAAAACGTGGATCTCTGTCGGACACAATTGACACCGGAACAACATGTCTAGAAATGATTTCCTTCACGTATAGCTTCGCTAGCTTATCCAGGTTGTACTTAACCCTGATCTGCAAAAATTGGGCTGACTTCGTCAGTCGATCCACTATAACCCATATCGCATCAAATCCCTTCTGAGTCGTTGGAAGACCCACCATAAAATTCATCGTGATGTACTCCCACTTCCACTCTGGAATTTCTAATGGTTGTAGCAAACCACTCGGTCTCTGGTGCTCTGCTTTAACTTTCTGGCACGTAAAGCATTTCGCAATGCATTCCGCAACGTCCTTCTTTATATTCGGCCACCAAAAACGATGCCTGAGATCCTGGTACATCTTCGTACTCCCAGGGTGAATAGAATATCTAGAACTATGAGCTTCGCTCAGAATCTCCTCTTTGACCTCAGGTACTGGCGGTACCCAGATTCTACCTTCAAACCGTAACAGACCTTCATTATCGATCTTGAACTTGAGCTCTTCGCCATCGGTTATCCTCCTCCGAATCTTCTTGCATTCTTCATCGTGAAGTTGTGCTTCTTTCACTTTGTCTACTAGAGTAGAACTAGTGGTTACTTGAAACAACATCTCATCTGATTCCTTCGGAAGCTTCACCTCCAACTCCAATCTAGCCATCTGTTCTATTAATCGATCCTGATTAGTTAACACGTTCAGTTTCTCCCGACCTTTCCTGCTCAAAGCATTGGCGACAACGTTAGCTTTACCCGGATGGTAAAGTATCTCGCAATCGTAGTCTTTAATCAGTTCCAACCATATTCTTTGGAGCATGTTCAAATCCTTCTGGGTAAATATATACTTCCGACTCTTGTGATCTGTGTATATTTCACACTTTTCTCCATATAAGTAGTGCCTCCAAATCTTTAGGGCAAACACTACTGCCGCCAATTCTAGATCATGGGTCAGATACCCCTTCTCATAATCCTTTAGTTGACGTGACGCATAGGCAATGACTTTGCCGCTCTGCATCAACACACAACCTAATCCTTTATGTGAGGCATCGCTATATACTACGAAATTTCCCGTACTATCCGATAAAGGCAAAACAGGCGCAGTACTCAGCCTCTTCTTCAACTCCTGAAAACTCTCCTCACACTTCTCCGTCCAAACAAACTTAACTATTTTACGAGTCAAATTCGTCAAAGAAGTTGCGATTCTAGAAAAGTCCTCGATAAATCTTCGGTAATAACCAGCCAATCCCAAGAAATTCCTCACTTTGGACGGCGTCTTCGGCTGTTCCCAACTCATTACGGCCTCAACCTTCGACGGATCCACCGAAATACCATCCTTGTCAATCACGTGGACAAGAAATTACATATGTTTCAACAAAAATTCGCATTTCGAGAATTTAGCGTAAAGCTTCTGTCGTCTCAGAGCTTCTAAGGTTAGTCGTAAGTGTTCAGCATGCTCCTCCTCGGTCTTGGAATAAACTAGGATGTCATCTACGAACACTACCACGAACTTGTCCAGAAATGACTTGAACACCCTGTTCATTAGGTCCATAAATGCAGCTGGGGCATTCGTAAGACCAAATGACATCACCAAGAACTTGTAATGACCATATCGAGTCCTAAAAGCCGTTTTAGGTATATCTTTCTTCCTCACCTTCAATTGATGATACCCGCTTCTCAAATCAATTTTCGAGAAGTACTTCGCACCCTTTAACTGATCAAACAAGTCATCGATCCTAGGTAAAGGATACTTATTCTTGATCGTAACTTTATTCAACTCCCTATAATCAATGCAAAGACGCATCGATCCATCCTTCTTCTTCACGAATAAAACAGGCGCTCCCCACGGTGAAACGCTTGGTTGAATATACTTCTTGTCCAGTAATTCTTGTAGTTGAACCATCAGTTCCTTCATCTCAACCGGAGCCATTCTGTACGGAGCCTTTGAAATTGGAGCAGTTCCCGGCGCTAGATCGATCACGAACTCTATCTTCCTATCTGGCGAAAGTCCTAGCAAATGGCTCGGAAAAACGTCCACAAACTCCTTAACTACCGATATCTCTTCCACCTTCAGGCTTTCCTTACGCGTATCTACTATGTAGGCTAGATATCCCACACAGCCTTGCGTTAGAAGTTTCTTGGCTTGCATAACTGTCAGACAACTCGCTTGTCTAGAAGATTTGCTACCATAGAACACTAACTTCGACGGAGTCGTAAGGTTTACCGACTTCTTCTGACAGTCGATTATCGCCCCATGGTTGAACAACCAGTCCATACCCAGTTTGACATCGAATTCCCCAAGTTTAATTGGAATCAAATCTACTTTAAGCTCCTGACCCTTAATGTCCAATCTACAGTTCTTATTAACGCTCCTAACAGGAATAACTTCCCTATTCACAATCTCTATGTTCAAAGGGTAAACTAACTCTTCAACAGGTAAGTCTAGGGTTTTAGCAAAATCATCAGATATGAATGAACAAGTAGCACCCGAATCAAATAATACATATGCATTTATACTATTGATCGGAATAATACCTGACACCACATATTTTGATTGCACAGCATCCTGCACCGTCATATTGAATGTCCGTGTAGTAGGTCAAACAGCTTGCAATGATGCAGCGATAGTAAAAGTACTGCCGCTTCCATTCCCTCCGCTCCCTGTTGACCCCGCCGTCAGCTTCTTAGGGCAGTTGCGAGCCATGTGATCCTTGGATCCACATGTAAAGCAAGCTCCCTTCTTCGGGTTTGGGCAATTAGGCGCGATGTGGCCTTCCTGACCACAATTGAAGCACACCCGCTTCCCTTTCATGCACACGCCATTACCGCATGTAGCACATGCTTCGAACTTCCTCTTCTGCTGGCTTCCTTGCTGACTCCCAGCAGAGGTGTTGTCATACCATTTCCTCTTCTAGTTCACAGCGCTGCTACCCCCAGTCTTGGTTTCTACCTCATTCTTTTTCTTCTTATCTTGGTTGAACTTCGTCAACGCTTCGCTTCCTCCTTCAGCAAGCATGGCCTTCTCCAGCACAGCTGCAAATGTGTTCAGCTGGAACATGGAAACCTTGTTGTAGAGCCAGGGCTTCAGTCCCCGCTCAAACCTTCTCGCTTTCCTAGCGTCAGTGCTGACCTGGTATGTAGCGAACCTGGCCAACTCGTTGAACTTAGCGGCATACTCGGACACCGTCATCCCTCCCTGCTTAAGTTCTAGGAACTGGACCTCCATCTGGTCCTGGGAACTCGCTGGAAAGTACACCTCGTAGATCATTTCCTTGAAACGTTCCCACATGATGACTCATTCTCCCTCTCGGGTCTTGTTAGCCTGCCTCCAAAAACTAGCATCCGACTTCAACATGAAAGCCGCGAATGCTGTCTTCTGGTCTTCCCCTACCCTAGCCACGTCAAATACCTTCTCCATTTCCATAACCCATGTCTGAGCTTCGATAGGGTTAGTCGATCCTTTAAACTCAGGCGGTCCTACTGCCTTGAATTTCTTGAACGTAGTACCCTGCACTTGTGGCTGATTCGCAAGAGCTCCTGTCAACAGGTTCACCAACTGCTGAACCGATTTGGGATTCGTCCCATCGTTATTGTTGTTGTTCGTCGCACCCTCGGGTTTTGACGTGTTATTCTTCTTCTAGGAGGCATTTTCTATTAAGAAAATATTATTATTAGACCCTTTATTCAATTTTTTTTTTTAAAATATTCAAGTTCATACTTAAACGTTTTAAACAATTCAGTTCGCATAGAAAACATAGCACGTCAATAAACTTCTTTTATTCATTAGTCGTAGTTTAAAACATCAATCAGATAGCATTTCTGCCATTTACATCATCCTTCCTGAACTGGAAAAGTTGCAGTATTACATTATTAACTTATCCCATTCTTATCTCAAATTATGGGATTTACTTTATTTACTACAAAAAGCAACACATAAACAAAAGCTCTACTTCTACTGCTACTGCCACTGCCTAGGCATATTAATACGCCGCACAGCCTCTTTGTGTTCTTCTTCCATTACCCGAAACGACGTTCTTCGGTCCACCACATACCACGGTAAACCTTGGAACTGAGCTGGGTAGTAGAAAACACGGTCCTGAGCTCTTTCTATAGCTGTATGAAAAGCATACTCTGTTTCCCTCAGCTTGGCCTTCTTGGCTTCAGCTCGATCGGCTAGTTGATTAGCTCTCAAGCTTGACTCTTCAGCTCTGGCACGCTTCCTCGACTCCTCCTAGATGTCTTGCTTCAGCTTTGCCAGTTTAAATCGAGCAGCATCTCTATCAACCTCCATATGTATCAGGTTCCACTGTGCATCTCCTAGGTCACTTGCCATTTCCTCGATCGTCTCGTCTCGCTGCTGAATGGTTTCTTCGAGCTCTCCGACTCGACCCTGAAGCTCCACATTGCTATCGTAGACTGCCTCGTACATCTAAGCACTAGTAGAGTGAGGTGGGAATTCCTCTTCGGGATCCTCTTCCTCCTCCTCCTCCTCTTCAGATTCGTCCTCGTCCTCTTCTTCTAGAATAGGTGTTAGCTCACGCTCCCGACCAGCTACGGTGATCACTGGAGATGGCTCTCTCCTAACCAGCTTCTCCCGGACAATATGTATGTCACGGGGCTCCTCCTCTCTAGGCATCTGAGGTACATCCTCTCTAGCCTGACTAGGTTCTCCAACGTTCGACATCTTGACAAAATAATTTTAAAGTTCATTATTACGTGATAACGAATCGTCACTCTTCGAATACTAAAATGTAAACACATAGCACATAAGGTAGTTTATTATCTTTACCTAGCACACCTATCTTTTCGATCTTACCTATAAGGCTACTACCTAAGGTTTTTTCCCACCTAAGGTTTCATAACCTACAGCTCTGATACCAACCTGTGACACCCCAAATCCGGGTACTTTGTTTTCACATGATTTGGTGTTCATTTTCTAATTATAACAAACATCTACCCAATATATCTAAAAATAAATTACAATATTTATTTAGAATAATAAAATCTCCCTTAATACAAGGGTTACAACCTTCTCAAAAATCAATCTTAGGGTTACTCTAACCTTGACATAAACAATAAAGTGCGGAATAAAAACATGACATGAAAGTCTTATTACAATCATTTCAAAATAATTAAACAATTCTTCACTTGCTTTGCTTTTCCTTGCCCTTACTCGTAGACGGAGCATCAACGTTATCAACCTTAACTGAAATTGTTATTTAATGCAAGAGTGAGCAAACAACAGCTCACTGGAGTTTAACAATAATAAATACATGAAAGAATATCTTTTACAGAATCTGAACAACTTAGCTTGTTTCAATAATAAAGAATTGAATAATAATTCTCTATCAACATTAAAATTCGAATATAGAATTTATCTGAGGGTCATAAGACCTTTGAACTCTTGTCCTAGGTTATAAATATTTCTATTTAAACCTTTAACAGTCAATAAGACTATAGACCTTAACTCGTACTTAGGGTGATCAGCCCTTCGTACCATGTATTGTGCACAAACATCTTTAACGCTATACATAGTAACCTCCCCTAGTAAATAGGGTTGTTCAACTCAATAATTTGAATTCAAGTCCGCACCAAAGAAAGCTTGATTTGGATAAGCTTACAAGGGTAATTTAGAATTCACGTTCATCAACTAAGGATTAGTTGAATCGACTTTCAATAATTCATAAATAAAAGAATTATGAATTAACATATGCTTTAGAAATAAACTTAAAGAATTTAAAATAATAACTGGATCTTACTTGAACAATAAGTTAAGATCATTTCAACTAAATAAACAATTGTTCAATACAGAAATGGAAAGGACATTCTCAACAATGAATATATGGACTCAAGAAATTGTATAGAATTAACAAGTTTAGGGTTAGAAGACTTGCATAAAAATTAATACAAGATCAGGGTTTAGAAAACTTGCATAAAAATTAATACAAGATCAGGGTTTAGAAAACTTGCCTTACACGCAAGCTACTTAACTCAACCACGTACTTAAACACTTCCTATACACATTCAATTATAATAATCTAAATCAATTAACACATAACTAACTCACATAAGTGGTTAACCCTCATGGTTAATTCACTCTAATAAAATAAATAATAATAATCAACTATCACATAGTTAATTACATCACATCCGTAGTCACATTATTAAATTAATTATGTATTTAGCTAAATTATAATTTAAACACTTAATCTAATTATAATTATTTAAATTATAATTACCTTTTAAATTATAAATAATTTATAATTTATAATCAATTAAACTATATCATGCATTATAATTACACAAATTATAATAAATCATGCAATTATCAATTTATAATCCATAATTAAACATGCATTTATTAAATTATAATTACATAAATTATAATTTAAATTAATATCTAATTGATTAAAATAAATCAACTTCTATACATTATAATTTTCACAGAATTATAATTTAAATTAAATATTTACTCTTAATTATAATTAATCAAATTATAATTAAGTAACTTATTTTATAATTAAACAATTATAGCTTAATTTAAATACTATATTAAGGTTTTCAAAACTTCTTTTTCTCAAATTATGAAATTGTTAACTTCATGTTAATCACATGTTATAGTCACTGAATTCATGCTCATTATCATAACCAATTTAACATAAGGTAGCAAATAAAACTGCACAAACAAACGAAACTTACTGCCTCTGCACAGCCAGCGGCGCAGCTGCGCAGCCACAGACCTTGGCACCGGCGCAGCTGTGCAGGTGCTTAATCAATGAAAGGCGCCGGCGCAGCTGCTTCTGGCTGTGTTACCGGCGCAGCTGCGCAGGAACACGGACAGAGGCAGACATACAAGCCAACAAACGTAAAAAAATATAGCAACACAGACACTGTAAATCATACCTATGCCTTAATACTCATGCTATATATACTACTAATCACTGAATTTGTCCAATCAAAGGTTTTAAAACCTCAATTTTGACATTTTCACAAAAACTCATATATTTTCAAAAACCATTCACTATAACTCAATTTCTCAAGCAATTCCACTTTATATACATACATTATTTCTGTTATAGCAACTAGTAACATGAACAACTACCAATTTGCCCAATTCACACATATAATTCATAAATTTCTACACTAAAATCAACCAAATACATGGAATTACATAAGAACACTATTTTCACATATAAAACTTATTTTTACAGTACTTTGATTTTTAAAACAAATCATTCATAGAGTACATGTAATGGATTACAACATCCCTTAATTCATATAACATGTAATTAACAAATCCATCAATTACAATCCCAATTATTTACCAAAAACTCAAGAATACAAGAAACTAATAAACAAAAGGTGAATTATTACCTTAATCCTTGATTAAGCTTTACTAGAGGGTAAGAATAGCTCTGATAATCTTCCTTTGATTCTCAGAATTCCAACTCCTCTCAACCTTCTTTGTTAAGAAAAAAATCACAGAGTGTCTCTTCTCTGTACTTTCTTCTTCTCCTTTCTTAGTTTTAGACTAACTTTTCTAACGTAATATAACTTAGCGTAATATACATATAATCTTATAACAGTTATATTACTTAATACGTAATAATTAGTAATTTAAAATTTATCAGTAACAAGAATTCAAAAGCCATAAGGCTCTGTTTGGGTAGAACCCTTTATAAAAAAAACATATTTTTGTAACTAAGGCCCCGTTTGGTAGAAATAGGTTTAAAACAAATACAAGGGCCTTGTTTGGCAAACCCTTTATTTAAAAACAGACTATTAGCTAAGGGCTTGTTTGGAAAATAGATTTAAAATCCTTTTTCTTTTATTTTAACAAATTATTTTAATACATACTTTAATGTCATCTTTTAATCAATTAAATATTAAACAACTAATTTAATCAATTAAAATCTAACATTAATTAATCACATAAAATTGTCACATAATTATAATTACTCGCTAATTATAATTTATGTAACACTTCATCACATATTTCATCTAATTCAATTATCTCAATTAAATTAGAACTATAATATAAAATTAATATACATTAATTAAATAAATATTAAACATTCATTTAATTAATATATAACACTTAATTAATTCACTCCATAAATCACATAATTTATTTATTTACCTCAATAAATAATTCACATAAAATATTTATTTAGCTCAATAAATATTTAAAATATAAAATCACAATCGTTACAATCTTCCCTCCTTAAAAGGATTCTGTCCCCAGAATCACACATAAAAAAAATTCTCGTCTAGTACATTCTTCCCTCCTTAAAAAGATTTTGTCCCCAAAATCAATATATAAGGGGTTACACAAAACTAATCAAATAAATACGGATAAAATTTTATCCTAACATCTTCGAGTTCCCACGTGGCTTCTTCAGCACTGTGGTTCCTCCAGATTACCTTAACAGAAGGTATCACTTTATTCCTAAGTACTTGTTCCTTTCTATCAACTATTTGAACAGGCACTTCTTCATATGTTAAGTCTTTATCAAACTGTAAAGGTTCATATTCTATTACATGTTTATAATCATACGTGTAAGGTCTTAACACAGAAATATAAAAGACATTATGTATATTCTCGAGCTTCGGAGGTAATGCAATCTCGTAAGCTACCTATCTAACTTTTTGCAACACCTCAAAAGGTCCAATAAATCTGGGACTCAGCTTTCCCTTCTTACCAAATCGAATTTTTTCCTTCCAGGGAGATACTTTCAGGAACACAAAACTTCCTGGTAATAATTCTCAATTTTGTCGATGAAGATCGGCATAATTCTTCTATCTGTCTTAAGCAGCAACTAATCTTGTTCTGATCAACTTCGCAATTTCGGCAATTTGTTGTACCAATTCTGGTCCCTACAATTGACGTTCACCTACTTCATCCCAGCACAAAGGAGTTCTGCATTTTCTGCCGTAGAACGCTTCGTAAGGCGGCATGCCAATACTCGCATGATGACTATTGTTATAGGCGAACTCCACCAACGATAGATGATCCTCCCAGCTTCCTTTAAAGTCCATTACATAAGCTCTCAGCATATCCTCAAGCGTCTGAATCGTTCTCTCGCTCTGTCCATCAGTATGAGGATGATACGCTGTACTCATTCGCAATTGCGTTCCCAGATATTCTTGCAATCGCTTCCAAAAATTAGACGTAAAACGTGGATCTCTGTCGGACATAATTGACACCGGAACACCGTGTCTAGAAATAATTTCCTTCACGTATAGCTTCGCTAGCTTATCCAGGTTGTAGGCCAAATGTGGCCATGCAATCACAACGTATACAATTAAACCATAGATACATGCGAGAAGGTCATACAAATTGTAATATGCATGCTTGCGATTGTCCACATCCTTTATTCATAACTAGCATTGTTTGTTACTTTAGAAACATGCGTAAACCCGTACTTGGTTAACTTCTTATTGGATTTTAACAAGCGAGTACACACGTATGGTATACTAGTGATGTTATATTCATTATTAAGCATGTTAAAAATATCAGAATATGGATTCTAATACAACATGTTAAGTCCATGTTCAAAGTCCATGTTTCGTTAATAAGTTCTATTAACGAAGTCTAACATGTTCATGTTACCTTAAGATACATATATACACAAGTTATCACATCCTTCATGAATCTCTAAACCATAATAACATGTAGTGAAAGTCAGAATATAAATATAACATATTCAAGTCTCTCTTTATAACTTTAAGTTCCTTTTTAAACATATATGTCGTTTTGTCAAAAAGGTATACCATCTTGGTTTAAACATGCTTACGTTAGGCCTATGTACTCATACATATGTTCTACTCATGTTCACGTGCTTTCCTTATCTATACAAGTAACTACCACATAGCAGTTTTAGGAACAAAATTAGATTCTGGTTCCAGAGGCTGGCGCAGCGCAGCTGCGCCTCAGTAGTAAACTGGCGCAGCTGCGCCGTGCTTCGGCCAGCACCAGTGAGCTCCCTGCTTCGGCAGTTCCCAGCCCAAACACAAATTTACTTCATGAACTTGATTGTGATCAGTCACATTGGCTTATTAACACATGTATAAGACTATATAACAACTAAGAACATGTCCTAATCTAATCTAGTATGAATTGAAATCAAAATCAAGAATTGGAAATTTTGACAGTAAGAAAAATATAGAACATGAATGAAGAGCATGGAAAGATAATTATACCTCTGTTAGATAATTGAACTTGCTGCTACTTCACAATGCTATTATACTGATATATGTATATGCTCTCAACTTATCAACTCAAACAAAATCTCAGCAAGGTGAAATGAGAAGGAAGGAAGCCATATTTATAGAGAAAACAAAATACAGACAATGCAATTGCCTACCATTTCAAACTAACAGAAATTTGAATTGCATGCTAGATAAGAGGAAGTTGGTAGATAGTTGGTGGAATGCATCATGAGAGCCACTCCTCATATAATTATGAGCTAGGATTGCTTGGGAGAAGAATGAGGAAGTAGACTAGCCCTTGAGGTTTTCACGTGTATGAGAGGAAGGAGGAATGGACAAGCCATATATCTCAGCATTTTATTAGTACACAACCCTTAAATTATTATACACACATAACATACTTCCTACTCTTATGTTATATTATATATACCTATTGTCCATACATAGGTTATAACTTAATGTCACAATATAAATTTGCATAAGGAATACTTCAATATAGTGAAGGTGACTTGTACGCATATAATCCATGTACATTCTGTTAATACCGGATATAATTTAATCAGATACTATCACATTATTAAATTCTACAATCAATAATTGATTACAATATATTCATGATATATTATTTTACTGTATACACACTCACCTTGTCACATAGGCATTATCATGTATTCCTATATAGTTTTAACATAATCACATTATGCTTCATGTAATATATGGTTTCTATGTGTAATATATTCGTATTGCATTATATAACATAGTTTATGAATATACATGCATGGTCACACTTAAGTGTCTCTCTATAATATAGTTGTATTCCATATACTTTATATATTCAAGTATTGCACATTTGCACATATTAATTAATATAATCTTATTATATTAATCACTCACTTATTTGTTTTATTATTCATAAGGTCAAATAAATAGACTATTTATCTCGTTGATTAACAATAATATTAATTAATTTATTCCTCATTGATTATTAATTACACCAAATTAATAATCATAGGATTAATTATTACATTAACAAATATAAATCTCAGCACAATTATAAACAAGTGGTTTATTATTATTATATTTCTTGCAATAATAATAATCACATATTATTAATCAACCATAGTTAATATCCCACAACAATCAATTAATATTCTCTAATAACAATTAACAATTAATTAATTGTTCACTTAAAAATTCTTCGTCAATTAATATAATTATTAATATTTCCCATCACTGTGCCACACTAGGCTCTCAACGAGTTTATCGTAAACTCCACATTTTTCTCAATTGTCATAGATATTCAATTTAATATAATTGAATTAATCATTCTCATAACACAAAATCATTTATATTCAAATAAATTCTCATTTCCATTAATATATTTATTTAATAATATTAGGAAATTCTCGGGTATTACACTTCTTCATATGTTAAGTCTTTATCAAACTGTAAAGGTTCATATTCTATTACATGTTTATAATCATGCTTGTAAGGTCTTAACACAGAAATATGAAAGACATTATGTATATTCTCGAGCTCCGGAGGTAATGCAATCTCGTAAGCTACCTCGCCAACTTTTCGCAACACCTCAAAAGGTCCAATAAATCTGGGACTTAGCTTTCCCTTCTTACCAAATCGAATCTTTCCCTTCCAGGGAGATACTTTCAGGAACACAAAACATCCTAGTAATAATTCTCGATTTTGTCGATGAAGATCGGCATACTTCTTCTATCTGTCTTAAGCAGCAACTAATCTTGTTCTGATCAGCTTCACAATTTCAGCTGTTTGTTGTACCAATTCTGGTCCCAATAATTGACGTTCACCTACTTCATCACAGCAGAAAGGAGTTCTGCATTTTCTGCAGTATAACGCTTCGTAAGGCGGCATGCCAATACTCGCATGATGACTATTGTTATAGGCGAACTCCACCAACGGTAGATGATCCTCCCAGCTTCCTTTGAAGTCCATCACATTAGCTCTCAGCATATCCTCAAGCGTCTGAATCGTTCTCTCGCTCTGTCCATCAGTCTGAGGATGATACGCTGTACTCATTCGCAATTGCGTTCCCAGATATTCTTGCAATCGCTTCCAGAAATTAGACGTAAAACGTGGATCTCTGTCGGACACAATTGACACCGGAACAACATGTCTAGAAATGATTTCCTTCACGTATAGCTTCGCTAGCTTATCCAGGTTGTACTTAACCCTGATCTGCAAAAATTGGGCTGACTTCGTCAGTCGATCCACTATAACCCATATCGCATCAAATCCCTTCTGAGTCGTTGGAAGACCCACCATAAAATTCATCGTGATGTACTCCCACTTCCACTCTGGAATTTCTAATGGTTGTAGCAAACCACTCGGTCTCTGGTGCTCTGCTTTAACTTTCTGGCACGTAAAGCATTTCGCAATGCATTCCGCAACGTCCTTCTTTATATTCGGCCACCAAAAACGATGCCTGAGATCCTGGTACATCTTCGTACTCCCAGGGTGAATAGAATATCTAGAACTATGAGCTTCGCTCAGAATCTCCTCTTTGACCTCAGGTACTGGCGGTACCCAGATTCTACCTTCAAACCGTAACAGACCTTCATTATCGATCTTGAACTTGAGCTCTTCGCCATCGGTTATCCTCCTCCGAATCTTCTTGCATTCTTCATCGTGAAGTTGTGCTTCTTTCACTTTGTAGAGCCAGGGCTTCAGTCCCCGCTCAAACCTTCTCGCTTTCCTAGCGTCAGTGCTGACCTGGTATGTAGCGAACCTGGCCAACTCGTTGAACTTAGCGGCATACTCGGACACCGTCATCCCTCCCTGCTTAAGTTCTAGGAACTGGACCTCCATCTGGTCCTGGGAACTCGCTGGAAAGTACACCTCGTAGATCATTTCCTTGAAACGTTCCCACATGATGACTCATTCTCCCTCTCGGGTCTTGTTAGCCTGCCTCCAAAAACTAGCAGCCGACTTCAACATGAAAGCCGCGAATGCTGTCTTCTGGTCTTCCCCTACCCTAGCCACGTCAAATACCTTCTCCATTTCCATAACCCATGTCTGAGCTTCGATAGGGTTAGTCGATCCTTTAAACTCAGGCGGTCCTACTGCCTTGAATTCCTTGAACGTAGTACCCTGCACTTGTGGCTGATTCGCAAGAGCTCCTGTCAACAGGTTCACCAACTGCTGAACCGATTTGGGATTCGTCCCATCGTTATTGTTGTTGTTCGTCGCACCCTCGGGTTTTGACGTGTTATTCTTCTTCTAGGAGGCATTTTCTATTAAGAAAATATTATTATTAGACCCTTTATTCAATTTTTTTTTTTAAAATATTCAAGTTCATACTTAAACGTTTTAAACAATTCAGTTCGCATAGAAAACATAGCACGTCAATAAACTTCTTTTATTCATTAGTCGTAGTTTAAAACATCAATCAGATAGCATTTCTGCCATTTACATCATCCTTCCTGAACTGGAAAAGTTGCAGTATTACATTATTAACTTATCCCATTCTTATCTCAAATTATGGGATTTACTTTATTTACTACAAAAAGCAACACATAAACAAAAGCTCTACTTCTACTGCTACTGCCACTGCCTAGGCATATTAATACGCCGCACAGCCTCTTTGTGTTCTTCTTCCATTACCCGAAACGACGTTCTTCGGTCCACCACATACCACGGTAAACCTTGGAACTGAGCTGGGTAGTAGAAAACACGGTCCTGAGCTCTTTCTATAGCTGTATGAAAAGCATACTCTGTTTCCCTCAGCTTGGCCTTCTTGGCTTCAGCTCGATCGGCTAGTTGATTAGCTCTCAAGCTTGACTCTTCAGCTCTGGCACGCTTCCTCGACTCCTCCTAGATGTCTTGCTTCAGCTTTGCCAGTTTAAATCGAGCAGCATCTCTATCAACCTCCATATGTATCAGGTTCCACTGTGCATCTCCTAGGTCACTTGCCATTTCCTCGATCGTCTCGTCTCGCTGCTGAATGGTTTCTTCGAGCTCTCCGACTCGACCCTGAAGCTCCACATTGCTATCGTAGACTGCCTCGTACATCTAAGCACTAGTAGAGTGAGGTGGGAATTCCTCTTCGGGATCCTCTTCCTCCTCCTCCTCCTCTTCAGATTCGTCCTCGTCCTCTTCTTCTAGAATAGGTGTTAGCTCACGCTCCCGACCAGCTACGGTGATCACTGGAGATGGCTCTCTCCTAACCAGCTTCTCCCGGACAATATGTATGTCACGGGGCTCCTCCTCTCTAGGCATCTGAGGTACATCCTCTCTAGCCTGACTAGGTTCTCCAACGTTCGACATCTTGACAAAATAATTTTAAAGTTCATTATTACGTGATAACGAATCGTCACTCTTCGAATACTAAAATGTAAACACATAGCACATAAGGTAGTTTATTATCTTTACCTAGCACACCTATCTTTTCGATCTTACCTATAAGGCTACTACCTAAGGTTTTTTCCCACCTAAGGTTTCATAACCTACAGCTCTGATACCAACCTGTGACACCCCCAAATCCGGGTACTTCGTTTTCACATGATTTGTTGTTCATTTTCTAATTATAACAAACATCTACCCAATATATCTCAAAATAAATTACAATATTTATTTAGAATAATAAAATCTCCCTTAATACAAGGGTTACAACCTTCTCAAAAATCAATCCCAGGGTTACTCTAACCTTGACATAAACAATAAAGTGCGGAATAAAAACATGACATAAAAGTCTTATTACAATCATTTCAAAATAATTAAACAATTCTTCACTTGCTTTGCTTTCCCTTGCCCTCACTCGTAGACGGAGCATCAACGTTATCAACCTTAACTAAAATTATTATTTAATGCAAGAGTGAGCAAACAACAGCTCACTAGAGTTTAACAATAATAAATACATGAAAGAATATCTTTTAAAGAATCTGAACAACTTAGCTTGCTTCAATAATAAAGAATTGAATAATAATTCTCTATCAACATTAAAATTCGAATATAGAATTTATATGAGGGTCATAAGACCTTTGAACTCTTGTCCTAGGTTATAAATATTTCTATTTAAACCTTTAACAGTCAATAAGACTATGGACCTTAACTCGTACTTAGGGGGATCAACCCTTCGTACCATATATTGTGCACAAACATCTTAACGCTATGCGTAGTAACCTCCCTTAGTAAATAGGGTTGTTCAACTCAGTAATTTGAATTCAAGTCCGCACCAAAGAAAGTTTGGTTTGGATAAGCTTACAAGGGTAATTTAGAATTCACGTTCATCAACTAAGGATTAGTTGAATCGACTTTTAATAATTCATAAATAAAAGAATTATGAATTAACATATGCTTTAGAAGTAAACTTAAAGAATTTAAAATAATAACTAGATCTTACTTGAACAATAAGTTAAGATCATTTCAACTAAATAAACAATTGTCCAATACAGAAATGGAAAGGACATTCTCAACAATGAATATATGAACTCAAGAAATTGTATAGAATTAACAAGTTTAGGGTTAGAAGACTTGCATAAAAATTAATACAAGATCAGGGTTTAGAAAACTTGCAAAAAAATTAATACAAGATCAGGGTTTAGAAAACTTGCCTTACGCGCACGCTACTTAACTCAACCACGTACTTAAACACTTCCTATACGCATTCAATTATAATAATCTAAATCAATTAACACATAACTAACTCACATAAGTGGTTAACCCTCATGGTTAATTCACTCTAATAAAATAAATAATAATAATCAACTATCACATAGTTAATTACATCACATCCGTAGTCACATAATTAAATTAATTATGTATTTAGCTAAATTATAGTTTAAACACTTAATCTAATTATAATTATTTAAATTATAATTACCTTTTAAATTATAAACAATTTATAATTTATAATCAATTAAACTATATCATGCATTATAATTACACAAATTATAATAAATCATGCGATTATCAATTTATAATCCATAATTAAACATGCATTTATTAAATTATAATTACATAAATTATAATTTAAATTAATATCTAATTGATTAAAATAAATCAACTTCTATACATTATAATTTTCACAGAATTATAATTTAAATTAAATATTTACTCTTAATTATAATTAATCAAATTATAATTAACTTATTTTATAATTAAACAATTATAGCTTAATTTAAATACTATATTAAGGTTTTCAAAACCTCTTTTTCTCAAATTATGAAATTGTCAACTTCATGTTAATCACATGTTATAGTCACTGAATTCATGCTCATTATCATAACCAATTTAACATAAGCTAGCAAATAAAACTGCACAAACAAACGAAACTTACTGCCTCTGCACAGCCAGCAGCGCAGCTGCGTAGCCACAGACCTTGGCACCGGCGCAGCTGTGCAGGTGCTTAATCTATGAAAGGCGCCGGCGCAGCTGCGCTGCTTCTGGCTGTGTTACCGGCGCAGCTGTGTAGGAACACGGACAAAGGCAGACAGCAACGGCAACCTGTTTCACCGATTAACCCATACAAGCCAACAAACGGAAAAATATAGCAACACAGACACTGTAAATCATACCTATGCCTTAATACTCATGCTATATATACTACTAATCACTGAATTTGTCCAATCAAAGGTTTTAAAAACTCAATTTTGACATAACCATTCACTGTAACTCAATTTCTCAAGCAATTCCACTTTATATACATACATTATTTCTGTTATAGCAACTAGTAACATGAACAACTACCAATTTGCACAATTCACACATATAATTCATAAATTTCTACACTAAAATCAACCAAATATATGAAATTCCATAAGAACACTATTTTCACATATAAAACTTATTTTTACAGTACTTTGATTTGTAAAACAAATCATTCATAGCATACATGTAATGGATTACAACATCCCTTAATTCATATAACATGTAATTAACAAATCCATCAAATACAATCCCAATTATTTACCAAAAACTCAAGAATACAAGAAACTAATAAACAAGAGGTGAATTATTACCTTAATCCTTGATTAAGCTTTACTAGAGGGTAAGAATAGCTCTGATAATCTTCCTTTGGTTCTCAGAATTCCAACTCCTCTCAACCTTCTTTGTTAAGAAAAAAAATCACAGAGTGTCTCTTCTTTGTACTTTCTTCTTCTCCTTTCTTAGTTTTAGACTAACTTTTCTAATGTAATATAACTTAGCGTAATATACATATAATCTTATAACAGTTATATTACTTAATACGTAATAATTAGTAATTTAAAATTTATCAGTAACAAGAATTCAAAAGCCATAAGGCTCTGTTTGGGTAAAACCCTTTATAAAAAAACATATTTTTATAACTAAGGCCCCGTTTGGTAGAAATAGGTTTAAAACATATACAAGGGTCTTGTTTGGCAAACCCTTTATTTAAAAACAGATTATTAGCTAAGGCCTTGTTTGGAAAATAGATTTAAAATCCTTTTTCTTGTATTTTAACAATTCATTTTAATACATATTTTAATGTCATATTTTAATCAATTAAATATTAAATAACTAATTTAATCAATTAAAATATAACATTAATTAATCACATAAAATTGCCACATAATTATAATTACTCGTTAATTATAATTTATGTAACACTTCATCACATATTTCATCTAATTCAATTATCTCAATTAAATTAGAACTATAATATAAAATTAATATACATTAACTAAATAAATATTAAATATTCATTTAATTAATATATAACAATTAATTAATTCACTCCATAAATCACATAATTTATTTATTTAACTCAATAAATAATTCACATAAAATATTTATTTAACTCAATAAATATTTAAAATATAAAATCACAATCGTTACACACTTAATGTAATGAGCAGATATCAGTCGAATATAGGAGAAGAGCACTGAAATGCAGTGAAAAATATCCTAAAGTACTTACGAAGGACTAAGGATGTATTTCTTGTATACGGTGGGTCTGAATTAAAACTCGAGGGCTTCACAGACTCAAGTTTTCAAACGGACCAAGATGACAGTAAATCTATTTCGGGGTATGTGTTTACCTTGAACAGAGGCGCAGTGAGTTGGAGGAGTTCCAAGCAGCAAACAGTTGCGGATTTAGTGATAGTGGCAGAGTATATAGCTGCAAGTGAAGCTGCAAAGGAAGCTGTTTGGATGAAGAAGTTCATAACCGAACTTGGTGTGGTTACTAGCATTGGAGGAGCAGTCCCCTTGTAATGTGACAACACCGGAGCAGTTGTGCAGGCTAAGGAACCCAGGTCTCATCAGAAATCCAAACACGTGTTGCGGCGATTTCACTTGATCAGGGAGATCATTGAAAGAGGAGACGTCACCTTGGAGCATGTAGACTCTCAAGATAACATTACAGATCTATTTACTAAATCTTTAACACAACAGCAGTTTGATCGTCACTTAGAGAAGATGGGTATGAGATACCATGGCGATTGGCTTTAGTGCAAGTGGGAGATTGATAGTAGTGTGTATACAAGCCAATCATGTATGATGATAAAACACATACTTTGTAAATAATTTTATTCATTTATTAATAAAAGTATTCATTTATTAAAGGCATTTAATTATCTACATGATGTTATTTTTATAATATGTAAATAACCCATAGTTTTAAGCAATGCTTTTAGAATCATGATGTTGATCATGTTAATGAGACCTAAATTCTTAGAAAGCTTAAAACTAAAATAGTTCCAAATCGTTGGATTACTAAATAGGGGATTAGTAAATTCGGATAGATTGGTACATATGTTGCTTGCTTATTGGATGAGGATGATTGATCTCATGATCATTTGTGTGGAAACACTAAAGCATGTATGTAGATGCTTATTCGAGAATAAGTTCACTGAATGTGACTCGCTATGGAATACCTAATGGAGTTTTACTTGTCTGTCAATAGGAATTCGTAATGTGATAGTAGTACAAGTGATCCTTGAATTTGAGATCATCATAGTATCTTGTATGTAATGAATTATACTTTGACTTATTCCTTAAAAACCCTTAGGGTATATCAAATGGTATACTTGGGTATAATGAGTTACATATAGAGATAATGAATGATCAATAAAGAATCTACCACTTCCAGTAAAAGAAGAAATATGTCCTATATGATTCGTTAAATGACAACCCAATAGTCTTTGGCCAAGGCAGAATGAAATTAGAAAGGAGTTTCTAATTTGCATTATTTGGAGTTGTGCATTTTCCAATCGAAATAAATATAATTAAATAAAATAAGACTTGACAGTAATTTCATGTCTTATATTTAATTGGGACATTGTATGGTGGAAGGATTGAATTGTATGGTAACTATTTACTCATATGTTCTTTTATGATTAATGTTGAAATCTATATTATTTGGAAAGTCGTTGATCGCTAGGGAGGCTTATGTGACGCCCCCAAATCCGGGTTCCTCTCTTTCCTCGGATCCGGTGCAATCACGATACTACTATCATCGAACTATTACATCATTTATTCATTACTAAAAGAATACAACTTTGCTTATTATAATTTAGCATATAAATTCTATTCATATCCAAGATCTCGTCTTTACATCATATTCGATGTTACTAAAATACAGAATAACTTAAACTTTTCAATATCCTTTGAATAAATTCTTCTTATTAATTTCATAACTTGAATCAATTACAATTCTCGAATCAACTATAAAATATGATTCAGTCTATTTGAGTTATCGTATAACGTTTACAACTCGACTTGATAATCTCTATGTATCAACTAATACATCTTTACAGTATGACAAGTTTTAAACAACGTATACAATTATCAAGTACAACTCTTAGAACCTAAACATGGTTCAAATGATAATCTAAATAGTATTCTTCGTTGCGATACTATCTATCTTTATTAATCAAGAAGCACGAAATCTTTACCGTGAATCCTTTACTTGCAAAAGTGGTTATTTGCAAGAGTGAGCTCGACAGCTCAGCAATTCTAACAGTTTTCATGCATCACATAGCATACAACATCATACTCAGTTCATGCATTTATAAATAATTTATATTTACTACGAATGTTAATTTTCACATAACAAGTATATCATCAAAGATCAACTTTCAATCTCATTTATATCTCATATACAGTTCATATATAAGTTTACATTATCACAGCATAATATAATTCAACTAACAGTTATTGAATTCATATATCAAATAGGAACTGAAAGACTTGCCTGATTCGTAGTTTAATAACTACGACTTTACTACTTAAGATATCTGCACTTCGTGTAATCCTACACAATTTATATCAATCATAGAGATCACACCCATCAGTTATACACTTCCACACATCCTCAATATAATAATAAGTATTACATTATTTTCTATCTTGGCTCTTAGAACCTTGTTTCACTTTCCTATCATACGCTTAGTATCGTTAGGTGCGTATAGTTATACCTCATTTACACTATATATCACACAATTACTTATCTATGTGTTCGACACATAGTTAAACCTCATACATATATAATCTATATTGCTCTTACGTTTCTCAAACCTTATCGAAACCATTACATTCAAACTTTCTAAGTTTCACCTTTCAAAATCCTTGTCATACTTAAATTAGTCAAGCAAGGCTACTATGTTCATCATGTATGCATGTCTATAAGGGCTGTAACCCAAGTTTTAAAACCTAGCATGCTCGTTCAAATCCAATTCAAAGTTACATGGTTTTCATGTCGGACTTTCATACACCTTAAGTAATTCAAGTCCATGCTTCAAGGTCAACTACTAAGGTCATGTTATCACATAACAATGCTAAACGATACTAAGTAGGCATGCTCGTGTTTATACTACACATGTATACTTAATCACATAGTTTATGCTTTAGAAATTCATTTTCTTGAATATGCGTGCATAGGTGAAATTCATGTTTCATCACATGATGCTCATATTAACATGTCTATAGGCATAATGAATCCTAATACACATGCTCGTATGATCATAATGTAACTCACACCGTGTTTAATGCTATTACCTTTCATAGTCTAAGTTTTTTTATAAAAATCGCACTAAGCCAACAAGGGTAACTAAGTATATGCAAAGTACCTCGTAATCACGACTCTCACATATTAGAACACATATATATGCCACTTTTGCATACTCAAATGATCAAAATGTGGACAACTTATATATATGTCCAAAAACTCTAAGTTTGTCTTTTGAAATCATTTTCAATTTAAACAATGTGTTCTGTTGTATGCTCAATACCTTCGACTCATATGTCAAGCATATCTAAACCATATGATCATACTTAAAAAGTTAGAATATAAACATGACTTATATACGCCAAAACTCGTTAATAAACATTAAGTTTTCATTAAAAACTCCACTACAACAAGGTATAATTGTTTACTATTAGCCAAGGTAACTGATTAACTACCTTCATACCTATTGATACACATAACCAAGACACTTACACATGTCTCAAAAGTCCGACTCAAAGAACACAAAATTTGTCAAGTCTCATTTTCAAAACTTTAAGTTTTCTTTTATGAAATCATGTTAAACCAACTAATACAACTCACTACGTGCATGACAATCTTAGTACACATGTCAGACCCCCTTTATGCAGTTATTAGAGTCTAACTAGTATGGTTAATCAACCAAAAAACATAAAATCACCAACAGTTTCTGCCGAGGGGCGCGGCCGCGCCCCATTTGTACTTTCCAGACCAGGAGCTTGACAGCTTCGGTAGTTTCTTAGCCCAACTCAGAAATTTTCTTATCAATTCGATTCTAAATCAGCCATGTAACAGTTCTATAATATCTTGAAGTTTGTATAACACATAAAAACCATATTCCACGCTTCAATTACCATCTAAACTATAAAATCAAGAACTTGCCATTAAAGAACAAAAATGGGAAAAGGTAGGAATTATACCTCTACTATGGAGTTAGACTTACTGCTACACTAATTCTTCCTTAATGGAAACTTAGTATACTAACTCTACTTATCAACATCTCAACAATTGAAATGGGAAGAAGGGAAGAGCTCATTATATAGGCAATCCCTTATCCAGTCCATGCCTCTACTCACCAATCAAACCAAAGGAATGAGCAATTGTATGGTGGTTAACAAGAAGTAGGTGGGAAGTTGGTGAAATCCATAATGAAAACCCACTCCCCCATACTCATTTGCTCTACAAATGCTGAAATTGAGAAGAGCTAGAGTAGCTAGCCTTCATGAGGTTTCACGTGTGGAAGAGAAGGAACTCATATTATGGGACAAGCAATTTATAACTCAGCAAAAAACAACTTGGCAGTGAAATTACTTAGGTTATATATAATATATGCACATTACATTTCATACACTTAAGGTATAATATATATACAAATTTTATTTCATATAACTTAGGTTATAAATGAATTACAAATGTAACTTTCAATTACAATATATCAAGTAAGGGTACACATAGATATTTCTCATATAATCCATGTATATTTTATCACACCGATATACTTTAACCGGATATTATCACATTACATAATGGTTATTATTTCAATTATAATAACTTATTGAAGTATTCATCAATTACAATTGCTTACTCTTTAACATATCCCCATGGTACTAATTAAGGTTTACCCACACACATGTAGTCACATAAACATTATTATGCAACCTACATAATACAATTAAGTTTACTATATAGTTACACTACACTTTACACTACTATACGATATACTTTTAATATCGCATGCTTGCACATAGGAGTTGATAAATTACTTATCTTATCAATTAATTAATAATAATATTAATTAATCACTTCCTCGTAAATCAATAAAATTATTAATCTCTATAATAATTAATTAACATTTATATGATTAATTATCACATTAAATAAATATAAATCTTATTATATTTATAACCAATATACTTATTATTATGCTATCACTCGCAATAATAATAATTCAGCATATCATCAAATAATTACTAGATACTAGTATATTGTCCATAACAATAATTAATATTATAAGTCAATATATCTCATTCCTCATCAATACAATTCCGATTATATCTATAATCAATTTCCTTATTATTATACTATCACTAGTCATAATAATAAAGCGACATACTATAATAACAACAATTAATATAGATTAATTATTTAATTAATAAATCCTCCATCCTTGAATTAATTAGTTCATCGTTGGATCTATTATCGTGCCACACAAGGCATATCTCACAAGCTTACATTAAGCTTATTCTCATTCTCAACACTTATTTATTTTCACCACACTTATTATTCTTTTAATATAATATTTGTGTCACTCAAGTACTCAAATGCTAAATTATCTCAATTAATTATACTTATAATAGGTACAACCTTTACCCTTATAGTAATTAATATATATACTCTATTAATTATTCAAATAATAATATTCACGATCAAATAATAACTTAAGTAATTTAATATATTAAAATAACTTAGTTTCCTTTCATTAATTAAACTCCCTTGAAAATACATTAGAAATTATGTATTTAGCCATAACATAAAATATTATGTTTTCTCCAAATTCATTATTAGAAAATAATTTACTTATTGTCTCAAGATATTATAATTAATATAATATCTATTAGAAATAATCACATATACGGCACATGTACATTATATATAAAAAATAGGTAATAAGTTAATTTTATAATAAATTATTTTCATCAATTTATTTACATATAGTAAATACGTTTTAATATATTTACTATATTAATTAATCACACCTCATACAAAATATATAAGGTAATATTATTATTCAAAAATAAAATTTCCTCCTTTTATTAAAATAATTCAATATTAAAAGTTATTTTAATATCCTTTGTTAGAAATATATAATTATTATTTCTCTCGCTCTCTATAAATTGTTCCCAAAATAATTTCTTCAAATATTAAATATTTATATAAAATATAATGATTTCCATCTCCCTTTAATAACGTATGTATATTTATTAACGTTATTCGTACATTAGACTTTCTCACATATTACTATTCTAAGTAATATATATAAAAGTACCAACTACAATTACATATTCAACACACATATTAATTCACTCCTTTACTTAAGTAAATTAAACCATGTACTATATCACCATAGTTAATTAAGGTTCAATATTCACATTATATTATTCCATAATATAACTCTCAACTTAAATTAACCAATATTTATTCATAAAGATATTTAATGCCACCAACTTCTATGATAAAATAATTCTATAAATTATTTTAATATCGATAAAAAATTCTATCAACTTCCTTTATCTTAATTAAATCGTCTCTACGATAAACAACAATATATATTAATAATATATTTATTAATCACATATTACGTAGCTCATATAACCCTATGTAATACAATACTTCATTCCTCATAACACCCATATATATATTCGAACCCATCTCATGCCTTAAGAATTTTATTTATTAAATTCTTATTTAATAATATCTGAAAATTCGGGTTCTTACAGCTTATCCCTATTGTAGAATAAATATTATTTATTTAAATAGATTATTAGTTTAATTTATTTATTTAAATAAGATTAGAATTGTTCTAATTGATTTATTCACAATCAGTTTAATATGGAGAACCTAAAAGGTCACACCATAAAAGGAACAATAATTATTTAAGAAGGTAATTGCATAATCGTAATAATGCATTAAGTGTAATTAATTTAATCTATGGTGATAGAATAAATTAAATAGCTTAATGTTTATTATTTAATATTTTGAAAATATTAAATATAAATTAATAAGAGGAGTCTTATTAATATTATTACAATTATTATTATTTTAATTTCTAAAAGAGTTTAGGAATTAATTTAATATTAGTACTCTCATTTATTCCTAATAAGATTATTAGACAAATTAATTAAATGAATTTAATTAGTTAATCCCAATGTGGTGGGAAGCCTAAATTAATTAAAGGAGTTTAATTAATTAATTGAAACCCCGTGTCTAATAAAATTAGAAGGGTTGACCAATATCTATGTTAACGCCACGATCTCGCCTTGCGCCTCAACCACGAAAAGCACACCTAATCCTGCACAGTGAACGCGTCAGCACCGGATCTCGACGGTTTTGGGCCGCCGGGGATAGCTCCGGTGTGAGAATAAGTACAGGTCGGAGAAAAATAGTTTAACAATGGAGGTTGTGTGCTTTAGTGTCTAGAGAGAAAGAAAATGTTTGTTACCCCCCTTGTGTAGTGCTCTGTCCTCATATATTATCTCACCACCTTGCCTGTTTTCCCCCCCGATCTTTTCGTCAGTTGGCTGTCTGCAGGCTTTTTCCTCCTTACTCTTCCCCCCGTTCACATTGTGTCAACTCCTCATTAATGAAGGTGGCTACAGACGGCTGGGCCCATCACCTCAATCAGCCGTTTGTTAATCCCACAGATTAGGGATAATCTTTAGTCCATAAGCTGCCACCTGTCATCCACTACCAGCTCCAACCCAAAGTTTATCTGAATAATCATTTAGACGATAGCCCAATACTTCAAGGATAAAAATGGGTCTGACCCGGAAAGCCCACAATGAATAAGAACTGTCCAACTCAAGATATTCATGGCCCAACAATCTATATAAGAGGAGTCTTATAATAGATATCAGTTGATGAAATAATAATTGTTGGAGAATACTCCTTTTCTATAGAGGATAGAAAACTAGGGTTTAGCCAACCACTCTCCTTCTTGATAATTCCTTTTCCTTGGTGGATCACCTCTAGAGGCCAAACACTTGGGTAGTTAACTTTGATCAAAGGAAGGAATCTAACCCAAAAATTCAAGGAGATCACGAAGAGTAAGGAGTTAAACTCGTACTTATGTAAGCTTCGTTCTACAAGGGTATGATTCCATAACTTCTTATTTATCGTTTTAAATTAAAAATTTGCATGAAGGATGATCCGGGTAATGGTTTTGTAGAAATTTTTGAAACTCTGATATACCATACTTCCGCTAATTTTTGCAATTTGATTGCATCACGATTTCGTACAAACCCTACAAAAACATCCATTCATTAAAAATAATGGTAATTACATTATTCTTATCACATTACAAGTGTGACTTAACTAGTCACTATATCTACATAATAGTTTAATCTAACTATTCTTCAAGTCTTGGCTTGATCTTCTCGCTTGTTGTTCATAACGTGAACAGTACTTCATCTTGCGACGCTAATGGTATTCGCAACTATAGCATCTCACCATAGCAGGACATCGATCCTCTTGATCTTTATTAGGTCCTTTAATACATACTACCGTCGTTCGCTAAAAATGTTTTTATTTCAAGCAAGTGTGAGCATTCAATTGCTCAACAAGTCATAGCAGTTGAATATAACAACTTAAGAATCAAAATTCTTTTAAGTCTTCAATAACCGAACAATGGTTATGAAGTAGCTCGAATAATAGGAATACGTTCTGGTTCCTATCATTTTAACATATATATCACATTTTCTTTGTCATACTTTTATCCTTCCACCTTTTCCATACATACTATGTCTGGCTAGAATCATTAACACAAACTTAACAAGTACGTTTTATGAATAAATCGAACTCTTTCACACTTAGCAGTTTAATCATATACCAGTTCATTTCACTTAAACACCGAAGTGTTAACATTGTGGCACAAGGCCTCATCCTTACCAACATTATACACATCACATTATCTTGTACAAACATTACACATTTGCACATATGAAATACTTCCTCACGTTCAACATCTGAAGAAGTTATGAAACTAACATTCATAATAAAGTATGAACGAAGTTTAGAAACTTGCCTTAGCGTTGCGTACCGCTTACGCCTTATCCTTCATCGTAATCCCTATAAAGCATATAGGAAACACACATATCCATTAGTCATATACTTGACTTAGGCATATTTAAACTTTACTTTACTTCTTATGGTTCGCGTTCTTGTATTTAAGTTTCCGCGACCAATCCTCATATTCATTTATTCTATTCTTTCACTATCATTACTCTTAGTACACATCGAGTCTCTAACAGTAGTCAGATATAGTACACTGAGTGGTTTCCCGCAAACAACCAACAAATTAGTTTCCCGTCTCATCTACACTGTATTACACAGTGAGTTAGATCGGTTGCTATTTCGTATATACCGTCGCTCTCTGACAAAATCGTTTAGCCCAGATAATATATCTCGACCATTATAGACTACGACTGCATTACCTTTTTAGACTTAACTTCTCCGAACCATTATAACTATAATGTTCGTTAATTTAACCTTCATTACATTTCTTACAACGTCCGGTCCATACGACTCGGAACGTTATTCACATTATTACCATTACCTCATCTTGTTCAACGTTAAACGTTCTTCATTCTCTTTTTACCGTTCGTTACGGCTTATTACATCTTATTATGCCAACCTTCGTTAACGTCTAAGTAATAAAACCAATGTATACTTAGAACGTTTACTCAACGCCGATACGATTCACGAGAATCGTTCACGTATCATGCGTTCATGTTACTCGTCTCTTACTCTCATTCAACCTTTACTTAAGGTTTAAATCACTTGTTTAAGTGTTACATTAAGTGATTATATGTTCACTTGTTTAAGTGTTACTCGTCTCTTACTCTCATTCTTCGATTCCATCCAGTTGGAATTCATTTTTGAATCCGTTGGCGGAAAATTGATCGTTTCGTCCATTTTTACGTTTTTGGAACATTCGACGCTCGTTTCTTTATTTTAACTCCAAATTCGTTCGTTCTTGCTCTCGCAAGTCTTGTTTACTTAATTATATGTGAAGACATCAAAAACCATCGTTTCTGAATCAAATGGCGACTTTTGACTTCTCTTCTGGGAAATTTACGATTCGACATTTAACGTCCAATCACGTAACTTTCACCGAAACTTTGTTTCTCGATATTTTTACGTCAAACCAAATGGAATCAATCCATTGGTTGTTCTTCTACAATTATAACCATTCCAACCATCTAAGTTTTAATGGTTTTATTCATTAAGTTCATTAACCATTCAATTATGGTTTTTAACTCCTTTTTCATTAATTCCTTAACCATTCCCATGTGGTTTTACTTGTTCTTGATTATTAGTGTTTTAAAGTCCACTAATATCAATCTCATCACTTCCTACCATTCATGCTCTTCCAATTTCCACTTCTCTATCAATTTAAGAATTGAAAGAAAGATGGAAATTAAAGTTTAACACTTATACCTTATAAGTGTTCTTGTCTTTGTTCTTGATAACAAGCTTTCATAGCTTCCTTTGCTTCTCACAAGCTTTTCACTTCTCTCTTCTCTTCTCTCTCCATATAGAAGTTGGTGATTTTCAAAAAAAACCCCAAATGAGCTCCCACACCTTCTCTTTTATAAAATTGAAGACCAAGGGTGGTTTGGTCATTAGACCAAACCTCCTTAACCCCCACCTCCCTTCACATGCCACCCCATGTCCTCCACATGCAACCTATGTCCCCCCAAGTGCTAGCATGTGCTAGAACATGGCCACCTTGTGCAATCGCATGCTCATGGGTTGTCCCATGGGTTTTAACCACCCGTTTACCCTGCGGTTCGACCCACAGGTTTAGTTCTTAATTTAATTCAAATTAAATCTATTTACATCGTATAAAATTCATATTATACATCGTATTAATTCTCGTATCCTCCTCGTATAATTCTCGTATAATAACTAGTATTATACTTGTATTCGTTATGTATAATAATCATTTATTATTGCACATAACCATTTAATTCTTTGAGTTCACTTTCCCTAACCCTTCGGGTTTTAAGTCCGCAAGCGAAAACTTCGCGAGCCATAAATGAAATACTATTACATATTCTATCTCGTCTTAAAATTCTATCATTACGCGTTTCTCAGAATTTCAATAATAATTCCCGAGCAGAAACGGATGAATAGTAATTTTTGTGATTTACTTTCCGAAAAAACTTTTCTCGGCTAACTTAACTTTTCACGATATATTACCGTCAAATCTTTCGACGGAATGTCATTCCGACATTCGAATCTCCTGAAAAGGCTTAGGGTTTGAACCCTAACACCAAACCCTAACCCTTAGGATTAAACCCTAGCCCTTAGGGTTTCATAAATAGTGCATATTTTGTCTTTTTCTCAAAAATATTTTTATTCCCAGAAATATTTTATTTTCGTCTTGAAAATTCATACTCGTTCATTCCAGCTCGTAGCCAGAATCCTCCCCATTTCTAATCATCCTATGTCATAGAATGATTAAAAAAACACATAACATAGAATATAATCAATAAAAATTTATTTTATTAATTATTAATTCTTTAATCTTAATTTCTGGACAATTTAATTTTTCGGGTTGTCACATGAAAACTAGTAAAATTTTATTTGATGAATATTGTGTAAAGACTTATTTAAATTATATTTTTTTCCCGCTTATGAATGATGTTATAAAGGTTAGATTACTTGGGATTGTTTGAGAATTTGTAACCCTTTGGAAGGATTATTATTTAAGTTTATGCAGTTTACATATTATTGTTATCCTCTATTGTGGGTAGTTAGATGTGTTTATTTTGAACAGTGAACACCAAATCCTATGGGAATGAAGTACCCGGATTTGGGGGTGTCACAAGTTGGCATCAAAGCTTTAGGTTATGAACCTTAGGTGGAGAAACATTAGGAAATAGCCTTGTTGGAGATTAAAAACATAGTGGTGATAAACTCTTATCGAGTTTTAAGGAATGAATTAAGGAATTCATTGAAGATAAATAATAAAAGACTTTATGTGCTTATATGTTAATAACCTATGTGCTCGTGAGTACTGAGTATAGTATCGATTAGTAATTAAAAATTAAAACTTTGTTTTCAAGATGGCTAATGTTGGAGGATTCAGTCAGGCTAGGGAGGAGGAACCTCAGGTGCCTAGAGATGAGGAGCCCCGAGACATTCATATTGTCTGGGAGAAGTTGGTACAGAGAGAGCCATCTCCGTTGATCACAGTTGTGGGTCAGGAGCATGAGCTTTAGTTTGATCCAGAGGAATACTCTGTGGAGGTAGAGGTAGAGGCTGAGGAAGAGGATGAGGATCCTGAAGAGTTTCCACCTAACTCTATTAGCGCTGGGATGTACGATGAGTTATATGATCGTAACATAGATTTACAAGATAGAGTTGGGGAGTTGGAAGAGCTGGAAAATATGCGTCAGACCACCATAGAGTAGAATGATGAGACGATCCAAGATCTAGATGAACGTCTTGGAAATGTGGAATGGACACTAGTTCAGATAGAGAATCACAAGGAACAGCTATTAGTTGAAGTTGAGAAATTAAAGGCTGACATGAGAGAGGAGTCAGCAAAGGGCGCGAGAGCAGTAGACGCTTGGATGAAGGCTTCTCAGCGTGCAGATCATGCTGATGACAAGATTCGGGCAAAAAAGGCAAGGATGAATGAGATGGACTATGCTTTCCATTCAGCTATTGATAAGGCCCAGGACCGAGTCTTTTATTATTCAACTCAGTTTGAAGACTTGTCGTGGTATATGATGGATCGTAGAACGGTGTTCCGTATCATGGAAGAAGAGTGTAGAGAAGCTACGCGACGTCTTAGTATGTCAAGATAGGAAGAATAATAAGTTATGTGATTAACTATGAATTAAATAAGATGTAAATCCTAGATTTTGAGATAAATAATGGGATAAGATGAGAATGTAATCTTGGAGCTTTATTATTTCAGGAAAGTTGATGTAAATAGCAGTGATGCTATCTTTTATATGAATGAATAAAATATCATAGTTTATTAAAGATGTTATTTGTTAAGTGTTAATATTAAAGTGTTTAAGTTAAGTCTTAAATATTTAAGAAATTGAGTAATGATCTAATAAGCGTATATCTTAAACAGAAAGATGCCTCCTAGAATAAGACAACCACGTCAACAACCACCCCCTAAAGGGTCTACTAATAATAATAACAATGATGCCCATACTAATCATGTTCAGCAGCTGGTCAACGTGTTACAAGAGCACTTTTGAATCAGTCGCAAGCTCAAGCTACAACATTCAAAGACTTCAAAGCGGTAAGACTGTTAGAGTTTTTAGGGTCCATGAATCCAGTTGAAGCCCAGACCTGGATCATGGAAATGGAGAAGGTTTTTAACGTTGCTAGGGTCAGTGAGGACCAGAAAACTGCCTTCGCAACGTTTATGCTAAAGTCAGAAGCCAGATACTGGTGGAATGTAAATAAGGTTTGAGGGGGACAGGGAATCATACCATGGGATGGATTCAAAGAGATATTTTTTGAGACGTATTTCCCGACAAGCTCTTAGAATTAGATGGAGGTTCAATTTCTAGAGTTGAAGCAAGGTACAATGTCTGTGCTGGAGTATGCTGCAAGGTTCAACGAGTAGGCGAGATTTGTGCCATATCAAGTTAATACAGATGAGCGGAAGGCAAGGAGGTTTGAGTAAGGATTGAAACCTTGGTTATATACCAAGGTCTCAATGTTCCAGCTGAACATATTTACAGCAGTGCTAGAAAAGGCGATCATCGCAGAAGGTGGAAGCTATGCTCTTACCAAATTTAACTAGGAGCAAAAAAAGAAGAAGAGTGAAACTGAGAGGGTCATGTGGTAGCCACAATAGAGGAAATCAGAAACGTAAATGGAATGACAGTGTTTCTACTAGAAATCAACAAGGAAGTCAGGAGAAGAGGATTGAAGCATGTGCTACTTGTGAGAAGAATCACACGGGCGTGTGTCTGAAGGGGAAGAGAGTGTGTTTTAACTGTGGTCTGGAAGCCCACATTGTGCCGAATTGTCCCAGCTCGAAGAAGGGAGCTTGTTTCATTTGTGGGTCAAAGGATCATATGGCTCGCGATTGCCCTAGGAAAACAGCTGGAGGGATAAGTGGAGGTAGGGGAAATAATAGACCTACTACTAGAACTTTCAACATGACCGTGCAAGATGCTGTACAGTCAAAGGATGTTGTGTTAGGTATCATTTTGATCAATAGTATTAATGCTTACGTATTATTTAATTCGGGTGTTACTTGTTCATTTATATCCGATGAATTTTCTAAGAATTTAGATTTACCTAAGTAGGAATTAGATTACCCTTTGAACATATAGATTGAAAATAGGGAGGTAATTCCTGTTAGGTTTGTACACAAGAGCTGTAGAGTGGATATTAAGGGAAACTTGATGATGGCAGATCTAATTCTGATTAAACTTGGAGAATTTGACGTTATTTTGGGAATAGATTGATTATTAAATTATGGGGCGATAATTGATTGCCAAAAGAAGTCTATAAACCTTACGACTCCGTCGAAGATACTATTTTATAGCAACAAGTCGCCTATACAAGAGAGTTGTTTGACGATTATGCAGGCCAGAAAGTTGTTGAGACGAGGATGTGTATGATATTTAGCCTACATAGTTGATACTCGGAAGGAGAGTGCAAACCTGGAAGAGATATCGGTCGTTAGAGATTTTTTGGACGTGTTTTCGGGCGATTTGTCTAGACTTCTGCTAGATAGAGAAATCGAGTTTGTGATTGACTTAGCACCTGGGACTGCCCCGATATCTAAAGCCCCGTATAGAATGTCTTCAGTGGAAATGATGGAGTTGATAGTGCAGTTATAGGAGCTATTAGTCAAGAAGTATATTCAACCAAGCGTATCACCGTGGGGAGCGCCGGTGTTGTTCATTAAGAAGAATAATGGATTAATGCAGCTCTACATTGATTATAGAGAGTTGAACAAGGTCACGATTAAGAATAAGTATCCGTTGTCAAGGATTGATGACCTGTTCGATCAGCTGAAGGGAGCTAGGTACTTCTCAAAGTTAGATTTGAGAAGTGGGTATCATCAATTGAAGTTGAGGAAAGAAGATGTACCAAAGACATCATTTAGAACTCGATATGGTCATTATGAGTTTCTGGTGATGTTATTTGGTCTAACGAATGCACCTGCAGCGTTCATGGATCTAATAAATAGGGTATTTAAGCCATTTTTAGATAAGTTTGTAGTGGTCTTCATTAATGACATTTTGGTATATTCCAAAACCAAGGAGGAGCACACTGAACACTTAAAGGGTGACGTTGGAGTCATTACAAAGAGAGAAACTATATGCAAAATTTTTGAATTGCGAATTTTGGTTGGAATATGTTCAGTTTCTTAGATATGTAATTGACAAGGATGGGATTTCGGTGGATCCATCCAAGGTGGAAGCTGTGATAAATTGGGATCAGCCAAAGACACCGTCAGAGGTAAGGGGTTTCTTGGGATTAGCAGGTTACTATAGGCGTTTTATTCAAGATTTTTCTAAAATTGCCACTCCATTGATGAATTTGACAAGGAAAGCAGTGAAGTTTGTTTGGACGGAGAAGTGCGAAGAGAGTTTTCAAGAATTGAAGAAGAGGTTGAGTACGGCACCTATGTTGTCTCTACCGGATAGCACAAGAAATTTTGTGGTATATAGTGATGCATCGCACTAAGGGACTAGGTTGTGTGCTTATGCAAAACGACAAGGTCATTATATATGCATCGCGTCAATTGAAGGACTACGAAAAAGGATATTCGATGCACGATTTGGAATTGGTTGCGGTAGTGTTTGATCTAAAATTTGGAGGCACTATCTTTATGGAGAAAAGTGTGAGATATATACAGACTATAAAAGTCTGAAGTATATCTTTACACAGAAAGATTTGAATATGCGTCAGAGGAGATGGTTGAAGTTGATTAAAGACTATGACTGCAAGATTATATTGAAAGTAGTATGCATACAAGCCAATCATGTATGATGATAAAGCATTTACTTTGGAGACGATCTTATTTATTTATTAATTAAAGTATTAACTTATTAAAGACATTTAATTATCTACATGATGTTGTTTTATAATATGTAAATAACCCATAGTTTTAAACAATGCTTTTAGAATCATGATGATGATCATGCTAATGAGATCTAAATTCTTAGAAAGCTTAAAACTAAAATAGTTCCCGATCGTGGGATTACTAAAAATGGGATTAGTAAATCCTGATAGATTGGTACATATGTTGCTTGCTCATTAGATGAGGATGATTGATCTCATGATCATTTATGTAGAGACACTAAAGCAAGTATGTAGGTACTTATTGCAGAATAAGTTCACTGAACGTCACTCGCTATTGAATACCTAATGGAGTTTTACTTGCCTGGCAATAGGATTTCCTAATGTGATAGTAGTACAAGTGATCCTTGGAATTGAAATCATCATAGTATCTTGTGTGTAATGAATTATACTTTGACTTATTTCTTAAGACCCTTAGGGTATATCAAAGGGTATGCTTGGGTATAATGAGTTACATATGGAGATAATGAATGATCAATAAAGAATCTACCATTTCTAGTAAAAGAAGAGATATGTCCTATGTGATTCGTTAAATGACAACCCAGTAGTCCTTGGCCAAGACAGAATGAAATTAGAAAGGAGTCTCTAATTTGTATTATTTGGAGTTGTGTATTTTCTAATCGAAATACATATAATTAAATAAAATAAGACTTGACAGTAATTCCATGTCTTATATTTAATTGGGACATTATATGGTGGAAGGATTGAATTGTACGGTAACTATTTACTCACATATTCTTTTATGATTGATGTTGAAATCTATATATCTAGAAAGTCGTTGATCGCTAGGGAGGCTTATCTCTATTGTAGAATAAATATTATTTATTTAAATAGATTATTAGTTTTATTTATTTATTTAAATAAGATTAGACTTGTTCTAATTGATTTATTCATAACCGGTTTAATTTGGAGAACTTAAAGGGTCACACCATAAAAGGAAGAATAATTATTTAAGAAGGTAGTGACATAATCGTAATAATGCATTAAGTGTAATTAATTTAATTTATGGTGCTAGAATAAATTAAATAGCTTAATGTTTATTATTTAATATTTTGAAAATATTAAATATAAATTAATAAGAGGAGTCTTATTAATATTATTACAATTATTATTATTTTAATTTCTAAAGGAGTTTGAGAATTAATTTAATATTAGTACTCTCATTTATTCCTAATAAGATTAGGAGACAAATTAATTAAAAGAGTTTAATTAATTAATCCCAATATGATTGGAAAGCCTAATTAATTAAAGGAGTTTAATTAGTTAAATGAAATCTTATGTCTAATAGGATTAGAGGGGTTAACCAAAATCTATATAAGAGGAGTCTTATGTTAGATATCAATTGATGCAATTCTAATTGTTGGAGAGTACTCTTTTTCTATAGTGGATAGAAAACTAGGGTTTAGCCAACCACCCTCCTTCTTGATAATTCTTCTTCCTTGGTGGATCACCTCTAGAGGCCAAACACTTGGGTGGCTAACGTTGATCAAAGGAAGAAATTTAACCCGAAAATTCAAGGAGATCACAAATAACAAGAAGTTGAACTTGTACCTGTGGAAACTTCATTCTACAAGGGTATTAATTCCATAACTTCTTATTTATCATTTTAAATTAATAATTTGCATAAAGGATGATCCGAGTAATGATTTTGTAGAAATTTTTTAAACTCTGATATACCATGCTTCCACTTATTTTGCAATTTGATTGCGCCCATGATTTCGTACAAACCCAACAGTGGTATCAGAGCCAAACTTTTATGCAATTATTAATTATTTTTGATTTCATATACATATGGGTATGTATTTAGAGTAATCATATATATATGATACTCATATATATTTGAAATAATTTTAATTCATGAAATGAATGTTTATTTATTGTTGCATATGGTGATATTTATGAAAATAAATGGGGTTGATTATGGACTATTGACCAATGTGATTGGATTTTATTTTAGTTGAATGCTTGAATGAAAGAGTTTTATTAAATGGGGTCTGTGTACCTCGTCTTCTCTGGGTTTTTTCTAATGTAAAATTCTATCTCCCTCTTATGTACCTCCCCTTGACTGCTGATTAAGGTTTCTATTTAAATTAAATAGTTTAATGTAATAGAAATAGTTAGAATTATCTTGAACAAATTGGAGACCAAGGAGCAGGGAGCGCGTGAAGACCCGTTTGTATAGAGTCTGGGTTTAAATGTAATAGTTACGTTTAAATTTAAATTCTTGCACTCCTAGGTTTGACCTTTTGGTTTACTTGGTGGCTCTAGTGAACTAAACTAGAATAAAAGTCCATAATCAATCCGGATAGAATATAGTATTTAATATGTGCATGTTAAGTATTATATATTTTATATTTTATGCAGACATGTTTCGCATGTTTAATAAAATTACGCGTATTTTATATATATGTGTGCATGTGTGCTACACAAGATGAGACAAATAATAACAAACCCCTCAAAGAAATTATATTAAGTCTAAAGCGTTTAATGATATTTGGAATATCGCACGCGCCTTCTAGCATGATAAATTAATAAGAGTATTAAATATTTAATATGAGTTTGTTGTGCACACACAAGGCAAGTATTAAGTATTTAAGATATTAATTTAATCACATTTAATGCTTATAAAGTTAATTGAACAATATTGTTTTGTTTTGCACACACAAGGATAATATTTTTCTTTTTTGAATATATGGAGTGCTAGGTTGGACTTAACTTAAATCATTTTAGTTCGGATGTGCACACACTTGACCATTATGATCTAAGAGACAGAATACAAGGAGTTACATGTCGATATAATTGACAGGAGTTGTATACCTATTTATTTATATATCGTTTGTTGTGCACACACATGGCTATAATCATTTGAAATGGGATCCTTAATCTCACTAGCAAATCTTTAATTAGATTTTGCCGAACTATATATATGAGGGTAATATAGTTTGAAGAAAATAGTGGGAGATACCAATTTAAAATAAGACCTAATTTATTTTAGTATATAAAATTAATTAAATGAATGTTTGCTAAAATGTTATCTTTTCACCTACAGAAATTTAAAAATGTCGAAATCACTAATTTTACTGCGTAGCATACTTGATGCTAACAAACTAATCGGGCCGAATTACACGGGCTGGTTAAGGAATATGAGAATAGTTCTCACTGTTGAATAGATTTCTTATGTCCTAAATTCAACTGTCCCTGAAATTGTTCCAGAATTAGCCTTTGAGGAAGAGATTGCCAGTATTGTAAAGTGGCAAGCTGATGCATCTGTGGCTCAATGCATCATGCTCGCATCCATGAATAATGAGCTTCAGCGTCAGCATGAAAGTATGGATGCTTCTACTATGTTGCTTCACCTCAAGGAGTTGTATGGTGAACAAAGTAGGACTGCTAGATATGAGATATCTAAGGAGCTCTTCCGATATCGGATGACCGAGGGCACTGCCGTCTAGACTCATGTCCTAAGGGTGATCAATCTGATTGAACGCCTTGGACAACTTGGGTTCGTCATGGATGGGGAGTTGAATCAAGACTTGGTCTTGCAGTCACTCTCTGAGACCTTCTCGCAGTTAGTTGTTAATTTCCATATGAATAAGTTAGATGTCAGCTTGCCTGAATTACTTAACATATGTTGAAAACTGCAGAAGGTCACTTCCCATCCAAGAAGAACCATGTCTTAATGGTGGTTGATTCTTCTAAGAAAAGGAAGAGGCCCAAGGTATCTTCTGAAAAGAAGAAATCAAAGAAGGCTAAGGGCAAGGTGAATAGAAAGGAACAAAAGAAACCTGATCCAGCTAGCAAAGGAATGTGCTTCCATTGCAACGAGCCGGGACATTGGAAGAGAAATTGCAAGAAGTTTCTGGCAGAGAAGAAACTTGGAGAAGCTTCGACTTCCAATCAAGGTTTGTTCGTGATTGAAATTAATTTTTTAGAAAGTCAAAATTCTACTTGAGTATTGGATACTAGCTGTGGTTCTCACATATGTAATACTGTGGAGAGACTAGTCAGAAGTAGAAAGCTGAACAAGGATGAGGTTGTCCTACGAGTGGGAAATGAAGCAAAGGTTGTTGCATTAGCAGTAGGCACTTATTGTTTAGCACTGCCTATAGGCAAGTCCATTTATTTAAATAACTTTTTTTTTGTTCCAAATATCATTAGAAACATTATTTCTATTTCCGTATTAGATATGGATAGATTTGACATTATAATAAAGAACAACAGTTGTTCTATTTATAAAGGCAATGTTTTATATGGTGTTGGAAATCTACGAAATGGACTTTATATACTTGACTTGCATGAAAATATACTTCAAATAGAACAAACTAAGAAAAGGAAAAGAGATGATGTTAATTATACCTATATGTGACACTGTAGACTCGGTCATATTAATGAAACAAGATTATCCAAGTTGTATAAGGATGGGCTCTTAGAGCTATCCGATTATGAATCATATCCAACTTGTGAATCTTGTCTCATGGGTAAAATGACTAAATCTCTTTTTTAATGGAAAAGGAGAAAGAGTTACAGAGTTGTTAGCGTTGGTTCACACAGATATTTGTGGATCTATTACAACGAATGCACGGGAAGGGTATTCTTATTTTATTACTTTCACTGATGATCACTTCAAGATATGGATATGTGTATTTAATAAAATACAAATATGAATCATTTGAAAAGTTCAAAGAGTTCAGAAGTGAAGTAGAGAAACAAACTGGCAAAAGTATTAACATTCTTCGATCAGATCGAGATGGTGAATACTTAAGCGGTGAGTTTCTCGATTGTCTCAAAGAAAATGATATAATCTCACAATGTACTCCACCAGATACACCACAGTTAAATGGAGTATCTAAAAGGAGAAATCAAACATTATTGGACATAGTTCGTTCCATGATGAGTTTTACCGATCTTCCAGTATCATTCTTGGGTTATGCCCTAGAAGCGATTGCATATCTACTAAATAAGGTCCCCTCAAAATTCGTCCCCAAGACTCCATATGAGATGTGAACAGGGAGGAAACCTGGTCTTAAGTATGTTAAGATTTGGGGATGTCCAGCTTATGTGAAAAGGTTTCAAAATGATAAGCTTGGGACAAGATCTGATAAGTGCACATTTGTGGGATATCCTAAAGAAAGTTTGGGATACTATTTCTACAATCCTACTAAGCAAAAGGTGTTTATTGCGAAACACGCTGCCTTTTTGGAGAAGGAGTTTATCCTTGAAGGGGCTAGTGGGAGGAAATTAGATCTTGAAGAAATTCAAGAACTATAAACCACTACAGATCAAGTGGATGAACCTGTCCAAGTAGAGACACCTTCTGTACAACACCCTATTCGTAAATCTGGAAGAGTACCAAAGATACCTGAAAGGTATGGATTCGCCATAGAGGATGACGATGAGGTACACGTCAAGAATGATGATGATCCATTGAAATACGAACAGGCTATGTGTAATAAAGACTCAGAGAAATGGTAGATGACCATAAAATCTAAAATGGATTTTTGAAGCAATGCTCAAGTCCATTTGGATTTTACTTGCGATTGTAGCTTATTATTACTAAATTTGACAAAATGGACGTGGAGACGCCCTTCCTCAAATATACATTATTAGAGGAGAATGTATGTATGATACAGTCAGATGGATTTATTTCAATGGTTGAAGCAAATCATGTATATGAGCTACAACGATCTATTTATGGATTGTAAGCAAGCTTCTCGTAGATGGAACATCCGTATTGATGAGACAATCAAAGAGTTTGATTTTATCAAGAACGAGGATGAACCATATGTGTACAAGAAGGTTAGTGGGAGCGCTGTTTCATTCATTGTAGTATATGTTGATGATATATTACTGATAGGGAATGACATTCCTATTCTACAATCAATTAAAATCTGGTTGTCTAAACATTCCTCCATGAATGATTTTGGTAGAACATCCTACATTGGGGATATAAATCTGTATAGATAGATTTAAAATGATCTTCGGCTTAACCCAAGGAACGTATATTCATTAGATGCTAAAGGCGTTTAGCATGGCAAACTCCAAAAGGTGTCTCATGATGATGAGCCATAGAGTGTATATCTCTAAAATTGTCCTTAATAAAAGAGAGATCACATGAGTTACTATCATGTATTCAATGAAATTTACAAGACTTGATGTTGACCAGTCATATTCTGGAGAAGATCACTGTAAGACAGTTATAAACATCTTAAAGTGCTTAACAAATACTAAGGATGTCATCATGACATATGATGGGTCTGAATTAAACTAGAGGACTAGACAGACTCAAGTTTTTCAGACTGACCAAGACGACAACAAATCCACTTTAGGATAAGTCATTACCTTGAAAGGTGGTGCAGTGAATTGGAAAGGTTCTAAACAGCAAAAAGGTTGCTGGTTTAGTGACAAAAACAAAGTATATAACTGTAAAAGAAGCTGTAAGTTGATGTTTCGGATGAAAAGTTCATTACTGAACTAGGAATAGTTCCTGAGTCTCATCTTGAATCTAAATATGTGTTGCGACACTTTGATTAAAGAAATCATTAAAAGAGGAGACGTCACCTTGTAGCGTGTAGACTCCCAAGAAAAAATTACAGATCCATTAACTAAAGCTTTAGCACAACAGCAGTTTGATCGTCACTTAGAGAAGATGGGTATGAGATACAATAGCGATTGGCTTTAGTGCAAGTGGGAGATTAAAAGTAGTATGCATACAAGCCAATCATGTATGATGATAAAGCATTTACTTTAGAGACGATCTTATTTATTTATTAATAAAAGTATTAACTTATTAAAGGCATTTAATTATCTACATGATGTTATTTTTATAATATGTAAATAACTCATAGTTTTAAGCAATGCTTTTAGAATCATGATGATGATCATGCTAATGAGATCTAAATTCTTAGAAAGCTTAAAACTAAAATAATTCCCAATCGTGGGATTACTAAATAGGGGATTAGTAAATTCAGATAGATTGGTACATATGTTGTTTGCTCATTTGATGAGGATGATTGATCTCATGATCATTTGTGTGGAGACACTAAAGCAAGTATGTAGGTGCTTATTGAAGAATAAGTTCACTGGACGTGACTCTCTATGAAATATCTAATGGAGTTTTACTTGCCTGTTAATAGGAATTCTTAATGTGATAATAGTGTAAGTGATCCTTGGACTTGAGATCATCATAGTATCTTGTGTGTAACGAATTATACTTTGACTTATTCCTTAAGATCCCCAGGATATATCAAAGGGTATGCTTGGGTATAATGAGTTACATATGGAGATAATAAATGATCAATAAAGAATCTATCACTTCTAGTAAAAGAAGAGATATGTCCTATGTGATTCGTTAAATGATAACCTAATAGTCCTTGGCCAAGGCATTATTTGGAGTTGTGTATTTTCTAATCAAATTACATATAATTAAATAAAATAAGACTTGACAGTAATTTCATGTCTTATATGTAATTGGGACATTGTATGGTGGAAGGATTGAATTGTACGGTAACTATTTACTCACAGGTTCTTTTATGATTGATGTTAAAACCTATATTATCTAGAAAATTATTGATCGGTAGGGAGGCTTATCCCTATTATAGAATAAATATTATTTATTTAAATAGATTATTAATTTAATTTATTTATTTAAATAAGATTAGAATTGTTCTAATTGATTTATTCACAACCGGTTTAATATGGAGAACATAAAGGGTCAAACCATAAAAGGAAGAATAATTATTTAAGAAGGTAATGACATAATCGTAATAATGCATTAAGTGTAATTAATTTAATTTATAGTGCTAGAATAAATTAAATAGCTTAATATTTATTATTTAATATTTTAGAAATATTAAATATAAATTAATAAGAGGAGACTTATTAATATTATTACAATTATTATTATTTTAATTTCTAAAGGAGTTTGAAAATTAATTTAATATTAGTACTCTCATTTATTCCTAATAAGATTAGGAGACAAATTAATTAAAGGAGTTTAATTAATTAATCCCAAGATGATTGGGAAGCCTAATTAATTAAAGGAGTTTAATTAATTAAATGAAACCCCCATGTCTAATAGGATTAGAAGGGTTGACCAATATCTATATAAGAGGAGTTTTATAATAGATATCAGTTGATGCAATACTAATTGTTGGAGATTACTCCTTTTCTATCAAGGATAGAAAACTAGGGTTTAGTCAACCACCCTCCTTCTTGATAATTTCTCTTTCTTAGTAGATCACCTCTAGAGGCCAAACACTTGGGTGGCTAACATTGATCAAAGAAAGAAATCTAACCCGAAAATTCAAGGAGATCACAAAGAACAAGAAGTTAAACTTATACCTATGAAAGCTTCATTCTACAAGGGTATGAATTCCATAACTTCTTATTTATCATTTTAAATTAATAATTTGCATAAAGGATGATCCGGGTAATGGTTTTGTAGAAATTTTTTAAATTCTGATACATCATGCTTCCTCTTATTTTGCAATTTGATTGCTCTCATGATTTCGTACAAACCCAACATATATACCATCCATGTAAAGCTAATGTCTTTGTTGATGCCTTAAGCAGGAAGGGTCGGGAGAAATTGTTTTGTTAATTGCTCAAGAGAAGCTGATAGCTGAAATGGCTAAGTTGGAGTTGGAAGTTCAAAATTAGAAGGATTCAAATGAAAATTTTTTCCAAATGGAATCCGACCCAACTTTGATGGATAAGGTGATGGAAGCACAACTTCATGATAAGAAATGTGAAAAGATAAGAAAAAGAGTGTTTGAAGGTGAAGAGGTAAAATTCAAAATTGACACTGAATGATTACTAAAATTTGAGGGAAGAATCTGGGTTCCGTCGGTACAAAAAGTTAAACAAGAAATTTTGAGCGACGCTCATAGCTCAAGATATTCAATTCACTCAGGGAGTACGAAAATGTACCATGACCTTTGTCAACATTTTTGGTCGCCAAATATGAAAAAGGAAGTTGCCGAGTGTGTAGCTAGGTGCTTAACATGTCAGAGGGTCAAAGTAGAGCATCAGAGACCAAGTGGATTATTACAACCATTAGAGATACCAAAATGGAAATGGGAGCATATCACGATGGATTTCATGGTTGGTCTTCCAATGACTCAGAAAGGGTATGATGCGATTTGGGTGATTGTGGATTGACTGACGAAATCAGCCCATTTTTTACCGATTAAGATTAGGTTTAATCTGGATCAGCTGACAAAATTATATGTGAAGGAAATTATTTTAAGGCACGGAGTTCCAATATCAATTATATAAGACTGAGATCTGCGTTTCACATCAAACTTCTAGAAGCGACTACATGAATGAACAGGAACGCAGTTAAGAATGAGCACAGTGTACCATCCCCTAACCGATGGGCAGAGTGAAAGAACTATCCAGACATTGGAGGACATGATAAGAACTTGTATCATGGACTTTAAGGGAAATTGGGATGACCATCTACCGTTGGTGGAATTCGCTTACAATAATAGTTACCATGCAAGTATTGGCATGCCGCCTTACAAAGCGTTATACGACAGAAAATACAGAACTCCGTTGTGTTGGGATAAAGTTGGCGAACGTCAGCTACTAGGCCCAGAATTGGTACAACAGACTACCAAAATCATCAAAGTGATCAGGGTGAGATTAATAGCGGCACAAGACAGGCAAAAGAAATATGTCGATCAGCACCGACAGAATAGAGAACTTAAAGTCGGCAATTTTATTTTCCTGAAAGTGTCTCCCTAGAAGGGGAAAATTCGATTTGGTAAGAAGGGGAAACCGAGTCTGAGGCTTATTGGACCCTTTGAGATACTGCGAAGAGTTGGTGAGGTAGCCTATGAGGTTGCGTTACCACCGGAATTAGAACATATCCATAACATTTTTTAAGTTTCAGTGTTACGACGGTACAAGCCCGATTACAAACATGTCATAGAGTATGAACCATTACAGCTTGTAAAATATTTATCTTACGAAGAAGTTCATGTTTAGATAGTTGACAGGAAAGAGCAAGTACTTAGAAATAAAGTAATACCTTCTGTTAAGGTAATTTGGAGGAACCACAATGCTGAAGAAGCTACGTGAGAACTCGAAGACGTTATGATGAAAAATTATCCTCATTTATTTACTTAAATCCTTGTATGGCGATTATGGGTGTCGACATTGGTTTAAAAAATCCGAGGGTCGGGTCACAACCTGGATCTTTTAATCTCTTTTCCTAAGTTCTCTCTACCCTCACTCTTTTTATTTAGGAAAAAGGTTTTGAAGGATCTTTTAGGAGAAAGGCCAACATGTATCATGTCGACGATTTGAACGTTTTACAGAGTCGCCAGTTGGTAGATTTGAAAATGGTTGTACCAACTCAACCGAGTTTTGTTTGAAGAAGCCCAATTGCTGGACACTGTCAAAACTTGATCTTTGAAAACAAAGTTTTGAGCTCAGGGGCTTGGTTAAGTGTGGGGAAGGTGTTAGGCACCCCACGACTCCCGTGTAAATACGGTACTGCATCTTTTCAATATTTCCCTTTAAAATTAGAATGCGTGAGTGAATGTTGTTTGAAAATTGGTTCAATTAATTTGATTGATTAAAAGTAGTGCTTTGCTTCGTTGAACCTATATACGAAGGGTTTGATTTGATTTGAAAATCAGTCTTTGATTTGATTTGCAAAAGCATTTAATTTGATTTTCTTTGAAAAGCTTTTCTTTTGATTGATTTGAAAAGGATGTTTTGAAAGCTGGTTTATCAAACCCTTACGCTACCATAGGAATTGAAGCCTGTTCATACTTCTAATTTTATCTTTATAGCCGTAAGGCTGCATGTGAATGGTGATTTATCGGGCTGCGAAGCATCCTCGACCACAGGATATACAAGTGTCGCTCTCCTCATGGGTATGAAAACCATCGGAGGGACGCTGACATGACAATCGACATTTTTTCATTATCTTGTGACCTTAAATCCGGATAACCATTTTAAGGTCTGTTTACATGTATATTTTTTTACAAAAAATTGGCAGGGTACATTTGTAAATCTGAGTTTGTCCATCGTGGGAATCAGATTCCGATCGTTTTGATCGTAAATCCCACGATTCCTAGGCTCACAGATGAATAGCCAAAACCTGCACAGTTCAAATTTGTACAGAAACAGATAAATATCTCAATATTGTCAGAACCGAGGATTCATTCAGTAAATCCTGGTCCGCATGGCTGAAGCATCTCGTTCCCACTAGATAGCGATCTAAGGGACGCGAGGTTGCTTTTGAAGCTAAAACTAGAAAAAAAGCTAGATTTAAGGAAATCTCAGCCATTCTATCTTCCCAATTCAGTCTGAATGTTTTGAACCGTTTGAAAACTAGAATTGGCGAGATTTAAATAAATCTAGTCAGCCTGCAAATATGTCAGTGTCAATTCATATAAAATGAATATTTAAAGCAGCAGTTGAATAGAAAGCGAGTAAAGCAATATATATATATATATATATATATACAAATATATATCAAAGTTGTAAAGGGCGAAGGATTTTCACGCCGATGCCCGGACTGGAATTGAAATATATATATATATATATATATATTGACAGAAACGTAGTCAACCAAGACTGGGGTGAGGACCAGTGATGGTGAAGGCTGCTTATATATGCATAAATATATATAAAAGCAATAAAAAGGCCACAGCGTGATCCAGGCCTAACTAAAATATAAATGTACAGAAAAGTAGTCAACCAGATACTAGGAAGATAACCCAATAATGGTGAAGTGTGAAAAAAAGTACAAAAGCCACGAAATAGTCCAGGCCAAACTGGAATGTAAATTGCAGTGTGCAAAAATAGTATAAAGGCCACAAAACAGTCCAGGCCAGACTGGAATGTAAATTGCAAAAAAGTAGTCAACCAGTGACTGGGGAGATCACCCAGTATGATGAAGTGTGAAAAAATAGTATAAAGGGCGATGGGTTTTCACGCCAGTGCCCGGACTAGAATTAATATATATATATATACATATATATATATTGATAGAAATGTAGTCAACCAATACTAGGAAGAGAACCCAGTTATGGTGAAAGTTGCTCATATATGTGTAAATATATATAAAAGATGTAAACTACCTCGGATTTGACATCCGAGCTTGACAGAATTGAAATGTTAGTATATATACAGTTAAATATATACAAAAAGGGCCAAACCCGGACTGGGAAGATAACCCAGTCCGGGGAAGTTGACAGAACGTGTGTGCTAGTGCATTGAAGCTGCTAGAGCTGACAGATATCGTCAATCCAAGTTGTAGAACTGCCAGAAAATCAGTTTATGTACAAAAATGTACCAAATTTTGATGAAAACGGTCACGGAACTAAGTTTCGGCCATTTTTAGAAAACAAAACTTAACGTGCAAATGTATAAAAGTACGAAGAAGTAATATTCACTTTCTGATCATGAAAATACTTACAATGGACTGCTACACGGGCTTTTTGCCAAATCGTAGGCTTTATACGTCCAAATCTACCGGTTATTTTCTGATATGTGATAGTATATGGGTATATCTACGAGTTGGATTGAAAATATTTGAGTTTGGAAGAGGTGTAAAAGTCAAAAAATTGAACTAGCAGAGCTTCGCTGCATTTCTGGATTCTTGAAAATGACGGGGGGGCACCTCTATTTATAGGCCAGGGAGCCTCCACTCTACCTACTGCTGCTGAAGGTAGAGGTGCGGCTCCCCTGGTGGGGCCCGGGGTGCCGAATTTTGTTGTCTCGAGGTACGTGCACTCCGAACAACGCGAAGTTAAAGTTAAAACTTTCTAACTTTTGATCAGAGCGTCCGTTTGAGGCGTGTGATACCTTTTCGAAAAGCCCTCGCCGAGAGTGTCGTAATGACATGGGATAAAACATTTTTTGGGTCCCAGAAGACGGGTTCATAACCAGGTCTTCGATTCCCCGCAGTTTGTCCGTTGAGCTGTCTTGCGTCATTTGCACTCGGGATCGTCGTTATGGTTCATTCTGACTTTGATAGAATCAATTTGTCTAAAGTTTGACCAAATCAACTGAGAGTTGATAACATGACCATTTTTCCCCTCCCGGGGTGGTCCTTAGTGGATCTGGCTTCCTAGGGTTATCTCCGGGGCTGAACTGCAATTCTCGAATTGATACCGGGGCTGATCTGTACTTCCCGGGCTGAGACCAGGGGATGATTTGGCATGTCCTAGGTCGATGTCAAGGTTAACTTGTACTTCTCGGGTTAATGTCGGGGCTAACTTAACGGTCCGATATTGAGATCGGGGTTGATCGGTATCTCTCGGGTTATTACCGGGGCTGATCTATACCTCTCTGGTTGCTGCTAAGGCTGATTTGAAGGCCCGATATTGATATTGGGGTTTGAACTGATGGTATGATCGAAGATCGGGGTTGATATAATAGCCCAATATTGAGATCTGGGTTGACCTCACGATCCGATTGGAGATCGGAGCTGGATAGATGGTTCGATTGACGATCAGAGCTGGATAGACGGTCCGATTGAAGATCAAAGCTGGATAGACGGTCCGATTGGAGATCAGAGCTGAATTGACAGTCCAATTGGAGATTAGAGCTGGATAGACGGCCCGATTGGAGATCGAAGCTGGATTGACAGTTCGATTGGAGATTGGAGCTGCATTGACGGTTCATTTGATGATCGGAGTTGGATTGACGGTCCGATTAGAGGTCAGAGTTGGATAGACGGTCCGATTAGAGATTGGAGCTGGATAGATGATCTGATTAGAGATCAGAGCTAGATTGACGGTCCGATTGACGATCGAATTTGAATAGACGGTCCGATTGGAGATCGGAGCTAGATAGACGGTCCGATTGAAGATCAGAGCTGGATAGACAGTCCGATTGATGATCGGAGCTAGATTAACGGTCCGATTGACGATCAAAATTAAATAGACGGTCCGATTGGAGATCAGAGCTGGAGTACCAATATTGGGGATTGAATTTGACTAGAGTACCGATATTGGTGATTAGATTTGACTGGAGTACCGATATTGGTGATCGGATTTGACTGGAGTACCGATATTGGTGATCGAATTTGAGTTTACCGGTATTAGTGGTCGAATTTAGGTTTACTGGCATTGGTGGTCTGATTTCAACTGAATGACCTATATTGGTGTCCGAATTTGGATTGAAAGCCTGGTATCGGTACCGGGATTTACTTAATTGACGGTTTTGTCCTCCCACAGTGTTCGTATTGGGGTAAGGAAAATTTTGAGTGTCTACAGATGCCCCTCTTTATTATGTCCATCTAATTAAGTGGAATGGATAAGATAAAGATTAGTAGACACTGGAAATAAGACAAATGCCAGAGTCGCTATGAAGGCTGGGTGTCTTTGAGTGGAATGGGGCTGCTCTTGGCTGCTCATGTCATCTACCTGCTAGGGATAACGTTGTCATGGACATCCCTTGATGTTATTGATAGGTTACCGTGAACTATTCTTGTCATTTTCTGCTGGGGATAACGTCATTCACGGTAGCCTGTTTAACTCTGATGAGGCTGCTTTTATGTTGATGTTACCATGGTTTGGAACTCATGGTTTCCCGCATCTGTCAGCATTATCAGGGGGTAGATTTCCTCTCTTGGCTGATGTCGTTTGTGTGTTTTGGAAGGCTCCTCTGACGGGGTTGTCCCTCAAGTATCGAGTCACCTTGCTGGGATCTTCTGATGTTATAACCGGATGATAGGTTTCCCTTGGCAGCTTGCAGTAGGGAGTTGAATATCCAATCTTTTACCTCATTCTCTTTTGAGGATGTGTATAACAGATTCCATCATTGGTGATGGTTTACTATAATTACCTTTGTCACCGAATCACTCCCGAAGCTTTGTTAGGGCTGAGCAACCGGTTAAACTGTATCGGTCAGTACCCGACGCTTTGGTGGGGTTATGCCAACGGCTGAACTGTCATTGGTCAGTACCCGATGCTTCGCTGGGGTTGTGCCAACGGCTGAACTATCATCGGTAAGTACCCGATGCTTCGATGGGGTTGTGCCAACCGCTGAACTGTAATAGGGCAGTACCCGACACTTCGTTGGAGTTGTGCCAATGGTTAAAACTGATTTGGTCTGTACCCGACGCTTCGCTAAGGTTGTGCCAACGGCTGAACTGTCATCGGTCAGTACCCGACGCTTGGCTGGGGTTGTGCCAACGGCTGAACCTACTTCGGTCTGTAACCGAACTTTGCTGGGATGGAACAACGGTTAAAACTGTAATACCCTAGAATTTCTGAATATTAATAAACTAATATATTAATGGAAATGAATATTTATTTGAATATACATAATTTTGTGTTATGAGATGAGTTAACTCAATTATATTAAATTGAATAATTATGATAATTGAGAAAATGTGGAGTTTACAATAAGCTCAATAAATGCCTTGTGTGGCATAGCGACGGAAAGTATATAATTTAATTCATAAAAGTAAGAATTTATGAGTGGATGATTAATTAATAATTTTTACGAGTAATAACATATTAATGAATAAATGGTTAATTAACGTTGAGATTAATGTTGTTCAATTAATTGCTTCATGTAAAGTTATGTAGTCACACGTTGCATAGTAACTATGTCCATATATATAAACTATATTATATGATGTATAATGTGACATTTTGGCATAACTACGTAATATATTATATGAAGTGCATTGTGATAATACAAGCAACTATGCAATACATATAAACTATACTATAAAGTGTAGTGTGACACTTTAGTAAGGCTATGCAATATGGAAATTATCTCATATAAGTTACATAAATAATGCCTATGTGACCATATGGTAGGTATAGTACTTTAATGTATACTATATGGAATATTAGGTTAAAGTATGTAAATAATTGATATTCCTAATCATCTCCATGAGTAACATACTTGAAATATTAATAATAATAAGAGTTGGGATAATTCAATTAACTCATAAATGTGATATTGTTAAAGTGTACATGGATTATATGATGTATATATATATGTACCCCAATGTGCTATCATGTGAAGTTGTTATGATATTTTTGTCCATGTATGCCCCTAAGTGAGTATAAGCTAAGGTATACATATATGTAGTAAGTATATAATATATGGTCTTTTATCCCCAATTTGCTATGGCTGATGATATGTTTAGCTAGTCCAACATTAAGTGTCCAGTTCCCTTCCTTTCTCTCATTCACGTGAAGAACAAAAAGGCTAAGGAGCTACTCCTTCTTCTGCTCCCAAGATCATTCTAGCTCATCATTGTAGGGGGAGTGGGATTCATTATGCATATTACCAACCACTCACCAACCATCTAATGTCCAACATCTTCTTCCTTCATCTCTTGGTTTATTTTCATGGACAAAGGCTTGGCATGGGTTTTGATTTTTCTATAAATTGAGCATCCCTCTTCATTTTCTATGTTGCTTAATTAATTGCTAAGTGATATAGAGAGATTATTGTGAGTTCATAATCTGAATTTGAGAGCAAGTTGTGTACAAGTTTGAGCTCAAGAGGTATAACCTTTAAACCCATTTGAATTTCAATTCATAGAGATTGCATGATATTGTTGAAATTAGTGTGTGATAAGGTGCTAGCATAAGTTGTTAAGTATAGCTATGTGTTAGGAATGTAAAGTGATGGTAGGCAAGCATGCTAGCTAAGTACATTATGAGAAATTCTGAAGCTCTGCAATAACAGAACATCTTCTGGTTTGGAACGGGAGCCGCGCGGCCGCGCCTCTCCCTAGTACAACTAGCGCGCGACCGCGCCATTCTGCAGAAATTGTTGGTGATTTTGTTAAGTATTTTGATGTTTTGAGCATGTTATACTAAGTAAGTTATGCATGCAAATCACCATGACATGTACAATAAGGCTGTTATGTATATAGTAAGCCATATTAGTTGTTTAGCTTGAGAATTTTGAAGAAAGCTTAAGGATTGGTAAACTAGTTTGATAAACATGATGTAATACGGGTGGTAAAGAGAAGGAATTAAAACTACTTTAAACTAGCAAGGAATTAAACTTAAACTAAGTAATCCTAGAGTAAAATCAGATAATGAAGATAAGAGATTCCAATTTGCCCTAATGATTCGTCTAAGTCGACACACTTCCAATCAGGTCAAATTAATCATTAAAGTTGTTAGCCGAGAACACGAAGGTAAGAGAAGGCCATCTTTCGATGCACCTAATCCATATCACGTGCAATCCACATATGATAGAACGCACGTGAACACCCACATTATTTAAACCCCTATATGTCTATGGCGTTTACAAATAAATAGGGTTTAACGTCAAGTCCTCTATTGACTACGAGCGGCGCTTCGGTATATGTCTATCCTAAGCACAAATCATACGTGCAACGCCATGTGAACGTACAATCGCCCGCTACTACGATTAGATCTAAAACCACACTTCATCTTTTAAGTCCACATAGGTTATCACACTAATTGGTCATGACTCAATTAAGCAATGAAAGCATATATCGCAGTAGACAATCACATAACAATTAATAAGAACCAATATGGAAGAAAAATCAACATTAACTACTCATTAGGTTCCATTGGAACTGTGATGCCCCCAAATCCGGGACCGCCACTTGGTCTCTCGAATTCGATTCGTCACGTGCTCATGGTAATACATCACAATAATAATATGACTAAATGTCGCATCGCACAGCGGAATAATACACAACTAATACCGAATAAATTACATTTAAATAATATAATTATTCACATCCCAAGGTCTCGTAACTTAAATAGTGATTACATAGCTTAGACATATCTTAAGCATAAATAACCTTAACTAGTACATAATATCATAAGTTCTTTATTACAATCATAAGTCCTACATAATTTAAGCTACTCAGTAGCCTTTCCGTTGCCCTTATCTATGCCCGAAGGTTCGCACTGCTCTGCCTTAACTGAAATGTTTTAGGGAAAGCAAGAATGAGCACACATTGCTCAGCAAGTAATATACAATAAGGGTTTGTAATAAAATTCTCAATTCTCGAAAGGGTATAGCAAGGTTTGATAGTTCAAGGATAACAAGAATATCAACAATTTTCAATAACAGTCGTTAAGGACAGAATAATATCAATGTGATTCAATAATAAATCAATTCAAGATTTCAAGATAACTGAATATTGAGCAGTCACTAAGGACTATGAACTTCCACAGGATTTGACAGTAAGGACTATGAACTTCCACAGGATTTGACAGTAATAAACTGAAAATCCAACAAAAACAGGTACAACAGGTGATCAGCCTAAAGTACCCTCATTATGCATAACAATCAATCATACTCAAGTGCGCGCGTCGGTTCTCCGACAGTTATATTTTGTTCTTCTCAGTTAAATACAAGATCCCGCACCAATCAATTGGTTTGGGTCGCTGTTCAATAATATAAGTTTAGCCGAATCACATGGCATAGATACTTTCACAATATTCAAGAACAATACCAAGTTCAACATGAATAATAGCTTTAATGAAATAAGAGTACAAGTATGCTAATTCAATTCAAACGATTAAGTAAAGAAACTAGTTCGCAATATACAAGGATAGAATACTTGTACCGTAAAAGAGTGTAAGTTAGGAAACTTGCATCCAAAGAGATAAGGTTTAGATACTTGCCTTTAGTGTAGTTTATCCACGTAAAGTATTTCAACACTTTTCAACTCCTATCGTAATATAGTTATGTATATACGATATCCATTAGTCATATAGTTCAACATTATATCTCATCTCGTATATACGATTAACACATAAGCTAAGTCTTGACCTAGCGATACAGTTATAAAGTATTATATTAATATAACTTCTATCCTTAACTATCCCCTTTTCTCAAGTTAATCATCTTCATTCATCACTACTATCATGTGAGACTACCACAAATAGCAAACATATTCTATTTTAGCAAGTTATAACATTACTATAAGTTAACCATCAAAATTGGATCCACATATCAACATATGATACACATAGCACGTATACATATTAAAGAGTCTTTTCATGTTCGTTCAACCCTTTCACAACCAATTTACAGGATATAGGCTCTATATTAATAGTTTTGACGACTTACGGTCATTCAAGATTATGACTTTACGAAATCTAGCATACTCACCTTGTAAACACATAAGGTGTTCGTATACTTATATTTAGCATGTTCATGAGTATTCATATCGTATACATGCAACTATCAGCATCATTAGTTTGAAAACATGCTTCGTTTACGCAAATTTTGAATCACGATAACTAATCATGGTATATATACATGCATGATACGTGAGTGAGTCTAAGAATACTATCACATGTGTCCATAAATATCAGAATATGAAACTTACAATAACATGTTAAGGTTCACAATCAAAGCTTATATTTTTGTTAGAAATGTTTAATAGTGAGGTTTAACATGCTCTTGTCATACTATGAACCATATGTACATAAGACCACATGTCTTTTATACATTTCTAAACCATTCTGACATGCTCGTAAAATCAGAATACGTACATGGTATTTACATGTTAATGTCCACCTTCAAAACTTACATTTTCGTTAGGAATGTACGCTAGTGAGGTTCACATGTTCATATTACATTATGACACCTATATACGCAAGTTAACATGCTTCTCATACATCTTTAAATCATACTAATACGCTTGCAAGGTCAGAATATTAAATGGCAAGTATACATATCGAGTTCGTTTCCAAAATTCGACGTTTGTTTATAAAATGCTAAGTTTATTTCAAAACTATAAGTATGCGTGCAACTCTTAGTAGAACATACTTACATTGTCTCAATATATCCATATAGGCATGCCAAGCTCATTAGTACACTTGTTCAAGTCACATTAGTTATTTATACCATAACAGATTTCTAGCAGAAAGCAGGAACTGGATCCAGTAACAGGCGCAGCTGCGCTTCGCCTCAGTGTATAACCTACGCAGCTGCGCCATGTCCGGACTGAACCAGAAGGTTCCCTGGTTCGGCAGAAATCTAGCCCAAACACAGAAACTTTATACGAATTTAATTGCAAGCATGCTACATTGTATACTAATAGGATTATAAGTCTTATAAAACATCTAACAACCATTATACATTCATAACTTCATGGATTTCATGCTTAACTCAAGAATTAAGAAATCTCATAAAACAAAAGATGAAGAACAAGAAAGACTTTTATACCTCTACTATAAGTGAATTGGACTTGCTGCTACTGAATTCTCTCTAAATTCTAGAATGATATTACTAATGTATGTATGCTTCAATTCACTTCTTAGAAAATCTCAGCAAATCAAATTAGAAGGAGAAGAGGCTATATTTATAGAAGAACTATAATCCAGACAATGTATTCTCCCATTAATTCAAACCAATGAACTGAAGATTTGTATATTGGTTAAGGAAGAGTAGATAATTAGTTAGTGAATTACACTATTTTGCCCACTCCCTTGTTCATCATTTGCTAGAGAGCTATGGAGGTTTGCTGAGTTTGAGGAAGAATAGGGAGTAGACTTCATAATGCTAATCACGTGTATGAGGAATTGGAGAGCAAATGGGACATTTAAAATGGAACAATTGATTTAACTTCTCAGCATTTGCAAATACTACACTTGTATTCACACACCATATACTTATGTTATCATATATATATATATATATATACATACTATATATATTTAGATTACAATTAGAATTACAATGTAATCCCAATAATAATATTACCATGTTATTCACATAATGTAGTAAGTATAATCCACACATATATAATTCATGTATATTTCTATCTTACCGATATAATTTAATCGGATGTTATCACATTACATTATCTCATGTATTATTAAATTGTTCACCATATATTCATGATGTCTCACTTTAATGTATATTCACATTGTTACATAGGCATTTCATGTAATTCTCATAATTAAATAACTTTACTATATAGTTTATATATAATAGAGTCGCATTGCAATTTACACTTTATATAATATATAGTTAGCTACTATACGTTATACTTTTTGATTCGTATGCTCGCACATAGAAGTAAATAATTTACTCATCTCATCAATTAATTAATAATAGTATTAATTAATTCGCTTCTCATTAGTCCATACAATTATTAATATTCACAATAATAGATTAACACTTACATGATTAAATATCACATGAATAATTATAATTCTTATTATATTTATAAACACGTTACTTATTATTATCATATTATTTGCAATAATAATAATCCCCACATCATCAATTAATTATCATTAATATTCTATAACAATCAATTAATATTCTACGATAACAATTAACAACAATTAACAATTAATTAATTGTTCACTTAATAAATCCTTCGTCAATTAATATATCTCATCACTGTGCCACACAAGGCTTTCACGAATTTATCGCAACTCCATAATTTCTCAGTTATTATAAATATTCAATTTAATAAAATTGAGTTAATCCTTCTCATAACACAAAATCATTTATATTAAATAAATTCTCATTTCCATTAATATATTTATTTAATAATATTCAGAAATTCTCGGGTATTACAGGAACCTCAAAATACAATTTAAGTCATAGACAACTCAAATATATCATCCACAAGGTTCATAAACATTATCCGAATACAAATTGAATACAAGAAGAGTTAAGAGATAGAGAATGCAAATCTTTAGTCTTTCTCCAAGCTTGGATCTTTGATGCTAATCCCTTGCTTCAATCTTCAAATCTAATCTAACCCTAGAAACTAACTAACTAAACTAAACCCTACTCTAGACTTAATCTACTCCTAATCTATACAAGAAATATAAAGGAAATGGAAGAACAAGCTAGGGCTAGGGCTTAAGGCCAATATCTGATCGTTTTTCTGGCCACAAACGAGCCCCCTTATATCCTAATCAAAAGCCAAGTCCTATTTAATTGAAAAGTCAAGTCTGGCACAGCTGGAGACTGGCGCGGCCGCGCCCAAAAATGCACTAGAATCCGTGCGCCCGCGCCAAGGCTTTTCTACTGCAGAGTCCTCTGGTAAAACGGCCATAACTTTTGATTCGGGAGGTGTTACGAGGCCTGCCACCTGTCAAATCGAAGATATCGAAGAGCTCTACAACTTTCATTCTTTGAGCATTGAGAAATAATGGATGGATGAAGGATGAAATTGAGCTCCAAGTGACAGCTGTGCAATAGAAACCCAAAACAGTGGAGTTTAACGTCCGTTGGTATACGGGGCATAACTCTCGCCTCCAAACTCCAATTGGGATGATTCAAGATGTTCCGGAAAGCTTAGAAGACGCTCTACAATATGAACTAAGATCTAATCCAAGAACATGAAATGAGCATAAACCTCCCAAGAGATGTCCGGATTGCATTTCCTTCCCATTTTTTGCTTCAAATGCCATTCTTGCTCCTTTTGGCCTCTAGACTCGTGGCATCACCTTCATTGCTTCCTCACCCATGCTATCTTCATGCTATAAGCCCATTTCAGTGCTTTGCCCCATTTAAGCGTTCTTTTGCCCTTTTAAGCTCAATTTGAACATGGAGAGTTTCTAAACCTGAAAATCACAAAACAAAGCAAAAACACATCAAACGCACAATGATACTTGAGTTTAAGCAACAGAATGAGTTGGTTACTATCCGAATAAGTGGTCATAAAAGCCACTTATCACTTATGCATTGAAAAACATGCATTTTTGACTCTACTAGTGATTTTTGACTGACCAATGCAGGTTTTTAGCTTCTAGGTTTTGAAAACATGCAGTTTTGACTTTACTGGGCATTTTTGATCGACCCATACATGTCTTAGGACCTAGAAATATATGATGGACTGATTGAAAATGATAAGCCACATGATTTAGGCTTACCACACCCTTTCTGAGGTGATTTGGAGTATTGGTGTATGCGATCGATCGCGATAGACCCTGCAGTTCAGCAGGGTGTCCTCAGGTATCAGACGTGTAGCGAATGAGAATTTTATATATTAATTTTAATATTTATTGAATTAAATAAATATTTTAATTGATTTATTTATTGAGTTAAATAAATAAATTATGTGATTGTGTAGAGTAATTTAATTAAGTGTAATATATTAATTAAATAAATATTTAATATTTAATTTAATTGATGTATAATAATTTTATGGTAGAGTTCTAATTTAATTGAGATAATTAAATTAGATGAAGTTTATTTGATAATAGTTACATGAAATTATAATTAACGAGTAATTATAATTGTTATGTGGCAATTTTTATATGGTTAATTGATGTTAGCTTTTATTTAATTAAATGAGAATGTTAATATTTAATTAATTAAAGTGTAACATTAAAAATGTGTGTTAAAGGATTTATTAAAAGAATAAAAAAGGTCTTTAAATTTAGTTTTACCAAACAAGACCCTTAAAACTGTTTTTAAAGGATTTTGCCAAACAGGGCCCTTGCACTTGTTTAAATGAATTTTTAACAAATAGGGCCTTAAGCTCAAAAAGTTAGTTTTTTAACAATAAACAGTTTTTGCCAAACAAGACTTATGGCTTTTTAAATTCAAATTATGTAACTTATTTATATTAATTGTTAGTTATTATATATAATTATACGTATTAAGTGTCATGTCAGTTATATTTTCTAAACTACGTTAAGTTAGAATTAGTTTGTTAGAAAAAACAAAGAAAAAAGAGAACTTAGTCAGGAAGAAAATATAGAGAAGGTTAGAGAGAAAAGAAAGAAAGAAGAAAAAGAAGGAGAATGGATTGTTAGAACATGAAGCTCATCATCATCATCTCCTTCGTCACTACAATTAGCTAAAGGGTATAATTCCTAAATTATTAGTTTTAAAAGTATGCTTTGTGTTCTTCGTATATTTTGTTCTCTGTAAATATTAAGTTTCATAAAAATTGATGAAAACATGAATTGTATATACAACTTATGTTATAACATGCTTATATGTGATTAGTATAATGATTTAAGTGATTTAATTTATGAGAACATGATGAACATGAAAAAAATCATGTTCATCAAAAGTTACAGTGAATTGGTTTTGATAAATGGCTATTTTAAAATTAAAATTTGAGTTTAATTGTTAATTGTTGTATAAATTGGTTTTAGATTATGCTAATATGTTGAGATATGAATTCAATGTGATTTGAATTGTATATTTTGATTGAAAAATAAAATTACAGTGTTCAATTTTATCAAGAACACTAGAAAAATGGTTTTCTCCAATTTTTACAAAATTAAGAGTTTTAAATTAGGTGTTTTGATGTCTTTATGTGTTAAAATATGTTAGAAATTTAGAATTATGTTTTCTGTAAAGTTTATATAAATTATGTTTGCTGAATTTGGAACTTGATGTGGAGAAATAAGGCAAATTAGTTTTTTCTCTACAAAGTTAGAGAACTGTCAGATTGGTCTGCGCAGTGGCGCGGCCGCGCTGCTCCCAAGGCCATTTGGAGCGCGGCTGCGCTGGTCCTGCATATTGGGCAGAAAGCTATTTTTAATTGTACAAAATTATAAGATTTATTATGTAATAAATTATAAAGCATGCTAATAAAATTAAAATGCTAATTGGGTAGTAATGAATTATATTAATAAAATATAACATGTAATTATAATTTGAATAATTATAATTAAGAAAAATGTATAATTTAAATTATAAATTGTTAATTATAATTTAATTAGTGCATGAATTGAAATTGATTATTTATAATCAAAGTAATTATTTAATTTAAATTATAATTGGTTTAAATTATAATTTAATTAATATAAATGCATAAATTTAATTTGATTAATTTTAATCAAAGTACATGTTTAATTTAAATTATAATTTGTTTAATTATAATTTTATTTATATAAAATGTAATTATAATTTGATAAATTATAATTAAAGTGAATGATTAATTTAAATTATAATTTAATTAATGGAAGATGTAATTATAATTTGATTTAATTATAATTAAAATGAATTGTTTAATTTAAATTATAATTTGTTTTAATTATAATTTAATTAATATGAGTACATAATTATTATTTGATTAATTATGTGAACATGTGATGTGATTAATTATGTGAACATGTGATGTGATTAATTATGTGATAATTAATTATTAATTATTTAATAAGTAAAGAGGAATGAGTTAACCTAGATGGGTTAACTAATTATGTGAGTTAGTTATGTGATAGCTAATTTAGATTATTATGGTTAAATATATATGTGTAGGAAGTGTTAAAGAACGTGAGTTGTAATTGTAGCTTGCGCTTGAGGCAAGTTTTCTAAACTCAAACTTGTTATTGTTATGCAAGTATTTTAAATTCAAATATTTATTGTATTTGAGATTGTCCTTTTATTTCTGCAATGGACAAATTCTTATTTAAAGTTCATGATTTAATTAAAATGACATTGACTTAATTGTTCAAGCAAGGTCTATTTTATCTTTCGTATGCTTTAATTTAAATTCTAAAGCATAAGTTATTCATAATTTGTTATTATTGAATTATTCTTAATTATTGTGAGTCGATTCAACTACTCCTTAGTTGATGATAGTTGAAACTCTAAATTTTCTTTAAGCTTATCCAAACCAAACTTTCTTTGGTGCGGACTTGTACTCAAGTACTGAGATGAACAAACCTATTTATTAGGGGAGGTTACTACGCGGAAGCGTTAAGATGTTTGTGTACAATACATGGCACGAAGGGCTGATCTCCCTAAGTACGAGTTAAGGTCCATAGTCTAATGACTGTTAAAGGTTTTAAATAGAAATGTTTATAACCTAGGACAAAAGTTCAAGGTCTTACGATCCTCAGATGAATTCTATATTCGAATTTTTAAATGTTGATGAAAAAATTATTATTCAATTCTTTATTGTTGATGAAAAAGTTATTCAAACCTTTTTAAGATATTCTTTTATGTCTTTGTTATTGTTGTATTCCAGTGAGCTGTGTTTGCTCACCCTTACATATTAAATAACCATTGCAGCTAAGGTTGAAAGTGTTGACTCCCCGTCAACTAGTAAAGGCAAAGGCAAGCTGAACAAGTGAAGACTTGTTTTAATTGTTGACTGAATTGTAATAAGACTTTAAGTTATGTTTTTATTTTCCACATTAAATGTTTATGTCAAGGTTAGATAACCCTGGGATTTATTTTAGACAAGGTTGTAATCCTTTTATAGGGAAGATTTTTATTTAAGTATTTATGAATGTTGTAATTCATTTTGCAATTCTTTATTATTGGGTAGATGTATTTTTATTTAGAAAGTGAACACCAAATCTTGTGAAAACGAAGTACCCAGATTTGGGGGTGTCATAAGACGAAGGAGGGCTTCTGATGTTCCTCAGCCTCGCCTAGCTCGAACGCCTCGTAGACTTGTAGAGGCGGTGGTTCGTCCAGCACAGGACGAGCAGCCACTTAACATTGACAATGAGGAGGCTCTTTTTGTTGCTCCTGTTCCCACTCAGGCTCCACGTGCGGAGGTCCCTGGCATTGTTGTGCAGACGCATGAGTTGTTGGGCGACTTGAGTTGCCATCCTTCGAGATATCTTCATGCCAACGAGGTGACTTGAAGTTTTCTGCTCTCTGGATTCTTTTCTTCCTTCTTTGCCATTCTCGAGGATTAGGTTTTTTTTTGACATGGGTTGGTTTTTGATGCAGGTTCTCGGTTTTACACAGCCTCGAGGGAACTATTTTAACATGCATTCCCTGTATCACACTCTGCACAAGGATTACAGGGATATCGTAGATGGCTGGGGCTTTTAGGCCTTTTTCTCGATCCTTCCCTGCCGTTGCCCCTAGGGGTATATGAGGGCTTTATTTGAGCGCTAGTTCTACCAGACTCAGTCCCTTCATCTACTAGATTGCGAAGTGAGGTGATGATGACTCCTATGGATTGGAGATTTATCACCGGCATTGAGTTTGAGGGCAAGCCAGTGCCTGTCGTGCCTGATATTACGCCCACTGTCATCCAGTCCCTGCTGGGAGTCCCTACAACAGCCCACTGTCGGACGGTTCGATCTGGTCCCTTGAGTATAGATGCCCAGGATGGGACTTTACAAGAGCCTCCGCCTGATGATCAGAGGGCTGGAGATCGCATTCTCAGGCGATTGTTTTTGTCAATCATCAGGGGCTATTTTGTGGCGGACAACTCGTCTACTGTGTCCTTCGCCTTGATTAGCGCCACTCGACATGTAGAGCGCCTCAGTGACTATGATTGGGGCTCCTATACCTTTACCTATTTTCTCCGTGGCATGCGCATGCTTTCAGAGGGTGTGAGTACATCCTTTTGTACCTTTTTAATTTTAGCATTCATTTTTGTCAATTTTGGTCACTGAGGACTTTTGATATTTGCATGATCAGCTTTGGGCATTTGAGAGGCTTCCTTGCCTACGGCCTGCTTCTGCCCTAGGTCTGGAGACTTATCCTCGGGGATGGAGATGGCATCACTCCACTTTGACGGAGGTCCTGGTTGCTGAGGGATTCACTCATGCCCGTTTGTAGTTGGAGCTTTTAACGGCGGGTTCGATCACCTGGACACCGTATACCTATGAGTTTTTGACATGTTGGATTTAAGGTAGGCGTCCCTACAGGTCGGGAGTTTATTTTGTCGACCCGCAGAGTCCCTTTGTTGATGGTGGGAGGCTAGGAGCTCTATCTTGGAGTGCGTGCCATTAGGAGCATTACGAGGGAGATCTACAATCCCATTGCTCCTCTTGCTTGGCATCATTGGCCATTAACCGTGCCATTGACAGATATCCCAATAGAGGGCATAGATGGCTTCGCCTTATTAGAGGGCCCGTACAGCCAGGAGGCCTTTAGCAGTTGGTGGAGTCCTCGCACTATTGGAGCTTAGACTCGTGCCACTCAGTTCATGGTAGACATGGTGCCAGGGTCCGTGATGATGACTGGATAGCTTGCCTTAGAGAGCATACTCATGCAGACCAGATAGCAGACCTGACCAGGGAGTAAGAGCAGGCCCGTTTCTTTATCATACATCTTGGTCGAGATCCGTCAGAGGCATCTTCTTTTTACCCATCTAGCTCAGGAGCGGGTCCCTCTTTCGACCCATTTAGCAGTAGCTATGCAGGGGCAGATCCTCCCTTATACCGCCCAGACATGCCTGATAGCAGCGGTTTTGTATCCACCGAGGAGATGTAGCAGGTCGATTGCTTTGACACTGATGTCTTTAACTTCCTCTGATAGCTATTGGAGCTATATTTTTGTTCAGCCACTGTTTTGGATATTTTTTGGTTGTGCCATCATTTTGATAGACCACTGTATTAGTCGGATGGTGGTGCCCCATTTCCTTATATTTTCCTTTCTGCTTTGTATTATCAAACAGGGATGATGTCCTGCAGTAGATAGTTTGTTGTAGATATTCATGATCTTTTCTATCTATCGCATCATGTTTATATTTGTCATCATGTATATATTATATCATGTGTATGCATTCAGACAGCTGCGACTTGATTTGACCTCTGGATGGTCTTGTGGTACGGTGCTATAGATGACGTCGTCTGCTGTCAGTCGTATTGAGCATTCACCACCGTCTGAGGTGGCCACATCATTGAGGTCGTGGTATGAGAGCCTGCCCTACCCAGTCAGAGGGACAGTGGACCATATACTGGGGCATTCGTTGGCCCTCGTAGATTTTTGGGTGCCATATGGATTTGTTGATGGCATTTTACCCTTTTGGATACCTGAGAGACAGGTGTTCTTCTTTGGGTAGTATGAGTTGATGCCGACTCTCGAGGAGTACGAGTGATTTACTAGGTTGGCTCTGGATCTGCCGTGTGCTCATACGACTATTAGTGATATGAGGAGACCGTTTACCCGTATATCCGGTCTCTGTAAGAGCTTGGTCAGGGACGAGATTGTATCTAGACACGTTATCTCGATTGATTTCCTGATCGATCGATTTGGCGAACTCGACAGCTATGATCGCCATGTCAAAGATTTTATTATTTCAGCAGAGGCATGACATTTGGCCAGAGTAGACATTCTGCTGATGTGTATTGTGGCATACGTTTATATGCTTCTTCGCTTGGATCATTTGGATGCAGGATTAGTAGTTATGGTTCGGGCCCTTAGACAGGGTAGCACTATCGTCCCGATGATATTGGCTGAGACATTTAGATCCACCACACATTGTAGTACCCATCCAGAGGGGTTTTTTAGGGGCAGCTCGATCTTGCTGTATATATGGCTGATGTCCCATATACGACAGATTGGATTCTTCAGGCCTCGGTGTTTTTGCTTCACACATGAGACATCTATAGTTTACTTCTTTCAGCCTGCAAAGTGCATTCATGCAAAGTCATGGTTGTCATTTCTGTCAGATATTGAGCATCCGTTATCGATCTTACCTTGCTCAAGGCTATCGTCCCCATATAGCTTTATCACCCATGCTTCTGGCCTGGATTATTTGCCCCTAGCGGGTTTGAGGGGAGTGACTACCTATCATCCCCTGGCAGTTATGTGTCAGTTTGATTAGCTACAGAGTTTGCACCACTTTGAGGGGTCTGCTGATTAGAGGATGTTGGCTTCTTCTATGTCATCCACCGACTTGGTTAGAGTATATGAGTGTTGGCCTCATCGAGAGAGGGCTAATTTCTCTGGTAGCCATCCGGGTCATTCTCCGGAGTATTCTGCATGGTTGGATGCAGAGACCGTAGTTGCAGCAGTAGAGCCTCATTTATCTCCGATTGTGGACTCCGACGAGGAGGAGCCTATAGAGGATTCAGATTCTCCTACAGAGGATGAGCTGTTCACGGGTTTAACAGCGACTCTAGTGAGTGATCCGTCAGTTATTCCTGTAGAGATGGATCCGGCTTTAGCGAACTCACTATTTAGGATGACCTTTGAGCGAGATTCGGCTAGAGCTCAGATGTTGGCCGCCTTGTCTAGCAGAGATTTAGCTTTGGCGGAGAGAGATGGGCTTAGGGCCGCTTTGGATGCTAGATTGATTGAGCAGGAGGAGCTCAGATCTGCCTGGGATGCAGCTGTTGTAGAGCGAGACGAGATTCACTCAGCTAGAGACATAGCATATGTTGAGATTGAGGAGACTTTGATTGCTCGAGATGCAGCTTTTGCGGAGAGGGATGAGGCTATAGCTTCCCGTGATTTCCACATTGCTGATAGTACTGCTCTAAAATCTTACACTTATGGTTGGGTCACCGAGATGAGTGCGTATATGGATGACCACAGTGCCACCTTGCAGATGACCGTGGAGGTATTGAGCCGTATGGAGGCTGAGTGGACTGCACTTACAGCTGCTCCCCCATCTTTAGAGAGAGATGTCATGATGGCATTGCTGACCCGCTTATCCTTGGGTCCATAAACTAGCTTTATTTTTCCTGCACAGACTAGATCAGCCATTTTTGTCATGTACAGGGCATTATGTATATAATAAGCAGTGTTATATATCAGAGAAATATAGTTTTGATTCACTTCCCTGATTGGATATGTACTGTCATTGTTGAGTGATTACCACTTCTCTTATGACTCGCAGTTGTAGATGTATCTTGAGCTTCTCCTTGATGGACTGACAATTGAGATGTCAGGGAGTATCTCAGATGGGCCTGTTGACCAGGGTAGATTGATAGAATTTGGCTTCTATTTGTCTTCGGTGTCTTTTTTTTCTTGAAGGTCAAACCGCGCCGTAGATGGCTACCTACGTACTCCCGAGTTGAGGGAGATCAGGTCATTCGTAGTTTAGGTTTTTTGGTTGGAGAGAGGTTTGAAAAGTATTTTTCTTGGGTTTTTAAGTTTGGTTTGATGAGTTTTTTGAGCTTTTTTTTGGTTTGACTGCACCAAAAATGGCTGCCTATGTACTCCCGGGTTAAGGGAGATCAGGTCATTCGTAGTTTCGGCTTCGCCGGTATAGTTTGGTTTTTGTATTTTTGGATTTTTCTTAGTTTGACCGCACCAGAAATAGCTGCCTACGTACTCCCGGGTTGAGGGAGATCAGGTCATTCGTAGTTCCGGCTTCGCCAGTATGGTTTGGTTTTTGTATTTTTGGATTTTTGGATTTTTCTTAGTTTGATCGCACCAAAAATGGCTGCCTACGTATTCCCGAGTTGAGGGAGATCAAGTCATTCGTAGTTCCGGCTTTCTATTAAAAAATTGAACCTGATTTGATTTGTAGGACCCGGATGCGGGTATGCATGTGTCTCAGACGTAGTAACTTTTGATGGCTTCTGAATTGATGAGTAGGGGAAATTCGTTCCCATCCACTTCTTGTAGTCTGATAGCTCCCACTGTCAACACCTCCTTGACAATGAAAGGGCCTTCCTAATTTGGGGCGAACTTTCCTTTGGCTTTATCCTAATTAGCCAGGACTTTCTTTAGCACCAAGTTATTTTCTTTGAATTGCCGGATTCGGACCTTTTTGTTGTAGGATCTGGCGATCCTTTGCTGGTATAACTGTCCATGGAAAATGGCTGTAGCCCTCTTTTCATCTATTATAGACAGTTAATGATATCGGTCTTGCAACCACTGATCCTCGTCTATCTAAGCATCGATCAATACTTGCAAGGATTCCATCTTTACCTCTATGGGAAGGACTGCCTCCATGCCATAGACCAACGAATAGGGAGTACCCTAGTAGAGGTACGCCTTGACGTCCTGTATGCTAACAGGGTTAGAGGCAGCAGGTCAGGCCATTCCTTGTGATTGGCGGACATTTTCTGCATGATCTTCTTGATGTTTTTATTGGCCGTTTCGACCGCACCATTCATCTTGGGTCGATAGATGACGGAATTGAGATGCTTGATGTGGAACTTACTACACAATTCTTTTATCATTTGGTTGTTCAGGTTTTTGGCGTTGTCTGATACGATAACCTCCGGTTGTCCATATCGACAAACGGCATTATTTCTGATGAAACTAATGATGACCTCTTTTGTGACTTTAGGAAAAGAGGTTGCTTCAACCCATTTGGTGAAGTAATCGATCATGGTGAAAACGAATCGATGACCATTGCTGGCTTTTGGTTCCACTGGACCTATCACATCCATTCCCCACATGGAGAAAGGCCATGGTGAACTTATGTTGTGCAGCTCATTTGGAGGAGCGTGGATGGCATTTCCATGCATTTGGCATTGAAAACATCTCTTAACGTGATCGTCGCAGTCAGCCTTAAAAGAGATCCAATAATGGCCTGTTCTGATTATCTTCTTGGCCAGCAGATGACCACTCATGTGTAGACCACAGACTCCACCGTGGATTTCATCCATAAGTCTTTGGGATTGCTCTTTGTCGAGGCATCTTAACAGGCCTATTCCAGCATCCCTTTTGTAAAGTGCATCTCCGCTCAAATAGAACTTCATGGCCATTTTGTGAATTCTCTTTCGCTCTGATTGACTTGCCCCAGTGGGTGTGGATCCATCATGGAGGTATTTCTTGATGTCTTGATACCACGGCTGCTTGTCATGAGGTATTTCATCTGATACTTCTCCAATGTAATTCCCATATGTCGGGGCTTTCTGAATTATGAACTTGATGTTGGGCAATCCACTCTTATCGGATATGCGGATTAATGAAGCCAACATTGCCAATGCATCAGCAAAGTCATTCCGACCCCGAGGAATATGAACGAAGGTTATGTCTTTGAATTCCCAGGATATTTTGAGGACCTGCTGAAGATAGGGTAGCAAATACAGTTCTTTGGTGAGATACGAGCCGGTGGTTTGTCTGATGACCAGCTCGGAATCTCCGAAGACGAGTAGGTGTTTGATAGACATGGATTGGGCTAATTTCAACCCCATTATACAGCTTTCATACTCGACGTGTTGTTGATGTTGCCAAATTGAAGTTTGGTAGCCACAGGATACTACTTTCCGGCACCAAAGATGAGGACTGCCCCAGCTTCGGCACCTTCCATGTTTACCGCTCCGTCAAAATATATTTCCCATGGTTGGACTGTATTCTCGGACTGGAGTTGTTTAATTGTCATGATCCCATCATCTGGGAAATATGTCTCCAAGGGCTCGAACCCTCCTGAAGGTGCTTCAGCTAATTGATCTGCAATGCCCTGACCTTTGATTGACTTCTGAGTCACGTAGACAATGTCGAATTGTTGTAGGATCAACTGCCATTTGGACAGTCGGTAATTCAGCATTGGTTTGTTGAATACGTACTTGAGTGGATCCATGTGGGATATGAGGTAGGTCGTATGCCCATGTAAATAGTGTTGCAACCTCATGGCGGCCCATGCTAATGCACAGCATGTCTTCTCGATCAAGGTGTATTTTTGTTCACCACTGCTGAATCTTTTGCTGATGTAGTAGATAGCTCTCTCTTTGTTACTATCATCCTTCTGTCCTAACATACAGCCCATTGTATTGTTATTGACGGACAGGTAGATGAACAAAGGAACTTCATCCCTTGGGGGTACCAAAATAGGAGTTTTAGTCAGTTGTTTCTTGATGGCAAGGAAGGCTTGTTGACAATCCTCATTCCATTTGGTGGAGGAATTCTTCCTTAACAGCTTGAAGATGGGTTCACAGGTTGCTGTGAGTTAGGAAATGAATCGGCTTATGAAGTTGATCCTTCTCAGGAATCCCCGTATCTCCTTCTCTGTACGAGGTACGGGCATTTCAGTAATGGCTTTGATCTTGGCAGGGTCAAGCTCGATGCCCCGATTGCTTACCAGGAATCCTAACAGCTTGCCTGCTTTGACGCCAAAAGCACATTTGGCGGGATTGAGCTTGTGGTTATACTTACATAACCTGTTGAACATCTTTCTGAGATGGTCGATGTGATCATCCTCCCTCCAGGATTTGATAATGATGTCATCCATATAAACTTCGATCTCTTTGTGCATCATGTCATGAAAGAGGGCTATCATGGCTCGCTGATACGTGGCTCCGGCATTAATAAGGCCGAAGGATAGTCGTCTATAGCAGAAGGTTCCCCAGGGAGTGATAAAAACTTTTTTCTCTCGGTCCTCTCTAGCAACCATGATTTGATGATAACCAGCAAAGCAATCTACGAAAGAATACATACCATACTGCGCAGTATTGTTGATCAGGATGTGGATGAACGGTACCGGGAAATTGTCCTTAAGGCAGGCTTTGTTCAAATCCTGGTAATCCACGCAGACTCGTACCTTCCCTCCAGGCTTAAGCACATGAACTATGTTTGACAGCCATTTTGGGTATGTTGATATCATGATGATTCCGGCTTTGAATTGTTTAACAATTTCTTCTTTGACTTTCAAACTCCATTCAGGTTTCAATCGCCTGAGCTTTTGCTTGACTGGTTTGAATCCATCTTTGATGGGCATATGATGGATGACAATATCAGTGGATAAGCCGATCATGTCTTCATGTGACCATGCAAATATATCCTGGTACTATTTTACGAGTTTGATCAGGTCGTCTTTTTGATTGAGTGTGAGGTCTGAACCTATTTGGATTTCTTTGATGTTCTCGGAGGTTTCTATGATGGTGATGGTTTGGTCGAGATTTGGTTTGGGTTTGTCTTCGACCCATTCTTTGATCTCCTCGGGCACCTCATAGTCATCTTCCTCCTCTTGATCAATATCCATCAAGTCGAAGTTCAGTTCTACATCAAAGTCGTAGTCATTTTGACAGATTGGCATCTCATCAGCAGAGACACCCACATCCAATGCTTGGGTCCTGAAAACAAAAATGCTTTCATTAATATATACAAATGTTTAAACATACATGGCATTTGCAATGCATGACAAAAGTTACTGCTATAGCTGTGCAAGAAAAAGTAAGCAGTAAATGAAAACATGATTAAAGGACAGATGTACTTTCTGCCCCTTTATCCTTTTCGACCATGGCAAGGGACACTGCTCTAGTTGTCCAAGGTCAGATGCTCATGAACTGGGAGGATCAAGGATTTATGATTATCTGTCTCGTCTTGGATGATGACCGAGACATCCTTTATAATAGGACTAGGGCTCTTCTTTGAACAGCTCCCTTTTCCCTTCTTGATGCAAGGAATTTGGGCATGACCCTCGTCGTCGCTGTCTAGGAGTTCGTCATTCATGCCCTCATAGTTGATAATGACCCTCATGCTAGCGAATGGGTCTCGTCCTTCGTACAGGATCTTTTCTTTTCCCTTTTCGCTGTCTGCCTCAAGCTTGAGGGCTTTTCTTTCATGGACAGGTATGATTGGAGGGAATAGCATGGCTGATACTGCAGTCGGGATTTTCCTCGTAGGTTTCACCCATCCGGCATTTGTGAGGTTTGGCAGCAGAATTGTGGAGGCATGAGCCTTGGGATGTTTATGTGGGTTCCGGCGGCTTGACCCGGATAAATATCCCAATCCTACTCTCCCAGTCTGACTTGGGATTTGGACTGGCATCTTGATACCTTGCTTATCTTTTCCCAACCCTTCTCCAGGGTGGAAACCCGAAGATACCATTTTTTGCCCCACTGTTATTACTTCGGTGGAGACTTTAGGTTTTAGGGCTGGTGCCCCAATAGGTAGATACTGGGTATCACTCACCTCTAGAGCTTGAAAACTGGCAGGTTCAATCCCCGCATCCAGGCTAATCACTGGCATATCCCCATGTATGTAGGTAGGGTATTCTGGTTCGGTATTCACTGTGATGAGGCTGGCGTTGATAATGTAATTGCGTTGTTGATGGAGGGTGGATGGCACTGCCTTTGCCATGTGGATCCAGGGTCTGCCCAGCAATAAGTTGTATCTGGTGGCGATGTTAAGCACCTGGAAAGATACGTAGAAAGTGTGTGGGCCAATCTCTAGAGGTAGCTCTATTTCCCTCATAGTCTGTCGACGAGATCCATCGAAGGCCCGAATGACCATATAACTGGTTTTGATCCGGTTCGGATTGATCTTTATCCTTTCTAAAGTATCGTATGGACAAATGTTGAGGGATAATCCTCCATCAATGAGCACACCTCCGATCACATATCTAGAGGACATTACAGCTATATGCAGGGACTTGTGATGGCCCGTTCCCTCTGCCGGGATATCATCGTTAGTGAAAGATATCACATTGCTGTGGAAGATGTGCTCTATCACATGACGAAATTTCTCGGTGTCCACTGTATGTGGTAACTGAGCTTCTTCTAGTACTTTCACTAAAATGTTGCGATGATCCGCTGAGGATAGGACCAAATCGAGGATGGACACTTGTTTAGGTGCGTCCTCCAAGCTTTGCACTATTTTGATTTCATTGTGTCCCATTTTGTTGAGGAACTCTTTGATTTTCTCTTCAGCCACCTTCTATTTTGCTTTGATGACCGATTTGGTTACCCGCTGAGGCAGGTACAGTGGATTATCCTTTGATAGGATGGTAATACTATTTGAAGTAGAACCTTCGTCGCTTTCGTAGTTCCATGGGACCTTCTTCAGACTAGTGATTGGATACTGAGGTCTGAAAGGCAAGATTAAAGGCTGAGGTGCAGCCACCTTCACAGGATTTTGTATCTCTTGGACCCCTTTCCCTATCAATACCAAGGGTGTGAGGATTGACTCCTTATCACAGGATATGACATCCACTGTGTTCTGGTTCAATACAGTGGGGATCTAAAGAGTGTCATTGTCTGGGAGATCGAGGATTTGATTTCTCCTTATCAGGTCCCCATTTGCGATCATGTCTTGAATCAGGTTACGAAGTGCCCAGCAATCATCAGTATCATGGCCGAGTGAATTTGAATGGTAGTAACATATTTGGTCAGGTTTGAATTTTTTGGCTCCAGGGTTCAATGGTGGTAACAAGTCTGCGACCATTCCTTCGTTGATTAGCATTTGAATGATTTCTTCCATTGATTGATTTAGGTTGGTGAAGTTCCTCTGAAATAGGAATTTCCCATCCGCACGGAGATTCTCTTCTTCGGCCACCCTATTGGCCCAAAGATCATTCTCATTAGACTAGTATTGATTTCTCGAGGAAGTGATCTCCGGTGTGGGAGGATGATTGACAATGGATTGGTTGATTTGTTTCACCATACTCCTGGTAAGCTGATGCTGGTAAACGACCAGTTCTGTTAACTGCTCGATCTGTTCCTTAAGAGAATTTATTTCTTTCTCTATCAGGAATCGCCTTTCAAAAACTTCCCAACTATCTGGGCTGGTGTTGTTGGATTGAATTGATTCTCCCACATAATGGAGGTAATTGGATCCTTCTCCATTTGTGGTGTTGATCATGTTGACATGCTCCTCTTTATGCTGTGGTAGAGGATTGTCCTGCACATGGGGTTGCTCAGGCTTTGTGACAACAATCTCTTCGCTGTCAATCAAGTCTTGTATTTTGTGTTTGAGAGACCAACATTCTTGGGTGTCATGGCCTGGAGATCCAGAGTGATAAGCACACTTCTTTCTTGGGTCAAAATTCCGACCATTAGTGTTGGTTGGTGGAAGGAGTTGGACAATTTTCTTCTCGGCTGTCAAAAGTTTGAATACGTTCTCAAGTGAATCCCCTAGAGGGGTGAAAGTTCTTCGACGCCTGACCTCCATATTTTTCTAAAATGGAGGATTTGAAGGTTGTACTGGATTTTGAAAAGGGGTATAATTCCTCCTTTGGATGGGCATGCTGTTTGACTTCGCCCCTTGGATTTTGTCCTTGTAAAACCAAGAAGACTTCTTCGTCTTTCTTTTTGTGAACCCTCCGGGGACTACTCCGTAATTTTTGGACTGGATATGCTCAGCGACAGCTTTGAGGGCGATTAGATCTTTTATCTTCCCGGATTTGAGCCCTAATTCGGCCATTTCGCCATGTTTGATCATTTTAGAGAATGGTTTTCCTATGCCTGCTAGGACCCTCTCATAATAAGGCACTTCTTGGATGTCGATAAACGTCATGACTATTTCAGATTCAGTCATGGCTGGGGTGACTTGTGCTGCGACCCGTCTCCATCACTGGGAATATTCTCTGAATGATTCAGTGTTATTCTTCCTGATCTTGGTAATTTGGTATCTGTTTGGAGCTAGCTGAGATTGGAAGCTGTATTAACCGAGGAAAGCGTGGGCCAGTTCTTCCCAACTGTGGATTTTGGAGTTGTCCAGATGGGCATACCTTGCTCTCGCCTCTCTGGTTAGACTCTTTTGAAATAGCTACAATCAAAGCTTCTCGTCCTCTGCATAGGATTCGAGTTCTCCAATAAATACTTTTAAGTGTGTGTAAGGATCTCCCGTTCCATCATACTTCTCGAAGTCAGGAGTTTTAAATTTTTTGGGATAACGAGCTCCGAGGAATATACAGAGGTCGGAGTAATTGACACTACTGAATGCCCCAATCCCTTTGATTGATCGGAGAGCTTCCTCCGTTTGTTGTACTTTCTTTATAATGTCATCAGTTTCCTGTTCGTTGATGAAGGGGGTGATTTCAGGGGTTTTGTTGGTCGTGTCCTGGTTTTGTGGTCCAGGAATCTGAGTTTTGACCTTTTCAGTCTCTTGACCGCCAGCACTACCACCAGATGCTCCCTGTTATGTGTGAGCTTGAGATTGTTTCCCTTTAAGGGATTGCTAGAAAATCGGTTAACTCGACTATCTGATTTTTTAGATAGGATACTGGGGTGGATTCTGGTTGAGCACTAGAAGCCATGTCCGTGGATGGACTGGGTACTTTAGATTTAGACCTAGTAACAGGACCAATTTTTACTTATAACAAAGCGTAGACATGTCAATTTTCTGATGTAGGTAAGGACAGGATGCATGATGTGTTGTTTAGATTTTATCCTGCAAAACCGAGGTTAGTTGTTTTGATGACAGGATGACATGGTATTTTGACAGGGAAAGTAAATCTTTCATTATGATATTTACATTGTGCTCCTTGATAATTGGAGACTTAACATGGAATTAAAAGAGGAAGGCATGAAGAAGCTTCCCTTCGGATTTGGTTAATCAGAGGCTGACCTATCTTAGGATACACTCGCGTCTTTTGTTTCGGCATGAAGGCTCCTAGATCATCGCAATCTACTAGAGGGGAAAATAATCCGATCGTTCAACTGGAGCGAATCTGGGTGGTGCATTTTTATGAGCCCCAGAGACATTACTTATCACCGATCGGGTTTTCCTCCTTCTGAGTGGGACACAAAACATACATTCACATACATCGTGCCTCAACGTTGTGCATATGATGACATGGGTGTGAAGCTCTAAAAAGTAGGAAAGCATTCATTCACATTCATTCAATGTAAAGATGTAGCATTCACTCATTTATTGACTGTGGAGACGCAGAATTTTACGCATTCAATAGTTTTGAAAGGGAAATGTTTGAAAAGATTTGAAGGCGGCCTAAGCCTTCTACTGTCCCCATCAGAGTCGCCACCTGTCAACATTGGTTTAAAAAATCCGCGGGTAGGGTCACAACCCGGATCTTTTAATCTTTTTTCCTAAGTTCTCTCTACCCTCACTCTTTTTATTTAGCAAAAAGATTTTGAAGGGTTTTTTAGGAAAAAGGCCAACATGTATCATGCCAATGATTTGAACGTTTTACAGAGTCGTCAGTTGGTAGATTTTAAAATGGTTGTACCAACTCAACCGAGTTTTGTTTGAAAGAGGCCCACTTGCTGGACACTGTCGAAACTTGATCTTTGAAAACAAAGTTTTGAGCTCGAGGGCTTGGTTAAGTGTGGGGAAGGTGTTAGGCACCCCACGACTCCCGTGTAAATACGGTACTGCATCTTTTCAATATTTCCCTTTAAAACTGGAATGCGTGAGTGAATGCTATTTGAACATTCGGCCTATTGATTTGATTGATTGAAAGTAGTGCTTTGCTTTGTTGAACCTATATACGAAGGGTTTGATTTGATTTGAAAATCAGCCTTTGATTTGATTTGCAAAAGCATTTAATTTGATTTTCTTTGAAAATCTTTTCATTTGATTGATTTGAAAAGGATGTTTTGAAAGCTGGTTTATCAAACCCTTACGCTGCTATAGGAATTGAAGCCTGTTGATACTTCTAATTTTATCTTTATAGCCTTAAGGCTGCACGTGAATGGTGATTTGTCGGGCTGCGAAGCATCCTCGACCACAGAATATATAAGTGTCGGTGTCCTCATAGGTATGAAAACCATCGGAGAGACGCTGACACGACAATCGACATTTTTTCATTATCTTGAGACCTTAAATCCTGGATAACCGTTTTAAGGTCTGTTTACATGTACATTTTTTTGCAGAAAAACTGGCAGGGTACATTTGTAAATCTAAGTTTGTCCATCGTGGGAATCAGATTTCGATCGTTTTGATCGTGAATCCCACGATTCCTAGGCTCACAGATGAATAGCCAAAACCTGCACAGTTCAAATTTGTACAAAAATAGATAAATATCCCAATATTGTCAGAACCGAGGATTCATTCAGTAAATCCTAGTCCGCATGGCCGAAGCATCTCGTTCCCACTAGATAGCGATCTAAGGGACGCGAGGTTGCTTTTGAAGCTGAAACTAGAAAGAAAGCTAGATTTAAGGAAATCTCAGCCATTCTAGCTTCCCAATTCAGTCTAGATGTTTTGAAGCGTTTGAAAACTAGAATTGGCGAGATTTAAAAAAATCTAGTCTGCCTGCAAATATGTTAGTGCCAATTTATAAAAAATGAATATTTAAAGCAGCAGTTGAATAGAAAGCGAGTAAAGCAATATATATATATATATATATATATATATATATATATATATATACAAATATATATAAAAGCCGTAAAGGGAGAAGGATTTTCACGCTGGTGCCCGGACTAGAATTGAAATATATATATATATATATATATATATATTGACAGAAACGTAGTCAACCAAGACTGGGAAAAGGACCAGTGATGGTGAAGGCTGCTTATAGATGCATAAATATATATAAAAGTAGTAAAAAGACCACAGAATGATCCAGGCCGAACTAGAATGTAAATGTACAGAAAAGTAGTCAACTAGGGACTAACCCAGTAATGATGAAGTGTGCAAAAATAGTATAAAGGCCACGAAATAGTCCGGGCCAGGCTGGAATGTAAATTGCAAAAAAGTAGTCAACCAGTGACTAGGGTGATCACCCAGTATGGTGAAGTGTGCAAAAATAGTATAAAAGGCAATGGGTTTTCACGCCGGTGTCCGGACTAGAATTGAAATATATATATATATTGACAGAAATGTAGTCAACCAATACTGGGAAGAGAACCCAGTTATGGTGAAAGTCTCTCATATATGCGTAAATATATATAAAAGCGGTAAACTACCTCGGATTTGACATCCGGGCTTGACAGAATTGAAATGTTAGCATATATACAGTTAAATATATACAAAAAGGGCCAAACCCGGACTGGGAAGATAACCTAGTCCGGATAAGTTGCCAGAACGTGTGTTCTAGTGCCTTGAAGCTGCTGGAGCTGACGAATCATCAATTCGAGTTGTAGAAATGCCAGAAAATCAGTTTATGTACAAAAATATACCAAACTTTGATGAAAACGGCCACGAAACTAAGTTCCGGCCATTTTTAGAAAACGAAACTTAACGTGCAAGTGTATAAAAGTACGAAGAAGTAATATTCACTTTCTGATCGTGAAAATACTTACAATGGACTGCTACACGGGCTTTTTGCCAAATTGTAGGCTCTATACGTCCAAATCTACCGGTTATTTTCTGATATGTGGTAGTATATGGGTATATCTACGAGTTAGAGTGAAAATATTTAGGTTTGGATAAGGTGTAAAAGTCAGAAAATTGAACTGGCAGAGCTTCGCTGCGTTTCTGGATTCTTAAAAATGAAGGGGGGCACCTCTATTTGTAGGCCAGGGAGCCTCCAGTCTACCTGCTGCTACCGCAGGTAGAGGTGTGGCACCCCTAGTGGGGCCCGCGATGCCAGGTTCTGTCATCTAGAAGCACGTTCACTTTAGACAACGCGCAGTCGAAGTCGAAACTTTCTAACTTTTAATCGGAGCGTCCGTTTGAGGCATGCGATACCTTTTCGGAAAGCCCTCATCGAGAGTGTTACGATGACATAGGATAAAACATTTTCTGGGTCCCAGAAGACGGGTTCATAACCAGGTCTTCAATTCCCCGCAGTTTGTCAGTTGAGCTGTCTTGTGTCGTTTGCACTCGGGATCGTCGTTATGGTTCATTCTAACTTCGATGGAATCAATTTGGCTTAAGTTTTACCGAATCGACTGAGAGTTGATAAAATGACCATTTTGCCCCTCCCAGGGTGGTCCTTAGTGGATCTGGCTTCCCAGGGTTATCTCTGGGGCTGAACTGCACTTCTCGGATTGATGTCGGGGCTGATCTGTACTTCCCGGGCTGAGATCAGGGGATGATTTGACATGTCCTAGGTCGATGTCAAGGTTGACCTGTACCTCCCGGGTTGATGCCGGGGCTAACTTGACGGCCCGATATTGAGATCGGGGTTGATCGGTATCTCCCGAGTTATTGCCGGGGCTGATCTGTACCTCTCGAGTTGCTGTCGAGGCTGATTTGAAGGCCCGATATTGAGATCAGGGTTTGAACTGATGGCATGATCGAAGATCGGGGTTGATATGATAGCCCGATATTGAAATCTAGGTTGACCTAACGATCCGATTGGAGATCGGAGCTGGATAGACTGTCCGATTGACGATCAGAGCTGGATAGACGGTCCGATTGGAGATCGAAACTGGATAGACGGTTCGATTGGAGAGCTGTATTAATGGTCCTATTGGAGACCGAAGCTGGATAGACGGTCCGATTGGAAATCAGGAGCTGGATTGACGGTCCGATTGGAGATTGGAGCTGAATTAACGGTCCGATTAACGATCGGAGTTGGATTGACAGTCCGATTGGAGATCGGAGTTGGATAGACGGTTCGATTGGAGATCGGAGCTGGATAGACTGTCCGATTGGAGATTGGAGCTGGATTGACGGTCCGATTAACGATCGGAGCTGGATTGACGATCGGATTTGAATAAATAGTCCGATTAGAGATTGGAGCTGGTTAGACGGTTCGATTGGAGATCGAAGCTGGATAGACGGTCCGATTGAAGATCGGAGCTGGAATGACGGTCCGATTGACGATCGGAGTTGGATAGACTATCCGATTGGAGATCAGAGCTGGAGTACCGATATTGTGGATCGAATTTGACTATAGTACCGATATTGGTGATCGGATTTAACTGGAGTACCGATATTGGTGATCGAATTTGACTAGAGTACTGATATTGGTGATCGAATTTGACTGGAGTATGGATATTGGTGATCGGATTTGAGTTTGCCAGCATTAATGGCCGAATTTAGGTTTACCAGCATTGGTGGTCGGATTTCAACTGAATGACCGACATTGGTGGCCGAATTTGAATTGGAAGCTTGTTATCGGTACCGGGATTGGCTTGATTGACGATTTTGTCCTCCCGCAGTGTTCGTCTTGTGGTAAGGAAAATTTTGAGTGTCTACAATGGGTACAGAATCTTTTTAAGGGAGAAGAATGCATTGGGATATATTAATTGAGTCGTGATTCTGGGGACAAAATCCTTTTAAGGAGGGAAGGATGTATCAAATGTGATTTTAGTATTTAATTTACAAATATTTTTTGAATTAAATAAATATTTTAGTTAATTTATTTATTGATTAAATAAATAATTGATGTGAATTTATTGTGGAGTAATTTAATTAAGTGTGTTATATTAATTAAATTAATGTTTAATAATTTTATGGTTTGAAGATTTAATTTAATGAGATAATTAAATTAAATGAGTTGTTAAATAATTATAATATTGTTCTAATTTAATTTAATAATTAAACTAGAAATTTAATAATTTGTTCAATAAAATTATAGTTTATAATGGAAATTATTATTGACAGAGGTTAATGGATTTATGAGTTTAATTAAATTAATTTATTAAGGAATGTGACATATGAACTATATTGTAATAAGTTTATTTAAATAAATTAGAAGGGGTGATATAGTGTGCTAACCAAACAAGGCCTTATGGCCTTTGGTTTATCTAACGGATAAAAACTTTTTATTGGTTTAACTGATATATTAAGTCTACGTATTATGTATACTGTCAGGTTAGTTTTGCGTGTTTTATTCCTACCTTTAGCTATTTGTAAAACACAGAGTGTTGGTTAAAGCTTGAGAGAAGAGAGAAAATTGAGAGAGTTAGAGAGATTCTGGAAATCAAGGAAGAGAAGAGAGGATTAGCAAAGCTATTCTACGTCTTCTAAACACAAGAAATCAAGGGTAAAATTCTTAATTTTAAGCTTTAGTTTATGTTCTTGAGTTTTTCATAGAAGTTGGAATTTTGTTGTATAATTTAATGAGAGGTGAACTATATATGTTAATTAATGATTATAATCTGTTAATTGTTAATTAGAAACGAATTTCAGGAATCGAATCCGTGAAAATATGTGTTAAAATGAAGAATTGTGTTCTTGATGGAATATATATGTTTTGGCTTGTTTGAGAGTTAAAATTGATGTTTAATTCATATATTAATCTGTAAATTGATTGTGAATTGTGTTAACACATTAAGAAATGAAGATAATGCAAGTTTAATGGACTGAATTGGTTGAGAAACAAATTCATGGTGATGGATTTTGTTAAGGATGTCTAAGAGTGGAGTTTTAGCAAGAACATGGAATTTAAAGGGTTTAACTTTGATGATTGTTGTTGTTTTGTTGTTATAATCAGTATGTGCATGATTGGTGTTGTTTATGTGAAGTTTGTAACTTTTGGGTATGCTTAATTTAGAGTTTGGATGTTGAAAATCTAGTTTTGGCTTGAGAAACATGGTTGTTCGCGAGTTGCAGAGTTGAAATCTAGGAACCTCCACCCCGACGAGGTTCTCAGTGTTAATTTTTTCGCCCCGGCTGCCTTTCTTTAATACAAAATCCTGCCCCAGCGAGAAGTACAGAGTTGGGGCAGTTTTGTTTTTTTGGTTTTCAAACCATAGCATGATGAGTTAACCTAACCTAATGAACTTGGTAACGTGTTAAACATGTAACAAGATACTATAACATATTGTTAACATGTATAAGATTGGTTCAAGTTGCATATTAACAATTGTAAGAACTTAAACTTGTGGTTCGTGAGATTTGACATCGTTGTGTAAAGTCGTATTGTTAGTCAAATAAGAATTTCAGATTTGTGTTGTGTGGTTGTTTATGATGATCAAAACTTAAACTAAGTTAATAAGTTGAAATGGAAGTGAGACTTAAACCTATAAGGTTAATGTAACACCCCCTTTCCGAAATAGAAATAGAGGCTACTCAAAACACAACATAGCTGAAGAAATCATAATAAGACTCTGAACCACAAAAGAATAGTCTCATAATGATTAACTGTCACAAGACAAACCATACTAAATGTCACGCTGGTTCAACTCACAATCAAAGGTAATTATTACAACTCCAAATAACTCAATATATCAAGCTTAAACACAATATTTCTAAACCATTTTAATGAAGGGAGCTCTCATCACACTTGCCCTTGATCCCCCTGATTACCTGTCCGAAGAAAAACACAGCATGAGCTAAATCTCAGTAAGGATATAAAATACAAGAATAATGAAACAAAATAACTAACTCAAATAAATGAACTGAACTGTAAAAATCAAAACTAATACAACGAAATAATAGGTTGAATCAAATGGTTGGGTATTATTTCATACCGAGCTCAACAAAATAGAAATATACCTTGCCACACAGGCAAGTCAAATAATGCCACACGGGCAAGTCAAATAATGCCACACAGGCATAACATACATCGGACCGGCCAGATCCAAATGTATGAAAATCGGAAGGCGTGTTTGGCACAAACATCACCAATCCGCAGAACAGAACAGAAAACTAGAGTCAACCCATACTCCTCCCACAACAAATCACCAAATGGCCAACTCCCATCGGAGCACAAAACGGAGACATCGTGGACTGATCAAACCGCCACGGAAGGTGTCATGCCTTAGTGCCAAGAGGACATGCATGTGGTACCTCCACAAGTGGTTATAGCTCAAGTATACTCTATGGTATATTCTAACAAAAATATCATGTCACAACACATGCGACATAATACCAACAAAAGGGTTCTCTGTGTACATGTTGAACCAAATCAAATCATAATCTCAATGTCGTAAAAAAGAAAGTAACAACATGTACCGCTCTACAATTATCAAAAATAAATACTAAACATGATAACTTAATTCAAAGAGTACAAATTCGAGTCATATGAATCAACTCCAAAATAAAACTATTATATGAATTTCACAAGAAATAATTATGTGAAATATTAACGAAATTCGAAATAAGGACCAAAACGAATAAATCAAATTTAACAAGGGTATCGTTGAAAGAGTACGAAATCTGTACCTGAATTTAGCAATGTAATACCCAAAATTATATTCCAAATATAACTTCTTAAATTCCATCCGTTTGATCTAATTACACAATTTAACAAAAAAATATAAATTAATAACTATTCGTTAAATTACCAATTACAATTTACTTTTCCCAAGACTATTATTATTATTATTATTATTATTATTATTATTATTATTATTATTATTATTATGTTTCTGTACATTTTAAATTTTAAATCTAACAAATCATTCGTTTTACTATGCTGCACTACAACATCATTTTGGTTGAAAACATATATATATTATTAACAAGTGTACTGAAGTCATGCAATGATATATATATATATAAAGAGTCCATGGTGTATTGTTGAGTTTGGTGGAAAAGTGATTTTGAAAAGCATCTCTCTCAATATTATTTATTCATAAATAAATGATCAAGCCACATAGAATTCAAGCTCTGTTGTTTGACTTTGATTTACTCATTCATATATGTTTTACATACCCTACATGGCAAAAGGAATCCAAACAACTCATACACATAACCTATATTGACGACAAAAAGGGATTAATTTACCTCCTAAATATAAGAGGACTATTAGTATTAATTTGTCAATTCTTTTCTCCTTTCTGTACTTGCTGCCGCAGCTTTCTCTCTTCCTTTCCTTCATTCGGTTTGTATAATGAAATAAAATTAGGTTTAGTTATTTATTAATTAAGAGGGCCATGCCCTAATGAATTTTTAATTGGGTTCAATTAATATTAAGGCCCAAATATTTTACCAAATTAAATTATCCATCACTTATTAATATTTATTAGCCCTCATAAATTAAATAACTAGTTTCACCCAAATAAAAGACAAAGTCCAATTAAAATATTTAAAATTTAAAATTTAAATATTATTATTATTATTTATTTATTTTCCAGGTATTACATCACCTACCCCTTAAAAAGGATTCCGTCCCCTGAATCAAAAGAATAGAATGTATCAAATTTTCCAAGAGATGCGGATACTCCGCTCGAATAGGGTCTTCCATCTCCCAAGTAGCTTCTTTCTCCGAATGGTTCCTCCACAAAACCCTAACAAACGAAATTGTCTTCCTCCTCATAATCCTCTCTTGACGATCCAAAATCGCCTCAGCTTGTTCCTCACAAGTAAGATCCTCTCAAATCTTATCGAACAGATATTGCACCACATGCAATGGATGATAATGATAACTTCTCAACACCGACACGTGGAACACATTGTGCACATGAGCTAGTTGTGGAGGCAAAGCTAACCGATATACAACCTCACCAATTCTATCCAAAATCTCAAATGGGCCAATATAATGCGGACTAAGTTTCCCTTTCAACCCAAAGCGCCAAATACCCTTCCAAGGAGAAACTTTTAGAAACACATGCTCACCAATTTCAAACTCTAAGGTCCTTTTATGCTTACCAGCATAACGCTTTTGCCGTGATCAAGCCGATTTCAATTTATCCTTAGCCACCACTACCTTCTTTATAGTGATTTGGACTAGCTCAGGCTTTTCTATGGCCCCCTCGCCAACCTCATCCCAACAAGTTGGTACTCGACACTTCCTACCATACAATGCCTCAAACGGAGTCATCCCAATACTTCCATGCCAACTATTATTATAAAAAAACTCAACTAGGATCAAGTAATTATCCCAATTACCCGACCACTCAAGTGCACAAGACCTCAACATGTCTTCCAAAGTCTGAATAGTCCGTTCGGATTGCCCATCAGTTTGCGGATAGAAAGAAGTACTAAAGTTGAGTTGAGTGCCCCAAACTCGTTGAAACCCTTGAAAGATCTGTGCCAACCTATCTACCGAGTAACCCTCATGGATAGCTAAGAAGTGTGTCGATTTGGTCAACTGATCCACCACTACCCAAATGGCATCATTCTTCCTGAAAGTCTTTGGCAACCTAGTCATAAAATCCATCGTGATATCCTCCCACTTCCACTGGGATGTCTAACTGTTGCAGCAAACCACTAGCTCATTGATGTTCTATCTTCACTTGTTAACAAGTGAGGCACTTCCCCACATATTCAGCCCCATCTCGTTTCATCACATTCCACCAAAAGTTCTTCGAATCTCTATACATCTTTGTAGAACCTGGATGAATAGAAAATGGCGAACTATGAGCCTCAGCCAACACCGCCTCCTGAATGATTGGATCCGACGGTACACACAACCGCTCACCCAACCAAATTACCCCGTGATCATGAATACAAAACTCAAGTTGCTTACCCTCCTCCAATATTCTACGTCATAGCCCACAACTCCCCATCTTCCTTTTTGAGCTTCTTTAACCAGCGAGATAAGAGAGGGCTCCACTCTCATACCTGCCAAATGCCCATCTGAACCTTGCACATACAACTCTAACTCTAGCCGTTCCATATCCGAAATAAGCTGAGGTTGTGTAATAAGGGTTGTTACACTCCCTAAACTCTTTCGGCTAAGAGCATCTGAAACCACATTTGCCTTCCCCGGATGATACTGAATCCTCGAATCATAATCTTTTAGAAGCTCCAACTAACGTCTCTGCCTCATGTTAAGCTCTTTTTGAGTGAAAATGTATTTAAAACTTTTGTGATCGGTGAAGATATCACAAGTCTCCCCATACAAATAGTGCCTCCAAATCTTTAAGGCAAAGATTATTGCTGCCAACTCCAAATCATGAGTGGGGTAGTTCACCTCATAAGGTTTAAGCTGCCTAGAAGCATAAGCAATCACCTTACCGTGTTACATCAAAACACACCCCAAGCCCTTCTTAGAAGCATCACTATAAATCTGATAACCTCATGTCCCCGACGGTAATGTAAGTATAGGAGCTATCACAAGTCGTTTCTTCAGCTCCTCGAAACGTTTCTCACGCTCCTCATTCCACTCAAACTTCGTGCACTTTCTCATCAACTGAGTCAATGGTAAAGCAATTAAAGAGAATCCTTCCACAAATCTCCTATAGTACCCTGCCAAACCCAAGAAATTTCTAATCTCTGTCACCGTAGTAGGTCTCGACCATTTAGTGATAGCCTCAACCTTCGCAGGATCCACCTTAATGCCTTCAGCAGAAACAACGTGGCCCAAAAATGCAACCTGCTCCAACCAAAACTCGCATTTAGAGAATTTAGCATACAATTTCTCTTTCTGCAAAATCCCCAACACTGTGCGAAGATGCTCCTCGTGTTCTCCCTAGACTTGGAGTAAACCAAAATGTCATTAATAAAGACAATAATATATTGGTCCAAGTACTCCTTGAACACCCGATTCATCAAATCCATAAACACCGCTAGAGCGTTATTTAACCCGAATGGCATCACCAGAAACTCGTAATGCCCATATCGAGTATGAAAAGCTATCTTAGAGACATCCTCATCTTTCACCCTCAACTGATGATAACCCGACCTCAAGTCTTTCTTCAAAAAATACTTCGCCCCCTGAAGTTGGTCAAACAAGTTATAAATCCTGGACAATATATATATTGATTCTTGATGGTAATCTTGTTCAACTCCTTGTAGTTTATATGCACAGCCTCATAGACCCATCTTTCTTCTTCACAAACAAGACTGGAGCACCCCACGGAGAAACACTCGGCCGAATCATGCCATGATCTAACAGCTGCTGCAACTGCTCCTTCAACTCCTGCAACTCCAACGGTGCCATTCGATACAACGCCTTATAGATGGGCTCCGCACCAGGAACAAGCTCAATAGTAAACTCATCTTCCCACTGTGGTGGCAACCCTGACAACTCCTCAAGAAACATATCGAGAAGGTCACGAACAACTGGAACATCCTCAATATGAGACTCACCCTTAGAGGTATCCTTTATAAATGCCAAATACCCCTCACAACCCTTTGTCACCAATCTTCCAGCCTTCAAAGCTGAAATCAACTTCGGCACTCTACTCGGCTGTGAACCCTGAAACACGAATTTTGGAGACTTCACATCTCCAAATATTACCTTCCTCGCCTAGCAGTCGCTAGTGGCCTGGGGCTTACCCAACCAGTCCATCTCGAGAATAACATCAAAATCGCACATACATATTGGAAGAAGATTATCCCTATGAATTTTATCTCCAAAACTGATTGGACACTCTCGATATAAATTAGAAATAACAACAGAAGTCCCCATCGGGGTAGCAATAGACATAACAGGATCTAAAGACTGAGATGGCACACCCAGGTGCCGAACAAAAGACCGAGCAACAGCTGAATGAGTAGAACCAGTGTTAAATAAAACAGAAGCCTCACGATTACCAACTAAAAGAGTCCAAAAACAGTACCTGGCGCACCTGTCGCCTGCTTATATGTCAAGGCAAACACCCGCCCACTCTGATGCTGACCTCCATTGCCACCATTATCACCGCCTCTACCATAACCACGTAGCCCGGTACAATCTCTAGCCAAATGACCCATCTGTCCACACAAGAGGTATGCACCGGTAACTCTATGACACTGTCTCCTCGGATGATTAGCCCCACAATTAGAACAAGGAGATATCGGAATATGATTTGAGTTACCCCCACTAGCTAGTCCCGGATAACGACCTTGATTCTACCCCTGCTGACAATTCTGCAACTGCTGACGATTCTGACCATGCCAAGATAGTTGAAGCTGGCGATTATGCCCAACTAAGGCATCTGTTAATAACACATGTTCTAATTTTAGCCATGTTATTCCCATTATTATCACTCCCTCTAGCTTATAAGTAGCCAACAACACCTTTTGGTTCTCCAAGCGCCCCAATAAATAAAAGATATTATCTAGATGAGCAATCCAATTCTCTACATCAATTAGACATAAAGCTGAACTGAATGAATTGGGTTTTTGTTTTTAAAATCTTTCTAACCACACGTACATCAAAACCACATGTTGATCAACTCCATCTGCATTTCATTCCTTTCCATTTATGTGTGGGACATTACTTCTCGGGTTCCCTTGATTAGGAATCTATGGTGGCGGTTACATCGCCTGAACTACTTGTGCCACCAATTATAACAAAGTCTGATTAACCACCTAATTCATCAAGGTAACCAACGTAGTATTATTCTGGTTGTTAGGTTGCACATTGGGTTACTCCTCGCCCCTTCCCCAACCGTTGCCTCCCAGCAACTCTAGCGAATTTATAAGCCATTTATGAAACATAATGACGGATAGAAGAAAATAGATTAGAGGAAAATTCAAATATGACCTGATTTAATAGCTGAACAAAATATCAAATTGAACGAAACACTACCCCAAAAATCTACCCATAACTCACAGGTCATACCTAAATAGGTTTTCTACAAGAAAGAACCTAAGCTCTGATACCAACTCTGTAACAACCCCTTTCCGAAATAGAAAGAAAGGTTACTTAAAACACAACTTAGCTGAAGAAATCATAATAAGACTCTAAACCACAAAAGAATAGTCTCATAATGATTAACTGTCACAAGACAAACAATACTAAATAACACGCTGGCTCAACCCACAATCTAAGGTAATTATTAAAACTCCAAATAAATCAATATATCAAGCCTAAACAGAATATTTCTAAACCATTGGAATGAAGGGAGCTCTCATCACACTTTCCCTTGATCCTCCTGATTACCTGCCGGAAGAAAAATACAGCATGAGCCAAATGTCCAGCACGGATATAAAATACAAGAATAATAAAACAAAATAACTAACTCAAATAAATGAACTGAACTGAACTGTAATGAACAAAACTAATACAACGAAATAATAGGCTGAATCAAATGGCTGGGTGTTATTTCATACCGAGTTCAACAAAATAGAAATATACCTTGCCACACAGGCAAGTCAAATAATGCCACACAGACATAACATACATCAGACCGGCCGGATCCAGATGTAAGCAAATTGGAAGGCATGTTTGGCACAAACACCATCAATTCGCAGAACAGAACAGAAAACTAGGGTTGACCCATACTCCTCCCACAACAAATCACCAAATGGCCAACTTCCACCGGAGCACAAAACGGAGACGTCGTGGACTGATCACACCACCACGGAAGGTGTCATGCCTCAGTGCCAAGAGGATATGCCTGTGGTACCCCCACAGGTGATTATAGCTCAAGTATACCCTACGGTATATTCTAACAAAAATATCATGTCACAAAACATGAGACATAATACCAACAAAAGGGTTCTATGTGTACATGTTGAACCAAATCAAATCATAATCTCAATGTCGCAAAAAAGAAAGTAACAACATGTACCGCTCTACAATTATCAAAAATAAATACTAAACATGATAACTTAATTCAAAGAGTACAAATTCGAGTCATATGAATCAACTCCAAAATGAAACTATTATATGAATTTCACAAGAAACAATTATGTGAAATATTAACGAAATTCGAAATAGGGACCAAAACGATTAAATCAAATTTAACAAGAGTATCGTTGAAAGAGTACGGAATCCGTACCTGGATTAAGCAATGTAATACACGAAATTATATTCCAAATATATCTTCTTAAATTCCATCCGTTTGATCTAATTACACAATTTAACAAAAAAAAATATAAATTAATAACTATTCGTTAAATTACCAATTACAATTTACTTTTCCCAAGACTATTATTATTATTATTATTATTATTATTATTATTATTATTATTATGTTTCTGTACATTTTAAATTTTAAATCTAACAAATCATTCGTTTTACTATGCTCCACTACAACATCATTTTCGTTGAAAACATATATATATATATATATATTATTAATAAGTGTACTGAAGTCATGCAATCATATATATATAAAGAGTCCATGGTGTATTGTTGAGTTTGGTGGAAAAGTGATTTTGAAAAGCATCTCTCTCAATATTATTTATTCATAAATAAATGATCAAGCCACATAGAATTCAAGCTCTTTTCTTTGACTCTGATTTACTCATTCATATATGTTTTACATACCCTACATGGCAAAAGGAATCCAAAAAACTCATACACATAACCTATATTAACGACAAAAAGGGATTAATTTACCTCTTAAATATAACTAGACTATTAGTATTAACTTGTCAATTCTTTTCTCCTTTTTGTACTTGCTGCCATAGCTTTCTCTTTTCCTTTCCTTCCTTCGGTTTGTATAATGAAATAAAATTAGGTTTAGTTATTTATTAATTAAGAGGGCCTTGCCCTAATGAATTTTTTATTGGGTTAAATTAATAATAAGGCCCAAATATTTTACCAAATTAAATTATCCATCACTTATTAATATTTATTAGCCCTCATAAATTAAATAACTAGTTTCACACAAATAAAAAACAAAGTCCAATTAAAATATTTAAAAGTTTAAATTTAAATGTTATTATTATTATTTATGTATTTTTCGGGTATTACAATTAGCATTAGTATAACTAATGTGACACCCCCAAATCCGGATACTTCAATTTTCACGGGATTTGGTGTTCACTGTACAAATATCACATACATATCTACCCATTATAAATGCGAAAATATAATTAAATAAAAATCCTCCCTTTAAGGGGTTACAACATCTGAATAACTGAATCCCAGGTCATGATAATAGTTCGAGAATAGAAAGCTTGCTAGATAACTGATTTGAGTTTAGAATACTCCCTTAATAAAAGTAAAGTTAGGGATAGAACACTTGCTCAATTTAAAGAGTATAGTTAGGAAAACTTGCTCAATATAAAAGTAAGGTTTAGAAACTTGTCTCATGCACAAGCTACAAATATAATTACAATTCACTTTCTCAACGTCCTACACATTACATTACGTTTAAAACATCGATTAGTTCATTACCACCACGTTTAACTTTTGAACTTCTCAATTAAGTTCAACTTAACAACTTGGTTTATAATATTAACTTGTTGACTAATCACATAACAGTAATTTGAACCCACAACTTGTATACCATACAAGCATAAGCTCTTAGACAATCATAATCAAGTCTTACGAATATAATATCCAAGTTCACACATAGTTTGTTAACATGGAACTTCAAATTATATTATACATGTCAATAACATGTTATAGTACTGTGTTACATATTCGTCATGTTATCAGGTCCCTTAGGTTAGGTTTACTCATCATGTTATGGCTTAAAAACACCCAAAACCAACAATTCTTCTCTGTACCCCCGGTCGAGGCGAGGGTTTTCTTGGTAGGGGGCCCACCGGGGTGGGGATTCCTAGACCAACCAGCCCGCCGGGGCGAGGGTCCTCGGCTGGGCAACTTCAGTTCGCGAGAATTATAGAGAACGGCCAAATAAACCCCAAATTAAACTAATACCGTGATTCTTAATGTTACCCATGAAGTATAAGCTTCACAGAAACATCATACAATGATTCTAGCATGCTTTTAACACTTTAGATAACATAATCACTCAATTTAAAACACTTAATTTCACTATTTTTTGGTATTTTGCATAGTTTCAAGATAATTCATGAAATTTGACATTACAGATTCATTATAACTCTGAATCTGTCCGTTTGAAGTCTGTTTTGTTTGTTTAAACATCCATGATCATAATCTACTATCAATTTCTTGTTAACTAACTAATTAAAGCATGCAAATCTGTACATAAGGGCCATATACGTGTTTTTCATACTCTATAACATATAAAAGTTTGATTAAAGCATAATTACATGAAATTGATTGTTTTAAAATATGCATACATGATAAAAAAAAACATGTTATGAACATATAGTAACACCTATATGATCATATCTTAAATATTCATCAAGAATTTTATTCACAGTGAACTTAAAATTGGTTTTCATGGGGAAAACATAACAACGTGAAATATAGAATTTGGGTTGGAGAATCATTCCCTTGCTAACTCTATTTGATGATGAAAGAAGCTTTCAATCCTTCACTTTTCTCTCTTCCCTCACAATTCTCTCTCAATTTCTTCTAACTTTTCTCTGATAACATACTCTAATATAATACTGATATGATATATGTATATGAACTGACTTTATATAATATATTATGTATAAATAAAATAACTGATGCTTAATGGGTGTCAGTTAATCCCCATGATGGATTTAACTACTCCCACTCCCTTAAGGTTGTGTTTGGTTAGGCACTCAAATAACTTATTTCTCATTATTTTAATTAAAGTGTTTAGCATATAGTTTATTTGTCATGCCTTAATTAATCAAATGATCTTATTTAAATTCAATTAAATATAATATAATATTACACATCGAATCACATAATTAAAATTCTTATTTATTAATTATGTCAAATCATTAAATCTCTAATTAATTATTAAATTAATTAGAATAACATTATGCTTATTAAATAATTCATTTAATTAAATCAACTCAATTAAATACATACTTTAAACTATAAAAATTCTCCACATTAATTTAATCAATGTAACACATATAATTAAATTAATCTACCATAATTTCATCAAATAATTATTTAACTCAATAAATAAATCATTAAAATATATATTTAATTGATTAAATATTTAATTTAAATTATAAAATTCTCGTTCGTTACATTTTCCCCCCTTAAAAGGATTATGTCCCCAAAATCACAGTTCTATAAAATTTGTCCCATTACATTCTCCCCCTATAAAGATTATGTCCCCAGAATCGCTTACACATAAATTTAAGCAAATAAGTGAGGGTAAGTCTTCATCATATGTTTTTTGAGTTCCCACGTAGCTTCTTCAGTGTTGCAGTTCCTCCAGATTACCTTAACAGAATGTATCACTTTATTTCTGAGAACTTGTTTTTTCCTGTCAACAATCTTGTTAGTTTCCAAATGCACGTTAGTTATCTAGAAGGGGGGTTGAATAGATATTTTAAAATTTCTTTCTTTAAAATACTTTGTCAGTATTGATTATACTGACAGCAGCGGAATATATGTTTTGTTCCCCTTCAAGATATTGCAGTTAAGGTTTGATAAGCAGTTATGGCAGTTATAGAAGATATAACAGTTATAGCAGTTAATGAGAGACAATGAAACACAAGGTTTTAAGTGGTTTAGAGCACACAAGGCTTCTAATCCACTCTTCTACTCCACGAGTAGGAAATCCACTAAGGATGTCTCTTACAACTGAATCACTTAGATTCTTTCAAGGCCAGCAGCCCTGGAACTTCTCTTAGTTCACTTAGAACTCTTCAAGTCTTCTGACTTGGTACTTCTCTTAGTTCACTTTTGAACTCTTCAAGCCCTCTGACTTGGATCTGCTCTTAGTTCACTTTTGAACTCTTCAAGTCCTCTGACTTGGTTCCTCACTTGGATTGATAGTTGTTGTTGAGGAGTGCTACTTAGTTGCAATTAAGCATAAGTTCTGAAGAACTAAGTAGCGAAGCACGCTTTCTTCTTTCAGGATCGTAGAGTTGATCATTGAGTGTTCTTAAACTTTTCTCAATGTATTCTTTCTTTTCACGTCTTTCTTGCTTAGTCTGAATTCTTGTCTGATTTCTTTATAAAAGAGACATTCAAAATATGTCCGTTTGAATGCTCCTATTGCTGCATTTAATGCTTCAGACGTTTCTGTGCAGTTGATGTTGACATCCTACTTTTCTGCTGCACTGCCGACTGGCCCACTGACACAGCAGACTGCAACTTCACCTAACACCTGAAAAGGTGTTTTCTACAGGCAGTTTAGTCCTTTTCTTAGCTTCTTCAATACGCTTCTTCGATTTGAACTAAGGATGAATATATAATCATTAGGACTATTAAATTGTCAACGGCTATTAGCCATTCTTCATTTGTTGCTCTTCCTCCCTTCATCAGAACTATGATCTTTGATGCTAACTGGAGGAGCACTACGATTATGATCATTGTACCATAATCGTTGTGTGTTGGCATGCACAGCTTGACTTAGACTTGATCGTAGAGAACACTACAATTTTTCTTAAGCTCTTTGGAAAACTACGATTCCTTGCTTGTCTTTCAAAATCCACACCTTCCAGAGCACTCTGCGATTATAAACTTGGCCCGCCAGATGCTCAGATCTTCTTAATGATTCTTAGTGTGGCTTTCAAGGCAGACTACACTTCTGATGTGGTCACTCAAGCTCCACGAGTCTTGCCTTGACGTCAACTGACTTGATTCATTTGGCAGACTATAATTCTGAGTATCTTCGTTTAAACTCCACGATTCTGCCTTGTCTTCTGCAGACTGTAATACTCTTGGCAGACTACGATTCTGGATATCTTCGTTTAAGCTCCACGATTCTGCCTTGTCTTCTGAATGCTACCTTTGACAGACTACGATTCTGTCAAGGCCTTAACTTTTATAACTCAAATAGATCAACCTAACAAATTTGATCTTTTCTTCTATACATTTATTTGCATAAATGATAAACATTAAAGCTCATATCAACCTAACATTTTTGATCTATCATCTAAGTCCTTGTACATATGATCATTAAAGGACTGTACACTCAAGCATTTATATTTATTTTTAATATCAAATATGAATATGCAATTCCCAATAATCTCCCCCTATTTGATGTTAACATAATGATTTAGATCATAGCATCATTTTCTAAATGTAGAGTGCTAGAAAGTAAATATGGCTTAGTGTTTCAGTGAGAAACTGAAATTTCTAGAGAGTAAGCATGAATTTATTGATGTTTAAAAAAATATTACAATCTAGCATAGCAACATCAATACATAGTTAAGCTTAGACTTATCTTTATTTTCTTTGCCTCTTACTTCTCTGCAAGGTTGCATGCTCTGCAGCTCTCATTCTTCTATTTTGCTCATCTCTCCAGGCAATGTCTTCAAGCTCTTCTCGAGATAGCTGATGAGTAGAAGTCATGCCTTGTGAACCAGAAACTTGACCTTGACTCCTTTCAAGAGGTATAGCCACGGGAAGGCGCTGCTGATCAGATCGTGGAGTCAGAAAGTTGGGACTCCTGGATTTACCACCCGACGACTGACCAACTTGAGTTTGCCTTTGTCTTCCCTGCTAAGGTGGTGGTTGAATGTATATCTGCCTCTGTCTTCCACCTCTACTGCTGCTGGTGCCTCTGCCTCTGCCTCTATCTCCTTGCTCATTATTCTCCCCCTTTATGTCAGCATCAAGGGTTCGAATATCTTCATAGAGGCATATGACTCCTTCTACCAGCTCAATTCATCTAAGAGCAATTTTGAGAGATGTCACTACTTTGTTCAGCAACTATAGCCTCAGTGTCTCTCCTTTATTTCTAAAGTAGCTCCATAGCAGTGTTATTTTGATTGATTTAAGCTACACTGCAGGCTTGAAATTGTTGTAGTGACACACGTAGTTTTGAGATCTATTTGGTCATCAGTTCATTTTGGGATTTTTGATTCTTCTGCATTAGTTCCATAGCTTCCTTATGCTTCTTTGTTGCAGCAAAATGAATAGCATCCCTTGCCTTGAGGCTTGCAGCCATTTCTTTGAAAATCTCCCTCAGCGTTTTGGACAATTCAATTCCAAGTGTCCTGGAAGAGTCTTGACAGAGTCGATGATGTGGTCGAATCTCAAGTGAAGCGCAAGTGAGTGTGCTTCAATAATCTCTCCAGACTCTGAACCCATTTGGTTTAATATTTCAGTCAGCTCCTCCTTAGTTGGCATTAGAGCCAATTGATCTTGAATTCATTGTGTTTTAGGAGAAGGAGGGGTTGTTATAGTGTGTTCACCTCTCCTTGACATGCTTGCGAGGGCAAGTGTCATGTTGAAATACTCGTTGTTAGAGGATGATGGAATATCAGCTTGGGTTAGAGGGGTTTGAGTTAGCGTTTGCTGTATAGGTGTAGTGTTTGGCTCAGGTGTCTCTGATTCGTTGAGTAATTCTGGTGACTCTACTATTGCCGAATTAGATTGAACATTAGGCATAAATAGTTGTTCATCGTCCTGAGTGGATGTCTCAATGGTTGAGCTATCGAGCATCTCCTCGACGATTCTGGTGATGTGTTCAAAAACCATTGGATCACATGTAGTTTGCTTTATGAGGATAAGTTGGTTATTTGGTTCGTCAGTCACAGAGTGTTGGGACTCTGTGACTGGAAATTGGTTGAGTGGGTGAAGAACCACTTCCATCCATTTAGGCAATTCATAGAAACTCATTGAAGTGCGATGATGGAGAATGGTTGACAATAAAAGAGAGGGGAGTGGAATGTACCTCATACTTAGATTCTGAAGTTGATTTATTTGAAATCAGCTTCTGAGCAAACTTCCTCTCTCTTGGGAAACCATTGACAAGCACTGAGATTGCTAGATATGCTTTGAAGGTCCAGAATATATGATCTCAGTTGCTGATGATCAGAGCTCTATGATAAGGCATCATAGGCAAGTAGTTGAACAACTGTGTGTAGTTAGCTGCCCTTTCTGCATTCCTGCCTATGGCTAAGATCTCAATATCATCATTCTGCTCTTCATCATCGTCTTTATCTTCATCAATATTTTCCATTATATCTTCCAACACATCATCATCTTCAATATCCACCATCACAGCATTAGCAAACACTACAATTTCTTCATTGACTGAGGAGACTATGTTTTATCTGATAACTGGTAGCTCCCCCTCAACTTTTGCATTCTCTGAAACTTTTTCTTTTAGCACTTCCCCCTCAGTTGCAGCATTCTTTTGATTAGGAGCTTCCAGAGTTTCTTCTTCAGCATTTTGAGCATCAGCATCTTTAGCTTGGTTTATTTCTGAATCAGGTGTGACAATGTTGTCTGCATGACTGATGTTGGCCTGACCCTCTATGATTCTAGTCTCTTTTGGGTTTAGACCAGATGCTTGAGGCTTAGTGATCTGATTAGCCTTCTCATTAGCCCTTCTTATATCCTCTTCCCTTAGTATGTTCTCGTTGATAAGAATATATTTCTTAATCAATGTTTTCTTCCTTTTGGGCTTGATTATATCTTTAGAACCTTCTTCAGCTTTAGCCCTGATAGTCTGTTCAGGCTGAGAAGCCATTGCAGTTTCTCCTTCAGCAGTGGCAACCAATCTAGACTCGATTATTAATGAAGACACCACAATCGTAGTCAGTGAAGATTTCTTAGATCTGTGGCTGCGTTTCTTCTTTTTCTGAGGCTCAGAGCTACCTTCAGCCCTGTCCTCACTTATTTCCCACTTCTTCTTCTTCTTCTTCTCTTTCAGAGTCCCCTCCTCTGGTGCTTGAGTTTCCTTAGGAGTAATAACTCTATCAGGCATTAAGCTTTGAAGTTCTATTTCAGCATTGGGGTCTGCTTGAGGTGCATCAGTGGTTGAGCCTTGGGGTTTCTCAGCTACTTGCATATCTTCATTCACCTTCTTCTTCCCTTTGTTCTTTCTGACCAGAGCTGCAGGTTCTTCTTGGTTTACCTCTTCATCCTTCTCAGCCTCCTTCACAACAGATGAAGCTGCAGACATCATTTTAACATTTTCAGCTGGATTCCTCTTCCAGTTTTGAAACAGCTGTTGGGTTATCTTTCTGTTGGGAATAATGGAGATGCCTTCCTTATCTTCAATCTTGTCCCCTAGAGTAGCTTCCAAGATGATGCTGATAAACCTTCCATAGGGCATCTTCATAGTGCTCTTGGTTTTCTTGGGGCTTTCCATCTATTTCCCAAACCAATTTATCAGCAGAGCTCCATAGTTGAGTTAAACTCTGTACCGGATGGCTGTCATGAGTTTTAGTTGCTTCTCATTGACAGTATCGTGCCCAGAGCCCTTGCAACATATGCATTTGCCAACAATATTAGCAAGGAACTCATATTCTTGGGGAAACTCTTTCTTCCTGTAGCCACTCTTTCCTTCAGTTCTGACGTGTTTCATCTTCTTTAGGCCTTCAAGAAAATCAATTCTTTCCAGTGACGGAAGACCATCATTGTTGAAACCCAGGGCTAGGTTATGCTCTTGGCGTTGAATCTTATTTGTTCGCCCTTGACTTTGGTAAGGATGGAGTCTCCTTTAACAATTCCATTGATGTAGAACTCTTTCACCAGTCTCGTAAAGATCAGGGTGCTGGTTCTTAGGGCTTCTTCGAGTCCGGCTTTCTTCAACAGAGAAAGAACTTTGTAAATTTCTTGGCCAGCCTTCTTGAATCCGTCAAAACATAGTTGGTAACCTGAGATAACTCTGGAAGCAGCCATTGATGTAGATTGATTTTCCTGTAATGAACAGATTGACCTTAGCTTTCTGAAACTTAAGGTTTAGTTTGAGAGAGAGAGATAGAATCGTTTGGAATTCAAAAAGTAAACTGACAAATGACAGTTTAAAATTGATATAAAAACTTCCCTCCATATGTTCTGCATCATAGGACACGTGTTAAATTCTACAGAACTCCACGATTTTAATCCATTTGAAAATCTCCATTTTGCCCTTAGCTCCCCCTGAGCTAGTGAGTCCTTGTGAGAGGACTACGATTGCCAAGAACCACTCCACGATTGTTGAGTTCGATCCTTTGCTTGCTCCTTAACCGTAGACTCTACGGTTTTCTGTGATGCCTTCTGAAATGACATCCCTTCTGGTTTAAGGTTGCTCAGGAAGGGTCAACCTCTTAGTTTGCCACTAAGGATCAGGTTTGTCCCTGAGACACTTATCAGAAGGGTTGCTTTGCTTGATGATGTTGCTATCACAGTGAGCTTTTCTATTTTAACTGGATCACTCCACGATTGTGGTTTCTCTTTGTCATCTCTACGATTTTAACTTAGCCTTTATATCTGCAAGGTTAGCACCGTCTAAAGCATAGAATTCATGGTTGCAAATTTAACATACCTAACTCACTTATTAGTTTATTAAATCTGGATTCATCTAAGGGTTTAGTAAACACATCAGCAAGTTAATTTTCAGTAGGGATGTATTGCAAAGATATTGTTCCATTTTGAACATGATCCCTAATAAAATGATATCTTATTTCTATATGCTTGGTCCTAGAATGCATGACTGGATTATTTGTTATTGCTATGACACTTGTATTATCACAGTGTATGGGTATAGATTTGAAATCAAACCCATAATCTGCTAGCTGATTCTTCATCCATAGGATTTGAGCACAGCAACTGCCTGCAGCAATGTATTCAGCTTCTGTTGTAGAAGTTGATACTGAGTTTTGCTTCTTGCTGAACCAGGACACTAGTCTATTTCCTAGCAGTTGACAAGTGCCACTGGTACTCTTTCTATCTAGTTTGCATCCTGCAAAGTCAGCATCTGAATATCCTGCTAGTTCAAATGAGGACTCCTTGTGATACCATAGACCCAAGTAGGGTGTACCTTTGAGATACCTAAAAATCCTTTGTACAGCAATTAAGTGTGATTCCTTAGGATTAGCTTGAAATCTAGCACATATACATGTTGCAAACATTATATCTGGTCTACTGGCAGTTAGGTAGAGAAGGGAGCCAATCATACCTCTGTATTGAGTAATATCAATACTTTTACCTTTCTCATCTTTGTCAAGCTTAGTTGCTGAAGCAATTGGTGTTTTCATGGGAGAGGCTGATTCCATGCCATACTTCTTAAGTAAGTCTTTGATGTACTTGGCTTGGCTTATGAAGATACCTTCATCAGTTTGCTTTACTTGCAGTCCAAGGAAGAAGTTCAGCTCACCCATCATGCTCATTTCAAACTTGCTCTGCATAAGCTTAGCAAATCTCTTACACAAATTTTCATCAGTACAACCAAAGATAATATCATCTACATATATTTGAACTAGTAAAACTTTATCTTTGTGCTTCCTAAGAAATAGTGTAGTATCTACTCTACCTCTAGTAAATCCTTTTTCAATAAGAAAGTCTGTTAGTATTTCAATCCAATCCTCTCTGATTATGTCTATAAATTAGATAAAGCCTTATGGCTTTATCTAATTTATAGACATAATCAGAGAGGATTGGATTGACAAAACCTGGGGGTTGTTCCACATATACTTCTTCTTGAAGTTCACTATTAAGGAATGCACTCTTGACATCCATCTGGAATACTTTGAACTTCATGTGAGCAGCAAATGCAAGGAATATTCTGATTGCTTCAAGTCTAGCAACTGGTGCGAAGGTCTCATCGTAGTCTATGCCTTCTTCTTGAGAATAACCTTTGGCCACCAGCCTTGCTTTGTTCCTTGTGATCACCCCATCTTCATCCATCTTATTTTTGAAAACCCATTTGGTGTCGATGACTGGATGATTCTTTGGTCTTTGAACTAATCTCCAGACTTTGCTTCTTTTGAATTGATTCAGTTCCTCTTGCATGGCTTTAATCCAGCTTGCATCTTGCATTGCATCTTCAATCTTCTTGGGCTCTATTTGAGACAAAAAAACTCAAATAGAAGCATTCATTCTGAGTTGTAGATCTTGTTCTGATTCTGGCTTTTGAATCACCAATGATCAGATCTTGAGTGTGATCCATTGCCCATCTATTCCGTGTTGGAACATCAGTTCTAGTGCCTTCTTATCTGAACTCCTCAAGATTGATTTCTATTTCTTGTTGGTCAGAATCGTTGTCTAATTGAGCTCTCTCTACGATTTCTTCTTCAGACACTACGATTCTTTCTTCAGGAACTGTTGTCGTAGTGTTAGGCTTGACCACTTCATTCGTAGTGTCGGTATCTTCAATCGTAGTGTCTTGTGGTGCAGACTTGTCCGAGTCTATTTCATCAAAGATGATGTGGATTGAGACTTCAACACTTAGTGTCTTCTTGTTGAACACTCTATAAGCTTTGCTGTCTGCAGCATATCCAAGGAAGATTCCTTCATCTGACTTGGGTTGGAACTTAGTCAGATATTGCTTCCCATTGTTGAGAATGTAGCATAAGCAGCCGAATACATGGAAGTAACTGACATTTGTCTTTCTTCCTTTCCACAACTCGTAGGGAGTCTTTTTCAATGTAGAGTGTACAAGAGATCTATTATGTGTATAGCATGCAGTGTTGATGGCTTCTACCCAGAAGTATTCAGGCAAATGAGCTACTGCTAGTAGAGTTCTTCCAGCTTCTATCAGTGTTCTATTCTTCCTTTCAGCTACTCTATTTTGCTGAGGAGTTCGTGGTGCTAAGAAGTTGTGGCTGATGCCGTTGTCTACGCAGAACTGATCCATTTCTGAAAAGTCGAACTCTCTGCCATGATCACTCCTTATTTCCTTGATAGTCTCTCCTTTTTCATTCATCACCAACTTGAACATCTTTATTAGTTGGGAGCTTATCTCATCTTTGGAGCTAAGAAAGAACACCCATGTATATATGGTGTAGTCATCCACTATGACTAGTACGTGTCTCTTTCCTCCTAGGCTTACAGTTCGAATTGGCCCAAAGAGATCCATATGTAGTAACTGTAGGGGCCTATCAATTGAGTTGACTGCTTTGCCTTTGAATGAGCTCCTTGTTTGCTTTCCAAGCTAGCATGCGTTACATGGTCTTTCTTTGATGAAACTGAATTTGGGTAAACCTACTACCAGATCTTTGGAGGCCAGCTTAGACATACTCTTGAAGTTGAGATGAGATAATCTTCTATGCCACAGCTAACTTATTTCTTCAGATGCTTTAGCAAGAAAGCATACTGTCTCATCAGAACTGAGCTGAGCAAGGTTAATAGTGTATACATTTCCTTCTCTTGTTCCTGTCAGCTTAATAGAGGATGTCTCCAGATCTCTGACTTGACACTGATTGTTGAGAAAGATGACTTGATGGCCTTTATCGCAAAGTTGGCTGATGCTAAGAAGATTGTGCTTTAGTCCATCAACATAAGCCACTTTGCTAAAGGACACCGCACCATTTCCAGCTGATCCATAGCCTCTTATCTTGCCAGAGCTGTTATCTCCAAAGATAGCTGTTGGTCCCTCCTTCTCTGTGTAGTTCGACAGGAGGGCTTTGTTCCCGGTCATATGCCTTGAGCAACCACTGTCCAGATACCATATTGTAGTCATGGTGCTCATTTTCTACAGACAGATTCAGCTTTATGTTGGTACCCAGACTTGCATGGTTCCTACAATGTTATTACCCTTAGGAACCCAAATCTGCTTGACTTTGGGTCTCCCATGCACAATATTATGAAAGCATAATGCAGCTTTATGACCAAATCTTCCACATACAAAGCATCCAATATAATTTGTGTGTATGTGTGTGTGGATTCTTTCTCCATTTGGACTTGTGTGGGTATTTGTTGGCCTTACCCTTATATTGCATCTTCCTTTTCCATGCAGCCTTGGAGTTCAGGTTTTGTGCTGAGTAAACCTTATCACCACGATTCCTTCCAGGTTGATCCGTGGAGTTAGTTTTAATTGAATCTATGATTTGTCGAGGTTGGACAGTGGTGACTGAGTTTCTCTTTCCATTTCTGAATCCCAGGCCAGCATGGGATTGTTCATGTCATGGAACATGGGTTGAATCAGAATAGCAGGGTTGCACTGGTTCTTCCTTCTGTGTGGATTTCACAAATACAATGCTTCTATTTAAGTTAGAAGCACTGATACGGTTTATATCCTTAGTCTTTTCCACACTTGATTCTTGGGTAGATTCCCCATAACCCAAACATGTCCTGTCAGAAGTACTTCTCTGACTTGAGATCAGGGATTCCATGGATGAGGAAGACCTATTCCACATAGAGATGGTCTTTTCTAGTTCCTCAATTTTTGAGGTTTGTTTTGACTCTCTTTGTGTGCTTAGTTCATTGGCCTGTTTTAAGATTTTATTTTCAGCTTCAAACTGAGAGAGAGATGCAGAACTGAGTAGAGTTATTTCCAGTTCTTTCTGAACTTTCTCTTTCTCTCTTTGAAGATTAGAATAATCTTTGGACAGAATTTTGAACCTCCTCATATATTGATATAGATTATATGTTATGTCATGAAGAGCAATTCATAAGTGATCTATACCTACATCAGGATTGTTAAAGTCAAATACCTCATCTGTGTTTACCTCAGGATGGTCAGTGTATTTCATATTGTTTGCATCCTTGGCCATCAAACATAGGTTGGCTTTTTGAGGTTCTTCATCGTCTCCAGACTCAGCATTTGTGTCGTTGTCTGAGTCACTCCACGAACTACCAGCTACAAGACCTTTGTCTTTCTTTTGATGTTTCTTGTAGCCTCTGAACTCCTTCTTTGGATTAGTTCTCCTTTTGAGTTCTTCTTTTATGGGTTTGTTGCAGTTTTCCATGAAGTGGCCAGGCTTCTTACAGTTGTAGCATAGCTCATTGATCTGCTCCTGACTGCTGATGTTTCTGAATTTCTTAGGTCTACTCTTCTTCCTTTGTGCATGAACCTTCTTAGTTTTCTGGCCAGCATTGCAACTTCGTCGGCATCCGCATCATCATCTTCATCAGATGAAGATTCATCTTCATCATAAGCATTGGAAATGTCTTCTACTGCCTTGAGAGCAACTCCTTTGTCCTTTTTTCTTCCTTCAGTTAGAATCTCTGCTCGTTGAGTCAACTCTAGTTCGTATGTAAGAAGGTTACCATAGAGTTGTTGAACAGTCATTTCATGCAAGTTCTTTGACTCTCGGATTGCCGTGGTTTTGGCATCCCACTTGCTTGGCAAGGACCTCATGAACTTGATGATAAGATCTTTGTTTGGATAGACCTTTCCATAAGCTCGAAGAGAATTGAGCAACAAAGTGAATCTTTCATATGTAGAGGTGACATTTTCTCCAGGAACATGAGCAAACATCTCATACTGTTGGGTCAGTAGAGATTGCTTGTTTTCTCTAACTTCTTCAGTTCCTTCATGCATGATGAGCAATGCCTCCCAGACTTCTTTAGCAGTTTTGCAGTTGACCACATTTTCAAATAAAACGTCTTCTAAAGACTGGAACAAGATGTTCTTAACCTTTTTGTCTAGCTGCACATTCTTCTTCTCGTTTTCAGTACATTCAGCTTTGACTTTGATCACCATGTTGTTTGGATCTTCTGGAGTTGGTGCAAGCCTTGTTGGAACATAGGGCCCATTCAGAACTATTTCAAATAGATCATCATCTATTGAATCCATGTAAGCCTGCATCTGAACTTTCCAATTGGCAAATTTATCTTTGTTGCACATAGGTGGTTTGCTTCCTCCACCTGTCTTGGTCTCGCTTATCAGTTGTGCCATTGGATCTACTCAAGCTTGTATGCTAGTTAAGAGAACCTACTTTGAAACCAATTGTTAGTTTTCAAATGCACGTTAGTTATCTAGAAGGAGGATAGAATAGATATTTTAAAATTTCTTTCTTTAAAATTCTTTGTCAGTATTGATTATACTGACAGCAGCGGAATATATGTTTTGTTCCCCTTTAAGATATTGCAGTTAAGGTTTGATAAGCAGTTATGGTAGTTATAGTAGATATAAGAGTTATAGCAGTTAATGAGAGACAATGAGACACAAGGTTTTAAGTGGTTCAGAGCACACAAGGCTTCTAATCCACTCTTCTACTCCACGAGTAGGAAATCCACGAAGGATGTCTCTTACAACTGAATCACTTAGATTCCTTCAAGGCCAGCAGCCCTGGAACTTCTCTTAGTTCACTTAGAACTCTTCAAGTCCTCTGACTTGGTACTTCTCTTAGTTCACTTTTGAACTCTTCAAGCCCTCTGACTTGGATCTCCTCTTAGTTCACTTTTGAACTCTTCAAGTCCTCTGACTTGGTTCCTCACTTGGATTGACAGTTGTTGTTGAGGAGTTCTACTCAGTTGCAATTAAGCATAAGTTCTGAAGAACTGAGTACCGAAGCAAGCTTTCCTCTTTCAGTATCGTAGAGTTGATCGTTGAGTGTTCTTGAACTTTTCTCAATGTATTCTTTCTTTTCACGTCTTGCTTGCTTAGTCTGAATCCTTGTCTTATTTCTTTATAAAAGAGCCATTCAAAATATGTCCGTTTGAATGCTCCCGTTGCTGCATTTAATGCTTCAGACGTTTCTGTGCAGTTGATGTTGACATCCTACTTTCCTGCTGCACTGCCGACTGGCCCACTGACACAGCAGACTGCAACTTCACCTAACACCTGAAAAGGTGTTTTCTACAGGCAGTTTAGTCTTTTTCTTAGCTTCTTCAATATGCTTCTTCGATTTGAACAAAGGATGAATATGGAATCATTGGGACTATCAAATTGTCAACGGCTATTAGCCATTCTTCATTTGTTGCTCTTCCTCCCTTCATCAGAATTATGATCTTTGATGCTGACTGGAGGAGCACTACGAGTATGATCATTGTACCATAATCGTTGTGTGTTGGCTTGCACAGCTTGACTCAGACTTGATCGTAGAGAACACTACGATTTCTCTTAAGCTCTTTGGAAAACTACGATTCCTGCTTGCTTGTCTTTCAGACTCCACACCTTTGAGAGCACTCTGCGATTATAAACTTGGCTCGCCAGATGCTCAGATCTTCTTCATGATTCTTAGTGTGGCTTTTAAGGTAGACTACGCTTCTGATGTGGTCACTCAAGCTCCATGAGTCTTGCCTTGACCTCTGCTGACTTGATTCATTTGGCAGACTACGATTCTAAGTATCTTCGTTTAAACTCCACGATTCTGCGTTGTCTTCTGCAGACTATAATACTCTTGGTAGATTACGATTCTGGATATCTTCGTTTAAGCTCTACGATTCTGCCTTGTCTTCTGAATGCTACCTTTGACAGACTACGATTCTGTCAAGGCCTTAACTTTTACAGCTCAAATAGATCAACCTAACAAATTTGATCTTTTCTTCTATACATTTATTTATTGTACACTCAAGCATTTATATTTACTTTCAATATCAAATATGAATATGCAATTCCCAATAAATCTGAATAGGAACTTCTTCGTAGGATAAGTCTTTCTCAAATTGCAGGGGTTCATATTCAATCACATGTTTGTAATCGGGTTTATACGATTGTAACACTGACACAAGGAAGACGTTGTGGACATGCTCTAGCGCAGGAGGTAAGGCTACCTCATATGCGACTTCTCCGATTCTTCGTAGCACCTCAAAGGGTCCAATGAACCTTGGGCTCAATTTCCCCTTCTTTCCAAATCTGATCTTTCCCTTCCAAGGAGAGACTCTTAAGAAAATAAAGCTCCCCGATTCAAATTCTACATTCTTGCGGTGTGGATCGACGTATTTCTTTTGCCTATCTTGAGCAGCTACCAAACTTGTTTGGATCACCTTGACGATCTCAGCTTTCTGTTGTACCAGTTCTGGTCCTAGCAATTGTCTTTCGCCGACTTCATTCCAGTATAATAGAGTTCTACACTTTCTGCCGTACCACGCTTCATAAGGCGGCATGCCAATACTTGCGTGGTAGTTGTTGTTTTAGCCGAATTCCACAAGCGATAGGTGGTCATTCCAATTTCTTTTGAAATCCATGATACATGCTCTCAGTATATCTTCTAGTGTCTAGATCGTCCTTTCACTCTGCCCGTAGGTTTGAGGGTGATATGCCGTACTCATTCTCAACTGCGTCCCCATGCATTCTTGTAGTCGCTTCCAAAATTTCGATGTGAAGCGCGGATCGCTATCTGAAACAATCGACACTGGAACTCTGTGCCTTAAAACAATCTCCTTCACATATAGCTTTGCCAACTGATCTAGGTTGAATCTGATCTTGATCGGTAGGAAGTGTGCTAATTTCGTCAGTCGATCAACGATAACCCATATTGCGCCATAGCCTTTCTGAGTTGTCGGAAGGCCAACTACGATATCCATCGTGATGTGTTTCCATTTCCATTCTGGGATCTCTAGTGGTTGTAGCAACCCACTCAGCCTCTGATGTTCTACTTTCACTTTTTGACAAGTCAGGCACTTGGCAACATAATCTGCAACATCTCATTTCATATTCGACCACCAGAAGTGTTGTCGGAGATCCTGGTACATCTTGGTACTCCCAGGGTGAATCGAATACCACGAATTATGAGCTTCGCTCAAAATGTCTTTCTTAATCTCTGGCACTGGCGGTACCCAAACTCTGCTCTCAAATCTCAACAGTCCCTCACTGTCTACCTTGAATCCCTTCAAATATGTTCTTTCCTTATCTTCTCACAGTCTTCATCCTGAAGTTGAGCTTCCTTAACCTTATCTAGCAAAGTTGTACCAGTTCCCAGCTGGAACAGCTTTTCGTCAGACTCCATAGGATATCTCACTTCTAATTCCAGTTTCTCCATTGCTGAAATTAGCTCCTCTTGGTCAGTCAACATCATCAACTTTTTTCGACCCTTTCTGCTTAAGGCATCGGCAACTACATTCGCTTTACCCGGATGGTATAAGATCTCACAATCATAGTCCTTTTTCAATTCCAACCACCTTCTTTGGCGCATATTCAAATCCTTCTGTGTAAAAATATATTTCAGACTTTTGTGGTCTGTATATATTTCACACTTCTCCCCATAGAGATAGTGTCTCCAGATCTTCAAAGAAAATACTACTGTAGCCAACTCCAAGTCATGGGTCGGATACCCCTTTTCGTAATCCTTTAATTGTCGTGATGCATATGCAATGACCTTGCCGTTTTGCATAAGCACACAGCCTAGTCCTTTATGTGACGCATCACTATACACCACAAAATTTCTTGTGCTATCCGAAACAGATAACACAGGTGTCGTACTCAACCTCTTCTTAAGCTCTTGGAAGCTTTCCACACACTTCTCTGTTCAAACGAACTTCACCGATTTCCTAGTCAAATTCATTAGTAGAGTTGCGATCTTGGAAAAGTTCTGAATGAATCTTCTATAATATCTTGTCAATCCAAGAAAACTTCTCACTTCCGACAATGTCTTCGGCTGATCCCAATTCATTACAGCTTCGACCTTGGAGGGATCTACCGAAATTTCGTCCTTATCGATTACATGTCCAAGAAATTGCACCCTCTCAATCCAGAATTTGCATTTCAAAAACTTGGTGTACAACTTCTCCCTTCTCAACGCCTCTAACATCACCTTCAGATGCTCTATGTGTTACTCCTTAGTCTTCGAGTACACCAAAATGTCATCGATAAACACCACCATGAATTTGTCCAAAAATAGTTTAAACACTCTGTTCATTAGGTCCATAAATGCTGCCTGAGCATTCGTTAGACTAAATGACATCACCAAAAATTCGTGGTAACTATATCGAGTCCTGAATGTTGTCTTCGGAACATCCTCTGTTCTCACCTTCAACTGATGGTAACCACTTCTCAGGTCTATCTTCGAGAATTATCACGCTCCCTTCAACTGGTCAAAAAAGTCGTCAATCCTAGGCAATGGATACTTATTCTTAATCGTGACCTTGTTTAACTCTCTGTAGTCGATGCAGAGCCACATCATCCCATCCTCTTCTTAACAAATAACATCGGCACTCTCCACGGCGATACGCTCGGCTGTATGTACTTCTTGTCCAAAAGCTCTTGCAGCTGCACCATCAATTCTTTCATCTCTACCGGAGCCATACGATACGGTGCCTTCGATATTGGAGCCGTTCCTGGCGCCAAATTGATCACGAACTCTACTTCCCTATCTGGCGAAAGTCCTGGAAAATCGTCCGAAAATACATCCACGAAGTCTCTCACAACTGGTATTTCCTCCAACTTCGGGTTCTCTTTACGACTATCAACTATGTAGGCTAAATATCCTACACAGCCTTGTCTTAATAACTTCTTGGCCTGCATCATCGTCAGATAACTCTCTTGTCTAGGCTACTTGATGCCATAAAACACAACCTTTGATGAAGTCATAAGGTTAATACACTTCTTCTGACAATCAATTATAGCCCCATAATTGAATAGCCAATCCATTCCCAGAATAACGTCGAATTCCCCAAGTCGAATCGGAATAAGATCTACGTTCATCATATTACCCTTAATATCCACCCTATAATTCTTGTGTACATACTTAACAGGAATCACTTCCCTGTTCGCAATCTCTATGTTCATAGGGTATTCTAACTCGTCCTTAGGCAATTCTAAGTTCTTAGCAAAGTCATCAGATATAAATGAGCAAGTAGCACCCTAATCAAATAATACATAAGCATTGACTTTATTGATCGAAATGATACCTGACACCACATCGCGAGACTGTACAGCATTCTGCACTGTCATATTGAATGTCCTGGCAGTAGGTCGGTTGCTTGAGGTTGGTCCTGTAATTGTCAGAGCGTTGCCACCGCTGCTTCCTCGGTTTCCCCCTGCTCCGATCCCTCCAAATACTTTCTTGTGACAATCCCTTGCCAAGTGGTCCTTAGATCCACATGTGACGCATGCACCCTTCTTAGGGTTAGGGCAGTTAGGTGCTATGTAGCCTTCCTTACCACAACTGTAGCAGACTCATTAACCCTTCATACAGACCCCCAGGTGGTTCTTCCCGCAGGTCGGACATGCTTCTACCCTTTTCTTCTGGTCCCTTGTTGACTTCCAGTCGGTGTGCTATCATTCCACCTTCTCTTTTCATTACTGCCTCCACCAGTATTGCTACCACTCGCCTTGTTACCTTCTACTTCGCTCTTCTTCTTCTTCTTCTCCTGGTTGTACTTGGTCATAGCATCGCTTCCACCTTCAGTGATGATAGCCTTCTCCAATACTCCTGCGAAGGTGTTCAATTGGAACATCGACACCTTGCTATACAACCAGGGCTTCAGTCCCTGTTTGAATCTTCTAGCCTTCCTCTCATCAGTGTGCACTTGGTATGTGGCAAACCTAGCAGCTCATTAAAACTCGTCGCATAGTCTGGCACAGACATATTACCTTGTTTTAGCTCCAGAAATTGCACATCCATTTGGTTCTGTGAGTTTTTCAGGAAGTACATCTCGAAAAACATTTCTTTGAACCTCTCCCAGGTGATCACACCTTGTCCACCCCTGACCTTGTTTTCCTGCCACCAATAACTGGCTTACGCCTTCAGCATGAATGTCGCATATGCGGTCTTCTAATCCTCACTGACCCTAGCGATGTCAAAAACTATTTCCATCTCCATGACCCAAGTTTGTTCTTCTATTGGGTTCATGGATCTCTTAAATTCTGGCGGTCCCACCGCCTTGAAGTCTTTGAATGAAGTATTCGGTGGAGCTTGCGGCTGGTTGTTCAGAGCTCCTAACAAAAGATTCACCAACTGCTGAACGGGGGTTGGAGTTGGTATTGGCGTCGTCGTTATTAGTCGACCCTTCTTAGGCTGGTTGACGGTTAGGGCGTCTCCTCGGCATCATATTTCTGTTAAGATATACACTTATAAGATCTTTATTCAATTCTTTAAATATTTAAGGTTTAACTTAAATACTTTAAGATAACACTTAAAACATAACATCTCAAATGAACTCTGATATTTTATTTAATCAAAAGTTTTAAAACAAAACAAGATAGCATCACTGCTATTTACATCAACTATCCCGACATAAAGAATCTTCAGGATTTAAATCATCAAAATATTCTTTTGTTTATAATCACATTGGAATCTACATTATTAACTAACAAGAAATATTCACATAATCGTACTGTTCCTATCACGGCCTACTAAGGCGTCGAATAGCTTTGTTGCGCTCTTCCTCCATAATATGGAACATCGTCCTGTGATCCAGTATATACCAAGGTAGATCCTCAAACTGCACTGGATAGCACATAACTCGATCATGGGCCTTATCAATCGCAGTCTGAAATGTATAATCTGTCTCCTCGATCTTAGCCTTCTTTGCCCGATCGTTATCCTCAGCAATCTCTGCATGTCGTGAAGCCCTCATCCAAGCATCTTCTGCTATGGCAAGCTTCGTAGATTCTTCTTGCAAATCATTCTTCAGCTTCTCTATCTCCTCTGAATTCTGCTCACCTTGGCCCTTCTCATGAACCAACTCCCACTCCACGTCTCCAAGACGTGTATACAAAGTCTCAACCACACCATCCTTCTGCTCGATGGTAGTCCGCTGAGTAACTGTTTGCTCCTTTAGCTCTCGAACTGTATCATGTAACTCTATGTTACGGTCATACAGTTCATCGTACATCTCAGCACTAATAGTGTTCGATGGGAACTCATCAGGGTCTTCATCCTCCTCCTCGGCTGCCTCAGCTTAAACCTCAATCTCCTCAGAGTCCTCCTCTGAGTCAAACACTGGCTCATACTCCCGACCAACAACAATGATCAAAGAAGATGGCTCTCTACGAACCAACTGCTCCCAGACTGTATGAATGTCTCGAGGCTCCTCCTCAATAGCCACTCGGTTCGACATCCTGACAATCAAAATTTTAGTTCTTTAGTTATTACGTGATACTAATCGATACTCGTGCAGGTACATAAATCTAATATATAGCACATAAGGTAATTTATTATCTTTCTTAGAACTCGATAAGAGTTTATCATTACTATGTTATCGAAGGCTACTACCCTAAGGTTTTTCCCCCCACCTAAGGTTCATAACCTACAGCTTTGATACTAACTTGTGACACCCCCAAATCCGGGTACTTCAATTTTCACGGGATTTGGTGCTCACTATACAAATATCACATATATATCTACCCATAATAAATGCAAGAACATAATTAAATAAAAATCCTCCCCTTAAGGGGTTACAACATCTGAATAACTGAATCTCAGGTCATACTAACCTTAATACATCGAGTGCGGAATAAAAAGAAACAAATAAGTCTTAACATATCATCATAGTCTTAAACAACACAATCTCAAATAAATAACAAGCCCTCATCACTTGTTAACTTTGCCCTTAGCCTTTGCTAGTAGAAGGCTCGTCGGACCTTCCGTTCTTAATTGTAATGTTATTATGCAAGAGTGAGCACGATTGCCCACAAGTATAATAATATAATAGTAATAATAACATACGAATAAGTCAAAGAGTTTTGAATAATAGAAAGCTCGGCTTTTGAATCAAGAATGAATAACAAGAATCAAAAGTACGTCTGAGGGTCATAAGACCATAAACTATGTCCTATGTTGTCAAGTATTTCTACTTTAGACATTTAACAGTCATAAGACTATATGAACTCTACTACTCGTACTTAGGGGGATCAGCCCTTAGTACTATACTGTGTACAATATCTCAACGCTAAGCGTAAATAATCCCCTATAACAGGGTTGTTCATCTCAGTTTGACATTAGAGTCCGCAACAAAGGAAGTTTGGTTTGGATAAGCTCAATAACAGTTCTAAAATTTAGAATGTTCATCAACTATGGACTAGTTGAATCAATAAGGGTTCGCTAGTCTTACAAGGTTCAACATTAATTAATATTCACGTCGAATAATAAATCTCAAGAGTATACAATCGAATAAGTATTGTATAACTGAAGTAATACTTTAAAGAACTTATAATATCTCATATGAAACTTAACTTGAATGAACAAGAATAAGAACTTGCATCATGATAATAGTTCGAGAATAGAAAGCTTGCTCGATAGCTGATTTGAGTTTAGAATACTAGCTCAATAAAAGTAAAGTTAGGGATAGAACACTTGCTCAATTTAAAGAGTATAGTTAGGAAAACTTGCTCAATATAAAAGTAAGGTTTAGAAACTTGTCTCGTGCACAAGCTACAAATATAATTACAATTCACTTCCTCAACGTCCTGCACATTTCATTACGTTTACAACATCGATTAGTTCATTACCACTACGTTTAACTATTGAACTTCTCAATTAAGTTCAACTTAACAACTTAGTTTATAATATTAACTTGTTGACTAATCACATAACAGGAATTTGAACCCACAACATGTATACCATACAAGCATAAGCTCTTAGACAATCATAATCAAGTCTTACGACAATAATATCCAAGTTCACACATAGTTTGTTAACATGGAACTTCAAATTATATTATACATGTCAACAACATATTATAGTACTATATTACATATTCGTTATGTTATCAAGTCCCTTAGGTTAGGTTAACTCATCATATTATGGCTTAAAAACACCCCAAAACCAATAATTCTTCTTTGTACCCCCTGCCAGGGCAGGGTTTTTCTCGGTAGGGGGCCCGCCAGGGCGGGGATTCCTAGGCCAACCAGCCAACCGGGGCGGGGGTCCTCTGCTGGGCTACTTCAGTTCGCGAGAATTATAGAGAACGGCAAAATAAATCCCAAATTAAACTAATACTGTGATTCTTAATGTTACCCATGAAGTATAAACTTCACATATACATCATACAATGATTCTAGCATGCTTTGACACTTTAGATCACAAAATCACTCAATTTAAACACTTAATTTCACTTTTTTTAGTATTTTACAAAGTTTCAAGACAATTCATGAAATTTGACATCACATATTCGTTATAACTCTGAATCTGTCCGTTTAAAGTCCATTTTGTTTGTTTAAACATGCATGATCATAATCTACTATCAATTTCATGTTAACTAACCAATTAAAGCATGCAAATCTGTACATAAGGGCCATATACATGTTTTTCATACTCTTTAACATATAAAAGTTCGATTAGAGCATAATTACATGAAATTGATTGTTTTAAAATATGTATACATGATAGAAAACATGTTATGAACATATAGTAACACATATATGATCATATCTTAAGTATTCATCAAGAATTTTATTCACAAAGAACTTAAAATTGGTTTTCGTGGAGAAAACATAACAACGTGAAATATAGAATTTGGGTTGGAGAATAATACCCTTGCTAACTCTATTTGATGATGAAAGAAGCTTTCAATCCTTCACATTTCTCTCTTCCCTCACAATTCTCTCTCAATTTCTTCTAACTTTTCTCTGATAACTTACTCTGATATATTACTGATATGATATATGTATATGAACTGACGTTATATAATATATTACGTATAAATAAAATAACTGATGCTTAATGGGTGTCGGATAATCCCCATGATGGATTTAACTGCTCCCACTCCCTTAAGGCTATTTTTAGTTAGGCACTCAAATAACTTATTTTCCATTATTTTAATTAAAGTGTTTAGCATATAGTTTATTTGTCATGCCTTAATTAATCAAATAATCTTATTTAAATTCAATTAAATAAAATATAATATTACACATCAAATCACATCATCACATAATTAAAATTCTCATTTATTAATTATGTCAAATAATTAAATCTCTAATTAATTATTAAATTAATTAGAATAACATTATGCTTATTAAATAATTCATTTAATTAAATCAACTCAATTAAATACATACTTTGAACTATAAAAACTCTCCACATTAATTTAATCAATGTAACACATATAATTAAATTAATCTATCATAATTCCATCAAATAATTGTTTAACTCAATAAATAAATCATTAAAAATATATATTTAATTCGATAAATATTTAAATTAAATTACAAAATTTTCGTTCGTCACAACTAATGGATGTTGTGATCCTATTGGAATATGTAGGACTTTTGAGGAACGTTAGTAGTGATTGTGTAACCTACGCACGAGGCAAGTTCCTTACCCAATCTCGATTAAGATTACGTAAGTTTCCTATTCTTAACTTGTCTAGTATTACGCAAGTTCCTAAATCTTATTCTTATATCAAGCAAGTTCTTATACCCCACTTTTGCATTGAGCAAGTTCTTGTATCCTTATTTTCACATTGTGCAATGTATAAACTTTAACTTTCCATTTTGAGCAAAGTTCCTTTGATTACTACAAAGTTAGAACTCTTTTGAAAGCATTACTTCTTTATAAATGTTTATTCAATTATGAATCGCTATTGTTGATCTTTGATCGTAAACATCGTTGTTCAATCCTATATCGTTATATAAAACTCTTAAATTGCTAGTGAACCCTTATTAATTCGACTAATCCATAGTTGATGAGCGTTTTAAAATTCTAGAACTATTATTAAAGTAAATCCAAACCAAACTTCCTTTGGTACGGACTCTTATGTTAAAGTTGAGATGAACAACCCTATTATAGGGGATTATATTACACGATAGCGTTAAGATATTTGTGCATAATACATGGTACAAAGGGCCGATCCCTCTAAGTACGAGGAGAATAGTCCATATAGTCTTATGACTGTTAAAGGTTTAAAGTAGAGATACTTGATAAGCTAGGACATAGGTCATGGTCTTGTGACCCTCAGATGTACTTTTGATCTTGTTCCTAATCTTGATTCAAAAGTCGAGCTTTCTTTTTATTCAGCATTTATTGATTATTCTCATGATATTATTGCTATTGTCATTCTTATGGGTAATTGTTTGCTCATTCTTGCATATAAAATATTGAAGCTAAAGTTGAGAAAATTAATGAGTCGTCCGCTAGTAAGGGCAAAGGTAAAGCGAACAAGTGATGAAGACTTGTAAAATTTTATTTGATGAATATTGTGTAAAGAATTATTTAAATTATATTTTATTTCCGCTTATGAATGATGTTATAAAGGTTAGATTAGTTGGGATTGTTTTAGAATTTGTAACCCTTTAATGGGGAAGGATTATTATTAAAGTTTACGCAGTTTACATATTATTGTTATCCTCTATTGTGGGAAGTTAGATATGTTTATTTTGGACAGTGAAAACCAAATTCTATGGGAATGAAGTACCCGAATTTGGGGGTGTCATAAGATTCTTAGGAACTCTCAGGACGAACCAGATGTTCCTAAGATGAGGGAGGATTTAGTGTCACTCTCCTAGCTATTGAAGAAAAGGGGATGGAAAAGCAAATGCCTAAGGAAGAATACAGTTAAGCCTCCTCCCAAGACCACAAGAGAAGATGCTGAGATGGTTGGGATGGCCGTTGAGCCCGAGCCAATGATAGTTGATGAAACGGCTAGGACGGCTGATATTTCAGAGCCACAAGATGATGATGAAGAGCTAGTTGTGAAGATCCATAAACTTGAGCCGAAGAAGAAGAAGAAGAAGAAGAAGAAGCTAATAAAGATGACGGAGAAGAAGGTGCAAAAACCAGAAAAGAAAAAGAAAAAAATATGACCCCGGAGGTAACCCCGTCAAGTCAAGCTACTTCTAAGGGGGAGGTGGAGAACCAGTAGTCCAGCTCTTCCATTGATTCTTTGGTGCTCACAATAATCATTGAATCAGTTGTCCAAGACATCGAAAGAGAAGCCAACCCTCCTGTCATAAAGCCAGAACTAGCATCTGAGGGGGAGCAACCAGAGTCTTCTCAAAGACCTCCCTCAAAGATAATAGGGACAAGGGCAGGGCGAACGAGAATAGAGTTCATGGACAAGGAACTCTACGATAGCAGTGCAGGCTTAGAAATGGACATAAGGACTGAAAGTAGTATGCACACAAACCAATCATATTTGATATGTTGAAGCATATACTTTGTAACAATCTTATTCATTTATTAATAAAAAAATTATTTATTAAAGGATTTTAATTTATCTACATAGTGTTGTTATATTAAATGTGATAAACTCATAGTTTTAAGCAATACTTTTAGAATTATGATAATGCTAATGAGATCTAAATTCTTAAATAGCTTAAAACTAAAATAGTTCCCAATCGTTGGATTATTAAAAAGGGTATTAGTAAATCTGAATAGATTGGTACATACGTTGTCTGCTCTTGGAAGAGAATGGTTGAACTCATATTTATTTATGTGGAGACACTACAGCAAGTATGCAGATGCTTATTAGAGAATAAGTACACTGAACGTAGTTCGCTAAAAAATACCTAATGGAGTTTTACTCATCTATCAATAGGAATTCCTTTAGTGATAGTATTACAAATAATCCTTAGACTTGAGATCATCATAGTATCTTGTGTATGATGAATTATACTTTAACATGTCTCTTAATACCCTAAGGGTATATCAAAAGGTATGTTTGGGTATAATTAATCATGCATGAAGATAATGAATGATCAATAAAGAATCTGCCGCTTCTAGTAAAAAAAGAGAATGTCCTATGTGATTTGATAAATGACAACTCAGTAGTCCTTGGCCAAGGCAGAATGAAATTAGAAAGTAGTTTCTAATTTGCATTATCATATTTTGTGCATTTAGGATCGAAATACAGATAATTAAATAAAATAAGACTTGATAGTAATTTCATGTCTTACATTTAATTGGGACATTGTATGGTGGAATGAATGAATTATACGGTAACTATTTACTCAAAGGTTCTTTTATGATTAATGTTGAAATTTATATTTTCTGGAAAGTTATTGAGCGCTAAGGGGGCTTACCCTTATTGTAGAATAAATATTATTTATTTGAATAAATTAATTAGTTTAATTTATTTATTTAAAAAATATTAGAATTGTTCTAATTGATTTATTCATAACCGGTTTAATATGGAGAACCTAAAGGGTCACACCATAAAAGTAATAATATTTATTTAAGAAATAAATGGTATAATCGTAATAATAAGTTAAGTGAATTTAATTTAATCTATGATGATAGAATAAATTAAATAGTTTAATATTTATTATTTAATATTTTAAAAATATTAAATATAAATTAATAAGATGAGTCTTATTATTATTATTACTATTATTATTAGTTTAATTCCTAAATGAGTTTGAAAATTAATTAATAAAAGTACTCTCATATATTCCTAATAAGATTAGGAAGGCTAATTAATTAAAAGAGTTTAATTAATTATTCCTAATAAGATTAGGAAGCCTAATTAATTTTAAAAGAGTTTAATTAATTAAAATAAAACCCTAATCATAAATGGTTTAGGAGGATTGCCTACATCTATATATAAGAGTAGTCTTATTTTGATTAAGGGTTAATGAAAAATCCAAGAGTTGGGAGAGTACACAAAATTCTATAAATAGAATATAGGGTTTTGCCAAACACCCATTCTTGAATAATTGTTCTTCCTTGGTGGATCACCTATAGAGGCCAAACATTGGATGGCTAACATAATCAAAGGAAGGAATCAATCCCGTGGATTCAAGTTGAACGTGAAAAAGAATTGGAGTAGAACTCGTACCTGAGAAAGCTAGATCTACAAGGGTATGAATCTGATCTCTATTACTTTCGTTTAATTAATAATTGTGCATAAAGGATGATCCGGGTATATGGTTTGTAAAATTTTAAACTCTGATTATTCACGCTTCCGTTCTATGTATGTAATATGTTGCATGTTCATGGCTATTACAAACCTAACAAGGACCACTCTCTATGATCCATATAATGACCTACTATTCTATTTCTTACCTGTTATGCCGTTGGTGAGAGCCATCACATATGAGGACAGACGTTTCATTATATGGAACTTTTCTAGATTCCCAAATCTCAAGATGGTGTCTCAGAACTTCCCAATGGTTCTTCGTTTTGCCTCCAAGACTATCTGCAATGATGAGTCTTCTTCTTCTGGTACATATAATAAAGTTACCTTCATTCCAAATTCTTTATTCTTTTTTACTATTCCTCTTCCTTGCTATGACGCACCTGTAGAGTTCAATTCTACGATTGTTAAGCAATCATCCCCGATCGTGGAGTCCCAAAACCCCACGATCGTTGTAAAAAACATTAACTCCTTGATCATGAAGTCTTAAAACCCTACAATCGATGTACAAAATACTAACTCTCCAATCTTAGAGTCTTAAAATCCTACGATCGATGTACATAAAACTCCATCTCCTATACACTTTATTCTACATATAACTCAAATGTATAGATACATTCTAACTCCCCATCTCCCATAAATTCCCCGATCGTAGAGTCTTGAAAGCATACGATCAACACTCAAATTGTAAATACTCTGTTGGGTTTGTACGAAATCGTGGGTGCAATCAAATTACAAAAATTAGCGGAAGCATGGTATATTAAAGTTTAAAAATGTCTACAAAACCATTACCCGGAACATCCTTTATGCAAATTATTAATTTAAAATGATAAATAAGAAGTTATGGAATCATACCCTTGTAGAACGAAGCTTTCACAGGTACGAGTACAACTCCTTGTTCTTCATGATCTCCTTGAATTTTCGGGTTAAATTGTAATACCCGAGAAATTTTTAATATTATTAAATAAATATATTAATGAAATGAATATTTATTCGTATATAAATGGTTTTTGTGAGTCAACTCAATTATATTAAATTGAATCATTATAATAATTGAGAAAAATGTGGAGTTTATAATAAGCTCAATGAAAGCCTTGTGTGGTACAGTATTGAGGATTATTAATGATTATATTAATTAACGAATGAACTATTAAAGTGAACGATTAATCTATATTAATTGTTAATTGCTATTATAGAATATTAATTGATGGTTATGGGATATTAACTGTGATTGATTAATAATACATGATTATTATTATTGCAAGAAATATAATAATAATAAACCACTTATTTATAAATATGTTGAGATTTATAGTTGTTAAGGTGATAATTAATCCTACGATTATTAATTAAGTGTTATTAATAATTACGAGGAATGGATTAATTAATATTATTAATTATTTGATAAGATGAATAATTTATTTATTTGACATTATGAATAATAAAGCAAATAAGTAAGTTATTAATATAATAAGATTATATTGATTATTATGTACAAGCATGCAATAATTAATAATATAAAGTATATGGAATACAACCATAGTATATAACGTAGAGAAACACTTATGTGTGACCATGCAAGTATATTTAAACTATATTGTATGATTGTACATATTGAAACTATATATCATGACTAATTAATACATTATGATGCTTATGTGACAATTGTATGTGAATGTACGTTAAAATAGTACATCATGAATATATGATAAACAATTATTGATTAGTGGAATTTAATAATAAAGGATACAGTGTAATGTGTTAATATCCGATTAAACTATACCGATAAGATAAAATGTACATGGATTATATATGTGCAAATTACATTTACTACATTGAAATGTTACTTATTCATGGAAATACATTGTGACATTACATTGTAACCTAAGTAGACCTATATATGTAACCTTAGTATGTGGCATTTGCAAAATGCTGAGATTGCTTTGCCTTGTCCCATATTGATAGTCACATTTCCTCACACGTGAAAACTCCAAGCTAGCCTACTCTCTACTCCTTAAACTCAGCAATCTAGATGGCTCATGATCAATGGGGAGTGGTTTTGATGATGAGATTTACCAACCAATTACCTACTCTCTATTAACCATCAAGCAAATCAAAAATCTCGTTGGTTTAATTTGGTGTGTATAAGCAATGTTTGGACAATGGTTTTTTTATATATATGGCTCCCATCCTCTCTAATTCATTTGCTGATAAATTGCTTAAGTTAAGTTGAGAATAATACACATAGTAGTATAATAGCATTGTGAAGTAGTAGCAAGATCAGATTCTAGCAGAGGTATAATAAAGCTTCCTTGTTCTTCATTTTTGTTTCTCTGTAAATTTCAAGATTTCTTGGTTTGGCCATATTAGAGTGTGATTGGATTATAAAATGCTTGGTTAAGTGTTATATAGACATATAAGTATGTTGGTATTGCAATGTAGTTATGTAGAATTAAAATTGTGAAGTAATTTTGTGATTTGGGCTTGATATCTGCCGAGGCTGGAGCTCTCTGGACTGAAACGGGAGCCGCGCGGCCACGCGTCTCCCTAGTACAATTTGGGCACGGCCGCGCGCCACTGCAGAATTTGTTAATGATTTCTATTATATCTTCTGATAGATTGAGCATGTTGTACTGTTAGGATATGCATATAACTCACAATAACATATGGAATAAGGGTACTAGGTTATAGTAATCCATGCTAGTCGTTTTAGTTGAGTATTTCGAAGAAAATTGAAAGTTATGAAAAGAGAAACTTTGATATGTTAGCCTTATATTGACATTCTGACTTTTGAGACATATTTGTATGACCTAGAAACACATGATATGAATGTTAACTTGCGTATCTAAGCTTCATAATGTAACTTGAGCATGTGAACCTTAATAGTGAACCTTTCCAAGGAAAACATAAGCGTTGAACATGGACTCTAACATGTTATATTAGGATCTAGGTTCTGATTTTTTGAGCATGTTATATGACCTTGAAATACGTGTCAAACATGTTAACATATGAGTCTAGATAGCATGAGCATGTTAGGCCTTATTAGTGAGCTTTACTAATGAAAATACAACTTTGAACATAAATGTTAACATGCTACTTTGAGAGTTAGAATCTGATATTTGTGAACATGTTTGATGATACTCTTAGACTCACTTATGTATCATAAATGTATATATGCCATGCTTAGGTGTCATAACTCAAGTAAAGTATAAACGAAGCATATTTCAAACCAAAACGATGCTAATTGCACATATACGATATGAATACTCACAAGCATGTCTAATATAAGTTATATGACTACCTTATATGTTTAAAAAGCAAGCATGTTAGACTTTGTGATTTTCAGGACCTTGAATGACCGTAAGTTGTCAAAAGTGTTAACTTAGAGCCATATCATGAAAAAGAGAACTTAGATGGACTTGAGAAGCATAAAGGCATCCTTTAAATATATGTTATGAGATATCATATGTTGATACTTGAATTCGATTTTTGACGGTTGACTTATTGAAATACCATAACTCACTGAAATAACATATATTTAGTATTGATAGTGGTCTTGTGTGATAATAATGATATGAGAGTGTGTTTAACTCAAAAAGAGGAACGTTAAGGATAAAAGTGTATTAGTCGAGATTTGTGAATCAAATATGATACTATATGTGGTATGACTGTATAGTGAAGTTAAAGACTTAACTTATGTGTGGATTGTATATCTTGTTGAACTATATGACTAATGAATATCATATATACATAACTATATTACGATAGGATTCAAAAAGGGTTGATTAATTTACGGGGATAAACTACGCTTAAGGCAAGTTTCCTAACTTACACTCTTTTACGGTGCAAGTATTCTATCCTTGTATATTGCGAGCTAGTTTCTTTACTTACTCGTTGAATTGAATTAGCATACTTGAACTCTTATTTTATTAAAGCTATTATTTATGTTGAACTTGGTATTGTTCTTGAATATTATGAAAGTGTCTATGCCATTTGATTCGGCTAGACTTATATTATTGAAAAGTGACCCAAAACCAATTGATTGGTGCGGGATCTCGTATTTGACTGAGAAGAACAACCTTCTTTGAAGGGAAAATATAACTGTCGGAGAACCGACGCGCGCACTTGAGTATGATTGATTATTATGCATAACGATGGTACTTTAGGCTGATCACCTATTGTACCTATTTTTGTTGGATTTTCAGTTTAATACTGTTAATTCTAGTAGAAGTTCATAGTCCTTAGTGACTGCTCAGTATTCATTTATCTTGAAATCTTGAATTGATTTATTATTGAATCACATTGATATTATTCTGTCCTTAGCGACTGTTATCGAAAATTATTGATATTCTTGTTATCCTTGAACTATCAAACCTTACTATACCCTTTTCGAGAATTGAGAATTATATTACAAACCCTTATTGTATATTACTTGCTAAGCAATTTGTGCTCATTCTTGCTTTTCCTAAAACATTTCAGTTAAGGCAGAGCATGGCGAACCTTCGGGCGTTGATAAGGGCAAGGGCAAGGCTACCAACTAGCTTGTCTCTTTTATGTTTTTAAATATTTTAATGTTGTATTAAGATGATGTAGTAAGACTGGATTTGATTATGTTTAAGCTTAAGTTAGATTATGTAATAAGTCTTAATTGATATTATTATGTAATCTATTAAGTACTGTAGGTTGCGAGACTTGGGGGAATAATTATAATAAATCATTGTATATTATTCTAAATTAGATATTCCGCTGTGGATGTGTGATTTTAGTTATTATTGTTTTACCATGAGCACGTGACGAACCGAATTCAAGCGACCCGGTGACAGTCCTGGAATTTGGTGGCGTCACATAGATTCCTTCCTTTGATCAACGTTAGTCACCCAAGTGTTTGGCCTCTAGAGATGATCTACCAAGGAAAAAGAATTATTCAAGAAGGAGGGTGATGGCTAAACTCTAGTTTTCTATCCTCTATAGAAAATGAGTAATCTCCAACAATTGGAATTGCATAAACTCATATCTAACATAAGACTCCTCTTATATAGATATTGGTCAACCCTTCTAATCCTATTAGACATAGGGTTTCACTTAATTAATTAAACTTCTTTAATTAATTAGGCTTCCCAACATATTGGGATTAATTAATTAAACTCCTTAAATTAATTTGTCTCCTAATCTTATTAGGAATAAATGAGAGTACTAATATTAAATTAATTCCTAAACTCCTTTAGAAATTAAAATAATAATAATATTAATAAGACTCCTCTTATTAATTTATATTTAATATTTCTAAAATATTAAATATTAAACATTAAGCTATTTAATTTATTCTATCACCATAGATTAAATTAATTACACTTAATGCATTATTACGATTATGTCATTACCTTCTTAAATAATTATTCTTTCTTTTATGGTGTGACCCTTTAGGTTCTCCATATTAAACCGGTTGTGAATAAATCAATTAGAATAATTCTAATCTTATTTAAATAAGTAAATTAAACTAATAATCTATTTAAATAAATAGTATTTATTCTACAATAGGGATAAGCATCCCTAGCGATCAACGACTTTCTAGATAATATAGATTTCAACATTAATTATAAAAGAACCTGTGAGTAAATAGTTATCGTACAATTCAATCCTTCCACCATACAATGTCCCAATTAAATATAAGACATGGACTTACTGTCAAGTCTTATTTTATTTAATTATATGTATTTCGATTGGAAAATGCATAACTCCAAATAATGTAAATTAGAAACTCCTTTCTAATTTCATTCTGCCTTGGCCAAGGACTACTGGGTTGTCATTTAACGAATAACATAGGACATATCTCTTCTTTTACTAGAAGTGGTAGATTCTTTATTGATCATTCATTATCTCCATATGTAACTTATTATACCCAAGCATACCCTTTGATATACACTAAGGGTCTTAAGGAATAATTTAAAATATAATTCATTACACACAAGATACTACGATGATCTCAAGTCCAAGGATCACTTATACTACTATCACATTAGGAATTCCTATTTATAGGCAAGTAAAACTCCATTAGGTATTCCATAGCGAGTCACGTTTAGTGAACTTATTCTCCAATAAGCACCTACATTCTTGCTTTAGTGTCTTCACACAAATGATCATGAGATCAATCATCCTCATCCAATGAGCAAGCAACATATGTACCAATCTATCCGGATTTACTAATCCCCTTTTTAGTAATCCAACGATTGGGAACTATTTTAGTTTTAAGCTTTCTAAGAATTTAGATCTCATTAGCATAATCAACATCATGATTCTAAAAGCATTGCTTAAAATTATGTGTTCTTTATATATTATAAAAACAGCATCATATAGATAATTAAATATCTTTAATAAGTGAATACTTTTATTAATAAATAAATAAGATCATCTCCAAAGTATATGCTTTATCATCATACATGATTGACTTGTATGCATACTACTTTCAATCTCCCACTTGCACTAAAACCAATCGCCATAATATCTCATACTCATCTTCTCTAAGTGACGATTAAACTGTTGTTGTGTTAAAGCTTTAGTAAATGGATCTGCAATGTTGTCTTGAGAGTCTACACGCTCTAAGATGATGTCACCTCTTTCAATGATTTCTTTAATCAAAGTGCTGCAACACATGTTTAGATTCAAGATGAGGCATAGGAACTATTCCTAGTTCTGTAATGAACTTTTCATCCGAAACATCAACTTCCAGCTTCACTTACAGTTGTATACTTTGTCTTTGTCACTAGACCAGCAAGCTTTTGCTATTTGGAACTTTTCCAATTCACTGCACCACCTTTCAAAGTAACGACTTACCCTATAGTGGATTGGTTGTCATCTTGGTTAGTCTGAAAACTTGATTCTGTTTAGTCCTCTAGTTTAAATTAGACTCATCATGTGTCATAATGACATCCTTAGTGTCAGTTAAGTACTTTAGGATGTTTATCACTGTCCTACAGTGATCTTCTCCAGAATCTGTCTAATCAACATCAAGTCTCATATATTTCATTGCATACATGATAGTAACTCATGCTATCTCTCTTTTATTGAGGATAATTTTAGAGAGATACACTCCATGGCTCATCATCATGAGACACCTTTTTGGAGTTTGTCATGCTAAACGCCTTTAGCATCTAATGAATATACGTTCCTTGGGTTAAGCAGAACATCCTTTTAAATCTATCTATACAGATTTATATCTCCAATGTAGGATGTTCTACCCAAATCATTCATGGAGGAATGTTTAGACAACTTTATTTTGATCGATTGTAGCGTAGGAATTTCATTCCCTATCAGTAATATATTATCAACATATAATACAAGGAATGAAACAGCGCTCCTACTAACCCTTTTTGTACACACAAGGTTCATGCTCATTTTTGATAAAATCAAACTCTTTTGATTGTCTCATTAAAATGAATGTTCCATCTTTGAGAAGCTTGCTTCAATCCATAAATGGATCATTGCAGCTAATATACATGATTTGCTTCAACCATTGAAACAGAACCATCTGGCTGTATCATACATACATTCTCCTCTAATAATGTATATTTGAGGAAGGGCGTCTCCACGTTCATTTTGCCAGATCTAGTAATAATAAGCTGCATTCGCAAGTTAAATCCAAATGGACTTGAGCATTACTTCAAGGATCCATTTTAGATTTTATGGTCATCTACCATTTCTCTAAGTTTTTATTACTCATAGCCTGTTCGTAATTCAATGGATCATTATCATTCATGATGTGTACCTCATCGTCATCCTCTATAACGAATCCATACTTTTTAGGTATCTTCAGTACTCTTGCAGATTTATAAATAGTGTGTTATACAGTAAGTGTCTCTACTTGGACAGGTTCATCCAATTAATTTTTAGTGGTTTGTGGTTCTTGAATTTCTTCAAGATCTATTTTCCTCCCACTAGCCCCTTCAAGGATAAACTCCTTTTCCAAGAAGGCATCGTGTTTCGCAACAAACACCTTTTTGCTTAGTAGGATTGTAGAAGTAGTATCCCAAACTTTCTTTAGGATATTCCACAAACGTGCACTTATCAGATCTTGTCCCAAGCTTATCATTTTGAAACCTTTTCACATAAGTTGGACATCCCCAAATCTTAACATGTTTAAGACCAGGTTTCCTCCCTGTCCACATCTTATATAGAGTCTTGGGGATGGATTTCGAGGGGACCTTATTTAGTAGATATGCAGCCGCTTCTAGGGCATAACCCCAGAATGATACTGCAAGATCGGTAAAACTCATCATAGAACGAACCACGTCCTACAATGTTCAATTTCTTCTTTCAGATACTCCATTTAACTGTGGTGTACCTGGTGGAGTCCATTGTAAAATTATACCATTTTCTTTGATACAATCGAGAAACTCACCGCTTAAGTATTCACCACCTCGATCTGATCGAAGAATCTTAATACTTTTGCTAGTTTGTTTCTCTACTTCACTTCTGAACTCTTTGAACTTTTTAAATGATTCAAATTTGTATTTCATTAAATTCACATATCCATATCTTGAGTGATCATTAGTGAAAGTAATAAAATAAGAATACCCTCCCCGTGCATTCGTTGTCATAGGTCCACAAACATCTGTGTGAACCAACGCTAACAACTCTGTAACTCTTTCTCCTTTTCCACTAAAAGAAGATTTAGTCATTTTACCCATGAGACAAGATTCACAAGTTGGATATGATTCATAATCGGATAGCTATAAGAGCCCATCCTAATGCAACTTGGATAATCTAATTTTATTGATATGACCGAGTCTACAGTGCCAGATATAGGTATAATTATCATCATCTCTTTTCCTTTTCTTAGTTTGTTCTATTTGAAATATATTTTCATGCAAGTCAAGTATGTAAAGTCCATTTCGCAAATTACCAACACCATATAAAACATTATTTTTATAAATAGAACAACTGTTGTTCTTTATTATAATTTCAAATCCATCCATATTTAATACGAAAATAGAAATAATGTTTCTAATGATATTCAGAACAAAATAACAATTATTTAAAAAAATGGACTTGCCCGTAAGTAGTGCTAAACAATAAGTGCCTACAGCTAATGCAACAACCTTTGCTCCATTTCCCACTCGTAGGACAACCTCATCCTTGTTCAGCTTTCTACTTCTGACCAGTCCCTGCACAGTATTACATATGTGAGAACCACAACCGGTATCCAATACTCAAGTAGAATTTTGACTTTCTGAAAAATTAATTTCAATCATGAGCAAACCTTGATTGGAAGTCGAAGCTTCTCCAAACTTCTTCTCTGCCAAAAACTTCTTGCAGTTCCTCTTCCAGTGACCCAGCTCGTTGCAATGGAAGCACATTCCTTTGCTAGCTGGATCAGGTTTCTTTTATTCATTTGTGTTCACCTTGCCTTTAGCCTTCTTAGATTTCTTCTTTTCAGAAGATACTTTGGGCTTCTTCCTTTTCTTAGAAGAATCCACCATTAAGACCTACTTCTTCTTGGATGGGAAGTGACCTTCTACAGTTTTCAACATGTTAAGTAATTCAGGCAAGCTGACATCTAACTTATTCATGTGGAAATTTACAACGAACTGCGAGAAAGTCTCAGGGAGTGACTGCAAGACCAAGTCTTGTCTCAACTCCCCATCCATGACAAACCCAAGCTGCCCAAGGCGTTCAATCAGATTGATCACCTTTAGGACATGAGTCTCAACGACAGTGCCCTCGGACATCCGAGATCGGAAGAGCTCCTTAGATATCTCATATCTAACAGTCCTACTTTGCTCACCATACAACTCCTTGAGGTGAAGCAACATAGTTGGAGCATCCATGTTTTCATGCTGACGCTGAAGCTCATTATTCATGGATGTGAGCATGATGCATTGAGCCACATTTGCATCATCTTGCCAATTTTCAATGGTGGCAATCTTTTCCTTAGAGGCTGATTCTAGAACAGTTCCAGGGACAAGTGAATTTTGGACATAAGAAATCTTTTCAGCAGTGAGAACTATTCTCAGATTCCTTAACTAGTCCATGTAATTCGCCCTGGTTAGTTTGTTAACATCAAGTATGCTACGTAGTGAAATTAGTGATTTCAACATTTTTAAATTTCTATATGTGAAAAGATAATATTTTAGCAAACATTCATTTAATTAATTTTATATACCAAAATAAATTAGGACTTATTTTAAATTGGTATCTCCCATTTAATTTCTTCATACTATATTACCCTTATTGATATAGTTCGGCAACATCTAATTAAAGATTTACTAGTGAGAATAAGGATATCATTTCAAATGTATATAATCTTGTGTGTGCATAACAAACCATATATAAATAAATAGGTAGACAGCTCTTGTCAATTACATCAACATGCAACTCCTTGTATTCTGCCTCTTAGATCATAATGGTCAAGTGTGTGCACATCCGAACTAAAATGATTTATGTTAAGTCCAACCTAGCACTCCATGTCGACGTCGGGAAAAAATCTGTGGGTCGGGTCAAATCTGGATCTTTTTCTCTTTCTAAGTTTTGTTTACCCTTATTCTTTTTATTATAAAAAAGGTTTTGAAGGGATTTTTAAGAAAAGGCCAACATGTATTATGTCGACGATTTGAACATTTTACAGAGTCGCCAGTTGGTAGTTTTGAAATAGTTTTACCAACTCAACCGAGCTTGTTTGAAAGGAGGCCCAATTGCTGGACACTGTCGAAACTTGATCTTTGAAACCAAAGTTTTGAGTCCGGGGGCTTGGTTAAGTGTAGGGTGTGACACCCCCAAATCCGGGTACTTCGTTTCCACGCGATTTGGTGTTCACTTTCTAAATAAAACATACTTCTACCCAATAATAAGGAATGCAAAATAAATTACAACCTTATAATTAAATAAAAATCTTCCTTATAAAAAGGATTACAACTTTGTCCAAAATATCCTAGGGTTTAATCTAACCTTAACTTAAACATCAAATGCAAAAAATAAAAACATAACATAAAGTAATCCAGTCTTGTTACAATTCATAATTAACAAATAAAACAAGTCTTCACTTGTTCAGCTTGCCTTTGCCCTTACTAGTTGACAGGGCATCAACACTTTCAACTTTAGCTGCAATAGTTATTTAAATTGCAAGAGTGAGCAAACGAAAGCTCATTAGAAATATCAATAATATAACATAATTGAATAGTTTCAATAGATTTGAATAACTTTTCTTTCATAAAGAATTGAACAATAATTCTTTCTTCAATATTTAGAATTTCGAATATTGAAATCATCTGAGGATCGTAAGACCTTGAACTTTGTCCTAGGTGTCGACGCCGAGCAGAAAATCAAGTCCTCGGTCTCCCTTTTGTTGAAGGAGGAGGTCTTTTTTTTCTCTTTTGGAGTTGTTTGCCCTCGTCTCTTGTCCGTGGGACGAGAGAGGAGTGCCCTGATTTCCCTATTTTATTCTTTTCCCTTTCACTTTCGCTTTGTCTTTGGGGTTCCGTTTTAAAGGGTGAATTTCGTAGGAAACCGGTACCGACATATGTGTCGATAATTTTAAAAGATTGATTTTATTGATAGGACCGATTGAGACAGAGTTGCCAGTTGGTATTTTGGAAATGGATGTACCAACTCATCCGGGTTTTAATAGCTTTTCGCAAGATGGTCCAATGCGTGACTCTTTGATTTAGGTCTTGAAACCAGAGATTCGTGGAATCCGAGGGCTAAGTTAAGCGGGGGGAAGGTGTTAGGCACCCCCCGACTCTTGTGCAAGCACGGTACCGCATCTTATTAATTTTTTATGCAAAAGTGTGTGTGTGTGTGTGTGTGTGTTTGTGTGTGTGATTTTGAAATCTTTATTAGTTGGTTTCTAAGTCTTTTTGGTGACTTTAAAGTAGTGATGTACCTCTCTTGCGCCTAGGTACGAAGGATTTGATTTAACGAAAGATTCAATTTTAACAAGATATGCAAATTGAAATGAGGTTTTGAAAAGTAAGGTTTTCAAATCCTTTGCCCGACTAGGAATCGAGGACTTCGATACTTCCTTTTATTCTTTACGTTCATTACGTGATCTACCCCAAATCGCTTTATTTTTCATCAAAAGCTCTTTGTGGTTTTCTTTGAGAAATCATTTTGATGATATGTATGCTAAAGCGTTAAGAAAGTTCGGATCATCATCGGGCATAAAAGCCATCTCGATGAATAGAGCTCCCGTAATGAAGGTTTTCACTATCACGGGGTCTTGAATCCGAGCTCTCGAGACTAACCCCTCGAGTTCGTCTTCATGATCCAAATATTACATGCACATCAATATTTACAATATTTAAAGCATTTACAATGTAAAAACCGGTCCGTCGTGGGGATCAAGTCGGATCCGTTCGGGGATCTCGACACCGGGATTCCTAGGCTCATAATATTTGTACCATTTCATATATATATAATGTCCATGGCTTCATTACTAAGTGATTTCATCGGTTGAAATCACCGTTCATGCCGATTCGGCCCCCCTTTCACCTCTAAATATATATTTAGGGCTATACGGGTTAACCGGGACCATTTATAAGTAAATACATCCATAGATATACCACGGATCTAAGCCGTTCTAGCTCCCGGGTTGAAGCATCATGCAAACAACCTCTCGGGAACTAGCTTAAGCATAGCTTGAGGTATATCTAGTCTCCGAAGATATATACAACGTATTAAAGCAATAAATAATCGATAAAAATGTTAAAACTACCAACTATTACACAATATGCTTATAATACAACAAATATAGCTAGATTCAAATAATATCCTTCATTAATCTATCATTTGAATATAGTTTACAAAGAAAACGAAGCTAGAAGTCGTTATTTCACCTTGGGGGACGCGTGAACAAGCGTTTTGACTCCCGGGATGAAGTAAGAACACTAAGATGGCTTCAATAAGATGCTAGATGGAAGAAATAAGCTTCAAGTTGCTATGTTGATGTCCAACCCGAGCCTTTCTCTCTCTAGAAATGTCCTTCTCTCTATATATCTATCTCTTCTTTTTTTAAATGAACTAAGTGGGGGGTTATAACCTGTCCAGGGCAGCCGCACACATGTATGTGGCTAGCCGCATATATGGTGGAGGATACCCAGGTGGGACCCACCCCGGCTTGGTTATGGCTCCTTCGGTCTCGATTCGACAGAAGTTGACGTCTGTCGTTTGATCTTTCGGACCGTATTTGACGAACGCAACGAAATATGACCGAGTCCGACTGAGTTAGGGTTCGGGAAGTTGATACTCGTAGCCGAGATACCTTCCAGGTTCAGATATTATTCTGCAGGCTTATCTTTTGATGGTACGTCGTTCGAGATTTACTGAGGTGGTTTTCGATGATCACTGTCTCAGCTCGTCGATCTTCAATCGGGTTACGGTATGTTCAGACTTCATTGGTCCTCTTCACCATTCCCGGGGTTGTCTCCGAGATGACCGGGATCTTTTTCCCTACTTCGGGGTTGTCTCCGAAGTAAAATGATGCTTTTACCCTACTGCAGGGTTAGTACGACAAAAGCAAAATTTTGAGTGTCTACAGATGCCCCTCTTTGTCATGTTCATGCAATGTAATGGAATGAACACGACAAAGATTTAATAGACACGGAGAATGCATGACAAGGTATATCTGATGATGCAATGTCATGTATGATCGATGCAATGGTATATAAGATGTATAAAAGGGTTACTTCCCCGGCTAGGGAAGTTAAGGATTACGTTGTCGGGGTTAAGTCGACCTGCGTTGAATTGTAATCAACAGATTGCACCATCGGGGTCATGTCGATGCCTTCACTAGTTTGTAGCCAATAGATTCATTATCAGTGTTGAGCTGATTCCTTCACTGGGTTGTGGCCAACGGATTACATCATCGGGGATTTGCCAATCTGCGTAGTGTTGTAGCCAACGGATCACACCATCGGGGATTTGCCAATCTGCGTAGGGTTGTAGCCAACGATTACATCATCGGGGATTTGCCGATCTGCGTAGGGTTGTAGCCAACGGAATACATCATCGAGGATTTGCCGACCTGCGTAGGGTTGTAGCCAACGGATTACACCATCGAGGATTTGCCGACCTGCGTAGGGTTGTAGCCAACGGAATACACCATCCGGGATTTGCCGACCTTCACTGGTTTGTAGCCAACGAATTACATTCATCGGGGATTTGCCGACCTGCATAGGGTTGTAGCCAATGAATTACATCATCGGGGATTTGCCGACCTGCGTAGGGTTGTAGCCAACGGATTACATTCATCTGGGATTTGCCGACCTTCACTGGTTTGTAGCCAACGGATTACATTCATCGGGGATTTGTCGATCTGCATAGGGTTGTAGCCAATAGATTACATCATCGGGGATTTGTCGATACCTTCACTGATTCATTGTCGATGGATTACATCGTCGGGGTTAAGCCGACGCCTTCACTGATTCATTGTCGATGGATTACATAGTCGGGGTCAAGCCAACGCCTTAACTGATTCATTGTCAGTGGATTACATCGTCGGGGTCAAGCCGACGCCTTCACTAATTCATTGTAGGTGGATTACATCATCGGGGGCAAGCTGACGCCTTCACTGATTTGTTGTCGGTGGATTACATCATCGGGGTCAAGCCGACGCCTTCACTGATTCATTGTCGGTGGATTACATCGTCGGGTCAAGCCAACGCCTTCACTGATTCATTGTCGGTGGATTACATCGTCGGGGGCAAGCCGACGCCTTCACTGATTCGTTGTCGGTGGATTATATCGTCGGGGTCAAGCCGACGCCTTCACTGATTCATTATCGGTGGATTACATGTTGTAAGGTTGATTTTGATTGATTTCCTGGTCTTCCGGCATTCAACGTCGGGTTGTCTGATCTTCGCCGAACTTCTAGCTATTTCGGAGGATTTTTAGGGTTTTCGGGGTTTCAAACTGTCCCGAAAAGGCATCATTTTTCATAATGTGACCATTCTGAACCCAAAAGAACACGTTCTGGACATTGTGTTGCCAAACGGAATGCTGCGGGACTCACTTAAGGTAGCCGCATACATGATTGCAGCTAGAGCAACCATGTTCAAGGCTACCCACGTTCGAGCTTATACCTTCAGGAGGCCTCATTTTCACCCATTCCATTCGGATTTCATCTTGTTTCTCTCTATAAAACGGAGCAGTTTCTTCATCTATACTCGATTCAGGCTTGATTTAGAGCGATCCGCCACCGTACACTCCTTCTTTGGACTACGGGTAACGTCTAAACTCCGTTCTTCATGCTTTCGTTGGCAGAAACACGTATTTCCTTTCTTAAAGGCAATATATCTAACATGTATGCATGTATAGATGGATAAATGTGTTTATGATGCAATGCATAGATACAAATCATCCTATGGATCGTATGAATGCGAGATATTACCATTTATCAGTTAATCTAGACATACATTGTATATATGTGTTAGAATAACAGTTGAAATTGATGTTTGCATGCTTGGTTGTGATGATGTACCCTCATAGGGTGATTTAATACATGCTTCGGGCATGTAGATAGTCCGTTTTATAAAGGAGACTCTGGCAAAAAAATTCATAAACCAAATGTCCGGATCATAGATACATTATAGATGTACTAAGATGCAAATGACATACACATTTAATGACACATGTAAGACATGCATGATGTGATGATCATATTTTATGGGTTTAATTTGAAATTTGCCAATGGTAAGAATATACCTGACATGGCTTTAATTCCTACGAGCTCATTGTTCAGACATAGATCCTGAGGAGCTTAGTCGTGCCATTGGACGGCCGATTTCATCGGGTGTTCGCCGGCATAGGACCCCCTTTGAGGTTCGGTTCCACGTATTAGCCGACGGGTGCAGCGTTTGATCGAGCCCGCTCGCTTGCTGGCTGGGGAGGATCAGCCACTCCTGGATGAGGACATTCCCGAGCCTGAGGTTACGCCTCCACTCCCTACTGTGCCTAGATTTCTTCCGGGCATTGAGGTAGAGGTCCCAGATTTGCTGGGCACGGATTTGAGCCACCATCCGTCCATTCACTTGCAGGCGAATGAGGTATGGGATTAATTAGTTTTTTTTGTTTTTCTTTCTGCCATAGACGGGTTTTCTTAACCTTGACGTCGTACAGGTGCCAGAGTTTACCCAGCTGAGGGGTAACTGGTTCAGTATCTATGCTCTGTATCAGTCACTACATCCCGAGTACAGAGAGATTGTAGATTCTTGGGGATTCAGGGCCTTCTTCACCATTGTTCCCCGTCGTTGCCCTGGGGGCTATTTGCAGGCTTTGGGTGAGAGATGGTTTCACCAGAGTCAGTCGCTACATCTATTAGATTGTGAGGTAATGATGACTCCCATGGATTGGAGGTACATCACTGGCTTGGAGTTTATCGGGGATAGGGTGCCCTTGGAGCCGTCTATCATCGGGGCTGCTGTGCGTGCCCTTCTAGGGTTTTCTCCTTAGGAGCGAGCCTTCAAGGCTCGTAGTATTCGATCAGGATGCCTGGGCGTTGATTCATCTCGAGGCACCTTGCAGCAGGAGTTACCTATTGATTTGGCGGAGAGGGATCGCATCTTGCGGCGTCTGTTCCTGACCATCATGAGGGGTTGTTTCATAGCGAACAACTCCTCCACTGTCCCCTTCAGCATGGTAGGGGCTGTTCGATATGTAGACCGTATTAGGGACTACAATTAGGGGTCTTTCACATTCACTCTTTTCTTGCATGGGATGCGACTGCGATCCGAGGGAGTTACCGACGCCTGGGTTGGATTTTTCCCGTTTCTTCTGGTAAGTTTTCTTGATCAAATTTCATTTATTTACCTTTTGATTAATTCCTCTTTTCCCACAACTGATGGAGGGTTTGTTTGAATTGACAGTTCTGGGCTTATGAGAGGCTTCCCTGTCTTCGCCCTACCTCTGTCTTAGGCTTGGATACTTATCCCCGGGGACGTAGATGGCATCAGTCTACTCTGTCTAAGGTCCCGGTCGCGGAGGACTTTGCCCATGCCCGTCTTCAGTTGGAGACATTGCTTACTCGAGACATATTATGGACCCCATATTCTGGAGAGCACTTGGCCGAAGGGATTTGAGGATGGCATGCCGACAGGGCCAGAGTTCTATTTATCGACTCGTAGGATTCCACTCCTTTTTGATGGAGGTTGGGAGCTCTACCTTGGAGAGCGCACTATTCGATGCATTACTGGGGAGATTCGCCTGTCGTATCTTCCTCCAGCCCAGCGCTTTTGCACTCTGACTTCGTCAGTTGCATCGATTCCCACCTTGGGGTTTGATGGTTTCCTCCTGTCTGAGGGTCCGATCTCTTCGGCGAACTTTATCACTTGGTGGGTCCAGTGCACGATAGGAGCTCAGACCCGGGCTAACCAGTTCTTGGGCGATCTGGTTCCAGGATCCCTTATGATGAGGGACAGGATATTGTGTTTTCAGGAGCCGTCTCATCAGGATCAGATTGCTGCCTTGAGACTTCAGTTGGAGGAGTTGTCGGCCTATTGTAGTTACAATGGCTTGGACCCGTCCTTGGCTCACACTTTTGCTTCTCGGGGTCATGAGGCTAGACCGTCAGGCGGTGGTGGCTCCCATGGTGCTGGACTCTTAGGTTTTGGTGGCTTCCGGGATAGAGATGTTCCCTTCACCGTTCCCCCGGATATGCAGGAGACACCTTATCGGCCGAATCAACAGGATGCACTCACTCCAGGTAGACGACCTCAGGTTGATCAGTTTGATGAGACCCTCACCTTCTTGGATGATTTTGATGAGGGGATGAGTCCATAGGTCCTCTGTTAGTCATTGGGCATTTGTGCCCCAATATCCTGTACTTTTTATTTTTAGTTTTCACATGTATCATAGGTATGACAGTGATGTTTATGAAACTAATGTACTTGGCAGATATTTATATATGATGCTTCTTATTTATTCATCACACATATTGTTTTATAATTAGTATGATGCATGCTTCAGATATATTTAAATGATTGGATAGAGATTGACCCCTGTATGGTCTTATTGACACAGGTTTTACAGATGTCGTCCTCTGCAGTGATACGTTTGGACCACCTTCCTACTAGCCATATAGCTACTAGCTTGAGGTTTTGGTATGACCAACTGCCATCCACTAATCGTATCGATGTCAGCCTCATGTTGGGCCACTTCATATCTTTACTGTCCTTCCAGATTCCGGAGGGATTTGTTGCCGGGATACTCAGGTATTGGACTCCTGAGCGTCATGTCTTCTGATTCGGCTCAGCCGAGTTGACTCCTACATTGGAGGAGTATAGTCGCATTTCAGGACTGTCGATAGAGGGGCCATGTGCTCGAGTGGCTTTGGGCCATATGCGCCGCTAGTTCATGACGATGACTGGATTGAGGAGAGCAGTTGTGATGGCTGAGGTGGGTGGTAGCCACATCATCTCCATGGACTTTATGTTTAGGCATGTTGCTTTCGCGGATAGTTTCGCTGTTTATCACGGAGACTTCGCCATTTCGGAGGAGCGATGGTACGTTTCCCGCGTGGATGCCTTGGTTATGTGCCTCGTAGCTTATCTATACATGCCATTTTATACAGATCATCTGGATATAGCGATGTCGGTGGCTGTTAGGGCTCTTCGAGAGGACTTTACTATATTGGCCCTTATCCTGGCAGAGACATTAATTTCATCCTCTATCTGCAATGACACTGGTGATTAGGAGTTCAGATGTAGTCCAGTGCTTTTATACATCTGGTTGATGACGCACCTCCGACCGATAGGGCGGCTTCGCCGTCATGGTTTCTATTTTGGATATGGCATGTCTCAGGTTTATTCATATCGCCCGACTTCTTGCGTCGATGAGGCGTCCTGGACTTTATTTTTGGGTGCCATGGAGGAGCCTTTTGCTATAGTCATGTATTCTGGGTACTGCTCCTTTATGAGTTTCACCACCCATGTCGCTGATCTGGATTTCCTCCCCTTAGCGGGTTTGAGGCGTGTGACGACCTATCATCCTCTGGCTGTGATGGGTCAGTTTGATCAGTACCAGGAGGTCCATGCATTTGAGGGGATTAAGGATTATCGATTCCCCATCTGCTCAGTTATCGAGGCTGATTTGGCTCGGGTTTATGGGTTCTGGTCTCATCGACAGACAGCAGAGTTTAGAGATTGCCATCCGGGCCGCTCTGCAGAGTATTCAGCTTGGCTTGAGTCGGATTTGGCACCAGAGACCGCAGATCAGGTTGGTACAGGATCTTTATCTGATGACGATGGTTGGTCCACGGATGCGGCGGAACTGATGGAGGATCCTATATCTCCGACTGAGGATGCTTTATTTGCAGAGTTGACAGCTTCTTTAGTGAGCACTGTCTCGCGTTTGGCCTCAGTTTCCATGGAGGCGATGGATAGACAACTTCAGCTGGCGACATTTGAGAGAGATCAGGCTCGGGCTTTATTGTTAACCACCGTAGCTGGTAGGGATACTGTTATCGCTGAGAGAGATGCAGCCCATGCTTCCAAAGATCAGGCCATCACTTATAGAGATGCAGCTAAGACTTTCTCAGATGGACTCATCGATCACGTATAAGGTGTAGTGCAGAGTCAAGAGGAGATTTTCTGCATGGCAGCGGAGATGCTGAGAAGGGTTGATATGTTGGAGCACGAGCTCAGAGCTGCTCCCTCGACTACAGAGACTGCTGGATATTTGGCGATGTTGGCTCGTCTTACCACTGATTTATAGATCTGTTTTATTTTCCTGTAGAGACTTTGTTATTATCACTTGTCATAGGTTAGAATCAACTTTTGTATTCGAAATAGTTCTATATATTAAAAAGAAGCAAGTTTAGTTCACTTCCCTTGTTTGCGCATGTCTAACCATGTCCACTGTTGTCATTTTTGCTTCATGATTTATTATGTCAACATGGAACTAGTCTCGTCATGTTGCATCAGATTCGGCAGGAATGATGATGAGATGTCGCTAGGTCATCTCCGCATGAGCGATTGATTGGTTTGGGCTAGATGGATAGGTTTTGGATTTCTGTATAGGTTAGAAAAGTGTTTGACTTTTTCGAAGGTTAGACCGCACCATAAATGGCTGCCTACGTACTCCCACAGATAGGAGATCAGGTCTTTTGTAGTTCAGGCTCAGACCTAAAAAGTTTGAAAGGGGTTTATTTGGGGTTTGAGTTTGATTTGATAAGTTTTTGATGTTTCTCGGTTTGATTTGATGAGATTTTTGATGTTTTTCCAGGGTTAGACCGCACCATAAATGGCTGCCTACGTACTCCCATAGATAGGAGATCAGGTCTTTCGTAGTTTAGGCTCAGACCTGAAAAACTAGACTTGATAAAAATTTTCTTTTCTTTTTTCTTTTTTTTCTTTTCTTTTTTTTTATCAAGACATAGCAGTCCAGTCAAAAGGTGAAAACTGGGTCTCAGACATAACACCGTTTCACCGAGTCAGAATTGATCAGTTGCGGGAATTCCTCACCGTCCATCTCTTCCAATTTCAAAGCTCCACCTGATAGGATTGCTTTGACAAGAAAGGGTCCTTCCCAGTTTGGGGCAAATTTTCCCTTAACTGCATCCTGGCCTGGAATGATCTTCTTCAGTACCAAATCATGCTCTTTGAATTCTCAAGGTCGCACCTTCTTGTTATAAGATCGAGACATTCGCTGTTGATAGAGTCGACCGTGAAATATAGCAGCAGCTCTTCTTTCATTTATCTAGGATAACTGATCGTATCGATCTTGTATCCATTGGCTCTCCTCTATCTGGGCATCAAGGATCACTCTTAGTGATTCCATCTCCACTTTGACAGGAAGTACAGCCTCCATACCATATACCAATGAGTAGGGTGTTGCTCTAGTCGAGGTTCGAGTCGACGTCCGATATGCAAGTAGGGTTAACGACAATAGCTCTGGCCATCCCCGGTGATTTGCTGACATCTTCATCATTATCTTCTTGATGTTTTTGTTAGCCGCTTCCACCGCGCCGTTCATCTTTGGATGATAAATAACCGAATTGAGGTGTTTGATATTAAACTTACTGCACAGTTCCCTCATCATCTTGTTATTCAGATTCTTCGCATTGTCTGTTATAATAACCTCGCGTTGTCCATACCGACAGATGACGTTGTTTCTAATGAAACCAACGATGACCTCTTTGGTGACCCTGGGGAAAGAAGCTGCTTCCACCCACTTGGTAAAGTAGTCGATCATAGTGAAGATGAATCGATGACCGTTACTGGCTTTAGGCTCAACTGGTCCTATCACGTCCATTCCCCACATGGAAAAAGGCCATGGTGATGTCATGCAATGCAGTTGATTCGGTGGCGTATGAATAATGTTGGCGTGGATCTGGCATTGATAGCAACGCTTGACATGATCATCGCAATCCGCTTTGAGGGATATCCAGTAGTGTCCTGTCCTCAGAATCTTTTTGGCAAGCAGAGGTCCACTCATATGTGCTCCGCATACTCCACCATGTACTTCATTCATAAGTCGTTGTGCTTGCTCCCGGTCTAGACATCTCAGAAGGCCTACACCTGGATCTCTCTTATAGAGAGCATCTCCACTTAGGTAGAAATTCATAGCCATTTTCTGTATTTGCTTCTTCGCGGCTTGACTCATCCCTTCCGGGGTTGACTGATCTCGCAGATATTCTTTTATATGGTGGTACCAAGGTGGCCCCACAGGTAGTATCTCATCTGATATCTCCCCTATATTGTTCCCATATGACGGTGTCTTCTGCATAGTGAAAGTGATGACAGGCATTCCCCTTCTTGCTGACAGGTTCACCAGTGAAGCTAATGTGGCCAATGCATCGGCGAAATCATTTCGGTTCCGGGGGATATGCATGAAGGCAATGTCTTCAAATTCCCCTGCCAATCTGAGAACATGTCGATGATACTGCAGTAGATGCAGTTCTTTGGTGGTGTATGCCCCGATAGACTGTCTGATGACTAGCTCCGAATCTCCAAACACTGCTAAACGTTTCACTCCCATGGACTGAGCCAGCTTGAACCCCACAATGTACCCTTCATATTCAGCGGTATTGTTGGAGTTGTTGAAATACAACTTGGTTACCAAGGGGTATTGATCTCCCGTGATGGATACCAGGACTGCCCCGGCTCCGGCACCTTCAGCGTTTGATGCGCCGTCAAAGTACATTTTCCAGAATTAACCTTGATCCTCCTTATCATATAGGAGAACAGTCAACACTTGCCGACAGGTGATCCGCAATCCCTTGCCCTTTGATGGACTTTTGGGTGACATATATGATGTCGAACTGTTAAAGGATTAACTGCCACTTGGATAGACGGCAGTTCAAAATTGGTTTACTGAAGATGTATTTTAAAGGATCCATCCTCGATATAAGATAAGTGGTATGGCCATGCAGATAATGTTGTAACCTGGTGGCTGCCCAAGCTAATGCATCAGCAGGTTCTTTTGATGAGAGTATATTTATGTTCTCCGTTGCTGAAGTGCTTACTGAGATAATAGATTGCTCTTTCTTTCCCCATGTCATCCTTCTGCCCCAGTAGACAACCCATAGCATTGGAGTTGACCGAGATATATATGAACAACGGAATCCCATCCTTTGGGGGTACCAAACTAGGTGCTTCAATTAACCTCTTCTGGATGATATGAAAGGCTTTCCGGCAATCTTCATTCCATTTTCCCAAAGAGGTCTTCCTTAATAGTTTGAAAATGGGTTCACAGGTTGCTGTCAACTGCGATATGAACTGGATGATGAAGTTGATTTTTCCCAAGAAACCTCGGATTTCCTTCTCAGTCTTTGGTTCAGGCATTTCCGTGATGGCTTGGATTTTGGCAGGATCCAACTCAATGCCCCGGTTGCTCACCAAAAATCCCAGTAGTTTGTCGAATTTTACCCCAAAAGCACACTTTGCTGGGTTTAACTTCAAATTGAACTTGCGGAGTCATTCAAACAACCTCCGAAGATGGGTGCAATGGTCATCAGCCTGCCGGGACTTTACGATGATATCATCCACATACACCTCGATTTCTTTGTGCATCATATCGTGGAATAAAGTCATCATGGCTCTTTGATAAGTAGCCCCAACGTTAGTAAGGCCAAAATCTAGTCTTCGATAACAGATGGTTCCCCACGGGGTAATGAAGGCGGTCTTTTCCCTGTCTTCTTCAGTAACCATGATCTGATGATATCCAGCAAAGCAATCAGCGAAAGAATACATCTCGAATTGCGCAGTGTTATCGATTAATACATGGATGAACGGCACTGGGAAGTCATCCTTAAGGCTGGCTTTGTTGAGATCTCGATAATCCACACAAACTCGCACCTTTCCTCCAGATTTTGACACTAGGACTACGTTGGACAACCATTCAGGGTACGTTGACACCATAATGATTCCCGCTTTGAACTGTTTGATAATTTCCTCTTTAACCTTCAGGCTCCATTCTGGTTTCAACCATCTCAATTTCTACTTGACTGGTTTGAACCCTTCTTTAATTGATAGTCGATGGACGATGATGTCAGTGGATAGACCTATCATGTCTTCATGAGACCAGGCAAAAACATCCTTGAATTTGGTTAAGAGTTGGATTAGTTCTTTTTCTTGGTTAGAGGGAAGGTTGGTTCCGATCTATATTTCTTTGGGATCGTTGGGGGTTCCGATATTTATGGTGGTGGTTTGATCGAGGTTGGGTTTAGGTTTATCTTCGACCCATGCTTTGATTTCCTCGGGCACCTCGTCATCATCCCCTTCCTCCTGCTCGATTCCCATCAAGTCAAAGTCCAATTCTATGTCAAAATCCTAATCATTACTCAAATTCGGCAAACCATGGCGTGGCTAGAGACATGCAAATTTGGAAACCTGATACAAAAACTTGATTTCTAAATATATACAAGTAGTCGTCAATTACAAAAGGATTCATCAGTTAATATGACAACTGGCAATAACAAGCTACAGATGAAATAAAACAGACATAAATATAGATAAAGGTGGAGCTCCCTGTCAGCGGTCGCTTCTCAGTTTTTACCCTTTTCGGACGATCTGTGGAGTGATCGTCCAATTGCTGGTCTGGAGTTCCTGGAGAGTCATTGAGATAGACGCGCTACTGGAGTCGCAGTCTTCTAAGATGGCCATAATTGATTTGGAACCGGTCCCTGGATTACTTCCTGGGGTGTTTACATTTCCCCAGTTAAGTGTCGGGAGGTTAGGATGATCACTTGACAGATCTGCCCCGTTGGACTTCTTCAGGTCCTCTTCAGAGAGGCAAAAACTGCTCACAAATTGCAACTGGATCTCTTCCAGAAACTTTTGGTCTTTGGCCTTCTGGACCGCATCCTTGAGAGGCTTTTCATCCCCGTCCGTCTGATGTCCTCTTTGATCGACTTTAGGAATCAGAAGGTTTGAAATCATGAGGGGGATCTTCTTAAGTGGCTCTTTAGATTCGGTTTCACCTAGGTTTGGCTTGAGGTGAATTAACTGGTTGATGCCTGTGAGGATTCTGATGGTTGGATCCACCATGGTATCCGAGTCCAGCCTTTCCCAACTGCGTGGGTATACGGATTGGGTTCCTGATTCCTTGGCCATTCTTCCCCAATCCTCGGCCTAGTCGATGTCCTCGGGACAGCATCTCTTGGCCAACTGCCATCACCTCTATAGATATCCAGGGAATTAAGACCGGGGCTCCCACAGAGTTATATCGCGGATTACTAATTTCGAAGGCTTGAAAACGGGCGGGCTCGACCCCTTCATTCACACCGATCAGGGGCATATCTCCCAGGTCATGAATAGGATAATTAGGTTCTGCACTGACAGTCACCAGATTGTCGTTGACGATATATTTTAGTTGTTGATGAAGAGTTAAAGGGACGGCGCCAGCCATATAGATCCATGGTCGTCCTAACAACAAATTATACCCGGTAGTGATCTTCAGGATCTGAAAAGGTATGTTGAAAGTGAAAGGGCCAATCTCCACAGGAAGTTCAATCTCCCCCATGGTATCCCTTCTTGATCCATCGAAAGCCCGTACCACGACATGGCTGTCCCGAATTCGATTTGGGTTGATCTTCATCTTCTCCAGAGTATCTTGTGGACAGATGTTTAAAGACGACCCTCCATCGATCAGCACGCCACCTACCACATATCCTAATGAAACGATAGCGATATGCAATAGTTTGTGATGCCCAGTTCCTTCTGCTGGTATATCGTCGTCAGTGAAGAATATCACGTTACTGTCCAGTACATGGCTGATCAAGTGCTAGAATTTCTCAGTATCGATAGTCTTGGGTAAGTGTGCTTCCTCCAATACTTAGATCAGAATTTAATGATGGTTGTCAGATTCTAATACCAAATTCAGGATAGAAATTTGATGGGGTTCAGCTTCCAATTGCCTCACCGTCCTGGCTTCACCGTGCCCCATTTTGTGGAGGAACTTTGTGATCTTTCCAGTAGATACCTTCCCTAATACCTTGGTTGCCGGTTTTGCCAAACGCCCCGGGAGGTAACATGTATTCTCCCTAGGTATGATGGCAAGTACAGTCAGGTGCCAACTTTATCCCTTCTCCGTAATTCCACGGTACCTTTCTTTAGGCTGAGAATTGGGAGTTGTGGCCAAGGGGCCAACATCAGTGGTTTAGGCGCTGGTATCTCGAGAGTGGCTTTATTTCTCTGCTCAGGTACCCCTTGGATGGTTATGGGTCCGCCGGATATTTCTTCCATGCAAAGGATAACTGGCTATCATACCTTCTACGTTCCTTGGTCCCCGAGGGTAGTATATTTCTTCCTCAGGGAAGATCTCATCTTTATTTATTGAGTCCAGCTCTCCGGATTCAATCAAGTTTTGGATTAGATGTCGTAGAGCCCAACATTCTTCCGTGGCATGTCCAGGAGCATTAGAATGGTAAAGGCAGGATGTGGAAGGATCGAAACACTTCGATCTCATATCTGGGGGTGGCAGAAATTCTGTAATCTTCCCCTCCTCGATCAAGGTACAAAGAATCTCCTCCCTGGATTGCCTCAATGGGGTGAATTTCCGTTTGGCGGCAAAATCTCGACGGCTCTGTAATCTAACTTCTCGAGCCATCTTTTTAGTCCATTTATTCTGCTCTGGGTAACAGATCTGATCCCTTCTAGAGGTGGAAACATCTTGGACAGATATGGGGTCATTTGGCTTTGATAAGACCTGGTCAATGAGCTGTCGGGTCAACTGGTGTTGGTATACCACCAATTCAGCTAGATGATCCACCTGCGCTCTGATTGAAGCCAATTCTTGTTCTACCCCGTAATTTTCTTCAGTGTATCCCCATATTACAGGGTCATGTGCCAAGGGTAACTCTACCATCTTCCTCAGGTATTTACGATTTTCCCTGCTTTCGGCACTGATCATGTTGACTCCTTCCTCCGCATGCTGAGGCAGAGGGTTGTTGTTGACATTTGGTTTTTCGGGCGCTTTGACTATAATCTCCCCGCTGTCAATTAAGTTTTAAATTTTGTGCTTCAGAGTCCAACACTCCTGAGTATCATGCCCCGGTGAGTTAGAATGGTAGGGCACTTCTTGCTAGAATCAAATTGCCTTCCATTTGGATCGGAAGGTGGAGCAAGCTCAACGATCTTCTTCTGGGCGATCAGTAGGGCTAATATGTTTTCCAAGGAGTCTCCTAAAGGAGTGAATATTCTTTTTCGCTTATTTTCCCCAACTTTCATTGCTGTAGGATTTTGAAAATTCGCTGGATGAGGGTTCTCCCTCTGGATAGGTGAGTTAGGGCTCTTGTTAGCAGATTGTCCTTGCAATACTAACGAGACATCTTCTTCCTTCCTTTTTGATCCTCTCTTTGGATCGCTTGCATAATTTCCCGACTGTATGTGCTTGGCTATGGCTTCCAAAGCAGCGAGGTCTTTGATTTTTCCAGACTTCAAACCCATTTCTGCCATTTCCCCGTGTTTGATCATTTCGGAGAAGGATTTTCCTAACCCAGCGAGGACTCTCTCATAGAAAGGGGCTTCTTGTATATCAATGAAGGTGGTCACCATCTCACCCTCATCCATTGGTGGGTTGACTTGGGCCGCCATTCGCCTCCACCGCTGCGCGTATTCTCTGAACGATTCATTGCCCAGCTTTCTGACTTTGGTAACCTGGTAGTGATCAGGTGCCATCTGGGATTGAAAACTGTATTGGTTGAGGAAAGCATGGGCCAAATCTTCCCAACCTCTAACTTTGGAATTGTCTATCCGTGCGTACCACGTGCGGGATTCACCGGTAAGGCTCTTCTGAAACAGCTACATCCTGAGGTTTTCATCCTCAGCATAATTTCCAAGTTCACCTATGTAGACTTTCAAGTGAGTGTACGGGTCTCCCAGTCCGTTGTATTTCTCAAACTCGGGGACTTAAAACTTATCCGGGTATCTCGCCTTTGGGAAAATACACAGATCCTAGTAATTCACGCTCCCGTGGGATCCCGTCCCTTTCATAGACCGGATAGCGTCTTCCATCTGTCTAACTTTCTTCCTAATGTCTCCAGTGTCTTTGTCCTCCCGGAGGTTTGTGATGTCCCGTGTCGTCTTCTGGATCGGGGCCTCCTTCGGTACTTCAACATCGAGGGGAGATATAGGTGTGGACGTATGGGTATCACCTTCCTTTTCGGGTACTTTCATGTCTCCTTGCACAGAGGATTCAGTCGAACTCTTGTGCTTAGATTCCTGAGATAGTTTGCACTGTTCTTTTAACAAGGTCGTCATCTCGGCCATTTGCTTCTTAAACTCCTTGAATTCATCTCGAGATACTGGGATGGGTTCTGATGAACTTGCTTCAGCCATCTAGACTGGTGAAAGGGCCTTTTTGGCTCGAGATCGGGTTTTAGGACCAATCTCCACAACAACCGATATCTAGTTTAGACTGGATACTGGTGGATAGGGATACATAATATGCTACGCATCAGTTTAATGGTTTTTTAATCTTTTCCTACAATACAACAAGTTAGTCGAATTGATGGCAGGGTGTGAAAGATGTATGTATGACAGTTCAAGATAACGGTCATTTATATACGCGAAAGATTTAAATGGGGCATGAAGAAGCACAACGCAGGTTTGGTTTATCTGAGGCTGACCTATCTTAGGGTTACTCTCACAGGCTGTTTGAAATTGGTTCCCAGATCTTCGCAATCTACTTGGTGAAAACATCCATGTTTCGATTGGAGAGAATCTGAGTGGTGCCTTTCCTGAGCCTCACAATGGAAACATCCATAGGAGTCTAGTAATAAACAACCGACGGGATTGCCCCCTAATGGATGTAACAATTGAGATTTTATATTTAATTTTAAATATTTATTGAATTAAATAAATATTTTATGTGATTTATTTATTGAGCTAAATAAATAAATTATGTGATTTATGGAGTAATTTAATTAAGTGTTATATATTGATTAAATGAATGTGCAATATTTAATTTAATTAATGTATATTAATTTTATACTATAGTTCTAATTTAATTGAGATAATTAAATTAGATGAGATATGTAATGAGGTGTTGCATGGATTATAATTAGCGAGTAATTATAATTATGTGGTAATTTTATGTGATTAATTGATGTTAGATTTTAATTGATTAAATTAGATGATTGATATTTAATTAATTAAAATGTGACATTAAAGTATGTATTAAATAATTTGTTAAAATAAAGAAAAAGATTTTTAAATTTGTTTTGCCAAACAAGGCCCTTGTATTTGTTTAAACCTATTTCTACCAAACATGGCCTTAGCGACTAAAATCTGTTTTTAAATAAAAGGTTTGCCAAACATGACCTTATGGCTTTTAAAATTCAAAAAAATTATAACTGCTAATTATTTAATTTAGACATTATATATTTGTCAGTTACGTTGCATGTTATTATGTCTATTATATACGTATATCAATTTACATTAGACGTTAACTAGAAGAATAAGAACAAAGAAAGAGAGAAAACACTCTGTTAGTTTGAAGAGACGGATAGAGAGCAACTTGGTGATTCTGAGAATTTAGAGAAGACTACCAAAGCTATTCTCATCATCTAAACAAAGATTAATCAAGGATTTAAGATAATAATTCACCTCTTGTTCTTAGTTTTCTTGTAGTCTGGAGTTTAATAAATAATTAGAATTGTAATTGATGAATTAGTTGATTTCATGTTATGTGAATTGATATATGTTGGAATCCATTATATATATGCTATAAATGGTTTTTTTCAAAAATCAACGTACTGTGAAAACAAGTTTTTACATGATGGAATAGTGTTCTTATGAGTTTCATATATTGGTTGATTTTAGAATGGAAATTGATGAATTTCATATGTGATTTGTGCAAATTGAGAGTTGTACATGATGCTAGTTTCAATAACGAAAATAATGCTTGTAGTATGGATTTAATTGGTTGAGAAATTTATTTACAGTAGATTATTTTGTTAGAATATGAGTTTCATAAAATGTCAAAAAAAATTGAGTTTTAAAATCTTTAATTTTCGTTGCTTAGATGAATTATGTGATTGGTATCATATATAGCATGAGTATTACTGCATATGTATGCTTTACATGGTTTAAGTTACTGTAAATATCCATTTGTTGGCTTGTATGGGTTAATCGGTGAAGCAGAGTAACGTGGCTGTCTGCGTCTGGCCGAGTTGCTGCGCAGCTGCGCCGGCAGCAAGGCCAGGAGCAGCGCAGCTGCGCCACTTGTCCTTCCCAGATCCTTACCCTGCGCAGCTGCGCCGGTGCCAAGGCTTATGGCTACGCAGCTGCGCCGTGCACAGTGCAGTGGTAGTGAGTTTTAGTCAAGTGTGCAGTGTGTTGTTATATTTCCATTACATTATTGCTAAGATAATGAGCATGTATCTAGCTGCTATAACATGTGTTAACATGAAGTTGATAATTTCATAATTCGAGAAAAAGAAAGTTTTGAAAACTTAATATAGTATTTAAATTATAAGATATAATTGTTTAATTGTAAAATAAGTTACTTAATTATAATTTGATTAATTATAATTAAGAGTAAATGTTTAATTTAAATTATAATTCTGTGAAATTATAATGTATAGAAGTTGATTTATTGTAATCAATTAGATGTTAATTTAAATTACAATTTATGTAATTATAATTTAATAAATGCATAATTATTATAAATTATAATTAATAAATACATGATTAATTATAAATTGTGTAATTATAATGCATGATATAGTTTAATTAACTATTAATTATGCAATTTTGATAATTTAAGAGGTAACTATAATTGAGTAATTATAATTAGATTAAGTGTTTAAATTATAATTGTTTAATTATAATTTAGCTAAAATACATAATTGATTTAATTATGTGAGTATGTGTGTGATGAAATTAATTATGTGATAGTTGATTATTTACTTAATTAGAGTGTGTTAACCATGAGGGTTAACCACTTATGTAAATTAGTTATGTGTTAACTGATTTAGATTATTATAATTGAATGTATATAGGAAGTGTTTAAGTACGTGGTTGAGTTAAGTAGCTTGCGCCTAAGGCAAGTCTTCTAATCCTAAACTTGTTAATTATATACAAATTCTTGAATTCATATATTCATTGTTGAGAATGTCCTTTCCATTTCTGTATTGGATAATTATTTATTTAATTGAAATGATCTTAACTTATTGTTCAAGTAAGATCCAATTATTATTTTAAATGCTTTAAGTTGATTCTAAAGCATATGTTAGTTCATAATTCTGTTATTTACGAATTATTGATAGTCGATTCAACTAATCCTTAGTTGATGAACGTGAAATCTAAATTATCCTTGTAAGCTTATCCAAACCAAACTTTCTTTGGTGCGGACTTGAATTCAAATTGCTGAGTTGAACAACCCTATGTACTAGGGGAGGTTACTACGCATAGCGTTAAGATGTTTGTGCACAATACATGGTACAAAGGGTTGATCCCCCTAAGTACGAGTTAAGGTCCATAGTCTTATTGACTGTTAAAGGTTTAAATAGAAATATTTATAACCTAGGACAAGAGTTCAAAGGTCTTATGACACTCAGATAAATTCTATTTTTGAATTGTAATTGCGATGAAAGAATTATTATTCAATTCTTTATTGTTGAAGTGAATCATATTATTCAGATTCTTTGAAAGATATCCTTTCATGTATATATTATTGTTAAACTCCAGTGAGCTGTGGTTTGCTCACTCTTGCATTAAATAACAATGCTGATGCTCCGTCTACAAGTAAGGGCAAGGGAAAGCAAAGCAAGTGAAGACTTATTTTTATGTAACTGAGAATGATTGTACAAAGACTTGACTGTTATATTTTTATTTCCGCACTTATTATATTCATGTCAGGGTTAGAGTAACCCGGGATTATTTTAAAAAGGTTGTAACCCTTGTTGTAAGGGAGATTTATTTATTTTAATTTTAATTGTAGGTTATTTTGCATTATTCATTGGGTAGATGTATGTTATATTAGAAAGTGAACACCAAATCATGTGAAAACGAAGTACCCGGATTTGGGGGTGTCACAATGGAGGTACCACACAACATACATTCACATCCTCACCGCATGTAATATGATGACATTGTGCGAAGCACTAATATATTGTGCAAGGCACTAATACAAAATGCTAAAAGATTGACACACACAAAGATCATTCACACAAATGCATATGCAGAACGAAAATCAAAAAGTTTGATCGCGGCTTAAGCCCTCTTTGATCCCCAGCAGAGTCGCCACCTGTCGACGCCGGGCGAAAATCAAGTCCTCGGTCTCCCTTTTGTTGAAGGAGGAGGTCTCTTTATTCTCTTTTGGAGTTGTTTGCCCTCGTCTCTTGTCCGTGGGACAAGAGAGGAGTGCCCCGATTTCCCTATTTTATTCTTTTCTCTTTCGCTTTCACTTTGTCTTTGGGGTTCCGTTTTACCGACATATATGTCGACAATTTTGAAAGATTGATTTTATTGATTGGAGCGATTAAGACAGAGTCGCCAGTTGGTATTTTCGAAATGGATGTACCAACTCATCTGGGTTTTAATAGTTTTTTGCAAGATGGTCCAATGCATGACTCTTTGATTTGGTCTTGAAACCCTAGATTCGTGGAATCCGGGGGCTAGGTTAAGCGGGGGGAAGGGGTTAGGCATCCCCCGACTCCGGTGCAAGCACGGTACCGCATCTTATTGATTTTCTATACAAAAGTGTGTGTGTGTGTGTGTGTTTGTGTGTGTGATTTTGAAAGCTTTATTAGTTGGTTTCTAAGTCTTTTTGGTGACTTGAAAGTAGTGATGTACCTCTTTTGCGCCTAAGTACGAAGGATTTGATTTAGCGAAAGATTCAATTTTAACAAGATATGCAAATTGAAATGAGGTTTCGAAAAGTAAGGTTTTCAAATTCTTTGCCCGACTAGGAATCGAGGACTTCGATACTTCCTTTTATTCTTTAGGTTCATTACGTGATCTACCCCGAATCACTTTATTTTTCATCAAAATCTCTTTGTGGTTTTCTTTGAGAAATCATTTTGATGATATGTATGCTAAAGCGTTAAGAAGGTTCGGATCATCATCGGGCATAAAAGCCATCTCGATGAACCGAGCTCCCGTAATGAAGGTTTTCACTATCACGGGGTCTTGAATTCGAGCTTTCGAGACTAGCCCCTCGAGTTCGTCTTTAAGATCCAAATATTACATGCACATCGATATTTACGGTATTTAAAGCATTTATAACGTATAAACCGGTCCATCGTGGGAATCAAGTCGGATCCATTCGGGGATCTCGACACCGGGATTCCTAGGCTCACAATATTTGTACCATTTCATATATACATAACGTCCACGGCTTCATTACTAAGTGATTTCATCAGTTGAAATCACCGTTTACGCCGATTCGGCCCCCCTTTCACCTCTAAATATATATTTAGGGCTATACGGGTTAACCGGGACCATTTACAAGTAAATACATCCATAGCTATACCACGGATCTAAGCCATTCTAGCTCCCGGGTTGAAGCATCATGCTAACAACCTCTCGGGAACTAGCTTAAGCTTAGTTTGAGGTATATCTAGTCTCCGAAGCTATATACAACGTATTAAAGCAATAAATAACCGATAGAAACGTTAAAACTACCAACTATTACATAATATGCTTATAATACAACAAATATATCTAGATTCAAACAAGATCCTTCATTAATCTATCATTTGAACATAGTTTACAAAGAAAACGAAGCTAGAAGTCGTTATTTCACCTTGGGGGAGCGTGAACAAGCGTTTTGACTCCCGGGATGAAGTAAGAACACTAAGATGGCTTCAATGAGATGCTAGATGGAAGAAATAAGCTTCAAGTTGCTATGTTGATGTCCAACCCGAGCCTTTCTCTCTCTAGAAATGTCCTTCTCACTCTATATCTATCTCTTTTTTAAAAAATGAACTAAGTGGGGGGTTATAACCTGTCCGGGGCAGCCGCATACATGGTGTAGGCTACCCAGGTAGGACCCCCCGGCTTGGTTATGGCTCCTTCGGTCTCGATTCGGCAAAAATTGACGTCTGCCGTTTGATCTTTCAGACTGTATTTGACGAACGCAGCGAGATATGACCGAGTCTGACTGAGTTAGGGTTCTGGAAGTTGATACTCGTAGCTGAGATACCTTCCAGGTCCAGATATCAGTCTCCAGGCTTATCTCTTGATGGTACGTCGTTCGAGATTTGCTGAGGTGGTTTTCGATGATCACTGTCTCAGCTCATCGATCTTCGATCGGGTTGCGGTATGTTCAGACTTCATTGGTCCTCTTCACCATTCCCGGGGTTGTCTCTGAGATAACCGGGATCTTTTGCCCTACTTTGGGGTTGTCTCTGAAGTAAAATGACACTTTTACCCTCCTGCAGGGTTAGTACGACAAAAGCGAAATTTCGAGTGTCTACACTAGGTTATAAACATTTATATTTAAAACCTTTAACAGTAATGTAGACTATGGACTCTTAACTCGTATTTAGGGGGATCAGCCCTTCGTACCATGTATAGTGCACAAACATTTAACGCTTTCATATAGTAACCTCCCCTAATAAATAGGGTTGTTCATCTAAGTATTTGATACAAGTCTGCACCAAAAAAAGTTTGGTTTGGATAGTTAAAAGGAAATTTAGAGTTCCAACTACGATCAACTAAGGAGTAGTTGAATCGACTCACAATAATCAAGAATAATTCAATAATAACGAATTATGAAATAACTTATGCTTTAGAATTTAAACTTAAATCATACGAAAGATACGATAAACCTTACTTGAACAATTAAGTCAATGTCACTTTAATTAAATAATGAACTTTAAATAAGTACTTGTCCATTGCAGAAATAAAAGGACAATCTCAATAAATATTTGAATTTAAAACACTTGTATAATAATAACAAGTTTGAGTTTAGAAAACTTGCCTCAAGCGCAAGCGACAGTTACAACTCACGTTCTTTAACACTTCCTACACATATATATTTACCCATAATAATCTAAATTAGTTAACACGTAACTAATTCACATAATTAGTTAACTCATCTAGGTTAACTCATTTTTTTATAATTATTAAGTTAATTATTAATTATCACATAATTAATCACACCACATAATTACACATTCACATAATTAATCAAATAATAATTATGTACTTCATATTAATTAAATTATAATTAAACAAATTATAATTCAATTTAAACATTCACTTCAATTATAATTAATCAAATTATAATTACATCATATATTAATTAAATTATAATTAAATAAATTATAATTTATAATTAATCGACATGCATTTATTAAATTATAATTAAGCATATTATAATTTAAATTAACATTTACTTTGTTTAAAAATAATCAAACTATATTCATTATAATTTAACAAATTATAATTTAAATTAAACATTTACTTTAATTATAATTACTCAAATTATAATCACATATTATATTTTATTAATAAAATACATTACTACTCATTTAGCATTCTAATGTATGCCTAACATGTCATCAATTTATCACATTAGGTTAACTTTTCATGCTACAAACAAAATACAAAAATAACAAAAAAAAAAATTCCTTTCTGCACCCCCACCCCGGGGCGGGTGTTATAGGCTTGATAGGCCCGCCGGGGCAGGCCTCCTCCAGCGACGGCAGATTGGTTCGTGAACTGTGAAGAGAAAAAATTAATTTGGCTTATTTCTCCACACCAAATTCCAATTTCAGTCAACACAATTCATATAAAGCTTTATAGAAATAAAATTTTAAAGCTTCTAACATGTCTTAACATATTAAATCATCAAAACACATAATTTAAAGCTCTCAATTTCATGATTTTTGAAGAAAAATCATTGATAAATGTTCTTGATGAAATTGAACACTGTACTTTTGTTTTTAAACCAATTCACACAATTTCAAGCATAGCCAATTAGTTTTTAAACATGTTATCATCATCTACAATTAATCTAAACAACAATTAACGATCAAACATGAATTTTTGATTTTTACAAGAAAACTATATATATATTCAAAAATACATTGTTGTGACTTTTTGATGAACATGAATCCCTCATGTTCATCCTATATGCATGAATTAACAACTTAGATAAGCATACAAATCCTACATACACATGTTATAAAAATAATATATGTATATACACCATGATCATACAATTTCTATAAAATTTCATTTTTACAGAAAATAACATTATGAAGAACATCAAAACAATATTTCTAACTACAAAGATTAGAATTTATAGCCCTTTGATTAGTGGTTGGAAGAAGAAGATGGTGATGGTGTTTAGCTTTCCTTTAGATTTCTCAAAGTCTTCTTTTTTCTCTAAAATCTTTTCTCTAATTATTTTTTTGTTTTCTCTAACTGACTAACTCTTCTAACTCTTTATTAAACTAACGCATATTATAGATATAATATACATATAACATATATACAATATATATAACTTACAATATATTTATGTACATAATAAATCCTATAATAATTACATAGGTTACAAGTTTTTGAAAATCAAAAGCCTTAAGGCTTTGTTTGGTAAAAACAACTTATTTTCAAAACTAGTTTTTTAACTAGTTAAGGCCCCGTTTGGAAAAAACGGATTTTAAACAGGTGCAAGAGCCTCGTTTGGCAAAACCCTTTAAAAACAGTTTTAAAGGCCTTGTTTAGTAAAACTAATTTAAAACCCTTTTTATTCTTTTAATAAATCCTTTAACACATATTTTTAATGTCACACTTTAATCAATTAAATCTTTAACATTCTAATTTAATTAATAAAAGCTAACATCAATTAATCACATACAAATTATCTCATAACAATTATAATTACTCGCTAATTATAATTTCATGTAACAATTATCACATAAACTTCATCTAATTTAATTATCTCAATTAAATTAGAACTATACCATAAAATTATTACACATTAATTAAATTAAATATTAAATATTTATTTAATTAATATATTACACTTAATTAAATTACTCCACATCAATCACATAAATTATTTATTTAACTCAATAAATAAATTAATTAAATATTTATTAAATTCAATAAATATTTAAAATTAATATATAAAATTCTCATTCGTTACAATCTTCCCTCCTTAAAAGGATTCTGTCCCCAGTGTCACAATAAACAAACAAAAAATCTCATATGTTACATTTTTCCCCCTTAAAAGGATTCTGTCCCCAGAATCGGTGTACAAAAATTTAAACAATTAATTAAGCAAATAATTGGGGATATGTCTTCATCATAACATCTTCAAGTTCCCACGTAGCTTCTTCAACACTGTGGTTCCTCCAGATTACCTTAACAGAAGGTATCACTTTATTTCTAAGTACTTGTTCCTTTTTATCAACTATTTGAACAGATAATTCTTCATATGTTAAGTCTTTATCAAATTGTAAAGGCTCGTATTCTATTACATGCTTGTAGTCGTGTTTGTACAGTCGCAACACGGAAATGTGGAATACGTTGTGTATATTATCTAGCTCCGGAGGTAACGTAACCTCGTAAGCCACTTCGCCCACCTTTCGCAGTATCTCAAAAGGTCCAATAAATCGGGAACTCAGCTTCCCCTTCTTACCGAATCTAATCTTCCCCTTCCAAAGAGATACCTTTAGGAAAACGAAGCTTCCTGGTAAGAATTCTCTATTCTGTCGATGTTGATCGGCATACTTCTTCTGTCTGTCTTGAGCAGCAACCAATCTCGTTCTGATCAGCTTCACGATTTCAGCGGTTTGTTGTACCAGTTTCGGTCCCAACAGTTGACATTCACCGTCCTCATCCCAGCACAATGGGGTCCTGCATTTTCTACCGTATAACACTTCGTAAGGCGGCATGCCAATACTCGCGTGGTAACTATTGTTGTACGCGAACTCCACCAACGATAGATGATCATCCTAGCTTCCTTTGAAGTCTATAACGCAAGCTCTCAGCATATCCTCTAGCGTCTGAATCGTTCTCCTCGCTCTGGCCATCAGTCTGAGGATGGTACGTCGTACTCATTCGCAATTGCGTTTCCAAGCACTGTTGTAGTCTCTTCCAAATATTTGACGTAAAACGCGGATCTCTGTCGGACACAATCGACACCGGAACACCGTGCCGAGAAATAATTTCCTTCACGTAGAGTTTCGCTAACTGATCCAAGTTGAACTTAATCTTGATCGGTAGGAAATGGGCTGACTTCGTCAGTCGATCTACTATAACCCATATCGCATCGAAACCCTTCTGAGTTGCTGGAAGACCAACCACGAAATTCATCGTGATATGTTCCCACTTCCATTCTGGAATTTTTAACTGTTGTAGCAATCCACTTGGTCTCTGGTGTTCTGCTTTGACTTTCTGGCACGTTAGACACTTCGCCACGCATTCAGCAGCTTCCCTCTTCATATTCGAACATTCTATCTTTTGCCTGGACAGAAATATAAATATATATATATATGTATAAAAGTAGTAAAAAGGCCACAGAATGATCCAGGTCAAACTGGAATATAAATAATAATATATATAGTTAATATATATATATATATATATTAAAGCAATAAAAAGGCCACGAAGTATAAATCCAGGCCCAAATAAGTTAGAAAAATTATATATATATATATATATATAGTTATATATATAAAAGCAGTAAACTACCTCGGATTTGACATCCGGGCTTGACAGAATTGAAAAGTTAGTATATATACAATTAAATATACACATTAAAAAGCCAAAGTACTGGGAAGATAACCCAGTCTGGCGAAGTTGCTAGAAACGAAGATATATGTATATAAAAGCGCGACGGATCGACTATTCGAGTTGTAGAAATGCCAGAAAATGCTTTTTTGTACTAAAATGTACAAAACGTAAGCAAAAACGGCCACGGAACAGAGTTCCATGCATATTCAGAAAGTGAAACTTAACGTGCAAGTGTATAAAAGTTTAATGAAGTAATATGAACCTCCTGATCGTAAAACTACTCACAATGGACTGCTACACGGGCTTTTTGCCAAATTATAGGCTTTAAACATCCGTTTCTACCGGTTAATTATTGATATGTGGTAGTATGTGGGTGTATCTACGTGTTAGAGTGAAAAAATTTGGGTTTGGAGGACAAGAATATGGCTGAGAAACCAAACAGGCAGAGGTTCGGAGCGTTTTTTATTCTTGAAATGAGCTCGAGGTCACCTCATATATATAGACCCAGGAGGAACAGCTCTACCTACGACAGCCGCAGGTAGAGGTGCGGCTCCTTGTGGCAGGGCCCACGTGGTGGGTCTTGTTGCATCAAAGTACGTGCACTCTGAGCAATGCGAGGTCAGATTCGAAACTTTTTAACTTTTGATCGGAGCGTCCGTTTGAGGCGTATTGTACCTTTTAGGAAAGCCCTTGCCGAGAGTGTCGCAACGACATGGGAGTAAACCTTTTCCGAGTCCAAAAAGATGGGTTCATAACCAGGTCTTTGATTCCTCATAGTTTATCCGTTGAGCTGTCTTGCGTTGTTTCCACTCGGGATAATTGTTACAATTTTTTCTAACCTTGGTGGCATCTATTTGGCTTGAGTTTGACCAAATCAACTTTAAGTTGGTAAAATAACCATTTTTCCCCTCCCGGGATTGCATTTAGTGCTGGCATGACCTTCGCCTGACTTCCCGGGGTTGTCTCCGAGGTTTGGATCCCAACCGATTTTGTTTGTCCTCTGGGTTGTCTCTGAGGTTGACTTGGTTCTTCCAGGTTTGTTTCCAAAGATGATGTGAGGCTTCGGGGTTGTCTCCAAAGTTAAGTTGGCCTCCCGGGTTGAGACCGGGGCTGACCTGTACCTCCCGGGTTGAGATCAGGGTTGCTCTGTACCTCTCGGGTTGAGACCGGGACTGACCTGTACCTCCCGGGTTGAGACCGGGGCTAACCTGTACCTCCTGGGTTGAGACCGGGGCTGACCTGTACTTCTCGGGTTGAGACCGGGGCTAACCTGTACTTCTCGAGTTGAGACCGGAGCTGACCTGTACTTCCCGGGTTAAGATCGAGGATGGCCTGTACTTCCCGGGTTGAGACCAAGGCAGACCTGTACCTCCCGGGTTGAGACCAGGGCTGACCTGTACCTCCTAAGTTGAAACCGGGGCTGACCTGTACCTCCCGGGTTGAGATCGGGGTTGACCTGTACCTCCCGGGTTGAGACAGGGGCTGACCTTAGTTGAAAAGATGGTTTTGCCCTCCTGCAAAGTTAATAATAAGAATGCAAAAATTTCGAGTGTCTACAAATGCCCCTCTTTATCATGTTCATGCAATGCAGTGGAATGAACAAGTTAAAGATTTCTAGACACTAGAAATGCAAATGTAAGGGCAAGGCAATGAATGGCATGATATGTGATGACCGTTAGATGCCTTTGAGGGGTTAGGGTTATCATTGAATGTTAACGTCATTCTCTAATGGGGGATGACGTTATCCGTGATGGACCTTTGGGGCAACACTGTCAGGCAGTTACTGGTAGGATATCGATGATAGGTTATCAGAGTTAGGCTATTAAAGATTGTTCTCATTTATTTTTGCTGGGGATAACGTTATCAGTGATGGACCTGTTGACTCTTATGGGGATGATATTATTGATGCTACCTTGGTTTAAGACCAATGGTTTCCCCCGTCTATCAATACTCTCTGTAGGGCATATTTTCTTTCGGATGGTGCCGTTGTACATTTCTGCAGGCTCCTCTGTTGGGAACTTATCTCTGTTGCCGAGTTACCTAAGTGGGTGCATCCGATGCCTATCCTGACGATAATTTACACCGATAGTTTGTAACAGGGGTTGAATCACCAATCCTTCTTGGTGCTCCTTCTGAGGATATGTATAACAGATTCCATCATCTATCCTTTATGGAGATAGATTGATATACTATTTTTGCCACCGGATCATTCCCGATGCTTTGCTGGAGTTGAGCCAACGGCTGAACTGTCACCGGTCTGTACCAGATGCTTTGCTGGGGTTGTGCCAACGGCTGAACTGTCATCGGTCAATACCCGATGCTTCGTTGGGCTTGTGCCAACGGCTGAACTGTCATCGGTCAGTACCCGACCCTTCGCTGGGGTGGTGCCAACGGCTGAACTGTCATCGGTCAGTACCAGACGCTTCGCTGGGGTTGTGCCAACGGCTGAACTATTATCGGTCTGTACCCGACGCTTCATTGGGGCTGTGCCAACGGCTGAACTGTCTTTGGTCAGTACACTACGCTTCGATGGGGTTGTGCCAATGGCTGAACTATCATCGATCAGTACCCAGTGCTTCGCTGGGGCTGTGCCAACAGCTGAACTATGATCGGTCAGTACCCGACACTTCGTTGGGGTCGTGCCTACGGCTGAACTGTCATCAGTCAGTACCCAACGCTTCGCTGGGGTTGTGCCAACGGCTGAACTGTCATCGGTCAGTACCCAACGCTTCGCTGGGGTTGTGCCAATGGCTAAACTGTCATCGGTCAGTACACGACGCTTCGCTGAGGTTGTGCCAACGGCTGAACTGTCATCGGTCAGTACCCGACGCTTCGCTGGGGTTGTGCCAACGGCTGAAATGTCATCGGTCAGTACCCAACGCTTCGCTGGGGTTGTGCCAATGGCTAAACTATCATCGATCAGTACCAGACTCTTCGCTGGGGTTGTGCTAACGGCTGAACTATCATCGGTCAGTACCCGACGCTTCGCTGGGGTTGTGCCAGCGACTGAATTGTCATCGGTCAGGACCCGACGCTTCGAAAGTGGCAGTTTTTGACAGTTTTGCACAGTTTTTCGGCAGTTTTCATCATTGGTCCCCGGATATTGCTTCGGGATGAATACCAATGGCTTTCACGAAGTTCCTCTTTCTGTCAGTAATCCGCTGCTTAAACGCGGGATTTCAGGACAAACCGCTCAATCGCGTAGCGATTTTTTCTCAGATTTGACTTTTCATCACATATAAACCCCGTTTCAACTCAAACTGGACCGAGCCGGAGGGGGTGTGGCCCAACCTAGGGAGCCGCAGGTAGAGGTGCGACTGCCGCGGGAGGGGGCGCTCCCTCCTGCATTTTGATATTGGGCAGCAGCAGCGCTAATAAGTCATTTTTAGTTTTTCATTTCGGTAGAAATTCTATTTTCTCTTTCAGATCTACGGAGTTCGGGCAAATTTTTTAAGATTCCGTCAGCGGCCACGTGTTATGCACATCTCAGGTAACATTTACATTTTTTCTTTTCAAGTTTTGACCATTTGAAGTATGTAAACCACGTAGGGTGCTTTTAAACACAATGTATCAAAAATGTATGCCTATATGACCTGCTAAAATTTTCTAACTTCATAAGTATGCATATTTTATTGCAATGCACATTTTGATGTAAGAAAATTCAAATTCTGAGACAGTCAGGTTTACTCATCCTTTTTGAGACCTAGTGAGCCTGGATTTTCAACTAAAAATGTCCATGGTAACTTGGTTACTATGTGATGTTTATTTTTAATTTTTTTCTATAAATATGAAATGTTTCTGTTTTTGGGAAGGTGTGCTACTGAATGGCCACCTAGATATGCCTATGTGCATGCGGACAATCTATTTTACAAAGGAGACTCTGGTGAAATTTTTTCAAAAGCCCGAGCATTTAATAAATATATAGTCCATGCATTGTTAGGATTTTGCTTTTGAAAAATATGCAGTTTTGACTCTACTGGGGATTTTTGACTGACCCATGCATGTTTTAGGACTTAAAAATGCATGAAGTATTGATTTAAATTAATAAGTCACAGGTTTTAGGCTTACCACACCCTTTTTGAGATAATTTGGAGACTTTTGTCCTGGATATAGATCGAGATAGACCTGGTAGTGCCAGCAGGGTCGTTTTAGGCTTTAAGCGGAGGAGAGCTTCTGATGTTCCTCAGCCACGTCCAGCCCGGCCGCCTCGTGGGTTAGCGGAGTCAGTGATTCGTCCGGTCCAGGATGAGCCGCTAGTCAATATAGACAATGATGAGGCTCTATTTGCTACTCCTGCCCCAGCTCAGGCCCCACGTACAGAGCTCCTAGGCATTGTTGTGCCAGTCCAAGATCTGCTGGGAGATTGGAGTCATCATCCCTTGAGGTTCCTTTACGCCAACGAGGTGACTAAAGCTTTTTCTGTTTCTAGATTTTCTTTCTTCCTTTTGCCATTCTCGGGGCACAGGTTTTTGACATGGGTTGGCTTTTGATGTAGGTTATGGGCTTTACGCAGCCTCGAGGGAACTGGTTTAATGTGCATTCTCTGTATCATACTCTGCACCAGGACTACAGGGACATTGTTGACACCTGGGGGTTTCAGGCGTTCTTTTTTATTCTTCCTCGCCGTTACCCCTGGGGTTTTATGAGGGCTTTATCTGAGCGCTGGTTTCACCAGACTCAGTCTCTCCACTTGTTGGACTGTGAGGTGATGATGGCCCTGATGGACTGGAGGTTCATCACCAGGATAGAGTTTGAGGGTGAGCCAGTGCCTGTCGTGGCTGACATTACACCCACTGTCATTCGGTCCCTGTTGGGAGTCCCTGCGACGGCGATCAAGGGTCGAACGGTCCGATCTGGTCCCTTAAGCGTAGATGCCCAGAGTGGGGCTTTACTTGAGCCTCTGCCTGATGATCAGAGGGTTAGGGAACGCATCCTGCGTTGATTATTTTTGGTGATTATCAGGGGTTATTTTCTAGCAGACAACTCTGCGACGGTGTCCTTTGCCCTAGTTAGCGCCACTCGACATGTAGAGCACCTCAGTAACTTTGATTGGGGTACATACACCTTTGCCTATTTTCTTCGAGGCATGCGCATGCGCTCGAAAGGTGTGACGGAGGCTTGGTTAGGGTTCTACCCATTTCTGCTGGTGAGTACATCTTTTTTATACCTTTTTTATTTCTACATTTACATTTTTCAATCTTGGCCACTGAGGGCTTTTGATATTTGCATGGCCAGTCTTGGGCATATAAGAGGTTTCCTTGCCTTCGTCCCGCTACTACTTTAGGCCTGGAGACTTATCCTCGGGGACGGAGTTGGCATCACTCCACTCTGACGGAGGTCCCCGTGGCTGAGGGATTCACCCATTCCCGCCTGCAGCTTGAGCTTTTGACAGCAGGATCGATCTCATGGGTACCGTATACCTCAGACTTTTTGACAGTCAGGTTTGAGGGCGGTTTCCCCACTAGACGCGAGTATGCATTATCTACCCGCAGAGTCCCATATTTGACAGAGGGAGGTTGGGTGCTCTATTTAGGAGAGCGTGCTATTAGGAGTATCACGGGGCAAATCCGCATTCCCATTGTTCCTCCTGCTTGGCACCATTAGCCACTAGTTTAGCCGCTCACAAACATTCTGATGGAGGGCATAGATTGCTTCACCCTGTCAGAGGGTCCATACAGCCGGGAGGCATTCAGTAGCTGGTGGAGTCCTCGCACTATTGGGGCTCAGACTCGAGCCACCCAGTTTATGGCAGATATGGTGTCGGGGTCTGTGATGATGACAAACTAGATAGCTTGCCTCAAGGAGCCTACTCACTTGGACCAGATTACAGGACTGACCCAACAGCTGGAGAGAGCTCATTTGTTTATCAGGCATCTTGGCCAAGATCCATCAGAGGCATCTTCTTTTTATCCATCCAGCTCCAGAGCGGGCCCTTCCACAGGTCCATTTTCTAGCAATTATACCAGGGATGATCCTCTCTTATACCGCCCTGACATTCCTGATGGCCTAGACTTTGTGTCCATGGAGGAGATGGAGCAGGTTAACCACCTGAGTGTAGACATTCTTGACCTTTTTGGATAGCTATTGTAGATATATCATTTGACAGGCCACTGTGTGGTTATTGGGCTGCTGTGCCCCATTTTGATATGCCACTGTTAGTAGTTGGGGGGTTGTGCCCCATATCCCTGTACTTTTATTGTGCACTTTATTAGCAGACAGAGATGATACTTGCAGTAGATAGTTTATTCTAGTTATGTATGATATTTCCTATCTATTGCATCATGTTTATCATTGTCATTATGAATATATTATGTCATGGATATGCACTTAGACAGATGAGTTCAGATTTGACCTCTGGATGGTCTTGTGATACGGTGATAAAGATGTCGTCGTCCACCGTCAGCCGCATTGAGCACTCGCCACCGTCCTCAGTGGCGTCTTCATTGTAGTCATGGTATGACAGTCTGCCCCTCACAGCCAGAGGGACAGTAGACTAGAGGCTAGAGCATTCTCTAGCCCTTTTTGCCTTCCAGGTTTCGTATGGGTTTGTGGATGGCATCTTATCATGCTGGATACCTGATCGATAGGTTTTCTATTTTGGGCTCCACGAGTTGACTCCTACCTTAGAGGAGTATGAGCGTCTTACAGGCTTGGCACTGGATTTGCCTTGCGCTCGTACAGCCATCAGTGACATGTAGGTTCTGAGACGCCGAGTTATCACTGAGGAGAATGCTGGAAGAAATTGGGCCTATATTTGATTGATTAAAAGCATGGACAGGCTTCGTTGAACCTATATACAAAGGGTTTGATTTGATTTGCAAAAGTCTCTTATTTAGACAAGATTTAAAATGATGTTTTGAAAACAGATTTTTATACCCTTGCGCTAAGATAGGAATTGAAGTATGTCAACCCTTCCGTTTTATCTTTTTAGCCTTTGGGCTCAATTTGAATGGTGATTGTCGGGTTGCGAAGCATCCTCAACCACAGAATATATACAAGTGTCGATCTCCTAATGGGCATGACAGCCATCGGAGGGACTTTGACACGACAAACCATATTCTCATTATGTTGAGACCTTAAACCTGGATAACCGTTTTAAAGTCATTCGGATGTACATTTTCCAAAAAAATTGGCAGGGTACATCTGTAAAGTGGAGTTTGTCCATCGTGGGAATCAGATTCTGATCAGTTGGATCATGAATCCCACGATTCCTAGGCTCATAAAGAGAAGCCAATAAAACCTGCACACCTCAAATATGTACAGAAATATATATTTACATCCAGATATCTCCAGAACTAAGGATTCATCAATAAATCCTATTGCGCACATGGCCGAAGCGTCTCGCTCCCACTAGATAGCGATCTAAGGGACGCGAGGTTGCTTTCATAACTGAAACAAGAAAAAAGGCTAGATTTAAATAAATCTCGGTCATTCTAGCTTTTCGATTCTGTTTGGACCTATTTTGAACCGTTTGAAAGCTAGAGTTGGCGAGATTAAAGAAATCTAGTTCATCCGCAGAAATGTCAATGCCAATTCATATCAAATGAATATTTAAAGCAACAATTTAATCAAAATGAGTAAAGCAATACTTATATATATACGAAAGTTGTAAAGGGCGATGGATTTTCACTCCGGTGCCCAGACTAGAATAAAAATATATATATATATATATATATATATATATATATTTATAAAAGCTATAAAAAGCCACGGAGTAATCCAGGCTTGACATAATGGAAATATATAAAAAAAAACTATAAAGGGCGATGGGTTTTCACTCTGATGCCCGGACTGGAATGGAAATATATATATATATATTTATAAAAGCTGTAAAAAGCCACAGAGTAATCCAGGCTGGACAGAATTGAAATAAATATATATATATAAGCGGTAAAGGGCGGTGGGTTTTCACTCCGAGGCCCGAACTGGAATGAAAATATATATATTTATAAAAGCTGTATAAAAGCCACGAAATGATCCAGGCTAGACAGAATTGAAATATATATATATAAAAAATTGTAAAGGGCGACGGACATTCTATCCTTTGCCCGGACAGAAATGTAAATACATATATATGTATAAAAGCAGTAAAAAGGCCACAGAATGATCCAGGCCAAACTGGAATATATATATATATATATATTAAAGCAATAAAAAGACCACGAAGTATAAATCCAGGCCCAAATAAGCCAAAAAAATTATATATATATATATATATATATATAGTTATATATATATATATAGTTATATATATAAAAGCAGTAAACTCCCTCGGATTTGACATCCGGGCTTGACAGAATTGAAAAGTTAGTATATATACAGTTAAATATACACATTAAAAAGCCAAACCCAGACTGGGAAGATAACCCAGTTCGGCGAAGTTGTTAGAAACGAAGATATATGTATATAAAAGCTGTTATAAGCGACGGATCGACTATCCGAGTTGTAGAAATGCCAGAAAATGCGTTTATGTACTAAAATGTACAAAACGTAAGCAAAAACGGCCTTGGAACTGAGTTTCGGGCATATTCAGAAAGTGAAACTTAACGTGCAAGTGTATAAAAGTGCAATGAAGTAATATGAACTTCCTGATCATAAAAATACTTATAATGCACTGCTACACGGGCTTTTTGCCAAATTATAGGCTTTAAACGTCCGTTTCTACCGGTTAATTTTTGATATGTGGTAGTATGTGGGTGTATCTACATTTTAAAGTGAAAAATTTGGGTTTGGAGGACAAGAATATGGCTGAGAAACTAAACGGGCAGAGGTTCAGAGCGTTTTTGATTCTTGAAATGAGCTGGGGGTCACCTCATATATATAGACCCGGGAGGAGCAGCTCTACCTGTGGCAGCCGCAGGTAGAGGTGCGGCTCCACGTGGCGGGGCCTACGTGGTGGGTCTTGTTGCATCGAAGTACGTGCACTCCAAGCAATGCGAGGTCAGATTCAAAACTTTCTAACTTTTAATCGGAGCGTCCGTTTGAGGCGTGTTGTACCTTTTCGGAAATCCCTAACCGAGAGTGTCGCAACGACATGGGAGTAAACCTTTTTCGAGTTCAAAAAGACGGGTTCATAACCAGGTCTTTGATTCCTCGCAGTTTATCCGTTAAGCTGTCTTGCGCTATTTTCACTCGGGATCATTGTTACGGTTCTTTCTGACCTTGGTGGCATCAATTTAGCTTGAGTTTGACCGAATCGGCTTTAAGTTAGTAAAATGACCATTTTACCCTTCCCGGGGTTGCCTTTAGTGCTGGCATGGCCTTCGGCTGACTTCCCTAGGGTTGTCTCTGAGGTTTGGATCCCAGCCGATTCTGTTTGTCCTCAGGGTTGTCTCTGAGGTTGACTTGGTTCTTCCAAGTTTGTTTCCAGAGCTGTTGTGAGGCTTCGGGGTTGTCTCCGAAGTTGAGTTGGCCTCCCGGGTTGAGATCGGGGCTGACCTGTACCTCCCGGGTTGAGACCAGGGTTAACCTGTACCTCCCAGGTTGAGACCGGGAAGTACCTGTACCTCCCGGGTTGAGACCGAGGACTGACCTGTATCTCCCAGTTTGAGACCGGGGCTGACCTGTACTTTTCGGGTTGAGATCGGGGCTGACCTATACTTTTCGGGTTGAGATTGGGGCTGACCTGTACTTCCCGGGTAGAGACCGGGGCTGACCTGTACCTCCCGGGTTGAGACCGAGGATGACCTATACCTCCCGGGTTGAGACCAGGGCTGAGCTGTACCTTCCGGGTTGAGATCGAGGCTGACCTGTACCTCCCAGGTTGAGACCGGGGCTGACCTGTACCTCCCTGGTTGAGACCGGGGTTGACCTGTACCTCCCGAGTTGAGACCGGGGCTGACCTTAGTTGAAAAGACAGTTTTGCCCTCCTGCAGAGTTAGTAACAGGAATGCAAAAAATTCGAGTGTCTACACTCCATATATTCAAAAAAGAAAAATATTGTCCTTGTGTGTGCACAACAAAATAATATTGTTCAATTTTCTTTATATGCATCAAATGTGATTAAATTAATATCTTAAATACTTAATATTTACCTTGAATGTGCACAACAAACTCATACTTAATATTTAATACTCTATTAATATATCATGCTAGAAGGCGACGTTCGATATTTCAAATATCATTGAACGCTTTAGACTTAATATGATTTATTTGAGGGGTTTGTTATTATTTGTGTCATCTTGTTTAGCGCGCATGCACATATATATATATATATATATATATATATATATATATATATATATATATATATATAAAATACGCGTCATTTTATTAAACATGCGAAGTATATTTACATAAAATATAATATATATAATACCTAGCATGCACATATAGAATACTATATTCTACCCGGATTGATTATGGACTTTTATTCTAGTTTGGTTCACTAGAGCCCCCAAATGAATCAAAAAGTCAAATCTAGGAGTGCAATAATTTAAATTTAAACGTAACTATTACATTTAAACCCGGGCTCCATACAAACGGGTCTTCACGCGCTCCTTGCTCCTTGGTCTCCAATTTCTTCAAAATAATTCTAACTATTTTTATTACATTAAACTATTTAATTTAAATAAAAACTTTGATCTGCAGTCAAGGGGAAGTACATAGGAGGGAGATAGAATTTTATATCAAGAAAAAAAATCAGAGAAAACGAGGTACGCATACCCCATTTAATAAAACTCATACATTCAAGCATTCAACTAAAATAAAATCCAATCACATTGGTCAATAGTCTCATAATCAATCTCATTTATTATCATACATATCACCATATGCATCAATAAATAAACATTTATCTCATGAATTAAAATCATTCCATATATATGAGTATCATTTAATGGGCAATTTTAAATTGCATGAAATTCAATTTCAAGATTAAAATAAACTCTTTATTTTAATTATAAAATTATTAAGAATTTTATATAATATATATATATATATATAATTGTTACGTGTGTGTGTATATATATATATATATATATATATATATATATATATAATGTGAATCAGTATACTTGAATAACTTTTTGGACAAAAGCAAATCAACTAGCATTATATATATAATAATTAATTTGTTTTGCCAAAATGTGACTAACGTGAATCCTGAATCACCTGGCAAACCAAATCAATTATCAATATATATATATATATATATATATATATATAGATATAGATATAATGCTAATCGTGAATACTAAATCACATTTTCACAAACCAATGATCCACGGATTAAAAAAAACATTCAATTCGCATGCCTTTTTTGAATAGCACGGATCCCAAGCGAGCAAATTGATTTCCGTTTTTTCTTTTCTATTCTTTTTTTTTCTTTCATAAAAAAATAATTTTATACAACTAACAATGCCCAATAAATTATTCTAAATACATACCCATACATATATGGAATCAAAATAATTAATAATTGCATAAAGGTTTGGCTCTGATGCCACTGTTGGGTTTGTACGAAATCGTGGGCGCAATCAAATTATAAAAATTAGAGGAAGCATGGTATATCAGAGTTTAAAAAAATTCTACAAAATCATTACCCAGATCATCCTTTATGCAAATTATTAATTTAAAATAATAAATAAGAAGTTATGGAATCATACCCTTGTAGAACGAAATTTCCACATGAACGAGTTCAACTCCTTATTCTTCGTGATCTCCTTGAATTTTTGGGTTAGATTCCTTCATTTGATCAACGTTAGCCACTCAAGTGTTTGGCCTCTAGATGTGATCCACCAAGGAAGATGAATTATTCAAGAAAGAGGGTGGTTTGCTAAACTCTAGTTTTCTATCCTCTATAGAAAATGAGTACTCTCCAATAATTGAAATTGCATCAACTCATATCTAATATAAGACTCCTCTTATATAAATATTGGTCAACCCATCTAATCCTATTAGACATAGGATTTCATTTAATTAATTAAACTCCTTTAATTAATTAGGCTTCCCAACATATTGGGATTAATTAATTAAACTCTTTTAATTAATTTGTCTCCTAATCTTATTAGGAATAAATGAGAGTACTAATATTAAATTAATTTCTAAACTCATTTAGAAATTAAAATAATAATAATTGTAATAATATTAATAAGACTCCTCTTATTAATTTATATTTAATATTTCCAAAATATTAAATAATAAATATTAAGCTATTTAATTTATTCTATCACCATAGATTAAATTAATTATACTTAATGTATTATTATGATTATGTCAGTACCTTCTTAAATAATTATTCTTCCTTTTATGGCATTACCATTTAGGTTCTCCATATTAAACCAATTGTGAATGAATCAATTAGAACAATTCTAATCTTATTTAAATAAATAAATTAAACTAATAATCTATTTAAATAAATAATATTTATTCTACAATAGGGATAAGCCTCCCTAGCAATCAATGACTTTCCAGATAATATAGATTTTAACATTAATCATAAAAGAACCTGTGAGTAAATAGTTATCGTACAATTCAATCCTTCCACCATACAATGTCCCAATTAAATATAAGACATATAATTACTGTCAAGTCTTATTTTATTTAATTATATGTATTTCGATTGGAAAATGCACAACTCCAAATAATGCAAATTAGAAACTCCTTTTTAATTTCATTCTGCCTTTGCCAATGACTACTAGGTTGTCATTTAACGAATCACATAGGACATATCTCTTCTTTTACTAGAAGTGGTAGATTCTTTATTGACCATTCATTACCTCCATATATAACTTATTATACTCAAGCATACCCTTTGATATACCCTAAGGGTCTTAAGGAATAAGTCAAAGTATAATTCATTACACACAAGATACTATGATGATCTCAAGTCCAAGGATCACTTGTACTACTATCACATTAGGAATTTCTATTGACAGGCAAGTAAAACTCCATTAGGTATTCCATAGTGAGTCACGTTCAGTGAACTTATTCTCCAATAAGCACCTACATACTTGCTTTAGTGTCTCCACACAAATGATCACGAGATCAATCATCCTCATCCAATGAGCAAGCAACATATGTACCAATCTATTTGGTATTACTAATCCCCTTTTTAGTAATCCAACGATTGGAAATTATTTTAGTTTTAAGCTTTCTAAGAATTTAGATCTCATTAGCATAATCAACATCATGATTCTTAAAGCATTGCTTAAAACTATGGGTTATTTACATATTATAAAAACAACATCATGTAGATAATTAAATATCTTTAATAAGTGAATACTTTTATTAATAAATAAATAAGATCATCTCCAGAGTATATGCTTTATCATCATACATGATTGGCTTGTATGCATACTACTTTTATACTCTTATAAATCCAAGTATACCTTCTACATCTCAAAATTATACAAATATACCTTCATCCTCGAACCCTCCTGTTTGCCTAAATACGTACTAGCAAAACAAGCAAGTATACGTGATCAATGTCGACGTTGGAAAATTTAAGAAATCATGCAGGTCGGTTTGTAACCCGAGTTTCCTCAAATTGATCTTCCTAAGTTATCTCTACCCTTGTTCTTTGTATTTAGGAAAAAGGTTTTGAAGGATTTTTTAGGAAAAAGGCCAATATGTGTTTGTGTCGACGATTTGTTCGTTTTACGGAGCCGTAAGTTGGTAGATTTGAAAATAGTTGTACCAACTCAACCGAGTTTAATTTGAAAGAGGCCCAATTGCTGGACACTGTCGAAACTTGATCTTTGAAATCGGATTTTTGAGTTCGGGGGCTTGGTTAAGTGTGAGGAAGGTGTTAGGCACCTCACGACTCCCGTGTAAACACGGTACCGCAATCTTTTCAATATTTTCCTTAAAATTAGAATGCGTGAGTGAATGCTGTTTGAAAATTGGGCCTTTGGATTTGATTGAAAGCTTTGACAGGCTTCGTTGAGCATATATACGAAGGGTTTGATTTGATTTGAAAATCAATCTTTGATTTGATTTGCAAAAAGCATCATTTAATTTAATTTGCAAAAGCTTTTGAATTGAATTAACAGTGATGTTTTGAAAGCTGGTTTTATCAAACCCTTATGCTGACATAGGAATTGAAGCATATCGCTACTCTCAATTTTATCTTTATAGCCTTAAGGCTGCATGCAAATGGTGATTTGTCAGGCTGCGAAGCATCCTCGACCACAAAAATATAAAGTGTCGGTCTCCTCATGGGTATGAAAACCATCGGAGGGACGCTGACACGACAATTCATATTTTCACTATGTTGAGACCTTAAATCTGGATAACCGTTTTAAGGTCTATGCATGTACATTTTACAGAAAAAACTGACAGGGTACATTTGTAAATCGGAGTTTGTCCATCGTGGGAATCAGATTCTGATCAGTTTGATCATGAATCCCACATTTCCTAGGCTCACATATGAATAACTAGAAAACCTGCACAATTCAAATTTGTACAGAAGTAGATAAATATCCCAAGATAGCCAGAACCAGGGATTTATTCAGTAAATCCCGGTCTGCACCGCCGAAGCGTCTCGTTCCCACTAGATAGCGATCTAAGGGACGCGAGGTTGCTTTTGAAGCTGAAACTATAAAAATAACTAGATTTAAAGAAATCTCAGCCGCTATAGCTTCCAGGTTCTGTCGGGACCTATTTGAACCGTTGAAAACTAGAATTGGCGAGATTTAGATAAATCTAGTCCGCCAGCAGATATATCAGTGCAGATTCATATAAAAATGAATATTAAATGCAGCAGTTTAATAAATTGAGCAAAGCAATATATATAGTTAAATATATATAAAAGTTGTAAAAAGGGCGATGGGTTTTCACTCACAAGCCCGGACTGGAATTGAAATATATATATTTATAAAATAACTGTAAATAGCCACGAAATAATTCAGGCTGTGACAGAAATGAAATATATATAGAAAACAGTGAAAAAGGCGATGGGTTTTCACGCCGGTGCCCGTAGTGAAATTGAAATTGACATAAAATAGTCACCAAGTGACTGGGGAGAGCACCCAGTATGGGGAAGTGTGCAAAAGCAGTAAAATGGCCACGAAGTAATCCAGGCCGGACTGAAAATATATAAATATATATATATATTAACAAAAATATAGTCAACCAGGACTGATATGAGTACCAGTGATGGTGAAAGTCGTTATATATGCGTAAATATATATAAAAGCGGTAAACTACCACGAATTTGACATCCGAGCTTGACAGAATTGAAATGTTAGTCCATTTGCAGTTAAATATATACAAAAAAGGGCCAAATCCAGAAAATCCAGACTGGAAAGATAACCCAGTCCGGCGAAGTTGCCAAAAAGGTGTGTGCTAGTGCATTGAAGCTGCTGGAGCTGACGGATCGTCAATTCGTGTTGTAGAAATGCAAAAAACTGCGTTTATGTATAGAAATGTACTAAATTTTGACGAAAACAGCCACGGAACTTGTTAGAGTTTATGCCCTAGAGGCCAATTCTTTGATGTAATTGCTTAACATTTTTGATATTATATTTGATTGAATAAATAAATTATTTTATTATGATTTTATTTACTGCGTTATATAAATGTTAACATAATAAAAGTCCTTAAAATAGTGATACAAATTATATGGCTTCAAGTATGTGACTTGAACATGAGATCATATAATTACAATTAGTATCATTACTCTTAAATGTCCCTAGTCGAGTGTCATTGTTAATGGGACAACAATGATACATCGAGACTAGTATGTGGATTGACTAATGGCCAAATCTCATTGGTCATAAATATATGAGATATTGAGTCAATGCATAGGTACATGTTAGAGAACAATGTACTGGACAGACCCACCATGAGAATTCTACGTGGAGCATTATGCAAAGTGTCATAAGCAATTCTCATAGTGACAATGAGGTAATGATCCTCCGACCTGAAATCACTATATTACTACACGAAAATTTATGTACTTTGATATCATCAAAGGTCACCTTTAATAGGGTAGACAATAAAGGTGATTATTGGGTACATCATGAATCGTGTGAGGAATATGAGTGATCTAGATGGAATTTAACCCTCCTATATATTGGGGGTGATATCCATAGGCCTCTTGATTGAGTAGGACTATGAAATGCATGGCCATGCTCAAATAGTGATTTGTTTCATATAGTCTACTCATCGATCAAGAAAACTCAAATTAAATTATGAAGAGGATGACACATTCCATGCCTCGAGTTTAATCTAGGATGTCAAGGTTAAAAGGATTAAATTACATTGAAACATTGGTCACAAAAAGGTTGTATCGAATCACCGATCTTATTATTATTTGGGTAGCAGTGATGCATTACTAGATGCCGCTCACTGTTTATAATTTTATAATATGATTTTAAAATTATTGCCAACATAATAATAACCTATAGGGTCACACACTTAGAACGTAATTAAAAGAAAATTAATTTAAATTGTAAGGATTTAAATATATTAATATGATTGATAGTATTTTAATTACGAATTTAAATTAATAGGATAATTTGTATATATATGTATATTAATTAAGTAAGACTTAATTAAGATATAATATATATATATATAAATTCGGATTTTATTTTTCTAATTGGATTAGGTTTTGGTTAATACCTTTAACTGCTATATATATGATATATCAGTCGTTTTTAGGGAGTTCATTATAAACCAAAACCCTAGCCGCTCTTAGAGAGGGACTAGAGAGAAAAACTTCGAAAGTCCAGATCCTTGGCGGCTAGTACCGCAGCTTTCCTTGCTGCAGATCGTGTGACAATTCGCGGGACGTTCGTGTGGATACCGTAGAGACGCAGTTCCTTTGGATTGCGTTGAAGATTCGAAGCTGTTCCAGAATTTCCATCGTCTCCGTTCAGGCTTGAATAATCGGTAAAACATATCTAAACCTCTGAATTAATATGTTTTCTCATGGATCCTGTTTTAGGGTTTCAAAAAATTTTTAATTTCCGCTGCGTTTATCTGCCGAAATCCCTACAGTAGTATCAGAGCTACTTGCGAAACAATTAATTCAGATTACGTGTTTTAATTGTATTCGTTATACATGATATATGATGATGCATGTTTACCGATCTGAAATTGAATATATGATATTCTGCATGTATGCGTATTCTTGAAATCTGTAATATATATGCATGTATATGATGTTCTGATAATCGTATCCTAGAAGGTGGAATAACAATTCAACTTCTGTTCTAATTGGATTAGAAACATGAAGATTCGATTTAATATGATTAATCGAAACTGGACATATATGATATGTTCTGGGTGTATTGTTATTATGAGTGTGTTGGCGGATTGTATATGATTCTGGAATTATTTCAGAGATTCGTATGAAAAAATTCTACAATACAGATTGTAGTTCGAAAAAAATTTCCCAGGGCACTGCTCCCGGCCCCGCTAGCAGACCTGGCAGCGAGACCACCCCCGGCTGATCGGTTAGCCGGACCACCGCCAGGGGGGAGACCCCCCCTTGGACCCCCCCGTCGTAGCGCACGATGGTCGTGACGCCAATATTTTGTATATAATTTTCTTTAATTATATAAATTATGTCATGTGCTTATTGTGATATGCATAGTGCACAGTTATGGCCCTTTTGACCCATAGGTTAGTGGTTTTTGGTTTTGAAATACGGCTTGCATGTCGTGCCTTTCTATAAATTCTGATGTAATATTCTCTTCTCATCTAAATCCCCTCGAATGTAACTCGAGGTTTCTTTATGTCATGTAATATACAATTGTAACCTATCAAGATGACAAGATGATGATGGAGAGGAGGCACATGCATGAGGAAGGTCCAAGGAAGCTACTATTTTGAAGACCTTTTACCACCTTAGACTGACCTTCAATCTTTTCATTAGCTTGAAAAGATTGACACAGGGTTGGGGCCATAACTGTGACACATTTAATTTTGCACTTTATTTATGCTTGTATACGATATGATATGATAAATAATGTGCATATTTAATAAGATTAAAATTGGTGAGATCTAAATTAATTAATAAAATCCCTCATAAAATTATTAAGTCTAAATCAGATGCCTTCCAATGAATAACACTCATCAAGACCTTGTCCGATGGATGTAGGTTTACCAAAGCAAAGTACCCCATTTATCTTGGTAAGATGCGATAGGATAATTGTGATATCCAAACTATTAAAATCATTGGGCCAGACTTAACTAAGTTATCACAATAGGATTGTGGACTTAGAGGCATAGAGTTTGGTAGGTACCATTAGATGGACTAGAAACAAATGTTTTTCACCAAACTATCTAAGAGTTATATATGATATAATTGACAAAGCGTTGTCTACCTAAATAATTATGTTTTGAGAGAATAGCCAAAGCTAACTTAAGGCATAATGAAATATGGATCTTAGCTCACTAGAAAGATTTAATTGAAAATGTTTTCCGAATTAATGGTGAGGGCTATTAATTTGAATAAAATAGTGGGAGGTATATTTTGAATGTACTATTATCAATTACATAATATCAAAATTCTGCAATTTGACTTATTATTTTTTGCACTTATAAATTGTAGATATCAATGGCAAACAACAACACAAATAGTCTTTCACTACGATCAGTCCTTGAGAATGAAAAACTGAGTGGAATTAATTTCCTAGACTGGCATAGGAACTTGAGGATTGTCCTCAAACAAGAGCGCAAGCTATATGACCTTGATGGGCCCATTCCTGTAGCACCAGCTAACACTGCACCAAGTGTAGAGCGTAATGCTTACAAGAAGCATCAAGATGATGCTCTGGACGTGAGTTGTCTCATACTAGCAACTATGAACTCTGAGCTTCAGAAGTAACATGAGTTAATGGATGCTTATGAGATGATCGAGCATCTCAAGAAATTGTTCGAAGGGCATGCTCAACAGGAAAGGTATGATACAAGCAAGGCGTTGTATCACTACAAGATGGGTGAACGTGATCCAGTTGGTCCACATGTGCTGAAAATGATTGGGTATATTGAGTACCTTGGTAGGTTGGGTTTTCCGATTACTCCGGAAGCCCAAACTGATATTGTTTTGCAATCTTTGAACAGTAGCTACTCTCAATTTGTTATGAATTACCTCATGAATGAAATTGGGAAACCACTTACTGAGTTGTTGAGCATGTTAAGAACTGCCGAGAACAACATGAAAAAGGCAGGACCCGCTCCCATAATGATGGTGCAAAAGGGGAATGCTAAGGGAATGGGGAAAGGCAAGAAGAAGATAGGATCTAAATCTGCCAAACCCAATCCCAAAACCAAACAGCCTTTAAAACCTAAAGGTGGGGTGGCTAAAGAAGGTGATTATCACTTCTGTGGAAAATCTGAACACTGGAAGAGGAATTGTCATGCTTATTTGGAAGAACTGAAGAAAAAGAAAGTAAGTATGACTTCTGATTCAAGAACTCCGAAGGAGTAGGACTTTGGCGAAAGGCGAGGTTGACCTACGAGTTGGGAATGGAGCAAAAGTTGCTGCACTAGTCGTAGGAACTTATCATTTATTTTTGCCCACTGGGCTAGTATTAGAATTAGAGGATTGTTATTATGTGCCTGCTATGAGCAAAAACATTATTTCTGTTTCTTGTTTGGACAAGAAAGATTTTTCATTTTTAATAAAGAACAACAGTTGTTCATTTTACTTAAATAAAATATGTTATGGGGTTGCACAATTGTTTAATGGTCTTTATATTCTTAATTTAGAAATGCCTATCTATAACATAAATACAAAACGATTTAAATCAAATGATTCAAATCTGACATATCTTTGGCACTGTCGTTTAGGCCATATAAATGAGAAACGCATATCCAAACTCCATAAAGATGGGTTTTTGGATTCATTTGATTTTGAATCATATGAGAAATGTGAGTCTTGTTTATTAGGCAAGATGACTAAAGCCCCCTTCACTGGACACAGTGAACGGGCTAGCGATGTATTGGGACTTATACATAGTGATGTATGCGGACCCATGAGTTCGTTAGCAAAAGGTGGGTTTTATTACTTCATTACATTTACTGACGACTTCAGTAGATATGGATATGTGTATCTTATGAGACACAAATCCGAATCCTTTGAAAAGTTCAAGGAATTCAAGAATGAAGTTCAAAACCAATTTGGCATAAGCATAAAAGCCCTTCGATTCGATCGAGGAGGTGAATACTTAAGCCAAGACTTTGATGACCTTCTAAAGGAGTGTGGTATTATATCACAGCTCACTCCACCTGGAACACCACAATGGAATGGTGTGTCTGAGACGAGGAATCGCACCTTGTTGGACATGGTACGATCGATGATGAGTCATGCAGATCTTCCAATAAGCTTCTGGGATCATGCCCTAGAGACAGCTGCATTCACACTTAACCGTGATCCTACAAAGACGGTTCAGAAGACACCATATGAGATGTGGACTGGGAAACATCCTAGTATGTCGTTCATAAAGATTTGGGGTTGCGAGGCATTTGTAAAACGTCTGACTTCTGACAAGCTCGGACCCAAATCTGACAAATATAATTTTGTGGGATACCCAAAGAAAACAAAAGGGTATTATTTCTACAAACCTTCTGAGAACAAAGTATTTGTTGCTCGAACTGGTATTTTTCTAGAAAGAGAATTTGTCTCTAAAGGAAACAGTGGGAGGAAAGTAGAACTCAAAGAAGTTTGAGAACCACAAAATATCATTGAACCTGAGTTGGAACATGAGCAAAAACCACAAGATATTGTGAAAAGTGAACCTGCTCAAATTACACGAGGCATTCGTAGATCTGGTAGGACACGCCGAGAGCCCGAGAGATATTATGGATTTCTTGTGACTCAAAACGGCGATGTGATGCTCATAGATCATGATGAGCCTGCTTCCTACCAAGAAGCTATGAATGGACAAGATTCTGAGAGATGGCTTGAAGCCATGAAATCTGAGATGGACTCCATGTATACTAACCAAGTATGGACTTTGGTTGATCCACCCAAAGGGGTAAAACCATTCGGGTGCAAGTGGGTTTTCAAGAAGAAAATCGACATGGATGGTAATGTACAAACCTATAAAGGTCGACTGGTAGCAAAAGGTTTCAAACAAGTTCAAGGTGTTGACTATGATGAAACCTTCTCTCCAGTGGCAATGGTTAAATCCATCAGGATCTTACTTGCTATTGCAGCCTTTTATAATTACGAAATCTAGCAGATGGATGTCAAAACTGCTTTCCTTAACGGAAATCTCCTTGAGGATGTGTATATGACACAACCTGAGGGTTTTGCCAATCCGAAGGATGCTGGAAAGGTATGTAAGCTGCAGCGATCCATTTATGGATTGAAGCAAGCCTCTCAGAGTTGGAATCTTTGATTTGATGAAGCAGTCAAAGAGTTTGGCTTTATAAAAAATGAAGATGAACCTTGTATATATAAGAAGGTTAGTGGGATTCACATTGTATTCCTGGTATTATATGTTGACGACATATTAATTATTGGGAATGACATTCCTTCCTTACAGGCTGTAAAAACATAGTTAGGAAAATGTTTCTCCATGAAAGATTTGGGCGATGCAACCTACATTTTAGGTATCAAGATCTATCGAGATAGATCGAGAAAAATGCTCGGCCTAAGTCAAAGTACATATATTGATAAAGTGCTGAAACGGTTCAGCATGCAAGAGGCAAAAAGAGGACACTTACCCATGTCTCATGGTGTTAAGATCTCTAAGGCCCAATGTCCTAAATCACATGATGATGAGGAGCATATGAGAAAGATCCCTTATGCTTCGGCAATTGGATCTATCATGTATGCAATGATATGTACTCGTTCGGATGTCTCGTATGCTTTGAGCATGGAGAGCAGATACCAGTCGAATCTAGGTGAAGGTCACTGGACAGCAGTCAAGAATATCCTCAAGTACCTGAAAAGGACTAAGGATTCATTCTTAGTATATGGAGGTGAAGACGAACTGGCAGTAAAGGGTTACACAGATGCTAGTTTCCAGACTGACACATATGACTATAAGTCTCAGTCAGGTTTTGTGTTTTGTTTTAATGGTGGTGCTGTTAGCTGGAAAAGTTTGAAGCAAGAGACAGTAGCCGATTCTACGACAGAGGCTGAGTTTATTGCTGCTTCTAGTGCGGCCAAGGAGGCTGTGTGGATTAAAAAGTTTGTCACTGAACTTGGTGTTGTTCCAACCATTGTTGATCTGGTTGAGCTATACTGTGATAATAATGGAGCCATTATACAGGCTAAGGAACCCAGATCTCACCAACGATCCAAGCATCTACTTAGGCGGTACCATCTCATCCATGAAATCATTGATAGAGGAGATGTACATATAAGCAGAATGCCAACAGATGATAATGTTGCAGATCCACTGACCAAAGCTTTGTCGCAGCATAAGCACGAAGGGCACACTAGTTCCATGGGTATTAGATACATGAGTGATTGGCTCTAGTGCAAGTGGGAGACTGTTAGAGTTTATGCCCTAGAGGCCAATTCTTTGATGTAATTGCTTAATATTTTTGATATTATATTTGATTGAATAAATAAATTATTTTATTATGGTTTTATTTACTGCGTTATATAAATGTTAACATAATAAAAGTCCTTAGAATAGTGATACAAATTATATGGCTTCAAGTGTGTGACTTGAACATGAGATCATATAATTACAATTAGTATCATTACTCTTAAATGTCCCTAGTCGAGTGTCATTGTTAATGGGACAACAATGATACATCGAGACTAGTATGTGGATTGACTAATGGCCAAATCTCATTGGTCATAAATATATGAGATATTGAGTCAATGCATAGGTACATGTTAGAGAACAATGTACTGGACAGACCCACCATGAGAATTCTACGTGGAGCATTATGCAAAGTGTCATAAGCAATTCTCATAGTGACAATGAGGTAATGATCCTCCGACCTGAAATCACTATATTACTACACGGAAATTTATGTACTTTGATATCATCAAAGGTCACCTTTAATAGGGTAGACAATAAAGGTGATTATTGGGTACATCATGAATCGTGTGAGGAATATGAGTGATCTAGATGGAATTTAACCCTCCTATATATTAGGGGTGATATCCATAGGCCTCTTGATTAAGTAGGACTATGAAATGCATGGTCATGCTCAAATAGTGATTTGTTTCATATAGTCTACTCATCGATCAAGAAAACTCAAATTAAATTATGAAGAGGATGACACATTCCATGCCTCGAGTTTAATCTAGGATGTCAAGGTTAAAAGGATTAAATTACATTGAAACATTGGTCACGAAAAGGTTGTATCGAATCTCCGATCTTATTATTATTTGGGTAGCAGTGATGCATTACTAGATGCCGCTCACTGTTTATAATTTTATAATATGATTTTAAAATTATTGCCAACATAATAATAACTTATAGGGTCACACACTTAGAACGTAATTAAAAGGAAATTAATTTAAATTATAAGGATTTAAATATATTAATATGATTGATAGTATTTAAATTACGAATTTAAATTAATAGGATAATTTGTATATATATGTATATTAATTAAGTAAGACTTAATTAAGATATAATATATATATAAATTCGAATTTTATTTTTTTAATTGGATTAGGTTTTGGTTAATACCTTTAATTGCTATATATATGATGTATCAGCCGTTTTTAGGGCATTCATTATAAACCAAAACCCTAGCCGCTCTTAGAGAGGGACTAGAGAGAAAAACTTTGAAAGTCCAGATCCTTGGCGGCTAGTACCGCAGCTTTTCTTGTTGCAGATCGTGTGACGATTCGCTGGACGTTCGTGTGGATACCGTAGAGACGCAGTTCCTTTGGATTGCGTTGAAGATTCGAAGCTGTTCCAGAATCTCCATCATCTCCTTTCAGGCTTGAATAATCGGTAAAACATATCTAAACCTCTGAATTAATATGTTTTCGCATGGATCCTGTTTTAGGGTTTCGGAAAATTTTTAATTTTCGCTGCTTTTATGTGCCGAAATCCTTACAGAACTAAGTTTCGGGCTTATTTAGAAGATGAAACTTCGTGTGCAAGTGGAAAATAGTGCAAAGTAGTAGTATTGACTTTCTGATCGTAAAAATACTTACAATGGACTGCAATACGAGATTTTTGCCAAATCGTAGGCTTTAAACGTCCAAATCTATCGGTGGTTTTTTGATATGTGGTAGTATATGGGTATATCTACGTGTTGAAGTGAAAATATTTGAGTTTGGAAGAGGTGTAAAATTAGGAAAATCAGACGGGCAGAGCTTCGCTGCGTTCTAGAATTGTTGAAAATGAATGGGGGCACATTTATTTATAGGTCAGGGAGCCTCCACTCTACCTAAGGCTCCCCTAGGTGGGGCCCATGTGCCCGATTTGGTCATCTCAAGGTGCGTGCATGCCGGGCGACGCGATGTCAGGTTCAGAACTTCATAACTTTTGATCGGAGCGTCCATTTGGGGCGTGCTATAGCTTTTTGAAAAGCCCTCGCTGAGAGTGTCGCAATTACATTGGTTTTAACCCTTTTTAAGTCCACAAAGATGGGTTCATGACCAGGTCTTCATTTCCCCATAGTTTGCCCGATGAGCCGTCTGGTGCTGTTTTCACCCGAAATCACCGTTGTGGTTCTTTCTGACCTTGGCGGCATCAATTTGGCTTAAGTTTGACTGAATTAGATAAGAGTTGGTAAAATAACCATTTTGCCCCTCCCGGGGTTGCCCTTGGTGTCGGCATGGCCTCTGGTTGACTTTCGGGAGCTGTTTTCAAGACTTGTATCCCATTCGAGTCTGTTTGTCCCCAGTGTTGCCTCTGTGGATGATGTGGTCATTCCAGGTTTTCTTCTGGAAGTATTGTGGCACTTCAGGTTTATGTCTGAAGTAGACCTGACTTCCTGGACTGATGTCGGGGCTGAGCTGTGCTTCTCGGGTTGCTGTCGGGTCTGATTTGTACCTCCCGGGTTGCTGTCGGGGTTGATTTGTACATCCTGAGTTTCTGTCGGGGCTTCTTTGACATCCCGATATGGTTGATCGGTGCTGTGGTTGTCCCGATATTGATGACCAGGTTTGAGCTGGTGTCCCAATATTAATATCGGGGATGATCTGACGATCCGATTGACGATCAGAGTTGGATGAACAGTCCTATTGACGATCGGAGCTGGATAGACGGTCCGATTGATGATCAAAGCTGGATAGCTGGCCCGATTGACTATCGGGGCTGGATTAAGGGTTCAATTGACTATCGGAGCTGGATTGACGATCTGATTGACGATCGGAGCTGGATTAAGGGTCCGATTGACTATTGGAGCTGGATTGACGGTCCGATTGACTATCAGAGCTGGATTGACAGTCCGATTGACGATCGGAGTTGGCTGGAGTACCAATATTGGCGATCAAATTTGACTGGAGTTGACCGATATTGGGGATCGGATTTAGGCTGAAGGACCAGCATTGGTGGTCGAATTGAGATTGGATGTCTGGTGTTGGGACCGAGGTTGGCTTGATTGACAATTTTGCCCTCCTACAGTGTTAGTATTGGGGCAAGAAAAATTTAGAGTGTCTACAATTGAGTAGCAGTAAAGTAGCAAATACAGTATCGTATCCCATAGAGAATTGTGTGAAATAACTATCAATTACAAATTTTGTATTAAACCAATTTTATTGAACAAGTTGATGAATATTGTGAAGTTATAATAGCAAAGATAATTAAACTAACTAATCGCTATCTACAAAGAATTGACTTTTGATTAAAAGGCTTAAGATTACAACTTCCCTTAATGATTCACTTTAATGTTAATACCTCCTGTTAAATTATATTGTTAATACAGATTGTTGGTCAATAACTCATCATTATCTATAAACATCTTTCAATGACCTTATAAATTAATCCTCCTAAATCCAAAGATTAAAATTAGAAAGAACACCCTAGCTAATCAACTCACTATATCTCTATGTGAATTGGAATTAACAAGAATTTCATGCACAAATTCTCTTTTAGATCATAGTAAGGCATATAAGTATATTTCTTTCCTATACACAAATTACAAATTCCATCTCATGCAGAAATAATAATCTTATGCTATTATATCCAAATCTAAATCTATATTCCATTTACCAATTTCATATAGATTATTACTCAAATTAATGGCCAAGCAATTAATCAATTGAACGCAAGATATAATAGACAATCCAATCTTAACTTATAATAATTAACAAGAAGTAAGTCAATCAAAGCTACTCATTAAGTTTCATTGCAATCTTAAATAAAATTTAGTTCATAATTGAGTTAAAAACCATAATCCACTAGTTGAACATCATTCAGAAATTACAAAGTAAAAGATAAAGAAAATCAAGGAAAAACTCTTTCGAAACAATCCTTGAACTCCACCTTGGCCTTGTAAGTTGACATTCCTTCGTGATAAGTCTCATTGCTTCAAGCCTTAATCTTCTTCAATACTAGGGTTTTTCTAAAAGATAGGAATCATCCTCTAAACTGAATAAAAATAACTATTTATAACCTCTATCTTAATTCCTAGTCAAACTATGAAATCCAAATTAAGATACAACTCAATTGCACGTTTAAGTGAAAAGTCAACGTGTGACGCCCCCAAATTCAGACTGCCACTTGGTCACTCGAATTCGGTTCGTCACGTTCTCATGGCAATACGATAATAACTAAAATCACACAATCATAGCGAAAAATCTAATCTAGAATAATTTACAATGATTTATTATAATTATTCCCCCAAGTCTCGCAACCTACAGTACTTAATAGATTACATAATAATATCAATTAACGACTTATTACATAATCTAACTTAAGCTTAAACATAGTCAAATCAGGTCTTACTAAATCATCTTAATACAATATTAAAATATTTAAAACATAAAAGAGACAAGCTAGTTGGTAGCCTTGCCCTTGCCCTTGTCAACGCTCGAAGGTTCGCCCTGCTCTGCCTTAACTGAAATGTTTTAGGAAAAGCAAGAATGAGCACAAATTGCTCAGCAAGTAATATACAATAAGGGTGAGTAATATAGTTCTTGAATCTCAAAAGAGTATAACAGGATATGATAGTTTCAAGGATAACAAGAAATATCAATAATTCTCAATAATAGTCGCTAAGGACAGAAAGACATCATTAAGATTCAATACTAAATCAATTCAAGATTTCAAGATAACTGAATACTGAGCAGTCACTAAAGACTATGAACTTCTACTAGAATTTAGCAGTAATATACTAAAAATCCAATAAACACAAGTACAACAGGTGATCAGCCTATAGTACCCTATATTATGCATAACATTTAATCGTACTCAAGTGCGCACGTCGGTCTCCCGACAATTATATTTTCCCTTCAAAGAAGGTTGTTCATCTCAGTCAAACACATGATCCCGCGCCAATCAATTGGTTTGGGTCGCTTTTCAATAATATAAGTCTAGCCAAATCAAATAGCATAGATCACAACAATTATAAGTTTAATCTCAAGATTTAAAGTTCGAAGAATATAAATCGACTTTTATCTTTTTCATGAAGTACATAATTCATAATATCTGGATTTCAATCTCAAAAGTTTACTTGTACGACAATAATATCGCAAGCTAAATGAATGCTCAATAAAGAGTAGAGTTAGGAACTTGCTTACAATGTTCCTCGAATAACGTAAACACAAAGATAGGATACTTGCACTTTAAAAGAGTGTAAGTTAGAGAACTTGCCTTATGCGTAGTCTATCCACGATAAGTAATTCAACACTTTTGAATCCCTATCGTAATATAGTTACGTATATATATGATATCCATTAGTCATATATTATAGCTTCATATCTTATCTTGGACATATGATCAACCTCAAGCTAAGTCTTAGCCTAGCTACGCAGTTATATATATAGTATCATACTAGTATAACCTTTATTGTCCTTTATCCCTAACGTTCCTCTTTTCAAGTTAAACATCTTCATACATTATTGATATCATGTGAGACCACAACAAATAGCAAACATACTCTATTTAGCAAGTTATAGTCTTGTTATAAGTTAACCGTCAAAATCGTGTTCAAGTATCGACATATGATATCACATATCATGTATACATATTAAAGGATACTTTTATGTTTGTATAACCTTTCTAATTCCAATCATATAGGATATAGTTTTAATTCACGGTCTCTAACGACTTAGGGTTATACAACGCCATGAATTTACATAAGTTGTCATGCTTATCATTTAGACATATAAAGTAGTCATATATTTTATTGATACGCATGTTCACATATTTCTATGTCATGGATGCGTGATTCTAGCATTGCTACTTGTTCGTGATTTAATCGAACTCATGCTTGATTAACTTGCATTACATCTAACAAGTACGTATATATATGATGCCTTCAAAGCACATTCAATCATGTTGAAAATATCAGAATGTAGAGTCCTAATATAACATGTCAAAGTCCACATTTAAAGCTTATGTTGTTGTTAGTAACGTTCACTAATGAGTTCAACATGCTCACGCTTCATTACGAATCATATAAACATAAGTTAACGGGTTATTCATGCATTTCTTAAACCATACTACTATGCTCGCAAAAATCAGAATATCAACATGGCATAGCATGTCTAAGTTTATGTTCAAAACTCTCATTTTTATTAGGAATGTGCACTAGTAAGGTTCACATGTTCACATTTTATTATGGAACCTATATACGCGAGTTAACATGCTTCTCATACATCTTTAAATCATAATATTATGCTTGCAAGGTCAGAATATTAGCATGGCAAGTATACATATCGAGTTTGTTTCTAAAATTCGAAGTTTATTTATAAAATGCTACGTTTGTTTCCAAACTATAAGTATGCGTGCAACTATTAGTAAAACATGCTTACATTGTCTCAATATATCTATATATATGTATCACTCATGCTAACATGCTTATTCTAAATTAGTACTATAAGCTAGCACTTAACAGAAACAAGCAGAAATCAATCAACCATTTCTAGTGACCGGCGCAGCTGCGCCGTGTCTGGTTCGTCCCAGAGAGTTCCCAGTTTCGGCAGGTTCCAGGCCAAATCATGAAATTACTTTACAAATTTGATTGCAAGCAGCCATATGACAGTCTAAACATGTATATTAGCTAGTATAACAACTAAGAACAATTAATAAACATTACTTGCTCACATAATCACGAATTACATGCCCAATTCAAGACTAAGTATCTTGACAGTAATCTTAAATGAAGAACAAGAATGAAGAATTTTATACCTCTGTTAACAATCTGAACTTGCTGCTACTTTCCACTCACAATGCTACTATACTAATATATGGATTACTCTCAACTCAATACTCAAGTAAAATCTCAGCATTTGATTTTGTGAAGAGGATGGGCTATATATATAGAGATAACATTACACAGATAATGCAATAATCCAATAAATTGAACCATCAGGAGATTGGATTGCATGGTAGTTATAAGGAAGTTGGTAATTAGTGATTGGATTACACTATTGAGGCCACTCCCCTTGCAATGATCCCATCTATGTTGCTGAGTTTGAGAATGTAGGAGTAGGCTAGCTTCAAGAGTGTTTCACGTGAGAATGAACTGAGTCTCTTATTATGGGACAAGGAATGAAACTCTAATATGGTGCAAATGAACTGCATGCCACACTTTATAATATACATACCATATACTTGAGTTTATGTATTTCATGTGTATTCAACATATGTTTAGGTGTCACAATGTAATTCAACTAATGTAATAAGTGAAATTTTAAACACATATAATCCATGTATATTTTTATCTTACCGATATAATTTAATCGGATGTTATCACATTACATTATCTTATGTATTATTAAATTGTTCATCATATATTCATGATGTCTCACTTTAATGTATATTCACACATCATTGTCACATAAGCATAAATCATGTAGCTCACATAGTTTAATTAATCTTAATACATGGTCCCTATATATAGTATAGTCATATAAATGTTGCACCACACTATATAATATAGTTGTATCCCTTATACTTACTACGTTTAATATTTGTATACTTGCACATAACAATTAATATAATCTTATTATATTAATAACTTGCTTGTTTGTTTTATTATTTATAATGGCAATTAATCAATTAATAAAATATTAATTAATTCATCCCTCATAAATCAATGTAATTATTAATAACACTTAACTAATATTCATAGGATTAATTATCCCATTAACAAATATAACTCTTATTATATTTATAAACAAGTTGCTTATTATTATTCTATTATTTGTAATAATAATAATCAACATATTATTAATCACCATTAATAATCCATCTTTCATAATAACAATTAACTTTAATTGTTCGCTTAATAATTCCTTCATTGATTAATATAATCATTATTATTTTCCATCACGGTGCCACACAAGGCATTTCATCGAGTTTATTATAAACTCCATATCTTTCTCAATTATTATAATTATTCAGTTTAATAGAATTGAGTTAACTCATCTCATAACACAAAATCATTTATATTCAAATAAATTCTCATTTCTATTAATATATTCATTTAATAATATTAAAAAATTCTCGGGTATTACATCCTCCCCCCCTTATAAAAATTGCGTCCCGGAATTGCTACAAGGTTACACAAATAGATGGGGATAGTCCCTCATCATCCTATCTTCTAACTCCCACGTAGCCTCTTCAACATCGTGGTTACACCAAAGTACTTTTACGGATGAAATAATTTTATTCTTTAATGTTTGCTCTTTCCTATCTAATATTTGGACAAGAATTTCTTCGTACGCCAAGTTCTTCTCCACTTGAATGGGCTCATAAGAAATCACGTGCTTGTAGTCGGCCTTGTAAGGTCGCAACACGGAAATGTGGAACATGTTGTGGATGTGCTCCAACTCAGGTGGTAATGCAACTTTATATGCCATTTCGCCCATTCGCTTCAGTATCTCGAACGGTCCTATGAATCTTGGACTCAACTTTCCTTTCTTGCTGAAACGGATCTTCCCCTTCCATGGAGATACCTTCAAGAATACGAAACTGCCGACTTTAAAGTCTATGTCCTTCCGATGCAAATCTGCCTACTTTTTCTGGCTGTCTTGAGCTGCTACTAGTCTGGCTCTTATCACTGTCACCACGTCTGCAGTTTGTTGTACTAACTCTGGGCTGAGTATTCGTCGTTCTCCGACTTCGTCCCAACATAATGGCATTCTGCACTTTCTTCCGTAAAGAGCTTTATACGGTGGCATGCCAATACTCGCATGGTAACTATTATTATACGCGAATTCTACTACGGGTAGGTGATCGTCCCAATTTTCCTTGAAGTTCCTCACGCAAGTCCTAAGCATATCCTCTGGCGTTTGTATAGTTTGCTCACTATGTCCGTCTGTCTGAGGATGATAAGCAGTACTCAACCTCAACTGTGTTCCCATTCTCTCTTGCAAGCTTTTCCAAAAGTTCAACGTGAAACGCGGATCTCGATCAGAGACAATTGACACTGGCACTTCATGTCGTGAAACAATCTCCTTTATGTACAGACTCGCTAACTGGTTCAAACTATAGCGGATCTTGATCGGTAGAAAATGTGCGGTCTTCGTTAGTCGATCCACGATAACCCAAATGGCATCATATCCCTTCTGTGTGACTGGAAGTCCTACCACGAAATCCATCGTAATATGCTCCCATTTCTACTCCGGTATTTCCAACGGTTGTAGTAAACCACTCGGCCGCTGGTGCTCTGCTTTAACGCGTTGGCAAGTCAAACATCTACTAACGCACTCTGCGATTTCCCGTTTTAGATTGGGCCACCAAAAGTGTTGCCTCAAATCTCGGTACATCTTCGTGCCTCCCGGATGAACGGAATACGTCGTATTGTGTGCCTCGTGCAAAATCTCTTCCCTTAATTCGATTATCGCTGGTACCCACGCTCTTCCTTCGAATCTCAAAATACAGTCTTTATCCATTCGGAATCTTTCTTCTTCATTTTCGGCGATCCTCTTTCTGATTTTCTCGCACTCTTCATCTTTCTCTTGTGATTCCTTTACTCTATCCAACAATGTCGGACGAGCTTCCATTACAAATAACTTTTCTCCCGACCTTTCTGGTCCCTTTACCGCTATCTCTAATTTCTCCATTTCTCTTACCAATTCTTCCTGAGTCATCAAACTAAACAGTTTCTCCCTTCCTTTTCTGCTTAGAGCATCGGCAACCACGTTTGCCTTACCCGGGTGATAAAGAATATTGCAGTCATAATCCTTGATCAATTCTAACCACCTCCTCTACGCATATTCAACTCCTTCTGTGTGAAGATATATTTCAGACTCTTGTGGTCCGTGTATATCTCACATTTCTCTCCGTATAAATAATGCCTCCAAATCTTCAACGCAAAAACTACTACCGCTAACTCTAAGTCGTGAGTAGGGTATCGTTTTTCTTAATTCTTTAATTGTCGTGATGCATACGCAATGACCTTATCGTGCTGCATAAGCACACAGCCAAGTTCCTTGTGCGATGCATCACTATACACCACAAAATTTCTCGTATCATCTGGTAATGATAACACAGGCGCTTCGCTCAATCTCTTCTTCAACTCCTGAAAACTCTCTTCACATTTGTCTGTCCATGCAAACTTTACCATCTTCCTCGTCAGATTGGTCAACGGGGTTGCTATCTTAAAAAAATCCTGGATGAATATTCGATAGTACCCAGCTAACCCTAAGAAACTTCTCACCTCCGTTGGTGTTCTCGGTTGCTCCTAATTACTCATTGCTTCGACCTTTGCAGGGTCTACTGAGATTCCATTCTTATCCACTACGTGGCCTAAGAATTGAACCTTCTCCATCCAAAATTCACACTTAGAAAATTTCGCATACATCTTCTCCTTTCTTAGCGCCTTCAAAACTATCTTCAGATGTTCGGCGTGTTCTTCCTCTGTCTTTGAGTAGATCAAGATGTCGTCGATGAAAACTACTACGAATTTATCCAAGTACGGCTTGAAAACTTAGTTCATCAAGTCCATAAATGCTGCCGGAGCATTAGTCAATCCGAATGACATTACCAAAAACTCGTAATGTCCATAACGGGTTCGAAACGCAGTCTTTGGTATGTCCTCATCCCGTACCTTCAGTTGGTGATATCCTGTCCATAGGTCTATCTTCGAGAAACACTTCGCTCCCTTCAGTTGATCAAATAAGTAATCTATCCTCGGTAACGAATATCTGTTCTTGATCGTTACTCTATTCAATTCTCGATAATCGGTACAGAGCCTCATCGATCCGTCCTTTTTCTTAACGAATAACACTGGTGCTCCCCAAGGAGACACACTTGGTCGAATGTAACCCTTATCCAATAACTCTTGCAATTGTATCATCAATTCCTTCATTTCTACTGGCTCCATACGATATGGAGCTTTCGAAATCGGTGTCGTTCCCGGTGCAGATCGTTCTGGAGGAAGACCAGGCAGATCGTCCGGAAATACATCTCGAAATTCATTTACTACGGATATATCCTTAATTTCTACTCCCTTTTTTCGAGTATCTACGATGTAAGCTAAATAACCCACACATCCTTTCCTTAACAATTTCTTGGCCTGCATCATCGTAACGTAACACGATTGCTTAAGCGATGAGCTACCATAAAATACTACCTTAGACTTACTCGGAGTCTGAAGGTTCACACATTTATTCTGAAAGTCAATTATCGTTGCATGGTTATACAACCAATCCATTCCCAGTATTACATCAAATTCTCCCAATCTAATTGGAATCAAGTCTACGCTCATTTCATGATCTCTAATATTTGCGCGATAATTTCGGTAAATGAATTCTACATGGATTACTTCTTTATTTGCAATTTCTATATTCAAGGGATCTCTTAATCGTTCTCGGGGTGAATTAAGTTTACTAGCAAATTCTTCAGATACAAAAAAATAGGTGGCACCCGAATCAAATAATACATAAGCATTTATATCATTGATTGGGATTATACCTGACACGACGTCCTTCGCAGCCACTGCATCCTGGACGGTCATGTTAAAGGTTCTGGCTGTTGGACGGTTGGATTGTGCCGGTCCGCCGATCATCATCTTGTTTCCCCCTTGTTGGCTCCCTCCGCCACTTCCCTTCTTCGGGCAATCCTTAATTCGGTGCTCTGTCGAGTCACAAACAAAACATCCTTGAATCTTCTTTGGTTTCGGGCAGTTGGGCGAGATGTGCCCTTCCTATCCGCAGTTGTAGCAAGTGTCACGTCCCTTCCAGCACTCACCCTGATGGTTCTTCCCACACTTCGGGCATCCTTCAGCCTTCTTCTTGAAACCTCCACGAAAATTTCCCGATTGATTGTTGTTGTTGTTGTTATTCTCCCACTTTCTCTTTCCCAAGTTGCTTCCTCCACTACTGCTTCCACCAACACGGTTCTCTCCTTAAGTATTCTTTCCTTTCTTCTCCTTGTTATACAGACTTAAGGCCTCACTGCCACCTTCCGCAATGATTTCCTTCTCCAGCAATGTCGCAAAGGAATCAATTTAAAGAACTGATACCTTATTGAACAGCCACGGCTTCAGCCCTTGTTCGAATCGTCTCGCCTTCCTTTCCTCGTCTCCAACTTGGTGTTCCGCAAATCGCGCTTGTTCGTTAAACTTAGCTGTGTACTGCGCCACCGTCATATCACCTTGCTTTAGTTCAAAAAATTTCTCCTCCATTCGGTTCTTCATGCTTTTCGGGAAGTAGTTTTCGAAAAACAGAGTCTTAAACCTATCCCAAGTTATTGTCCCTTCTCCAGCTGTCTGCTGATTCGCCTCCCACCAATAGTTCTCTTCGCCTCTCATCATGTATGTAGCAAATACCATTTTTTGGTCTTCGCCCACACGAGCTATAGTGAAAGCCTTCTCGATCTCCTTGATCCATGTTTGCGCAATTATCAGGTCAGTAGTACCTTCGAACTTTGGGGGTCCTACGCTTCTAAAGTCTTTGAAGGTTGTTACTGGCACAGCCTGAGGGTTTGGGTGAACAGGTTCATTGTTCCTCCCCCTAAGAGCTTCTTCTAACATGTAAGACCCCAACTTTTATGATAAAGATTTAATTTTCTTTATATATTATTTCGAAATAGTAAGGTGTTGATTTGATAAATGTGAAAAGTTATGGGTGGAATGTGCAAATATTTCAAAATAAGCAAGTGGTTATAAAATATTCATTGTTGTCGAGGAATATTCGTTTGGTCGTGGAATATTCTTGTTGTCGGGGAATATTCGTACGACGGCGCAGCCATTTATGGGCCCCACAACGGAATAACTTTCGGATATAGAAAGAGACAGAAATAACCTTTTTATAAATAACGGTAAAACTATTACCGTTAAACTGTTGAAATACCCGGTGACAAAAATACAGTAATACGCGTTGTTGCACAGTAGCATACGGTATTGCACAGTATTTCGAATTATTGATTCTTACGTAAGAAGGCACTTACTCAATTATTGTTACAGTAATTACTGTTCAATATTTTATATTATTAATTCAATAATTGCTACGTTGATATTTTATATGATTGATTCAATAATTGTCACTGCACAGTATTTCACATTATCAAATCAATAATTCATATTATTTGAATAATATTATTAGATAGCATTATTGACAATGTCTAAGAAAGTTCTGTCTAGGAGGGGTTATTTAATTGCGCGTCAGTAAGGAGAAATCCTTATTCGGAAAGCCCCCTCTTTCTTGGGAACGACCTGGTTGTCAATATTGTAGTTCTATAATATTATTTATGAATAATTAATTATTGATTTATATGATAAGGAAATATTTATTTTGTGGATATAAAAGAAGGAATTAGTGCTGAGGTATTTTTATCAGTATTTTGGTGTGGAAATCATCCGTTTGTGGATTTCGACCATTTTCGGTTGGGAATTTGGAAAAATTTCCTTCTACAAAGTTGTAGAGAATTAAATTTCTTATAAAAAGGACATAATTTATATTTTTCTGATAAAAGGACTATTTATTATGAATTATTGAAGTTTCGAAAATAAATATTTTTTTTAAAATAAAATGATGGGCCCCACTTTTGTCATTGCTTGGAAAATGCTGATCTTTTTTTTCAAATCAAGAGTGGTGGGAGTATAAAAGCCGCCGGTAGCAGAAAGTCAACATTGGTGTCCTAGCATTTTTCTATAAATAGGGTGCTTAGTTAGAAATAAAAATCACACCAGAATCAGAAAATTTTCTCTCTATATTATCGAGCGTATTTCTTCTGAGTATAAGGATAGTTTGAATGTGGATTACGGTGAAAGTTTTCGCCCACATAATATCCGATATTCCAGCCAAAACTACTCTTCTGTTAAGGTAAAGAATGTTATTTTCTTTCGTAAACGATGTTATTCTTTTCAATATCATTATACCAAAATATTGTCATAGATTTTAATATGAAATTCTTACTTTTTTTGTCGAAATTACTATTCACGTATACGGCACTATTCACGAAAAAATTAAATTTTTTTCTATTTGTCCAAGCTGCTTGTTAAGGTTCCTATCTTTGATTGGATCCAAGTTTTGAGCTCTATTCTTGAATTTTGCTCCACAAAGTATTATTATGGAGTATTTTTGAACTTGGATAAATTAAAATGCGAATCCTTAATCTTTGTCCTTTATCTCACTTGATTCGTTATTTATATTATTTTTCATCATCCTCAGTCCTAAATGGTGTTATAACTGAATATCTTTGGCCTGTAGAGCAAAGATGAATGATTACCTGATGAATATCTTTGGCCGTAGTGCAAAGATGACAGGTGTTGAGATGAACATAACCAACTGGTGATACATATTACAAATGAATATCTTTGGCCGTAGTGCAAAGATGAATATTTGATTCGAGATGTATATTGATTGATGTTACAGGGATAAAATATTGATGATGGACTTTAAAATCATAGAAGATAGTAGACTTCATTCTCTACTTAACTCTTCTAATGAATTGTTATTTTCGCTGCGAATATTGATCTAAAACTTGTTGTCAATAATATTTTATCTGAATTGTTGAAGACTAACGATAATTTATTTTCCATTATCTTAGTCATAATATTCTTTACTGGGCTAGTTGAGCTCACCCTTTTCATCTATTGTTCTCTTCAGGAAATGAGAATGTCGCATGAACTAGTCGGGGAACAGAGTGATGGTCCGAGTTAGAGCAGTAGTAGTCCTCACTATTTCTAATAAATAGTGTGATAATAATTGTAATGAGGACTTAGTTTGAATGTTAATATTTTTTACATATTTGTATTGAGACTCACAGTTGTGTGGTCATATTTTGCACGACCGTGTGATATAAAAGATTGTATTTGAATTCTGTACCATGTATTTGGCGACTCAGAATGGGTTGGGTTGACTGGACCTATTCTGGAGACGTCACATAACAGATCAACTAGCTTCTGAATAGGATCTACTTGTTCCCTCTCGTTGTTAACTGATTCTTCGGGTGCAGACAATCTACGTCTTGGCGCCATGATCTGCATCACAAATTTTTCATTTTATTATTGCTCAGTTATTCAAACACTCTACGATCACCAATGAAGTCTACAATCATCATTGAAGTTTACGATCAGACAAATCGTAGAGTATGTCAGATCTGATATTTGACAAACATTGGGAAGACTTGCAGAATGAAGATTCTGAGATGGCTGTTGATCATCCTCAGTTTGAAATGAAGATCAGATCGAGTGGTGTCTAACAGCTAGTTTGGCGATGTGACAACACCCACGTGGTTAGCTCTACAACAGTTTGATATGACGTATCAGAGCCGAAAGTAAGCTGACACATTCACCCTGAAAGTTAACATCAAAGATCTTCTAGGATCGGTGCATTTAATGAATCAACGACAATTTTCCAATGGGAACATCTTGAGGTCTACTATAAAAGAGTACAAGGATTCAATCCAACAGTACGAATCACAAATTACAAGTTGAACCTCAGCCCAAGTCTTAAGAACTCTACTCTATGAATATAGAACGACTTGTTCTGCTACTAAGTTTATCATAAGCCAAACTTAACGCAGCTTAGTAACACCTCAAAAAATATTTAATCTCATTGTGATTTGTTGGTCATAGTGACTTATAGTTCCAAGTAGATGTGAGCATTCGTTTATAACCGAACCGAATAGACTATTCGGTTATAACCAAAAACTGAAACTGCACTATTTAAACTATCCGAATAAAAAACTGAATTGCAAAATAATTGAATAACCGAATACCGAAATACCAAAATTACTATTTGGTTATTTCGGTATACAACCGAAGTTGTAAACCATTGAAACCAATTTTCATGAACAGAGTACGAATTTTTTTAAAACTTATAGATGAACATAATACTATTTGCTGCACTTATAGATGAACAGAGTACTTATAGATGAACAGAGTACCATTTTTAAAACTTATAGATAAACTGAAAAAGTGGACCTAACACATGCAAACATATATCAGATTTGTTGAATTGAAGCTAATTATAGATGAATCAAGAGATTAAATCAAACCTTTGCCAAAAGATTCATGGACCATAACAGATCAGGCTTTCTTGGAAGAGGATTTAGAACCAGAATTTGATTTCTTTTGTTTTCCCATGACAATAAAGAGAACAAAAAGAAAGAACACCAGATTTTGCCCAAATCAGATTGGAACAAAATATGAAAGCCTTGCAAGGATAGAATTAATCACTAAATAAAAGCCTTGCAAGATCAGAGTGGAAAAACAAGGGATGGAACCCCGACAAACATAAGTTTAAATCATATTCATATCAAAAATGAGGAGAAGAAAATGCTTCTCTCTCTTACCATCTCTCGGGAAACCTTGTCTAAGTAATCTTAGTTTGCGGTTTAAAATTATTTTTTTAATTAATAAGTTCGGTTATTCGGGTATTTGAATAGACTGATTTGCATAACTAGACCCGAAATTGAATACCGAATAAAAAATCGTATATAACCGAATTTAGCAAAAAAAATCGAATAATCGAAATAATTCGGTTAAAAAATTGATTTTGTTCGGTTATTCGATTTTATCCATTTTTGCTCACTCATAATTCCAAGTCTAAATGACTTGAAGAATTCTAAGTAAACTGGTCTTAGTGACCTTGTCTAAGTGACTTGAAGAATTCTAAGTGAACTGGTCTTAGTGACCCTGTCTTAGTGACATTTGTCGAGTCTAAGTAACTTGAAGGAATCTTAGTGATTCATTATTGTAATAGATCATAATGATCTGATCTTAGTGACCCTCAAGTATTCTTAGTAGATTTCTTACTCGTAGAGTAGAAGAGGGGACTAGGAGTTATTTGTACTCCAAACCACTTAAAATCTCTAGAGTCATTTACTTTATTGCATTTACATCCCTGCTATTATTTGTTATATTTGTTAGTGACTTAATTCCACAAGTGAACTAAGTTTCGAGTTAAGATTTTATTTAAATCTTTGAAGGGTTTTTCAAATTAATATTCCGTTGTGCATAATTAACATTTGTTTAGTTAATTATCTAATAATAATCCTTTAATAAAGATTTTTTTAAAATGATTAATTTATTCAACTCCCTTCTAGATCTCTTAGTGTCTTTGGATACTCCTTCGTTTTGTAAGCACACATATATATTAAATTTTGGTATTCTTTTTTCATCTCTCTACACATTATCTCTCATATAAAGATATACATAAAAATATATTGTCAATAATTATTTCATCTATGTAAAGATAAATAAAATAAATATAATACTAATTGTATAATAAAGTTAAATAAATTTAGTTGAGTCAACTCAACATAACCAACCAAAAAAACTAAGGTCAATTAACTTTTTCAATTGTTCTCCTATATATATATGTATATATTGTATAGATTTAAAAAACAAAAGGAGAGAAAATTGATGAAAAAAGAAGGGTCCACTAGACATCAATATGACCTCTATGCATTGCGAATTGTACCTTTTACTTACAATGCTAATTTTACAATAACTCTGAGATGCAACTTGCAATTCATAAATTAAATTTTATAGTACAAAAAGTACAACTTGCAATGTAGAATGGTGAAGCAAAAATCTGTTTTAGCCATTTCTAAATAGGAAAATCAAGTTTCTTTATTTCCCCCACAATCATTTCCAATTCATTTTTCTGCCATGTATCAATTTTTTAATGAACATATTAGAAGAAAAAAACTCGAAAAAGTCCATTAGGTTTTTGTCAAAGTTTCTTGTCCAAAAACAGACGAATTTAGATGAAAAAAATAAATAAACATTAATAAATATTTTATAATCTCTATTTATAAACACAACAAAATAATGCAAAAAATATATTAATATATTGAAATATAAAAAATATAAAAAAAATCCTAAAGTTAATAACAAAAAATTATAATTTTTTATTCTTTCTTTTCTTTTCCATCCAAAAACTCATGTCTCAGAAACATCAAACAACAGAAAATAAGGAAAATAATTTATATTTTGATAACGTCCAAGGTAAAATTTTAAACAATAAAAAAAACTAATGTAAGATTTTTTTTTAAATAATGCTACAGTCTCAAAATTTAATCAATATGAAATTAAATAAGATAATATTTATTTTATATCATAATCAATCGTAGGAGATTTACGTAATTGATATAATAATAACATATTATTTAAAATACTTTTAAAAACTAAAAATTTAAAAATTTTAATATTATTTTTGAGTAAATACAGTGACACCCCCACTAGAATGAACGAGTAAGAATTTTCAAGATGAAAATAAAAGTTTTTCGGAATAAAAATATTTTCGAGAAAAAGACGAAATAGGTACTATTCACACAACGAAACCTAGGGTTTAGGATTTGAATAACCTAGGCCTTCCTGAGAGTTCGGTATGTCGTAATGACATTCCGTCTGAAGATTTGACGGTAATATGCCGTGAAAAGTTATGTTAGCCGATAAAAATTTTTTTCAAAAAACGTGCAGAAATCGGACGAAATAAAAAGACGAAAAGTACTGTTATGTACTTTTCATTCGTTTAACTACATTGTGGAAAATGTGAAGGAAAACGCTAATCAAGCGTTTTTAGGATTTTCAAAGTTTCGAAGAACGCATAAAAGTTAATCTGTAGAAGAAAGACAGAATATCCAAAAATATTTGGATTCCGAAAAAGTCAGTTTTTCAAACTGTCAGGCGAATTTCAAATTTCGGAACAACGAAGCTTCCAGGAGAAGCTTCGTGAGATATTTTGAGTAAGGAGGTGTGAATAGTAGAAAGAGGGGGTGTTTTGTAAGTTTTGCAAACCTAAAGGTTTTGACTTTACAATACCGTAAGTTAAATGACCAAATTATAAACTGGTGAAAAGTTATATAATGACCAAAGTGCCTTCACTCTTGGTTTTCGATATATACTAGCGCATTCTCTTGGATTTGAAATCCAAGAGAAAACTCATTGAGAGAGAGAGAGAGCAATAAGGAAGAGAAAGAGCTTGATAGCTTGGATCGAAGAAGATCAAGAAATGGATAAGCTTACAAATCGTAAGAATAACCAAGAGGAAGAAGAAAATGGAAGAAACTCAAGAAGAATGGTATCAAAACCTAACCTTAATCTATTCTTTTCTTTAAGTTTTCTATGAAATTTCATAGCTTAATGAAAAATGGAAGTAAAAGATGGTAGAAGATGTTAATGGACGATTCAGATGAGTTATATGAATTCTTTGATGTTATAAGGATAAATTATCAAACTTATAACGTTAAAATACGATAAAATGTAAAATCGTAATCATAATATCGATTAACAACGAAGAACGAACGAAGAACGCAGTAAAAAGTTGTTGATGGACAAATTGAAAATCATCCTAGGTTAGAGCTTGTTGTTGATGGACAAGTTAAAAACCATCGTATATATGTATGCTTAGTTAGGAATGGTAGAAACGTTCATGAAGAACGGATCGAAATTAGCCGATAACGAAGTTATGACGAAATTTTGCAAAAGTCATCATTTAACTTAGAAACCTAGGTTTTCGGTGGCGTATCAAAGAACTATGTATTTAAGAGTTGTGGACTCAAGAATGGTCGAATTCGGACTTAAAAGAAGAAACGAGTTATGAACGCTCATGAATGTTTAACGAACGCGTAATGAAAATTTAATCGATGAATTTATCGTTAACGGATTCAGAAACTTATTCTGTCGAATAGAATCGAAGTATGTAAGATATGTGAGTTAATAGTTGTTAAACGAGCCAATTCCGAGTTATAACGATAGCGTTACGACCTTGGAAAAAAATTGCATTGAAAAACTTTAAAAATTTTCAAGAGAACAGAGTCGGCGCCGCAGCGTCGACCAAGGCACTAGAAGAGGCGCCGCAGCGCCAATCAGGGGATTTTCCCCTACTAACTCGCGCCGCAGTGAGGCCAAAAGCAAAGGGAACCGGCGCCGCAACGCCGGTACATGGGAAAAGCCAGTGAAGAGCTTTTTAATGCTCAACACTTGGGAAACATGTATGGAATGATTATAAACTTAATAATCATATAATGTAACACTTAAATAAGTGATTTAGACCTTGATTAAAGGTTGAACGGAAGTTTAAAAGGCAAAAAATGTAAACGCAAAATACCAAACTAATATTCGGGAACCGTATTCGCGTTAAGCGAACGTTCAGGGTTACGATGGTTGTAATTCCTTGGACGTTGAATGAAGATGGTGACTTATAATATTTCGATGTTATAAGGTCGTAGTGAAAGTTAAGTGTAAAGCGTATAAACGCTGTCAACGCAAAGTAATTGCGATGGACGATTGGTTTTAGCATACGACACACCGTATGTCTTAGACATTAAGGGATGACGATGAACGTGACGTTCACGTAATGAATCACTATTGAAAGTGATTAAAACCTTAAGTAAAGGTTAAATGAAAGTAAAAGACAAACGATGTGAACATAGGAAGACAAGTAAGCGTAAAACACTTAAACCGACGTGAAGGTGTTCAGTGTACACGTAAGTTAAACGTGCTTATCATACACGCCGTATATGGTTTGAACATAAAGAAACGAATATTAATGAATAACGTGTAAACGTTGGGAAGCCTAGTTAATGATAATAACTTGAATAACGTTCCGAGTCAAATACACCGGACGTTGTAAGATATGAAATGAGATAAGTGAACACATAGTCTTAACATTGGATGTTCGTTCTCGACATACAAATGATTGTATGACCTAGACGATATTAATAAATTCTGAGGTATGACATTTACTTGCCAGAAAGCTATAAGGAATGGGAAGTTAACTTAACGAACGTTATAGTTTTAATGGTTCAGATAAGTTAAGTTTAAGTTGTGGTACAATCGTAATTTTTAATGATTGATGTAAGGTATCTAGGCTAAACAATTCCTTCAGAGAGTAGAGGTTAATATGAACTAGCAACCAATCTAACTCGTTGTGAAAGACAGTGTAGATGAGACGGAAAACTAGTTTGTTGGTAGTTTGTGGGAAACCACTCAGCGTACTGTATTGAACACTGTTAGAGACTCGATGTGTACTAGGTAGAAATGTTATAAAAGAAGATAAGAATGTAAATATATCGTAAAAGATGATTGTAAGGTTTATGATGTGACACCCCCAAATTCCAGGACCGCCACTTGGTCTCTCGAATTCGGTTCATCACGTGCTCATGGTAATACATCGCAATAATGATAACTAAATATCACACAACCACAGCGGAAAATCTATTCTAGAATAATTTACAATGAGTTATTATAATTATTCCCCCAAGTCTCGCAACCTACAGTACTTAATAGATTACATAGCAATATCAATTAACGACTTGTTAAATAATCTAACTTAAGCTTAAACATAAACAAATCCAGTCTTACTACATCATCTTCACACAATATTAATATATTTGAAACATAACAGACATAAGCTAGTTGGTAGCCTTGCCCTTGCCCTTATCAATGCCCGAAGGTTCGCCATGCTCTGCCTTAACTGAAATGTTTTAGGGAAAGCAAGAATGAGCACAAATTGCCCAGCAAGTAATATACAATAAGGGTGAGTAATAAGATTCTCAATTCTCGAAAGGGTATAGCAAGATTTGATAGTTCAAGAATAACAAGAATATCAACAGTTCTCAATATCAGTCGCTAAGGACAGGATAATATCAATATGATTCAATAATAAGTCAATTCAAGATTTCAAATAATTGAATACTGAGTAGTCACTACGGACTATGAACTTCTACTAGAATTGACAGTGATAAACTGAAAATCCAACAAAAACAGGTACAACAGGTGATCAGCCTAAAGTACCCTTGTTATGCATAACAATCAACCATACTCAAGTGTGCACGTCGGTTCTCCGACAATTATATATTCCCTTCAAAGAAGGTTGTTCTTCTTAGTCAAATATAAGATCCCGCACCAATCAATTAGTTTGGGTTGCTTTTCAATAACATAAGTCCAGCCGAATCAAATGGCATAGACACTTTCACAATATTCAAGAACAATACTAAGTTCAACATGAATAATAGCTTTAATGAAATAAAAGTTCAAGTGTGCTAATTCGATTCAACCGATTAAATAGGAAACTAGTTCGCAATACACAAGATAGGATACTTGCATAGTAAAAGAGTATAAGTTAGGAAACTTTCACAATCATAGATTTCCTTGCATAAAGTAAATGCGTCGGTTAGGATACTTGCACTTTAAAAAAAGTATAAGTAAGAGAACTTGCCTTTAGCGTAGTTTATCCACGAAAAGCAATCAACACTTTCGAATTCCTATCGTAATACAGTTACGTATATATATGATATTCATTAGTCATATAATTTAACTTCACATTTTCTCTTTGAATATACGATCAACACATAAGCTAAGTTTTACCTAGCTACACAGTTATATAGAATATAATTTCTATCCTTAACGTTCCTTCTTTAGAGTTTAAACGCATTCTCATATTATATAAGATCTCAACAATTAGCAAACATGCTTGCATATTATTAATATCTCATAAGACCACAATCAATACTAAATATATTTCATTTTAGTAAGTTACGGCATTTCCTTAAGTTAACCGTCAAAATCGGGTTCAAGTAACATCATATGATATCACGTAGCATGTATTCATATTTAAAGGATACTTTACATGCTTGTATAACTTTTCCAAATCCAATCGTACATGGTATAGGTTCTTAAGTTAATACTTAAAGCCATTCAAGGACACGAACTCATATGGTCTAACATGGTCTCTTTTAAACACATAAGATATTCATATAACTTGTATTAGTCATGCTCATGAGTACTCGTATTGCATATATGTAGCTAGCATTGTTATTATCTTGAAAACATGCTTTGTTTATGCTAAACTTTAATCACGGCAACCAATCATGGTATATATATATTCATGACACATGAATGAGTCTAAGAGTACTATCACATGTGTCCATAAATATCAGAATTTAAATCTCCACGTATCGTGTTAATGCTCATGTGCAAGGCTTGTATTTCTATCAGTGAATCTTACTAATAGAGCCTAACATGTTCATGCTTCCTTACGAACCATAAAAACACAAGTTAAGGCTTCATTCATATATTTCAAAGCTATCTAAACATGCTCATAACATCAAAATGACTATATAGCATTTACATGATCATATCCACCTTTAAACTTATATTTTGTTAGGAATGAGCACTAGTTAGGTTCACATGTTCATATTTTATTACGGAACCAATATAGATAAGCTAACATGCACTTCATGTGTCTCTAGGTGGTACTAACGTGCTTGCAAGGTCAGTATGTAAACATGCTTTATAATGTTAACGTTCGTTTATGAAACTTTAAGTTTGTTTCCGAACTATATGTCGTTTGGTTAACCATGCATGCTAATATACTAAAACATGCTTACATTGCCTCATTAGGTTTATATATATGTATTAATCATGCTACCATGCTTGTTTAAACAAAAATCAAACAATTGGTGCATAACAGTTTTGTTGCAGAATGCAGAAAACTGAACACAGAGGCTGGCGCTGCGGCGCGGCACAGTAGCTTAATACTGGCGCTGAGGCGCGAGTGGCGCTGCGTGCGGCGCGGGCTGCGGCGCGTGTGGCGCTGCGGCGCGGGCTGCGGCGCTGCGGCGTCGAGGCAGTTTTCTGGTTCAGACGGCAGCGAAAACCGACCCAAAACCTCCCATTTCATCGATTTCAACATACCATACCCAGATATTAGACTTGTTTAACTTACTAACACATACATATATGCTTATATAACAGTTAATAGCAATTATCAATTCCCAATTTCATAAACTCTAACTAATTTATGAATTTCATGTATTTACAGAAATTGAAGAAGAACAATGGAAATGAAAGACTATTCAGTGGTTCCATCATGTGTGTATGTTCATATAACAACAATATAAGGGTTCTACAACCCAATCATGAACCAATTTGGCATAATCAAGAATTTCAACAAAACTCAGAGAACAACAATGGAGTTCTTTTGACAGAAAATGAAAATGAAGACACGAAGAGGATTTATACCTCTGTTATGGAGTAAGCTTGCTGATGCTACTATAGAAATTCCTTCTGAACTAAATAGACAATCACAGTATACTCTCTTTTCTTAGAAATATTTCAGCAATGAAATGAAGGTGCAGGGAGTTCCTTTATATAGAAGAATGAATACACAGTCCAAGCTTCTAACTCCCAAATCAAACTAACGGATTGACAAATTGCATGAAGGTTATAGAATGGTAGGTATTTAGTTGTTAAAATTCATCATTAAAACCACTCCCTTGCTCATCATTGCTACAAGGCTATGGAAATTTACTGAGTTTAAGGAGAAGCAATAGGCTTAGGCCATAATGGCTGTGCACGTGAATGAGGGAAAGGAGAGTGACTATTATATTGGGACAAGCCAAGCAAATCTCAGCATTCTTACAAATGGACTATATGCTACACTTATGTTATATATTATATGTACTCTTAGATTATAATTACAATGTTCTCCCCATAATGTAATAAATGCAATTTGAATACATATAATCTATGTACATTTTATCTTACCGATATAATACAATCGGATACTACCACATTACATTATATCATATATTATTAAATTGTATTACTCAACAATTATTTATAATAGATCCATGATACATTATTTTAGTGTATATCCACACATCATTTGTCACCTACACATATTATAACATATAGTTACTATACATTTAATTCACATGCTTGCACATATAATTTCTCATCTTATAATTTGAATATTAATTAATAATATACACATATCCTACATCAATCAATATAATTGTTAACCTCCATAACAATTTAATTAACCTTTATATGATTAACTATCACTTTGATATAAATCTTATTATATTTATAAACACGTTGCTCATTATTATTATGTTTCTTGCAATAATAATAATCACATATTATTAATCAATCCTCATTAGTATTTTATAACAGTTAATTAATATTCTTCGATTAACAATTAATATAGATTAATTATTCGCTTAAATTAATATAATCATTCTTATATTACGTCACTGTGCCACACAAGGCAATCAACGAGTTTATCACAAACTCCACCAATTTCTCAATTATTATAATTATTCAATTATATATAATTGAATTAATTCATCTCATAACACAAAATCATTTATATTCAAATAAATTCTCATTTCCATTAATATATTTATTTAATAATATATGGAAATTCTCGGGTATTACATATGACATCTCTGTATGTCATAATGCCGAAGGAATGAAAGTAAAAGTTGGTCGCGTAAACTTAGATTATAAGAACGCGAGCCATAGGAAGTAATGTTAAGTTAAACCAATGTGTAAGTCAAATACTTAACTAATTGGTATGTGTTGTTCCTTATGTGATATATAGGAATATCAATGAGCAATTCAGCGTAAACTGTAAGCTGTAGCTGTGCGTAAGGTAACTTTCCTAACTTCATTCATTTTTCATATGAATGTTAGTTTCTTAAAGTTTTTCAGATGTTGAACTTGAGAAATTTTACCTATGTGCAAATGTGTGATATTTGTACAAGGTGTTATTATGTATGAGGCATTGTGCCATAATTTTAACACTTTGGTGTTTCTGTGAGATGAACTGTTTTGTGATTGAACTGTTCAATGTAAAAGAGTTCTGTTTATTCATGAACTGTTTTTGTTAAGTCTGTGCTAATGATTCTAGCAAGACCGAATGTTATTGAAAGAATAGAAGAATGAAAACATGTCAAAGTGAATGTCAAAGTGAATGTGACTAATGTTTGAAAATGATATGAATCAGAATATATTCCTGTTATTCGAGCTGCTTCATAACCTTTGTTCGGTTATCGAAGTCTTAAAAGAATTTTGATTCTTGCTTTGGTTGTTATTCAACTGCTATGACTTGCTGAGCAATTGAATGCTCACACTTGCTTTAAATAAAAATATTTTCAGCGAACGATGGTATAATTAACTTAAGGATCCCGTAAAGATCAAGTTGACCGGTGTCCTGTTGAAGTGCTGTTCATTATATGAACTGTAGAATAGTTAATTAAACTATAAAGTATAGTTAATTAAACTATAAAGTAGTTTAATGAACTGTTACGAATCCTTTGTGGCGGATAAAATTCACACTTGTTAAATGTAAAGAATAATGTAATTACCATTATTTGTAATGAACGAGGTTTTGAGGTAATAGAACCTAGGAATTGAATAGATATGTCGTTATTCTTTATGATATAATGATGTATGTATGGAACGAGAAGTACTCATGATGTACGGAATTCGGGTGTGAAGATAGACCGAATTTCGGGGCGTCACGTCACATAAATGATACAAATATTAAAAATTTTAAATTAAATTATTAATGGAGCTATTCTAATTAGAGTGATTGAATATGTTGATAGTTTAGTTTTTAGTGTGTAACAACAAAAATTATAATTTGAATTCTTAGTTTCATATTATGATTTTTATGTTAAATGTTCTTGAGTATAGTATATGTCAAAATTTGGGATATTTATGATTTTGATTATATTTTTTTTAGTATACAGTTTTGTGCAATGTTGAATAAAAGAAAATATAATAATATTTATTACTACATCTATCTTGTAAAAAGATGTTTCTTTTAATATATTTTTTCTTTTTTTCAAGTAACAACATTTGTCATTTTTACTATAAATAATTATGCTTAAGTATGACTTATTTTTAGTTTAATAAATGAAAAAAATAATTAATTTTTAATACTTTTTTATATGAATAATAAGATTCGTTTTGTAATAATAAGTTTGTTTTACGTAAATTTTAATATTTGAAAAAAATAATTATAATTTTATTGAATTAATTTGTACTTTTTATGTGTATTAAAATTTTACTTTTTAATTACAAAAAAAAAAATTTGAATATATATCACGTAAATTTTAATGTTTGAGAAATTTAATTAGCAAAAGTTGTATGACTTTATTTTATTGATAAAGTGAATATTTAATATTTTTTGACATTTATGCTATTTATTCCATAAGTTCACAATTTAATTAATTAGGATCAAGTTAAGTACAAATTATAATATACAAATTTATATTTAGTGGATAAAATAAACATTATAACTTAAAGGATGTATTAGATATTATATTAAAAATATTTTTTGATATTAGTTGGTCAATCACAGAGGTAGTGAATGTTATATATTATAGACTAGAAAAATAATAATATTTATTTAAAAAACATTATACAGACGGTAAATATTATTATAATTATTTATAGGAGTTTCACTATATTTTACTGTCTATCTTTTATATTTTACTCTCTATCTTTTATCATTCGCGTTGATATTTATTACTTACATAAATTTGTTATTCATATTAACTAGTTTGAAAGTAAAACACACGAACACAATAGTTCGAAAGTGCGACTCTGAAGTCTGAACCTGCAATCCTCCTTCTCCTTCGCCCACCTGATTCTTTTCCAGTTTCCTTGTTATCTTTCTCTCTCCTCCCTCTTATTTAAACCCAAACCTACACTCCCAATTTTCTTTCTCTGAATATATATATATATATATATATATATATTTTACACAATATAAACATACACAATTCTACCTATATATATATTTTACCTCCTTTTCTCTCTCTACATATACATACATGGCCGAATCGGTGGAGCTTCCAAGTCGACTGGGAATTCTTCCATTCAGGAACAAGGTTTTGTTGCCTGGCGCTATTATTCGAATTCGCTGTACTTCTCCAAGCAGGTAAATTTACTTTCTTTTTTTAATGAAGACTTTTAAATTTAGCCTATAGAATTATTGAATTGAATTTAATCCTAGCTTTAATTTTGTCCTTTGGTTGAAACTATATAGAACTTTGGAATTTCCGTAGCTGTTTTATCTTTTGTTTGTTTCTGGATTTTAGCTGAGCAGGGCATATAATCGGCTTTTTCATTGGTTATTTTCAGCTGAATACCCTAGAATTCTACAGGTCATATTGTATTAACAATATGATTGTAGGTAATTAAAAGTGAGCTGAATTGGAGTTTTTAATTAGGGAGATATTGATATTACTATTTGACGTGGTGCGCTGATTGTCTTTGTTTTGGTTTAATAAAATTTAGGGAAAATCTATTGAGAAGTTGATGTATTGTGGGAGTAAAAAAAGGTAGGCTTAAAAACATGGATAATCTTTTGGGAAACTACTGAATTTTACTTCAGTTATTTATTTATTTACTGATCTTGAATTGCGCGTGGTAATTAGTTGGGCAAATTGTATTCATGGGTTTATAATGATTGAATAGTGTTCCGTTTATGTAGTGTGAAATTGGTTGAGCAAGAATTATGGCAGAGAGAAGAAAAGGGATTAATTGGTATTCTGCCAGTTCGTGATGCTGCCGAGGCAATGGCAGTGGGTTCTGTGTTATCTCCAGGTGATCATGAGTTTTCCAATGTATTTAGAAGCAATAAGTAAGTTACTAAAAAAGTTCTATCCCTATTTTAGGAGGCGGGTCTGACTTGGGAGATCGAAGCTCAAAAAATCAAGTTGGTGTATCAGATCCTCACAAGACTGATGGGAAAAATCAGCAGGAAGTTATTCATTGGCATACCAGGTATGAATTGATAAATGATCAATTTCAGTGTGTTTCGGTTTAGAAAAACCCACTTCTTTGTGGATTCTCTTTTTTGTTTTCTTTTTCATTTGCCAATTCTTGAACACAGTTCTAATTGCTGGTTCTTAGTTTGTCACCATTTTCTTTTCTTCATTCATTCTTCTTTAAGCTTCATTATATTGTAGTCATGACTGGACAATGTTTGGTTTACATATAAGGGGAGTTGCAGCTCGAGCCTTACATCTCTCAAGAGGAGTGGAGAAACCGAGTGGAAGGGTCACGTACATTGTTGTTCTTGAAGGATTGTGCAGATTCAGTGTGCAGGAGCTTAGTACAAGAGGAACGTATTATACTGCACGAATCTCTCCTCTTGATATGACAAAACCAGGTAAGTCTTAGAGTTTCATTTTCCCTTCTATATCTATTAAATATACCTGTCCCAAATTAAGAGTTTATTCTTCCATTTTGTGATATCTTCCAAAAGACAACTTTTAAATAAGGCACTAAACTTCTTCATGTTCCAGTAATTATTGACCTTGGCCATCAACTGTATTGAAGATAAATCTCCTATAAAACAACTTGATTTTCAGTGGATCTTTTATTGTTGTTTGTTTGTGGGGTGTGGGGTGGGGTGGGAGAGGGAAGGAGTAATACACCTTTGTTGCACTGAAGTCCTTGTTAGAATATGCTATTCAAGCTGGCTGCGCCGCTCTTTCCCTTAGAATTTTGCTTATTCAAGTTTTCTTCATGTACTTTTGCTTTGTACAGGTAAATACCTAATTTTCTATTTGGAACCAGGAAAACTCTAGGGAAGGCAAAGGGAAATGAAACTTAAAAAAATATTAAGATATTTTCAAGTGTCCATTATAGCGTTATACTTGATTTAACTATAATTTATTTGTTTAGGTGGCTTTCTTTTTTTCACCTGTTATTTAACTTTTCTTTTCCTTTTATTTTTTCCCTTGAGTTTTCCAAGTTACAAATATAGCCTAAATCAACATCTCCAGCTGGAATCTGTTTATTCTTTCAAATTTTATGCTAAATTGCAAGGGATATCAGTCACCCAATGCTCACAACTCAATCGACAACGTCTTTTATCCCAAACAAGTTGGTTATCATCCCCAATGCTCACTAGTGTAATGGGAGACAATCACATCTAAGAATGCTTTATTTTCTTCTCACAACTCACAATACATCTCACACCTCACATCTCTCATCTCTCATTCTATTCTGGGTGATGCATATGTTCTATCTAAACTTCCAATGTGCATATTTAATTTTCTACTTGGTGTGCGCAATGTCCATGATGATATTATCACTGACATTTTGTTTGATATTTGTACTGATCAAGATTATTATTTTTCTACTCATAACTAGAGATGGAGCTTGTTGAGCAAGACCCAGATTTCATAGCATTGTCCCGTCAGTTCAAAGCTACAGCAATGGAGCTTATTTCTGCTCTTGAGCAGGTAACTGTAGTTCTTACTTTTCTTTCTTTGAAATGAGATATCCTTGCACTCACTAAAAGGATAAAAAAGAGAGAGAGATAAAGGAATCTGTTATATAGTGCTGTCGTTGATAAGTTTACGAGTATTTGCTACCTTTGTCCCTTTCGGTCTCTATTTCCATTTAATTGTGTTTTAATAGGTGTCAAGTGCTTGTTTTTAGGGTTCTACATTGCTTATTCAACAGCTGTTACAAGCCTATGTTCTTGTCATTAACATATTTTCTCGACCTTATTATCCAGTTCTACTTCAAAGTTTCCTTTACTAATGATAACTTTTACAATATTGCGACTCACATACAATACTTTTTTTCTTTCTTCATGTTGAATAAGTCTTCATTTTAAACTGATTATATCTCATTCAACGATAAAATTATTGATTTAGCTAGAGGCTGCTGTGAGTTATTTTAAAGTTTTGAACTTTATAATGGCACTAATTCTTAAGAACACTTTTTGACTACTTAAAAAAGAAGAAAAGAAAGAGATAAAAAAAACTCCTATCTCGCTATACATGATAAAAGTGATACTATCCAGGTCCAAACCAATTCCCAACATGGATTGCTGGAAATTCTGTAGCTTCCTAGGCAAGCAACTTTTACCTTACATGTGAAGTTAAGCTGATAGTTTGGTTTAGGGATGGGCCCACGTGTCTAATTCCTCACTGTTGGAAGACTGCACTATAACATGTGTTTTTTGTATTACATGTTTTCCTGATAATAAGGAAAACATGTTAAACATGTTTCCTTGTTTTCCTCTCCTTGTTTTATGCTAGAATTAGGTTATATCCTCTTGTATAAATGTAGCAATTCATGTAACAATTAATGTACTGAAATATAACAGAGTATCAATTTCTACATGGTATCCGAGCCACATCCGTACCCGACCACAAAATCCCATACAAACCTGCCAAAATCAGTTTGTTTCAAGAAATTAAGGTCATATTAGGATCGTACACACTCAGGTGACCACCACCGGAGAAATAGCTCGGTGACCCACCGACCCACGCGCAACCCACACGCCTTAGTCACGACGCCACGCGCCATCGTCGACCGGCGCGTGAGCCCCTCTCTGGCACCTTTTTCAGGTTCGGTTTCTTTCCATGGGGCTCGGTTTTCTCTCCTCTTTCCAGCTATAGTGATCGTCTAGTTCGAAAATCAGGTTTGCTTGTATTGGGCTTAGTGTTGTTCGTTTGGCCTATTTGTTCTCTGTTAACTCTACAAGCTTCTGTATTGGCATGTTTATTCACTGACTGTTGCACTGAGCTTATTTGTTGATTCCTTGCTAATGACTTGAACTGAGAGCTACCAAGAAAATAAGAAAAACACAAAAACAAAAAAACAAAAAAACAAACAAATTAAACTTCCTTAATTTGTTTTTCTGAGCCTGTTAATTATTCCAGTTGTTATTTTCTTGGATAATTCTTGTTGCTGCTATTACCCTAATTTATTTTCTGAACCTGTTAATTACCTAGTTGTTATTTCCTTGGATAATTCTTGTTGCTCCTTTGTCGGCGTTCCTTTAAAGTCTAGGTCACTACACAATCTGTTGGAAGATTTTATTCAGGTTTTTTAATAACCTCCTTGAAAGTATCTCAGTTACTTTCTGTTATTCATAGCTCTGTTGCTTCCTCTTCATCTGCACTCTTTGAAGCCACCATACTGCTATTTGAAGTGAAATTGCTACGTGATATTGCATATTGATTGTTTTGCTCTATTCTGTTAGCTTTATTTCCTTTTGTTAAGCTAGTTTGGCCTTGTGATGCAAACTGGTGTTTACTCTTAGTAGAGTGAATTCTAAAGAACAAATTATCTGAATTAATTTGTTTTCTTTTTTGGAATATTTCTCTATTTTTGAGCCTTTAAATTATCCTTGTTGGTATTTTCTTGGATAATTTTTGTTGTTGCTCCTCCATAAATTATGTTTCTACGTGTAGTGCAATTATTTGATATCCTTTAGAAAGTTTATCCTCCTCGGATATATATTGTACTTACCTTTTATATGGCGGAACAAAGTGGTGTTAGCAGTAGTATGAGACAACAAAATTCTAAATTTATTTTTCATTATGCACAAATAGGTATACACTCTTGTGCTCTTAATGTCTCATCCACTTGCCCTAGTTGGATCATTGACACAGGTACTTCCGACCATATGACTGGATCATCCAATCTCTTTATTTCATACACACCTTGCTTTGGAAAGGACAAGGTTTGGGTAGCTGATGGTTCCCTGTCTTCTATCTTCGGGCGGGGCTCTGTAGTTTGTACTCCTTCATTAACATTATCATCTGTTCTTCATATTCTGTCATTTACTGCCAATTTACTCTTTGTCAAACGTCTTTGTGAATCCCTACATTGTTCAGTAACTTTTTTTGGAAATCATTGTGTTTTTCAAGACTTGGTAACAGGGCAGAGGATTGGTGGTGGTGGTAGTGCAGTTGACGGTCTCTATTATTTAGATGTTCCCTCGCCTAACATGCCCTCTACTCAGACTCTTTACTCTACTTCTCACCCATGCCTGACCTCTCTCCATCAATGACATCGACGTTTGGGACATCCTTCTTTTTCAGTATTGGAGTTTTTATTTCCATCTTTAGTTAAGTATTATAACAGAACTCAGTTTTTGTGTGAACCATGTAAACTGGGTAAACACAAACGTTCTACTTATTCTGCTACTAACAGTCGATATTCTGAACCTTTTGCCATTATCCATACTGATGTGTGGGGACCCTCTCGAGTTGTCTTCCGTTCTGGTCATAGATGGTTTGTTAGCTTTATTGATTGTCATTCCCGTGTCACTTGAATTTACCTTTTGCGGTCCAAAAATGAGGTATTTGATTATTTTCAAGACTTTTATAAAATGATTCAAACCCAATTTGACGCTTAAAGTCAGAATCCTCCATAGTGATAATAGTCGTGAATATAGTAATAATAATATTTTTGCATCTTACCTCTCTCAGCATGGCATTATTCTTCAAACCTCCTGTGTCAAAATCCCAGAACAAAATGGAGTAACGGAAAGAAAAAGTCGACACTTACTAGAGATAGCCCGCACTCTTATGTTAACTATGTCAACCCCTAAATTTCTTTGGGGAGATGCGGTTTTGACTGCTGCATTTCTTATAAACCGCATTCCTTCCAGAATTCTTGGAAACAAAAGTCCCATCTCTTTTCTCCAACACACGACCAATCCTTCTCCTTTACCTCGAGTTTTTGGTTGTGTGCTTTGTTCATGATAAATCTCTCACTGGAGAAAAATTAGATCCCAAAGCTATTAGGTGTGTTTTCATTGGTTATTCTATAACCCAAAAATGTTATAAATGTTATCCTCCTTCTCACGAAGTCTTTGTCACTCGGGATGTCACTTTTTGGGAATTGAAACTTTTTTATTCTTCTTCACCTTCTCCTCAGGGGGAGAATGTTATTAATGAGGAGAAGCTTCCTGAGGCTAGTATTACAAGCTCTACTTTCCCTGTTACTTTTCCTGTTTCTGTTGTTGTTTTTGATAATTCTACACAGGGGGAGTTATACTAGATAGAATGAGTCTGAGTTGAGGACCTATGCTCGGAAAGGCAAGAAAACGGTTACTGTTTCTGCACCACTACACCAACCTTGCTCCGAACCTAGTCTTGATAATGCTAATGGTGAGAATCTTAATCCTACTTTTAATGATACTGACATTCCTACTTGTCCGCTAATAATACTGACATTCCTATTGCTCTTAGAAAAGGGGTTAGAGCTTGTACTCAACATCCTATTTCTAATTTTCTAGCATATAGCAAATTATCTGCATCATACCACTCCTTTGTTTCTTCTTTGTCTTCAATATCTGTTCCTCAGAGGTGGAAAGAAGCAATTAGTGATAAGAATTGGAAACAGACTATGATTGAGGAAATGAATGCCCTAAAAAAGAATAATACATGGGAACTAGTCACTCTTCCTTACGGGAAAAAATCAGTTGGATACAAGTGGGTATATACAGTCAAACAAAATTCTGATGGGACAGTTGAGAGACTTAAAGCCAGACTAGTTGCAAAAGAGTACACTTAAACTAATGAGATTGATTACCAGGAGACATTTGCTCCTGTAGCAAAGATGAACTATGTTCGTATTATAATCTCATTTGCATCAAACTTCGGCTGGAATCTTCAGCAATTAGACATAAAAAATGCATTCCTTCACAGTAACTTGGAGGAGGAAGTGTACATGGACATACCTCCTGGTTTTGCTTCATCTGTTACTGTGGGTAAGGTTTGTAAGCTACGAAAGGCTTTGTATGGTATGAAGCAATCTCCTAGAGCCTGGTTTGGTAGACTCCACAGAGCAATGATAAGGTTTGGGTACAAGCAGAGTCGAGCATATCACACTCTATTTGTCAAACAGATATATGGTAAGACTACCATTCTTATTGTTTATGTTGATGACATTGTGGTGATAGGGGATAATAAAGATGAGATAGTTAACCTCAAAGCGAGTCTAGCCAAAGAATTTGAGATCAAAGATCTTGGTCTTTTGAAATATTTTCTTGGTATTGAAGTTGCAAGATTCTCCAGTGGGATTTTTCTATCTCAACGGAAGTATGTCCTTGATCTCTTATCAGAAACCGATATGCTAGGATGTAAGTCTGTTGACTCTCCTATTAAAGTTAATCATCATCTAAAAGGAGGCACAGGACCTACGGTTGATAAAGAAAGATGTCAACGATTGGTGGGACGATTGATATACATTTCTCATACTAGACCCGATATATCTTATGCAGTGGGTATAGTGAGACAGTATATGCATGATCCTCGACATTGCCACTTGAAAACTATCTACAGATTTTTGAGGTATCTCAAATCTGCTTCTGACAAAGGTTTATTATTTGCACTACATGGTTATATGAGAGTTGAAGTTTTTTCCGACTCAGATTGGGCTGGTTCTATAGAGGATCGTCGTTTTACATCAGGTTACTGCTCATTTGTTGGAGGTAATCTTGTTACTTAGCGTAGTAACAAATAGTCTGTGGTGGCAAGATCTAGTGCCGAGACTGAATATCGAGCTATCGCCTTAGGTATATGTGAATTAATGTGGCTTCGAACTTTGCTAGAAGATCTGGGTGTTACAACTAAACGGCCTATGCAGTTATTTTGTGATAACAAGGCAACCATTAGTATCGCAAACGACCCAGTACATCACGATAGAACGAAGCACATTGAGATTGACAGACATTTCATCAAAGAGAAGTTAACTAGTGGTCTTATCTGCTTATCCTTTGTAAAATCAGAGCACCAGCTTGCTGATATTCTTACTGAGGGTCTTAGTAGTAAGATGTTTTATCCACTGTGTTTCAAGTTGGATATGCGAGACATCTATACACCAACTTGAGGGAGAGTGTTGGAAGACAGCATTATAACATGTGTTTCTTGTATTACATGTTTTCCTGATATAAAGGAAAACATGTTAAACATGTTTCCTTGTTTTCCTCTCCTTGTTTTATGCTAGAATTAGGTTATATCCTCTTGTATAAATGTAGCAATTCATGTAACAATTAATGTACTGAAATATAACAGAGTATCAATTTCTACACTCACTCACCATAGTACCATACACATTTCTCTGACCTAGAACTTTTCTTTCTATCTCTTTGATTATTTCTACCACCGTAGACTTGTCTCTAACTTAGAACTGGTATTTCCACTGTTTTGAGGTTAAACCGTTCATGGTAGAAAATTTTGGAGGCAACCATATCACACTCGAGTAATTTTGTCTTTTGTAGGGTTTGTAATTTGTAAAGTTGCCAAATTAATTTGTATGACATTAAATCAAGCAGCTGACAACACAACTTTACAACAACAAATACATAACCCTAAACTTATGTTTGATTACTTAGAAGTCATTTGGTATTCATTTCTGTATGATAGCGAAAGTTTTTTCTCATCATTGTTCCTTGGTTCTTTGCTGTTTGTAGAAACAAAAAACTGGGGGGAGAACAAAAGTTCTTCTGGAGACGGTTCCTGTGCACAAACTGGCAGATATATTTGTTGCTAGCTTTGAGATTAGCTTTGAAGAACAGCTTTCTATGCTGGATTCAGTTGATGTGAAAATTAGGCTTTCAAAAGCCACGGAGTTAGTTGATAGGCATTTACAGGTAAGTCATGGATTGATGTACCATTTATAACTAAATCAATTTTATTTGGCCTTTATGGACGAGTCATGTTTATATGTAACAGTCAATTCGTGTAGCAGAGAAGATTACGCAAAAGGTTGAGGGGCAGTTGTCCAAAACACAGAAAGAATTTCTTCTTCGTCAGCAGGTTTGCTTTCTTCATCAACTAGATATCTTCAGGAACTTAGATATAGGTGTATGTACGTGCCATGACAATGTTATCCGGGAATAAGAGTAAAATAGTCCTAAAGCTGAGATTTATGAGCTCCTATATTTTCTCGCACCTCCAACTTTAATTAGAATGAACTTGAAACATGGAAATGATTATTGTTCATTCTAGCCATACATATTGTAAAGTAATTAAATTCTAGACTTTATTCCCAATGTTTTCAACACGAAGAGATTTGCGAATCCGATTGTACGAGTTTACAGTGACTTGCTTGCAGCTGGAGTTTAGTTTGGGTTGTTTTATATCTGGGCTAGTTCTGAGAGAACTTAACTGTATCCGTAAGTGTAGTTACAGTAGTATTATCTGAATTCTGTTTTATCTGCTTACTCCTGTTTGGACATACTCTAGATGAGGGCTATCAAAGAAGAGCTTGGTGACAATGATGATGATGAGGATGATGTGGCTGCCCTAGAAAGGAAGATGCAAAGTGCAGGAATGCCTTCAAATATCTGGAAGCATGCACAAAGGGAATTAAGGTAATTACATTTTAAGCCAGAAACAGAGGTCCACAATATTTGAAGGACTTTTCTGGTAATGTCTTAGTGTGTGGAAACAACCATTTGGACAGCCTTCTAGAATGTGATAACTTGGCTGTTTGTTTCAGCTAAAAATAATTTTTGAAAATGTGATTATTGTTGAAACAATATGATGTAGGACGGGGTGGGAAAAAAGGATTAAGAGTACCTATATCCGCAGAGAATCGGCAAAGAAACACACAAAAGTACACAACTTTAATCTTAAATCAATAAATTCAATAATACCCAAAAATAATGAAGTATTACAATGCTTAAATACAAAACTCAATACTTGGGGGACCAAGTAAAAATCCTAATTTAAAAAGGAAACAATCTCCTAACTAAAATCTACTACTATAATAAACTCTCCTAATTGAAATCTACTACTGCAATTAAAACTCTCATAATGAAAAGCTATTACTATAATATCCTACTAAATAATTTCATTAATAACTCAACATTTATCTCTAAATAACAATACAAAATTAATAATAAACTTATTGAATTTCTTCTTCCGTACCGCATCATTCTCGTTGCCTTTGAAAAAAACTCGTCCTCAAGTTTTAAAATATCGTAGAATAATAAGTCACAGTCCGAGAAATGTCTTCCAACAAAACATTCGCGTCTGATGTTTTAATGACGACCACAATTTTTGGGAATAAGAATGACATAATATAGAAATTTGAAGTAGCTTGAGACTCGAATGTATCAACCGTAAAGAGAAAATAAACATGGCTGATCTCAACTTTATCTTCTTTAATATTCACATTTCTTCACTGCAAACCATCTCTAAATCTGCAAGTTATTCAACACACTTAACTTCCGCTTTATGTTTCCCACAAACATCAATAGGATAGAGTACTTGCTCGTCTTTATCATTATCAATTTCATATTGGTTATTGATACGTTTAAGTATTGTGAAATAGTCATCAATTTTCTTGTAAGAATTTACTTTGCAGGTCTCCTCTTGTGAACGCGTCGCTTTAGTTGAACAAACACGATTAGGATGAATATTTTTTTGTGTTTGAACAAAATATGGACGAACAAAGCATATGGTTATGTACTCGTAATGTGCCTTTAAATTTGCAAGACTTGTTTCAAAAAGTGCAAGCTTATCACATAATTTCCAATACTCGGCACTATACGGGACATAAGACCTTTTAAGTTACTCGCATATGACCAAAGTTTGATGCTCAAGTTGCTTTATCTTAGCCTAAAGAAAGTCTGAATTGTTAAACTTGGAAGACATTGTATATATGTAGAGGGGCTGAATTGAAAATTTCAAAAATTTTGGAAGTTAAATTGAAAACTCATGTGGGGGCTAAATTGAATATTTCAGAAACTTTAGGGCTGAATTGAAAGTTTTAGAAACTTTGGGGGCGGAATTGAAAATTTCAAAAAACTTAAGAGGCTGAATTATAAATTTCAAAAACTTGGGTACCAAACTGTAATTTGGCAGAACAACAGAAATTTGATGAACAATGCTGAACTATTTTTTTTGGAATAGATTGAGACTACGACTGACGAGGATTCCTGCTGCAGATCGTGCTTTCGTCTCGGAAAATTGTTATCGATTCTCTAGCGAACTTCGACAATTTGATGGAGGCCAGAAAATTAGGGTAGGAAGTAATTGGGTAGAAATCAAAAGATATTATGAATTTTGGCTCTGATACCATTATAATGTAGGACGGGGTGGGAAAGAAGGAATAAGAGTACCTATCTTCGCTGATAATCGGTAAAGAAGTACACATAAAAGCACATATAAAAGCACACAACTTTAATCTCAAATCAATATATTCAATAATCCCCAAAATAATGAAGTATTACAATGCTTAAATATAAAACACAATACTTGCGGATTAAGTAAAAATCCTAATTTAGAAAGGAAACAATCTCCTAACTAAAATCTGCTATTATAATAAACTCTCTTAATTGAAATCTACTACTACAATTAAAACTCTCATAATGAAAAGTTATTACTATAATATACTACTAAATAATTTTATTAATAACTCAATGTTATCTCTAAATAACAATACAAAATTAATAATAAATTTATTGAATTTCTTCTTTCGTACCGCATCACAATAACTGCTAATTATTGATTGCTGAAATAATCACGTAGTTCTTTTTTTAGCTGAAACCAATTGATGAAGATATATTAATAAAAGTAACTCTTTGAATTATTTCCATTGCTTAGATATATGATGAAAAATGGTTCTATCAATTATCATTGTTTAAGGGTAGTTAAGCAGAAAAAATAAGTTGAAACATACAGGCCCAATATCACTTGGGAAATTTAAGATGCGGAACAAGAATGGCAGTCTGATAATATGGACAAGGGTGAATATCAATAATCAATAATATATTCTGTAGTGTCATTAATTTGTGGGGATTAAATCAATATTTATAGAGACTCAAAACCCTAATATTACTTGGGGAACAAAAAAGAAGTAGACGAGTAAAATACTCTTACTAGATATTAAAAAACTAATCGCTATCAAATATCCTAAATTCCCCCTAATAAATTAATAAGTAATTACAATATTTATAGAAACTCAAAACCTTAATATTACTTGGGAAACAATAAAGAAGTAAACGATTAAATATTAAAAAACTACTCACTATCAAATGTCCTAAATTCCCCCTAATAAATATATAAGTAATTAATTACATCAATTTCTCTCGAATTAAACATAACAATTTTTTTCAAAATAAATTGAAATTTCTTATTGGTGACTGGTCTCATTCGTGGGGGTCATATGGCAAGGACAAAATCTTAATATGATTTTTTGACCAAATTACCTAATTAGCTTGTGCTAATAGGGGAGGGGTCTAAATTAAATTGACACACAAAATTGAAATCAAAAAAATATATGGTAGTTGGTCAAAGTCGAAATATATGTATGGGCATACTTTTTAATTTAGTTTATAAACTGGTGGGTCAACCCAAATTAACAAGAACTTTATGGGTTAGTTAACTACTTTAAATAATTTAGGTTGGTTAAAGTTTAGACCCATATTTTTTAATAGAAAAATAGACGCAAATTAGCTGGTTTTGACCCATTTTTTTCCTTTACCTCCATCACTTAATTACGGAGTTTATGGTCCAAACTAGTGTGTTATTGGCCTTAACATTATTCATTTATAACTGCATCTGAAGTAATATACATGGTTCTTTCTTCAGGACATTTGTTTGACCTTGGTTAAGATTTTACAAATTGCCTTCACTAGGCCAATTTGAATACGGTGGCCCATGTTAAGTAGCTTTAAAATTCTATTAGGAGTCTCAAAATTCAAATTGCCTTTGCTGGGCCAATCATCGGCAATGCATGCACCTTCAATTAAAAAATTTAGAGTATACAAATTTTAGAGTAAAAAAATTTCAAAGTATAAAAGTTTTAGAGAAAATTTTAGAGAGTACAAAAATATTAGATCCAGTAAAAATTTTAGAGTGTAAAGAAAATCGAGTGTAAAATTTTTTAGAGGGAGAAAGAATGTATAAAAAATAATTAGATAGCGAAGTCAAAGGAAGATAAAATATAAATATTAATATATTAAGTAATTTATTTCATTGGAACATACTAATAGTAAGGTTGAAATTTGAAAAATGGGTTGACTTATATTGGACCCATAACTATTTGGTTTCAACATATATAACCCATATTAAAAATAAGTTATAGTCCTGTTTGTCTCCACTTTTTCATTTTTAGCTTCTGCTTCTACTTCTGATTCTTTCTTTAAAAGTTGTTAGCTAGTGTTTGTTAAACTGATTCTGATTCTCCAAACTTTGTTAATGAGTGTTTGGCAAATAATCTGATAAGCTAGATTTTGGTATCAAAATATTAATTAATATATTTATTTGTACAAACATAAATTAATATTTAAAATATAAATCTTATATTATATAGTTAATTATGTATAAATATATTAATGTGTAATTTATTAATATATATTATGTTTATTTATTAAAAAATATATATAGATTTAAAATATAAATCTATATTAAATTATTTATAAATATATAATAATATGTAATTATTTATATATATATATATATATATATATAAACATATTATATATATTTACATATAAATTATATAAATATATAATTATTTATTGATATATATATATTATATTAGAAACTTTCTCCAACGGCCCATAAAAGCGGACCAACGACGGACCAGAGGTCGCGCCTCCCGCCCCGGCGGGGATTCCTTCACAAAACACCCGCCCCAGCGGGGCAAAAGAAAAAATACATCCGGAAAATACCCGTCCTCGCTGGGGCGGGGAGGCGCGACCTCTGGTCCGTCGTTGGTCCGCTTTTCTGGTCCGTTGGAGAAAGTTTCTATATGTTTATTTATTAATATATATATATTTAAAATATAAATCTTATAATAATATGTAATTATTTATTTATATATATCTACATTATATATAAAAATAATATTTATATATTAACATATACAAAAATGTAATATAAATATTATTACATTAATATAAATATTTATGTATATATTATATAATGTAGTATATATAAATAATATAATTTTATTCCATTAAGAGTTGAGAAGTTGATATGAGAAACACCTAAATAGGTGATTCTAGCTTCCAGTTCTTTTATGCTTTAAGGTACTTGTACTTGCTTCTAGCTTTTGGACCCAAAAGTTGAAACAAACACTACTCATGTAACTTCTCAGAAGTCAGAATAATCTAGAAGTTGTCATGAAAAAGCTGAAACAAACGGTGCTATATGGTTTTAGTTTTCAACAGAACCTTAACCATATTTTGTAAACTATAACCAAACCAAATCCATTATTTGTCAGGTCTACTGTGTGGGAATACCCCCAATATATTGTAATACATTAGGGGAAAAAACTTGGGTAATATATGTGTATACTTTGGAAACCCTTTTATCATGTATTGCATATTTTAATTTTGCTACTCTAAAAATGAAATACTTAGTAATTGACGAGTGAGAAATCAATTTACTCTTTTGGCTGGACATTTAGTATCTTTTTCACACCTAAAAAATGCTCTGACAAACTTCAAACCTCATACCACCAGCTCATTAAATCTACCGAGTGATATTTTCTTTTGATGGAATCTTTTGGGGACATTCCTTTAATTTCTACTCAAATTTCATGTATCAGGCGACTTAAAAAAATGCAGCCTCAGCAACCTGGATATAACAGTTCTCGCGTTTACCTGGAACTTCTAGCTGATTTACCATGGCAGACGGCCAATGATGAACATGAATTGAACTTAAAGGCTGCAAAAGAGCGTCTTGACAGTGACCATTATGGTTTAGTAAAGGTCAAGCAACGGATAATCGAATATCTGGCTGTTCGCAAGGTTGGCTAATTATCTAATCTGTGTTATTTGAATGTGTCCCTGATGTTACGAGTCTCATGACTCTTACATCTATGTTGATTTTAAATCAGAGTCTGTATTGCAGCTTAAACCAGATGCTAGAGGCCCAGTATTGTGCTTTGTTGGTCCACCAGGTGTTGGAAAGACATCTTTGGCATCATCTATTGCATCTGCTCTGGGCAGGAAATTTGTACGCATATCCCTTGGTGGTGTGAAGGATGAGGCTGATATTAGAGGGCATAGGAGGACATACATAGGAAGCATGCCTGGTCGTCTCATTGATGGATTGAAGGTAATAAGTTGTTTTAATGATAGATCCTTGCGTTAGATTGACAGTAAATCAAATGATGTATTTTATTATCGTTGTGTGCTTGCACAATAATCTTGACTTTTCTTTTTCCTTCTTTTTTAATTTTTTTAATAAATAAAGTTGTCCGAGTGCAAACTATGATAGCATAAAGATGGTTAGGATGGGTATTAAGTGGGCATCCTATCTCCATGCATGTAGGTAGCCTTATGACGGAGTAGGAACGAAGTATCATTTGTCTTGATGCCTGCTAGTTTACGAATCCATCCATTTTTTAAGTTGCAAAATATAGCCCTGTTTTTCAAACGCACGCGGTGCACATCTTTGTACAAGAAGTCCTTTAAATTTTTTTAAAGCCTGTTTGGATTATTTACTTTATAACTTCTTGAGTCTGGTAAGAGTTGGTGGAGTTTAGATGTTGTTTACAAAAATAATGCAGAACACTGGCTCCCAACTATTGCTGCTTCACACAACTTTCTTCCCTTATTCTGCTTGGATATACAGTGTGTGCATGGGCTTTTCTATTTGTTAATGGGATTGTCTATCACTATCAGTTATTTCCCTGCATTCTTGGGATCCTATTTATAATCATGAGTTTCAAGCATAGTGCTGACTATCTGTTCAATCAATTCATGTGAGCATCTGGCAAGATCAACTTCTCAGTTTCTGCATCTTATGATATAAAAGTAAGATTTCATTATGGATTTCCCATATTAAGGCCTGATTATAAGACAACTGTCTTCATGTTCCCTGATTGGCTACCGTATGCCATGAGTCGGGTCTGCCTAAGATTTGTATAAAATTAACCTGGTTGGATGATAATAATGTTTATTTATCTGTAACATATTTTCATTGGATGACACCCAACTTAGAATGTTTAGAAAATTGAATCCATAGCTAAACATCTGGTTGAGGTTAGAATTGATGGTCTTCTGGATGTATTCAGATGCCCTGAGTCCTTCATGTTACTGCAAATACATCTATATCTCTAGATGTAGATTCTAGATCTAGTGTTTGGCTTTTAGTAAGTGATATGATGATTTTTTTTGTGGTTGGGACTAAAATGCTCTTCTTTGATTGACTTTCAGAGAGTAGGTGTTTGCAATCCAGTTATGCTGCTCGATGAGATTGACAAGACTGGTTCTGATGTTCGCGGAGATCCAGCTTCAGCTCTGCTGGAGGTTCTTGACCCTGAACAGAACAAAACATTTAATGATCAGTATCCTATTCTTTAGGTTATTTTGACTCCCAAATTTTTTTTTTTTAGTTTTCACGCCACGATTATGAATTTGATCATCTATATCTTATCCTCAACTAATTGCATTAAAGAGCTGGGCTAAATATATATTTTCCCTCTGATTGTAAAAAAAATGGTCCTCTTTTTGTTGAGTTATTTATTTATTTTATTTTATTTTACATTATTTATTTTTCCGAATATTAAAGATTTGCATAAGACACACTTCTACGTAATTCTTTTGAATGGTTTATTCAATGTTAAACTGTACCAACAAATCTTTATTATGGAGGAAGAAAAACATTGATATAATTATGTCCAAGTATGTCCTATGTAAACCTTAATATTCGCAAATAATAATAAAAAAATCAACAAAAGGATAATAGTCTTTTTCTGGACAAAGGTTGTATTTTTTATTTTTGTCAGAATGTAGGTATATTTCTACTACCATGTAGACTTGATAGTCTCTGTTAATCGGATTTTATTGTAGTTGTGTTTTAAGTGCTATATGGCTCATATCTTCGGTGTTTGGATCATCACTTTCTATTTATTGCTGTTGAAAATGTAATTCGACAAATTCACATATTAAAATTAAAGTTGTCCTGCGGTTCTTGGATCCTTAATTACCATCTTGTTCATCATCCTGCTTTTGCCATGTATTATCATGGGGTACAATTCTGACAATTTGGTTCTGCACAGGTTATTTGAATCTGACATTTTATGTAAGAGTACATAACCAGTTCAAGTATATGTTAGTACTATGCGCTAGTTGTGCAACGTGAAATTACTTCTGATTGGTCGATATACAGATTAAGTACTGTGATTTGTTTACTAGCTTATTCCTGTAAATACATTCAAAGTGATTCCTTAATTCAAGTTTGATAGCTATTTAAATGTTCCGTATGACCTCTCAAAGGTGATCTTTGTGGCGACTGCAAATAGGGCACAACCTATCCCTCCACCACTCTTGGATAGGATGGAAGTCATCGAACTGCCTGGTTATACTCCTGAAGAAAAGCTTAGAATTGCGATGCGACATTTAATTCCAAGAGTTTTGGATCAGCATGGCTTGAGTTCCGAATTTCTTCAAATTCCTGAGGTATTGAATTATATATTTTTATCTACTTTGATAAGTGAAAAGTTGATTATTTTATAGTAACAGTTAAATGAAGTATGATGAATGGAGATAAACTTCCAGAATCCTTAAAACTTTGATTTATGCATTAAAAGAAGGTATATTAACTATAGAATTAATGAACTACTCTGTATTAAAGTCTCTATATCTGATCTTTTAGATGATTAAACTTTCTCTTTAATCAATGATTCCACGCTTCTAGCTCATGATGGTTAGTTAGAATTCTAATATAGTTGGTTGGCTGTTAACAGTAATTCTTTGTTACGCTTTGGAAACTGTAAAGTTTAGCAAGCACCGTATTCTTGATTTCTTACTACTACTAGTACGAAATGGTTTTGAATTACTCGCAGAGGTCCGATATTATCCTGTTCTTTCCCATATTAGGGTAGTGCGAACTCAGTTACCTCGCTTGTATTGGCTTCGTTTAATGACAATTTTTTTGCATTTATATAATTTAATGAGCAGAAATTCCAGCTTGCACAGGAGGATCTGATTTTATCTCTTCATTTAGTTCCGACTTTATGACCTTGAGTGGTGTTTTAACGAGCTAAAGTCTCAACAGATTACAGAATCAGCCTCCTTTTGCCTATCCTTGTTCCCCTTTTCAGTTTGGTTGTATTTTACTAATTAAAATTGTATGAACATACTTTTTGGAAAATGATAAGGAACACAACGTGTTTTTTACATTGACTTATGCTGCATATTAATCCCCTAGGTCTGATTAATCCCCGCCTAGGCGCTAGGCGGTTCTCTACCGCTTTTATTTTGCTAAGAGCTTAGGCCACCGCTTAGGCAGAATCAGACCTCTACTTTGAAGTTCTACAATAGGCAAATGAATTTATGAAACCTTAACAAACTGTTTTTTTGGTAATGTTTTATGTAAAATTTAAAAAAATTACATATACTATATGTTTTGTATAGTATAATAAGTATATACAATAGAAAAATAAATAAATGAGATCGCCTAAGAAAACGCCTAGTCCGCCTAAGAAACTGCGTAGGTGCTTGGCGTCCCCTCCGCTGCCTAGGTCCGCCTAACGAAGAACACTGCATATTCCGGCCAGAAACAATGGCAGCCGGTAATTTTATTCTAATTCATGGACCTAGAGATATGCATCATTTTCATTTTACAATTAGATGTTAGGTGAATGAAGAGTTAATCAGCAGTATTGAGGTTTAAGGCATAATCCATATCAAGGAAGATATGTTGTTGTCATATTGCTGGAACTCCATTGAAATAAGGCAAGCTGTAAGGTTTGTGAACTGTTTGATGAAGGAACCAATAAAATTTGCGTAAAGCTAAGGAGGGTCATGCCAAGGGAGTCTTTAAGCTTTTATTGTTCTTTTCTGTTGCCTTTTTCCTTTCAAGTAGTATTTAGATTCGTACAAAATAGAAAGATGAAACACATCATGGGTCTTAACTCCTAAGTAGGGAGAGGTATTTATATAGCTCAGAAATTGGCACCAGGAAACTCTCCCTAGAGGTTACATGGCTCAACTTGTAGGTTTTGAGGTGAAACATGTTGTGATGTTGATCTCCAAATTTACGCATGATAGATTCAGTTACAATCATCTTATGAAGTGACTAATGTCTTCTGTTGTGGTAGGATATGGTGAAACTCATCATTCAGAGATACACAAGAGAAGCTGGTGTTCGGAGTCTGGAGAGGAATCTATCATCTTTAGCTCGAGCAGCTGCAGTAAGAGTTGCAGAGCAAGAACATGTTCTTCCAACTGGCAAAGATATACACCAACTTTCTTCACCGATGCTGGAAAGTAGACTTGCTGATGGTGCTGATGTAGAAATGGAAGTAATTTCAATGGGTGACAATCATGAGATATCAAACGAATTCAGGGTTACTTCTCCTTTGATTGTTGACGAACCTATGATGGAAAAAGTATTAGGGGTAATAAATTTAATCTTTCAGTTACAATGCTTCACGTTACTTGTGAGAATATGGGGCTGTTTGTCATATGCTGCTAAAGATGTTTGGTATTGGTTCACATATAATTGTTGGAAAAGTTATCCAGTCCTTAGATCCATCAATATTCTTGTATACCTTTTCTATGCTCTTTCTCGTTATGCTTAGCAAACCTGAAGTTTAGTTTACTTACACTTTGAATGCAGCCTCCAAGGTATGATGACAAAGAAACTGCGGAGAGGGTTGCAGCCCCTGGGATATCTGTTGGACTGGTGTGGACTGCGTTTGGTGGAGAGGTTCAGTTTGTTGAGGCTACATCAATGGTTGGAAAGGGTGATCTGCATCTCACGGGGCAACTTGGTGATGTTATTAAAGAATCAGCACAGATAGCTCTGACTTGGGTAATTATTTCATTTTCTATGTTTGTTCTGCATACCAAATAAATGCATAGTGAAAATTTATTCTACAATTTCCCTTGTGAGCTTAGTGTTCAAGTTTTCTTGAAATTTACTGATTCTCTAGGATTTTCTTGACTCAGGTAAGAGCAAGGGCAGCTGACCTTAAGTTGACTGCTGCTGAAGAAACTAATCTGCTGGATGGGCGGGATGTTCACATACATTTTCCTGCTGGTGCAATACCTAAGGATGGACCCTCAGCAGGTGTGACTCTCGTAACTGCACTGGTGTCACTGTTCAGTCAGAGAAGAGTAAGAGCAGATACAGCCATGACAGGGGAGATGACTCTGCGAGGTCTAGTATTACCTGTTGGTGGTGTTAAGGATAAGGTGTGTGCTTCTGACTCATTCTGTTGACTATTCTTTTATTGCTACACAAAAAGAATCATCTGTACTGCATTGTGCCTTTACACTTTAGGTTCTATGTATTTTTTGCAACATCGAACTCTTTTTAAGTTCTTACTCGTCTCCAATCCTCATCCTGAAAATGAATTTATTAAGATCTATAAAAAATAAATATGAAAACATGAATTCATAAGGAAAAAATTATCAGGGACGGAGCTACCATAAAGGGTGGGGGAGCATTGTCCCTCTTTTTCTAAACCCCTATTTTCCTTTGTAAATTTTCAATAAGGTACCCCAGTTATAAGTTATGATACATTTAATTTATAAAATAGTTAAAATAAGTAACTCAATTTATATATACCAAAGCATAAGTACCCTAGTTTTCCCAAAACAAAAAGGTAACAACCAACATCCTCGACAAAAAAAAAACCCTTTCCCTGAAAATTGCTGAGGCCCCCCCCCTAATTTTCTGAGTGCAATTGGTTGTATATTCAGTTTGAACTGACATCCGGGCTTATATATCAAGTTTGGTTAAAGCCATTCGATTTGTATCAGGACACAATTTGAGACTCTTGTCAAGAACACCTTTTTATCTGAAGGTTGATATTTAAACTCTTAGATGCACACATGTACAGGTTTTGGCAGCACACCGCTCTGGCATAAAGAGAGTTATCTTGCCAGAGAGGAACTTGAAGGATCTAGTTGAAGTACCATCAGCTGTTCTAGCAGGCATGGAGGTAATTATTTTCCCATTTCTGGATAAGGTGTTTTTCAACTTTGTTTTTGTGTGCGCGCAAAACTGAATGTTTCATGGTCAGTTTTTTGAGTTTATATGTAGTATTTTATTGAGACTCTTGGATTTGCATGCATTATCATGTTTTATTATGGCCTGTTATTCTTGATTTTGGAAGAGATCCATTTAAGATTTTTTACAAAGTTGCTCATTAAAAAAATAAAATAAAAGAATACACAAAAACAAAGACGTGATCCCAATAGTGGGACTACGAATTCTGAAGTCACTCAACATATGTTCCTTCACCTTGGAGAACGAGGGAATATAAAATATTCAGAATTTTTTATGAATACATTGCAATTCAACTCCAGTAAAATGGTCAAACATTCATTCAATGATTCCTTGTCATATTTATCTGAGTAGATGTTTCTGGTGCATGGTACCCATATTTGGTTTCAATTTATCTTTTGAAATATATCAGTGCCCAAATCTTATAGGGTTCAATTGCAATTGCCTTGTTAATGTGTTATTCTATCAGATACTACTCGCCAAGCGAATGGAAGATGTACTGGACCATGCTTTTGAAGGCGGTTGCCCTTGGAGGCTGAGCTCAAAGTTATGACACAAAGCCCTGGGCCTGAATATGTAACAAACCTCCTGTGATTGTGTTGTTTAGTTAATCCACTTGGGTCATTCAGTAGCTGGAGGTGGCTATCGATATCAAAGAGCAGTTGAACTTTTGACATGATTAACTAATCATACGGACAGTTATTGACAAATCATTTTAAATTATCCCACAAAATATTGCTATGTATTTGTTATTGGTTACGAGGTTAGTTGATGTATTGTATTGTCATGTGTTAGTAATGATATGTTTGTGTATTGAAACAGTACTTTGATGGGGGAGTGCCTTGGAAAGACCAATAACATAAAGTCCCCCGCTCCCCCCTCCCCCCCTCCCCCCCCTCCCCCTCTCCCGGATATTCTACCTAGATTCCCTTCTTAATCCCTCAATCAAGTTTCTTCTGAGAATGTATTAGTATAGATTTCTCAAAATAATTAAATAAATAAATAAAAAGCCTCAAAGCACTTACCACCTAACTATGTTGTCTCTAGCCTAATGAGGCCCACCTTTCTTAAACACTATAAAGTAATTTATATAATTTTTAAAAATAACAAAAATTAATTGTCATAATGCATTGTGTCATAACACAACAATTTTCAATGTGAAATGTGTTTCGGTCATCAAATAAATTTAAGCTACAATGGGCAAGCAAAAAAACAATTTTAATCTACAAAAGAGTTTTGGTTGTGAAGCCTCTCTCTCGTTTAATATCAGAGCCAGGTTTCAATACTGTAGGTTATGGCACCACGCTTCCGCTGCGCCACTCTGATTTCTTGTATTATTGATTGCAAACATATTTTTATTATTAGTAATGTTAGGGATCTGAATTTTTTGTTTTCAGCTGACATGTCATTGAATATTTTAATAATAATTTATGACATAACAAATCATGAGATCTACCTAACTAATATTATGGTGATAAATTATTTGAGACACTTTTTGAGACAAAATTTGAGATCACTAACATCACCCTTTTATTATTCAATTTAGATGCGTTTGCCTCTTATTGAAATTTATGGGTTATACATAGTGTAATGGCTATGTATAAATCCTTTTTGTAATGGATGTTCTGTACTTGGATGTTTCATGATGTTCTAATTGAAAGGTTTGTTTCTTTTTAGTTATACCCACATGTATTGATGTAGAACAAAGTGTTACAAGAAAGCTAGGTTTGTCTTATTTCCTTTGAATAAAAAAGCTTGCTCTTAGGTCTGAAGCATGGTTTTAAAATCCAGACTGGACTGGCGGTCCGATCGATAAAAATTGGAACCGGTTCATCTTCTGGTCCAATTTGGACCAATTAACTGATTTTGGTCAAAACCCTGGAACCGGTGGTCCAACCGGTAAACCCGGTTAATTGACCAGGTGACCCGATTTTTTTTTATCAAAAAAATTTTAATATTAAAATTAACCACTTTTATTAATATTCTTACTCATCTTTATTTTGTTTTAGTTCATAAAAATGTGATTTTTTAAAATTTTATTAATTACTAATAATATATATTTTTATATATTAATGACGTCACTGGTTCAATAACGGTTCGATCACTGGTTGAACCTGTGACGCCTCCAAATTTAGACACTCGTATCTCGAATTCGGTGCATCACGATCTAATACTTGTGACACCCCCAAATCTGGGTACTTCGTTTCCACAAGATTTAGTGTTCACTTTCTAAATAAAACATGCATCTACCCCATAATAAATAATTGCAAAGTAGATTACAACCTTCATAATTACTTAAAAATAAAAATCATCTTCCTTATAAAAGGATTATAACCTTGTCCAAAATAAATCACAGGGTTATCTAACCTTAACATAACAAATAAATGCGGAAATAAAATATTATGAACTAAGTCTTATTACAATCAAAATTGAAGACAACAAGTCTTCACTTGCTCATCTTTTCTTTCCCTTTACTTGTTGACAGTACGTCAACATTCTCGGCTTTAACTGCAAGGGGTTATAAAATGTGCAAGAGTGAGCAAACAAAAGCTCACTTGAAATATAACAATGATATGACATAACTGAATAACTTCAAAAAGGGTTTGAATAACTTTACTTTCGTCAAAATAAAGAATTGAATAATAATTCTTTCATCATATTTAAAATTCGAATATAGAATTTATCTGAGGGTCATACGACCTTGAACTATGTCCTAGGTTATAAATATTTCTATTTAAAATCTTTAACAGTCATTGAGACTATGGACCTTTAACTCGTACTTAGGGGGATCAGCCCTTCGTACCATGTATTGTGCACAAACATTCAACGCTTTCGCGTAGTAACCTCCCCTAATAAATAGGGTTGTTCATCTCAGTATTTGAATACAAGTCCGCACTAAAGAAAGTTTTGTTTGGATAAGCTTAAAGAAATTTAGAGTTTCAACTATCATCAACTAAGGAGTAGTTGAATTGACTCACAATATTTTATCAGTTCAATAATATAAGAACTATGAACCAATTGTAAGATATAACAATAGACTTCATAATGAGTAGACATGCTTTAGAAATAACTTAAAGCAATTGAAAGATTAAGTAGATCTTGCTTGAACAATTAAGTCAAGATCGCAATACTTCAATAATACTTCAATACTTGTGCATTACGAATATTAGAATACAACATAACTTGTACAATTCATAACAAGTTAAGAATCGGAAATAAACTTACATGTTATAATGAGCAAGGGTTAGAGAACTTGCACAATGAAAAGATTCAATGAGAAAGCTCGCATAAACGTAAAAGAAAGGTCTTAAGAAACTTGCTTAACGTAAAAGAATAAGGATTAGAAAACTTGCCTCAAGCGCAAGCTACACTTTATAATTACAAACTACTTCCACAATTACCCTACATATTACATTGTTTTTAGAATATCAATTAGTACACGATTGTTACGTTAACATCGTTGAACTTCTTACTTAAGTTCAACTCACAACGTGGTTTACAACATAAGTTGCTAACTAGCCACATACGTGAGTCTATACTCACAGCATACACTTCACAAGCTTATAACGCTTTAAACTATTAGGCGTACCTTATGAAAGTAATACACACGTACACATATATTATATTCATATAAGACTTCAAGTCATCTTAAACATATCAAAAGTATGTTATCTCATTGTTTATTACACTTAACAAGTCATCAATATACGTTAGCTAAACAAACACTGCACAAAAACTCAACGAAGCACAAAATAAAAATTCGGACAGCAAGTTGCCCTGCTGGGGCGGGTCCTCTCAGGATAAAAGCCCCGCTGGGGCAGGGCCCACTACTGGTGGGTTCCCCCAGCTCGCGAACAGCAGAGAAATAAGCCAAAGTCCAATTTTTCTCAACATGATGTACATGAAACTTAATGAAAATAAAATTTTAGACTCTTAACATGATTATAACATACAAAATCATTACAACACATAATCAAAACACAGTTTTCATGATTTTTGAAGAAAACAACATTCTTAAGCGTTCTTGACGAAATTTGCTACTGTGAATTCATTTTAAAATCAAATCATGAAATTCCAATTGTGTTAACTCTATTTCTTAACATATTAACATAATCCATGATCAATTTCAACAACAATTGACAAACACATACCAATTTTGATGATTTAAAGACTATTTTCAAAATAAGCTCACAGTAAATTATTATGAACATGATTTCTTCTTGTTCATCGTAATTACGTGGATTGAATTGCTAAAACAACTATATAACTCATATATAAGCATAAATATATATATATATATATATATATATATATACATCACATAAATACATCATGATCAAGTAATTTACAAAAAAAAAGATTATTATAGAGAAGTTCTTTTATGAAAAACATGGAATACGTAAAACACAATATAGAAAAGATTTAACATAGAGATTATACCCTTTCTAGCTTAGATTAAGAGGAAAAATGAAGATGATGATGGTGTGTTTGCTTCCTTTTATTTTCTCAAAGCGTTCTTCTTCTTCTTCTTCTCTCTTCTTCCTTTCCTCTCTATCTTTTCTCTGTTATTTCTTTTCTCTCTGTTTTGTTCTTTTTTTCTCTAACAGACTAACTTTTCTAAACTAACGTATATTATAGATATATAATATACATATAACATATATAACATATATATAACTTACAATATTAATGTAGCTAATAAGTATTATACTAATTACATATACTAAGTACTACTTAATTATGTAAGTTACAAAATTTTGAATTTAAAAAGCCCTAAGGCCATGTTTGGCAAAACAACATTATTTTTAAAACAGATTAATAGTAACTAAGGCCATGTTTGGTAAAACGGGTTTAAAACAAAAGTAAGGGTCTTGTTTGGTAAAATCAATTTAAAACATTTTTCAATTCTTTTAAAAGATCTTTTACCCCATAGTTTAAATGCTACACTTTATTTAATTAAATTGCAACATTCTAATTTAATTAAATACAAGCTAACATTTACTAATTAATTAAAATTTCACATAATACTAAATTGCTACACAATTGTAATTCACTTATTAATCATAATTCATGTAACAAATTAATAAATTATTATAAACACTTAGCACATAATATTGCTCTAATTTAATTATTCTCAATTAAATTAGAATTATACTACACCATTACTTACACATCAATTTAATTAATTTTATTGCACTTAATTAAATTACTCCACAACAATCACACAATTTATTTATTTAGCTCAATAAATAAATCAAATAAAATATTTATTTAATTCAATAAATATTTATAATTAATATATAAAATTCTCATTCGTTACAATCTTCCCTCCTTAAAAAGATTTTGTCCCCAAAATCACATAAAAAAAATCTCATCTGTTATATTCTTCCCCCCTTAAAAAGATTCTGTCCCCATAATCGATATATAAAGGGTTACACAAAGGCTAAGAAAATAATTGAGGATACGGTTTCCTCATTACATCTTCGAGTTCCCACATGGCTTCTTCAGCACTGTGGTTCCTTCAGATTACCTTAACAGAAGGTATCACTTTATTTCTAAGTACTTGTTCCTTCCTATCAACTATTTGAACAGGAACCCCTTCATAAGTTAAGTCTTTATCAAACTATAAAGGCTCGTATTCTATTACATGCTTGTAGTCATGTTTGTACGGTCGTAACACGGAAATATGGAATACGTTGTGTATATTGTCTAGCTCCGGAGGTAACGCCACCTCATAAGACACTTCGCCAACTTTTCGTAGTACCTCAAAAGGTCCAATAAATCGGGGGCTTAACTTCCCCTTCTTACCAAATCAAATCTTCCCCTTCCAGGGAGAAACCTTCAGGAAAATGAAGCTTCCCAGTAAAAATTCTCGATTCTGTCGATGTTGATCGGCATATTTCTTTTGTCTGTCTTGAGTAGCAACCAATCTTGTTCTGATCAGCTTCACGATTTCAGCAGTTTATTGTACCAGTTTCAGTCCCAACAGTTGACGTTCACCGACTTCATCCCAGCACAAAGGCGTTGTGCATTTCCTGCCGTATAACGCTTCGTAAGGCGGCATGCCAATACTCGCGTGATAACTATTGTTATAGGCGAACTCCACTAACGGTAGATGATCATCCCAGCTTCCCTTGAAGTCCATAATGCAAGCTCTCAGCATATCCTCTAGTGTCTGAATCGTTCTCTCGCTCTGGCCGTCAGTCTGAGGATGGTATGCCGTACTCATTTGCAATTACGTTCCCAGACATTCTTGTAATCGCTTCCAAAAATTTGACTTGAAATGCGAATCTCTGTCGGACACAATCGACACCGGAACACCGTGTCAAGAAATGATTTTCTTAACCTACAGCTTCACTAACTGATCCAATTTATACTTAATCCTTATCGGTAGAAAGTGGGCTGACTTTGTCAGTCAATCCACAATCACCCAAATCGCGTCGAAACCCTTCTGAGTGGCTGGAAGACCAACTACAAAATCCATCGTGATATGCTCCCACTTCCACTCTGGAATTTCCAACAGTTGTAGCAATCCGCTAGGTCTCTGGTGTTCTGCTTTGACTTTCTGGCACGTTAAGCATTTCGCAACGCATTCAGCAACGTCCCTCTTCATATTTGGCCACCAGAAATGGTGTTTGAGATCCTGGTACATCTTCGTACTTCCAGGGTGAATAGAATATCTCGAGCTATGAGATTCACTCAAAATCTCCTCTTTGACTTCTGGTACTGGCGGTACCCAGATTCTTCCTTTAAATCGTAGCAGACCTTTATTATTAATTTTGAACTTGATTTCTTCACCATCGTCTATTCTTTTCCGGATCGTCTCGCACTCCTCATCGTGAAGTTGTGCTTCTTTCACTTTGTCTACCAGAGTAGAACCAGTAGTTACTTGAAACAACTTCTCATCCGATTTCTTCGAAAACTTCACTTCCAGTTCCAATCTAGTCATCTGTTCTATTAACTGGTCCTGATCAGTTAACATATTCAGCTTCTCCCGACCTTTTTTGCTCAAGGCGTCGGCGACGACGTTAGCTTTACCCGAATGGTAAAGAATCTCGCAGTCGTAGTCTTTGATTAGTTCCAACCATCTCCTTTGGTGCATGTTTAAATCCTTTTGTGTAAAGATATACTCCAGACTCTTATGATCTGTGCATATCTCACACCTTTCTCCATATAAGTAGTGTGTCCATATCTTTAGAGCAAACACTACTGTCGCCAATTCTAAATCATGGGTCGGATACCCTTTCTCATAATTTTTCAGATGTATTGATGCATAGGCAATAACCTTGCCGCTCTGCATTAGCACGCAGCCTAATCCCTTATGTGAGGCATCACTATATACTACGAAATTTCTCGTACTATTCTGTAAAGACAATACAGGCGCAGTACTCAACCTCTTCTTCAGCTCCTGAAAACTTTCCTCACTCTTTTTCGTCCAAACAAACTTAACTATTTTACGAGTCAAATTCGTCAACGGAGTTGCGATTCTAGAAAAGTCTTGGATAAATCTTCGATAATAACCTGCCAATCCCAAGAAACTCTTCACTTCAGACGGCGTCTTCGGCTGATCCCAATTCATTACAGCTTCAACCTTCGACGGATCTATCGAAATCCCATCTTTGTCAATCACGTCGCCAAGAAATTGCACACGTTCATGTAATAAATTAGTAAATCATTATAAACACTTAGCACATAATATTGCTCTAATTTAATTATTCTTAATTAAATTAGAATTATGCTACACCATTACTTACACATCAATTTAATTAATTCTATTGCACTTAATTAAATTACTCCACAACAATCACACAATTTATTTATTTAGCTTAATAAATAAATCAAATAAAATATTTATTTAATTCAATAAATATTTACAATTAATATATAAAATTCTCATTCGTTACAATACTAATAACAAACTAAATCTCATGCAACGAAATAATAGAATAATTTACATTGACATAATATAAATATTATCGTCCCAAGGTCTCGTAACCGTTGTCGACGTTGGGAAAAAAATTTGCGGGTCGGGTCATAACCCGGATCTTTCATCTCTTCCTAAGTTATCTCTACCCTCACTCTTTTTATTGCGAAAAAAGGTTTTGAAGGGTTTTTTAGGAAAAGGCCAACATGTATCATGTCGACGATTTGAACGTTTTACAGAGTCGCCAGTTGGTAGATTTAAAATGATTGTACCAACTCAATCGAGTTTTGTTTGAAAGAGGCCCAATTGCTGGACACTGTCGAAACTTGATCTATAAAACTGAAGTTTTGAGCTCGGGGGCTTGGTTAAGTGTGGGGAAGGTGTTAGGCACCCCACAACTCCCGTGTAAACACGGTACCGTATCTTTTCAATATTTCCCTTTAAAAACTGAAGTGTGTGTTTGTATGCTGTTTGAAAATTGGGCCTGTGTTTGATTGATTAAAAGTAGTGCTTTGCTTTGTTGAACCTATATACGAAGGGTTTGATTTGATTTGCAACAAAATCTTTGATTTGTTTTGCAAAAGTGTTTGATTTGATTTACAAAAAGCTTTTCTTTTGATTGAATTGAAATGATGTTTTGAAAGCTGGTTATCAACCTCTTACGCTAACATAGGAATTAAAGTCTGTTGATACTTCCAATTTTATCTTTTTAGCCTTAAGGCTCAATTTGAATGGTGATTGTCGGGCTGCGAAGCATCCTCGACCACAGAAACAAATACAAGTGTCGGTCTCCTCATGGGCATCATAGCCATCAGAGGGACTCTTACACGACAAACCATATTTTCACTATGTTGAGACCTTAAATTCGGATAACCGTTTTAAGGTCTGTTGTATGTATATTTTTACAGAAAAACTGGTAGGGTACATCTGCAAAGCGGAGTTTGTCCATCGTGGGAATCAGATTCTGATCGATTGGATCATGAATCCCACTATTCCTAGGCTCACATATGAGTAGCCAATAAACCTGCACAGTTCAAATTTGTACAGAAATAGATATATATCCCAAATGTAGCCAGAACCAAGGATTCATTCAGTAAATCCTGGTTCGCACCTGGCCGAAGCGTCTCGTTCCCACTAGATAGCGATCTAAGGGACGCGAGGTTACTTTTGTGACTGAAAAAATGCCGATTCATATCAAATGAATATTTAAAGCATTAATTAAATAAAAAGCAAGTAAAGCAATATATATACACAATTATATATACAAAAATTGTAAAGGACGATGAGTTTTCACACCGGTGCCCGGACTGAAATTGAAATATATATATATATATATATATATATATATATATATATTGACAGAAAAATAGTCAACCAAGACTGGGAAGAGAACCCAGTGGTGGTGAAGGTTGCTTATATATGCATATTTATGTATAAAAATAGTAAAAAGGCCACAGAATAATCCAGACCGAACTGAAATGTAAATGTACAGAAAAGTAGTCAACCAGGGACTGGGAAGATAACCCAGTAATGGTGAAGGGTGTAAAAAATAGTATAAAGGCCACAGAATGATCAAGGCTGGACTGAAATGGAAATGTACATAACAATAGTCAACCAGGGACTGGGAAGATAACTCAGTAATGGTGAAGTGTGCAAAAACAGTATAAAGGCCACAGAATAATCCAGGCTGGATAGAAATATATAAATATATATATAGAGACAGAAACGTAGTCAACCAAGACTGGGAAGAGAACCCAGTGGTGGTGAAGGCTGCTTATATATGCATAAATATATATAAAAGCAGTAAATTACCTCGAATTTGACATCCGGGCTTGACATAATTGAAAAGTTAATATATATGCAGTTGAATAAACACAAAAAAAGCCAAACCCGAACAGGGATGATAACCCAGTCTGGCGAAGTTGCATAAAACGAAGGTGCTAGTGCACTGAAACTGTTAGAGCTGACGGATCGTCAATCCGAGTTGTAGAAATATTAAAAATTGAATTTATGTACAAAAATATATCAAATTTTGATGAAAACGGCCACGGAACTTAGTTCCGGGCATTTTGAGAAAACAAAACTTAACGTGCAAGTGTATAAAAGTACGAAGAAGTAAGAATAACTTTTGATCTTAAAAATACTTACAACGGACTGCTACACGGGCTTTTTACCAAATCGTAGGCTCTAAACGTCCAAATCTACCGGTTATTTTCTTATATGTGGTAGTATGTGGGTGTATCTACGTGTTAGAGTGAAAAAATTTGGGTTTGGAAGAGGTGAAAAAGTTAAAAAATCAAACAGGCAGAGGTTCGTTGCGTTTCAGAATTCTTTAAAATGAGGGGGGGTCACCTCATATATATAGGCCAGGGAGCCTCAACTCTACCTGCTGCTACTGCAGGTAGATGTGATGCTCCCCTGGTGGGTCCCACATGTCCGGTTGAGTCATCTTGAAGTACGTGCACTCCGAGCAACGCGAGATTGAAGTCTAAACTTTCTAACTTTTGATCGGAGCGTCCATTTGAGGCGTGCTATACCTTTTTGGAAAGCCCTTGCCGAGAGTGTCATAATGACATAGGATAAAACATTTTCTAGGTCCAAGAAGACGGGTTCATAACCAGGTCTTCAATTCCCCGCAGTTTATCCGTTAAGCTATTTTGCGCTATTTGCACTCGAAATCATCGTTATGGTTCGTTCTTACCTTGGTGGCATTAATTCAGCTAGAATTTGATCAAATCGGCTTAGGGTTGGTAAAATGACCATTTTGCCCCTCCCGAGGTTGCCCTTAGTGTCGGCATGGCCTTTGGTTGACTTTCGGGAGTAGTTTCCAAGACTTGGATACTTGCTTCTTCGACCCCCTTGTCAGTCCAGGGTTCATGCTCATGAGACCGACTATGATCCCTCATGGGATTAATCTCTGGTGTGGTAGGACGATCGATATCAGACTGGTTGGCCCATTTGATCATCTTCCTGGTGATCTGATGGTGGTAGACGACTAATTCTGCTAATTATTCGATTTGTTCCTTGATAGACTTTATTTCCTGTTCTATCAGGCACCTTCTTTCTGAGACCTCCCAACTGTCTGGGGTGCTGTTACTGGATGGAGTTGACTCTCCCACATAACGGAGGTACTTGGATCTTTCTCCACTTGTGGTGCTGATCATATTGACATTCTCTTCTTTATGTTGTGGGAGAGGGTTGTCCTGCACATGTGGTTGCTCAGGCATTGTGACCACAATCTCTCCATTATCAATCCAGTCTTGAATTTTGTGCTTGAGAGACCAACAATCTTGTGTGTCATAGCTTGAAGATCCAAAATGATAAGCACATTTCTTGCTTGGGTCGAAATTTCGTCCACCGGTATTGGTTGGTGGAAGGAGTTGTACAATCTTCTTCTGAGTTGTCAGAAGTTTGAATACGTTTTTGAGTGAATCCCTTAGAGGGGTGAAAGTTCTTCGACGCCTGACCTCCATATTTTTCGGGAATGGAGGGTTTGAGGGCTGTGCTGCAGCTTGGAAAGGGGTATAGTTCCTCCTTTGAATGGGCATACGATTTGACTCGCCCTTTAGATTTTGTCCTTGCAATACTAAGGATACTTCTTCATCTTTCTTCTTACCCTTTCGGGGATTACTCCCGTAATTTTTGGACTGGATATGTTCAGCAACAGCTTCGAGGGCGGTCAGATCTTTTATATTCCCGGACTTGAGCCCCATATTTGCTATTTCACCGTGTTTGATCATTTCAGAGAATGGTTTTCCTATGCCTGCTAAGACCCTCTCATAATATGGAGCTTCTTGGATGTCGATGAAGGTCATGACTATTTCAGATTCATTCATGGCTGGGGTGACTTGTGATGCAGCCCACCTCCATCGTTGGGCATACTCTCTGAATGATTCAGTGTTCTTTTTCTTGATCTTGGTTATTTGGTATCTGTCTGGAGCCAACTGAGATTGGAAGCTTTATTGACTGAGGAAGGCATGGGCTAGCTCTTCCCAGCTGTGAATCTTAGAGTTGTCCAGACGGGCATACCAGGCTCTGGCTTCTCCAGTCAAACTTTTTTAGAATAGTTGCATTCGAAGTTTCTCGTCCTCTGCATAGGATCCGAGTTCTCCAATGAATACTTTCAGATGTGTATAAGGGTCCCCCAATCCATCATATTTCTCGAAATCAGGAGTCCTAAATTTTTCAGGATAACGAGTCCCGGGGAAAATACAGAGGTCAGAGTAATTAACACTGCCGAATGCCCCAGTCCCTTTGATAGACCAGAGAGTTTCCTCCATTTGTTGTACTTTCTTCAGAATGTCACAAGCTTCCTGTTCTTTACTGAGGGTGGTGATTTCAGGGGTTTTGTTGGTTGTGTTCTGATTTTGTGATCCAAGAATCTGAGTCTCGGCCTTTTCGGTCTCTTGACTACCACTACTACCACCAGGTATTCCCGGTTCTGTGTGGGCTTGTGCTTGTTTCCCTTTAAGAGCCTTGCTTTGCTCTCTTAGAAAACCGACTAGTTCAGCTATCTGATTTCTTAGTCCTTCGAACTCCTCCCTAGAGACAAGGGTGGATTCTGTTTGAGCACTCGAAGCCATGTCCGTGGATGGACTTAGTGCTTCATTAGACTTATATCTAGTGATAGGACCAATTTTCACCTACACCAAAATGTAGGCGTGTCAATTTCCTGAGGTAGGTAGGGATAGAATGCATGTTATAATGTGGTTTTTAATTTTATCCTGCAAAACAGTGGTCAGTTGTTTTGATGACAGGATGACAAGAAATGATATTGACATTAAATTGAAAGAGGAAGGCATGAAGAAGCTTCTCGTCGGATTTGGTTATTCAGAGGCTGACCTATCTTAGGTTACTCTCGCGCAGCTTTTTTGCATGAAGATCCCCAGATTATCGCAATCTACTAGAGGGGAAATTAATCCGATCTTTCAACTGGAGTGAATCTGGGTGGTACATTTTCATGAGCCCCAGAGACTTAGCCGATCCCCAGAGACATTACTTATCACCGACGGGTTTTGCCTCCTTGTGAGAGGAATCACAACATATATTTACATACATCGTGCCTCACCGTTATGCATATGATGACAATTCGTGCGAAGCACTAAAATGGGTGCGAAGCACTAAAAAAGTAGGAAAGCATTCATTCACATTCATTCAATGTAAAGACGCAGCATTCACGCATTCATTAATGTGGAGACGCAGAATTCACGCATTCATAGTTTTGAAAGGGAAATGTTTGAAAATATTTGAAAGCGGCCTAAGCCCTCTACTGTCCCCAGCAGAGTCGCCACCTGTCGACGTCGAAAATAAATCCGCGGGTCGGGTCACAACCCGGATCTTTCATCTTTTCCTAAGTTATCTCTACCCTCACTCTTTTTATTGCGAAAAAAGGTTTTGAAGGGCCAACATGTATCATGTCGACGATTTGAACGTTTTACAGAGTCGCCAGTTGGTAGATTTGAAATGGTTGTACCAACTCAATCTAGTTTTGTTTGAAAGAGGCCCAATTGCTGGACACTGTCGAAACTTGATCTTTGAAACCGAAGTTTTGAGCTCGAGGGCTTGGTTAAGTGTGGGGAAGGTGTTAGGCACCCCACAACTCCCGTGTAAATATGGTACCGCATCTTTTCAATATTTTCCTTTAAAAACTGAAGTTTGTGTGTATGTTGTTTGAAAATTGGGCCTATGTTTGATTGATTGAAACTAGTGCTTTGCTTCGTTGAACCTATATACGAAGGGTTTGATTTGATTTGCAACAAAATCTTTGATTTGATTTGCAAAAAGCTTTTCTTTTAATTGAATTGAAATGATGTTTTGAAAGCTGGTTATCAACCCCTTACGCTAACATAGGAATTGAAGCCCGTTGATACTTCTAATTTTATCTTTTTAGCGTTAAGGCTCAATTTGAATGGTGATTGTTGGGTTGCGAAGCATCCTCGACCGCAGAAACAAATACAAGTGTCGGTCTCCTCATGGGCATGATAGCCATTGGAGGGACTCTGACACGACAAACTATATTTTCACTATGTTGAGACCTTAAATCCGGATAACCGTTTTGAGGTCTGTTGTATGTACATTTTTATAGAAAAACTGGCAGGGTACATCTGCAAAGAGGAGTTTGTCCATCGTGGGAATCAGATTCTGATCGATTGGATCATGAATCCCACGATTCCTAGGCTCATATATGAGTAGCCAATAAACCTGCACAATTCAAATTTGTATAGAAATAGATATATATCCCAAATGTTGCCAGAACCAAGGATTCATTCAATAAATCCTGGTTCGCACCTGGTCAAAGCGTCTCGTTCCCACTAGATAGTGATCTAAGGGACACGAGGTTGCTTTTGTGAATGAAAAATGCCGATTTATATCAAATGAATATTTAAAGCATCAATTTAATAAAAAGCAAGTAAAGCAATATATATACACAATTATATATACAAAAGCTGTAAAGGGCGATGGGTTTTCACACCGGTGCCCGGACTGGAATTAAAATATATATATATATATATATATATATATATATTGACAGAAAGTAGTCAACCAAGACTGGGAAGAGAACCCAGTGGTGGTGAAGGCTGCTTATATATGCATATTTATATATAAAAGCTGTAAAAAGGCCATAGAATAATCCAGGCCGAACTGAAATATAAATGTATAGAAAAGTAGTCAACCAGGGACTGGGAAGATAACCCAGTAATGGTGAAGGGTGCAAAAATCAGTATAAAGACCACAGAATGATCCAGGCCGGATTGAAATGGAAATGTACATAAAAATAGTCAACCAGGGACTGGGAAGATAACCCAGTAATGGTGAAGTGTGCAAAAACTGTATAAAGGCCACAGAATAATCCAGGTCGGACAGAAATATATAAATGTATATATAGAGACAGAAACGTAGTCAACCAAGACTGGAAAGAGAACCTAGTGGTGGTGAAGGCTGCTTATATATGCATAAATATATATAAAAGTAGTAAACTGTGACGCCCCCCAAAATAGGTTCAATACCAACCATTTTGAGTCGCCAAATACATGGTACAAAATTCCAAATACAAATCTTTTATAACAAAAGGTTGTGAGAAATACGACCATACAACTGTGAGTGTCAATACAGACGTATATAATACGAAATATAAACACTCAAATTCAGTCCTCACTAATTACAATTATTATCACACTTTACAAAAATAGTGAGGACTACTACTGCTCTACTCTGACCATCACACTGTTCCCCGACTAGTTCCCGCAACATTCTCATTCCTTGAAGAGGACAATAGATAAAAAGAGTGAGCTCAACTAGCCCAGTAAAGAATATTATGACTAAGATAATGAAAAATAAATTATCGTTAGCCTTCAATAAATCAGATAAAATATTATGTACAATAAGTTTTAGATCAATATTCGCAGCAGAAATAACAATTCATTAGAAGATTTAAGTAAAGAATGAAGTCTACTATCTTCTATAATTTAAAAGTCCATTATCAATATTTTATCCCTGTAACATCAATCAATATACATCTTGAATCAAATATTCATCTTTGCACTACGGGCCAAAAATATTCATTTGTATCACCAGTTGGTCATGTTGATCTCAACACCTGCCCATCTTTGCAGTACGGGCCAAAGATATTCATCTGGTAATCATTCATATTTGCTCTACAGGCCAAAGATATTCAGTTATATCACCAATTAGGACTGAGAATGATGAAAAATAATATAAATAACGAATCCAGTGAGATAAGGGACAAACATTAGGGATTCATAATTTAGTTTATCCAAGTTCAAGAATACTCCATAATAATCAATTGTGGAGCAAAATTCAAGAATGAAGTTCAAAACATAGATACAATCAAAAATAGTAACCATAACAGACAACTTGGACAAATAAAAAAAAATTTAATTTTTTTGTGAATAGTGCCGTATACGTGAATAGTGCCGTATACGTGAATAGTATCGTATACGTGAATAGTGCCGTATACGTGAATAGTATCGTATACGTGAATAGTAACCTCGACATGAAAAGGTAAAAATTTCATAATAAAATTCATACCAACATTCCAATGAAATGATACTAGATGAAACACAAAATTCGAAGAATTTATGATCATTTCAAGAATTATAGAAGCAATACTTACTGTAGTAAGTTTTAATTTGGGTATATGAAATGAAATATTATTGCTTTCATAATATGGAATATGAAAGAAAATAATATTCTTTATGAATATTGAAAGAAAGTAACATTATTTACGAGAAAAATAATATCCCTTACCTTAAAAGGAGAGTATTTCTGACTGGTATTGCGGGGATATTCTTGAAGAAAACTTATACTATTTTCTACACTCAAAGCTTTCTTAAACTCAAAAGAAATACGCTCAATATTATAGAAGAAGAATTTTCTGATTATGGTGTGATTTTCATTTCTAAACTAAGCATCCTATTTATAGGAGAATGGCAGGGCACTATTTGAATAAAAATCACGGGTGCACAGAAGAAAAATTTCACAGGCGAAATTCGACGAGAAATCTGATTTTTACTATTCATTATTGTGCAATAAAATATTCTAATAAAACGAAAACTTTGAATAAAATATAATATATTCTATTTATATATATATATATATATACATATATATATATATATATGCCCCTCACCCCACGGCACTTACTAATATATATATATATATATATATATATATATAATATACTCCCTCTTTCCTACGGCATCACTATATATATAAAATTGAGATAACTTTTTATCGATAATTTTAAAAAATTGAGTAAATGGGGGTCCATATAATAAGCCAAATTTACAACAAATACTTCATAAAAAACCCCTCTATTTATCTCAATTCACTTGGCTTCACCAAACACATATTTTTTTTAATAACAATTAATCATCATTAATATTATAACTCACAATATTAACAACCAGATCATTCTCAGGAAAGAGGGGGCTTTCCGGTAACGGCTTTTCCTTATTGGCGCGCAATTAAATAACCTAACCCCTTTCCTCGACAGAATTTTATAGACATTGTCAATAATGCAAATAATAATATGAATAAGTGTGTCGTCTCAATTATTGTTTTAATAATATAAAATATTGTACAGATGATACTGTGACAATAATTAAATCAATAATATGAGATACTATACATCAACTACTGTGGCAATAATTAAATAAAACTGAGTGACTTCTCACGTAAGTATCAATAATCAAAGATACTGTACAATACCGTGTGCTACTGTGCAATGACATGTATTACTGTTCTTTTATCACCGGGTATTTCAACAATTTTAACGGTAAAATTTTTGCCGTTATTTATAGAAAACTTATTCTTGTCGTTTTCTTCATCCGATAATTTTTTGTTATGGGGCCCACAAATGATTGCGTCGTCGTACGAATATTCCCCTGTAAAAAGAATATTCCCCGACCAAACGAATATTCTCCGACACAATGAATATTTTATGACCACTTACTTACTTTGCAAAATTTGCACATTTCACCCATAACTAAAGCATTATATCAAATCAACACCTTACTATTTCAAAATAATATATAGAAGAAATTCAATTTTATTCATAAAAGTTGGGGTCTTACATAAACTACCTTGGATTTGACATCCGGGCTTGACATAATTGAAAAGTTAGTATATATGTAGTTGAATAAACACAAAAAAAAGCCAAACCTGGACTGGGAAGATAACCCAGTCCGGCGAAGTTGCTTAAAACGAAGGTGCTAGTGCACTGAAACTGTTAAAGCTGACGGATCGTCAATCCGAGTTGTAGAAATGCCAGAAATTGAGTTTATGTACAAAAATGTATCAAAGTTTGACGAAAACGGCCACGGAACTAAGTTCCACGCCTTTTTAGAAAATGAAACTTAACGTTCAAGTGTATAAAAGTACGAAGAAGTAAGAATAACTTTCTGATCGTAAAAATACTTACAACGGGCTGCTATACGGGCTTTTTGCCAAATCGTAGGCTCTAAACGTCCAAATCTACCGATTCTTTTCTGATATGTGGTAGTTTGTGGGTGTATCTACATGTTAGAGTGAAAAAATTTGGGTTTGGAAGAGGTGAAAAAGTCAAAAAATCAAACAGGCATAGGTTCACTGCGTTTCAGAATTCTTGAAAATGAGGGGGAGGGTCACCTCATATATATAGGCCAGGGAGCCTCAGCTCTACCTGCTGCTGCCGTAGGTAGAGGTGTGGCTCCCTTGGTGGGGCCCACGTGTCCGGTTGAGTCGTCTTGAAGTACCTACACTCCGAGCAACGCGAGGTCGAAGTCAAAACTTTCTAACTTTTGATCGGAGCGTCCGTTTGAGGCGTGCTATACCTTTTCGGAAAGCCCTCACCGAGAGTGTCACAATGACATAGGACAAAACATTTTTTTGGTCCAAGAAGATGGGTTCATAACCATGTCTTCGATTCCCCGTAGTTTATCCGTTGAGCTGTCTTGCGCTGTTTGCACTCGGGTGTTAGAGTTTATGCCCTAGAGGCTAATTCTTTGATGTAATTGCTTAAACATTTTTGATATTATATTTGATTGAATAAATGAATTATTTTATTATGGTTTTATTTACTGCGTTATATAAATGTTAACATAATAAAAGTTCTTAGAATAGTGATACAAATTATATGGCTTCAAGTATGTGACTTGAACATGAGATCATATAATTACAATTAGTATCATTACTCTTAAATGTCCCTAGTCGAGTATCATTGTTAATGGGACAACAATGATACATTGAGACTAGTATGTGGATTGACTGATGGCCAAATCTCATTGGTCATAAATATATGAGATATTGAGTCAATGCATAGGTACATGTTAGAGAACAATGTACTGGACAGACCCACCATGAGAATTCTACGTGGAGCATTATGCAAAGTGTCATAAGCAATTCTCATAGTGACAATGATGTAATGATCCTCCGACCTGAAATCACTATATTACTACACGAGAATTTATATACTTTGATATCATCAAAGGCCACCTTTAATAGGGTGGACGATAAAGGTGATTATTGGGTACATCATGAATCGTGTGAGGAATATGAGTGATCTAGATGGAATTTAACCCTCCTATATATTAGGGGTGATATCCATCGGCCTCTTGATTGAGTAGGACTATGAAATGCATGGCCATGCTCAAATAGTGATTTGTTTCATATAGTCTACTCATCGATCAAGAAAACTCAGATTAAATTATGAAAAGGATGACACATTCCATGCCTCGAGTTTAATCTAGGATGTCAAGGTTAAAAGGATTAAATTACATTGAAACATTGGTCACGAAAAGGTTGTATCGAATCACCGATCTTATTATTATTTGGGTAGCAGTGATGCTTTACTAGATGCCGCTCACTGTTTATAATTTTATAATATGATTTTAAAATTATTGCCAACATAATAATAACCTATAAGGTCACACACTTAGAACGTAATTAAAAGGGAATTAATTTAAATTGTATGGATTTAAATATATCAATATGATTTATAGTATTTAAATTACGAATTTAAATTAATAGGATAATTTGTATATATATATATATGTATATTAATTAAGTAAGACTTAATTAAGATATAATATATATATATAAATTTAGATTTTATTTTTCTAATTGGATTAGGTTTTGGTTAATTCCTTTAACTGCTATATATATGATATATCAGCCGTTTAGGGTATTATCGATATCAAAACCCTAGTCGCACTTAGAGAGAGACTAAAGAGAAAATTTTTGAAAGTCCAGATCCTTGGCGGCTAGTACCGTAGCTTTCCTTGCTGCAGATCGTGTGACGATTCGCGGGACGTTCGTGTGGATACCGTAGAGGCGCAGTTCCGTTGGATTGCGTTAAGGATTCGAAGCAGTTCCAGAATCTCCATCGTCTCCGTTCAGGCTTGAATAATCGGTAAAACAAATCTTAACCTCTGAATTAATATATTTTTCGCATGGATCCTGTTTTAGGGTTTCGGAAAATTTTTAATTTTCGCTGCGTTTATGTGCCGAAAACCCTACATCGGGATCGTCGTTTTGGTTCATTCTGACCTTGGTGGTATCAATTCAGCTTAAATTTGACCGAATCTACTTAGGGTTGGTAAAATGACTATTTTGCCCCTCTCGGGATTGCCCTTACTGTCTGCATGGCCTTTGGTTGACTTCCGGGAGTTGTTTCCAAGACTTGGATCCCATTTGAGTCTGTTTGTCCTCAATGTTGTCTCTGAAGTTGATTTGGTTGTTCCAGGTTTTCTCTTGGAGGTGTGGTGGATTTTCAGGTTTGTTCCTAAAGTTTAATTGACTTCCCGGGTTGAGACCGGGGATGACCTGCATTTCCCGGGTTGAGACCGGGACTGAGCTGTACCTCCTGGGTTGAGATCGGGGCTGACCTGTTGGCCTGATTGGAGATCAGGGTTGATTTGATGGCCCAATATTGAGATCAGGGTTGATCTGACTGCGCAATTGGAGATCGGGGTTGATTTGATGGCATGATATTGAGATCGGAGTTGATCTGACGATCCGATTGGAGATCAGGGTTGATTTGATGGCCGATATTGAGATCGAGGTTGATCTGATGGGTCAATTGGAGATCGAGGTTGATTTAATGGCCTGATATTGAGATCTAGGTTGATTTGATGGCCTGATATTGAGATCGGGGTTGATCTGACAGTCCGATTGGAGATCGGGGTTGATTTAACGGCCCGATATTGAGATCGAGGTTGATCTGATGGCCTGATTAGAGATTGGGGTTGATTTGACTGCCCGATAATGAGATCGAGGTTGATCTGACTGCCCGATTGGAGATCGGGGTTGATTTAACGGCCAGATATTAAGATCGGGATTGATCTGACGGCCCGATTGAAGATCGGGTTTGATTTAAAAATATAATTTTGCCCTCCTACAGTGTTAGTAACAGGGATAGAAAATTTCGAGTGTCTACAACCGTTACTAAGACACATTACATAACTTAAGTTCAAACATAACTTAGTACATATTAAATAGGTTTCATTACAACATAATAATAATAAATTGCTAGCGTAGAGGACTAAAGCTAATCCGTAGCCTTGCCCTTTCCCTTATCTTTGCCTGAGGGTCGACATAGTTCTGCCTTAACTAAAATGTTTAAGGAAAACAAGAATGAGCAACAAATTTGCTCAGCAAGTAATATAGCAACAAGGGTGAACAATTATAAAGTTCGAATCTCAAAAGTATAACGGTAAATGATAGTTCAAGGATAACAAGAAGTATCAATAATTCTCAATAAGATTTGCTATGGACCGAAAGATATCAACAAGATTTAAAAGTTCAATAATTTTGAAGTTCAAGAAGAATGAACACTGAGCAGTCACTATGGACTAGGAACTCTTACTAGAATTAACAGTATTATTGTTACGCCCAAGAAAATCGAACGTTTATGTAAATGAATTTTGTTTAATTTATTGATAAAATTTAATTAAATGTTTATTAAATTGAGTAAGCTAATTAAAGGTCATTCTATGACCTAGAGAATGCGAAAATGGTTAGTATTCTGGCTACATGCTGGAAATAATTGATGTGAATTTATAAGACGAAAATAAAAGTTTTTCGAGAATTTCCTGTAAAATCACTATTCATCCGTTTCAGCTCAGGAATTATTTTTGAATTTTTGAGAAATGCGTAATGATAGGATTTCAAGACGGGATAGAATATCTAATAATTTTCCAGTTATGGCTCACAAAGTTTTTGCGCGAGGACTTAATCCTAAGGGTTAGGAAGATTAAAACCTAAGAATAAAAATGTTATGTATAATAATGATTATTATACGGAATAAATACGAGTATAATACGAAGAGAATACGAGAACTAATACGACGTATAATACGAATTTTATACGAAGTAAATACATTCAATTTGAACTAAATTTAATAACTAAACCCGTGGATCGAACCGATGGGTTAACGGGTGGGTTAAACCCATGGGGAAACACATGGGCACATGAGAAGACAAGGTGGGCATGTGGGGTGCATGTGCTAGCACATGCTAGCACATGGCTTCACATGGCAAGACATGAGGCAAAGGAGGTTTGGTCCTAATGACCAAACTACCCTAAGCCTTAAAAATTCTATAAATAGAAGAGCTCATTAACCATTTTGTTGGTTGATCAAATTGATTATTGAGAGAGAAGAGAGAGAACTTAAGCAAGAGAAGCTAGCTTATTCCATTGCTAAGAATCAAGCAAACAAGAAGCAAGAAGTTTACTAACCTCTTGATCAATCAAGAACAACCAAGAACACAAAGAGGTATACATATCTAAACCTTAAATTTTAACTTCCTTCAATACCAAATTTGATAGAGAAGTGGATTGATGGAGCATGATTAATGAGAAGTAATACGGTTGGCCTTATAGTGGACTTAAAACAATAATAAGCCATGAAGAAATAAAATCATAATAATTGATTAAGGACTAATGAAGAAACTATCAAAATCATGAGAATTTGAGTAATAAGTATGTGAACCATTAAAACATAAATGTTTACAATGGTTAGAATTACTAAGGAATAACTAATGGATTGATTCCATTTGGTTCGAAGTAAAAAATATTGAAAAACGAAGATTCGACGAAAGTTGCGCGATTAGGCGTTAATCGTCGAAATCGTGAATTTTCCCGGAATAGAAGTCAAAAGTCGCCGTTTGATTCAGAAATGATTGTTTTCGATGGCGTAATGTGTAATTAGGTAAATAAGACTTGCGGGAACAAGAACGAAAGAATTCGGACTTAAAACGAAGAATTGAGCATCGAACGTTTATGAATGTTTAACGAACGCGTAAAAATGGACTAATCGGCGAATTTCTCGTCGACGGATTCAGAAATAAATTCTGACTTGATAAAATCATAGAACATAGAATTTATGAACTATTGGCTTTCGAACGAGCCAATTTCGAGTTGTAACGATCGCGTTACGAGCTTAGGAATCTCACACTTTGTAAAATTTTTCTGAGGCTGAGGGCCGGCACTGCAGCGCCACCTATGCATTGTGTTTCAGCGCTGTAGCGCCGGGACAGGAGAAAGTTTACTGCGAGCCAGCGCCGCAGTGCCGACTTTAAGTCTATGGCTGGCGCTGCAGCGCCCTTAAAGAAAAAATTTTCGACGTGCATGTTTCTTAACCAAGCTTGTTGCATAGTAAGTATGGGACAAGTATATGGTTAATATTCATGAAGAGAAATCACTTAAACAACATGTTTAAGAATGGTTTTATGAATTAAACGTTGACAAAACGTATTTAAATTTAAAACTCGAAAACCGATAATGTAAATCGTAAATCATAATCGAGTTGTGAGCGTGCCTTAGGATTATATAACATGTAATAGGGGTGCGTGGTACTTGAATGACATCAAGTGAAGTTAAAACTTACCTAAATTCCATACAGAGTCGTAGGGAATCCGATGAGAATGTGATTGCGTAGCGAACCGATTAGGGTTTCGTCGATCGTTGTGTACAATGATGATCGACGAGAGTCGGCTTATGACTAATGAATGTTATCAAGCCGTGACAAATGATAAATAACTTAAACAGATGTTATTAGTTTAATAATTCAGCTAAGTTATACAAGAAGGAGAAGATAGGTACACAATGTATATCAGTTATGATAACCTAATTGGTATGTTATATGTTTATATCTTGTAGAGGTTGTAAAGACCGAGTAAATTAACTTAATAGTTTAAAGACGCAAAGGCAAGTTTTCTAACATTGTCCAAGTTTTGCTTGATGCAAGTTTCCTAAACTCTTGTCTATAATTTATGTTGGACAAGTTGTCAATATCTATAGCTGCCTATGCATGAACTGTTATTGAATAGTCCATGCCAGTTGTTCCGGCTAGACGTATATGTAAAGTATTTTGATTGATTTTTAATAAATATTTCAAAGTATTCTTGATGTGCTGTCCTATGCCAATTGATTTGGTACGGATTCAATGGAAAAACTGAGTATGAATAAACAAAGGTTTTAACGTCGTTAATTCGATCGGCACTGAGTTGCCACAAAGCTTAAATGTGAAAACATTTAAGGATGGAGTGTTAATCAACATAGAGTACTACAAGATGATCATTAGGACGTGCTCGTAAGATATATCGAGCATATAGCCTTAGTGCCGGGATGTTCTTTTATGAAAAGACAAAGAATGTTCATGGTCTGGGACCAACTCAGATTCTTAAGCGACTATGTGTCCTTAAGAATGATTTTCAAGGAATTCAAAATGCTATTCTGATTATTCCTACTATTTCATAACTATTGTACAGTTATGGAGATGAAGTCATATGATTCTTGATTTTATGGTTTCAAAGTAAAATATTAAACTTGCTGAGCTAGTTATGCTCACTCTTGCTTAAAACTATATGATTTCAGCTAAGAGCTATCGGGCAGAAGGATCCGGTAAGGACAAAGGCAAATCTAAGACAGATAACTAGTTATCATTGTAATAGCTTAGTATTATTCTTGTAATGAATGATATTATGACACAGAATGAATGTAAAGGTTATAACGAACTTGGGAAGGGATTATTGGAATGAAACATTTAGTAAACTTATACAGGTTGTTGAAGTATTCAATTGAATGTATGAGTAGGCAGTAGTACCGTGTAGCACCTTATCCGTGGGATGAAAGTACCCGGATTTGGGGGCGTCTGTGACAACCCAAAAATTTATAAGATCTTGAATGATTAAAATAAAGGTTAAAGAATAAAACCTAGATGGAAATTTGAGGATTTATTTAAAATTTTTAAGCAAAACCTATATGGTTTACTATTTGAATGAGAATAGAGAAAATATGGGTAACAAATTTCAAAACCCTAGAAATGGAGTTATATATATTTGAAGGAATGTTAAGGATAAGGTATTACGATACCTATAAATTTGATGTGAACTAAATAGTGTAAGAAATATTATAAAGATACATGTGGAAATTTTTAAGGAAATAAAATTTCACATGAAGAGATGCTATAAAGTTAAACAAAGATGAGTATATATATATATATATATATATATATATATATATATATACACTTAGTAAGGTGCTATATACGTTAGCAAGAGGAATGATGAATTACGTTAAGGATATGAGAATCAAGATAAAACTATGTTAGTAATTAGCATAGCTTGAATGTTGGCCTTGATTGGCAAATAAGAAGATGAATAAGTATAAAGTCATTAGCTAATATGATTAGTAATAAAAATAGAGTAAGTTAAAACTCAAAATTTGAGTTAGAGATAGAATTCTGAGGTACGAACTGCTCGGTTGCGTCCAGAACGTCAAGTTTAGTCAGAAAAGACAGTAAACACAAAAATGTGTAAGGGTTGACTTTTTGGTCAAAGTCAACTGTTGACTTTTATGGATAAAAGTCAAAATCAGAGTTAAGAGTGGAATATGTTGTGACTTATGTGAATTATGTATATGATTAAATAAATATACATTATATAATGTGTATATATTTATTTTGTATATAAAGAGAATTAAGAATAAAGTTATGTAACCTAATACATATATTAGGTATGGTAATTAAATAACCTAAGGGGTTATAATATGGGAGGATGTTAGTATATAAAAATATATACTAACCTTAAGAAAATTATTTCATACAATTAATTTTATACCCAAGTATTTTAAATAATCAAAAAAGCTGATTTGAGGTATTAAACCCTAATTACATACTCAATATACTTGAATACGACAAGTCTAATTGAGTTATGCAAGTGAAATAACATTATTGATTAATAAGAATATGTAAATATCAATAATGATGAGTATTAGTTCAAGTGATAATAGATTTAATGGACTAAGAAGGGTAAATAATTTAAACAAATCCAATTATTTATTTAAGCATTGGACTTGTAGAAAAATTGATTTAAGAGCAATTAAATTGTTAAACTAGCCCAATATTAGGTATATAGGACAAGTATAATGATGACCCAATTTAATTAGTGGTGGAAGCCAAGTCTATTTTAATTAGTAAGTAAACTAAGAAAAATTTCAAGCCCAAAGATTAATTGAGAAGCCCAAGTGGTAGCCCAATTGAGTGAGAACTTGTTGGACATTTGAGTAAGTAAATAAAAAATTAAAGAGTATGGAATCATGTTAATTTCATGGCCCAAAGAAGTAATTTGCAAGTCCAAAAGAAATTAAATCAAAAGCCCAAGCTTAGCCAAATGGGAGAGAGGAATTATTGGACCTTTAGTAAGTTAAATGAGGAATTAAGAAAACAAAACTTGGGCCAAAGGAAGGCCCAAGTGGCCGGCCCAAGCTAGGAAGGAAAGGGAGCATATGAATTAAATCTTATGGATAGATATGAAAAGATATTGGATAGATATGGAAAGATATTTGATAGATATGGAAAAATTTGTTAGGATTATGAAAGAGAAAGAAGAGATCTTGGATAGATATGCAAGATATTAGAGAGAGAAGATGGAGATTTGTTAGGAGATTTAATATACATACATATGTTATATATATACATCTCTCCTACTATAAATACCTTTCCCTTCATTCCAATTAAAAAGTTTTCTTCATTTTTTTTTCATTCTCCAAGTTAGCTAGCAAAAGAAAATATAAAGCTAAGAGAGAGAGAAAGAAAGAACAAAGCTAGAAGCAAGACAGAGAAGAGGGAGTTCGGCCATGAAGGAGAAGAAGAGAGGGAGAGAAGCTAAGGTATAACAAAAATCTCTACCTATATAGTCTAATTCTTTTTGATTTGAATTTAATTTTTATAAAGTTATGATTTTAAGATTAAAACCTTAGATCTATGTGTTTAATAGTGTTTCATATTTAGATCTAACCCTTTCGAGGATCAAAAGTTAGATCTAAAGTATGAAATAGAAACTAGGTTGTTCAAAATATAGAAAACCTAAATTTTCTTAGCCTTGGTTGTGTTTAATCTTGTATTTGGTGATTATTTGATAAGATAGATCATGGATCATGGTAGATCCATGAGTATATGAGATATTAGTATGTATTATGATGATTGATGATGAGTAATGTTTGATTAATCAAGAGATCTAGAAGTTTTTTTAGAAATCACCAAAGAGTGAAAATTAGATTTTTGTGAAAATAAAGTATAAAATGGAAATGACCATATCTCTAATTCTATTTTGAATTTTTGAGTGTGGTTAATTTTTGGAGTTAGATCTATAAGTCTTCTAACTTTTCCAAGTAGAATCACTAAAAAAGGAGTTATAGATTTCCGTGTAGGCTGAATTCAGGAAAGGAAACAAAATCTGAAAAATGCCTAAAAGTAAGCTGCAAAGAAATTGTAGGGGGATTTTCGGCAACTTAATTTATGAAATTAATTCCAATATTTTGGGACATGAAAATATATGAGATAAAGTAGATTGTGTCAAAAAGTGAGCTCATTCTGACTTAAATTGACCAAGTTATGGTCATTTCAATATTTGGGTTTTTTCCGACGAAAATCGTTAAAACCGGAGTTCTATAACTCCGATGGCCACGAAATTTAAACTGGAAGTTCACGTTAATACTTGTAAGATCCCGTCAAGAGTTGGGAATTTTTGGAGTTAAGCATGAGGTATCTAATTTCTTAAGCTACGAACTAAAAATGAATTTTTGAAAAATACTAAAGGGAGTTGAAAAATTCCAGAATTTTTTTTTGTGTATGGAATATATGTATATATGTATGGCCAAAGGATAATAAAATAATAAGCTGATTTGGTATTTTCGTGAAAAGGGTATTTTAGCTTCCTGAAATGAACAATTCAGGGTGCTGAAATGGAAACTGAAATGTCAGGAAGAAAAGTCAGTTTTGTTTCAGCTTGCTGAAATTGAAACTGAAAAGGTTAGAAAGGGAAGACAATTTAGTTTCAGCTTGCTGAAATAGGGTATTCAGTTTACTGAAATAGTAAACAGTTTACCGAGTTATAATAAGAACTTATAAAATGAGTGATTAAGTATTAATTTTAAAGTAGTACAGTCGTATTCTGCAATAGTTGATGTATAGTATCTGGGCTAAACAATTCCTTCACGGAGCGGTGGTATATACGAATTAGTAACCGATCTAAGTCGTTGTGAAAACAGTGTAGACGAGATGAAAACTAATTTGTTGGTTGTTTGTGAGAAACCACTCAATATACTATATTGAATACTATTAAAGACTCGATGTGTGCAAAGTTTAGACTTGTGAATTCGTATAGTGTTAATGTATTATCTAATATTTGACTATGTATTTAAATGTTAGATAGTTTACTTATAAAGTAATAGTATTGTGAAATAAAGTATGTTATGCTAATTGAAAGATCAATCTTATAACTAATAGGTCTTTTCAATAAAGAGATTAACTTAAATTGCGTAGCAGCAGTTAACGAATCAGGCAAGTTTTCCATAACTCAAACATGAGTTATATTTTCAAAGCATGTTAGTAAATAAATATTGTTGATTATTCGCATCTAAACTGATTATTGATTCGCACTTAGTGCATGTTGCATATGTTCATCAGGTATGAATGGTTGATCACTTTCATTACCATAAGGTTCAGTTAAACTTGTTCATGGTCCTTGTTGACATTAAACATTATTGGTTCTGTCATTTATTTATTAAAATTCTGAATTATGCTCTTTCACAATTATTATATTGTTAAAAATTTGAAAGTTTATTCTTTCTTTCAATCATGATATATCTTTGTTGTAATTAAACTTGCTGAGCAAAGTAGTTGCTCACCCTTGCTATATTATGATAACAAATTTCAGATTAAGACGAAGGTTTGAAGAAAGATAGAGGCAAAGGCGAACTACAAGAGTAGATTATTATGCATCTATAACTATTAGTTATTCGATGTAAATTATATATGTGAACCTTTTAAATTACTTAAGGTATGTATTCAGTTAATGTTAATAGACCTTGGGAAATGTTATAGAATCATGTGAAATAAACAAATTATATTTATATATTCCGCATTAGATGATAGAATATGTATGATAATGAAGTACCGTAACGTACCAGGTCCGAGGTTCTAGAGACCAGGATTTGGCGGCGTCACATTGTCACAGGTTGGTATCAAAGCTTTAGGTTATAAAACTTAAGGGGGGAAAACCTTAAGCTGTAACCTTGAGAAGAGAAGTAGAAGTTAGAAGTAAATAAAACTCGGGTAGAGTTTTAAAGATGAAAGTAACCTTAAATATATTAAATGTGATATGTGTTTATAATATTTTGATTGTTTACTAATCAAGTTATTTGTGTCTTATTGTAGATGTTGGGAGATATGGCTATGTATAGTGATGAAGAATCTATCAACATCATAGAGAATGCACTAATGCCAGTAGCAGAGGTGTCTATAGTGAATATAGAAGAGACTGATTCGAAAGATCAGGATCCGTCTGAGGATGCTGACAACTTCGACTATGCCACATTATTTGATGGCATGTCCAAAGAGGCGGTGGAGGTGGTATCATTTGACCCGATACTACCTACGGAAGAGGAGGTGATGTCACCAGCGGAGTCTATGAAGGCTCTGTTCATGGCAGTATTAGACAGAAATGTCCAACTGAGTAAGGAAGTTCGTGACCTGAAGCAAGAGGTTCACGACGTCCAGGAGGACAAGGAAGAAATGGAGGTCTTTTGGGAAATAGAGCAGGACAAGAGAGTGCTGACCAAGGATAAAGTCCGTGACCTAAAGCTAGAGGTCTAGGAATTGAAAGATAAGCTTCTGAACAAGAAGAAAAAGATTAGCCGAATGTCCTATATATATAGGAGTTCGCACGAGGATTACCAGCAACAGATTGCTAAGTATCCAGTGGAGGAAGGACAGACTCGGCATACTATTAGCCTGGATATAGTGGCCAGTATGACCGATGTGAATTACAAAAATGTTGCGAGGCAGATGTAATCCAGTTAATTTAGCTATGTAAATATTTGTATAGCTAGTAATGACGTAAAACCCTCTTTTGTATAAGAAAAGGGTAGTCTTTTGTAAATCCCAATTTTTGGCAAGCAATTGCGGGATAGTATTGTAAATGGCTATGACCATGTAATAAAGAACAGTTGTAGTATTATACTACAAGAAGAAGCATTTTAATATAAGAAGTTTAGTGAAATGCTTGGCAATGCGTTTGGGTTATTAATAATTGTGAATAATAACCAACAGAAAGAAGTAAATAATAATAAAACTTTATTTACATTAACAAGAAAATGCCGCCGAAAAGATATCAGAGAACTCGACAAACAGAGCCACTTAACGTGGAGGAAGAAGGGGTTCCGAATACCCCGATGCAGGAATTTGTTACCCTAATGACTGCAGCCTTTAAAGAGGCTAGAGGGGGTGTAAGAATAAATCCTAGGGTAGTAGTCGGTAATACTTTCAAGGATTTTAAAAGCGTAGGTCCACCAGAGTTCAGAGGAACTACGGATCCTATCGCTGCCCAAGCTTGGGTGAAGGAAATCGAGAAGGCATTTGTGATAACAAATGTCAGAGATGAGCAAAATATTCCTTTTGCTATGTATATGATGAAAGGAGAGGCTAACTTCTGGTGGGAGGCGAACCAGGGTAGAGCCGAGTTGGAGAATGCTACGTGGGAACAGTTTAAGAAGACATTCTTTGAAAACTATTTCCCCACTAGAATGCAAAGTAAGATGGAAGTCCAGTTTCTAGAGTTGAAACAGAGGGATATGATCGTTCCCTAATATGCTGCCAAGTTCAATGAACTGGCAAGATTTGTGCCACATCAAGTGGATACAGAGGCTAGGAAATCCAGAAGGATTGAGCTGGGTTTGAAACCTTGGCTCTATAATCGAGTTTCCATTTTCTAAAGTGAAATATTTGGAGCGGTATTGGAGAAGGCGATTATAGCCTAGGGTGGTAGTGAGGCTTTAAACCTATACCAGAAGGAAAAGAAAAATAAGAATAAATTTCACGGAGGGGTCAAAGTAGAGGGAACAAGCGGTGGCGTTAATGTGCCGAAATGGAAAGGTGTTAACTTTGGGAATACCGAAGTAAGGCAGGGATATCCTAAGAGAAGGATTGAGCCATGCAAGACGTGTGGGAAGGCTCGTCTTGGAGTCTGTCTCAGGGGTAAAGCAGTATGTTACCATTGTGGACAGGAAGGGCATATTGCGTCTAGCTGTCCCAATCTTAAGAAGGGCATGGCATGCTTTGTGTGTGGGTCCCCGGACCACTTTTTAAGTAGCTGTCCGAAGAAGAGGTCGGACAGTGGAAAGGGAGCTAGCGATACTAAGTTAGCGATTCATGGTTCCGTACAACAGGATAGACCGATGGCCCGTATATTTAATTTGATGGTCCAGGATGCTGTGGCATCAAGCGACGTCATAGCAGGTATTATCCCAGTCAACGACATAAATGCGTATGTATTTTTTGATTCGAGTGCTATATGTTCATTTTTAGCATGTGAATTTACTAAACAATTAGGGTTACTCCCTGAAAAACTTGTAATACCTTTGAATGTGAAGGTAGCAAATGAGGAAATAATTTATATTAATTTTATTCATAGGAATTATTGTGTAGAGATAAGAGGTAACAAGTTATCGGTAGATCTTATACCGATAAAGTTGGGGGAATTTGATTTAATTCTCGGGATGGATTGGTTGGTTAACCATGGGGTGATTATCGATTGCCAGAAGAAAAGTGTAAACCTTCAGATTTCTAAGAAATCCAAGGTAGTGTTCTACGGTAGTAAATCACCGGGACGCTCTTGTTGTCTAACCATGACGCAAGGCAGAAAGTTGTTAAGGAAAGGATGTGTAGGTTACCTGTGCCATGTTGTTGATACCCAGCGAGTGGGAGCGATATTGGAATAAATACCTATAGTCAATGAATATGCAGATGTATTTTTGAGCGATTTGCCAGGTCTTCTACCTGATAGGGAGACCGAATTCGTTATAGTTGTTGTGCCCGGGATGACACTAGTTTCAAAAGCACCATATCATATAGAGCCGATAGAATTGAAGGAGTTTATGATTCAGTTGCAAGAACTGTTGGATAAGAAGTACATTCAACCAAGTGTCTCTCTATGGGGAGCGCCGATATTGTTTGTAATGAAGAATGATGGATCGTTAAGACTTTGTATCAACTATAGAGAGTTGAACAAGTTAACGATAAAGAATAAATACCCATTGCCCAGGATCGATGATCTCTTTGATCAGTTGAAAGGGGCAAAATGCTTTTTGAAGATAGACTTGCGAACGGGGTATCACCAGTTAAAGGTTAGAGAGGAGGATGTACCCAAGACAACATGTAGGACTCGTTATGGCCATTACGAGTTCTTGGTGATGTCGTTTGGGTTAACTAATGTGCCAGCTGCATTTATGGATATGATGAACAGAGTGTTCAAATAGTATTTGGACAAGTTCGTTATAGTGTTCGTTGATGATATTCTAGTCTATTTAAAGATGCCAGAAGATCAAGCTGAACATTTAAGATTAGTGCTGGAAGCACTACACAAGGAGAAGTTGTATGCAAAATTCACTAAGTGTGAATTTTGGTTAGAGCAAGTGCAGTTTCTGGGTCACGTCATCGACAAGGACGGGATTTCAGTGGATCCGACAAAGGTGGAAGCAGTTATTAACTGGGAATAACCGAAAATACCGACTAAGGTGAGGAGTTTCTTAGGGTTAGCGTGTTACTATCGAAGGTTCATTCAGGACTTCTCGAAGATAGCTACTCCGTTGACAAATTTAACACGGAAGATCGTGAACTACATGTGGACAGAGAAATATGAAGATATCTTTCAAGAGCTGAAGAAGAGGTTAAGTCAAGCACCGATATTGTCTTTACCGGATGAGACGGGAAACTTTAAAGTTTATCGCGATGCTTTGCATAAAGGACTGGGTTGCATACTCATGTAGCATGGCAAGGTCATTGCGTATGCATCTAGGCAGTTAAAGGAGTATGAGAAAGGTTATCCTACTCATGACCTCGAACTTACTGCAGTGGTTTTTACCTTAAAAATTTAGAGGCATTACCTATATGAGGAGAAATGCGAGATATATAAAGATCATAAAAGTCTGAAGTATATCTTCACACAGAAGGAGTTGAATATGAGGCAGCGTAGATGGTTGGAGTTGATAAAGGATTACGACTGTGAAATCCTGTATCACCCAGGGAAGGCCAGCGTGGTGGCCGACGCTTTGATTAGGAAAGGTCGGGAAAAACTGTCGATGTTAACAACTCAGGATGAGTTGATAACAAAGATGGCTAGGATGGAAATAGAAGTGAACTGTCCAAATGAGGAGGGGGAGAAGCTGTTTACAATGGAGATTCAACCTACCATTGTGGAAAAGGTGAAGAAAGTGCAACTTAGAGCTGATGAGTGTGAATGGATAAAGAAGAAGATTGCAGAGGGTACGGAGGATAAGTACAGTCTTGATAACGAAGGGTTATTAAGATTTGAAGGACGAATTTGGGTTCTGTGTAATACAGAGTTAAAATAAGAGATAATGGACGAAGCACATCACTCGAGGTACTCGATTCATCTTGGTGGTACCAAGATGTATCAAGACCTTCAAATAATTTTTTGGTGGACAAACATGAAGAGAGAGATAACAGATTATGTTAGTAGGTGCATAACTTGTTAGAAGGTTAAGGCCGAACATCAACGACCCAGTGGTTTGCTACAATCATTGGAAATTTTTGAATGAAAGTGGGAGAATATCACGATGGACTTTGTTGTGGGACTTCCAACTATACAGAAAGGGTACAACACTATTTGGGTAATAGTGGATCGTTTGATGAAGTCGGCTCATTTCTTGCTGATAAAAGTCAAGTATAACTTAGACTAGTTAGCTAAGCTTTATGTCAAGGAGATTGTTCCAAGACATGCAGTGCCAATTTTAATTGTGTCAGATCATGACCCACGATTCACATTGAATTTCTAGAAGAGTTTACAAGAGCAGATAGGAACACAACTAAAGTTAAGAACTGCGTATCATCCACAGACGGATGGACAAAGTGAGAGAACAATTCAAACGCTAGAAGACATGTTAAGGTCTTGCATTATGGATTTCAAGGGCAGTTGGGACGATCATCTACCATTGGTAGAGTTTGCCTACAATAATAGTTATCATGCCAGTATAGGCATGCCGCCTTACGAAGCGTTATATGGATGAAAGTACAGAACTCCACTGTGCTGGGATGAAGTAGAAAAGCGTCGAATGTTGGGACCAAAGATGGTACAACAAACGGTGGAGGTGGTTAAGTTGATATGAACTCGGCTAGTAGCAGCTCAAGAGAGATAGAAGAATTATACAAATCTGCATCGAAAGAACAGAGAGTTCAAAGTCCGTTCGTACGCTTTCCTGAAGGTGTCGCCCTAAAAAAGGAAGATACTCTTCGGGAAGAAAGGAAAGTTAAGTCCTAGGTTTATAGGACCTTTTCATATTTTGAGAAGGGTAGGAGAGGTAGCATATGCGATAGCATTACCTCCAGAGTTGGGGCATATCCATAACGTATTTCACGTGTCGGTATTGCGTCCCTATAAACCCGACTACAAGCATGTAATCGAGTATGAACCTATTCAGGCTGAGAAAGACTTAACGTATAAAGAAGTTCTTATTCAAGTGATTGATAGGAAAGAACAAGTCTTGAGAAGTAAAGTAATACCTTCGGTGAAGGTATTATGGAGGAACCACAATGCAGAAGAAGCAACGTGGGAACACGAAGATAAAATAAAGAAGACATATCCCCATTTATTTGACTAACTTGTATCAAAATTCTGGGGACAGAATTCTTATAAGGGGGGAGAATGTAACGCCCGAGAAAATCGAACGTTTATGTAAATGAATTTTATTTGATATATTGAATAAAATTTAATTAAATGTTTATTAAGTTGAGTAAGCTAATTAAAGGTCGTTCTATGACCTAGAGAATGCAAAAATGGCTAGTATTCTGGCTACGTGCTGGAAATAATTGATGTGAATTTATAAGACGAAAATAAAAGTTTTCAGAGAATTTCTCTTAAAATCACTATTCTTTCGTTTATGCTCGGGAATTATTTTTGAATTTCTGAGAAACGCGTAATGATAGGATTTCAAGACGGGATGGAATATCAAATAATATTCCTGTTATGGCTCATGAAGTTTTCTCGTGAGGACTTAAAACCCTAAGGGTTAGGAAGATTAAAACCTAAGAATAAAAAGGTTATGCATAATAATAATAATTATTATACGAAATAAATACGAGTATAATACGAGATATTATACGAGTATAATAAGAAGAGGATACGAGAATTAATACGACGTATAATACGAATTTTATACGAAGTAAATACATTCAATTTGAATTAAATTTAATAACTAAACCCGTGGATCGAACCGATGGGATAACGGGTGGGTTAAACCCATGGGCACATGGGATGACAAGGTGGGCATATGGGGTGCATGTGCTAGCACATGGCTTCACATGGCAAGACATGGGGCAAAGGAGGTTTGGTCCTAATGACCAAACTACCCTAAGCCTTGCAAATTCTATAAATAGAAGAGCTCATTAGCCATTTTGTTGGTTGATCAAATTGATAACATATTGAGAGAGAAAAGAGAGAACTTAAGCAAGAGAAGGTAGCTTATTCCATTGCTAAAAAATCAAGCAAACAAGAAGCAAGAAGTTTACTAACCTCTTAATCAATCAAGAACAACCAAGAACATAAAGAGGTATACATATCTAAACCTTAAATTTCAACTTCCTTCAATACCAAATTTGATAGAGAAGTGAATTGGTGGAGCATGATTAATGAGAAGTAATAAGGTTGGCCTTATAGTGTACTTAAAATAATAATAAGCGAAGAAAAAATAAAATCATAATAATTGATTAAGGACTAATGAAGAAACTATCAAAATCATGAGAATTTGAGTAATAAGTATGTGAAACCATTAAAACATAAATGGTTATAATGATTAGAATCACTAAGAAATAACCAATAGATTGATTCCATTTGGATCGAATTAAAAATATTGAATAACAAAGATTCAACGAAAGTTACGCGATTAGGCGTTAATCGTCGAAACCATAAATTTTCCCGGAATAGAAGTCAAAAGTCACTATTTTATTCAGAAATGATGATTTTCAATGGCGTAACTTGTAATTAGGTAAATAAGACTTGTGGGAACAAGAACGAACGAATTCAAATTTAAAATAAAGAATTGAACGTCAAACGTTCACGAACGTGTAAAAATGGACTAATCAGTGAATTTCTCGCCGACTGATTTAGAAATGAATTCCGACTTAATGAAATCATAGAACATAGAATTTATGAACTATTGGCTTTGAACGAGCCAATTTCGAGTTGTAACGATCGTGTTACAAGCTCGGGAGTCTCACACTTTGTAAAATTTTTCTGAGGTAGGGGGCCGGCGCTGCAGCGTCGTCCATGCCTTGTGTTTCAGAGCTGTAGCGCCAGGACTAGGGAAAGTTTACTGTGAACCAGCACCGTAGCGTCGGCTTTAAGCCTATGGCTGGCGCTGCAACACCCTTAAGGAAAAAATTTCTGACTTGCATGTTTCTTAACTTAGCTTGTTGCATGGTAATTATGTGGCAAGTATATGGTTAATATTCATGAAGAGAAATCACTTAAACAATATGTTTAAGAATGGTTTTATCAATTAAACGTTGACAAAATGTATTTAAATTTAAAACTCAAAAACCGATAATGTAAACCGTGAATCATAATCGAGTTGTGAGCGTGCCTTAGGATTACATAACATGTAATAGGGGTGCGTGGTACTTGAATGACATCAAGTGAAGTTAAAACTTACCTAAATTCCATACAGAGTCGTAGGGAATCCGATGAGAATGTGATTGACGTAGCGAACCGATTAGGGTTTTGTCAGTTATTGTGCATAACGATGATCAACGAGAGTCGGCATATGACTAATGAATGTTATCAAGCCGTAACGAATGATAAATAACTTAAACGTATGTTATTAGTTTAACAATTTGGATAAGTTATACAAGAAGAAGAAGATAGGTACACAATGTATATCAGTTATGATAACCTAATTGGTATACTATATGTTTATATCTTGTAGAGGTTGTAAAGACCGAGTAAAGTAACTTAAAGGTTTAAAGACGCAAAGGCAAGTTTTCTAACCTTGTTCAAGTTCCGCTTAATGTAAGTTTCCTAAACTCTTTTCTATACTTTATGTTGGACAAGTTGTCAATATGCATAGCTACCTATGTATGAACTGTTATTGAATAGTTGATGCCAGTTGTTCCGACTAGACCTATATGTAAAGTATTTTGATTGATTTTTCATAAATCTTTCAAAGTATTCTTGATGTGCTATCCTATGCCAATTAATTTGGTACGGATTCAAGGGAAAATCTGAGTATGAATACACAAAGGTTTTAACGTCGTTAATTCGACCAGCACTGAGTTGCCACAAAGCTTAAACGTGAAAATGTTTAAAGATGTAGTGTTGATCAATATAGAGTACTACAGGCTGATCACTTGGACGTGCTCGTAAGATATATCGAGTATACGGCCATAGTGTTGGGATGTTCCTTTATGAAAACACAAAGAATGTTCATGGTATGGGACCAGCTCAGATTCTTAAGCGACTATGTGTCCTTAAGAATGATTTTCAAGGAATTCAAAATGCTATTTTGATTATTCCTACTATTTCATAACTATTGTACATTTATGGAGATGAAGTCATATGATTCTTGATTTTGTGGTTGCAAAGTAAAATGTTAAACTTACTGAGCTAGCTATGCTCACTCTTGCTTAAAACTATATGGTTTCAGCTAAGAGCTATCGGGCAGAAGAATCTGGTAAGGACAAAGGTAAATCAAAGACGAATAACTAGTTATCATTGTAATACCTTAGTATTATTCTTGTAATGAATGATATTATGACACAGAATGAATGTAAAGGTTATAATGAACTTGGGAAGGGATTATTGGAATGAAACATTTAGTAAACTTATGCAGGTTGTTGAAGTATTTAATTGAATGTATGAGTAGACAGTAGTACACTGTAACACCTTATCCGTGGGTTGAAAGTACCCGAATTTAGGTGCGTTACAATTATACTGAAAATCCAATATAAACAAGTACAACAGGTGATCAGCCTAAAGTACCCTACGTTATGCATAACATTCAAAACATGCTAGTATGTGCGCTCGTCGGTTCCCCGATAGTTATATAATTTCCTCTTCAATGAGGGTTTTCCATCTTAGTAGATTTATAAGAGTTCGCACCAAGTCAATTGGTTTGGATAGCTTTCTAACACGTGATATTAGTCTAGCCAAAACAAATGGCTTAGACAACCTTTATAAAGTATTTAGGAAGAATATATGAGTTCAATGCTTGCAACATGATTCACAGAATATAGATTTAACTTCAAACCAAACTTAGAGTATGAATAATATTTCTTAAGAGTCTTGATAACACAAGGGTTATTTCATAGAATGATTATAAGATCAATAAGTATATTTGCTCAAATATATCATGGTATAACAGTAATTAGAAGTTTGCACAATATTCAGAGTTGTGCAAGTTAGGGAACTTGCTCAACATACATAAATAAACTTGCACAATATACGAGGTTATGTAAGTTAAGGAACTTGCATTTAATATCAAAATTAAATGAAGTTAAGAAACTTGCATGAACTGCTGCTTATTATTTAACTCTACGATTCTGCTCTTCGGATAACCTACATTAACCATAAGGCATCCTAATAATTAATCCCTGCTGATTTATAAAAATAGATGTAGGCCTCACTACAAAACTCTCCTATTCAGAATTATAATTATGTCTGAATTATTTAGGTAATTATTTATTATTAACCAGATAATACTCTTGTCAATTTTACTTTATTCTCTTAATACTTCTGAGTTACTTATATCCCCTCGGTACATGACAGTATATGACAGTAGATGGGTTCTATCACCATTACCTTCTTTAACTCTCCCAACTTGTTACTATCACACAATTATACTGTTGGCAGACTGGAAATAGTCTTATTAAGGTTTTGTAAGTATTTAAACAGGTCTGGAGTAAAAACTTTTAGTGTTTGATCATTCTGCAGGAGTGGTCTACGATTTACAGACACTCCACGAGTTGTGAGAGATCATCTTCTGACGATCAGGTTCACTCTACGATCTATGAGAGATCACCTTCGGGTTCACTCCACAATCTGTGAGAGATCGCCTTCGGGTTCACTCCACGATCTGTGAGAGATCACCTTCGGGTTCACTCCACGATCTGTGCGAGATCACCTTCGGGTTCACTCCACGATCTGTGCGAGATCACCTTCGGGTTCACTCCACGATCTGTACGAGATCACCTTCGGGTTCACTCCACGATCTGTGCGAGATCTCCATGATTAACGTGAGACCACACTACTACCGTGGTGTATCGTCTATGGGTCAGTTTATGGTCAGCCTGGTCTACTCCACGATCTGAGAGTGAGTCTACGATTGTGGGGTTCGGTCTATAATTTGGTTCATGGTTGGTTTGGTCTGGTGTTGGACTCCACGATCTGCAGAGTCAGTCTATGATTGTGAGGTAATTTTACCATTATTTGTTACTACTACTACAATCAGAGACTAAGGCATAATATTGCAGGACTCAAAGGGTTGAACTGGTCTCCAATTTAATTATTGATACATGTAGATTAATGGGTGTATGGGTATTTGAATAACTTTGGCATATCATCACCACTTTTAAACAAATTAACACCTTTCCTTATTTATAACCTGTGAGTTAATAGTTACCGTACAATTCAATCCTTCCACCATATAATGTCCCAATTAAATATAAGACATAGATTTACTGTCAAGTCTTAATTTATTTAATCATATGTATTTCGATTAGAAAACGCACAACTCCAAATAATGCAAATTAGAAACCTCTTTCTAATTTCATTCTGCCTTGGCCAAGGATTCCTGGGTTGTCATTTAACGAATCACATAGGACATATCTCCTCTTTTACTAGAGGTGGTAGATTCTTTATTGATCATACATTATCTCCATATGCAACTCATTATACCCAAGCATACCCTATATATGCCTTAAAAGGCCATAAGAAATAAGTCAAAGTATAATTTGTTACATACAAGATACTATGATGATCTCAAGTCCAAGGATCACTTGTACGACTATCACATTAGGAATTCCTATTGACAGGCGAGTAAAACTCCATTAGGTATTCCATAGCGAGTCACGTTCAGTGAACTTATTCTCCAATAAGCACCTACATACTTGCTTTAGTGTCTCCACACAAATAACCATGAGATCAGTCATCCTCATCCAATGAGCAAGCAACATATGTACCAATCTATCCGGATTTACTAATCCCCATTTTAGTAATCACATAATTGGAAACTATTTTAGTTTTTAAGCTTTCTAAGAATTTAGATCTCATTAGCATGATCTCATCATGATTCTAAAAACATTGCTTAAAACTATGGGTTATTTACATATTATAAAAAACAGCACCATATAGATAATTAAATGCCTTAAATGAATATTTTAATAGTAAATAAATAAGATTGTTTACAAAGTATGTGCTTTATCATCATACATGATTGGCTTGTATGCACACTACTATCAGTGTGACGCCCCTAAATTCGGGTCCCCAGAACCTCGGACCTGATACGTTACGATACATTATTTCTATAATTATTGCGAAAGATATAAACATAAATTGTTTATACAATAACTTTTACAACAAAATTCCCAAGGTCTATAACCTTAATTTAATACCTGCATTCAATATCCTACACGTTATACAATGTCATTTGTATTCTATACTATTACCATTTTTACGATATAATAATTCCATCCTAGAACTTGTCTTTGCCTTTGACTGTGTCCGAAGTTTCATCTTTAATCTGAATTATTTATCATGATATAGCAAGGGTGAGCAACAAGTTTGCCCAGTAAGTTTAAGTTCAAATGAAGATATATCATGATTGAAAAGAATAATAAGCTGACAAACTTTCAACAATAGAATATTGGTGAAAGAACATGAATCAATTTACATAACTAAATGACCGATACAATAATGATGAATGACCAATAATGAACATGAACAAATTTAACTGAATCAAATGGTAATGAAGGTGATCAGCCTTTCATACCTGATGAACATATGCAACATGCACTAATTGTGAATCAATAATCAGTATAGATGTGAATAATTAGCAATAATTATTCACGAACATGCTTTGAAATATAACTCAAGGTTGAGTTAAAAAAAAACTTGCCTGTTCAGCGAGCTACAACATTCTAGCTTTAATTAACAATCTTTGAATGACCTATCATTGATAAGGTAGATTTGTCAATTAATACTGCGTATATTTCATCAATATGCTAACTCTTATTATTATCTCACCAATAATACATTCACCGGGTACATGCATCTAATGTACTATCATTAATCCTATAAGATATTTAATTGATCTTAGGTTAATGATTTAATAATTAATAAGGCTTTCCTTGATGGATAAACACTTATTAGATCTTTAAACAATTTATTTTAATTGTTTAATTAAGGAGCTATTTAATTTCGTTCAATTGTTAACTCCCTCTTCCTTCGATTACCATTTAATATTAGTTAAATAGTAATTAACTATTTACCTTTAGTTATTACTTTCAAATAACCAATTATAACTCCTCATTATTTAATGTTAATTAAATAATGGACAATTAAATTATTATTTATCTTTAAATAATAATTAATAACTCCCTCATCTTTGAATAAATAATATTTGATTTATTCAGTTCATTCTTCTTTAATTATTCCTTATTATTTTAAAAGGATAATTAATTAACATACATCTTTATTTATTTTTCAAATAATAAATAATTAATTCTATAAACTTTCATGTTAAAGTAGGTAAGTAATTACATAATCTTACTTAATTATACTTTAATTATTATTTAATATTAATTAAATAATAATTAATTAATTGATTAACTCAATTTATTATTTAAGTTTAGTTAAATAATAAGTAGTTATCTTACTAACACTAACCCATTTTAATTATTACTTAACATTATTTAAATAATAATTAAATCATTAATTATATTTCATATTATATGTCTTTAACTTAATAGCCCATTAGTGGCCTTAAAGTTATTTATTATAATATCTTGCTTTCATTTCGTTCCATAATGATACTCAAATTTTCGCCCAAAATTTCCAGATTTGGGGTCGTTCTTGAAAACGCTAGTAAAACGAAGTCTACAAATCGGATTTTGGTTCCGTTGGAGGCGTTGGATTCGTATCTTCCCAAACTCCAATTTTCATTCATCAAACATCAGATTCTATTTTGTTAGGTCTCAGAAATCAGTGCCAAAGTGACTGATTAACAGGAAAATTCGCAACAGTTTAGTCGTTTTCCAGATTTGAGGTCCTTTACGGAAAAGCTCATATCTCGAGATCTACATCTCGGATTTGGGTCCATTTGGTATCGTTAGATTTGTATTTTCCCGAACTAATTTTTTCATATATCAAACACCAAATTTGAGTTTATTTTGGTTACCAAAAATAGTCCACAAGTGACTGATCAATAGCATGTTCTCAACAGTTGGATAGTTTGGGATTTAATCCATATCTTGCTCATTTTAAAACATATTTGAGTGATTCCAAAGGGATTTAGCCCTTAAATCATGCATCTAGAATACCAAGAAAGAAAACCTCAAATATCACTTGTAGATCTCAACATGCACATGATAAAGCATACTAGTTAAACAAAAATTCCTTCAAAAATCCATTTAACTTCTTTTTTCCAAATCTCACCATATGAACTCATATAAATCCACAAGTCTCATTTGTTAAACTCAAGATCTAACACATTAATAATGATATTAACCATGTTCAACATGCATCACAAGAATCTATCATAAAATCACCTAGTGCATGCATGTATGTGCCTTTCTCTACTCATTTGGTACAAATCTCCCTTTTGATCTTATATTCAACTTAAAAAAATGTTTTGATCATTAAATAAAATATTTATACACCAATAGATGAAGAGTTTATCAAAGATCAAACTTAAAACTTTTGTTTCATCAAAAACCCACCAAATAAGAAATCAAGCTTAAAAAAATAAAGAGAATCAATACCTAGTTTTTTTCGCTATGTTCCTTATCTTGCCAAAGTAACTTACAAACTTGGCATGCATGAAGCACAAGATCCTCTCTTCTTCTTCCTCTTGGCCGAAAATCTCTCCCTCTTTTCTCTTTATGTTTTGATTTTCTTTTGCTAGCTAACTTGGAGAATGAAATGTAAATGAGTAAACTCTTTATTTGTAAATGAGATGTGTTTATTTATAAGCTAGCAATAGGTGTAGATATAACTTATATATCTACACTAAATCTCCCAATATCTTCTATCTCCTCTCTCATATCTTTAGCAAATCTAAGCATATCGTACCAAATCTCTCCATATCTTTCTATATCTTTACAAAATCTATCCAATATCTTTTCCTTCTTTCTCATAATCTTTAGCAAATCTAAGCATATCTCACCAAATCCCTCCATTTCTTTCCTAGCTTAGGCCGGCCACTTGTGCCTTCTTTGGTCCAAGTTTTGTTTTTCTTTATTCCTCACTTAACTTACTAAAGGTCCAATAATTTCTCTCTCCCATTAGGCTAAGCATGGGCTTTGCTTTAATTCACTTGGGCTTGAACCTTTTTCTTGTTTACTTACTAACAAAATTAAACTTGGGCTTTCACCCATAAATAAATTGGGTCATCAATATACTTGTCTTAAAAATATTATATTAGGTTACACAAATAATTCCTTACACATAAATCTTTAATTTCATAACCCAATTAGACGTGTTATACTTAGATTATAAAATTAATAAATTGAGATAATAAACTTAATCTCTTAGGTTAGTAAAAAATTTAAATACTAACATCCTTTCCTATTATAACCTTTAGGTTATTTAATTTTCCATACCTAATATATATATTAGGTTACATTAGTTTTTTTTATTTGATTATTATATAATAAACAAATATAAGAAATCAAATATTATACATACAAAAAACCATATAAGTCCTTCACAAAATTTTTAAATCCATACTCTATTTCTAGTCTAGGTCTTATTATTTAATCTTTATTTAATCATTTAAGAGTTTATAAATTTTTATAAATTCTCGGGTTGTCATATTCACCCATTCTTCTAAGAATTTCGTCCTCGAAATTATAGCCTACTAATCCCTACTCTTTTTATCCATCAAAACTAGGTTTTCAACTTAACTTTTATCTAATCATATCAGATTCTACCCGTACACAACGAGTTCATACTATTTCATACCCATCATCACATATTACCACAACATCACTCTAAAGAGTTAAAAATTTTCATATCATGCTGAGGGGTCATATAGACCATGAACTTTTATTTTTCAATTTTAAAACGGTTTGAACAGAAATTCATCTGTAAATCGGAACACCAACTTGTGTAAATTTGATACCAATTGCATTAACTTGACACCAACTTGTGTCAATTTGATACCAACTTATATCACGTAATGCTGACACCAACTTGTGTCGGATACCAACTTGTACCCATTTGATACCAACTTAAAATAAGATTCCGTACCAAAATAATTTGGTTTAGCATAAGCTGTCAAATAATACTTGAATTTCATAAACATTTGTCTAGCTGAATCAAATAGCTTAGACGTATACCAATAATTCAAATATCAATCGAAACATGTGTCTGGCCAAATTTAATTGACACATGAAATTTTTCTAAAATTCTAAAAATCATTTTATGACGTCATTATACCGCACTATATTTACAGTCCGTTGAAGATTCTGTCATTTTTATGACTTTGTCATACAACAATATACCATAGTGGGCTGACGATCTTTAGATCACATCCAACACTAGGTAATACTGCATTAATGACTCCATCATTTTTATCATCCTTGCACCAGGTTCCATGATGCATTGATGATATATAAAATATATTTTGATATTTTAAATAATTTTTGTCTAGCCGAAACAATTAGCGTAGACTCTTTTTTAAACCGTTCAAAACTATTGAAAATCATTTTTGAAATTATCACGTCGCAACAGGTAACGATGTGTCAGGGTCTAAAAGTCCACACATACACAATTGTAACCATATTTTGAAGATAACCAAAAATTCATTTTTGTTGTTATCATGTCGCAACAGGTAACGATGTGATAATGGCTCAAAGTCCATCTCCACACTCTTATCACCATATTGTGAAGATTACAAAAATTCATTTTATTTCGAAAAGCACATCAGTGCGAATTTAGCTTGATGTTAAAATTTTTAAAGTCTAGCACAGCTAGAAGATTTAGGATCTTCCACCATCAACTTCAATTGCTCTAATGATTCATTGCTTAATAATTCTATCTATTTCTATTATCCTAAATCCTTCATTCATAATTTTTCTATACCCCCGTATAGTTCATCACACATACCACAGATTATGAGTTCAGGAACTTACCATAATAATATGAATTTAAGAACTTATCCTAGCAATACGTAGTTCAAGAACCAATCAGGAACTGTCCATAAGAATAGGGGTTCAAAAACATACCATACGATTATGAGTCACGAACTTACCATACGTATGAATTTTAAGAACTCGCGCCTAATCTTATATTCTCTACCTATCCGTTATACACATGAGAAAAGAATAACCTTCTCATTATACATATAGCGAATAGCGCAACACCGACATTTCAATGATTATCAATGTGATAAACTAAGTAGTCGTTAGACCAAGCACAAAACCCCCTCCCATACAAAGGTTTGTACAACTTAGCAATCACCTGAGTCCTCAATTGAAATCCCACGTAATCCTAGCTCCCTCAATACTCGATACGAATTTTATTTAATCTGTATCTACAATTCACAACTCTTTCCTGAGCTTTAATAGTACAATTTCATAGTACAACTGTCATACAGCAATTCTGCTATAAAGTTTTCAATCATTTGATTGATCATCTGTCCTCTTATGATCTCATCAGATCACGTTGTGATCTCATATTATAATCGTATTATATTACGATTCTTTCCTATCTTATGATCGTTTTATTTTACGATCTTTTTTCCCTTTATACTTTTAGTCTTTTAGACTATATCTATTTATTACTACTGTTCATCTTTATTATCAGAGTTAGGTAGCTCTTGATCTTTATTACTTGTCAGGATTCTTCTTTGAATCTTATTGACTTATTAATACCTTGCCCAAATTCATCGCTTAGAACTAAACTCTATTTGAGTTTATTCCTATTCCTCATCCCTGCGGTTATAGCCTAAGGTACCCCTACCTAAGTTTTATAACCTACAGCTCTGATACCAACAGTAGCGCCCCCAAATTCGGGTCCCCAGAACCTCGGACCTGGTACGTTACGATACATTATTTCTATAATTATTGCGGAAGATATAAACATAAATTATTTATACAATAACTTTTACAACATAATTCCCAAGGTATGTAACCTTAACTTAATACCTGCAGTCAATATCCTACACGGTATACAATATCATTTGTATTCTATACTATTACCATTTTAACCGTATAATAATTCCATCCTGGAACTTGTCTTTGCCTTTGACTGAGTCCAAAGTTTCGTCTTTAATCTAAAATATTTATCATGATATAGCAAGGATGAGCAACAAGTTTGCCCAGCAAGTTTAAGTTCAAATGAAGATATATCATAATTGAAAAGAATAATAAGCTGACAAACTTTCAACAATAGAATATTGGTGAAAGAACATGAATCAATTTACATAATTGAATGACCGATACAATAATGATGAATGACCAATAATGAACATGAACAAATTTAACTGAACCAAATGGTAATGAAGGTGATCAGCCTTTCATACCTGATGAATATATGCAACATGCACTAAGTACGAATCAATAATCAGTATAGATGTGAATAACTAAAAATAATTATTCACGAACATGCTTTGAAATATAACTCAAGGTTGAGTTAAAGAAAACTTGCCTGTTCAGCGAGCTACAACTTTCTAGCTTTAATTAACAATCTTTGAATGACCTATCATTGATAAGTTAGTTCTGTCAATTAATACTGCGTATATTTCATCAATATGCTAATTCGTATTATTATCTCACCAATAATACATTCACCGGTACATGCATCTAATGTACTATCATTAATCCTATAAGATATTTAATTGATCTTAGGTTAATGATTTAATAATTAATAAGGTTTTCCTTAATGGATAAACACTTATTAGATCTTTAAACAACTTATTTTAATTGTGTAATTAAGGAGATATTTAATTTCGTTCAATTGTTAACTCCCCCTTCCTTCGATTACCATTTAATATTAGTTAAATAGTAATTAACTATTTACCTTTAGTTATTACATACAAATAACCAATTATAACTCCTCATTATTTAATGTTAATTAAATAATGGACAATTAAATTATTATTTATCTTTAAATAATAATTAATAACTCCCTCATCTTTGAATAAATAATATTTGATTTATTCAGTTCATTCTTCTTTAATTATTTCTTATTATTTTAAAAGGATAATTAATTAACATACATCTTTATTTATTATTCAAATAATAAATAATTAATTCTAAAAACTTTCATGTTAAAGTAAGTAAGTAATTACTTAATCTTACTTAATTATACTTTAATTATTATTTAATATTAATTAAATAATAATTAATTAATTGATTAACTCAATTTATTATTTAAGCTTAGTTAAATAATAAGTAGTTATCTTACTAACACTAACCCATTTTAATTATTACTTAACATCATTTAAATAATAATTACATCATTAATTATATTTCATATTATATGTATTTAACTTAATAGCCCATTAGTGGCCTTAAAGCTATTTATTACAATATCTTGCTTTCATTTCATTCCATAATGATACTCAAATTTTCACCCAAAATTTTCAGATTTGGGGTCGTTCTTGGAAACGCCCGTAAAACGAAGTCTACAACTCGGATTTTGATTTCGTCAGAGACGTTGGATTTGTATCTTCCCGAAGTCCAATTTCCATTCATCAAACATTAGATTCTATTTTGTTTAGGTCCCGAAAATCAGTGTTCGCAACAGTTTAGTCGTTTTCCAGATTTGAGGTCCTTTACGGAAACGCTCATATCTCGAGATCTACATCTCGGATTTGGGTCCATTTGATATCGTTAGATTCGTATTTTTTCGAACTAATTTTTCCATATATCAAACACCAAATTTGAGTTAGTTTTGGTTACCAAAAATAGTCCACAAGTGACTGATCAGTAGCATGTTCCCAACAGTTGGGTAGTTTGGGATTTAATCCATATCTTGCTCATTTTAAAACATATTTGAGTGATTCCAAAGGGGTTTAGCCCTTAACTCATGCATCTAGCATACCAAAAAAGAAAACCTCAAATATCACTTGTATATCTCAACATGGACATGATAAAGCATACTAGTTAAACAAAAATTCCTTCAAAAATCCATTTAACTTCTTTTTTCCAAATCTCACCATATGAACTCATATAAATCCACAAGTCTCATTTGTTAAACTCAAGATCTAACACTCTAATCATGATATTAACCATATTCAACATGCATCACAAGAATCTATCATAAAATCACCTAGTGCATGCATGCATGTGCCTTTCTCTACTCATTTGGTACAAATCTCCCTTTTGATCTTATATTCAACTTCAAAAAATGTTTTGATCATCAAATAAAATATTTATACACCAATAGATAAAGAGTTTATCAAAGATCAAACTTACGACTTTTGTTTCATCAAAAACCCACCAAATAAGAAATCAAGCTTAAAAAAATAAAGAGAATCAATACCTAGTTTTTTTCGCTATCTTCCTTATCTTGCCAAAGTAGCTTACAAACTTGGCATGCATGAAGCACAAGATCCTCTCTTTTTCTTCCTCTTGGCCGAAAATTTCTCCCTCTTTTCTCTCTATGTTTTGATTTTCTTTTCCTAGCTAACTTGGAGAATGAAATGAAAATGAGTAAACTCTTTATTTGCAAATGAGATGGGTTTATTTGTAAGCTAGCAATAGGTGTAGATATAACTTCTATATCTATACTAAATCTCCCAATATCTTCTATCTCCTCTCTCTTATCTTTAGCAAATCTAAGCATATCTCACCAAATCTCTCCATATCTTTCCATATCTTTACAAAATCTATCCAATATCTTTTCCTTCTCTCTCATAATCTTTAGCAAATCTAAGCATATCTCACCAAATCTCTCCATTTCTTTCCTAGCTTGGGCCAGCCACTTGGGCCTTCATTGGTCCAAGTTTTGTTTTTCTTTAGGGTTCTTTACAATAGTATACAACAATTAGTAAATAATTACAAGAATAGTGCATCAATAAAATAATTATAATAATAGTGCAATAATATACAATAATATCAAGAATAGTGCAGTACACGTCATATTATCCAAGCCAATAAAAATAGAACACCCTTAATTCAAGGAGAAAACTACTCCACTGTGTGCGGCAATTACCAACTAACCCAAACATTCAAAAAACACGACAAAAAAGGAAGAATCCATAGAAGAAAGAATAGAAAACTTCATAGATTAGTAAAATCTGTAACAAAGGAGCAATCGAGAAGAAGCATAATCATTAATACAAAAACAGAAAGAAGCAAAAACAGAAAGAAGCCGAATGCGAAACCAGAAAGAAGCAAAAACAGAGCAGCCGAAAATCGACATGCACAAACCGATCAAAGGATTCCGAAACAGAATCGAAAAATTGAGTCTGAGACTGCAAACTGAATCTGGAAAGTGACTACAAAAGGTACGTATACATTAATATGAATCTATATATTAAAATCTCTTAATTTAAATTTGAATCCAACAAAGAGTGTAAAATTTATAACAGTAACCAGTAGTTTTTTATTAATGGCTTTAAAATCAGTATAAAAAACGATTGTATAATGGAACTATTAAATTAGTCTTTGCAGGTCCAAGATAATTTTGTTACGTATTTATTACGAATTCATAATTTGGCAACATTCATATAAAGGTTTGGTTACCTTGATTTAAGTGTTCATTCTTTAGTATTTCACCTTCACGACAGCATAATTTGTGATTTGTTTATAAACTGAATGAAATCAGTATGTTGCAGAAGCATGGATACTAATAACGTCTATTTTGGTTACTGTATAATGTTGATTTGGTCACCAATTAAATAATAGTATTAATTTTAGTTACCAAAGAGTATTTGTAAAACATTCATATTTTGGCATCATTCATATAATAGTTTGGTTACCTTCGTTTATTTGTTCATTCTTTAATTTGACACTGCAAACACTGGGTTGAATATTTATGATTCCTTTAAACATGAATTTTGATTCCTGTGTAAGGTTGATTTGGTCACTATTTATATTATTGTATTAATTTTAATGTTTTAGTTGTCGGACCATGGATATGATTCCAGCTGTAATTTACTTCAACGGTACGTGGACTGACAGTAGCCAATATCAAAATTTTGAAGTTACCAGCCTACTAGTCCCGTCAACTTGTTCATTCACAGAAATGCAGAACTTGATATGCACTGCATTAAGTCTAGACTGCAACACAATAGAATTGTCAATCAAATTTCAGATTAAAAGCAGCATTCCTCCGATCAAGGTGACAAATGAAGCAACCTTAAGATTCTATATGGAAGTCAGTAGAAAATCAGGTGAACATGGCAAGTTTCCACTAATTATAGACTCTGAATACAGCATTGGAGGCACTACAATCTTACAGAACGTGACAAATGAAGAAGAAAATAGGATGTAAGCTGAAACGCCAATGAGATTGACACAATGGAATTCTGAACTTGTATTGTTGGCAATACAAGATTACCAAATTGGATCACAATATATTGAGCAGCTGGCCATCGAAGCTATTGATAAAGAACAAGACAGACAACAAGACATAACAAACACTGGAGAACAATGTGATGAGGTCATATCAGATCCGAATAAGTTTGAAGTCAACATACATAAAACTTACAAAGACAAAAAATTCTAACACAAGCAATAAGGCTACATTCAATAAGGCAAAATAGACAACACAAGGTTGAAAGAACAAGTGGTAAAGACTTTGTCCTAGTGTGCATAGACAATAAAAAATGTAAATGGAAACTACGAGCATCAAAGTTTCGGAAAACAACTATGTTTAAGGTGAGAGAATTTAATGATTTACACACTTGTTCGTCCGACATACTGCTTGGAGATCACAGACAAGCAAATAGTCAGAGGTTAGTGAATGCATAATGCATAGATTAACAAACTTGAAGAAAATTTACACACCAACAGATATTGTGAAAGACATGATGACAGATTATAATGTGTCCATCTCCTACCAAAAAGCATGGAGATCAAAGGAAAAAGCAATGGAAAAAGTAAGAGGAAATCCACACGACTACACTGTAATCCCTTCATGGTTGCACATACTGAAAAAAACAAATCCTGGTAACAATTGGAAACTGTTCATTAAAATTTTAAAATAGTTCGGTTACCTAATTATGAAGGTTTGGCTACTAACTGTAGTATTGAAATATGAATAAAAATTATTTTTTGTAGGCGACCAATATCTACATGAAATATAACTATTAAATAGCATTTTAGGCACCATCTGAACCATATGGAAAATATTAAATACTAAGTAATTAGATACCAGTAGTAATACACATAGTTATCCTAAACTATAAATTTGGACAATATTTATTACATATATTTACATTAACATTACTGAAAATTCATTTCAGGCTCCATCACAACCTTGGAGTTGGAAAAAAATGGTCGCTTCAAGTATCTCTTCTTTGCAATAGGAGCATCCATTGAAGCATGGCACCATTGTTTCCCAATCATTGTAATTGATGGCACATTCATAGAATCAACCTACGGGGGTACACTGCTCATAGCAAGCACACAGGATGCAAATAAAAACATTATACCCATTACTTTTGCAGTGGTTGACAGTGAAAATGAAATATCCTAGAGATGGTTTTTCATTAATTTGAGAAATGCTTGTGGAGTTAGGGAAGGACAATGCATTATTTCAGATAGACATGAAGCAATTATAAAAGGACTTAACTGTGTGTTCCCTGATGTCATGCACGGTTCATGCACATATCATATTTTGAAAAATATAACAAATAGATTCAAAAAGAAAGGAGAAGAACTCAAAAAAGCATACAACGCGGCTTGTAGAGCTTACACTATTGAAGAATTCAACATACACATGGCTGAACTTGATGCAATTGATGCTCGAATAAGGACATATTTAGAGGAAGATGTTAAGCTAGATAAGTGCACAAGGCTCCATGGGACTGTAAGCAGGTACTCAACAATGACTTCAAACACTGCCGAATCTATTAACAATGCAATCAAGCACTACAAAAAAAGGGTCAATGCCGACGGGATCATTCATGACGGCCTTACTCTCATCGGTAATGACCTCTTTCTCGACGACAATGCTGTCGCCAATACGGACCGTCTGTAATAACCTTTCCCGGGTCTCAATTTGGTGGGATTTTTTTCGCGGGAGTGGGAAACCCATAGGCGACGGCCCAAAATGCTATGGACGTCGGCATGGCCGTCGTAATAGAGTCAATCTCTACGGGGGTAATAGCGACGGCTACGCCGTCGCTAATGAGTCTGTTTTAAAAAACCCTAGGCTCGACGGGAACGACTACTTTCTTTTCCCATTTTGATTTTCCCTCTTTCCGAGAGTTCCCCCCTGCCATCTCCGGCGTCCCTCCATCCCATACAACCTCCGGCGTCCCCCCTCCTGCCTCTGATCGACCCCCCCTGCCATCTCCGGCGTCCCTCCCTCCCTTGCCACCTCCGACGTCCCCCTGCCTCCGATTGAACCCCCCTTCTGCCACCTCCGGCCATTTCGCTATTGCAACTTCAGAGGTTGCACGAGCCTGTACAAGGATTGGGTTGATTTGGTACTCTTATAAACATGTAAGTTTTTCAGTTTGTATCCCTCTCTATAATTGATTTTATCATCTTATTAATCTTTAATATTTGGGGGTATGTTGTTTAATTGTTTATATACATGATTAGTTTATATTTTTGTGGGGGTATGTTGTTTAATTGTATTGTATTTGGGTAATATATTGGCAGCTGATTTCGATTAGGAGTGAAAGCTCGAATTGGATCTCTAAGACTGTATAAGACTGTATGTTACTATTTTTTAATTTTTTAAAAAAATTTTATGATTAGAATTATATAATCATAATGTAAAACTGAATTGGTGCTTGAATTCTCAATTCTTCTTAAGAATGACAAGATTAAAATGACTAAATTATTTGTGATATTGCCATTCTAAAACATAGTAGTTTGGAGTTTTAAATTGCTTCTTAACTAGTGAGGATAATGGCTATATATTTTATTCAAATACTTGACAAACCCTTAGTTGCTACTGTTAATTACTTGTGCTTAAGAAATATATATATATATATATATATATATATATATATATATACACACACACACACACACATGTCTTGTTAATTTGTTAGATTAAATGCCTTGCTAAAGATTTTAGATTTTTTTTAAATTACATGTCTAGTTAAAGATTTAGAATGAAAACATTGATATCACCGTATTTGCAGAATTCAAAATAATAACAATTAGCTTCATCATATTTCATTTTCTTAAATAAGTTTTTGCTTTTATAAATGGCTGAAAATTAATAAAATGAAAATGATCAACTTGATAACATTAAAATGTGTAGTTTACATTTTAATAAGCTAATGATGTGTGTGTATTGTGTGTTTCTTATCTAGCTTAAGGACTGCCATATTCTTTTCTTTGTAATACTCCAATGAGAATATTTTTTCAATATTCAAACTTATCATTGTGATTATTGCATTTGCATATTTTTTCATATAGTTTAGGAAGCTTAGAAACCCGTTCGAGATTCACTTAATAGAAGTGAATCTCGAATAGTCCCCATTTTGGAACTGTTCTTGAATGTTTCGATCCCACTTAGGTCGGTGTTAATGGCTTGAGCATGTCTTTATATTTTGAGAATTTTCGGTGAATATCTCTTGATGTTCTTTGGGTGCATATTTAGGCTACGACGTGGTAGTCTATTTTGTGTACTTGAAGACCATAGGGAGGTGCTGCCGAAATTTCTTAAAATATAAAGATGTGTTCATGTTGTTGGCATCAGGTGGGGCGACGCATTCGGGAATGGGATAGAAGCCTGACCCGTTAGAGTGGAGATGAAGTTAGGAAACTCATACGCTTACATATACATAAACTTGGAGACTTGATTGTGTTTGTCTAACTATCCAGATATATAGCAGCCTGTTGTCCAAGATGTCTGTTGATCGAAGTTGGATGGAACGTAGGGTAGCCACTGATAAGAGTGGGCTTAGCTCTGAGTATCGTAGTGGGGTTGAACAGTTTATCAATTTTACGTTTGAGCACGTCAGTGGCGATGAGATCAGATGTCCTTGTAAGAGGTGTGTGAATGAAGTGTGGAAGGAAAGGAGTGATGTCATGTGCGACTTATTTGCGTATGGGTTCAAGCAGGGTTATACGACATGGATCTATCATGGGGAAACCTGGTTGGATGAACATTAATCAGAATCGAAATCCAGAGGTGACGAAACCTTTGACTGTACTAACATGATAGTCGAAGCTGTTGGTTCATACTTTCAGTGGAATACAGATAGGGATGACGGTAGCACTGAGCAAGATCCGAATGACGGGGCTAAGGGTTTCTATGAGTTATTACAGGAATCAGCGACGCCATTATATGATGGGCACGAAAAGCACACCGTCTTATCTGCAGTGACTAAGTTTTTACACTTCAAGAACGAGCATGACTGTAGCGAGAGAGGTTTTAATGAACTGCTAAACATTGTGAAGGAGTGCATACCTGCAGGCAATAAGTTACCGGAGTCGTACTATGATGTGAAGAAAATGGTCAAAAGGCTCAATCTAGGGTATAAGAAGATTGATGCTTGTAAGAATGACTGTATGTTGTATTACGGTGATGTCAATAAAAATAATAGGTCATGTGATTTTTGCGGTACAAGTAGATACTGTGAACAGCGCAAGAAAAAGGGAAAAGAAGTGCCGAAAAAGATCTTACGTTACTTTTCCATTGCGCCGAGGCTTCAGCGGTTGTTCATGTCAACACATACCGCCGAGGATATGAGGTGGCACTCTACACGGGACATAGTCGAAGGTCAACTGACGCACCCGGCAGATGGGCTTGAGTGGAATTTTTTTGATAAAAAGCACCCCTCGTTTACTGAAGAGGTTTGCAATGTTAGGCTTGGACTTTCTACGGATGGGTTTAATCCGTTTAACGGGCCTTACACAAAGCCCTACTCAACTTGGCCGGTGATTATTGTTGTGTATAACCTCCCGTCTTCGATGTGCATGAAAGATCCCTACATGTTCATGCCTTTACTGATTCCGGGTGATAAGAGTCCAAGTAAAGACATCAATGTATACCTCAGGCCGTTAATTGATGAGTTGAAGATGTTGTGGGAAAAGGGGTTCAAACTTATGATGTATCTCTTAAGCAGAATTTTGACATTAGGGCAGCTTTACTGTGGACAATAAATGACTTCCTGGTGTTAGGAATGATCAGTGGATGGTCGACTCACGGGGGCTTGTCATGTCCCGTGTGCATGGGGTCAGTTAAAGCTATGCGGCTCAAACATGGGGGGAAAATGAGTTTCTTTGCAACATCCAGACAGTTTTTGCCGATTGAACATCGTTATCGACGGATGAGTAGACAATTCAATCGAAAAATAGAGAAACGTCAAGTACCTGGCCGTCTTTCTGGGTCAGCAGTGTTGAGTTGGATTAGTCATTTGAAGTTTCCACCTCCAGGGAAGAATCACAGATTAGAGCGAGCTTATGGTTACGGCAAGGTTCACAACTGGACACATAGATCCATGTTCTTTGACCTGCCTTATTGGGCTACACTCTGCATCCGTCATTGTTTAGATCCGATGCATACTGAGAAGAACGTATTTGATAACATTTTTTATACAGTCCTAGATGCAAGTGGTAGAACAAAGGACAACAACAAGTCGAGGCTTGATTTGGTAGAAATGAACATTAGGGAAGATCTGTGGCTGTATCAGGAGGGTAGTAAGACGGTAATGCCTAAAGCTGAATATACTTTGACCAGGGAACAGTTGATATTGATATGTAATTGGATCAGTGGACTGAAGCTCCCAGATGGATATTCTTCGAATATAGCAAGGTGTTGTAAAGTCGAAGACCTGAAGTTTCGGGGTCTCAAAAGTCATGATTGTCACGTATTCATGCAGAAGTTGATCCCTGTGGCATTTATCGACTTGTTACCGAAACGTGTGGTTGAAGCACTGACGGAGCTTTCTAATTTCTTCAGAGATCTATGCTTGACGGAGCTCCAGCTCAAAGACATAGATAAAATGGAGATGCAGATAGTGGAAATAATGTGCAAGTTAGAAATGATCTTCCCTCCATCTTTATTTGATTCAATGGAGCATTTGCCTATTAACTTGCCATACGAAGCTAAGTTTGGCGGTCCCGTGCAATATAGTCCCTGCTGCGAGATCTCGACGTCGCCCACCCACCGGAGGTAGTGGTGCGAGTGGATCGGGCGCCGACCCTTCATTATCTGATGACTTCTTCAGGCGGATCATCGAGGGGTGCATGGCGAGCAGTGTCGTGCAGTCAGGCGCACCATCATGCGAGCGGATCTACCAGCTTGCTCAGGAGGTTGTCCACGGCTCCATAGATCCTACAGCTGCCGCTGACGACCTTATGGGTGTAGTCCGGGAGGAGGCCATCCGTGTATGTGCGGTTGTCTTGGCCAACATCTTTCCTCCACATATTCGACAGGTAAAAATAATTATTAATATATTTCCTTATTTGTAATTATATTGCTTTTATAAACTGTCAAACAAATAGTTAACATATACATACCTTACGATAATTTAGAATATTAGGCACGACACTTTTGAAACCTACCTCGGTCGTCGAAACAATATGCAAACACAGACATAGCACCGCATAGCCATTAGGCACGCGTTACAACTGACGGGACTCGATTCCGATATATGGAGCCTGAGTTCGAGTCCCGACTGCCTAAATAGTCAAAAACTTAGAAAATAGTCAAAAAAGAGGTCAAAACCTGCCTCGATCATCGAAACGATATGCAAATACAAATAATAGCACCGCATAGCCATTAGGCATGCATTACAACTGACGGGACTCGATTCCGTTATACGGAGCCCGAGTTCGAGTCCCGTCTGCCTAAATAGTCGAAAACTTAGAAAATAGTCAAAAAAGAGGCCAAAACCTGCCTCGGTAGTCGAAACAACATGCAAACACAGACATAACACCGCATAGCCATTAGGCACGCGTTACAACTGACGGGACTCGATTCCGATATACGGAGCCCGAGTTCGAGTCCCATTTGCCTAACTAGTCGAAAACTTAGAAAATAGTCGAAAAGAGGCCAAAACCCGCCTCAGTAGTCAAAACGACACGCAAACACAGACATAGCACCGCATAGCCATTAGACACGCATTACAACTGACGGGACTCAATTTCGATATACGGAGACCGAGTTCGAGTCCCGTCTGCCTAACTAGTCATAAACTTAGAAAAAAGTCAAAAAGAAGCCAAAACCTGCCTCGGTCGTCGAAACGACATGCAAACACAGACATAGCACCGCATAGCCATTAGACACGCATTACAACTGACGGGACTCAATTTCGATGTACGGAGCCCGAGTTCGAGTCCCGTCTGCCTAACTAGTCGAAAACTTAGAAAAAAGTCAAAAAAGAGGCCAAAACCCGCCTCGGTCTTCGAAACGACATACAAACACAGATATAGCACCGCATAGCCATTAGGCACGCGTTACAACTGACGGGACTCGATTCCGATAAACGGAGCCCAAGTTCGAGTCCAGTTTGCCTAACTAGTCAAAAACTTAGAAAAAAGTCAAAAAAGAGGCCAAAACTGGCCTCGGTCATCAAAACGACACACAAACATAGACAATAGCACCGCATAGGTATTAGGCACGCGTTACAACTGACGGTGCTTGATTTCGACATACGGATCTCGAGTTATCAGCCCGTCTGCCTAACTTTCGAAAACTTAGAAAAAAGTCAAAAAAGAGGCCAAAACCCGCCTCGGTCGTCGAAATGACATGCAAACACAGACATAGCACCGCATAGCTATTAGGCACGCGTTACAACTGACGGGACTCGATTTCGATATACGGAGCCCGAGTTCGAGTCCCGTCTGCCAAACTAGTCCAAAACTTAGAAAAAAGTCAAAAAAGAGGCCAAAACCCGCCTCGGTCGTCAAAACGACATGCAAACACAGACAATAGCACCGCATAGGCATTAGGCACGTGTTACAACTTACGGTGCTTGATTTCAATAAACGGATCTCGAGTTATCAGCCCGTCTGCCTAACTTTCGAAAACTTAGAAAAAAGTCGAAAAAGAGACCAAAACCCGCCTCGGTCGTCGAAATTGCACGTAAACACAGACAATAGCACCGCATAGGCATTAGGCACGCGTTACAACTGACGGTGCTCGATTCCAATATACGGAGCCCGAGTTATCAACCCATCTGTCTAATTTGTTATAACTTGAAGAACACAAACTAAAATAATGTAAATATGTTCTCATTTTGACTTTGTTATTAATATTTTAATTTTTTAGGGTCTTGTTGACGAGTCTCGTGGAGGTGGAGGTGGAGGCACAGGCGACGGGACCGGTGACAGGATAGGCGATGGGACCGGCGACGGGACAGGTGACGGGATCGGCGGTGATGATACTGTCACTCCTCCTGATTTGGGTTGTAGTTAGTTTATGACATATATTTTGAGTTTCATGTATGTATGATGTACAGTTTTTGATCGAGTTGTAAAGACGACCATTTTTTATCTATATATTTGATTTGGATTACTATTTGATTGTTAGGATAATTTTGTATGATATTTGATGGTTTTTTTTAGTTTATAACAGGTTATATGTATATATTTGTAAATGAACAGGGAAAATTTGAAATTTTAAAAAAAAAAATTCAAAAAAAATATAGGCATTGCCGACGGTGGCAATACCGATGCGGTTGCCGTCGCCAATGACATTTAGCGACAGACACAGCGGCAGACATGTACTAATTTGAAATTTTTTTTAAAGAGCAATTACCGACGGCACAAAGTCATTGCCGACGGCACTTCAAAAAATTTGGGTTCCTATTGCCGACGGCTTCGTCGTCGTTGGGACCGTCGTCATTCAGTATATGCCGTCGCTAGTGAGTCCCGTCGCCAATGATACTGTTGCCGACGGCTAACGACGGGGACCAGGGGCTACGACCTTAGCGGCAACGGTACTCGCGACGATTACTGCCGTCGCTAATGACATCAATGCTGACGGCAGTGTAGTCATTGGCGACGGCACTGACCGTCGGCAATGACTGTTTTTTTTGTAGTGAAGGGAATTAGAGATCTTCCAGTTTTGTCAATGATTGAATGCCTACGTTGTATGGTTCAAAGATGGTATTTCACAAACAAACAAGCAGCAATATCAACTTTCACTACCCTTTCCACAACAGCTGAGAAAAGATTGCAATCTAATATCATTGAGTCAAAGAAACTTAAGGTCAGTCACACAACTTTTAAATTGTTAGCTGCATACCTACAAAAGTTGCATTTGCATTTAAAGGAAACCACCTTAGTCATGTTTGGTTACCAGTATAAACTGAAAAAGTTACCAACAGTACATATGCCTTTCATTATTCCAAATTACATAAAAAAAATTATTATACATACTAACTACACCATTAAATTGTGTTGTAGGTTGAGACATCGAACCTAGTGATTTTCACTGTTTACGATGTCACCAAACAATTTATCGTGGACATGGAACAAAAGACATGCACATGCCGTAAATTTAAGTACCATGAGATGCCTTGCTCACACGCTGCTGCTGTTATTAGCAAAAGGAATTTGAGCTGTTATGATTTTTGCTCAAAATACTATTCAAAAACAACTTTGGTAGACACATATTCAACTTCCATCATGCCGTTAGATGACAAAGAGAATTGGGATGTTCCAGAAGAGATTAAAAACATATGTATCAAACCACCAAATACAAAAAGACTAGCTAGAAGACCAAAGATAGGTAGGTACAAGCATGTATCTGAAAATAGAGTTCAAAATAAATGCAGCAGATGCCAAGAAAAATGACACAACAGGAAAACATAGAATAATCCACCAATTTTGAGACCAAGAAAGGTCTGATATAATACAACATCAAAAAAATTGTAACAAGCTCTTTGATTTTTACTGTGGTTACCCAATAGCCAAACATATTGTAATCATTTTATTGGTGTAAGAATTGCAAATTTATCTTGCACAATATTGAAGGATGATTTTTTTCATTAATTCTATCTTCAAATAACAATATACATAAAACACATACATGTCATGATTAGTTAACTAATTTATAATTTTTCTTTATGACTATCTGGATACCCACTAAAACTAAAATTGTTACCTTTGGATGAAGGTTTGACTACCAACTGTACCATATTAAAAAAAGATGTTTTTAAACTTGATAATTGTTTTGTAAATTTTTTTTTATTGTGACTATTTTTTAAGCATAAAAAATAAAATGTATACATTTCTTTGGATGCTTATCTACACTCTGAACCTTAAAAAACACATAGGATCGATAATTGTTTAATTGATTTTTAAATTACTATAACTATTTGGTTACCCACAAATACTGATGATTGTAACCTTTGTATGACTGTTTGGAAACCAACTGAACCAAAAAAAACAAATACATGATATAAATTGTTAACTGTTTTAGAATTTATTGTTAGGACTGTTTGGTTACCAACAACAACTAAAATTGTTACCTTTGTATGCAAATTTGGCAACCAACTGTACCATAAAAAAAATATCTGTTCAATATTATTTGTAAAAATAAAATAGTAACCAAAAAAAATAATGTGAACCAACAAAACTATGTCATACATCTAATAGTAAAAATTTATACATAATTCCATCCTCAGAAAATTTACAAAACATTTCACAGACAATAACCATAACAAATGGTACCAAATGTCCAAAAAAAAAGAAGATGCATAACCAAACTAATCTTCACTGATGAATCTGCCTTGGTATTCTGTATCGGATTCATATCCGCCTACTTGCTTGTTCCTCGCATGAATGAACAAGTTAACGCATAATTTCTTACGGTATTGCATGATTGGAAATGAATTGGGCATTTCTGAAATTTATTGGTGAAGAATATGTTCCGCAAAAGAAATAGTAAACATTCCGCAGTCACTGTAAAAACAATCAAGATATAAAGTAAATCAAAACAAACATCAAAATATATGGAATACTTAAAAAAATATAAACAATATAAACCTTACCCATCAACTTGTTCAGGTAAACCCTCAGCAAATTCAAGATCAATTATATCATGTTCCCCCTTGTTGCGATATGGTTCACTATCGAAATCAATGTCAGACCTATTCTTCCAAAAACCACACCTAGACAATATTATGGGTAGAATTAAAATATATGGCTCACAAACATCTATACTATTTGTCGCATGACATTCCTGTTCTGTTGTAGAGAATTGTAAACTACTAAAACTCTACGATGCACATCAAAAACCAGCAAAAACCAATGACCAAGAACTGTCATGTGAACGGGAAACATGACATAATCAACGGCAACCCACATTGTGTTTACATCCATAAAAAAACCACGAATATACTCAGCAACGTCACCATTGCCCAACAGAAGATTCTTATCAGCATTCTTATGACAATATTCCGCATATAAAGTAGTCAACTTGACATGGAACCAACAATCTATTGTAGTAACCCTTATTTGAATATTGTCTGAGTGCCTAGCCAATTTACGAAGGTAATACAAACAAATGTTGATATGCTGAACCAAAAATAAAACCAAAAAAAATAATCAGATATAAACAAATAAAAAAAACTTTATAATAAAGGTATCCAAAACAGTCACAGCTAGTAACCAAAATAATAAAATAAGGTAACCAAAACTAACAAACAGAAATACATATAACGAAAAAACTCACATCGTCATCAAGCCACTGACCAGGGGTCTTCAACTTGTAAAACCACATTTTTGACGATATTGGCATAGACCCAAATCTAAATGAAGGCTCGATTTTGTCATGGTTTCCCGTAAATTTTTCAATCCTTCAAAACAATAACATATTGGAAAGAGAGAACAAATGATTTTATTTCCTAGAAAAAACATACTATATAAATCTTAAACTCCAAATAACATACCTTTTTTTGTTATTTAAGCCAATTCTAAACCACTGATTAAACATAACATCTTCAAATATCGAAGGCATTCCCATACAGACATTTGGAAATGCAGACAGACCTCTGCATAATGGTCTATCATCCACAATAGAAGAAGTTGAATCAGCTGAACCAAACTTCGACGTATAAGGACTCCTCAATACAGCACTCTTTGCAGACGTACGAACAGGCCTACCAATTGGTTTAGATGCAGTTTTCTCAACTTCAACATAATGGAGTATATCCTGTGTCGTTAAAACCATCTCATCAAGTAGCGACCTGTCTGGTGCTTCAATTTTACTCCCCTTTAATATTTTTCAAGACATGACACAAAAAACAACTACAATATCAAATTAAAAATCCAAACAGATTCAATAGTAACATAAACACTGTATCAAAGTAATTAATACAAACTGTAAAGGTAACTAATGTTGAAAAAACTACAAACCTCAATGGGGGTAAAAACAACAATCTCTTTTCCACTAGACTGACTTAAAATATCAAAACTTGGAATGTCATTGTTATTTTCAGTCTATAAACAAAAAAACATCCAATTGATCGATATAACACGAAAAAATATAACATAAGATAAACAAAAAAATATGCCTAACCTTTTCATCATCCACATCAATGTGAACTCCTCTAGGGGTAAAAACAGCAATCTCTTTCGCATGACTACGCCTTAAAATATCAGAATTTGAATTGTCATTCTTGTTGTCAATCTGTAGAAAAAAAAAAGTAAAAAATTAAGCATTGATTTAAAAAACATGAAACACAAATGAAAATCAAACATATATGTAAACCTTTGCATCGTCTTCTTCAAACTGAATCCCACCAACCCCACCAACATCGGCATCAACACTTCTATGAAACTATTTTGCATTGTCAAAAACTTCAACTACAACATCATCCTGAACAATCAAAACATCATTAACTATATCATTAACATTGCATTCGTCAACATTCTCATCCAACTCAACATCATCATCATCATCATCATCATCATCATCATCAACAGTTACATTTCCCCGTTTGCTAGAACTAGACTGGTCATATAACTGCTTTCTCAACATCTTCTTTATCTCCCTACAAATCTGAATAAAAAACACTTGCAATTGATCTTTTAATTCAACACCCAAATTCTCAATTTCTTTCTTCACCTCCATCACCTTCCCTTCCAAAGGCTTCACCCGTGCATCAATAATTTTTTTAACATCCGAAAGAGAAAATCTAAGGTCTTTAGCCTTCCTGGATGTTTCAACTTTAATATCAGCAATATTAACTCCGCTATCACTTCCACTGAAAAAATGAAAATCACCTAAATCCAAACGCACCTTCTCATCCTCCGTAGGAATAATATTTTGAATAATCAACTGAAACATATTAATAGCAACAAATATATCATGTCAGAAACATTGAAGATAAAACAGAAACAAAACAATACACAAAACAAAAAAAATATTTAAGTCAGTAACCAAAAATATATATAAAGGTAACCAAATATAATATAAATAGTAACCAACATACCTGACCAGAACCAAAAACCAAGTCATTCAACTTCATATTCTTAGGAGCCTTTCCTAACTCCCTCCATCTAAATAATCTGAATTCTGAAACATGATCATCAATACAAAAGCCCCTAACTTTCAATGTAGAAATTGTTTCAAACAAAAAAACTTGAAACACATAAGGTAATCCATTCAGTTTGTAAGATTTATAATAACTTTCCCTATAAAAATTGTATATCACCCCACCATTCTTATCCTTCTTTACATGTCCCTTAACAGCAAGGGATAGTGAATTCTTTGTCTGTTCAAAAGCAAATTTTCCCCATGGATAACTTTCAATATCGCCATAAGATAAAAAGTTAAACAAAGCTTCATCAACATAATTATCAGACATAGTAGCTAATATGAAATTAAAAACCAAGAATATGATGGACATCCTAACAGCCTCATCATCATCATCAAAAAAGCACTCCTATATATCCTCCCAATACTAGAACGGGTTATAACCTCATTTCTAAAAAACTTCTCCACCAACATGTTTTTAATTCCCTTGAAACCATCAATGTCTTCATCTCCTTGCCAACTCAAACCAAAAATTAAACAAAATTCTGGAAATCCAAACTTTACCCTTCTCTCACCAAATAGAAACCACATCTCCCCGTTATCCCTTTGATAAACTTCCCTAACCAAGGCATGATGGATTATCTGTGAAAACATTTGGGGCTGCCCAAAATCTAAAAATTTTCCAAAACAAGACAATTTAAACTTATTCAACTGTACTTCAGACAATTTATTCTTAATAACAGTTGGCACATCCATATCACACCAATAAATGATTTTTGCTGTAAAGTTTCGATGATGCTCCTCGTAAAATAGATCCCAAATATGAAAATACAAAAAATTACATTACGTACACATTAACCAAATCAAAATAGAACATCAATAAAACTTTAAAACCAACACTATACAATCAACATTATCCAAATACACTAGCATTAGTAGCCAAACAATATCAGCAAGTTACCAATATCGAAAATAATCTGACTATTTAATATATAACAAATTATATAATAACCAATTTAGAAAATAATAATAACAAAACCTCGACTCGGAAACAACATAACCATTTTACCACAAACAGTATAAACATTCACCAATCTCCAACTCTAGTGTAATAAAATACATTTTAACAACTATATAATCATCAGTTTCCAAAAATATAAAAGTTAGTAACCAAAACTCAATCAGCAAGTTACCAACACAACATAATCAACCTCTATAATGACAACAATGTAATCTAGTGACCAAAACAGAATATACTAGTATCTGAAACTCCAATCGGAATGAAAACAATCATTTTATCAACAACTTGAATAGTAATGACACTACTCAGAAACCAAATTAAACAACACCATATAACAAAACATCACCATACACAAAAATAAAAACACAAGTAACCAAAAACAACTAAAAATTATATATTCTTAAAAAAAATTAAAATAACAAACCTTCAACTGTTTTTGATGGGGAACAATTTTTCGGTTATGAGCCTCAACTTCATCATCTTTCCCAACTTTTTTTGGAGAACCTTCAAAATCATAATCAAGATATATCTATTTTTTAGCATTCTTATCCATATGTCTCCCCGATTTCTTATCTTTAATATCTGATTTCACCACTAACTTCTTCCCCTGTTTTGGGGACTATGACAGACTATCCTTCACCTTCACATAGGTCTTCAAATCCTTCACATAAACATCATCTCTAACTCGTTTCCTCTTCCTATCACTCTTTTTATCCCCTATTCCCTCCATGCTCTTCCTCGTAGAAACCATCACAAACAAAATCAAAAGAAATCGAAAAATATAGTACTAATAAAGGATAACCAACCGAACAACTTACGAATAACCACGAACTGAAGAAGAAGACTATAACGACGAACTAAAGAACCAATCGACGACAACGGATATCTACCGGAGAGAACAACCGAACACAGAAAATAAGGGTTTCCAAAAGAAAAAGAGACGGCAAATAAGGGTTTCCAAAAGAAAAAGATACGATTTGCTTAGAAAGTTCCCAAAACAAGAAATAAGGGTTTCCCAAAGAAAAAGAGACGGCAAATAGATTAACACGAAATTCAAATTAAAACACGATCCCACAAAAAGAGTGAACAGTTTATTTTTTTTAAAATCTGAATTGCCATGTCATCAGCACATTAAATCACACAACAAAATTAAAGGAAGAATAAATTCACTAATTATGTAAATAAAAATTTTAAATGCATTAATTGTGTAAATATTTTATGAGTGCACTATTGCTGTAATTATTTTTAAAAATGCACTAGTAAAGGTAATTGTTCCTTTTCTTTATTCCTCACTTAACTTACTAAAGGTCCAATAATTTCTCTCTCCCATTAGGCTAAGCATGGTCTTTGCTTTAATTCACTTGGGCTTGAACCTTTTTCTTGTTTACTTACTAACAAAATTAAACTTGGGCTTTCACCCCATAAATAAATTGGGTCATCAATATACTTGTCTTAAAAATATTATATTAGGTTACACAAATAATTCCTTACACATAAATCTTTAATTTCATAACCCAATTAGACGTGTTATACTTAGATTATAAAATTAATAAATTGAGATAATAAACTTAATCTCTTAGGTTAGTAAAAAATTTAAATACTAACATCCTTTCCTATTATAACCTTTAGGTTATTTAATTTTCCATACCTAATATATATATTAGGTTACATTAGTTTTTTTTATTTGATTATTATATAATAAACAAATATAAGAAATCAAATATTATACATACAAAAAACCATATAAGTCCTTCACAAAATTTTTAAATCCATACTCTATTTCTAGTCTAGGTCTTATTATTTAACCTTTATTTAATCATTTAAGAGTTTATAAATTTTTATAAATTCTCGGGTTGTCATATTCACCCATTCTTCTAAGAATTTCGTCCTCGAAATTATAGCCTACTAATCCCTACTCTTTTTATCCATCAAAACTAGGTTTTCAACTTAACTTTTATCTAATCATATCAGATTCTACCCGTACACAACGAGTTCATACTATTTCATACCCATCATCACATATTACCACAACATCACTCTAAAGAGTTAAAAATTTTCATATCATGCTGAGGGGTCATATAGACCATGAACTTTTATTTTTCAATTTTAAAACGGTTTGAACAGAAATTCATCTGTAAATCGGAACACCAACTTGTGTAAATTTGATACCAATTGCATTAACTTGACACCAACTTGTGTCAATTTGATACCAACTTATATCACGTAATGCTGACACCAACTTGTGTCGGATACCAACTTGTACCCATTTGATACCAACTTAAAATAAGATTCCGTACCAAAATAATTTGGTTTAGCATAAGCTGTCAAATAATACTTGAATTTCATAAACATTTGTCTAGCTGAATCAAATAGCTTAGACGTATACCAATAATTCAAATATCAATCGAAACATGTGTCTGGCCAAATTTAATTGACACATGAAATTTTTCTAAAATTCTAAAAATCATTTTATGACGTCATTATACCGCACTATATTTACAGTCCGTTGAAGATTCTGTCATTTTTATGACTTTGTCATACAACAATATACCATAGTGGGCTGACGATCTTTAGATCACATCCAACACTAGGTAATACTGCATTAATGACTCCATCATTTTTATCATCCTTGCACCAGGTTCCATGATGCATTGATGATATATAAAATATATTTTGATATTTTAAATAATTTTTGTCTAGCCGAAACAATTAGCGTAGACACTTTTTTAAACCGTTCAAAACTATTGAAAATTATTTTTGAAATTATCATGTCGCAACAGGTAACGATGTGTCAGGGTCTTCAAGTCCACACATACACAATTGTAACCATGTTTTGAAGATAACCAAAAATTCATTTTTGCTGTTATCATGCCGCAACAGGTAACGATGTGATAATGGCTCAAAGTCCATCTCCACACCCTTGTCACCATGTTGTGAAGATAACAAAATTTTATTTTATTTCGAAAAGCACATCAATGCGAATTTAGCTTGAAGTCAAAAATTTTGAAGTCTAGCACAGCTAGAAGATTTGGAATACCTATGCTTCCACCATCAACTTCAATTGCTTTAATGATCCATTGCTTAATAATTCTATCTATTTCTATTATCCTCAATCCTTCATTCATAATTTTTCTATACCCCCGTATAGTTCATCAAACATACCACACGTTATGAGTTCAAGAACTTACCATAATAATATGAGTTTAGGAACTTTTTCTAGCAATACGTAGTTCAAGAACCAATCAAGAACTGTCCATACGCTTAGGGGTTAAAAAACATATCATACGATTATGAGTCACGAACTTACCATACGTATGAGTTTTAAGAACTCGCGCCTAATCTTATATTCTCTACCTATCCGTTATGCACATGAGAAAAGAATCTACTTCTCATCATACATATAGCGAATAGCGCAACACCGACATTTCAATGATTATCAATGTGATAAACTAAGTAGTCGTTAGACCAAGCACAAAACCCCCGCTCATACAAAGGTTTGTACAACTTAGCAATCACCTGAGTTCTCAATTGAAATCCCACATAATCCTAGCTCCCTCAATACTCGATACAAATTTTATTTAATCCGTATTTACAATTCACAACTCTTTCCTGAGTTTTAATAGTACAATTTCATAGTACAACTGTCATACAGCAATTCTGCTATAAAATTTTCAATCATTTGATTGATCATCTGTCCTCTTATGATCTCATCAGATCACGTTGTGATCTCATATTATAATCGTATTATATTACGATTCTATCTTATCTTATGATCGTTTTGTTTTACGATCTTCTTTCCCTTTATACTTTTAGTCTTTTAGACTACATCTATTCATTACTACTGTTCATCTTTATTATCAGAGTTAGGTAACTCTGGATCTTTATTACTTGTCAGGATTCTTCTTTGAATCTTATTGACTTATTAATACCTTGCCCAAATTCATTGCTTAGAACTTAAACTCTATTTGAGTTTATTCCTATTCCTCATCCCTGCGGTTATAGCCTAAGATACCCCTACCTAAGGTTTATAGCCTACTGCTCTGATACCAATAGTAGCGTCCCCAAATCCGGGTCCCCAGAACCTCGGACCTAGTACGTTACGATACATTATTTCTATAATTATTGCGAAAGATATAAACATAAATTATTTATATAATAAATTTTACAACATAATTCCCAAGGTCTGTAACCTTAACTTAATACATGCATTCAATATCCTACACGACATACAATGTCATTTGTATTTTATACTATTACCATTTTAATCGTATAATAATTCCATCCTGGAACTTGTCTTTGCCTTTGACTGTGTCCGAAGTTTCGTCTTTAATCTGAAATATTTATCATGATATCGCAAGGGTGAGCAACAAGTTTGCCTAGCAAGTTTAAGTTTAAATGAAGATATATCATGATTGAAAAAAATAATAAGCTGACAAACTTTCAACAATAGAATATTGGTGAAAGAACATGAATCAATTTGCATAACTGAATGACCGATACAATAATGATGAATGACCAATAATGAACATGAACAAATTTAGCTGAACCAAATGGTAATGAAGGTGATCAGCCTTTCATATCTGATGAACATATGCAACATGCACTAAGTGCGAATCAAAAATCAGTATAGATGTGAATAATTAACAATAATTATTCACGAACATGCTTTGAAATATAACTCAAGGTTGAGTTAAAGAAAACTTGCATGTTCAGCGAGCTACAACTTTCTAGCTTTAATTAACAATCTTTGAATGACCTATCATTGATAAGGTAGATCTGTCAATTAATACTGCGTATATTTCATCAATACGTTAACTCGTATTATTGTCTCACCAATAATACATTCAACGGGTACATGCATCTAATGTACTATCATTAATCCTATAAGATATTTAATTGATCTTAGGTTCATAATTTAATAATTAATAAGGCTTTCCTTAATGGATAAACACTTATTAGATCTTTAAACAATTTATTTTAATTGTTTAATTAAGGAGCTATTTAATTTCGTTCAATTGTTAACTCCTTCTTCCTTCGATTACCATTTAATATTAGTTAAATAATAATTAACTATTTACCTTTAGTTATTACTTACAAATAACCAATTATAACTCCTCATTATTTAATGTTAATTAAATAATGGACAATTAAATTATTATTTATCTTTAAATAATAATTAATAACTCCATCATCTTTGAATAAATAATATTTGATTTATTCACTTCATTCTTCTTTAATTATTCCTTATTATTTTAAAAGGATAATTAATTAACATACATCTTTATTTATTATTCAAATAATAAATAATTAATTTTATAAACTTTCATGTTAAAGTAAGTAAGTAATTACTTAATCTTGCTTAATTATACTTTAATCATTATTTAATATTAATTAAATAATAATTAATTAATTGATTAACTCAATTTATTATTTAAGCTTAGTTAAATAATAAGTAGTTATCTTACTAACACTAACCCATTTTAATTATTACTTAACATTATTTAAATAATAATTAAATAATTAATTATATTTCATATTATATGTATTTAACTTAATAGCCCATTAGTGGCCTTAAAGTTATTTATTACAATATCTTGCTTTCATTTCGTTCCATAATGATACTCAAATTTTCGTCCAAAATTTCCAGATTTGGGGTCGTTCCTGGAAACGCCCGTAAAACGAAGTCTACAAATCGGATTTTGGTTCCGTCGGAGGCGTTGGATTCGTATCTTCCCAAACTCCAATTTTCATTCATCGAACATTAGATTCTATTTTGTTTAGGTCTCGAAAATCAGTGCCAAAGTGACTGATTAACAGGAAAATTCGCAACAGTTTAGTCGTTTTCCAGATTTGAGGTCCTTTACGGAAACGCTCATATCTCAAGATCTGCATCTCGGATTTGGGTCCATTTGGTATCGTTAGATTTGTATTTTCCCAAAATAATTTTTTCATATATCAAACACCAAATTTGAGTTTGTTTTGGTTACCAAAAATAGTCCACAAGTGACTGATCAATAACATGTTCTCAACAGTTGGGTAGTTTGGAATTTAATCCATATCTTGCTCATTTTAAAACATATTTGAGTGATTCCAAAGGGGTTTAGCCCTTAAATCATGCATATAGAATACCAAGAAAGAAAACCTCAAATATCACTTGTAGATCTCAACATGCACATGATAAAGCATACTAGTTAAACAAAAATTCTTTCAAAATTAACTTCTTTTTTCCAAATCTCACCATATGAACTCATATAAATCCACAAGTCTCATTTGTTAAACTCAAGATCTAACACTCTAATCATTATATTAACCATATTCAATATGCATCATAAATCTATCATAAAATCACCTAGTGCATGCATGAATGTGCCTTTCTCTACTCATTTGGTACAAATCTCCCTTTTGATCTTATATTCAACTTCAAAAAATATTTTGATCATCAAATAAAATATTTATATACCAATAGATGAAGAGTTTATCAAAGATCAAACTTAAGACTTTTGTTTCATCAAAAACCCACCAAATAAGAAATCAAGCTTAAAAAAATAAAGAGAATCAATTCCTAGTTTTTCTTGCTATCTTCCTTATCTTGCCAAAGTAGCTTACAAACTTGGCATGCATGAAGCACAAGATCCTCTCTTCTTCTTCCTCTTGGCCGAAAATCTCTCCCTCTTTTCTCTCTATGTTTTGATTTTCTTTTGCTAGCTAACTTGGAGAATGAAATGAAAATGAGTAAACTCTTTATTTGCAAATGAGATGGGTTTATTTATAAGCTAGCAATAGGTGTAGATATAACTTATATATCTATACTAAATCTCCCAATATATTTTATCCCCTCTCTCTTATCGTTAGCAAATCTAAGCATATCTCACCAAATCTCTCCATATCTTTTTATATCTTTACAAAATCTATCCAATATCTTTTCATTCTCTCTCATAATCTTTAGCAAATCTAAGCATATCTCACCAAATCTCTCCATTTCTTTCATAGCTTGGGCCGGCCAGTTGGGCCTTCTTTGGTCCAAGTTTTGTTTTTCTTTATTCCTCACTTAACTTACTAAAGATCCAATAATTTCTCTCTCCCATTGGGCTAAGCTTGGGCTTTGCTTTAATTCACTTGGGCTTGCACCTTTTTCTTGTTTACTTACTAAACAAAATTAAACTTGGGCTTCCACCCATAAATAAATTGGGCCATTAATATACTTGTCTTAAAAATATTATATTGGGCTACACAAATAATTCCTTACACATAAATCTTTAATTCCATAACCCAATTAGACGTGCTATACTTAGATTATAAAATTAATAAATTGAGATAATAAACGTAATCTCTTAGGTTAGTAAAAAATTTAAATACTAACATCCTTTCCTATTATAACCTTTAGGTTATTTAAATTTCCATACCTAATATATATATTAGGTTACATTAGCTGCTTTTATTTGATTATTATATAATAAACAAATATAAGAAATCAAATATTATACATACACAAAATCATATAAGTCCTTCATAAAATTTTTAAATCCATACTCAATTTCTAGTCTAGGTCTTATTATTTAACCTTTATTTAATTATTTAAGAGTTTATAAATTTTTATAAATTCTCGGGTTATCACACTAGGCATACCTCAAAAGCTCAATATTAAGCTTATTCTCATTCTCATCACTTATTCATTTCTACCATATTACTACTTATAAAATTTACGGTAACATGGTAACTTAAGTTATTTAGTATATTAAAATAACTTAGCTTTCTTTTATAGTTTAACCCTCTTGGAAATACATAAGATATAATTTCTATTATGTATTCCTTCAATCATAATATAAAATGTTCTTATTATATTTTCTCCAATAGAGGCATTAATCATAATAAGATGACTTACTCATTTTATTTTAATATAATATCTAAGTATTATTAAAATAATTATATGTACGACACATGTACACCTTGTATATAGAAAATAGATCATAAGTTTATTTTCTATTATGATAAATTGTTCCCATCAATTTATTACATATAGCAAATATGTTTTAATATATTTACCATATTAATTAATCATACTTATTACCTCATACAAAGACATATAAGGTAATATTATTATTTAAAATACATTTCCCCTTTTATTAAAATAATTCAATATTAAAAATTATTTTAATATCCTTTATTAGAAATATATAATATTTACTTCTCTTTCCTTCTATAAATTATCCCCAAAATAATTTCTTTAATCTATACATTTAATCATATCTCAAATATTAATTAATTCTCTAATCAATATTTATTTAAAGATATATTGGTTTAACAACGTATATATATATTTTATTAACGTCGTTCGCACATTCACATAATATCATGCCAAGTAATATATATAAAGGCACTTACTATACTCACATACTCCACACATGTATTAACTCACTATTTGCTTAAGTGATCTTAAACCCCTTGCTATATCATCATAGTCAATTAAGGCTTTAATATTCAAATTATATTATTCCATAATATAACTCCCAATTTAATATAAATTAACCAATATTTATTCTTGTTAGTTAATTTCCTTAACTAATTCATGCTTTACTATCTCAATCTATCCACGGATAGCTTAAGCACTAAGTAAAACTCATATTACATCATACTAGTTACTAGTATATATATTCAAGAATATGGTGATTATTTATCAAAGATATTTAATGTCACCAACTTACTATGATAAAATAATTCTATAAGTTATCTAATGTCGATAGATAAATCTTATCCATCTTCTTACTAATTCATCTCTACAATTTATAACAAATATATAATAATGATATATATTTATTAAGCACAAAAACACTTATTACATAGCTCATATTACCCTATGTAACACATTACTACATACCTCGTATCACATATATATATATTCTTATTCGAACTCATCTCATTCTTTAAGAATTTTATTTATTAGATTCTTATTTTATAATTTCTAAAAAATTTGGTTCTTACAGCACCCCTCCCAACCGAACCACCCCATGACCTTAGAATGCTGATTTTTTTGCCTTAGAGAAGCTAACAAGCAAGACCCATGTGGTGGCAATGATGGTGTAGCTGATAAGGATGAAATATGTTATATTTTATTCCCTTAATACTTAATCTTTTATATTTATTTTGTACCTAAAATATATTCATTTTGCTTATATTTGTTATTCTAGGTAAAATTGAATCAAGTCACGAAATGGGCTTAGCTGCTAGCAATTGACTAAAGGGAGCAGCTTATGTATTAAATATCATATGTGTGCCACATGCTTATAAGTCTTGTATGCATTCCAAAGTAAATGATGAGCAGGCCACGAATTGCAAAGCACATGGGTCACGGTTTGCCTTCCAAGATCAGCCACGAATTGAAGCTTGCAAAAGGAATGGGTCAAGCCCATGCAAGGAATTACATGCAATTGGAATCAGCAGCTTGCTTTGGAATAGAAGTGGGCCCACGTTGAAAGAAGCTAGCGAAAGAGTTTCAAAGATGTGGGTCACGAATTGGTTAGCAGGTGATAGCATGCAAAGTAAAAATAAGGATTTGACAAATAAGGAATGCTAAGGTGGGCCACGAACTAAGTCAGCAGCAACGAAATAAGTAATTAAATGGAGCTGGGCAGTGTGTTATTCCGCCCCAGCGGTGCATTAGACTAAGAACCTTCCGCCCCAGCGGGTAGGCGGGAATAAAAAACTATCGAACTCCTTTTGCGAATTGGACGAAAGCAGCTAGGGCATAATGGGAGCTGCTATTTTATTAATATAAATAAGGACACCTTGATATATCTGATGTATCATCTTTTAATAAAATTACTTTTCTCTCTCTATATTTCTTGGTGATTCAATAGCCATGTGCGGCTAACTCTTATTCTTGGATTAAGGAGACGGAAGCCTTGGATTAAATACACTGTGAGATCTATTTAATTTTAATTGTTCAATTATTATTTTGAGTATTGATTATTCTTCTGTGCTTGAATTATATGATTGATTTGTTTAATTGCTAGGTACACACTAGTTTATTATTCATTGAAATCTACTGCTAAATTAGATATCGAATCCGTAATTGTTTGGTCACTCTAATTTGCGAAGCAACTAAGATTAATAATTGACTGCAGATCACGAGATTATTATATCTTAGGAAAAATATTCAACTAAATTAAATGCAACCGCTTGTGCTTGTGTTGTTTAGCTTCATCGATTTTTCTAATTCTTAAAGCTTCTACTAGATTAAACTTTTAGCGCTTGTCTGAGGTTGTTTAGTAGTTAGGGTTATTTAGATCGCTTGTTTCTATCTAACTAAAAATAAGGAAAGACATGAAAGTGATTCTAACGATGAATATTCAAGATATTAATTGTGTATGCTTGAGTCAATGATCAGTGTATGTTTCTAAGGTGGAAGTTGACTTAACCCAAGGTTTGTTCTCTTGATTTAATTTGTTACAATATTTTACACATTAGTTTGTTTTAATAAAAAATATTCAAAAATCCCCTCTTTTGGAATACAAAGTATATAAAAATAGATTAATCAGTCTCTGTGGGATCGACTCTTACTTGCACTACTATATAATTATTTTTCACAGTAAGGTTTATTTTTGGTTGTCTACGACAGCACACCAGTAGCCCAATGGCTAGTAGTACTATGAATAGTGTTAGTTGGTAGTCCAATTATGTCTGGACAACAGTTTCCCTATAAATAGAGGCCCTTCTTCATCTTATAAGGATTTCTAGAATCATTTACTCTGCATTATAAAGAAATTTAGTGAGTTGAGAGATATAAAGAACCCAAGAGGACCTCTTACAATTCAGAGGGCAGAGGAGATAGGAAGAGAGGGACTAGCCAGTAGCTACCTAAGTGTACTGTCAGTAGATGGAAGACGTCAAGAGGTACACATCCCTTTGACCTTATGTTAATTTAACCTTCTGCAAGTCAGTTAAAGAGAGATATGTATGCTAATAAAAGTAGTTATGAAAACAACATGAATCGAACGAAAAGAGAATATAACATATCAAGCTAAGATAACTGTAAAAAATAATATCAGCAGTAAAAGAGGAACTTGATAATGAATAATGCAGGCCATGAAGGCTAACAGTAAGATTCTTTTATGATTATTGTTGAAATCTATATTATCTGAAATGTCGTTGATCGCTAGGGAGGCTTATCCCTATTGTAGAATAAATGTTATTTATTTAAATAGATTATTAGTTTAATTTTTTTATTTAAATAAGATTATAATTGTTCTAATTGATTTATTCATAACCGGTTTAATATGGAGAACGTAAAGGGTCACACCATAAAAGGAAGAAGAATTATTTAAGAAGAAAATGGCATGATAGTAATATTGGGTTTGTACGAAATCGTGACGCAATCAAATTGCAAAAATTAACGGAAGCATGGTATATCAGAGTTTAAAAAATTTCTACAAAACCATTACCCGGATCATCCTTTATGTAAATTATTAATTTAAAACGATAAAAAAGAAGTTATGGAATCATACCCTTGTAGAACGAAGCTTCCACAGGTACGAGTTCAACTCCTTGTTCTTCGTGATCTCCTTAAATTTCCGGGTTAGATTCCTTCCTTTGATCAACGTTTCCCACCCAAGTGTTTGGCCTCTAGAGGTGATCCACCAAGGAAGAGGAATTATCAAGAAGGAGGGTGTTTGGCTAAACCTTAGTTTTCTATCCTCTATAGAAAAGGAGTACTCTCCAATAATTGGAATTGTATCAACTGATATCTATTATAAGACTCCTCTTATATAAATATTGGTCAACCCTTCTAATCCTATTAGACATGGGATTTCATTTAATTAATTAAACTCCTTTAATTAATTTAGGCTTCCCACCACATGGGGAATAATTAATTAAATTCATTTAATTAATTTGTCTCCTAATCTTATTAGGAATAAATGAGAGTACTAATATTAAATTAATTACTAAACTCCTTTAGAAATTAAAATAATAATAATTGTAATAATATTAATAAGACTCCTTTTATTAATTTATATTTAATATTTCCAAAATATTAAATAATAAACATTAAGCTATTTAATTTATTCTATCACTATAGATTAAATTAATTACACTTAATGCATTATTACGATTATGCCATTACCTTTTTAAATAATTATTCTTCCTTTTATGGTGTGACCCTTTAGATTCTCTATATTAAACCGGTTATAAATAAATCAATTAGAACAATTCTAATCTTATTTAAATAAATAAATTAAACTAATAATCTATTTAAATAAATAATATTTATTCTACAATAGGGATAAGCCTCCCTATCGATCAACGACTTTCCAGATAATATAGATTTCAACATTAATCATAAAAGAACCTTTGAGTAAATAGTTACCATACAATTCAATCCTTCCACCATACAATGTCCCAATTAAATATAAGACATGAATTTACTGTCAAGTCTAATTTTATTTAATTTTATGTATTTCGATTAGAAAATGCACAACTCCAAATAATGCAAATTAGAAACTCCTTTCTAATTTCATTTTACCTTGGCCAATGATTCCTGGGTTGTCATTTAACGAATCACATAGGACATATCTCCTCTTTTACTAGAGGTGGTAGATTCTTTATTGATCATTCATTATCTCCATATGTAACTCATTATACCCAAGCATACCCTTTTATATACCCTAAAGGACTTTAAGGAATAAGTCAAAGTATAATTCATTACATACAAGAAACTATGATGATCTCAAGTCCAAGGATCACTTGTACTACTATCACATTAGGAATTCCTATTGACAGGCGAGTAAAACTCCATTAGGTATTCCATAGCGAGTCACGTTCAGTGAACTTATTCTCCAATAAGCACCTACATACTTGCTTTAGTGTCTCCACACAAATGATCATGAGATCAATCATCCTCATCCAATGAGCAAGCAACATATGTACCAATCTATCCGGATTTACTAATCCCCTTTTTAGTAATCCCACGATTGGGAACTATTTTAGTTTTAGAGCTTTCTAAGAATTTAGATCTCATTAGCATGATCATCATCATGATTCTAAAAGCATTGCTTAAAACTATGGGTTTTTTACATATTATAAAAACAGCACCATGTAGATAATTAAATGCCTTTAATAAATAAATATTTTATTAATAAATAAATAAGATTGTTTACAAAGTACGTGCTTTATCATCATACATGATTGGCTTGTATGCACACTACTATCAATCTCTCATATGCACTAAAGCCAATCGCCATGGTATCTCATACCCATCTTCTCTAAGTGACGATCAAACTGCTGTTGTGTTAAAGCTTTAGTAAATGGATATGCAATGTTGTCTTGAGAGTCTACACGCTCCAAGGTGACGTCTCCTCTTTAAATGATCTCCCTGATCAAGTGAAATCGCCGCAACATGTGTTTAGATTTTTGATGAGACCTCGGTTCCTTAGCCTGTGCAACTGCTCATGTGTTGTCACAGTAAACAGAAACTGCTTCTCCAATGCTAGGAACCACACCAAGTTCAGTTATGAACTTCTTCATCCAAACAGCTTCCTTTGCAGCTTCACTTGCAGCTATATACTCTGCCTCTATCACTGAATCAGCAACTGTTTGCTGCTTGGAACTCTTCCAACTCACTACGCCTCCGTTCAAGGTAAAAACATACCCCGAAACAGATTTACTGTCATCTTGGTCCGTTTGAAAACTTGAGTCTGTGAAGCCCTCGAGTTTTAATTCAGACCCACCGTAGACAAGAAAAATATCCTTAGTCCTTCTCAAGTATTTTAGGATATTCTTCACTGCCTTCTAGTGCTCTTCTCCTGGATTCGACTGGTATCTGCTCGTTACACTAAGTGTATGAGCAACATCCAGTCTAGTACATATCATACCGTACATGATAGATCCTATTGCAGAAGCATAAGGGATCTTACTCATACGGTCTCTCTCCTCAGGTGTCTTTGGGGCCTGTTTCTTGGAGAGATGTATTCCATGGCTCATCGGCATGAGACCTCTTTTGGAATCTTCCATGCTAAATCTCTTTAGCATTGCATCAATGTACGTTCTCTGGGATAAACCAAGCATTCTTTTAGATCTATCTCTATAGATCTTTATCCCCAAAATATAGGATGCTTCTCCCAAGTCCTTCATGGAGAAGTGTTTAGATAACCAGATTTTAATCAATTGTAGCATAGGAATGTCATTCCCTATCAATAATATATCATCAACATATACTACAAAGAATGAAACTGCGCTCCCACTAACCTTCTTGTACACACATGGTTCATCGTCGTTTTTGATAAAATCAAACTCTTTGATTGTCTCATCAAAATGAATGTTCCATCTATGAGAAGCTTGCTTCAATCCATAAATGGATCGTTGCAGCTTACAGACTTGATTTGTTCCAACATTTGAAACAAATCCCTCTGGCTGTGTCATATACACATCATCCTCAAGTTTTCCATTGAGGAAGGCCGTTTTCACGTCCATCTGCCAGATCTCCTAGTCGTTATAAGATGCAATCGCAAGCAAAATCCGAATGGACTTGAGCATAGCTACTGGTGAAAAGGTTTCATCATAGTCAACTCCTTGTCTTTGTTTGAAACCTTTTGCAACCAGTCGGGCCTTATAGGTCTCTACCTTGCCGTCCGCTCCAGTCTTTCTTTTAAAGACCCATTTACACCCAATAGGCTTAATACCTTCAGGAGGTAAAATCAAAGTTCATACATTGTTTTCATACATGGAGTCCATTTCGGATTTCATGGCTTCAAGCCATTTTCCTGAGTCTTTATTACTCATAGCCTGTTCGTAATTCAATGGATCATCATCATTCATGATGTGTACCTCATTGTCATCCTCTATAACGAATCCATACCTCTCAGGTATCTTCGGTACTCTTTCAGATTTACGAACAGGGTGTGGTATAGTAGGTTCTTCTACTTGGTCAGGTACCTGACTTTGATCCGTGGTAATTTGTGGTTCTTGAACTTCTTCAAGATATATCTTACTCCCATTGACCCCTTCATTGATAAACTCCTTTTCCAAGATGGCAGCATGTTTCGCAACAAACACCTTTTGATCAGTTGGATGATAGAAATAATATTGTAAAGTTTCTTTAGGGTATCCCACAAATCTACACTTATCAGATTTAGTCTGTAGCTTATCATTTTCAAATTTTTGACATAAGTTGGGCAACCCCAAGTCTTAACATGCTTAAGATTTGGTTTCCTCCCCTTCCACATCTCATATGGAGTCTTTGGGGCGGATTTGATAGGTACCTTGTTAAGTAGGTATGCAGCCGTTCTAGAGCATATCCCCAGAAGGAAATTGAAAGGTCGGTAAAACTCATCATGGATCGAACCATGTCCAACAGTGTTCAATTTCTCCTTTCAGATACTCCATTTAACTGTGGTGTACCTGGAGGAGTCCATTATGAGATTATACCATTTTCTTTGAGACAATTGAGAAACTCACAGCTTAAGTATTCTCCACCTCGATCTGATCAAAGTATATTTATACTCTTGCCCGTTTGTTTTTATACTTCACTTCTGAACTCTTTGAACTTTTCAAATGATTCTGACTTGTATTTCATTAAATACACATATCCAAATCTTGAGTAATCATCAGTGAAAGTAATAAAATATGAATACCCACCCCGTGCACTTGTTGTCATAGGTCCACAAACGTCTGTGTGAATCAATGCCAACAACTCTGTAACTCTCTCTCCTTTTCCACTAAAAGGAGATTTAGTCATTTTACCCATGAGACAAGATTCACAAGTTGGATATGATTCATAATCGGATAGCTCTAGGAGCCAATCCTTATGCAACTTGGATAATCTTGTTTCATTGATATGACCGAGTCTACAGTGCCACATGTAGGTATAATTAATATTATCTCTTTTCCTTTTCTTAGTTTGTTCAATTTAAAATATATTTTCTTGCAAGTCAAGTATATAAAGTCCATTTCGCAAATTTCCAATACCATATAAAACATCGTCTTTATAAATTGAACAACTGTTGTTCTTTATAATAACGTCATATCCTTCCATATCTAATACAGAAATAGAAATAATATTTCTAATAATATTCGGAACAAAATAACAATTATTTAGATAAATGGACTTGCCCCGAAGGCATTACTAAACAATAAGTCCCTACAGCTAATGCAGCAACCTTTGCTCCATTCTCCATTCTCCATTCGTAGGATGACCTCATCATTGCTCAGCTTTTTATTTCTGACCAGTCCCTTCACATTATTACATATGTGAGAACCACAGCCGGTATCCAATACCCAAGTAGAATTTTGACTTTCTGAAAAATTAATTTCAATCATGAACAAACCTTGATTGGAAGTCGAAGCTTCTCCAAGCTTCTTCTTTGCTAGAAACTTCTTGCAGTTCCTCTTCCAATGCCCTCAGCATAATTTGGAATCTGAGTTATTCATACTACTTTCCAATTATTGAAAAATCATGAAAGATTCTTATTCTTCTGAAGGATGAATGTAGTAAGTAAAATGTTCCTTAGAAAGGAGAAAGTGGTAGAATGCGATTGAGAAGGTTATAAAAATAAAACTTCCAAAAAGAGAATGGATAAAATTATTCAAGAGAATATGTAATATTCGAAATAGTACCGAGTAGAGAAGGTTTCGGTGATTCCGAGGACGGAATCCTTATAAGGCGGAGAGGATGTAAGAACCTAAATTTTTAGAAATTATAAAATAAGAATTTAATAAATAAAATTCTTAAAGCATGAGATAGGTTCGAATAAGAATATATATATATATATATATATATGTGATATGAGGTATGTAGTAATGTGTTACATAGGGTAATATGAGCTATATAATAAGTGATTTTGTACTTAATAAATATATATCATTGTTATATATTTGTTATAAATTGTAGAGATGAATTAGTAAGAAGATGGATAAGATTTATCTATCGACATTAGTAACTTATAGAATTATTTTATCATAGTAAGTTGGTGACATTAAATATCTTTGATGAATAATCACCATATTCTTGAATATATATACTAGTAACTAGTATGATGTAATATGCGTTTTACTTAGTGCTTAAGTTATCCGTGGATAGATTGAGATAGTAAAGCATGAATTAGTTAAGCAAATTAACTAACAAGAATAAATATTGGTTAATTTATATTAAATTGGAAGTTATATTATGGAATAATATAATTTGAATATTAAAGCCTTAATTGACTATGATGATATAGCAAGGGGTTTAAGATCACTTAAGCAAATAGTGAGTTAATACATGTGTGGAGTATGTGAGTATAGTAAGTGCCTTTATATATATTACTTGGCATGATATTATGTGAATGTACGAACGACATTAATAATATATATATATATATATATATATATATATACGTTGTTAAACTAATATATCTTTAAATAAATATTGATTAGAGAATTAATTAATATTTGAGATATGATTAAATGTATAGATTAAAGAAATTATTTTGGGAATAATTTATAGAAAGGAAAGAGAAATAAATATTATATATTTCTAATAAAGGATATTAAAATAATTTCTAATATTGAATTATTTTAATAAAAGGGAGAATGTATTTTAAATAATAATATTACCTTATATGTCTTTGTATGAGATAATATGTATGATTAATTAATATGGTAAATATATTAAAATATATTTGCTATATGTAATAAATTGATGGGAACAATTTATCATAATAGAAAATAAACTTATGATCTATTTTTTATATAAAAGGTGTACATGTGTCGTACATGTAATTTTTTTAATAATACTTAGATATTATATTAAAATAAAATGAGTAAGTCATCTTATTATGATTAATGCCTCTATTGGGATAAATGTAATAAGAACATTTTATATTATGATTGAAGGAATACATAATAGAAATTATATCTTATGTATTTTCAAGAGGGTTAAATCTATAAAAGAAAGCTAAGTTATTTTAATGTACTAAATAACTTAAGTTACTATGTTACCGTAAATTTTATAAGTAGTAATATGGTAGAAATGAATAAGTGATGAGAATGAGAATAAGCTTAATATTAAGCTTGTGAGGTATGCCTAGTGTGGCAAAGTGGTGGAATACGCATTCATTAAATAATTTAATGAATGAATAATAAAAGAATTAATTAGTATTATTATGTGAATTAATTGCTATGAGCAATGATATGTAATTACATACTATATAGTAACTACATCTACATTATATGAAGTGTAGTGTGACATTGTAATGTGGCTATATAATATAGAAAATTATATGGTAAAGTGAAATAAATCACATGAGTTACATATATGGACCTATGTGACAATGTGTACTTTATGAAGGATATTGAATTAAACTAAATAAATAATTGTTGTTGATAATTATTTTTGTAACGACCAAGAATTTTTAAGCTCCTTATTAATTTTATATGTGATTTAAAATTTTTAAGAGTTAATTTTTTCAAACTTATTTAAACCTTATGTGGTTATGTGGTTATGTGAATTTAACCTATGCGAATAAATGTTAGGATTTTATTAAAGGGAATCACTAATGGTTATTTAAATTAGTAGATTAACCCTGAGACTTCTATATCAGAGTATTGTTAAAAAGTGTTAGTAAATTATATATTCAATTTTTTTTGAGTATAATGTAGAGATTTAATCTTGTTTAATTAATTCCAATTGGGAGTAATTAATTAATAATGTGATGATTAATTATTATTATGAATAAATAATAATTAATGAGTAAGAGATTAATAAATATAATAATATTATATTTACTTGATTAATTATTTTATACAAGTATGCAATATATTAAACCTTGTAATATGTGGTGGTTATCTTCATATTATATAAAGTGCAATGTGCACATTAATGTGGCTATGTATATTATATATAGACTATATAGTAAGATTTATTTGCATTAGTAGAGTTACACAATAATATTATTTATGAAACATGATATGTGTGGGTAAATATCAATATATACCCTATTGACATATAGTAAATTAAATTGTTAATTGATAATGATTCCTATAAGTTATTATAATTGTAATAATAAGGATTATGATAATACATAATAACAATACCCACTTGAATTAAATTGGTGTTAAGGAAAATGTACATGGATTCTATGTTGATATATCTATGTGTACCCCTACTTGATACATTGTAATTGGAAATTACATTTGTACTTCAATTATAACCCAAGTATATGAAATAAAATGTGTATACATGATGTAGCCTTAGTAAGCATGATAGGCTATATATATAGATTACATTAGTATAGTGTATTACACTTGCAAGTTGCTGAGTCTCACATTGAGTGCCCAACTCACACACGTGAACTCCTAATGGGCTACTACTCTACCTTCCTTCTCAAACTCAGCAATAAACTAGCTAACGAGTTCTGGGGGAGTGGGATTCATGATGAATCCACCAACTCTTCACCAACTACTTGTTAACCTCCATGTTATTGTGCAATCCGTTGGTTGGAAATTGGGGTTAATGACATTGTCTGTTTCTTCAATTTGCCTATATAATGAACTCTCTCCTTCTTCCTTGCATTTGCTGAGATTTTATTAAGTGAGAATTGAGAGCATATATATATATATATATCTATAGATATATATATCTGTGATAAGGATTCTTGAGTTAAAAAAGGAGTTAAGATAGCAGCAAGTAAATTAGTTCATTTACAGAGGTATAATCACTTACCTTCTTGTTCTTCATTCTCTGTAAAATCCCATTCATGCTCCACTTTGTCAAATTCTTGAGTTTTGCAATCTAGATGTTAATTGAGCTATAGAATATGTTTTGATAAGTGTTATATGAAGTTATATGCATGATAGGATTGTATTATAGCTGGTACAGGAAGAATTTTGTAAATTGATTTTGAGTTGGGCTAAGAACTGCCGAAAACTGCACTGCTCTGCGTCTGGCCGCTAGCCTGCGCAGCTGCGCCAGTGTTGCACTAGCCAGCGGCGCAGCTGCGCCAGTGCCTGTCTGCAGAAAATTTTTCCTTTTTGCAATCTGTTCATACTAACTTACGGTACTAGTTTGGATTAAGCATACTAGCATAAGTGATATATATATATATATATATATATATATATATATATATATGGATGTATTGAGGCAATGTAAGCATGTTTCACTAATAGTTGCACAAGTAATTATAGTTTGAAATAAACTTAACGTTTCATAAACTAACTTCGAATATAGAAACAAACTCGATATGTATACTTGCCATGATAGTATTCTGACCTTGCAAGCATGATAGCATGACTTAGAATTGTATGGGAGACATGTTGACTTAGGTATACGGGTTTCATAATAGAATATGAGCATGTGAACCTCGTTAGTGAACATTTCTAACGAAACATATAAGTTTCAAAGGTGAACATTAGCATGAAAGTATTGTATAATGAGCATGTTAGTATGACCTAGAAAGGCATGAAGAGCACATTAATTAGTATATACATGTTTAATCATATGCACGGTCATGTTAGACCTCATTAGGGAAAACTTACTAACGAAACGTGAGCGTTGAACATGGACTTGACATGTTACATTGAGATATGAATTCTGATTTTTCAAAAATGTTTATAATGACGTGAAATGCATGTTTAAAGTACTAATCAACCACTAGCATATATGATTGAGAGACTCAAACGTTTTCAAAGAAGAACTTAAGACTTTTTGAAGCAAACTTGATCAAGACTATGTCTTGTACATTCTGACCATTTGAACATGTATAAGTGGTTTATATATGCGTTCTAATACATGTGAGTCATGGCTACGAGGCGCTTTACATGTGCTATGTTACCTTTGTCGACTTAGTGCAATTTTATGAAAACATAGAATGTGAAAGATAATAACATCGAGTACCATGTGAGTCATGTTGTGAGCATACAAGCATGAGTATTAAGATTTCATTATGCCTATAGATATGTTGACACGAGCATTATATACAGATTTCACATATGTACGCATATTCATAGAAAGTGGATTTCTAAGGCATGAACTATGTGGTTCAAGTATGCATGAGTAGTATTCGCACAAGCAAGTTTACTAAGTGTTATTAGCCTCGTTATGTGGTATTATGACTTTAATAGTTGACCTTAGGGCATGGACTTAATTAACTTAAGGTTTACCGGCATTGAACCTTATAACTTAGAATTATGAACAGAATCTTACAATATGTGTATCTTAAACTATATTGCATGATTAAATTGGAATGCTATGTGTTCAAGCCTATGTTGATGCTTATGAACTAGACAATCTAAAATTATTAAATCTAAGAAAGGATTAGATTGACTTACGTGAACTATGTGATAGAATTATGACTAGATTCTTGTATGTGTGAACTTATATTAGTTTATATATACTAATTGGAGAGATCGACTTGTTAATGTTAGGTTGTTCCAACGCCGTTTAATTAAAGCTAGAATTATTTATAGCTGAGCAAACAGGCAAGCTTCCCGAACTTCACTCTTTGATTGTGCAAGTTCCTTTGAAACTATTCTTGTATTATATGCAAGTCTCCCTAACTTTACTCAAATTTATATCGAGCAGGGTATTATTATATTGCAAGTTTTCCTGAACTACTCTTTTATTTGAGCAAGTTTTTCTTGACTTATACTTATTTATTGTACAAGTATCCGGACCCTATTGTGCAAGTATCCTAGACCCTTGTATTACTTTATTCAACAGATATTATAAGCAAGTATCCGAACCCTACTTTTATTGTGCAAGTATTCTAAATTCTTGCACTAATTTATTCAATGACTCGAGTAAGCGAGATTCTAAAATTTGGTTATTGTGAAAGTTCCTCGAACTTCACATTTAGAGTATTGTGAAAGTTCTCCGAACTTCACACTTTGGTTATTGTGAAAGTTCTCCGAACTTCACACTTTGGTTATTTTGCAAATTTTCGAACTTCATTTCTTTATTATGCAAGTTCTCTAAACTTATACAAACTCGTATATTGTGCAAGTATCTTATCTTTGTGTTTACTTTACTCAAAGAATGTTGTAAGCAAATGTCCTAACCTATGCATTTACTTTATACAAGGGATCTATTATGGTGAAATTTCTCGAATTTCACTCTTTGATGTTATAAGTGTCTAAGCCTATGCATTTATTTTATATAAGGAATCTATTATCGTGCAAGTTCCCCGAACTTCACATTTTGAGTATTGTGCAAGTTCCCCGAACTTCACACGTTGAGTATTGTGCAAGTTCCCCGAACTTACACAAATTCATATATTGTGCAAATTCTAAACTTCACTTTGTGCAAGTTCTCTATCATTCTCATATTGTATTGAGTAGGTTATTGTTGAATCGAAAGTTGTTTACTTAATTGCTTGAACTTTATTTCCAAGCATGTTATTTAGTGGTTTAATTACTTATCAATTATTCCACATTGATATTATTGATGTCCTCACCTAGTGCATTTGAGCTCGTACAGTCTTGGACTAGTACATTATTTAAGGTTCTAAATTTTTTGAACTATGTCAGTAAGAGTCTGAACCTTTGCTCGGTCAGACTAGTGTATGAAGTTTTCTTTAAAGCTATCCAAACCAATTGATGGTAAGGATTCTTAGACGGAACAGAACACCCCTCATATGTAGGAGTGTGCCCAGGTATCTAATATATATGATACGAGTAAGCAGATATAAGTGTTATGCATATTCATGTTGTACCCGAGGATGATCTCCTCGAGGTACGAAGTTTTTGTAGCCAGAAGCCAGTAATTCTAAAAGGGTTTAGCTATTGAACCCATTGGAAAGTTATAGTTCAAAGTCTACTCGACTATCAGTCATTCTAAAGGCAATTATTATCTTTGCTTTTAATAGTCATATTATTGAATCGTTCAGATATTCATAGTGTTGAATCATGCAGGTTGTTGAACCTTACAGATATTAATATCTTTGAATCGTATAGATATTCATAGTATTTAATCATTCAGATTGTTGAATCATTCTAACATTTATATTGTTGAATCTTTAAGATATTCATTTTGTTGAATTCATTGTCAGATATTTTTCCATTCATCATGATATATCCTTTATTATTGTATTTAAACTTGCTGAGCAAACTTGTTGCTCATTCTTGCTATATCATGACTTATATTGCAGTTAAGCCCGAGCCCTCAGGGAAGGACAAGGGTAAAGGAAATATTTAGGATGGGTTACAAGGAGCAGACTTTGTCTTTGTGATTTGTTTAATTACTGTTAATGTAATATGAACCCTAATATTTATTCTAGGGTATATTTGTATTGATGTATTAAGGTTATCGAATCTTGGGACTAGTAACACCTTTTGAATGAACGACGTACGTTTATTATATTCCGCATTTAGTTATCGTATGTTACTTAAAGGTGGATGTTAGTATTGTTTCGTGGCGACCGGACCGGGGTCAGAGGACCCAGATTCGGGGGTGTCACAATTTCAATGGTTAAGTATAATTGAAATAATAAAGTTTACAATAATGTTGTGTGACAATATTCAATCAAACTATATTCGGTATTGTCAAATGTACATGTAATGTGTAATATATGTAGAGGAATGCATGTATACATATATGTATAGGTACATATGTATATGGATGTATAAGGGAGGTATTTCATTACATAAGTGTGTATAAAGACTTGTATGATAGCTTTGTGTACAAGGTGAGAATTAGTTATGTGATATGGTGCAATAGACCCCCTCCTATGACCCCTATTCTATGCCCAAATGCTGATTTTTATATCATGGTGAAGTTCAAGCTAGAGCCATGTGGGGTGGGGGGGGGGGGGGGGGGGGGGGGAAATGATGAGCAAGGACCATGAATAGTAGTAGTTGGTGGAGTTTGCCACCAACTCTTCTTTGACCCTTGGGTATTGTCCATAGGAGGGTAATAGATTGACTATAATTAGAGAACATATAAATAAGAAATGTAATGATATTACATCATGAGCATATTATAAGATGTGATAATAAGAATAATATTATTTGTGCGATTATAGTATTGTAAGCTTGAGGTCTATTATATACTAAGCTTACATAATTGTGCCTTGTGTGGCATAGGTGGTAAAGTTAAATCAATTAGAGGTTTAACTATAATTATTAAAGGAAAATAAATGGTAAATTAATAAATAGTTAATATTAATTATCATTATAATATTTGGGTGTAATTGAGATAATAATTTTATGGAAATTATGGCTTGAGAATACCCAACTATTTTATATCTAGTCCAATTAAAATATTAATTGAACTAAACCAATGTACATGAGATACATGATTATATTTGTTGGTATATATTTAAAGTATAAATATACTTATGTGGGTGTACATATATATTTGTGTATATGTACCTATAAATTATATTAATATAACAATATTAAGTTATCAAATTGACTTAATAAGCCCAAAATGAGATATAACCTAAGTGTGCTAAGACCTCATTTTGCTAAACTGCTGAGTTTATAAGCCTTATCCCAATTAGAGAGTCACATTCTCTTATGCACGTGAATGGCCTTTGGCTAGCTAGGAAATTGAAATAGCTAGGATGATGGTAATAATGAGGGACGGAGTGGCTCAAATAGTGGATTTCAACCACCTCCACCAACTCTCTCTTGCCCAATGTCTCTTCCTTCTTTCCCTTGGTTTGATTTATTGGGCAAAGCCATGGCATGGACAAGAGTTCCTTTATAAATGGCAAGTTTCCCTTCTCATTTCATTTTGCTGAAATATTTGCTAAGTGTTATAGAGAGTGTTCTGAAATTAGGAAGCAAGCAACTTCAAGGCTCAAAGAGGTATAATGTTATTCATGTTTTGAAGTTTAGCATTTACAAGTTATAGAAATTACATGAATTAGTAAGAATGGATATATGAGATAATGGTAACATGTTAGTGGAGTCTATATATATGTTATAGATGCAATATGATGGATTTCAAGCATGTTTCATAAAGATGGTAGGATTGGTTTTGAGCTCTGCAATTGCAGAAGCCGTTCCTGGAATTGTCCAGGAAGGGCGCAGCTGCGCCCCTCTTCAGTGTAAATATAGCGTAGCTGCGCCAGCTGTTGAGTCTAAAACTATCTTGGAGCAGCGCAGCTGCGCCGCTCCCACAGTATATATCAACGCAGCTGTGTCATGCATTAGAAAGGAATTTCAATTTTATTTGAAATCTGATAAGTTTAGCATACTAATTTAACTTATATATGCATGAAAACATATATGATATGTGGTTCAAGGATGCCTTGATAATAATGCATTGCTTTAGCATGATTAGTGTATGTTTTGTAAAGAGACTTGAAGATTTTGAAAATAAATCTAGACTAACCTTGAGACTTTTGAATTTTGATATTTGTAGTTTGTGTAAATGGCTTAGTCATGCATACAAATAAGTATAACATATGGTCTTGAGTACCTTTGCATATCATGAGTTGCTTAAATGGTAATTTTTCCAAAGATTATATAAGGGTTTTGAAAGCAAACTTTGACAAAACTTGTGTACCTTAGATTCTAATCTTGATAGCATGTATGCGAAGTCTAGCTATGCATGACATAAGATTCAAAGTTGTATCGTATGTGTTAGATTGCTTTGATTTGGTTTAAAACAATTTCAAAGGAAAACTCGGATAGTTTTGCAAACGTGGAGTGGTTATATTAAGCATGTGTAGATACATGTATAAATAAGCATGTCAAGTGATTCAAAGTGGCCTTGCATGATTAGTTTAAAGTATGACATGGATTTTGAAAATAAAACTTAGAGAGTTTAAAAGTAAGATGATTGAACATTGAGTTACTTGCATTCTGACTTTATGTACAAGCATGATAGGACTTGTATGCCTCTAGTCATGATTAGTATGTGTACCCCGCTAGTTAGCCGTGATATGCACTATACGAGCATGTTTTAAAGATGAACTATACTAACTGCATGTAAGTAGATAGAATGTATGTGAGCATGTGTATTGAAGGATGTTTAGCATGTTATGTGTAGTACCTATGCAGGCTAGAAAACCAAAGTAGAATCAGAGACCAAAAAGCCAAATCTGGTCTTGACAGGGAGCTGCGCAGCTGCGCCCCTCCCAAGTCTAAATATAGGTCAACTGCGCCACTTGGCAATTTTTGTCTGACTGTTTTAAATGTAGTCTGAACCTTGTGGTAGGCTTACATTGTTATCGTAAGTTATAAAACATAGTCTAAATGATGCCTTGAGTGTTTATTGATGTAATGATGATATAAAACTCAGAATTGATAAATTTTCCTAAGGTTTGCGAAACGTAAGAATAATATAGATCATGTATCTATGAGCTTTAAATACGTGTCGAACACATAGTAAGTCGAGTGTGTGATAAAGGTATATGAATGTTGATATTAAGAATGGTTAAGGTATATCTATACATACCTAGCTATTATAAGAGTATGATAAGAAAGTGAAACGAAGGTTCTAAGAACCAAGATAGAAAACAATGTAATACTTATTATTATATTGAGAATGTATGAATGTATGATTGATGGGTATAAATCCATGATTATATAACTGTGTAGGATTACACGAAGTGCAGATATCTTTAAGTAGTTAAGTCGTAGTTGTTAAACTACGAATCAGGCAAGTCTTTATGTTCCTATTTGTTATATGAATTCGATAACTATTAGTTGAATTATATTATGCTATGATGATGTTGACTTATATATGAATTGTATATGAGATATGTTTGAGATTGAAAGTTGATCTTTGATGATATATTTATGAAGTTAATCTCTATGCCTATTATGTGAGAAGTAACATGCGTAGTATATTTAAATGATTATCAATGCATGAACTGAGCATGATATTATATGCTATGTGATGTATGAAAACTGTTAGAATTGCTGAGCTGTTGAGCTCACTCTTGCAAATAACCATTTTTGCAGTTTAAAGACTCACGGTAAAAGTTACGTGCTACGTGATAGAGTTCGTTAGTGTTGTAAGAGGATTACTGCTTATTTAAATATATGCTTTTGAACCATGTTTAGGTTCTAGAAGATGTATACAATAGTAGATTCTGATGTTTTATACATGTTAAAATTGTAAAGTCGTACTATGCGATACATAGAGAATTTCGAACGGAGATGTAAGATTTTATTTAGTGATTCGAATAAAGTGAATCCTAATATAATTGATTCAAGGATTTGTAATCGATTCAAGTTGTGAAAATCAATAAGATTTTATTCAAAGAAGATTGAAAAAGTTTAAATTATTTCGCATTATTATAATATCGAATATGATATAAGACAGGAATGGTAAATGACCAAGATTGTAACTTATAAAAGTCTGGGGTCATTATACGAGATCCTGAGAATGAAAAGAATTTATATTCTAAATGTATTAAGCTAAGTTATATTCATTAAGTTGTGAATAAAGGATGTAATAGTTTGACGATGGTAGTACCGTGACTGCACCGAATCCGAGGTAATAAAAGGAACCCGGATTTGGGGGCGTCACAGGTGCACTACTGCTATGTCACATTTTATTTTCCCACTTTGCATACATTAAGCTATCATACATGTCCCTTACACACATATATTCGTATATATACTTATATACATACTCCCATATATATACTTAACTGTACATGTATATAAATGCATATATCTACTATCTATATATTTACACATTGGACTAGTTCTAAGTTAAATTTGGGCTAAAAATATATACTAGTATAATAACTTTATTGGGCTACCAATTCATATCTATTGGACTCCTAACTTAATTACTCGACCATATATACTAACCCTTGTAACTCATTTATATAGGGCTTAGTATAACCATAGGTCCAATACATTATTAGATCATCCTTTAATTAATTCAATTAAGAAATTAATTATGCCACACAAGGCTAAACACTAAAGTTTAATTAAGCTTATTATCATCATCAATATACTTCTTACTCTTTTCATACTTGATTCAATTTATATTAAATTACATACATATATATACATATATGCACACAAATAATTGTAAATATCTTTGTTTTAAATTCTAAATTTATTTATAAAATTCTTGGGTATTACAGAACCAGTGACCCATCCACCCGATACCTTTTTCGGTTCGATAAACAGTCCGGGTCTGAGAATCTTGGACTCTGAAGTATAAGCACTACACCGTTTTTCTAGAATAAGCAAAGTTAGTTCAAAGTGTGACAAGTAAAATATGACCTTAAAATTATTTCATTTCAAGGCGTCAATCATTTAATTTCTTACTCGCTCCTTGAGGTTAAGATCCTAGAGCGATTTGAACTGTTAGAGATCTCTCCCAACTTCCACATTTTCATTCATCTCCTATTCTATAAAAAGAAAAATTAATATTTCTGATGAGAATAAAATATGTTACATTTTTATTTCTTAATATTTAATTTTTTATATTTATTTTGTGCTTAAACACATTCATTATTCTTATATTTTTATTTAAGGTGCAATTAAAGAATTCCGTGACTTTAGAAGTACTTTGGAGACAAATTGAGCATTATTTTGACTTAAAGTAATAGGAGGGGAAAAGTTGTAATTACGCGAGCTCAAGATTTTAATAAAGTCAATATCTTGGTGATCAAACAATATTTAATACTCCTATCCATGGAAGGAAAGAAATAAGAAGAATCCTACAATGAGAAGGAAAGAAGTGGAACAATCTTGGTGTGTAAGTCAAATCTAATGAAAGAAAGAAAAGTCCATCTAGAAGATCTCTTTGAAGAAATTTGATTGCCACTAGGAAATTAAAATCTACATGGAAAAGAATTAATGTCTTATACCTATAAATAGAGCACCAAGAGATATTAGAAGACTTGTATACAAACTTCTCTCTATTATTCTTTGGTGTTTTTTATGGTCATGTGTTTTATTGGCTAAACTCTTGTTCTTAGTTTAAGGAGACGGAAGCCTCAGATTATTACACTGTGAAATCTAATTGGTTTTAATTGTTCGATTATTATTCTGAGTATTGATTGTTTTTCTATTCTTAAATTATATGATTGATATGTTTAATTGTTAGGGTGCACACTAGTTATTTATTCGTTAAAATTTACTACTAAATTAGATATCAAATCCGTAATTGTTTGGCCACTCTAATTTGTGAAACAACTAAGGTTAATAATTAACTGCAGATCATAATATTATTATAACTTAGGAAGAATAATCAACTAAATTAAATGCAACCGTTTGTGCTTGTGTATTTAGTTTCATCGGTTTTTCTATCTCTTAAAGTTGCTACTAGATTAAACTTTCAACATTTGTCTAAAGTTGTTTAGTTGTTAGGGTTATTTAGATCACTTGTTTTTATCTAACTAAAATTAAGGAAAGACACGGAAGTAATTCCAACGGTGAATATTCAAAATACTAATTGTTTATACTTATGTCAATGATCAATGTAAATTTCTGAAGATGGAAGTTGACTTAATCCAATGCTCGTTTTCCTGATTTATTTCGTTATATTATTTTGCATTATTTAATTATTAGTTTACTTTTACCAACAACACTCAAAACCCCAAATTTGATTCACAAAGCATAAACTATACTAATTATTCTATGTGGGATCGACTCTTACTTGCACTACTACATAAATATTGTTCGCAGTAAAATTTTAATTTTGGTTGCCTGCGACAGTACACCAAATTTTGGCGCCGTTGTCGGGGAGTGATTCTAGTTTAATTTTGTGCTTTTGTGATCCTTATTTCGTTTTAGTAATTTTCAAAATTTTCTTAGTTGTTTTTCATAGATTAGTTGAGTTTCCTTAATTGTTTATGTTGGGAATTGCATATTCAAATTTGATGTTGCAAGTAAATAAATATGCATGAATTATTCAAGTTGTAAAGTCCTTATTAGAACTTATGTACAAGGACTTAGATTGAAGATCAAAATTGTTAAGTTGATCTGAGCTAAACGTTTATCATTCTGTAAATGAATGTATAGAAGAAAGATCAAGCTTGTTAGGTTGATCTCTTGAAATGTAATAGTTAGGCCAAATAGATTCGTAGTCTGTCGAGCCAGCCAAGAGTTTGCAGAAGCTAGGGCAGAATCGTGGAGTGTCTAGGAAGACTCTTTCGGAATCGTAGTCTGTCAAGGAAGTCACTTCAGAATCGTTGAGACAGTCCGCCGAGCGCCTGCCGAGCCAAGTCAAGAATTACAGTCTTCTCATGGAAACGTGGAGTCTGCAAGTTGTTCGCAAGTAAAGATCGTAGTTATTCAAAGCTTAAGCAGAATCGTAGATTACTCTATGATCCAGACTGAATAGCTTACAAGCACTCCAACACACAACGATCGTAGTAAGAAGACAACGATCGTCGTGCTTCTTCAGTTAGCATCAAAAGTATCAAGATTTGCCTATTTAATGAAAGAGGATGTCTAACAAATGAAGAGTGGCCTATGAACGTTGACATTTTAGGAATCCCAATGCTCTAACACTTATTCTTAGTTTGAATCGAAGAAACGTGTGAAAAAAGATAAGGTGACTACTTTCTGTCTGTTGAAAGCACGTTTTCAGGTGTTAGGTGAGAAAGCAGTCTACAGTGTCATGCAAGTCAGACAGCAGTGCACCATATTCCCAGAAAGTCAACATCAAGTGCTCAGAACATCTGGAACATTAAATGCTCAAATGGAAGCCTTTCAACGGGAAGATTTCAAAGGCTCATTCATAAGGAAAACAGATTGAAGATTTCAGATAAGCAAGCAAGAAAGCACAAAGCTCAAGAACACTCAAAGCCAAACTCTATGATCCAGAAAGAATATCTTGCTTCGCTACTTAGTTCTTTAGAACTTATGCTTAAAGGCAACTGAGTAGCACACCAACAAACTAAACTCTCATTACAGTGTATTCCAAGTCTGCTGGGCTTGAAGAGTTCTTAGTGAACTAGAAGTGCCAAGTCTGCTGGACTTGAAGAGTTCTTAGTGAACTAGAAGTTCCAAGACTACTGGTCTTGAAGGAATCTCTTTGATTCAAAGTTGAATCGATATTCTTAGTGGATTTCCTACTTGTGGAGTAGAAGAGTGGATTAGGAGTCTTGAGTGCTCTGAACCACTTAAAACAACTATGTCATTACATTCTGTTAATCACTAACTGCCATATCTGCCATAACTGCTATAATTGCTAATCGAACTTCAAACTTGTTTTATCTTAAGGGGAACAACCAAATCATATTTTCCGTTGTGGTTAATTAATTATTTAATTAACAAATCTGATAAGTTATTTTTGAAAAGGAAAAGTTTTAAAAAAATCTATTCAACCCCCCTTCTAGATAACTATTGTGCCTCACGGAACTAACAATTGGTATCAAAGAAGGTTCTCTTATCTAAAGTCTACAAAGCTCGAGTAGATCAATGGCACACATTATGAGCGAGTCTAAGCTTGGTGGAGGCAGCTAGCCACAAATGTGCAACAAAGATTAATTTTTCAACTGGAAAGTTCGTATGCAAGCTTATATGGATTCAATAGATGACGATCTATTTGAAATTGTTATGAGTGGGCCCTACATTCCAATAAAGCTTTCACCAACTCCTGAAGATCCAAACCGAACACAGATCAAGATCAAATTAGAATGGACTGACAATGATAGGAAAGCTATCCAGCTGGACAAGAAGGCCAAGAACATTCTATTCTAGTCCTTAGAGGATGATCTGTTCAAGAACGTGGTCAACAGCAAGACTGCAAAAGAAGTCTGGGAAGCATTGCTCATCATGCATAAAGGAACTGAAGAAGTTAGAGAGAACAAGCAATCTCTTCTGACTCAACAGTATGAGATGTTCACTCACGTACCAGGAGAGCACATCACTTCCACTTATGAAAGATTCAACATATTGCTCAACTCTCTTTGAGCCTTTGGAAAGATCTATCCAAACAAAGATCTTATCATTAAGTTCATGAGGTCCTTACCAAGCAAGTGGGAAGCAAAAACCACTGCCATCAGAGAATCAAAGAATCTCCATGAAATGACAGTATAACAACTTTATGGCAACCTTCTCACCTATGAGTTGGAGCTGACGCAACAAGCAGAAACTCTATCAGAGGGAAGGAAGAAGGACAAAGGAGTTGCTCTCAAGGCAACAGTAGCCACCTCCGAAGCTCGAGTTGAAAATGAATCTAACTCTGAAGAAGACGATGATGAAGACAATGCAATACTTGTTAGAAGATTCAAAAGGTTCATGCGCAAAGACAGAAGTAGCAAACCTAAGAGATTCAACAACAGCAGCAGTCAGGAGCAGATCAACGACCTATGTTACAACTGTAAGAAGCTAGGCCACTTCATTGCAAACTGCAACAAACCTCTTAGAGAAGAGCTGGAGAGGAAAACAAATCCAAAGAAGGAGTTCAAAGGCTACAAGAAGTTTTAGAAGAAAGACAAAGGACTTGTAGCTGGAGGATCGTGGAGTGACTCAGACAATGACACAAACTCTGAGTCAGGAGAAGATGAATAACCTTAAGTAGCCAATCTATGTCTGATGACCAAAGAAGTTAAAGATAAGAAGAGCACTGACCATCATAAAGTAAGTATTGATGAGGTATTTGACTTTAACTCTCCTGATGTAGATATTGATGATCTAAGAACTGCACTACATGATATAACTTCTGATCTGCATCAATACATGAAGTGGTTCAGAGTTCTATCAAAAGATTATTCTCTTCTTCGAAAAGAGAAAGAGAAAGTTCAAGTAGAACTGGAGACAGCTCTACTTAGCACTTCCTCTCTCTCTGATCTTGAAGCTAAAAATAAAATCTTAAGACAGACTAATGAACTCAGTACACAAAGAGAGTTAAATCTAACTTCTAAGATTGAAGAGCTAGAAAAGACAATCTTAATGTGGAACATGTCTTCTTCATCCATGGACTCCCTGATCTCCAGTTAGAGAATTTTATTTGACAAACCAGGTCTAGGTTTTGGGGAATCTACCTCAGAACCATGTGTGAAAAAATCATTGGAAACTAACATCAGTAGTGCTTCAAAATTCAATAGAAGCATTACATTTATGAAATCCACATAGAGTGAAGAGCCAATGCATCCTTGTTTTTCTGATTTAAGTCATGTCCTGAGATATAACGGATCCCATGCTGGCCTAGGATTCAGAAAAGCGAAGAGTAACTCAACTACTACTCTCCAACCTCGAAGGATCGTGGAGTCAACTAAAACCTGCTCCACGAACCAACCAGGAAAGAATAGTAGAGTTGAAGTTCACTCCAACAAAACCCTGAATCACAAAGCAGCATGGATAAAGAAGTATCAACATAAAGAAAGAGCTACCAAGTATCCACATATGTCCAAATGGAGAAAGAATCCACACACACACACACAAGCATGCATCATACTAGATGGTTTGTATGTGATAGTTATGGTCACAAGGTTGTAGCATGCTATTATAACCCTTTGTATTATAGACCCAAAGTTAAACAGATTTGGGTCCCCAAGGGAACTAATAGAGTAGGACCCATGGAAGTCTGGGTACTAAAATGAAAGCTTAATCTTACTGCAAGAATAGAGCTCCACTGTAACAACATGGTATCTGGATAGTGGATGTTCACGGCACATGACTGGGAATAAAGCTCTCAAATCTAACTTCACAGAGAAGGAGGGTCCAATAGTCATCTTTGGAGACAACAGATCTGGCAAGACAAGAGGATATGGCTCAGCTGGAAATGGTGCAGTGTCCTTCAGTAAAGTAGCCTATGTGGAAGGACTGAAGCACAATCTCCGGAGCATTAGCCAACTATGCGACAAAGGTTATCAAGTTACCTTCCTCAACAATCAATGTCAAGTCTGAGATCTGAAGACTTTTTTTTCTAAAGCTGACTGGAACCAGAGAAGGAAATGTCTATGTCGTCAACCTTGCTGAACTGAGTTCTGATGAGACAATATGCTTTCTTGCCAAAGCCTCCAAAGAAATGAGTTGGCTGTGGCATAGAAGATTATCTCTTCTCAATTTTAAGAGTATGTCAAAACTGACCTCCAAAGATCTAGTAGAAGGTTTACCCAAACTCAGCTTCGTCAAAGAATGACCATGCAATGCCTGTCAACTTGGAAAGCAGACAAGAAGCTCATTCAAAGGTAAAGCAGTCAACTTAAATGATAAGCCCTTACAGTTACTTCACATGGATCTTTTCGGGCCTATTCCAACTATAAGCCTCGGAGGGAAGAGGTACTCACTGGTTGTAGTAGATGACTACACCAGATTCATATGGGTATTCTTTTTAAGTTCAAAGGATTAAATGAGCGCCCAACTTATCAAGATGTTCAAGCTGGTGATGAATGAGAAAGGAGAGAAGATCAAGGCCATCAGAAGTGATCATGGAAGAGAATTCGACTTCTCTGAGATAGATCAGTTCTGTGCAGACAATGGCATCAGTCACAACTTCTCAGCTCCAAGAACTCCACAACAAAACGAAGTAGCTGAAAGGAAGAACAGAATACTGATTGAGGCAGGGAGAACTCTACTAGCAGCAGCTCATCTACCAGAATACTTCTAGGCAGAAGCCATCAACACTGCTTGCTACACTCAGAATAGGTCTCTTGTTCACTCTACACTGAAGAAGACTCCCTACGAGCTGTGGAAAGGAAGAAAGACTAATGTCAGTTATTTATATGTTTTCGGATGTGCTTGCTACATTCTCAACAATGGAAAATAATATCTGACTAAGTTCCAACCGAAGTCAGATGAAGGAATCTTTCTTGGATATGCCACAGACAGCAAAGCCTACAGAGTGTTCAACAAGAAGACCCTAAGTGTTGAAGTCTCGATTCACATCATTTTTGATGAAACAGACTCAGACAAGTTTGTACCACTCAACACTGCTATCGTCAAGCCAAACACTGCGATTGAAGTGGTCGATCCCAATACCACGACCGCAGTCCCAGAAGATGGAATCGTGGAGCAAGACGAAGAGATCGTGGAGAGCACTACACCAGATGATGAACCTCTACAACAAGAAGCAGAAGTCAATCTTGAAGTATACAGACAAGAAGGCACCAGAACAGATGTTCCAATAGGAAGCAGATGGGAAAGAGGTCACACCCAAGACTTGATTATTGGAGATCCAAATACAAGAATCAAGACCAGATCTGCAACCCAAAATGAATGTTTCTATCTGAACTTTCTGTCCCAAATGGAACCCAAGAAGATAGAGGATGCCAAGGAAGATTTGAGTTGGATAGAAGCTATACAAGAGGAGCTGAATCAGTTTGAAAGAAGCAAAGTCTAGAGATTAGTTCCTAGGCTAAGAAATCACCCAGTCATCGGCACCAAATGGGTTTTTAAAAATAAGATGGATGAAGATGGGGTGATCACAAAGAACAAAGCAAGACTGGTGGCCAAAGGTTATTCTCAAGAAGAAGGCATCGACTATAACAAGACCTTTGCACCTGTTGCCAGACTAGAAGCAATCAGAATATTTCTTGCTTTTGCTACCTACATGAAGTTCAAAGTCTTCCAAATGGATGTCAAGAGTGCATTTCTGAATGGAGAACTTCAAGAAGAAGTCTATGTGGAGCAACCTCTAGGTTTCATCAATCCAACTCTCTCTAATTATGTCTATAGATTAGACAAAGCCTTATATGGACTTAAATAAGCACCTAGAGCATGGTATGAAACACTAACAAACTTTCTTATTGAAAAAGGATTCACTAGAGGTAGAGTAGGCACCACACTATTCCTTAGGAAGCACAAAGATAAAGTTTTATTGGTACAAATATATATATAGATGACATTATCTTTGGTTTTACTGATGAAAATCTATGTAAGAGATTTGCAAAGCTTATGCAGAGTAAGTTCGAAATGAGCATGATGGGTGAGCTGAATTTCTTTCTTGGACTTAAACTGAAGCAGACTAATGAAGGTATCTTCATTAACCAATCCAAGTACATCAAAGTCTTACTTAAGAAGTATGGCATGGAATCAGCTTCTCCCATGAAAACACCAATTGCTCCAGCAACTAAGCTTGACAAAGATGAGAAAGGTAAATGTATTGACATTTCTCAATACAGAGGTATGAGAGGCTCTCTTCTGTACTTAACTGCAAGTAGACCAGACATTATTTTTGCTACATGTATATGTGCTAGATTTCAAGCTAACCCTAAGGAATCACACTTAACAGCTGTAAAAAGAATTTTCAAGTATCTCAAAGGCACACCTCACTTGGGACTTTGGTATCCCAAGGAGTCCTCCTTTGAATTGACATGATATTCAGATGTTGATTTTGCAGGTTGCAAAATTGATAGAAAGAGTACTAGTGGCACTTGTCAACTGCTAGGAAACAGACTTGTGTTCTGGTTTAGCAAGAAGAAAAACTCAGTATTAACTTTAACAGCAGAAGCTGAATACATTGCTGGAGGCAGCTGTTGTGCTCAAATCTTATGGATGAAAAATCAGCTAGCAGAATATGGGTTTGACTTCAAATCTATACCTGTTCATTGTGATAACACAAGTGCCATAGAAATAACATATAATCATGTCATGCATTCTAGGACAAAGCATATAGAAATAAGATATCATTTCATTAGGGATTGTGTTCAAAATGGAACTATTTCTTTACAGTACGTCCCAACTAAAAATTAACTTGCTGATGTCTTTACAAAACCTTTAGATGAATCCAGATTTAATAAGTTCCTAAGTGAGTTAGGAATGTTAAATTTACAAACATAAACTCTATGCTCTAGTTATTAATAACTATGCAGATAAAAAGGCTATGTCAAAATCATAGAGATGACAGAGTGAAACTACGATCGTGGAGTAGTCTTAACATGGCAGAGAAGCCCACTGTGATAACAGCGTAACCACCAAGTCTAAGCAGTTCTTCTTCTGATAAGCGCCTCATAGACAAACCTAGCCCTAAGTTTTATACTAAGAGGCCAGCCCTTTCTGAGCTACCTTAACCCAGAAGAAGTGTTGATATAGAATGCATCACAAGGACCTCTGCAGAAGCATGGGTAGAGACAATAATCGTGGAGCAGTCTCAACAATGCAGACAATGATCGTGGAGTAGTCTCAACAATCGTAGTCCTCAAGAAGGAAATACTAGCTTAGGGGGAGCTAAAGGCAACTTAGTCTTTTTCATTCTTTCAAAAATCGTGGAGACTCTCAAAATAAGACACGTGCGCCACTCTGGAAAAAGTGAAGAGGGAAGTTACAAATACTTTTGAAAAGTCTTTTTGTCAGTTTTACCTTAGAATTTCAAAAGCTTTCTCTCTCTCTCTCTCTCTCAAAAGAACCCTCGACTGAGAATTCAAGCACGCTCAATTAATCTTGTTCGTTTCAGGAAAATCAAAGAAAACAATGGCTTCTACTATTGTATCTGGCTGTCAACTGTGCTTCGATGAGTTCAAGACTATCGACCCACAGTTTTATAAGATCCTATCTCTACTGAAGAAAGCAGGTCTTCAAGAAGCTATCAACACCAGCATAAAGATCTATCCAAAGCTGGTGAAGGAGTTCTACACTAATGGAGTCTTTGAGAACGACATTCTTACAACGAAGGTCAAGAATGTGCAGATTCGGCTAGAAGCTGCAGATATAAACCTGGCCTTAGGGTTTAAATCTACGGGCTTTACTTCTCTGGGCTTCATCGACATCCATGAAGGACTAAAGAAGATGCACCACAAGAAGAATCAAGATATCAAGGGCTACAAGAAGAAAGAGTTTCCCCAAAAGTATTAATTTTTGGCTGACATTGTTGGGAAGTGCATCTGTTATAAGAGCTTTGGCCACGACTCTGTAAATGAAATCCAACTGAAGCTAATGATAGCCATCTACTTCAAATCTCAACTCAACTATGCGGCTCTTTTCATGGGATGGATTGGGAAGTGGATTCTCAGCTCCAAGAAGGCAAAGAGCACAGGTAAGATGCTCTTCGGACGATTCATCAACATCATTCTCCAATCTGCTCTGAGAGACAAAATTGGAGCTCAAGAAGGTGAAGCCATCAACTCCAATAGGAAGATGACCTAGCAACTCTTCGAGAATTGGAAGAGGAATCCGGCAAAGAATGTAAAGATGATGATGTCTGAGTCCAGTGAAAGGACCGGAGATGTGAAGAAATATGGTCTACAGGGAAACCTGTCAGTGGTGAAGGAAGCTTTGGAAGAAGAAGTAAATCAAGAACCCTCTACTCTGGTCAGAAAGAGTATGGGAAAGAAGAAATTGAAGGAGATTGTTCAGATGGTAGAAGAACCTCAAGGGTCAACGACTGATGTACCCCAAGGATCTGACACTGAAGTTCTTGGTCACTCCTCACAAAGGGAACTCTCCCTGGCAGTGACCACAGTTCTAAAAGAAGTCTTAAAGAAGAAGAAGAAGAAATAACATGAAGAAAAGGCTGAAGGAAGTTTTAAGCCTCAGAAAGGGAAACAACGTCAACGAGTAAAGAAGTCTACACTCACTGCGATCGTGGAGTCCTCAAACTCACCAATCGTGGAGTCCAGACTTACCATCAATCCAAAAGAGGATGCTGCAACAGCTTCACCGCCTGAACAGACAATCATGGCTGAAGCTAAAGAGATTGAGCCTGAGCCCAAAAGAATGAGGAAAATGCTAGTCAAGAAGGTTGACCTAGAGCTTGAAAAAGCTATGCTGAGAATTAAGGAAGAAGAGAGAAAAAGTGCAGCTGAACAAAGAACCAAGTCTTCAACCTCTGGTTCTCACAATGAGTCCTTGGATCAGACTGGGATCATTAAAGAAGTGATAGCTACCATCAACAGTGCAGTAACCTCCACTGCATTTGATCAAGTCAATGTCCATGATGAGGAAGAGCTACCAGAAGCTAATGAGGAAAGTCTAGCTTATGTTGAGGGGGAGATTTTCGAAGTCCCTGAGCCAGAGAGTGCTCCAGTTGAGGGGGTGCAATCAAAAGTTGCTTATGAAGCCCCTTCTGCCCCTCAAGAAAATGAAGACTTTGAAGCTGCAGAAATGGAAGGTATTGAAAGGGAAGATACTGAAATGGTGGATGTGGTGGAGATTTCGTATAAAAGTGATAAAGAAGGTGAAAGAGAATATGAGGAAGAAGAAGTTGAGATAATCATAGAGTTCAGGAGTGAAGAAAGGAGGGACAACGATAATTAATTACTTTCCTACTTGCCCATGATGTCCTTTCATAGAGCTCTGATTCTCAAAACTTGGGATCACATGATCTGGGCATTTAAAGTATATCTAGTAAATTCTGTGCTAGCCGTGGGATTCCCAAGAAACCTCAACTTTGCTCGAAAGCTGATCATGAATCATTTGCCTTCAAAGACTGCGCAAGAGGTACACTTCATTCCTATCTCTTTCAAGGTTAATCACTCTCCACTACCAAATTTCTACCAGTTTGATGAATTACCAAAGTGGATGGAAGTTGTGCTTAACCCACTGAATCAGTTTCTAGTTATAGAGTCCTAAAACTTTTTAACTGATGAACCAAATGACTAACTCTCTATCATAGTACCATTTGCTGTCAACTCTGTGAACTACTGCATGGTCTTTGAGCAACAACCCACGGTCGTCGAACAACAACCTGACACCACGACCAACGAGCCACCGACCCAAATTGTCAAGCCAAATATCCCAAACACTAAAAAGCCTCCTCACCCATACACCAAACCCAAGCACCACTCGCTCAATCTGATATTCCCTCATCCTCAAACCATGAGTACTTTGATATGGCTCTTGCTCTCACAAGCATGCCAAGTGAGTACAATATGACCTTCCCTCCTGATCTTTCGAAAATCATTGATCAACTCTCTTCCCTTCCCACCAAAGAGGAGCTTTTTGAAGTCTCAAAGAGGGTGGTTCAAGAGAAGGAAGAGAACATTGATGCTCATTCCCTTGTGATTCAACAACGCTTCAACAATATGATTGAGTCTGCCAACACTTTACCTGGCAACTTGGGGACTGACCTCTCTAAGAGACTGAAGGAGATCATAAGGGAGATGATTGAAAGTCTGAATAAAAGAGATCAAATTCACTTTCAGGCTTCCAATAAGCACAAGGAAGCAGTTCTCCTCCTCCAGAAGACTCAGGAATGTCAGAATATTGCTGACCAAATCCTCAACCTGAGTACCTCCCCACAAGAGTTCAAAGAGTATTCTTTAACTTAGGTAAGGCAGACAGACAATGCCTTGGCCATGCTGCATCAACAGAGAGCAGATACTAATGCTATGGTCCAAGAGAATCGTAATGACATTGCCCAGTCGCGCTCTCAAATGCATGAACTGGTGCAAGGAATAAATCGTTTGCCTTAAGATATTCAAACCCTGGATGCTAACACAAATGGGGAGAATACAGGGAAAGGGGAGCAATCCTAGGAATCAGCCTCCTGCAAGACAACCTCGTAATCAGCCTCAACGATCAGAACAATGCCAACCAATTATTATGGCAACCAGTCTGAGGAGCCAAGGCCCAACAACTTTTAGCTCATAAGGAGTATCTCACACTGGCTTGAACATGCCCATTAGAGATTCTGCCTTTATGAACAGACATGATCAGAATAAAAATCTCAGACTAAGTGAGCTAGAAGAGAATGCAAGGCGAGATGAAGCTAGCAGAAGAAGGAGAGCTGAAGAATATGCTAATCCTCCAAGGAGTAGGAGGACAAGAAGATAGAGATAAGTTTCCATTTGTTTTTATTGATGTAACTGTTGTGAATTGTAATACCCGTTTAACAACATCAATAAATTTATACTTATTCTCTAGAATTTAGTTGCTCACTAAAACATTAAGTCATATTTATTTTCTATCATCATGTATTAGAAATTGATGATATGATACAAATCTGCTTAGTTATGTCAACATCAAATAGGCGAAGATTGTTGGGAATTGCATATTCAAATTTGATATTGCAAGTAAATAAATATGCATGAATTATTCAAGTTGTAAAGTCCTTATTAGAACTTATGTACACGGACTTAGATTGAAGATCAAAATTGTTAAGTTAATCTGAGCTAAACGTTTATCATTTTGTAAATGAATGTATAGAAGAAAGATCAAGCTTGTTAGGTTAATCTCATGAAATGTAATAGTTAGGCCAAATAGATTCGTAGTCTGTCGAGCCAGCCAAGAGTTTGCAGAAGCCAAGGCAGAATCGTGGAGTGTCGAGGAAAACTCTTTCGAAATCGTAGTGTGTCAAGGAAGTTGCTTCAGAATCGTTGAGACAGTCCGCCGAGCGCCTGCTGAGCCAAGTCAAGAATCGCTTTCTTTTCTCGGAAACGTGGAGTCTACAAGTTATCGCAAGTAAAGATCGTAGTCAGTCAAAGCTTAAGCAGAATCGTAAAGTACTCTATGATCCAGACTAAATCTCTTACAAGCACTCCAACACACAACGATTGTAGTAAGAAGACAACGATCGTGGTGCTTCTTCAGTTAGCATCAGAAGTATCAAGATTTGCCTATCTGATAAAAGAGGTTGTCTAACAAATTAAGAATGGCATATGAACATTGAGATTTCGGGAATTCGAATGCTCTAACACTTATCCTTAGTTTGAATCGAAGAAACGTGTGGAAAAAGATAAGGTGACTACTTTCTGTCTGCTGAAAGCACGTTTTCAGGTGTTAGGTGAGAAAGCAGTCTGCAGTGTCAGGCGAGTCAGACAGCAATGCACCATATCCCCAGAAAGTCAACATCAAGTGCTTTTAACGTCTGGAACATTAAATGCTCAAACGAAAGTGTGACAACCCGAACATTTATAAGATTTTAAATGATTAAAATAAAGGTTAAAAGAATAAAACCTAGATGGGAATTTGAGGAATACTTTAAATTTTTAAAGAAGAACCTATATGTTTTACTATTTGAATGAGAATAGAGAAAATATGGGTTGCAAAAATTTCAAAATCCTATAAATGAATTTATATGTACTTGAAGGAATATTAAGGATAAGGTACTACGATACCTATAAATTTGATGTGAACTAAATGGTGTAAGAATATTTATTAAGGAAATTAAAAATGTAGAGATTTATGACATATGTCTCAACCTATTAGATTATCTTGTATGATATATTATGTGAGTGCTTATAACTTATTAAGCCAATTAGGGCTATTAAGTTAATACACTAGTGGAATATATTTTGACGTATGTGGATTATGTACGTGATTAGATAAATATACATTATATAATGTGTTGACGTTAGAAAATTTAAGAAATACCGCGGGTTGGTTTATAACCCGGTTTTCCTCAAATCGATCTTCCTAAGTTATCTCTACCCTTATTCTTTTTATTGCGAAAAAGGTTTTGAAGAGTTTTTTAGGAAAGAGGCCTACATGTGTATATGTCGACGATTTAATTTGATTTAAATAGAGTCACCAGTTGGTAGTTTTGCAAATGGTTGTACCAACTCAACCGAATTTGATTTGAAAAGAGGCCCAATTGCTGGACACTGTCTAAACTTGATCTTTAAAATTGGAGTTTTGAGTTCGGGGGCTTGGTAAAGTGTGGGGAAGGTGTTAGGCACCCCACGACTCCCGTCTAAACACGGTACCGCAATCTTTTCAATATTTCCCTTAAAACTGTAATGCGTGAGTGAATGCTGTTTGAAAATTGGGCCTTTTAATTGATTGAAAGCTTTGACAGGCTCCATTGAGCCTATATACAAAGGGTTTAATTTGATTTAAAAATCAGTCTTTGATTTGATTTACAAAAAGCATTTAATTTGATTTGCAAAAGCTTTAAAATTGATTTGACAATGATATTTTGAAAGTTGTTTATCAAACCCCTACGCTGACATAGGAAATGAAGCATATCGCTACTCTCAATTTTATCTTTATAGCCTTAAGGCTTCATGCAAGTGGTGATTTGTCGGGCTGCGAAGCATCCTCGACCACAGAAATATGCAAGTATCGGTCTCCTCATGGGTATGAAAACCATCGGAGGGACGCTGACACGACAATCTATATTTTTCACTATATTGGGACCTTAAATTCGGATAACCATTTTAAGGTCTGTGTATGTACATTTTACAGAAAATTTGGCAGGGTACATCTGTAAATCGGAGTTTGTTCATCGTGGGAATCAGATTATGATCAGTTTGATTATAAATCCCACAATTCCTAGGCTCACATATGAATAGCTAGAAAACATGCACAGTTCAAATTTGTACAAAAGCAGATAAATATCCCAAGATAGCCAGAACCAGGGATTCATTCAGTAAATCCCAGTCCGCACGGCCGAAGCATCTCGTTCCCACTAGATAGCGATCTAAGGGACGCGAGGTTGCTTTTGAAGCTGAAACTATAAAAATAACTAGATTTAAAGAAATCTCAACCATTATAGCTTCCAGGTTCTGTCAAGATCTGTTTGAACAGTTGAAAGCTAGAAGTGGCGAGATTTGGATAAATCTAGTTCGCCCGTAGATATGTCAGTGCAAATTTATATACAAATGAATGTTAAATGCAGCAGTTGAATAAATTGAATAAAGCAATATATATAATTATATATATATAAAAGCTGTAAAAGGGCGATGGATTTTCACTCGCAAGCCCGGACTGGAATTAAAATATATATATATATAGGATAAGACTCTTAAACGGGCTGTTCGTAAACGAACAATCCTTTTGCGTACATCCTTTTCCTACTTATCCTACATAATTGAGATAGTACATAATTGGGCCCACTTATTCAATTTAAAAGTGTACGCAAAAGGATTGTTCGTTTACGAACAGTCCGTTTAAGAGCCTTATCCTATATATATATATATATATATATATATATATATATATTTATAAAAACTGTAAATAGCCATGAAATGATCCAGGCTGTGACAGAAATGAAATATATATATATATATATATATATATATGAAAGTAGTAAAAAGGGCGATGAGTTTTCACGCCGGTGCCTGTACTGTAATTGAAATTGACAAAAAAGTAGTCGCCCAGTATGGAGAAGTGTGCAAAAGCAGTAAAATGACCACGAAATAGTCCAAGCCGATTGAAAATATATAAATATATATATTAACAGAAATGTAGTCAACCAGGACTGATAAGAGTACCAGTAATGGTGAATGTCGCTTATATATGCGTAAATATATATAAAAGTGGTAAACTACCTCGGATTTAAAATTCGGGCTTGACAGAATTGAAATGTTAGTACATTTGTAGTTAAATAAACACAAAAAAGGGCCAAACCCAGACTAGGAAGATAACCCAGTCCGGCGAAGTTGCCAAACTGCGTGTACTAGTGTATTGAAGCTGCTGGTGCTGACGGATCGTCAATCTGAGTTGTAGAAATGTTGAAAACGGAGTTTATGTACAAAAATGTATCAATTTTTGATGAAAACGGCCATGGAACTAAGTTTCGGGCATATTTATAAGATTAAACTTCGTGTGTAAGTGAAAAACAGTGCAAAGTAGTAGTATTGACTTTCTGATTGTAAAAATATTTACAATGTTTGCAATACGGGCTTTTTGCCAAATCGTAGGCTCTATACGTCCAAATCTACCTGTGGTTTTTTGATATATGGTAGTATATGGGTATATCTATTTGTTGGAGTAAAAATATTTGGGTTTGGAAGAGGTGTTAAAAGTCAGAAAATCGAACAGGCAGATCTTCGATGCGTTTTTGAATTCTTAAAAATGAACGTGGGGGCATGTTTATTTATAGGTCAGGGAGCCTCCACTCTACTTACCGCAGCCTCAGGTAGAGTTGTGGCTCCCCTAGATGGGGCCCACGTGCCTGGTTTGGTCGTCTCGAGGTGCGTGCATCCCGGGCGACGCGATGTCAAGTTCAGAACTTCATAACTTTTGATCGTAGCGTCCGTTTAGGGCGTGCTATAGCTTTTCAAAAAGCCCTCACTGAGAGTGTCCCAATGACATTGGTTTTAACCCTTTTTAAGTCCCCAAGGATGGGTTCATGACCGGATCTTTGTTTCCCTACAGTTTGCCCGATGAGCCGTCTAGTGCTGTTTTCTCCCAGAATCACCGTTGTGGTTCTTTCTGACCTTGGCGGCATCAATTTGGCTTGAGTTTGACTGAATCGGATAAGATTTGGTAAAATGACCATTTTGTCCCTCCCGGGGTTGCCCTTGGTGTCGACATGGCCTCTGGTTGACTTCTGGGAGCTGTTTCCAAGACTTGGATCCCATTCGAGTCTGTTTGTCCCCAGTGTTACCTCTGTAGCTGACGTGGTCATTCTAGGTTTTCTTCTGGAGGTGTTGTGATGCTTCAGGTTTATTTTTGAAGTCGACCTGACTTCCCGAACTGATGCCGGGGCTGAGCTGTACTTCCCGGGTTGCTGTTGGGGCTGATTTGTACCTCCCAAGTTGCTACCGGGGCTGATTTGTACATCCTGAGTTGATATCGGGGCTGCTTTGACATCCTGATATGGTTGATCTGTGCTGTGGTTATCCCGATATCGATGATCGAGATTGAGCTGATGTTCTGATATTGAGATCGGGGATGATCTGACGGTCTGATTGACGATCGGAGTTGGCTGAAGTACCGATATTGGTGATCAGATTTGACTAGAATTGACTGACATTAGGGATCAGATTTAAGTTGAAGGACCAGCATTGGTGGCCAGATTTAGATTGAATGTCTAGTGTCGGAACCGAGGTTGGCTTAATTAACAGTTTTGCCCTCCTACAGTGTTAGTATTGGGCAAGGAAAATTTTGAGTGTCTACAAATGCCCCTCTTTATCATGTTTATGTAATGTAATGGAATAGACATGATAAAGATTGCTAGACACTTAAAATATGACAAGATATTAATGATGCAAATCGCAATGCAATGAATGTTAACATCTTTTCGCAAATCGCATCTTGTATCACAAATCGCATATCGCGTCGCAAATCGCATCGTATCGCAAATCGCATCGCATCACTTCGTATCATAAATCGCATCTCACATTGCATATCGCATCGCAAATCGCATCGCATCGCATCTCTTTACCTTTACCGGTGCTGATGTTGGGGTTGATCTCCACGGTTGACTTTCATCAGTGCTGCTGATGCCTATGCTGGTGTTAACTCCAACAGTCTAATTTCCATTGGTGTTGCTGATGCTTGTTTGATGACGATAAACTGACATGTTTCCGATATTTTTGCTGGGGATGTCGTTCTTTATGATAGCCTTTGCTATTTTCTTGGTTTAAGCCCAATGGTTTCTCACATCTGCTGATACTCTTCATGGGACATACTTTTTGATGCTATTTGTACATTTTTGAAGACTCCACTGATGGGGATATATCTCTTTCATCGAGTTACCTCAGTAAGTGCTCGCGATGCTTATCCTGATGATAACTTACACCGGTAGTTTGCAAAAGTGCCTACCCTGATGGTAGGGGCAATAGTTGATCATTGGACTGTCCCGATGCCTACTCGAACGGTAGCAGACTTTTTAATCGAGGTTGTGTGTTTATTGTGTGTGCATTTTTGACTCTATTGAGTTTGCATGCCTAATGTTTTGATGGAAATGTGCGCTGATGTAGCGCTTGTTGCACATGCGCAGACCATACATGATATGATGATCTTAATTTGTCCTAGGTTGATGCATATGCTTAATTAAATTGATGTAGAACCATACCTCACTCTTTTTGAGGTGATTAAGAGTTTCTTTTCAGACATGGATTTTGATAGGCTTAGCAACTCTAACTCCCGTATGGCTCCTTTTATCATTCGCAGAGCAATTTTGGATGTTCCCCTTTCATACGTCGTCTCTGATGGGGATGGATTAGAGTTGATCTGCCGGCCCGATTGGAGATCGGGGTGATTTGACTTCCCGGGTTGATGCCAAGGTTGGACTTGACTTCCCAGGTTGAGACCGGGGTTGAGCTTGATAATCCAGGTAATGATGACGTCCTGGAGGATGTAGCCCGTTCTTTCATGGCCTATATTTGAACTTCAGGGTTGGGGCCTCGACTGATGAGGGCTTGGCGCATGTTGACATGTTTGATGGTGTAGATTTCATTCACTAGATCTTTTTGTCATCGAGCATCTGTTCTTCTCGAGTAAAGAATTTTTCCCTTTCTGTGGAGGGACAACTTATGTCGCCTTGATTTCTTTCAGGAATGGTCCTTTTTCTTTTGATGAGGCACTTGGTCCCGTCATAAATCCTTTCCATTTCTTGGAATCAGAAATGCCCCAGCCCTTTCGCAGCTTGTTACTGGGGTTCACAGAAGAAACTTGCTTTGTTGACCATGTCTACGGTGATCAATATCCTGCATATTCAGACAAACAACAATATATGCCGACAGCTTAATGGCTCGGGCCATCGGGATTAGTATGATCTTGTGAATGAGGCATTTGAAGTTGAAATTGAATGCTTGTATTGAATGAGCTCTTATCTTATTGCTAAAGGTCTTGAAAGGGAGTATGAAAATGAATTTTTCTTAAGGAAAGCGAAATTTTTGCTTGACAAGTTATGAAATCGCAAGAAAACTTTTAAGCGTCCATGGTCATTTTTCATGGGTAGGATTAGATTCAAAAGACTTATCTCCCTTCATCAAAGACACCTTATCTTCGATCTAGACAATGCTCTTCACAAGATTAAGATCATATGACACGTGCACTATGTGTGACGCAACCCTTAGCAGGGGTTTCTCTTCTATGACTTCTAGATGACCTCATTTTTTCTTACCAAATTTTTTTTCTTTTCTCGCTTAACTTTGTCTCGTTTTCTTAGGCTTTTCAGAGTTACCCATGTAACGAGTTTTGGACCAATGACTCCTAAACCAGATGGTTTTAGGGCACTAGGTGTTAAGACACCCCTTCAGATTTACTGGCTTGAGTAACAAAGGCCACACTTCGAGACAAGTCAGGAGGTCTATTCTTTTTGATCTTTTGCCTGAGCTTGTACAAGATTCATTTTCTTAGGCTCTAAATTACCCGTATAGCGAGTGTTGGTCCGGTGACTCCCAAACCAGACGGCTTTAGGGCACCATGTGTAAAGATACCCCTCGGGCTTAATTACTCGAGTAACCTAGGCCACGCTTCGGATCTACTCAGGTTTTGATTTCTTGCAATGCTCATTTTCTTAGGTACTAAGTTACCCATGTAACGAGCGTTGGGTCGGTGGCTCCCAAACTAGATGGCTTTAGGGCACCAGGTGTAAAGACACCCCTCAGGCTTAATAACTCGAGTAACCCAGGCCAATTTTAGACATTAGGCTGGCTACTAATTGTCATCCTTGTCGTCATAGTTTCATACCCCGCAACTAAGAGCCAGGTCAATCGCAAAGTGTAGACATGCATATGAGGTCAAAGTTTGCTCTAAAAGTGCTTTTGAACTAGGACGTCGTGCCTAATCAAAAGGTTGAATAGTCTTAATTCTCTAATCGCTTTCATGATTCTTGCTCCACGGACGCTTATCAGAATTAATCCAATTCATAACAAGTCAAGCAAAAATCACTTTTTTTTTTCTTCTTTTTTTTTCTTTTTCTGAGACCCTAATGTAGGACTTATGTGTATTATCGCTAATGCATGGAATTTGAAAGCACATAAAGAGATGAAAGAGTCATACCTTATCAGCGGATCGCAGTATTCTAAGAAAATTATAATTGGCAAAGGTCGATTGGTCATACTGTATCGCCAATGATGAAAGCTTGGATGACGATGGACCATGCTGATGGTGTCGACTGGTGCATGTTGATTGGATGGTTAATAAATGCCCTAGTATTGAATTGCGCAATTTCCAAAATTGGTCTAGTCTTGTTGTAACGGACCCCAACTCAGGTTGTCATTGACTTTGAACTTGCCCCAGTCTTGCTTGTCATCTGGGAGGATTGCTTGGTTGATGGGCTGATAAGATGCCGAGATCGCAAGAGTCTTTAATTCGCATGACCCCCATGGTGAACAGGTAGTGGATTTTGGCTTTAATGCTTGGATGCCCCAGTCAATATTTTTGATTTGTAGGAACAATTGGCTTTGATGACCTTTCTTCTGGTTTGATGAAGGTTTCATATTGAAGGTGTCAGCTCTTCGAAGGTCCTTGCGGATGTTTATGCTTGATATATCGCTGTGTTGTTGTTCCAACTTTGACGATTGATGTCGAGATGCCTTTGGACTCCAATGAATTGGACTCAAGGGCTTGTGATGGTTGGTGGTGATGTCTTTGACTGCGACTTTAGTTGGTGACCTACCGAGTGTCCCTGCCGGGACAGATCTGGCTATGGCATCTTCGATAGCTCGGATGATCTTCGAGAGAAATCAGGCCAGGGCGTTGATGTTGACGGCCCATTCTAATAGAGATACGACTTTTGTTGATAGAGGCGAGGCGCAAGCCACTCGGGAGACTGCCTTTGCTGAGAGGGACGAAGCCATAGTATGTAGGTGGCAATGGATGTTTCGGCTCTTATGGAGACCGAGGGTTAGGAGCTCGTAGCGGCTTCTCTATCTTCAGAGAGATGCCATGTTGGCACTGTTATCCCGCTTATCCACGTGTTCAGACACTAGCTTTTATTTTCCTCAGCAAGGCCTGTTAACCAGGTGGCTTGATAGAAATCGGGTTTTATTTATCTTCGGTGTCTTGGAACTGGTCTTTAATTTTTTTTCTTAAAGGTCAAATCGCGTCGTAGATGGCTGCCTACGTACTCCCAGGTTGAGGGAGATCAGGTCATGCGTAGTTCTGGTTGTTTAATTGAAGAGGTTTGCAAAGAGTTTATCTGGGGTTTGAATTTGGTTTGATGAGCTTTGGAATTTGATGCTGGGATTTGCAAGTTCTTTGGATTTTTGCTTGGTTTGACAGCACCATAGATGGTTGCCTGCGTACTCCCGGGTTGAGGGAGATCAGGTCATTCGTAGTTCATGCCCTTGTATGAAAGGCTCGATTTTTGATTTTTTCCTTTCTGATTGTTTTTGATTTTTTGATTTTTTTGGTCTTTTGATTTTGTATGCATGGAAAATAAAAGGCATAAGGCTAAAGAAAAGGATAACGTCCTGACATCCTTTGGAACTCGCAGCTTTCCTCTGGATCTACGTCCTCCTAGTTAATTGAGGCATAATAGTCCAGTCGTCCGTGGTTATGTCGCCTTTGAAGCTAGTGATAGAGGTTCCCTCTTGGCTCTGAATATCTTCAATCCCTGCCATAAATTGATTGCCTCCTGAATCAGTATATCCCTTAAGGAGGCTTAAACTAGAATAGTTGCAGAAAGGTATGAACTCCAGATTTCTCGAGGTGTTGGCTTCCTTGAGAATTTTGCCACCTTTTTCTTCGTTTGTTCCTTCTCCTTTCTCATAGCCTTGAGAGGATTTGAGTATGAAATCCCCCTCGTATTGATGTTGTATCTATCGTAAGGAACTTTCCTTTTGGGCTTTTTCCATACGGGGAAGGATCAGTATCTCCTCCTCATCTTCCAGAAGGATAAGGTCAGGCATGTAGTTGTTGGCTTTGGTCATCAACATATTTGATGATGGTGGATGAACTTCATTGGGAGATTCTTTTGTTTCTTTGGTCTCTCCCAAGATTAGGGTCGGTCCACCTTGTGTTATGCTAGGATTGATGCTCATAGCCGTCACATCCTTTGAATTGCCCGCTTTTAGTGGACATCTTGAGCTCCTTATCTCTCTCTCTCCTTTTCTGGTAATGGGGAATTCTTTCTTTAGTTCTCCATTTTCAATGAGGTCCTGGATTTTGTGCTTTAGAAACCAGCATTCCTTAGTTGCATGTCCGGGTGAGTTAGAATGGTAAGCACACCTCTTGTTGAGATCATATTGCCTTCCTTTGGGATCCATCGGTGGAGTGAGCTTAGTGATCTTTTTCTGCACAATCAACAGGGCTAAGACATTTTTCGATGAGTCCTCCAAAGGTGTGAATTCCCTTCTTCGCCTACTCTCCCCGACTCTCGGTGCCGTAGGATTTCGAGGGTTTGCTCGTGTTTGGAATGTCTCTTGATATTTCCTATTTGGGAGTTCGCACTCCTCTGGAGGATTTTTCTTTTGGTGAGAACTTCAAGTAATTTGATCATTCCACCTTTCTCGTTCATTCAACATGCTCTGATCGTCTTCATTTAGTCGGCAGATCTTGGAGGGAGATATGCTCTCATTCTGAATAACCTCCTCTTTCTCTTCGCTTTCTGATATTTGAGTGAAATGTTGCCTTGTATCCTGATGTTGGCGCACTACCAGATTAGCCTGCAGAGTCACTTGATGTTGGATCGCATCTATTTTTGTATTATTATCATACCCTCCTCTGAATTTTCTTACTCTAGGACATTTGTCTTGTTCCTTCAAGGGTAATCCTCTATCCTTCGTATGTATTTACGATTTGGATACATTTCATCGCTTCCTGACCCGATCATGTTTACTTCCTCCGTGTCATGCGGCATCAGAAGGCTGGGGTTATCATTTGGATGGTTAGGTTGTTGAACCACAAGATCGCCGTTTTTGATCAGGTTTTGAATTTTATGAAGGACCAACAGTCTTCTGTATTGTGTCCCGGAGATCCTGAATGGTAAGCACATATCTGGCTAGGATTGTATCTTTTGCTTTTTGGATCTAGAGGTGGAGCCAGTTTGGTAGTTTTCTTGTGATCCATTAACATCACCAATATGTTTTCAAGGGAATCGCCTAGTGGAGTGAACACCCGATTTTCAGTTCTTTCGAATTTCCTCTTTCTCTCCTGGTAATTGTTGAATACAGTCTGTTGTGACGACATATTATTTTCCCTCTTCCAAATGGGGGGACTATGATTAGGTCTCATAGACTGCCCTTGTACAACGAGGGATACATCTTCATCGCCTTCCTTGGGTACCCTTATAGGATCACTCGCATATTTGCCAAACTATATATGATCGGCAACTACTTTCAAGGCTGTGAGATCTTTGATCTTGCCTGCTTTCAGGCCCATCTCTGTCATTTCGCCATGTTTGATCATTTCTGAGAATAACTTTCCTATTCCGGCCAGGATCCTCTCATAGTAAGGTGCCTCTTGGATGTCTATGAAAGTCATCACCATTTCAGCTTCGGTCATAGGCGGGCTGACTTGTGCTGCCAGACGTCTCTATCTTTGGGCATATTCACGAAAAGACTCGTTGCTCTGCTTTTTGACTTTGGACACTTGATATCAATTCGAAACCATCTGAGACTGGAAGCTGTATTGAGTTAGGAAGGCATGAGCTAGCTTTTCCCAACTGTGGATTTTGGCATTGTCAAGTCGGGCATACCACGTCCTAGCCTCTCCAGTGAGACTCTTTTGGAAAAGCTGCATTCGGAGGTTTTCATCTTCAGCATAAGACCCTAGCTCGCCAATGTATACTTTCAAGTGCGTATAAGGATCGCCTGCCCCACTGTATTTTTCAAACTCTGGGACTTGGAATTTATCAGGATATTTAGCCCTTGGGAATATGCAGAGATCTGAATAGGTAACACTTCCAAGGTTTCCTGCCCCTTTGATTACTCGGATGGTTTCTTCCATTAGTCGGACTTTCCTTCGGATATTGCTAGTTTCCCGATCTTCCCTGAGATTTGTGATTTCAGGGGTTTTGTTAGTTCTTTTACTGGATAGAGGTTCAGGGATCTGCATTTCCCCCTTTTTATTATCGCTTTGATTGCCACCCTGTGAGGAGGATTCTGTTTGATTGAGTGTTGGCTGGCCCTGAGTGTTTTTTCTTCGTTCTCTTAGGAGGATAGCCAACTCTGCTATTTAATTCTTAAGTCCTTCAAACTCTTTTCGAGACACGGAACCCGACTCGCATTGGCTACTTTTAGCCATGTCGGTGGATAGGCTTTGTGCCTTTTCAGAATATGATCTAGTAGTGAGACCAATTTTTCCCCTACAACAAAACGTAGGCCTGTCAGTTTCCTGATGTAGGCAAGGATTGGATGCATGATGTGTTTTTTAGAGTTTATCCTACAAAACAGAGGTTAGTCGCTTTGATGGCAGGATGACAAGATATTTGACAGGAAAGTAAATCTTTCATTATTGTCATTTACATTGTGCTCCTCAGTAATTGGAGACTTGACATGGAATTGAAAGAGGAAGGCATGAAGAAGCCTACCATCGATTGGGTTGATCAGAGGCTGACCTATCTTAGGTTTACTCTCGCTGGCTTAGTTTCAGCATGAAGGTTCCCAGATCATCGCAATCTACTAGAAGGTAAGTTAATCCAATCATTCAACTGGAGCGAATCTAGGTGGTGCATTTTTAGGAGGCAGCCCCGAAGACTTAGTCGTCCCCAGAGTCCTTACTTAACATCGATTGGGTTAGCCTCCTGGTGGAGGGACACACGACATACATTCAAATACATCGGCCTCACCGCTTATGCATGCAATGACAGTTTGTGCGAAGCACTAATATGGGTGTAAAGCACTAAAGCATTTATTTTCATTCATTCAATGTAAAGGAATAGCATTCATACATTCAATGAAAGACGCAACATTCATTCATCCATTGACTGTGGAGACGCAGGATTTCACGCATTCAATAGTTTTGAAAGGGAAATGTTTGAAAAGATTAGAATGCGGCCTAAGCCCTCTACTGTCCTCAGCAGAGTCGCCACCTGTCGAGGTTGGAAAATTTAAGAAATACCGCGGGTTGGTTTATAACCAGATTTTCCTCAAATCGATCTTCCTAAGTTATCTCTACCCTTATTCTTTTTATTGCGAAAAAGGTTTTGAAGACTTTTTTAGGAAAGAGGCCTACATGTGTATATGTCGACGATTTGATTTGATTTAAACAGAGTCGCTAGTTGGTAGTTTTTCGAATGGTTGTACCAACTCAACTGAATTTGATTTGAAAAGAGGCCCAATTGCTGGACACTGTCGAAACTTGATCTTTGAAATCGGAGTTTTGAGTTTGGGGGCTTGGTTAAGTGTGGGGAAGGTGTTAGGCACCCCACGACTCCCGTGTAAACACAGTATCACAATCTTTTCTATATTTCCCTTAAAACTGGAATGCGTGAGTGAATGCTGTTTGAAAATTGGGCCTTTTGATTGTTTGAAAGCTTTGACAGGCTTCGTTGGGCCTATACACGAAGGGTTTGATTTGATTTGAAAATCAGTCTTTGATTTGATTTACAAAAAGCATTTAATTTGATTTGCAAAAGCTTTGAAATTGATTTGACAATGATGTTTTGAAAGCTATTTATCAAACCCCTACGCTGACATAGGAATTGAAGCATATCGCTACTCTCAATTTTATCTTTATAGCCTTAAGGCTGCATGCAAGTGGTGATTTGTTGGGCTGCGAAGCATCCTCGACCATAGAAATATGCAAGTGTCGGTCTCCTCATAGTTATGAAAACCATCGGAGGGACGCTGACATGACAATCCATATTTTTCACTATGTTGAGACCTTAAATTCGGATAACCGTTTTAAGGTCTGTGTATGTACATTTTACAGAAAAACTGGCAGGGTACATCTGTAAATCAGAGTTTGTCCATCGTGGGAATCAGATTCTGATCAGTTTGATCATGAATCCCACAATTCCTAGGCTCACATATGAATAGCTAGAAAACCTGCACAGTTCAAATTTGTACAGAAGCAGATAAATATCCCAAGATAGCCAGAACCAGGGATTCATTCGGTAAATCCCGGTCCGCACGGTCGAACCATCTCGTTCCCACTAGATAGCGATCTAAGGGACGCGAGATTGCTTTTGAAGCTGAAACTATAAAAATAACTAGATTTAAAGAAATCTCAGCCATTATAGCTTCCAGGTTCTGTCGGGACCTGTTTGAACCGTTGAACGCTAGAAGTGGCGAGATTTGGATAAATCTAGTTCGCCCGCAGATATGTCAGTGCAAATTCATATACAAATGAATGTTAAATGCAACAGTTGAATAAATTAAATAAAGCAATATATATATATATATATATATATATATAAAAGTTGTAAAAGGGTGATGGGTTTTCACTCGCAAGCCCGGACTGGAATTAATATATATATATATTTATAAAAACTGTAAATAGCCATGAAATGATCCAGGTTGTGACAGAAATGAAATATATATATATATATATATATATATATATGAAAACAGTAAAAAGGGCGATGGGTTTTCACGCCGGTGCCCATACTATAATTGAAATTGACAGAAAATTAGTCACCCAGTGACTGGGGAGAGCACCCAGTATGGGAAAGTGTGCAAAAGCAGTAAAATGGCCACGAAATAGTCCAGGTCGATTGAAAATATATATATATATATATATATATATATATATATATATTGACAGAAATATAGTCAACCAGGACTGATATGAGTACCAGTGATGGTGAATGTCGCTTATATATGCGAAAATATATAAAAGCGATAAGCTACCTCGAATTTGAAATTCGGGCTGGACAGAATTGAAATGTTAGTACATTTACAGTTAAATAAACACAAAAAAGGGCCAAACCCGAACTAGGAAGATAACCCAGTCCGGCGAAGTTGCCAAACTGCGTGTGCTAGTGCATTGAAGCTGCTGGAGCTGACGGATCGTCAATCGGAGTTGTAAAAATGTTGAAAACAGAGTTTATTTACAAAAATGTATCAATTTTTGACGAAAACGGCCACAGAACTATGTTCCGGGAATATTTAGAAGAGGAAACTTCGTGTGTAAGTGAAAAACAGTGCAAAGTAGTAGTATTGACTTTCTGATCGTAAAAATACTTACAATGGACTGCAATACGGGCTTTTTGCCAAATCGTAGGCTCTATACGTCCAAATTTACAGGTGGTTTTTTGATATGTGGTAGTATATGGGTATATCTATGTGTTGGAATAAAAATATTTGGGTTTGGAAGAGATGTTAAAAGTCAGAAAATCGAACAGGCAGAGCTTCGCTGCGTTTCTAAATTCTTGAAAATGAACGTGGGGGCACGTTTATTTATAGGCCAAGGAGGCTCCACTTTACCTGCGACAGCTGCAGGTAGAGCTGCGGCTCCCCTAGGTGGGGCCCATGTGTCCAGTTTGGTTATCTCGAGGTGCGTGCATGCCGGGCGACGCGATGTCAGGTTCGAAATTTCATAACTTTTGATCGGAGCGTTCGTTTGGGGCGTGCTATAGCTTTCCAAAAAGCCCTCGCTGAGAGTGTCACAATGAAATTGGTTTTAAACCTTTTTAAGTCCCCAAATATGGGTTCATGACCGGGTCTTCATTTTCCAACAGTTTGCCCGATGAGCCGTCTGGTGCTGTTTTCATCCGAAATCACCGTTGCGGTTCTTTCTGACCTTGGCGGCATCAATTCGGCTTGAGTTTAATTGAATCAGATAATAGTTGGTAAAATGACCATTTTGCCCCTCCCGGGGTTGCCCTTAGTGTCGGCATGGCCTTTGGTTGACTTCCAGGAGCTGTTTCCAAGACTTGGATCCCATTCGAGTCTGTTTATCCCCAGTGTTGCCTCTGTGGCTGACGTGGTCATTCCAAGTTTTCTTCTGGAGGTGTTGTGATGCTTCAGGTTTATTTTGAAGTCGACCTGACTTCCCAGACTGATGTCGGGGCTGAGCTGTACTTTTCGTGTTGCTGTTGGGGCTGATTTGTATCTCCCGGGTTGCTGCCGGGGCTGATTTGTACATCTTGTGTTGCTGCCGGGGTTGCTTTGACATCCTGATATGGTTGATCGGTGTTGTGGTTGTCCCGATATCGATGACCGGGATTGAGCTGATGTCCTAATATTGAGATCAGGGATGATCTGACGGTCTGATTGACGATCGGAGTTGGCTGGAGTACAGATATTGGTGATCGAATTTGACTGGAATTGACCGACATTGGGGATCAGATTTAGTTTGAAGGACCAGCATTGGTGGCCGAATTTAGATTGAATATCTGGTATCGGGACCGAGGTTGGCTTGATTGACGGTTTTGCCCTCCTACAGTGTTAGTATTAGGCTAGGAAAATTTTGAGTGTCTACATAATGTGTATACATTTATTTTGTATATAAAGAGAATTAAGATTAAGGTTATGTAACCTAATACATATATTAGGTATGGAAATTAAATAACCTAAGGGATTATAATATGAGAGAACGTCAGTATTTAAAAATATATACTAACCCTAAGAGATTTATTTTATACATCTCAATTAATTAATTTTATAACCTAAGTAAATCAAGTCTAATTGGGTTATGAAATTAGAGATACATGAGTAAGGAATTTAATTACAAAGGAGGGGAATGGAACCCTAACTAAATAATTAGGGTAAGATAGAGTTAGAAAGTATGGAACTAAGTTGATTTTATGGCCTAAGAAATTATATAAGTAGCCCAATTTGTAGCCCAATTGTTTATTTAATCATTGGACTTGTAGCTAATTTAATTTAATAGCAATTAAATTGTTAAACTAACCCAATATAACATGAATAGGGTAAGTATAATAATGACATAATTTAATTATTGGTGGAAGTCCAAGTTTATTTTAATTAGTAAGTAAACTAAAAAAAGTGCAAACCCAAAAAGAAATTGAATGAGAGCCCAAGCTTAGCCCTATGGGAGAGAGGCCTTATTGGACCTTTAGTAAGCTAATTGAGCATTAAAAAGAAAATGAAGATTGAGCCAAAGGAGGCCCTATTCAGCCCAAGCAAGGAAGGAAGAAGTGGAGGAGAAAGGGAGGTGTATGTAATGATTGCATTTACTTTAGTTAGTAAACTACTTTATTAGGTGTTGTTTTTCTATTTGGCCAACACTTTTGTTCTTGCTTGCAAGCAACCACTTTCATAATGAGAGAGAGAGAGAGGTGCAAGCATGTGGGAAAAGAGTATAGATATATTCTTTGTATCTATACATTTTTAATTGAAAAACAAATCAAGTATATCATTACTTTTCATTTCATTTCATTTTTTCTCTTTCTTCTCAAAAGCTAGCAAGAGCAAGAGAGAGAGAGAGAGAAAGGGGGGATAGTTCGGCCAAGAGAGGGAGAGGAGAGAAGGAGGGTTTTGGTGTTCCATAGCTTCCTAACCAAGCTTATGAAGAAGAAGAAGGAAGAAAAGCTAAGGTATAACAAAATTTCTACCTATATAGCCTAATTACTTTTTATTTGGGTTTGATCTTTGTAAAGTTATGATCTTGAGGTTAAAACCTTAGATCTATGTGTTTAATAGTGTTTTATGTTTAGATCTATCCCTTTTATAGATCAAAAGTTGGATCTAAACTAAGAAATGGAAATTAGATTTCTCAAAAGTAGAAAACTCCAAAATTTTAGTCTTGATTGTGTTTAAATCTTGTGTTTGATGATTAATTGGTGAAATAAATCATGGATCATGGTAGATCCATGAGGATATGAGCTATTAGTATGTATTATGATGGATTATGTTGGTGAATGGGTGAGGATATGAAAGTTTTCTTAGAAATCACCAAGTATTGAAAATTAGATTTTTGTAAAAAAGAAGTATGAAATGGAAACAACCATTCTCTCATTCTATTTTGACTTTTTGAGTGTGGTCAATTTATGGAGTTAGATCTATGAGTCTTCTAACGTTTCAAAGTAGAATCACTGAAAAAAGAGTTATAGATTTTCGTCTTGACTGTTTTTAGAAAAGGATGCCAAAACTTAAAAATGCCAAAAAGTAGGCTATAACAAAATTATAGGGGCATTTTCAACAACTTAATTTATGAAATAAATTTCAATATTTTGGGACATGAAAATATATGATATAAAGTAGCTCCTGTCCAAAAATGAGCTCATTCTGATTTAAATTAACCGAGTTATGGTCATTTCAATATTTGTATTTTTTTGACAAAAATCGCTATAACCGGAGTTCTATAACTCCGATGGACACGAAATTTAAACAAGAAGCTCACATTAATATGTGTAAGATCCCGCCAAGAGTTGGGAATTTCTGGAGTTTGGCATGATAGGGATAATTTCTTAAGCTACGAACTAGAAATGGATTTTTAAAAAATACTTAAGGTAGTTGAAAATTTCCAAAAAAATTCTTTTTGTGTATGAAATATATGTATATATGTTTATCCAAAGGATAAAAAAAAAAGTTGATTTGGTATTTTCATGAAAAGGGTATTTCAGTTTGCTGAATTGAACAATTCAGGGTGCTGAAATGGAAACTGAAAATGTTAGGAAGGGAACAGTTTGGTTTCAGCTTGCTGAAATGGAAACTGAAAAGGTTAGGAAGGGAAGAGTTTGATTTCAGCTTACTGAAATGATATATTCAGTCTCCTGAATTTATAAATAGTTTACCGAGTGATAATAAGAACTTAAAAATGAACGAGTAAGTGTTAAGTCTATGGTAGTGCAGTCGTACTCTTTAATGGTTTATGTATAGTAGCTGGGCTAAACGATTCCTTCAGGGAGCGGAGGTATATACCAATTAGTAACCGATCTAACTAGCTGTGAAAATAGTGTAGACAAGACAGAAACAAATTTGTTGGTTGTTTGTGGAAAACCACTTAGTATACTATATTGAATACTATTAAAGACTCGATGTATGCTAGGTTTAAGCTTATGAATAAGTATGATGTTAAGGTTATCTAATATTTGACTATGTGTTTAAATGTTAGATATTTTACTTATAAAGTAATAGTATTATGGGATAAAGTATGTTATGCTAATTGAAAGATCAACCTTATAACTGATAGGTCTTTTCAATAAAGCGATTAACTTAAATTGCGTAGCAGTAGTCAACGAATCAGGCAAGTTTTCTATAACTCAACTTGAGTTATATCTTCAAAGCATGCTAGTGAATAATTATTGTTGATTGTTCACATCTATACTGATTATTGATTCGCACTTAGTGCATGTTGCATATGTTCATTAGGTATGAAAGGCTGATCACCTTCATTACCCTAAAGTTCAGTTAAAGTTGTTCATGGTCCTTGTTAACATTAAACATTATTGATTCAGTCATTCATTTATTGAAATTCTGATTTATGCTCTTTCACAATTATTATATTGTTGAAAATGCGAAAGCTTATTCTTTCTTTCAATCATGATATATCCTTGTTGTATTTAAACTTTCTGGGCAAATTAGTTGCTCATCCTTGCTATATCATGGTAACAAATTTCATATTAAAACGAAAGCTCGAAGAAAGATAGTGGCATAGGCAAACTCCAAGAGTAGATTATATACAATTATAACTATTAGTTATCTGATACAAGTAATGTTGTAAACCTTTTAATTTACTTAAGGTATGTATTCAGTTAAAGTTAATAGTCCTTGGGAAATGTTATAGAATCATGTGAAATAAACAATATATGTTTATATATTCCGCATTAGATGATAGAATATGTATGAAGATGAAGTACCGTAACGTACCAGATCCGAGGTTCTGGGGACCCGGATTTGGGGGCGTCACAGGAAGCCTTTCAACGGGAAGATTTCAAAGGCTCCTTTATAAGAAAAACAGATTGAAGATTTTAGACAAGAAAGCAAGAACGAATAAAGCTCAAGAACACTCAAAGCCAAACTCTACTATCCATAAAGAATAGCTTGCTTCGCTACTCAGTTCTTTAGAACTTATGCTTAAAGACAACTGAGTAGCACACCAATGAACTAAACTCTCATTACAGTGTATCCCAAGTCTGCTGGGCTTGAAGAGTTCTTAGTGAACTAGAAGTGCCAAGTCTGCTAGACTTGAAAAGTTCTTAGTGAACTAGAAGTTCCAAGACTGCTGATCTTGAAGGAATCTCTGTGATTCAAAGTTGTATCGATATCCTTAGTGGATTTCCTACTTGTGGAGTAGAAGAGTGAATTAGGAGTCTTTAGTGCTCTGAACCACTTAAAATAATTGTGTCATTATATTCTGTTATTCACTAACTTCCATATCTGCCATAACTGCTAATCGAACTATAAACTTATTTTATCTTAAGGGGAACAACCAAATCATATATTTCGTTGTGGTTATTAATCATTTAATTAACAGATCTGATAAGTTATTTTTGAAAAGGAAAAGTTTTAAAAATATCTATTCAACCCCCCTTCTAGATAACTATTGTGCCTCCGGGAACTAACAGTTTATGACCATAACTCGATCTACTAATCAAGATGATTTGAAGTGTGATCCAGAAATAGAGAGAACAATACGCAGATTTAGGAAGGTAGCTCAGATAAATTTTGAAGAGAATGAAGTCATGGCAGAAAATTGAACGTTGAAAGAGTTTTCATCCCCCGATTCGGCTCAACAACCCTTATGCATTACATTTCCTAATCTAGATGTTAATACTTCTTTTGAGTTAAAATTCAGACTAATTATCTTTTACCCACTTTTTATGGTCTGAAAGCTGAAGATCCCCACAAACATTTGAAGGAATTTCATGTGGTATGTACAAGTACAAAGCCTATCGGAGTAACGGAAGAACAAATTAAATTAAGAGTCTTTCCATTTTCTCTAAAATATTTGGCTAAGGATTGACTATATTATCTATCCTCTGGAAGTATTACCACGTGGGAAGGGATGAAGATAATGTTTTTAGAAAAATATTTTTCCGCTTCAAGGGCAGCCAATATACGAAAAGAAATTTGTGGTGTAAGGCAGAATAATGGAGAATCCATACATGAATATTGGGAACGTTTCAAGAAACTATGTGCAAGTTGTCCTCATCATGAAATTAGTGAACAACTCCTCATCCAATATTTCTATGAAGGTCTTATATCCACCGATAGAAGCATGGTTGTTGCTGCTAGTGGAGGAGCTTTGGTGGATAAAACTCTCGAGGTTGCGAGGAATTTGATTGCAAATATGACTAGGAATGTAAATGAGGTAAAAGTTTCTGCTATTGAACAACAATTTGCGAGTCTAACTTCTCTTGTTCGTCAAATGGCTGTAGGTAACACACAACAAGTAAAAGCTTGTGGAATTTATTCGGTAGTAGGACATCCAACTGATATATGCCTAACTCTTTTGAACAAGTAAATGAAAGTAATATGAATACAAGCCAATAATGTTTGATGATAAAGCATTTACTTTGTAACAATTTTATTCATTTATTAATAAAAGTATTATTTAATTAAAGGCATTTATTTATCTACATGGTACTGTTTTTATAATGTGATAAGCCCATAGTTTTAAGCAATGATTTTAGAATAATGATGAGGATCATGCTAATGAGATCTAAATTCTTAGATAACTTAAAAACTAAAATAGTTTCCAATCGTTGGATTACTAAAAAGGGGATTAGTGAATGCGGATAGATTGGTACATACGTTGACTTGCTCATTGGATGAGGATGATCGATCTCATAATTATTTGTGTGGAGACACTAAAGCAAGTATGTAGGTGCTTATTGGAGAATAAGTTCACTAAACGTGGCTCGCTAAGGAATACCTAATGGAGTTTTACTTACCTATCAATAGAAATTCCTTAAGTAATAGTAGTACAAATAATCCTTAGACTTGAGATCATCATAGTATCTTGTGTATGATGAGTTATACTTTGACATGTCCCTTAAGACCCTAAGGGTATATCAAAGGGTATACTTGGGTATAATAATTTATACATGGAGATAATGAATGATCAATAAAGAATCTACCACTTCTAGTAAAAGAAAAAAATATCCTATATGATTCGATAAATGACAACCCAGTAGTCATTGGCTAATGCATAATGAAATTAGAAAGGAGTTTCTAATTTGCATTATTTGGAGTTGTTCATTTTACAATCGAAATACATATAATTAAATAAAATAAGAGTTGATAGTAAATCTATATCTTATATTTAATTGAGACATTATATGGTGGAAGAAATGAATTGTACGGTAACTATTTACTCACATGTTCTTTTATGATTGGTGTTGAAATATATATTATCTGAAAAGTCGTTGATCGCTAAGGGGGGCTTACCCTTATTGTAGAATAAATATTATTTATTTAAATAAATTATTAGTTTAATTTATTTATTTAAATAAGATTAAAATTGTTCTAATTGATTTATTCATAATCAGTTTAATATTGAGAACCTAAAGGGTCACACCATAAATGAAAGAATATTTATTAAAGAAGTTAATGACATAATCTTAATAATAAGTTAAGTATGTTTACTTTAATATATGGTGATAGAATAAATTAAATAACATAATATTTATTATTTAATATTTTAGAAGTATTAAATATAAATTAATAAGAGGAGTCTTATTATTATAATTATTACTATTATTATTCTTTAAATCCTAAAGGAGTTTGGGAATTAATTAATAAGATACTCTCTCTCTCTCATATATATTCCTAATAAGATTGGGAGGCTAATTAATTAAAAGAGTTTAATTATTCCCAATAGGATTGGGAAGCCTAATTAATTAAAATGTTTAATTATTTAATATGATACCCTATTCCTAAGTGGTTTAGGAGGGTTGCCTACATCTATAAATAAGAAAGTCTTATTATAGAACAAGGTTTGACATTACACTATTTCAATTGTTGGGAGAGTATACACATTCTATAGAGATAAAATTAGGGTTTAGCCAAACACCTACCTTCTTGAATATCTCTTCTTCCTTAGTGGATGACCTCTAGAGGCCAAACACTTAGGTGGATAACGTTGATCAAATGAAGGAATCAAACTCGAAGAAGTACAGGAGATCTCGAAGGATTTGGACTTGAACTTATACCAGTGGAAGCTTAGTTCTACAAGGGTATGATTCGATAATTCTTTCTCTTTTGTTTAGTTAATAATTATGCATAAAGGATGATCCAGGTATAAGGTTTGTAAAAATTTTAAAATCCATTTTTATCATGCTTCCGCTACTTTGATTGTTATAAACCTAACAGTGGCATCAGAGCCAAACTTTATGTGAGTTATTAATTATTTTGATTCCATATATATGTGTATGTGTTTAGAACAATTTATTGGGAACAATTTATTGTATGAAATCTTATTTTTTGGTTGAAAATGTCAAAAATCGCGAATCAAAAATTCCAGATTTCGCCGCGGCGCGGGGCCGAGTATGCAGAAATCCGGAATTTTTCTGTAAGAATGGCGTAGGGCGTGCCGGAGCTGCAGGAAAAAAATTCTGATTTTTATTTTGTGCAATTTTTCAAAAAATGAAATAAAAGAGTTTATTTTATTTGATTTCATACAAATTTTAATTGTCCATTAAATGATATCGATGCATATGTGGAATGAATTTATTATTCATGAGATGAATGTTATTTATTGATGTATATGTATGATATATATGATACTAAATGGGGTTGATTATGGACTATTAACTAATGTGATTGGATTTTATTTTAGTTGGATGCTTGAATGTATTGGTGGGGTCTGCGTACCTCGTCGTCTCTAATTTTCCTTGATGTAAAATTCTATCTCCCTCCTAAGTACTTCCCCTTGACTGCTGATCAAGGTTTTATTTAAATTAAATAGTTTATGTAATAGGTCTAGTTAGAATTATCTTGAATAATTGGAGACCAAGGAGCAAGGAGCGCTTGAAGACCCATTTGTAATGGAGCCCGGGATTTAAATGTAATAGTTATATTTAAATTTATTCTTGCATCCCTAGGTTTGACTTTTTGGTTCACTTGGTGGCTCTAGTGAACCAAACTTGAATAAAATTCATAATCAATCCGGGTAGAATATAGTATTCTATATGCATGCTTATACTATATATATATATATATATATATATATGTGTGTGTGTGTGTGTGTGTGTGTGTGTGTGTGTGTGCATGCGCCTAAAACACGATGAGACAATTAATAAGAAATCCCTCAAAGATTTATATTAAGTCCTAAGCGTTCAAAGATATTTGGAATATCGAACGTCGCTTTCTAGCATGATAAATTAATAGAGCATTAAATATTTAATATGAGTTTGTTGTATCACCACAAGACGAGTATTAAATATTTAAGATATTGATTTGTCACATTTGATGCTTATAAAGAAATTGAACAATACTGTTTTGTTGTGTCACCACAAGGATGGTATTTTTCTATTTGAATATCATAAAGTGCTAGGTTGAACTTAACTTGGTTAATTTTGATTCGGATGTGTCACCACTTGATCAAAATAATCTAAGAGGCATAAAAAGGAGTTACATGATGATGTAATTGGCAATAGTTGTCTACCTATTTATTTATATATCGTTTGTTGTGTCACCGCAAGGCTATATATATATTTGAAATGAGATCCTTAATCTCACTAGCAAATCTTTAATTAGATTTGCCGAACTATATATTATGAGGGTAATATAGTTTGAAGAAAATAGTGGGAGATACCAATTTAAAATAAAGACCTAATTTATTTTGGTAATTAATTAAATGAATGTTTGCTAAAATGTTGTTTAATTTTGCATGCAGAATTAGAAAAATGTCACACTCACTATCACTGCGTAGCATACTTGATGCTAACAAACTAACCGGACCGAATTACACGGACTGGTTAAGGAATCTAAGAATTGTTCTCACTACAAAAAAGATTTCTTATGTCCTAAATTCGTCTGTCCCTACAAATGTTGCAGAAGAAGCCTCTGAGGAAGAGATTGCTACTTTTAAGAAGTGGCAAGATGATGCATATGTGGCTCAATGCATCATGCTGTTTGTGACACCCCCAAATCTGGGTACTTCATTTTCACAGGATTTGGCGTTCACTATCTAAACAAAACATAACTAACTGCCCATAAATAAGGAATGCAAAATAAATTACAACCTTAATAATAAAAATCTTCCTTATAAAAGGATTACAACCTTGTCAAAACGTTCCCATGTTTTTAACCTTAAACAAACATCAAATGCGGAAAAAAAAATCATATAACAGTTAAAGTCTTATTACAAAATCATATAGTCAAATTAAACAAGTCTTCTCTTGTTTATCTTGACCTTGCCTTTGTTGGTTGACGGCTCGTCAACTTTCTCAACTTTGGCTGCAATGGATATATATGCAAGAGTGAGCAAACAAAAGCTCACTTCAATAATAATCAATAAAGGTAACATAACACTGTTACTGAATAAGTTCAATCGAACAGAATAACATTTTCTATCATCATTAATGAAGATTTGAAAATAAGATTTAGAATTCATCTGAGGGTCACAAGACCTTGAACTATGTCCCAGATTGTAAGTATTTCTACTTAGACCTTTAACAGTCATTAGACTATATAGACTCTAACTCGTACTTAGGGAGATCAGCCCTTCGTGCCATGTATTGTGCACAAACATCTTAACGCTTTCGCATGGTAATACCCTATTAATAGGGTTGTTCATCTCAGCTTTAATTAACGAGTCCACACCAAAGAAAGTTTGGTTTGGATAAGCTCAAAGGATAATTTAGAGTTCAACTATCATCAACTAAGGAGTAGTTGAATCAAACTTAGAATAATTTAAGAGTTCGATAACAAAAGAATTATGAAATAACAATAAGTTACAACAGTGGACATCATATTTAAGAGTTATGCTTTAGAAATAAACTTAAATCATTTGAAAGATACAATAAAATCTTGCTTGAACAATTAAGTCATGGTTACATTATTTTCAATAATGAAACTTAATAAGACACTTGTCCAATATTGAATAAAAGAACTTGCTCAATTGTAAACTAGAAAGGATAGAATAACTTGCTCAATTTAAAGAGTATATGTGACGCCCCCAGAATAGGTCCAGTCAACCTAACCCATTCTGAGTCGCCAAATACATGGTACAGAATTCAAATACAAACTTTATATCATACGGTCGTGCAAAATACGACCACACAACTGTGAGTGTCAATACAAATATGTAGAAAATATTAAGATTCAAACTAAGTCCTCATTACAATTATTATCACACTATTTATCAGAAATAGTGAGGACTACTACTGCTCTAACTCGGACCATCACTCTGTCCCCCGACTAGTTCCCGCGACATTCTCATTTCCTGAAGAGGACAACAGATGAAAAGGGTGAGCTCAACTAGCTCAGTAAAGAATATTATGACTAAGATAATGGAAAATAAATTATCGTTAGCCTTCAATAAATCAGATAAAATATAATGGACAACCAATCTTAGATCAATATTCGCAGCGAAAATAACAATTCATTAGAAGAGTTAAGTAGAGAATGAAGTCTACTATCTTCTATGATTTAAAAGTCCATCATCAATATTTTATCCCTGTAACATCAATCAATATACATCTCGAATCAATATTCATCTTTGCACTACAGGCCAAAGATATTCATTTGTATCATCAGTGGTCATGTTCATCTCAACACCTGTCATTTTTGCACTACGGACAAAGATATTCATCAGGTAATCATTCATCTTTGCTCTACAGGCCAAAGATATTCAGTTATATCACCACTTAGAACTGAGGATGATGAAAAATCATACAAATAACGAATCCAGTGAAATAAAGGAATATTAAGGATTCGTATTTTAGTTTATCAAAGTTCAAGAATATTCCATAATAATACTTTGTGGAGCAAAATTCAAGAATAAAGCTCAAAACTTAGATCCAATCAAAGATGGTAATCATAATAGACAATTTGGACAAATAGAAGAAAATTTAGTTTTTCCGTGAATAGTGCCGTATACGTGAATAGTAACCCCGACGGAAAAAGTAAGAATTTCATAACAAAATCCATGCCAATATTTTGGTATAATGATATTGAAAAGAATAACATCATTTATGAAAGAAAATAACATCCCTTACCTCAAAAAGATAGTACCTCTGACTGGAATATCGGATATAATACCGAAGGAAACTTGCACTGAATAGTAATACTCAAAGTATCTAAATACTCACAAAAATACGCTCGATATTATAGAGAGAGAAAACTTCTGATTCTGGTGTGATTTTCAATTCTAACCTAAGCACCCTATTTATAGGAAAAGCTTAGGATGCCAAAGGAGACTAAAATAATAAAATATTATTATTTTTAAAAAAAATTCCGCCGCCTGGCGGCTTTTCAAAAATTTAAATTTTCAACAAAAGTGGGGCCCACCCATAAAAAAATATTTATTTTCCGAAACTTCAATAATTCATAATAAATAGCCCCTTTATCAGAAAAATACAAATTCTATGTCCTTCTATAGGAAATTTAATTCTCTACAACTTTGTAGAAGGAAGTTTTTCCAAATTCCAAACATAAATTATCCGAAATACATAAACAGATGATTATCCACACCCAAAATATTGATAAAAACTCATCAGCGCTAATTCCTTCTTTTATATCCACAAAATAAATATTTTCTTATCATATAAATTAATAATTAAGTATTCACAAATAATATTACAGAACTACAATATTGACAACCAGGTCGTTCCTAGGAAAGAGGGGGCCTTCCGATAAGGACTTCCCCTTACTGGCGCGCAATTAAATAACCCCTCCTAGACAGAACTTCCTTAGACATTGTCAATAATGCTATCTAATAATATTATTCAAATAATATGAATTATTGAGTTGATAATGTGAAATACTGTGCAGTGACAATTATTGAATCAATAATACCAAAATATCAACTGTAGCCATTATTGAATCAATCATATAAAATAGCAACGTAGCAATTATTGAGTCAATAAAATATCAATGTAACAATTATTGAGTCAATAATAAAAAATATCAACGTAGCAATTATTGAGTCAATAATATAAAATATCAACGTAGCAATTATTGAGTCAATAATATAAAATATTGAACAGTAATTACTGTAACAATTATTGAGTAATGGCTTCTCACGTAAGAATCAATAATTAGAATTACTGTGCAATACCGTGTGCTACTGTGCTACTGTGCAACACCGTGTATCACTGTATTTTAACCACCGGGTATTTCAACAGTACTAACGGTAACAACTACGGCGTTATTTTGTAAAAAAGTTATTTCTGTCGCTTTCTATATCCGACAGTTACTCCGTTGTGGGGTCCACAAATAGCTGCGCCGTCGTACGAATATTCCCCGACAACAAGAATATTCCACGACCGAACGAATATTCCCCGACAACCAGAATATTTTATAACCACTTGCTCATTTTAAAATATTCGCACATTTCACCCATAACTTTCATATTTATCAAATCAACACCTTACTATTTCGAAATAATATATAAAGAAAATTAAATCTTTATTCATAAAAGTTGGGGTCTTACAACCTCCCCTCCTTATGAAATTTCGTCCTCGAAATTGACGTACGTACCTGGTATGTCGAAAAGGTGAGGATACCTCGCTTTTATTTTCGATTCCAACTCCCAGGTCATTTCCTCAATAGCATGGTTTCTCCACAAAACTTTAACTTGAGGTATAATTTTCGAGCGTAGGACATGCTCCTTCCTATCCAAGATCTTGACAGGTATCACCTCGTACGTTAAATCTTCGGCTATCTCGTCTGGTTCTAACTCAATAATGCGGTTTGGATCCTTCACATATTTACGTAACACGGATATTTGAAACACGTTATGAACACGAGACATACTTGGAGGTAAAGCGAGTCTATAGGCCACATTTCCTACTCGATCAAGAATCTCAAATGGACCAATAAATCGTGGATTGAGCTTTCCTCTCTTCCCAAACCTCGTAACTCCTTTCCACGGAGCAATACGTAACAATACATGGTCCCCAATGTTAAATTCCACGTTCTTTTGATGAAGATCCGCATAACTCTTTTGTCGATCTTGTGCTGTTTGTATACGTTGTCGGATTATTTGGATCTTTTCTGTAGTCATACGTACCAACTCCGGTCCCAACAATGTCGTTTCACCCACCTCGTTCCAACATACTGGAGAGCGACACTTTCTCCCATACAATGCCTCGAATGGAGCCACGCCTATACTTTCCTGATAACTGTTGTTGTAGGAGAATTCCACCAATGGTAAATACTTATCCCAACTCCCTTTGAAGTCTAGAACATAAAGTCTCAATAGATCTTAAAGAGTTTGAATAGTCCTTTCCGATTGTCCGTCTGTTTGAGGATGATAAGCCGAACTGAATAGTAAATCCGTGCCCATAGCTTTCTGCAAACTGATCCAAAATCATGAAGTAAATCTGGGATCACGATCCGAAACTATGGATACTGGCATGCCATGCACTCTCACAATATCATTCACGTACATATGAGCAAGACGTTCAAGGGAATAAGTCTCTCGTATCGGCAAGAAATGAGCAGACTTAGTTAATCTATCAACAATAACCCAAATCGCATCTATGCCTTGAGAAACCTTGGGAAGACCCGTAACGAAATCCATCGTAATGTGTTCCCACTTCCATTTTGGAATCTCCAGTGGTTGCAATGGACCCTTCGGTACTTGATGCTCCGCCTTTACACGTTGACAAATTAAACATCTCGAAATGAACTTCGCGATCTCTCTCTTCATATTGCTCCACCAAAATGTATGTCGGAGATCACGATACATTTTGGTACTCCCAGGATGGATTGCAAACGGTGTGTTGTGTGCCTCCATCATGATTCTATACTTCAAGTCAGAATCGTTAGGAAAACAAAGTCTGGAGTTGACTCGAAGTATTCCATCTTCATCGATTCTTGCTTCTGGAATTTCACCTTCTTGCACCTTCTTGCACCTTCTTCTTTATCTTCATCAGCTCCGCATCCGTAGCTTGAGCAGCTTTAACTTTATCAATCAAAGCTGGTTCTACGCGTATACTTGACATCATCGCACTCGTTCCCACATATGATCTTCTACTCAACGCGTCAGCTACCACGTTCGCTTTTCCAAGATGGTATTGGATGGTATGATCGTAATCTTTCAACAGCTCAAGCCAACGTCGTTGCCGCATGTTGAGTTCCTTCTGAGTGAAGAAATATTTAAGGCTCTTATGATCTGTATAGATCTCCACTTTCTCTCAGTACAAGTAATGTCTCCAGATCTTCAACGCAAAAACGACTGCTGCCAACTCTAGATCATGAGTAGGATAATTCCTCTCATATTCTTTGAGTTGTCGCGAGGCATAGGCTATGACTTTTCCATGTTGAATGAGAACACATCTTAACCCTTTGCCCGAAGCATCGCTGTAGATAACAAATCCATCCGAACCAGATGGTATTGTCAGAACAGGTGCCGAAATAAGTCTTCTCTTAAGCTCTTGGAATCTCTTCTCGCATTCCTCGCTCCAAACAAATTTTGTATCTTTCCGAGTCAACTGAGTTAATGGAGTAGCGATTCGAGAAAATCCCTCTACAAATCTCCGATAATAACCAGCTAAGCCTACAAAGCTTCGTACTTCGGTCACCGACTTAGGTTGCTCCCAGCTTTGTATTGCTTCAATCTTCGCCAGGTCAACAGATACTCCACGTTTCGATACCACGTGCCCAAGAAATGCTACTTCCTTAAGCCAGAACTCGCATTTCTTCAGCTTGGCATATAGCTTATTCTCACGAAGCTTTTGAAGTACCAGCTTCAAATGGTGCTCATGATCTTCACGGCTTTTAGAATAGATGAGGATGTCATCAATAAAGACAACAACGAATTGATCCAAATATTCCTTAAATACACGGTTCATCATATCCATGAAAGCAGCAGGAGCATTAGTCAATCCAAAAGACATGACTAAAAACTCATAATGCCCTGTACCGTGTTCTGAAAGCAGTCTTTGGAATATCTTCAGTTTTAATCTTCAACTGATGATATCCAGAATGAAGATCGATCTTTGAAAAGAATTGCGCTCCTTGCAACTGGTCGAACAGGTCATCAATACGAGGTAACGGATACCTATTCTTAATGATGACATGGTTCAACTCCCAATAGTCAATACAAAGTCGCATACTCCCGTCTTTCTTCTTTACGAATAAAACAGGAGCACCCTAAGGAGACGTACTAGGACGAATAAAACCGATGTCTAACAACTCCTGTAGTTGGACCTTTAACTCCTGAAGTTCAATAGGAGCCATTCGATATGGGGTTTTAGAAATGGGCTTTGTACCGGGCTCAAGGTCAATAAAGAATTCAACTTCACGTTCTGGGGGTAGACCGGGAAGTTCTTCGGGAAATACATCAGGAAACTCATTAACAACGGAAATATCATTCAAATCTGATGTATTCTGGTTTAGATCAGTGACATGAGCTAAGAAAGCTTGACATCCGTTTTTCAATAAACGAATAGCCTTGGGATTTGAAATGATATTGACTGATTTTAGTGGTTTGGTGGTTTGAATTCGCACAACAGGTTGATTAGGAATATGAAAACTAACAACCTTACGAAAACAATCAATTTTGACATGGTAAGTGGTTAACCAGTCAATTCCTAAAATCACGTCAAATGCAAGTATTTTCAAAGATATAAGATCAACAGGTAAGGTAAGGGTACCAATCTGAATCAAGAAAGATTTGTAAACTGTAGATGTAACGAAAGTTTCTCCTAACGGAGTTTCAACAGATAAGTCAAAGTCCAATTTATCAGAAGTCAAGTTCAAACGTTGAGCACAAGCAGGTGAAATAAAAGAATGGGTAGCACCGGTATCTAGCAAGGTGTAAACTTCGCAAGAGTTTATAATTAGCTTACCTGTAATCACCTCGTGTGGATTCCTCGCGTTTTGGGCTGTTACGACAAACGCTCTTCCAGGAATCACCGACTTTGACTTGTCTGCAACCGCCTTTGGAATCACCAACCCCGCTGGATTTGGTTTCGCAACAGGACAATCTCGAGCTATATGTCCTTCTTTTCCACAGTTATAACATGCTTTAAATTATTGTGGGCAGTTTGGGCTGATGTGTCCCTCTTTCCCGCACTTATAGCATACGACCGGTGGTCGTTCTCCTCCCCTCGAAACAGTTGATGCTGGTGCTGATGTCGACGTCTTCACGTTCTCATTATTATACCTTCTCTTCTTGAAATCTCCTCCCGATTCGCTTTTCCTACTATCATGGCCACGATTACCACCGGAGTGGTTACTGCTTCTGTCATACTTTCCTCCTCGCTGGTTGTCATTGCTCCGATGACTGCTACCACCGGTACGACCTTGGTTGTGGTCCCTCGGTTGAACATAATCATTATCTCGTTCTAATAACTGGGCCCTGTTTACTACATCCGAATATAAAGAAAATTTATGAGAAATGAGGTATTGACGTATTTCGGGTTTCAAACCTCTTAGAAACATCCGCGTCATACGTTCCTCATTCTCCACCAAATGAGGTGCAAACCTGGACAGCTCCGCGAACTTAGCCTCGTACTGGGATACCGTCATGTTGTTTTACTCGAGTCTGATAAACTCTACTTCCTTCATATGACGAATACTTTCAGGAAAGTACTTGTCATTAAATAGTTTTTGGAACGCTTCCCAAGACATCTTGAGTGCGGCAGGCTGGGTACGCTTCATAGATTCCCACCAGTAATCTGCCTCTCCAGGGAACATAAACGTGGCGAATGGAACCTTCTGTTCCTCCGTACATCCCAAGACATCAAATATCTTGGTAATTTGTTTAATCCACGTCTCCGCCTTGATCGGATCCGGCTTTCCCAGAAACTCTGGTGGTCCCAATTCTTTGAACTGCTTGGCAGTGACAACTCACGTGTTGTTATTATCTCTACCTGTATGTTGCACACGAGTCTCCCTCGTCTGGTTTTGCATGAACTGCAGAAAACTTCTAAACATCTCATCATTTATCGTCTGATCAACGTTGTTTTCAGGATGAACATTGCTTTCTTGTTGCACGTTCTCCTGGTTAGTGATTAAAGGTGTCTCCACGGTCTCATTCACTTCGTTGTTAACGTTCTCAGCTGCCATTCTCAAATACTGCCATAAAACAAGGGTTAATTAAACAAATCAACATATCACATATTAACCCTATGCTACGACTGACCAATTAAATACCACATAAGCTTAGGTAGGACACACTAGCGAAGGATTTACTCGTCTCTCCCCTCCTAGTTCTATTCCCCGATCTCCGCCAGAGATCATATCCCTAAGCTCTGATACCAACTGTGACGCCCCCAGAATAGGTCCAGTCAACCCAACCCATTCTGAGTCGCCAAATACATGGTACAGAATTCAAATACAAACTTTATATCATACGGTCGTGCAAAATACGACCACACAACTGTGAGTGTCAATACAAATATGTAGAAAATATTAAGATTCAAACTAAGTCCTCATTACAATTATTATCACACTATTTATCAGAAATAGTGAGGACTACTACTGCTCTAACTCGGACCATCACTCTGTCCCCCGACTAGTTCCCGCGACATTCTCATTTCCTGAAGAGGACAACAGATGAAAAGGGTGAGCTCAACTAGCTCAGTAAAGAATATTATGACTAAGATAATAGGAAAATAAATTATCGTTAGCCTTCAATAAATCAGATAAAATATAATGGACAACCAATCTTAGATCAATATTCGCAGCGAAAATAACAATTCATTAGAAGAGTTAAGTAGAGAATGAAGTCTACTATCTTCTATGATTTAAAAGTCCATCATCAATATTTTATCCCTGTAACATCAATCAATATACATCTCGAATCAATATTCATCTTTGCACTACAGGCCCAAGATATTCATTTGTATCATCAGTGGTCATGTTCATCTCAACACCTGTCATCTTTGCACTACGGACAAAGATATTCATCAGGTAATCATTCATCTTTGCTCTACAGGCCAAAGATATTCAGTTATATCACCACTTAGAACTGAGGATGATGAAAAATCATACAAATAACGAATCCAGTGAAATAAAGGAATATTAAGGATTCGTATTTTAGTTTATCAAAGTTCAAGAATATTCCATAATAATACTTTGTGGAGCAAAATTCAAGAATAAAGCTCAAAACTTAGATCCAATCAAAGATGGTAATCATAATAGACAATTTGGACAAATAGAAGAAAATTTAGTTTTTCCGTGAATAGTGCCGTATACGTGAATAGTAACCCCGACGAAAAAAGTAAGAATTTCATAACAAAATCCATGCCAATATTTTGGTATAATGATATTGAAAAGAATAACATCATTTATGAAAGAAAATAACATCCCTTACCTCAAAAAGATAGTACCTCTGACTGGAATATCGGATATAATATCGAAGGAAACTTGCACTGAATAGTAATACTCAAAGTATCTAAATACTCACAAAAATACGCTCGATATTATAGAGAGAGAAAACTTCTGATTCTGGTATGATTTTCAATTCTAACCTAAGCACCCTATTTATAGGAAAAGCTTAGGATGCCAAAGGAGACTAAAATAATAAAATATTATTATTTTAAAAAAAAATTCCGCCGCCTGGCGGCTTTTCAAAAATTTAAATTTTCAACAAAAGTGGGGCCCACCCATAAAAAAATATTTATTTTCCGAAACTTCAATAATTCATAATAAATAGCCCCTTTATCAGAAAAATACAAATTCTATGTCCTTCTATAGGAAATTTAATTCTCTACAACTTTGTAGAAGGAAGTTTTTCCAAATTCCAAACATAAATTATCCGAAATACATAAACAGATGATTATCCACACCCAAAATATTGATAAAAACTCATCAGCGCTAATTCCTTCTTTTATATCCACAAAATAAATATTTTCTTATCATATAAATTAATAATTAAGTATTCACAAATAATATTACAGAACTACAATATTGACAACCAGGTCGTTCCCAGGAAAGAGGGGGCCTTCCGATAAGGACTTCCCCTTACTGGCGCGCAATTAAATAACCCCTCCTAGACAGAACTTCCTTAGACATTGTCAATAATGCTATCTAATAATATTATTCAAATAATATGAATTATTGAGTTGATAATGTGAAATACTGTGCAGTGACAATTATTGAATCAATAATACCAAAATATCAACTGTAGCCATTATTGAATCAATCATATAAAATAGCAACGTAGCAATTATTGAGTCAATAAAATATCAATGTAACAATTATTGAGTCAATAATAAAAAATATCAACGTAGCAATTATTGAGTCAATAATATAAAATATCAACGTAGCAATTATTGAGTCAATAATATAAAATATTGAACAGTAATTACTGTAACAATTATTGAGTAATGGCTTCTCACGTAAGAATCAATAATTAGAATTACTGTGCAATACCGTGTGCTACTGTGCTACTGTGCAACACCGTGTATCACTGTATTTTAACCACCGGGTATTTAAACAGTACTAACGGTAACAACTACGGCGTTATTTTGTAAAAAAGTTATTTCTGTCGCTTTCTATATCCGACAGTTACTCCGTTGTGGGGTCCACAAATAGCTGCGCCGTCGTACGAATATTCCCCGACAACAAGAATATTCCACGACCGAACGAATATTCCCCGACAACCAGAATATTTTATAACCACTTGCTCATTTTAAAATATTCGCACATTTCACCCATAACTTTCATATTTATCAAATCAACACCTTACTATTTCGAAATAATATATAAAGAAAATTAAATCTTTATTCATAAAAGTTGGGGTCTTACAACCTCCCCTCCTTATGAAATTTCGTCCTCGAAATTGACGTACGTACCTGGTATGTCGAAAAGGTGAGGATACCTCGCTTTTATTTTCGATTCCAACTCCCAGGTCATTTCCTCAATAGCATGGTTTCTCCACAAAACTTTAACTTGAGGTATAATTTTCGAGCGTAGGACATGCTCCTTCCTATCCAAGATCTTGACAGGTATCACCTCGTACGTTAAATCTTCGGCTATCTCGTCTGGTTCTAACTCAATAATGCGGTTTGGATCCTTCACATATTTACGTAACACGGATATTTGAAACACGTTATGAACACGAGACATACTTGGAGGTAAAGCGAGTCTATAGGCCACATTTCCTACTCGATCAAGAATCTCAAATGGACCAATAAATCGTGGATTGAGCTTTCCTCTCTTCCCAAACCTCGTAACTCCTTTCCACGGAGCAATACGTAACAATACATGGTCCCCAATGTTAAATTCCACGTTCTTTTGATGAAGATCCGCATAACTCTTTTGTCGATCTTGTGCTGTTTGTATACGTTGTCGGATTATTTGGATCTTTTCTGTAGTCATACGTACCAACTCCGGTCCCAACAATGTCGTTTCACCCACCTCGTTCCAACATACTGGAGAGCGACACTTTCTCCCATACAATGCCTCGAATGGAGCCACGCCTATACTTTCCTGATAACTGTTGTTGTAGGAGAATTCCACCAATGGTAAATACTTATCCCAACTCCCTTTGAAGTCTAGAACATAAAGTCTCAATAGATCTTAAAGAGTTTGAATAGTCCTTTCCGATTGTCCGTCTGTTTGAGGATGATAAGCCGAACTGAATAGTAAATCCGTGCCCATAGCTTTCTGCAAACTGATCCAAAATCATGAAGTAAATCTGGGATCACGATCCGAAACTATGGATACTGGCATGCCATGCACTCTCACAATATCATTCACGTACATATGAGCAAGACGTTCAAGGGAATAAGTCTCTCGTATCGGCAAGAAATGAGCAGACTTAGTTAATCTATCAACAATAACCCAAATCGCATCTATGCCTTGAGAAACCTTGGGAAGACCCGTAACGAAATCCATCGTAATGTGTTCCCACTTCCATTTTGGAATCTCCAGTGGTTGCAATGGACCCTTCGGTACTTGATGCTCCGCCTTTACACGTTGACAAATTAAACATCTCGAAATGAACTTCGCGATCTCTCTCTTCATATTGCTCCACCAAAATGTATGTCGGAGATCACGATACATTTTGGTACTCCCAGGATGGATTGCAAACGGTGTGTTGTGTGCCTCGATCATGATTCTATACTTCAAGTCAGAATCGTTAGGAAAACAAAGTCTGGAGTTGACTCGAAGTATTCCATCTTCATCGATTCTTGCTTCTGGAATTTCACCTTCTTGCACCTTCTTCTTTATCTTCATCAGCTCCGCATCCGTAGCTTGAGCAGCTTTAACTTTATCAATCAAAGCTGGTTCTACGCGTATACTTGACATCATCGCACTCGTTCCCACATATGATCTTCTACTCAACGCGTCAGCTACCACGTTCGCTTTTCCAAGATGGTATTGGATGGTATGATCGTAATCTTTCAACAGCTCAAGCCAACGTCGTTGCCGCATGTTGAGTTCCTTCTGAGTGAAGAAATATTTAAGGCTCTTATGATCTGTATAGATCTCCACTTTCTCTCAGTACAAGTAATGTCTCCAGATCTTCAACGCAAAAACGACTGCTGCCAACTCTAGATCATGAGTAGGATAATTCCTCTCATATTCTTTGAGTTGTCGCGAGGCATAGGCTATGACTTTTCCATGTTGAATGAGAACACATCTTAACCCTTTGCCCGAAGCATCGCTGTAGATAAAAAATCCATCCGAACCAGATGGTATTGTCAGAACAGGTGCCGAAATAAGTCTTCTCTTAAGCTCTTGGAATCTCTTCTCGCATTCCTCGCTCCAAACAAATTTTGTATCTTTCCGAGTCAACTGAGTTAATGGAGTAGCGATTCGAGAAAATCCCTCTACAAATCTCCGATAATAACCAGCTAAGCCTACAAAGCTTCGTACTTCGGTCACCGACTTAGGTTGCTCCCAGCTTTGTATTGCTTCATTCTTCGCCAGGTCAACAGATACTCCACGTTTCGATACCACGTGCCCAAGAAATGCTACTTCCTTAAGCCAGAACTCGCATTTCTTCAGCTTGGCATATAGCTTATTCTCACGAAGCTTTTGAAGTACCAGCTTCAAATGGTGCTCATGATCTTCACGGCTTTTAGAATAGATGAGGATGTCATCAATAAAGACAACAACGAATTGATCCAAATATTCCTTAAATACACGGTTCATCATATCCATGAAAGCAGCAGGAGCATTAGTCAATCCAAAAGACATGACTAAAAACTCATAATGCCTGTACCGTGTTCTGAAAGCAGTCTTTGGAATATCTTCAGTTTTAATCTTCAACTGATGATATCCAGAATGAAGATCGATCTTTGAAAAGAATTGCGCTCCTTGCAACTGGTCGAACAGGTCATCAATACGAGGTAACGGATACCTATTCTTAATGATGACATGGTTCAACTCCCAATAGTCAATACAAAGTCGCATACTCCCGTCTTTCTTCTTTACGAATAAAACAGGAGCACCCCAAGGAGACGTACTAGGACGAATAAAACCGATGTCTAACAACTCCTGTAGTTGGACCTTTAACTCCTGAAGGTTCAATAGGAGCCATTCGATATGGGGTTTTAGAAATGGGCTTTGTACCGGGCTCAAGGTCAATAAAGAATTCAACTTCACGTTCTGGGGGTAGACCGGGAAGTTCTTCGGGAAATACATCAGGAAACTCATTAACAACGGAAATATCATTCAAATCTGATGTATTCTGGTTTAGATCAGTGACATGAGCTAAGAAAGCTTGACATCCGTTTTTCAATAAACGAATAGCCTTGGGATTTGAAATGATATTGACTGATTTTAGTGGTTTGGTGGTTTGAATTCGCACAACAGGTTGATTAGGAATATGAAAACTAACAACCTTACGAAAACAATCAATTTTGACATGGTAAGTGGTTAACCAGTCAATTCCTAAAATCACGTCAAATGCAAGTATTTTCAAAGATATAAGATCAACAGGTAAGGTAAGGGTACCAATCTGAATCAAGAAAGATTTGTAAACTGTAGATGTAACGAAAGTTTCTCCTAACGGAGTTTCAACAGATAAGTCAAAGTCCAATTTATCAGAAGTCAAGTTCAAACGTTGAGCACAAGCAGGTGAAATAAAAGAATGGGTAGCACCGGTATCTAGCAAGGTGTAAACTTCGCAAGAGTTTATAATTAGCTTACCTGTAATCACCTCGTGTGGATTCCTCGCGTTTTGGGCTGTTACGACAAACGCTCTTCCAGGAATCACCGACTTTGACTTGTCTGCAACCGCCTTTGGAATCACCAACCCCGCTGGATTTGGTTTCGCAACAGGACAATCTCGAGCTATATGTCCTTCTTTTCCACAGTTATAACATGCTTTAAATTATTGTGGGCAGTTTGGGCTGATGTGTCCCTCTTTCCCGCACTTATAGCATACGACCGGTGGTCGTTCTCCTCCCCTCGAAACAGTTGATGCTGGTGCTGATGTCGACGTCTTCACGTTCTCATTATTATACCTTCTCTTCTTGAAATCTCCTCCCGATTCGCTTTTCCTACTATCATGGCCACGATTACCACCGGAGTGGTTACTGCTTCTGTCATACTTTCCTCCTCGCTGGTTGTCATTGCTCCGATGACTGCTACCACCGGTACGACCTTGGTTGTGGTCCCTCGGTTGAACATAATCATTATCTCGTTCTAATAACTGGGCCCTGTTTACTACATCCGAATATAAAGAAAATTTATGAGAAATGAGGTATTGACGTATTTCGGGTTTCAAACCTCTTAGAAACATCCGCGTCATACGTTCCTCATTCTCCACCAAATGAGGTGCAAACCTGGACAGCTCCGCGAACTTAGCCTCGTACTGGGATACCGTCATGTTGTTTTACTCGAGTCTGATAAACTCTACTTCCTTCATATGACGAATATTTTCAGGAAAGTACTTGTCATTAAATAGTTTTTGGAACGCTTCCCAAGACATCTTGAGTGCGGCAGGCTGGGTACGCTTCATAGATTCCCACCAGTAATCTGCCTCTCCAGGGAACATAAACGTGGCGAATGGAACCTTCTGTTCCTCCGTACATCCCAAGACATCAAATATCTTGGTAATTTGTTTAATCCACGTCTCCGCCTTGATCGGATCCGGCTTTCCCAGAAACTCTGGTGGTCCCAATTCTTTGAACTGCTTGGCAGTGACAACTCACGTGTTGTTATTATCTCTACCTGTATGTTGCACACGAGTCTCCCTCGTCTGGTTTTGCATGAACTGCAGAAAACTTCTAAACATCTCATCATTTATCGTCTGATCAGCGTTGTTTTCAGGATGAACATTGCTTTCTTGTTGCACGTTCTCCTGGTTAGTGATTAAAGGTGTCTCCACGGTCTCATTCACTTCGTTGTTAACGTTCTCAGCTGCCATTCTCAAATACTGCCATAAAACAAGGGTTAATTAAACAAATCAACATATCACATATTAACCCTATGCTCCGACTGACCAATTAAATACCACATAAGCTTAGGTAGGACACACTAGCGAAGGATTTACTCGTCTCTCCCCTCCTAGTTCTATTCCCCGATCTCCGCCAGAGATCATATCCCTAAGCTCTGATACCAACTGTGACGCCCCCAGAATAGGTCCAGTCAACCCAACCCATTCTGAGTCGCCAAATACATGGTACAGAATTCAAATACAAACTTTATATCATACGGTCGTGCAAAATACGACCACACAACTGTGAGTGTCAATACAAATATGTAGAAAATATTAAGATTCAAACTAAGTCCTCATTACAATTATTATCACACTATTTATCAGAAATAGTGAGGACTACTACTGCTCTAACTCGGACCATCACTCTGTCCCCCGACTAGTTCCCGCGACATTCTCATTTCCTGAAGAGGACAACAGATGAAAAGGGTGAGCTCAACTAGCTCAGTAAAGAATATTATGACTAAGATAATGGAAAATAAATTATCGTTAGCCTTCAATAAATCAGATAAAATATAATGGACAACCAATCTTAGATCAATATTCGCAGCGAAAATAACAATTCATTAGAAGAGTTAAGTAGAGAATGAAGTCTACTATCTTCTATGATTTAAAAGTCCATCATCAATATTTTATCCCTGTAACATCAATCAATATACATCTCGAATCAATATTCATCTTTGCACTACAGGCCCAAGATATTCATTTGTATCATCAGTGGTCATGTTCATCTCAACACCTGTCATCTTTGCACTACGGCCAAAGATATTCATCAGGTAATCATTCATCTTTGCTCTACAGGCCAAAGATATTCAGTTATATCACCACTTAGAACTGAGGATGATGAAAAATCATACAAATAACGAATCCAGTGAAATAAAGGAATATTAAGGATTCGTATTTTAGTTTATCAAAGTTCAAGAATATTCCATAATAATACTTTGTGGAGCAAAATTCAAGAATAAAGCTCAAAACTTAGATCCAATCAAAGATGGTAATCATAATAGACAATTTGGACAAATAGAAGAAAATTTAGTTTTTCCGTGAATAGTGCCGTATACGTGAATAGTAACCCCGACGGAAAAAAGTAAGAATTTCATAACAAAATCCATGCTAATATTTTGGTATAATGATATTGAAAAGAATAACATCATTTATGAAAGAAAATAACATCCCTTACCTCAAAAAGATAGTACCTCTGACTGGAATATCGGATATAATACCGAAGGAAACTTGCACTGAATAGTAATACTCAAAGTATCTAAATACTCACAAAAATACGCTCGATATTATAGAGAGAGAAAACTTCTGATTCTGGTGTGATTTTCAATTCTAACCTAAGCACCCTATTTATAGGAAAAGCTTAGGATGCCAAAGGAGACTAAAATAATAAAATATTATTATTTTTAAAAAAAATTCCGCCGCCTGGCGGCTTTTCAAAAATTTAAAATTTCAACAAAAGTGGGGCCCACCCATAAAAAAATATTTATTTTCCGAAACTTCAATAATTCATAATAAATAGCCCCTTTATCAGAAAAATAGAAATTCTATGTCCTTCTATAGGAAATTTAATTCTCTACAACTTTGTAGAAGGAAGTTTTTCCAAATTCCAAACATAAATTATCCGAAATTCATAAACAGATGATTATCCACACCCAAAATATTGATAAAAACTCATCAGCGCTAATTCCTTCTTTTATATCCACAAAATAAATATTTTCTTATCATATAAATTAATAATTAAGTATTCACAAATAATATTACAGAACTACAATATTGACAACTAGGTCGTTCCCAGGAAAGAGGGGGCCTTCCGATAAGGACTTCCCCTTACTGGCGCGCAATTAAATAACCCCTCCTAGACAGAACTTCTTTAGACATTGTCAATAATGCTATCTAATAATATTATTCAAATAATATGAATTATTGAGTTGATAATGTGAAATACTGTGCAGTGACAATTATTGAATCAATAATACCAAAATATCAACTGTAGCCATTATTGAATCAATCATATAAAATAGCAACGTAGCAATTATTGAGTCAATAAAATATCAATGTAACAATTATTGAGTCAATAATAAAAAATATCAACGTAGCAATTATTGAGTCAATAATATAAAATATCAACGTAGCAATTATTGAGTCAATAATATAAAATATTGAACAGTAATTACTGTAACAATTATTGAGTAATGGCTTCTCACGTCAGAATCAATAATTAGAATTACTGTGCAATACCGTGTGCTACTGTGCAACACCGTGTATCACTGTATTTTAACCACCGGGTATTTCAACAGTACTAATGGTAACAACTACGCCGTTATTTTGTAAAAAAGTTATTTCTGTCGCTTTCTATATCCGACAGTTATTCCGTTGTGGGGTCCACAAATAGCTGCGCCGTCGTACGAATATTCCCCGACAACCAGAATATTTTATAACCACTTGCTCATTTTAAAATATTCGCACATTTCACCCATAACTTTCATATTTATCAAATCAACACCTTACTATTTCGAAATAATATATAAAGAAAATTAAATCTTTATTCATAAAAGTTGGGGTTAGAAAACTTGTTCAAATAAATAGTAAGTATTAGAAAACTTGCCTCGTACGTAAGCTAGCAAATAATAACTCGTTCCACAATAATCTTACGTACACATTATTAACAAATAGCAACACGAATTAGTTACCATATAATTAAGTCACATTATTAGTTAACCCATCTAAGTTAACTCACAACTCTTAGTCATTAGGTTCAATCGTTAGTTAGTACATAACATGATCAAACCATACATCAAACTTAACCTTATTAATAATCAATCAGATTATAATTTAAGATCATACATTTCATATTAAAAATATGATTTCATACTGTCCACTTAACATATAATTTTATTAACATGCTTTTATAATTATTAAATTAACATTCTCAAAGAATTGTACATTTAAATATTTTTTTTGGCTAAACTACATAGGTGGCACAGCAGCGCCACATAATTAATGAACTGCAACCGGCGCTGTAGCGTCGTGCCATGTCATCAGGGCTCTGCAGAACCAGACCTGGTGCTCCAGCGCTCCAGTTAACACTCTGAACTGGTGCTGTGGCGCCGTGCCACGTCACTGGATATTGTTGTGGCGCTGCAGCGCCCTGTTTACTCACATGACTGGCGCTGCGGCGCCATCACAGTGGGACGCAGACAGCCTCGTGAACTGTGCAGAAAAAAGCCAATTTGGCTTATTTCCTCTTATCAAACTTAAATCTCAACTCACATAATTCATATAAAACTTTACAGAATCATAACTTTATGCTTCTAACATGTTTTAACACATAGAAACATCACAACACTCAATTAAAAACCTTTAATTTCATGATTTTGAAGAAAACTCCATTGTTAAGTGTTCTTGACAAAAATAAACAATATGACTTTGTTTTTAAACCAAATCACTTAATTCAAATCATGTTATTTTTGTTTCTTAACATATTATCACAATCTATAATCAATTTTCATAATATAACATGAAGTAGACATCAACTTTTATATTAAAGAAGCCATTTTTCAAAATACTTCACTGTAAATTGCTATGAACATGATTTCTTCATGTTCATCATATTTACATGAATTAAACAGTTTAAATTCTCATATAAATCATATATAACAGTTTATATACATAATGTAACACATATAACCCATATTTACACAAAACACCATGAAAACCAAATTGCATAAAAGTTCTAAAATATATTTTTATGAAAATAATGGAAGAACATAATTAGTACTTTCTTAGAGTTAGGTTATTACCTTGATTCCTTGTTAGCTTTAGAAGAAGATGATGATGGATTCTTGTTTTTCACAGAGAATTCTTCTTCTTCCTTTTCTCTCTAGCCTTCTCTATTCTTTCTAACTCTGTTCTTTCTAACTTAACGTATTATAAAAAACTGATATAGATATAATATGTATATAATAAAAATTGATAAAATATAATATCCTTATTAAGTACATATCAGTTACTTTTATTTTGAAAATCAAAAACCACTAAGGCTTGTTTGGCAAAAACTAATTTAAAATAGCATTTTAAAAGTTAAGGGCCTTGTTTGGTAAAACTAAATTAAAACCCTTTTAATTTATTTTAATAACCCATTTACTACATAGTTTAAATGTCGCACTTTATCCAATTAAATCCCAATATTCCAATTTAATTAAATTAAAGCTAACATAAAATTGTCACATAAATTAAATTGCTACACAATCATAATTTATTTATTAATCATCCTTCCATGTAACAAATTAGTAAATTTCTAATGTAATTATTAAATTAAATTAGACATTACTATAATTATTCATTAAATCATTACTACCAAATACCACATAATAATTCATCTAATTTAATTATCTCAATTAAATTAGAACTTCAACCACAAAATTACTAAAACATTAATTTAATATTAAACAATAATTTAATTAATATATTGCACTTAATTAAATTTCTACACAACATAATCACACCAATTATTTATTTAACTCAATAAATAAATCAACAAAAATATTTATTTAACTCAATAAATATTTAAAACTAAAATACACAAATCTCATTTGTTACAATCTTCCCTCCTTAAAATGATTTTGTTCCCAGAATCACAACTCAACAAACGAATAAATCAACAAAAATATTTATTTAACTCAATAAATATTTAAAACTAAAATACACAAATCTCATTTGTTACAATCTTCCCTCCTTAAAAGAATTCTATCCCCAGAATCGTTATACAAGAAATTAAGCAATTAACTGAGGATTATTTTTTATCATAACATCTTCGAGTTTCCACGTAGCTTCTTCAGCATTGCGGTTCCTCCAGATTACCTTAGCAGAAGGTATTACTTTGTTTCTAAGTACTTACTCTTTTCTGTCTACTATCTGAACAGGAACTTCTTCATATGTTAAATCTTTATCAAACTGTAACGGCTCATACTCTATCACATGCTTGTAATCGTGTTTGTATGGTCGCAACACAGAAATATGGAAAACATTATGAATAAGATCTAACTCCAGAGGTAATGCAACTTCGTAAGCTACCTCACCAACCCTTCGCAGTATCTCAAAAGATCTAATAAATTTGGGACTCAGTTTTCCCTTCTTGCCAAACCAAATCTTCCCCTTCCAGGGAGATACGTTCAAAAAAACAAAGCTTGTCACTTCAAACTCTCGATTCTGACGATGATAATAAGCATATTTCTTCTGTCTGTCCTGAGCAGCTACTAATCTCGTTCTGATCAGCTTGACGATCTCAGCAGTTTGTTGTACCAGTTCTGGTCCTAACAGTTGTCGTTCACCAACCTCATCCCAGCATAATGGAGTCCTACATTTCCTGCCGTACAATGCTTCGTAAGGTGGAATGCCAATACTTGCATGGTAACTGTTGTTGTAGGCAAATTCCACCAACGGTAGATGATCATCCCAACTTCCCTTGAAGTCCATAACACAAGCTCTCAGCATATCCTCTAAAGTTTGGATCGTTCTCTCGCTCTGCCCATCAGTTTGAGGATGGTACGCTGTACTCATTCGCAATTTCGTTACCAAGAATTCCTGTAATCGCTTCCAGAAATTCAACGTGAAATGCAGATCTCTGTCTGATATAATTGATACCGGAACACTGTGTCTATAAATAATTTTCTTAACGTACAGCTTTGCCAATTGATCCAAATTGAATCTAATCTTGATCGGTAGAAAATGCGCTGACTTCGTCAATCGATCCACTATAACCCATACCGCATCAAAACCCTTTTGAGTCGTTGGAAGACCAACCATGAAATCCATCGTGATATGTTCCCACTTTCATTCTGGAATCTCCAGCGGTTGTAATAATACACTTGGTCTTTGATGTTCTGCTTTAACTTTCTAACATGTTAGGCATTTTGTAACACATTTAGCAACGTCTCTGTTCATATTCGGCCACCAAAAATGCTGTCTAAGATCCTGGTACATCTTTGTACTTCCAAGGTGAATCGAATATCTCGAACTATGAGTTTCACTCAAAATTTCTTCTTTGACTTCTGGTACTGGCGGTACCCAGATTCTCCCTTCAAAACGTAGCAGACCGTCAGTATCAATCTTGAACTTTATCTCTTCACCTTCGATTATGCTCTTCCAGATCTTTTCACACTCCTCATCATATAGTTGTGCTTCTTTCACCTTGTCCACCAAGCTTAAACAAGTAGTTACTTGAAATAGTTTCTCATCCAACTCTTTCGGATACTTAACTTACAGCACCAACTTAGCCATCTCATTCACTAACTGCTCCTGAGCAGTTAACAACATTAACTTCTCCCAATCCTTTTGGCTTAAGGCGTCGGCAACGACATTCGCATTGCTCGGATGGTATAAAATCTCGCAATCGTAATCCTTGATAAGCTACAACCATCTTCTTTAGCACATATTCAAAGCTTTTTTTATAAAAATATACTTCAGACTCTTATAGTCTGTATATATCTCACACTTCTCTCCATATAAGTAGTGTCTCCATATCTTCAGAGCAAACACTACTGCTTCCAATTCCAAGTCATGGGTCGAATATCCTTTCTCATAGTCCTTCAGCTGACGTGATGCATAAGCAATAACTTTACCATTCTGCATCAACACACAACCTAATCCTTTATGTGAAGCATCACTGTATACCACGAAATCTCATGTACTATCCGACAAAGATAGCACAGGCGCAGTACTCAATCTTTTCTTCAGTTCCTGAAAACTCTCCTCTCATTTTTCTGTCCAAATGAACTTCACCGTTTTTCCAGTCAAATTCGTCAACGGAGTTGCGATTTTGAAAAAGTCTTGAATAAATCACCTGTAGTATCCTGCCAAACCCAAGAAACTCCTCACTTCTGACGGTATCTTCGGCTGATCCCAATTTATCACAGCTTAACCTTTGACGGATCTACTGAAATCCTATCTTTGTCAATCACGTGGCCAAGAAATTGCACACGTTCTAACTAGAATTCGAACTTCGAGAATTTCGCACACAACTTCTCCTGTCTTAGCAATTCTAACATCAGCTTCAAATGTTCAGTGTTTTCCTTCTTAGTCTTGGAATACACCAAGATGTCATCTATGAACACTACTACGAACTTGTCTAGAAATGGCTTAAACACCCTATTAATTAGGTCCATAGATATCGTTGGTGCATTCGTTAAACCAAATGACATCACCAAGAACTCATAATGCCCATACCGAGTTCTAAATGCCGTCTTCGGTACATCCTCTCTCCTTACCTTCAACTGATGATACCCGCTTCTCAAATCTATTTTCGAGAAGTACCTTACTCCCTTCGGTTGATCGAACAAGTCATCGATCCTTGCTAAAGGATACTTATTCTTGATCGTGACTTTATTCAACTCCCTATAATCAATACAAAGTCGCATTAATCCATCCTTCTTCTTAACGAACAATACCGGCGCTCCCCACAGTGATACGCTCGGCTGAATATACTTCTTTTCCAACAATTCCTGCAGTTGAACCATTGAATCCTTCATCTCCACCGGAGCCATTCTGTACAGGGCTTTCGATATCGGAGCAGTCCCCAATGCTAAGTTGATCACGAACTCTATCTCTCTATCCGGGGGAAGTCCTAGCAAATAGCTCGGAAACACATCCGCAAACTTCTTAACCACTGATATATCTTCCAACTTTGGACTCTCCTTACGAGTATCCATTATGTAGGATAAATACCCTACACACCCTTGTTTCAATAACTTCTTGGCTTGCATAATCGTCAGATAACTCACTTGTCTAGGCGATTTGCTGCCATAAAACACTACCTTCGACGGAGTCGTAAGGTTCACCGATTTCTTCTGGCAATCAATTACCGCCCCATGGTTGAACAACCAATCCATACCCAATATAACATCGAATTCCCCAAGTTTTATCGAAATTAAGTCTACCATCAACTCATGACCCTTAATGACCAATTTATAGTTCTTGTGTACAAACCTAACAGGAATAACCTCCCTATTCGCAATCTCTATGTTCAAAGGGTAAATTATTTCCTCCTTAGGTAATTCTAAATTCTTAGAAAAGTCATCGGATATAAATGAACAAGTAGCACCCGAATCAAATAATATATAAGCATTAATACTATTAACCGGAATGATACCTGACACCACATCTTTTGACTGCACAACATCCTGCACAGTCATGTTGAATGTTTTGGCGGTGGATCGGCTCGTCTGCAGTGGTCCAACGATAGTCAATGTACTGCCGCTGTTGGTTCCTCTTCCCCCATTCGACCCTCCAGCTAATTTCTTAGGGCAATCTCGGGCCATGTGATCCTTAGACCCGGAAGTGAAGCAAGCTCCCTTCTTCGGGTTAGGATAATTCGGCACAATGTGGCCTTCCTGACCACAGTTGAAACATACCCGCCTTCCTCTCAAACACACCCCAGTGTGATTCTTCCCACATGTAGCACAAGCTTCAAACCTTCTCTTCTGCTAACCTCCCTGTTGACTTCCAACAGATGTGTCACTCCACTTCCTCTTCTGGTTGGTACCACTACTACCAGCTTTATCCTCAGTCTCATTCTTCTTCTTCTTCAGGTCTTGGTTGTATTTGGTCAAGGCATTGCTTCCACCTTCCGCGATGATCGCCTTTTCCAACACTGTAGTAACTGTGTTCAGCTTGAACACGGAGACCTTACTGTACAACCAGGGCTTCAATCCCTACTATAACCTTCTTGCCTTCCTCTCATCAGTGCTGACTTGGTACGTCTCAAACCTTGCAAGCTCATTGAATTTTGCGGCGTACTCTGGCACAGTCATCGTTCCCTTCTTCAGCTCCAAAAACTGAACCTCCATCTGGTTCTGTAAGCTCACTGGAAAATACATCTCAAAGAACATCTCTTTGAATCTGTCCCATACTATAACACCTTCTCCTCCTCGAGCCTTGTTAGCTTGCCACCAGTAACTAGCTTCCGCTTTTAGCATAAACGTCACAAAAGTCGTCTTCTAGTCCTCATTGATTCTGGCCACATCGAAAACCTTTTCCATTTCCATCACCCATGTCTGGGCCTTAATCGGATTCACAGATCCCTTGAATTTCAGCGGTCCTACCGATTTGAACTCCTTAAACGTAGCAGCTTGAACTTGCGGCTGATTTGTAAGCTCTCCCGTTAACAGATTCACCAGTTGCTGAACTGGATTGGCATTAGCCTCGTCGTTGTTATTCATAGAACCCTCTAGTTATTAACGTGCTGGTGTTCTTCTAGGATGCAGCTTTCTGTTAAGATATACTCTTATTAGATCCCTACTCATCTCTTAAATATTTAAGTTCAAACTTAAATATTTAATAAAATTCACACTTGAACACATAACACTTCAATAAACTTCGATATTTTATTCATTCATAGTTTTTAAAACATCAAATAGATAGCATCTCTGCTATTTACATCATCTTTCCTGAACTGAAACAAGTTGCAGGATTACATCATTATCTTATCCCATTATTTATCACAAACTCTGGGACTTACATTTATTTAATACATAAACAACCAAATCGTTAGTACTCTTCTATCTAGGCATGTTAAGACGTCGCGCAGCCTCTCTACGTTCTTCTTCCATTACCCGAAACACTGTTCTTTGATCCACCATATACCATGGTAAATCCTTGAACTGAGCTGGGTAATAAAATACTCGATCCTGAGCCCTGTCTATCGCTGAATGAAAAGCATAGTCTGTTTCCTTCATCTATGCCTTCTTCGCTTGAACCTCATCTTCAGCACGATCTGCACGTTGAGTAGCCTTCAAGAAAGCATCCAACACTCTGGCATGCTTCACCGACTTCTCTTTCATGTCGTTCTTCATTTTCTCTAGTTCGACCAGTGCATCATCTCTCTCACCCCCTACGTGAACTAGATCCCACTCCATATTTCCAAGACACTCGTCCAGGTCTTGAATCGTCTCCTCCTTCTGCTGTATGGTGGTCTGACACACATCCATCAGTTCTTCCAGCTCTCCAACTCTACCTTACAGCTCAATGTTGCCGTCATAAACTTCCTCGTACATCACAGCGCTGATAGAGTTAGGTGGAAATTCCTCTTCAGGATCCTCCTCATCCTCTAACTCATCCTCAAACTCATCCTCATCATCTTGGTCAAATACTGGCTCATGCTCCTGACCCATTACTATGATCAGTGGAGATGGCTCTCTTTGAACCAACTGCTCCCAGATAGTATGGATGTCTCGGGGCTCCTCATCCCTAGGCATCTGAGGTAACTCCTCCCTAGCCTGACTGGACTCTCCAACAATCGTCATCCTGAAAAATAAATTTTAAGGTTTAATTATTACGTGATATCATTCGATACTCTCAAATACAAAATATAAACACATAGCACATAAGGTATTTTATTATCTTAAATATCACCACTATCTTTTCGATCTCCTCTAAGGCTACTACCTATAGTTTCCCACCTAAGGTTCATAACCTAAGACTTTGATACCAACTTGGGACACCCCCAAATTCGGGCACTTCATTTCCACATGATTTGGCGTTCACAATCTAAACAAAACATAACTAACTGCCCATAAATAAGGAATGTAAAATAAATTACAACCTTAACAATAAAAATCTTTCTTATAAAAGGATTACAACCTTGTCAAAACATTCCCAAGTTCCTAACCTTAAACAAACATCAAATGCGGAAAATAAAACATCATATAATAGTTAAAGTCTTATTACAAAATCATATAGTCAAATTAAACAAGTTTTCACTTGGTCATCTTGCCCTTGCCTTTGCTGGTTGACGGCTCATCAACTTTCTCAACTTTGTCTGCAATGGTTATATATGCAAGAGTGAGCAAACAAAAGCTCACTTGAATAATAATCAATAAAAATAACGTAACACTGTTACTGAATAAGTTCAATCGAACCGAATAACATTTTCTATCATCATTAATGAAGAATTGAAAATAAGATTTAGAGTTCATCTGAGGGTCACAAGACCTTGAACTATGTCCCAGGTTGTTAGTATTTCTACTTAGACCTTTAACAGTCGTTAGACTATATGGACTCTAACTCATACTTAGGGGTATCAGCCCTTCGTACCATGTATTGTGCACAAACATCTTAACGCTTTTGCATGGTAATCCCCTATTAATAGGGTTGTTCTTCTCAGCTTTAATTAACGAGTCCGCACCAAAGAAAGTTTGGTTTGGATAAGCTCAAAGGGTAATTTAGAGTTCAACTATCATTAACTAAGGAGTAGTTGAATCAAACTTACAATAATTTAAGAGTTCGATAACAAAAGAATTATGAAATAACTAAGAGTTACAACAGTGGATATCATATTTAACAGTCATGCTTTAGAAATAAACTTAAAACATTTGAAACATACAATACAACCTTGCTTGAACAATTAAGTCAAGGTTACATTATTTTCAATAATGAAACTCAATAAGACACTTGTCCAATATGGAATAAAAGAACTTGCTCAATTGTAAACTAGAAAGGATAGGATAACTTGCTCAATTTAAAGAGTATAGTTAGAAAACTTGCTCAAATAAAAAGTAAGGATTAGGAAACTTGCCTCGTGCGTAAGCTAGCAAATAATAACTCGTTCCACAATAATCTTACGTTCACGTTATTAACAAATAGCAACACGAATTAGTTACCATATAATTAAGTCACATTATTAGTTAACCCATCTAAGTTAACTCACAACTCTTAGTCATTAGATTCAATCGTTAGTTATTACATAACATGATCAAACCATACATCAAACTTAAACTTATTAATAATAAATCAAATTACAATTTAAGGTCATACATTTCATATTAAAAATATGATTTCATACTGTCCACTTAACATATAATTTTATTAACATGCTTTTATAATTATTAAATTAACATTCTCAAAGAATTGTACATTTAAATAAATTTTTCTGGCTAAACTACATAAGTAGCGCTGTAGCGCCACATAATGAACTGCAGTCGGCGCTGCAGCGCCGTGCCATGTCATCAGGGCTCTGCAGAATCGGACCTAGAGCTCCAGCGCTCCAATTAACACTTTGAACTGGCACCGTGCCACGTCATCGGATGCTGCTGTGGCGCTGCAGTGCCCTGTTTACTCACAGGACTGGCACTGCGGCGCCACGTCACAGTGGGACGCAGACAGCCTCGCGAACTGTGTAGAAAAAAGCCTATTTGGCTTATTTTCACTAATCAAACTTAAATCTCAACTCACATAATTCATATAAAACTTTACAGAATCATAACTTTATGCTTCTAACAAGTTTTAACATATAGAAACATCACAACACTCAATTAAAAACCTTTAATTTCGTGATTTTGAAGTAAACTTCATTGTTAAGTGTAGTTGACAAAAACAACACTGTGACTTTGTTTTCAAACCAAATCTCTTAATTCAAATCATGTTATTTTCGTTTCTTAACATATTATCACAATCTATAATAAATTTACATAATATAACATGAATTAGACATCAATTTTTATATTAAAGAAGCCATTTTTCAAAATACTTCACTGTAAATTGCTATGAACATGATTTCTTCATGTTCATCATATTTACATGAATTAAACAGTTTAAATTCTCATATAAATCATATATAACAGTTTATATACATAATTTAACACATATAACCCATATTTACACAAAACTCCATGAAAACCAAATTACAGAGAAGTTCTAAAATATATTTTCATGAAAACAATGGAAGAACATAATTAGTACTTTCTTAGAGTTAGGTTATTACCTTGATTCCTTGTTAGCTTTAGAAGAAGATGATGATGGATTCTTGTTTTCACAGAGAATTCTTGTTCTTCCTTTTCTCTCTTTTCTCTCTAGCATTCTCTATTCTTTATAACTATGTTCTTTCTAACTTAACGTATTATAAAAAACTGATATAGATATAATAAAAACTGATAAAACATAATATCCTTATTAAGTACATATCAGTTACTTTTATTTTGAAAATCAAAAGCCTTTAAGGCTTGTTTGGCAAAAACTAATTTAAAATAGCATTTTAAAAGTTAAGGGTCTTGTTTGGTAAAACTAAATTAAAACCCTTTTAATTTATTTTAATAACCCATTTACTACATAGTTTAAATGTCACACTTTATCCAATTAAATCTCAATATTCCAATTTAATTAAATTAAAGCTAACATAAAATTACCACATAAATTAAATTGCTACACAATCATAATTTATTTATTAATCATCCTTCCATGTAACAAACTAGTAAATCTCTAATTTAATTATTAAATTAAATTAGACATTACTATAATTATTCATTAAATCATTACTACCAAATATCACATAATAATTCATCTAATTTAATTATCTAAATTAAATTAGAATTTCAACCACAAAATTACTAAAACATAAATTTAATATTAAACAACAATTTATTTAATATATCGCACTTAATTAAATTACTCCACAACATAATCACATCTATTATTTATTCAACTCAATAAATAAATCAACAAAAATATTTATTTAACTCAATAAATATTTAAAACTAAAATACACAAATCTCATTTATTACAATCTTCCCTCCTTAAAATGATTCTGTCCCCAGAATCACAACTCAACAAACGAATAAATTAACAAAATATTTATTTAACTCAATAAATATTTAAAACTAAAATACACAAATCTCATTTGTTACACTCGCATCCATGAGTAACGAGCTTCAGCGTCAGCATAAAAATATGGATGGTCCTGCTATATTGTTGCACCTCCAAGAGTTGTATGGTGAGCAAAGTAGGACTGCTCGATATGAGATATCTAAGGAGCTCTTTCGATCTCGGATGATCGAGGGCACTACTGTTGAGACTCATGTCCTAAAGATAATCAATTTGCTTGAACGTCTTGGACAACTTGGGTTCATCATGGATGGGGAGTTGAGTCAAGATTTGATCTTGCAGTCACTCCCATATACCTTCTCACAATTTGTTATGAATTTCCACATGAATAAGTTGGATGTCTGTGACACCCCCAAATCCGGGTACTTCGTTTCCACATGATTTGGTGTTCACTTTCTAAAAAAACATACATCTACCCAATAATAAGGAATGCAAAATAAATTACAACCTTATAATTAAATAGAAACCTTCCTTGTAAAAAGAATTATAACTTTATTCAAAATATCCCAGGGTTTAATCTAACCTTAACTTAAACATCAAATGAGGAAAATAAAAACATAATATAAAGTAATCCAGTTTTGTTACAATTCATAATTAACAAATAAAACAAGTCTTCACTTGTTCAGCTTGCATGAGTGAATAGTTTAAAACAAGTCTTCACTTGCTGCAATGGTTATTTAAATTGCAAGAGTGAGCAAACGAAAGCTCACTAGAAATATCAATAATATAACATAACTGAATAGTTTCAATAGATTTGAATAACTTTTCTTTCATAAAGAATTGAACAATAATTCTTTCTTCAATATTTAGAATTTCGAATATTAAAATCATCTGAGGGTCGTAAGACCTTGAACTTTGTCCTAGGTTATAAATATTTATATTTAAAACCTTTAACAGTCATGTATACTATGGACTCTTAACTCGTACTTAGGGGGATCAACCCTTCGTACCATATATTGTGCACAAATATTTAACGCTTTCGCATAGTAATCTCCTCTAATAAATAAGATTGTTCATCTCAGTATTTGATACAAGTCCGCATCAAAAAAAGTTTGATTTGGATAGCTAAAAGGAAATTTGGAGTTTTAACTACCATCAACTAAGGAGTAGTTGAATCGACTCACAATAATCAAGAATAATTCAATAATAACGAATTATGAAATAACTTATGCTTTAGAATTTAAACTTAAAGCATACAAAAGATAAGATAGATCTTACTTAAATAATTAAGTCAAGGTCACTTTAATTAAATCATGAACTTTAAATAAGTACTTGTCCATTGCAGAAATAAAAGGACAATCTCAATAAATATTTGAGTTTAAAACACTTGTATAATAATAACAAGTTTGAGTTTAGAAAACTTGCCTCAAGCGCAAGCTACAGTTACAACTCACGTTCTTTAACACTTCCTATATGTGACGCCCCCAAAATAGGTCCAATCAACCCAACCCGTTCTGAGTCGCCAAACACATGGTACAGAATCCAAATACAAACTTCTATATCATACGGTCGTACAAAATACGATCACACAACTGTGAGTGTCAATACAAATCGTATATAATACGAAATATAAACACTCAAACTAAGTCCTCATTACAATTATTATCACATTATTTTATAAAAATAGTGAAGACTACTACTTCTCTAACTCGGACCATCACACTGTCCCCCGACTAGTCCCTGCGACATTCTGATTTCCTAAAGAGGACAATAGAAGAAAATAATGAACTCAACTAGCCAGTAAAGAATATTATGACTAAGATAATAAAGAATAAATTATCGTTAGTCTTCAAAAAATCAGATAAAATATTATGGACAACAAATTTTAGATCAACAACTGTAGCGGAAGTAACAATTCATCAGAAGAGTTAAGTAAAAAATAATGTCTACTATCTTCTATGATTTAAAAGTCCATAATCAATATTTTATCCCTGTAACATCAATCAATATATATCTTGAATCAAATATTTATCTTTGCACTACAGGCCAAAGATATTCATTTGTATCACCAGTTGGTCATGTTCATCTCAACACCTATCCATCTTTACACTACGGGCCAAAAGATATTCATCAGGTAATCATTTATCTTTGCACTACAGGCCAAAGATATTCATCAAATAATCATTCATCTTTGCACTACAGGCCAAAGATATTATTTTGTATCACCATTTAAGATTGAAGATGATGAAAAATATTTTAAAAAACGAATCTAGTGAGATAAAGGACAAAAATTAGGGATTTGTAATTTAGTTTATCTAAGAAAGTTCAAGAATACTCCATAATAATCAATTGTGGAGCAAAATTCAAGAATGAAGATCAAAACTTGGATCCAATCAAAGATTGGAACCGTAACAGACAACTTGGAAAAAGAAAATAAAATTTAATTTTTCTGTAAATAGTACCGTATTCGTGAATACTGTCGTATACGTGAATAGTAACCTTGACATGAAAATATAAAAATTTCATAACAAAATTCATACAAATATTTTGGTAAAATGATATTGAAAGAAATAACACCATTTACAAGAAAAATAATATCCATTACCTCAAAAGAATAGTACTTCTGACAGAAATATCGGATATAAGGCTGAAGAAAACTTACACTGTTTATCAACTCTCAATGTATCTAAATACTTACAAAAATACGCTCAAAATTATAGAGAAAGAAACTTCTGATTCTGGTATAATTTTCAATTCTAATTCAGCACCCTATTTATAGGAAAATGCTTAAAAAATCAAAATAGAAAATTTAATAAAATATTAATATAATTTTTTTTTCATGCCCACCCCTTTGACCACATTCATCAGCACACACAAGCGGGGCCCACCCACACAAAAAAATGTTTTTCTTTAAAATAAATTTATAACCCCAAAAATCAATTCAAACTCAATATTTTGAAACTTCAATAATTCATAATGAATATCTCTTTTATTAGAAAAATACGAATTCTATGTCTATTCCATAAAAAATTTAATTCTCTACAACTTTGTAGAAGAAATATTTTCCAAATTTCGAACGAAAAATAACCGAAATCTACATACGGATGATTTTTCCACACCTCCACTCCGACAAAATACATATACTGATAAAAAAAACATCAGCAATAATTCCTTCATTTATATCCACATTGAATATATAAATCAACAATTAATTATTCACAAATAATATAACAGAATCACAATAATGACAACCAGGTCGTTCCCAAGAAAGAGGGGGCCTTCCGATAAGGATTTTTCCTTACTGGCGGGCAATTACCTAACCTCTTTCCTAGAGAGAACTTTCTTAGATATTGCCGATAATGCTGTCTAATAATATTATTCAAATAATATGAATTATTGATTTGTTAATGCAAAATACTGTGCAGTGACAATTATTGAATTAACAATAATATAAAATACTGTGCAATACTGTGTGCTACTGTGCAATAACGCGTATTACTTTACTTTAACCTCCGGGTATTCCAACAGTATTAACGGTAACAACTACGCCGTTATTTTTAGAAAACTCATTCTTGTCGTTTTCTTCATCCGACAGTTTTTCATTATGGGGCCCACAAATGGCTGCGCCGTCGTACGAATATTCCTTGACAGTAAGAATATTCCACGACCAAACGAATATTCCCCGACAACAATGAATATTTTATAACCACTTGCTTATTCTGAAATATTTGCGCATTTTACTCATAACTTACCACATTAATCAAATCAACCCCTTACTACTTTAACATAATATATAGAGGAAATTCAATTTTATTCATAAAAGGTTAGGGTCTTACAACCTCCCCTCCTAATGAAATTTCATCCTTGAAATTGACTTGCGTACCTGGTGTTTCGAAAAGGTGAGGATACCTCGCTTTCATTTCCGATTCCAACTACCAGGTCATTTCCTCAATAGCATGGTTCTTCCACAAAACTTTAACTTGTGGTATAACCTTTGAGCACAGGACATGCTCCTTCCTATCCAATATCTTGACAGGTACCTCCTCGTACGTTAAATCTTCGGCTATCTCATCTGGTTCTAACTCAATAATGTGGTTTATGTCTTTCACATATTTACGAAGTACGGATATGTGAAAAACATTATGAACACGAGACATGCTTGGAAATAAAGTGAGTCTATAGGCCACAGTTCCTACTCGGTTAAGTATTTCAAATGGACCAATGAATCGTGGTTTGAATTTTTCTCTCTTCCCGAATCTCGTAACTCCTTTCCATAGAGCAACACGTAACAATACATGATCCCCAACATTAAATTCCACGTCCTTTCGATGAAGATCCGCATAACTCTTTTGTCAATCCTGTGCCGTTTATATACATTGTCGGATCATTTGGATCTTTTTTGTAGTCATACGTACTAACTCCGGTCCCAACAATGTTGCTTCACCCACCTCGTCTCAGCATACTAGAGAACGACACTTTCGCCCATACAATGCCTCGAATGGAGCCATAAGTCAATTTTACTCGTATATTCGACATCATCACATGGGTCTTTGGAGTCTTCAACTCTATCTCTATCATTGGTAAGTCATACGAAATGGGCCTTTGTGTTGACAACATCGCACTCGTACCCGCATACGATCTTCTACTCAACGCGTCAGCTACCACGTTCGCTTTTCCAGGATGGTATTGGATGGTATAGTCGAAATCTTTCAACAGCTCAAGCCAACGTCGTTGTCGCATATTGAGTTCCCTTTTGAAAAAAATATTTAAGGCTTTTGGAGTATATTAGGATGTCATTAATAATGACAACCACAAAATGATCCAAATATTTCTCAAAGAGATAAGATCAACAGGTAATGTGAGGGTGCCAATTTGAATCAAGCAAGATTTGTAAATTGTAGATGTAACGAAGGTTTCTCCCAACGGAGTCTCAACAGATAAGTCAAAGTCTAATTTCTCAGAAGTCAAGTTCAAATGTTGAGCACAAGTAGGTGAAATAAAAAAATGGGTAGCATCGGTATCTAATAAGGTATAAACTTTGCAAGAGTTTACGATTAGCTTACCTGTAGTAACTTCGTTCGGGTTCCTCACTTCTTGAGTAGTCATGACAAAAACTCTTCCAGGAACCACCGACTTTGACTTGTCCAGAATTGTCTTTGGTGTTACCATCCCAGCTGGATTTGACTTTGCTATAAAGCACATTCCACCCTCAATTGCTTCGTTGCACTCCTGATCTATAATTTGAATCATTACTCTTCGATCCATATCGAATTGGGGTTGACCTCTATGCACAGGGTAATTCCAAACTCAATGTTGGATTCTCCCAATTGTTGTCCAAAAAGTAAAATCCATATCGTCTATTTTGGCCTTCTTGGATCGGACGTCTCTTTCTAAAATATCAACGCGTCGTGCGGCTTTTACCCATGCATCTTCAATTCTCACTCGTTCAGTTGCTTCTTCTTTCAGCTGATCGTTGACATTTATATTTTCAGATTCCAACTCTAATATCATATGCTCTGCCAGAGAGAGCTTCTGTTCAAGCCTCGCATATCGAGTAGCAAAATCTTGAATTACTGTGTCCCTTTGTTCCACGGCTGTCTGTCGTTCTTCACCCTGCACTTCTAACTCATGAATACGATTTTGCAGTTCTACATTTCGATCATAAAATTCCCCTAATAAATCCTCCTCCTCAGGTTCCACTTCTTCGTCACTATCAGCTGCTACCTCTGCGACTAGCTCGGGTGCAACTATTATTCTTCTCTCACCACATGGATATCTCTAATTTCTTCTTCGCCCGGCATCCTATAATCAAGTTCAATAACTTAATTAGCACTCCCCAATAAACACCTTTGTTATAACAAGATGCTATACTCCAATATTTATTCTTTAATAAATCTCCTCAATTCACCACTTAAAACTCTATATGAGTTCGTCTCTTGATTTTCAAATGTCAATCTTAAATACTGCCATAAAATAAGGGTTAATTAAACAAATTAACATATCACATATTAACCCTATATTTCGACCGACCAACATAAATACCAAATAAGCTTAGGTAGGATACACTAGCGAAGGATTTACTCGTCTGTCCCCTCCTAGTTCTATTCCCAGATCTCCGCCAGAGATTATATTTCTAAGCTCTGATACCAACTGTGACGCCCCCAGAATAGGTCCAATCAACCCAACCCATTCTGAGTCGCCAAACACATGGTACAGAATCCAAATACAAACTTTTATAACATACAGTCGTGCAAAATACGACTACACAACTGTGAGTGTCAATACAAATCGTATATAATACGAAATATAAACACTCAAACTAAGTTCTCATTACAATTATTATCACACTATTTTACAAAAATAGTGAGGACTACTACTGCTCTAACTCGGACCATCACCCTGTCCCCCGACTAGTCCTTGCGACATTCTCATTTCCTAAATAGGACAGTAGAAGAAAAGAGTGAGCTCAACTAGTCCAGTAAAGAATATTATGACTAAGATAATGAAGAATAAATTAACGTTAGTCTTCAAAAAATCAGATAAAATATTATGGACAACAAGTTTTAGATCAACAACTGCAGCAAAAATAACAATCCATTAGAAGAGTTAAGTAAAGAATGATGTCTACTATCTTCTATGATTTAAAAGTCCATAATCAATATTTTATCCCTGTAACATCAATCAATATATATCTTGAATCAAATATTTATCTTTGCACTACAGGCCAAAGATATTCATTTGTATCACCAGTTGGTCATGTTCATCTCAACACCTGTCCATCTTTGCACTACGGGCCAAAGATATTCATCAGATAATCATTCATCTTTGTACTAAAGGCCAAAGATATTCATCAAATAATCATCCATCTTTGCACTACAGGCCAAAGATATTCTTTTGTATCACCATTTAAAACAGAAGATGATAAAAAAATATTTTAAAGAACAAATCCAGTGAAATAAAGGATAAAAATTAGGGATTCGTAATTTAGTTTATCTAAGTTCAAGAATACTCCATAATAATCAATTGTGAAGCAAAATTCAAGAATGAAGATCAAAACTTGGATCCAATCAAAGATAAGAACCGTAACAGACAACTTGGACAAAGAAAAAAAATTTAATTTTTCTGTGAATAGTACCGTATTCGTGAATAGTGTCGTATACGTGAATATTGTCGTATACGTAAATAGTAACCTTGACATGAAAAGGTAAAAATTTCATAACAAAATTCATACAAATATTTCGGTAAAATGAGATTAAAAGAAATAACATTATTTACAAGAAAAATAATATCTCTTATCTCAAAAGAATAGTACTTCTTACGGAAATATCGGATATAAGGCTGAAGAAAACTTGCACTGTTTATCAACTCTCAAAGTATCTAAATACTTACAAAAATAAGCTCGATATTATAGAGAAAGAAACTTCTGATTCTGATGTGATTTATAGGAAAATGCTTAGAACAGCAAAGTAGAAAATTTAATAAAATATTAATATAATTTTTTTTTCACGCCCACCCCTTTGACCACATTCATCAGCACACAAGTGGGGCCCACCCACACAAAAAAAAACATTTTTCTTTAAAAAAATATTTATAACCCCAAAAATTAATTCAAACCCAATATTCCGGAACTTCAATAATTCATAATAAATAGCTCTTTTATCAAAAAAATACGAATTCTATGTCCATTTCATAGAAAATTTAATTCTCTACAACTTTATAGAAGAAAGTTTTTTCAAATTCCGAACGAAAAATGATCGAAATCTACATACGGATGATTTTTCCACACCTCCACTCCGACAAAATACATACACTGATAAAAAAAAATATCAGCACTAATTCCTTCATTTATATCCTCATTGAATATATAAATCAACAATTAATTATTCACAAATAAAATTACAGAATCTGTGACGCCCCCAAAATAGGTCCAATACTCAACCCATTCTGAGTCGCCAAATACGTGGTACAGAATCCAAATATAATCTTTTATAATATACGGTCGTGCAAAATATGACTACGCGAACTGTGAGTTTCAATACAAATCGTATATAATACGAAACATAAACACTCAAATTTAGTCCTCATTAATTACAATTATTATCACACTATTTTACAAAAAAAATAGTGAGAACTTTTACAGCTCTAACTCGGACCATCACTCCATTCCCCGACTAGTACATGCGATATTCTCATTTCCTGAAGAGAACAATTGAAAAAAAGGGTGAGCTCAACTAGCCCAGTAAAGAATATTATGACTAAGATAATGAAAAATAAATTATCGTTAGTTTTCAACAAATCAGATAAAATATTATGGACAACAAGTTTTAGATCAACAACTGCAGCAAAAATAACAATCCATTAGAAGAGTTAAGTAAAGAATGATGTCTACTATCTTCTATGATTTAAAAGTCCATCATCAATATTTTATCCCTATAAAATCAATCAATATATATCTCGAATCAAATATTCATCTTTGCACTACGGGCAAAAAATATACATTTGTATCACCAGTGATCATGTTCATCTCAACACCTGTCCATCTTTGCATTACGGGCCAAAGATATTAATCAGATAATCATCTTTGCACTATAGGCCAAAGATATTTATCAAATAATCATTCATCTTTGCACTACAGACCAAAGATATTCGTTTCTATCACCATTTAAGACTGAGGATGATGAAAAATAATATAAGGAACGAATCTAGTGATATAAAGGACAAAGATTATGGATTCGTAATTTAGTTTATCCAAGTTCAATAATACTCCGTAATAATCAATTGTGGAACAAAATTCAAGAATGAAGTTCAAAACTTGGAACCAATCAAAGATAATTTGGATAAAAATAATATAACTTTTTTTACCGTGAATAGTAACTCGTCATGAAAAGATAAAAATTTTTATAAAAAGTTCAGGCCAATATTCCAGTGAAATGATATCAGATGAAGCGCAAAACTCAAAGAATTTATGATTATTTCAGGAATTATAGAAGCAATACTTACCGTAGTAAGTTCAGATTTAGGAATATGAAATGAAATATTATCACTTTCATAATATGGAATATGAAAGAAAATAATATTCTTTATGATTATTGAAAGGAATAACATCATTTACGAGAAAAAAAATAATATCCTTTACCTTAGTAAAATACTATATCTGACTGAAATATCGGATATTATGTTGCGAAAAATCTTGCACCGTAATCCACACTCAAACTATCCTTATACTCACAAGAAATACGCTCGATATTATAAAGAGAAAATTTTCTGATTCTAGTGTGATTTTTATTTCTTAACTAAGCACCATATTTATAGAAAATGCTTAGCACACCAGGATTGACAAAATTTCCTACGGTGGCTTCTCATCATCCAACTTTGAAAATCAAGCACAACACTTTTGAAATAATGCTCAACACATTTCACACCAACAATGGACAAGAGTGGGGCCTGCACATTCTAGAAAATCCTCCACCAAAAATCAATTCAGACTCAATATTCTTAAACTTTAATAATTCATAATAAATAGCTTTTTATCAGAAAAATATGAACCTTATGTCCATTCTATATAAAATTTAATTCTCTACAACTTTGTAGAAGAAAGTTTTTCCAAATTCTAAACGAAAAATGACCCAAGTTTACATATGAATGATTTTTTCACACTCACCACTCTTGAAAATCTCTAGCACACTCAAAATTTCAAAGCCTCCACTTTTGAAATAATGAATTCCACAACATGTTTATATATATATATATATATATATATATATATATATATATTAAAACATTTATAATTAATAAAAGAATTCCAAATTTTATTTTCTCTCTTCCATCTCATTTTATTCATATATCGTGAATTTATTGTAAAAAAATATCATCACTATTATATTATTATATTATCACATTATATACTTATAATGTAATATTATAATAATATATTTGAATGAATTATTTTATCAGAACAGATAAAATATCCATTCTCAATAATTGTCACTTTTACTAAAAATTCCTCCGTTTAAATCCAATTTGCATAAATATTTACTTATCATTTTTATCAATAATTATTATTCACAAATAATATTACAGAACCACAATAATGATAACCAGGTCGTTCCCAGGAAAGAGGGGGCTTTCCGATAAGGATTTCTCCTCACTGGCGCGCAATTAGATTAACTAACCCCTTTCCTAGATAGAACTTCCTAGACATTGCCAATAATGTTGTCTAATAATATTATTCAAATAAAATGAATTATTGATTTGATAATGTGAAATAGTGTGCATTGACAATTATTGAATCAATAATATAAAATATCAACGTAGCAATTATTGAACCAATAAAATATTATGCAATTAATGAATCAATAATATAAAATATTGAACAGTAATTACTGTAACATTATTGAGTAAATGCCTTCTTACGTAAGAATCAATAATTCAAAATACTGTGCAATACCGTGTGCTACTATGCAACAACGTGTATTACTGTATTTTTTATCACCGTGTATTTTAACAGTTTAACGGTAACAGTTTTATCGTTATTTTATAAAAAGGTTATTTCTGTCGCTTTCTATATCCGACAGTTATTCCGTTGTGGGGCCCACAAATGGCTGCGCCGTTGTACGAATATTCCCAGACAACAAGAATATTCCACGACCAAACGAATATTTCCCGACAACAATGAATATTTTATAACCACTTGCTTATTTTGAAATATTTGCACATTTCATCCATAACTTATCACATTTATCAAATCAACACTTTACTATTTTAAAATAATATATAAAGAAAATTAAATCTTTATTCATAAAAGTTGGGGTCTTACAACCTCCCCTCCTTATGAAATTTCGTCCTCGAAATTGACGTACGTACCTGGTATGTCGAAAAGGTGAGGATACCTCGCTTTCATTTCTGATTCTAACTCCCAGGTCATTTTCTCAATATTATGGTTCCTCCACAAAACTTTAACTTGAGGTATAATCTTTGAGCGTAAGACATGTACTTCTTATTCAAGATCTTGACAAGTACCTCCCCGTACATTAAATCTTCAGCTATCTTGTCTAGTTCTAACTCAATAATGTGGTTTGGGTCTTTCACATATTTACGAAGCATAGATATGTGAAAAACGTTATGAACACGAGACATGCTTGGCGGTAGACCGAGTCTATAGGCCACAGTTCCTACTCGGTCAAGGATTTCAAATGGACCAATAAATTGTAAATCGGTGCCCATAGCTTTCTGCAAGCTGACCATTTGGCACTTGATGCTTCGCCTTGACACGTTTACACGTTAAACACCTCGAGATAAACTCCGCGATCTCTCTCTTCATATTGCTCCACCAAAATATATGTTGAAGATCACGATACATTTTGGTACTTCAAGGATGGATTACAAACGGTGTGTTATGTGCCTCCATCATGATTTTATACTTCAAATCGAAATTGTTAGGAACACAAAGTCTGGAGTTGACTCAAAGTATTCCTTCTTCATCGATTCTTGCTTCTGAAATAGCACCTTCTTGCACTTTCTTCTTCATCTTCATCATCTCCGGGTCTGTAGTTTGAGCAGCTTTAACTTTATCAATTAAAGCTGGTTCTACGCGTATATTTGATATCATCATGTGGGTCCCTGGAGTCTTTAACTCTATCTCAATCGTTTGTAAGTCATGTAAAATGGGTCTTTGTGTTGACATCATTGCACTCGTTCCCGCATGTGATCTTCTACTCAACGCGTCAGCCACCACGTTTGCTTTTTTAGAATGATATTGAATGGTATAGTCGTAATCTTTAAACAGCTCAAGCCAACGTCGTTGTCGCATATTGAGTTCGTTCTGGGTGAAAAAAATATTTGAGGCTTTTAGAGTATATTAGGATGTCATCAATAATGAGAACCACGAAATGATCCAAATATTTTTTAATATTTGACTCATCATGTCCATGAACGCAACATAGACATTAGTCAATCCAAAAGATAATTTAAAGCTCTCAATTTCATGATTTTTGAAGAAAAGCCATTGATAAGTGTTCTTGATAAAATTGAACACTATACTTTTATTTTTAAACCAATTCACACAATTTCAAGCATAGCCAATTAGTTTCTAAACATGCTATCATCATCTACAATTAATCTAAACAATAATTAACGATCAAATATAAAATTTTGATTTTTACAAGAAAACTATATATATATATATATATATATATATATATATTTAAAAATACATAGCTGTGACTTTTTGATGAACATGAATCCCTCATGTTCATCCTATATGCATGAATTAACAACTTAGATAAGCATACAAATCCTACATACACATGTTATAAACATAATATATGTATATCCACCATGATCATACAATTTCTATGAAATTTCATGTTTATAGAGAATAACATTATGAAGAACATCAAAAAAATATTTTTAACTACAAGGATTACAATTTATACCCCCTTGATTAGTGGTTGGAAGAAGAAGATGGTGATGGTGTTTAGCTTTCCTTTGGATTTCTCAAAGTCTTCTTCTTTTTCTCTCTATCTTTTCTCTGTTTTTTCTTTGTTTTCTCTAACTGACTAACTCTTCTAACTCTTTTCTAAACTAACTTATATTATAGATATAATATACATATAACATATATACAATATATGTAACTTACAATATATTTATGTACATAATAAATCCTATAATAATTACATAGGTTACAAGTTTTTGAAAATCAAAAGCCTTAAGGCTTTATTTGGTAAAACATATTATTTTCAAAACTAGCTTTTTAAATAGTTAAGGCCCCGTTTGGAAAAACGGATTTTAAACAGGTGCAAGGGCCTCGTTTGGCAAAACCCTTAAAAACAGTTTTAAGGGCCTTGTTTGGTAAAACTAATTTAAAATTATTTTTATTCTTTTAATAAATCCTTTAACACATATTTTTAATGTCACACTTTAATCAATTAAATCTTTAACATTCTAATTTAATTAATAAAAGCTAACATCAATTAATCACATACAAATTGTCTCATAACAATTATAATTACTCGCTAATTATAATTTCATGTAACAATTATCACATAGACTTCATCAAATTTAATTATCTCAATTAAATTAGAACTATTCCATAAAATCATTACACATCAATTAAATTAAATATTAAATATTCATTTAATTAATATATTACACTTAATTAAATTACTCCACATCAATCACATAAATTATATATTTAACTCAATAAATAAATCAATTAAATATTTATTAAATTCAATAAATTTCTGAAATCAATATACAAAATTCTCATTCGTTACAATGTCAACTTGCCTGAATTACTTAACACGTTAAAAACTGCTGAAGGACACTTCCCATCTAAGAAGAACCAAGTCTTACCAGTAGATAATTCTTCCAAGAAAAGGAAGAGGCCCAAGATATCTTCTAAAAAGAAGAAAACCAAGAAGGCTAAGGGCAGGGAGAAAGTGAAAGATCAAAAGAAACATGATCTAGCTAGCAAAGGAATGTGCTTCCGTTGCAACGAGTCGGGTCACTGGAAGAGGAACTTCAAGAAGTTTCTAGCAGAGAATAAGCTTGGAGAAGCTTCAACTTCCAATCAAGGTTTGTTCATGATTGAAATTATTTTTTCTGAAAGTCAAACTTCTACTTGGGTATTAGATACCGGCTGTGGTTCTCACATATGTAATATTGTGCAGGGACTGGTCAGAAGTAGAAAACTGAACAAGGATGAAGTCGTCCTACGGGTGAAAAATGGAGCAAAGGTTGCTGCATTAGCTGTAAGGACTTATTGTTTAGCACTTCCTATGGACAAGTCCAATAATTTATATAATTGTTATTTCGTTCCAACAATCATAAGAAACATTATTTCTATTTATGTATTGGATATGGATGGTTATAATATTATAATAAAGAACAACAGTTGTTCTATTTATAATAAGGATGTTTTATATGGAGTTGGTAAATTACTGAATGGACTTTACTACTTGACTTGCATGAAAATATACTTTAAATTGAACAAACTAAGAAAAGGAAAAGAGATGATATTAATTATACTTTTATGTGGCACTATAGACTCGGTCATATTAATGAAACAAGATTATTCAAGTTGCATAAAGATGGGCTCTTAGAGCTATCTGATTATGAATCATATCAAACTTGTGAATGTTGTCTCATAGGTAAGATGACTAAATCTTCTTTTAGTGGAAAAGGAGAAAGAGTTATAGAGTTGTTAGCGTTGGTACACACAGATGTTTGTGGACCTATGACAACGAATGCACGAAGAGGGTATTCTTATTTTATTACTTTCACTGATGATTATTCAAGATTTGGATATGTGTATTTAAAGAAATACAAATCTGAATCGTTTGAAAAATTCAAAGAATTCAGAAGTGAAGTAGAGAAACAAACTGGCAAGAGTATTAAGATTCTTCGATCGGATCGAGGTGGTGAATACTTAAGCGGTGAGTTTCTCAATTGTCTCAAAGAAAATGGTATAATCTCACAATGGACTCCACCAGGAACACCACAGTTGAATGGTGTGTCTAAAAGAAAAAATTAAACACTGTTGGATATGGTTCGTTCCATGATGAGCTTTACCGATCTTCCAGTTTCCTTCTGGGGTTATGCCTTAGAATCGGTTGCATACCTACTTAACAAGGTACCTACCAAATCTGTCCCAAAGACTCCATATGAGATATGGACAAGAAGGAAACCAAATCTAAAACATGTTAAGACTTGGGGTTGTCCGGCTTATATCAAAAAGTTTGAGAAAGATAAGCTACAGACTAGATCTGAAAAATGTAGATTATTGGGATACCCTAAAAAAACTTCAGAGTATTACCTCTATCATCCAATTGATCAAAAGGTGTTTGTTACGAAACATACTACCTTATTGGAAAATGAGTTTATCCTAGAAGGGGTCAGTGAGAGTAAGATATATCTTGAAGAAGTTCAAGACCCACAAATTATAACAGATCAAAGTCAGGTGAGCGACCAAGTAGAAGAACCTATTGTACAACACCATATTTATAAATCTGGAAGGATACCGAAGATACCTGATAGGTATGGATTCGTTATAGAGGATTACGATGAGGTACGCATCATGAATGATGATGATCCATTAAATTACGAACATGCTATTGGTAGTAAAGACTCAGATAAATGGCTAGAAGCTATGAAATTCGAGATGGACTCCATGTATGAGAACAAAGTATAAACTTTGGTTTCATCACCTGAGGGCATTAAGCCTATTGGGTGCAAATGGGTCTTTCAAAGAAAAACTGGAGCGGACGACAAGTTAGAGACCTATAAAGCCTGACTGGTTGCGAAAGGTGTCAAACAAAGACAAAGTGTTGACTACGATGAAACTTTCTTGCCAATAGCAATGCTCAAGTCCATTCGGATTTTGCTTGCGATTGTAGCTTACTATAACTATGAAATCTGGCAGATGGAGGTGAAAACGGCCTTCCTCAATGGGAACCTTGATGAGGATGTGTATATGACACAGCCAGAGGGATTTATTTCAACGGTTAGAACAAATCAAGTATGTAAGCTGCAACGATCCATTTATGGGTTGAAGCAGGCTTCTCGTAGGTGGAACATCTGTTTTGATGAGATAATTAAAAATTTTGATTTTATCAAAAATGAGGATGAACCATGTGTGTACAAGAAGGTTAGTGAGAGCACTGTATCATTCCTTGTAGTATATGTTGATGATATATTAATGATAGGGAATGATATTCCGATGCTACAGTCAATTAAAATCTGATTATCTAAACACTTCTCCATGAAGGAATTGGAAGAAGCATCCTATATTTTGAGGATAAAGATCTATAAAGATAGATGTAAAAGGATGCTTGGGTTATCCCAAGGAACGTACATTGATATGATGCTAAAGAGGCTTAGCATAGAAGATTCCAAAAGAGGTCTCATGCCGATGAGCTATGGAATACATCTCTCCAAAAAATAGGCCCCAAAGACACCCGAGGCGAGAAACCGTATGAGTAATATTCCTTATGCATCAGCAATAGGATCTATCATGTATGGTTTGATATGCACGAGACCTGATGCCACTCATGCATTTAGTGTAACGAGTAGATATCAGTCGAATCCTGGAGAAGAACACTGGAAGGCCGTGAAAAATATCCTAAAGTACTTAAAAAGAACTAAGGATGTATTTCTTGTCTACGGTGGGTATGAATTGAAACTAGAGGGCTACACAGACTCAAGCTTTTAAATAGACCAAGATGACAGTAAATTCATTTTGGGGTATGTGTTTACCTTAAATGGTGGCGCGGTGAGTTGGAAGAGTTCCAAGCAGCAAACAGTTGCTAATTCAGTGACAGAGGCAGAGTACAAAGCTGCAAGTGAAGCTGCAAAGGAAGCTATTTGGATGAAGAAGTTCATAACTGAACTTGGTGTGGTTCCTATCATTAGAGGAGTAGTACCTTTATTCTGTGACAATACCGGAGCTGTTGCACATGCTAAGGAGCCCAGGTCTCATCAGAAATCCAAAAACGTGTTGCGGCAGTTTCATTTGATTAGAGAGATCATTGAAAGAAGAGATGTCACCCTGGAACGTGTGGACTCTCAATACAACATTGCAGATCCATTTACTAAAGCTTTAACACAACAGCAGTTTGATCGTCACTTAGAGAAAATGGGTATGAGATACCATGGCGATTGACTTTAGTGCAAGTGGGAGATTGAAAGTAATATGCATACAAGCCAATCATGTTTGATGATAAAGCATTTACTTTGTAACAATTTTATTCATTTATTAATAAAAGTATTATTTACTTAAAGGCATTTATTTATCTATATGATGCTGTTTTTATAATATGTGATAAACCCATAGTTTTAAGTAATGCTTTTAGAATCATAATGAAGATCATGCTAATGAGATCTAAATTCTTAGATAGCTTAAAAACAAAAATAGTTTCCAATCGTTGGATTACTAAAAAGAGGACTAGTGAATCCGGATAGATTGGTACATATATTAACTTTCTCATTGGATGAGGATGATTGATCTCATATTCATTTGTGTGGAGACACTAAAGCAAATATGTAGGTGCTTATTGGAAAATAAGTTCACTGAACGTGACTCGCTAAGGAATACCTAATGGAGTTTTAGTTCCCTATCAATAGGAATTCCTTAAGTGATAGTAGTACAAATAATCTTTAGACTTGAGATCATTATAGTATCTTGTGTATGATGAGTTATACTTTGACATGTTCCTTAAGACCCTAAGGGTATATCAAAGGGTATGCTTGGGTATAATAATTTATACATGGAGATAATGAATGATCAATAAGAATCTACCGCTTCTAATAAAAGAAGAGAATATCTTATGTGATTCGATAAATGACAACCCAGTAGTCCTTGGCCAAGGCAGAATGAAATTAGAAAGGAGTTTCTAATTTGTACTATTTGGAGTTGTGCATTTTAAAATCTAAATATATATAATTAAATAAAAAAAGACTTGATAGTAAATCCTTAAAGTAGTATGCATACAAGCCAATCATGTATGATAATAAAGTATATACTTTGAGACAATCTTATTTATTTATTAATAAAAGTGTTATTCAATTAAAGACATTTAATTTATCTACATGGTGCTGTTTTTATAATATGTGATAAACCCATAGTTTTTAGCAATGTGTTTGGAATTATGATGATGATCATGCTAATGAGATCTGAATTCTTAGACAGCTTAAAACTAAAATAGTTCCCAATCGTTGGATTACTAAAAAGGGGATTAGTGAATCCGGATAGATTGGTACATACATTGACTTGCTCATTGGATGAGGATGATTGATTTAATAATCATTTGTGTGGAGACACTAAATCAAGTATGTAGGTGTAAGTTCACTGAACGTGGCTCGCTAAGGAATACCTAATGGAGTTTTACTTGCCTATCAATAGGAATTCCTTAAGTGATAATAGTACAAATAATCCTTAGACTTGAGATGATCATAGCATCTTGTGTATGATGAGTTATACTTTGACATGTCCTTTAAGACCCTAAGGGTATATCAAAGGGTATGATTGAGTATAATGATTTATCCATGGAGATAATGAATGATCAATAAAGGATCTACCACTTCTAGTAAAAGAAGAGAATGTTCTATGTGATTCGATAAATGATAGCCCAATAGTCCTTAGCCAAGGCAGAATAAAATTAAAAAGTTGTTTCTAATTTGCATTATTTAGTGTTGTGCATTTTAGAATCGAAATACATATAATTAAATAAAATAAGACTTGATAGAAAATCCATGTGTTAGTTCCTGGAGGTACAATAGTTATCTAGAAGGGGGGTTGAATAGATATTTTTAAAACTTTTCCTTTTCAAAAATAACTTATCAAATTTGTCAATAAAAGAAATTAATTAACCACAGTGGAATATAATTTGGTTGAACCCCTTTAGATAAAATCAAGTTTATAGTTCGATTAGCAGTTATAGCAGTTATGACAGATATGGCAGTTAGTGAATAACAGAAAGTAATGACATAGTTTTTTTAAGTGGTTCAAAGCACTCAGGACTCCTAATACACTCTTCTACTCCACGAGTAGGAAATCCACTAAGGATATCGATATAACTTTGAATCACTGAGATTACTTCAATACCAGCAGTCTTGGAACTTCTAGTTCACTAAGAACTCTTCAAGTCCAATAGACTTGGCACTTCTAGTTCACTAAGAACTCTTCAAGCCCAGCAGACTTGGAATACACTGTAATGAGAGTTTAGTTCTTTGGTGTGCTACTCAATTACCGTTAAGCATAATTTCTAAAGAACTGAGTAGCGAAGCAAGCTTTCTTTCTGGATCGTAGAGTTTGGCTTTGAGTGTTCTTGAGCTTTGTGCATTCTTTCTTGCTTACTTTTTTAGTCTGAAATCTTCAATCTATTTTTCTTATGTAGGAGCCTTTGAAATCTTGTTGTTGAAAGGCTTCCGTTTGAGCATTTAATGTTCCAGACGTTCTGAGCACTTGATGTTGACTTTATGGAAATATGGTGTACTGCTGTCTGACTCACCTGACATTACAGATTGCTTTCTCACCTAACACCTGAAAAGGTGCTTTCACCAGTCAGAAGGTAGTCACCTTATCTTTTTCCACACGTTCCTTCGATTCAAACTAAGGATAAGTGTTAAAGCATTGGAATTCTCAAAATATCAATGTTCATATGCCATTCTTCATTTGTTAGACATCCTCTTTCATCAGATAGGTGAATCTTGATACTTCTGATGCTAACTGAAGAAGCACCACGATTGTTGACTTCATACCACGATCGTTGTGTGTTGGTGTGCTTGCAAGCGATTCAGTTTTGATCGTAGAGCACTATACGATTCTGCTTAAGCTCTAACTGACTACGATCTTTTCTTGCGATAACTTGCAGACTCCACTTTTCTGAGAGAAGACTGCGATTCTTGACTTGGCTCAGCAGGCGCTCGACAGACTGTCTCAACGATTCTAAAGTTGCTTCCCAGACAGACTATGATTCTGAGAGAGTCTTCCTCGATACTCCACGATTCTGCCTTGGCTTTTGCAAACTCTTGGCTGGCTCGACAGACTACGAATTTGTTTGGCCTAACTATTATATTTCAAGAGATCAATCTAACAAGCTTGATCTTTCTTCTATACATTCATTTACAGAATGATAAATGTTTAGCTCAGATCAACTTAACAATTTTGATCTTCAATCTAAGTCCTTGTACATAAGTTCTAATAAAGACTTTACAACTTGAATAATACATGCATATTTATTTACTTGTAACATCAAATTTGAATATGCAATTCCCAACAATCTCCACCTATTTGATGTTGACATAACCAAGCAGATTTGTATCATATCATCAATTTCTAATACATGATGCTAGAAAATAAATATAACTTAATGTTTCAGTGAGCAACTAAAATTCTAGAGAATAAGCATGAATTTATTGATGTTGTTAAACGGGCATTACAATTCATAACAGTTATATCAATAAAAATAAATAGAAACTTAGCTATAACTTTCTTGGCCTTTTGCTCCTTAGAGGATTAGCATATTCTTCAGCTCTCCTTCTTCTGCTAACTTTATCTCTCCTTGCAATGTCTTCTAGCTCACTTAGACTAAAATTTTCATTCTGATCATGTATGTTCATAAAGGCAGGATCTCCAATGGGCATGTTCAAGCTAGTGTGAGATACTCCTTGTGAGCTAAAAGTTGTTGGGCCTTGGCTCCTCAGAGGGGTTGCCATAATAATTGGTTGTTACTGTTCTGATCGTTGAGGCTGATTGCGAGGCTGTCTTACAGGAGGCTGATTCCGAGGATTGCTCCTTGAAGACTATGCTACTTGTTTCCCTTTGTTACTTTTCTCTGCGCCTTTCTCCCCTTCCCCTGTATTCTCCCCCTTAATGTCAGCATCCAGGGTTTGAATATCTTGAGACAGACAATTTACTCCTTGTACCAGTTCGAGCATTTGAGAGCGCAACTGAGCAATGTCATTACGATTCTCTTCGACCATAGCATCAGTATCTGCTTTCTATTGACGCAGCATGGCCAGGGCACTGTCTATCTGCCTTTCTTGAGTTAAAGGAGGTACTCAGGTTGTGGATCTGATCAGCAATAACTTTATTTTGAGATTCCTGAGTCTTCTGGAGGAGGAGAACCACTTCCTTGTGCTTATTGGAAGCCTGAAAGTGAATTTGATCCCTTTTATTCAGACTGTTGATCATCTCCCTTATGATCTACTTCAGTCTCTTAGAGAGCTCAGTCCCCAAGTTGCCAGGCAAAGTGTTGGCAGACTCGATCATATTGTTAAAGCGTTGATGAATCACAAGGGAATGAGCTTCAATGTTCTTTTTCATCTCTTGAACCACCCTCTTTGAGACTTCAAAAATCTCCTTTTTGGTGGGAAGGGAAGAGAGTTGATTAATGATTTTCTGAACATCAGGAGGGGAGGTCGTAGTGTACTCACTTGACATGCTTGTGAGAGCAAGTGCCATATCAAAATATTCATGGTTTGAGGATGAGGGAATATCAGATTGAGTGAGTGGTGCTTGGGTTTGGTGTATGGGTGAGGCGTCTATTTCAATGTTTGGGATATTTGGCTAGACGATTTGGGTAGGTGGCTCTTTGGTCGTGGTGTTGGGTTGTTTCTAGACAATCGTGAATCGTTGCTCGACGATCGTGGAGTCATTCATAGGGTTGACCGAAAATGATGCTATGATAGAAAGTTGGTCATTTGGTTCATCAGTTACAAAGTTTTGGGACTCTATAACTGGAAACTGATTCAGTGGGTTAAGAACCACTTCCATCCACCTTGGTAGTTCATCAAACTAATAGAAGTTTGGTAGAGGGGAGTGATTAACCATGAAGGAGATAGGAATGAAGTGTACCTCTTGCTCAGTCTTTGAAGACGAATGGTTCGTGATCAGCTTTCAAGAAAACTTGAGGTTGCTTGGGTATCCCTGGGCTAGCACAGAAATTGCTGGATATACTTTGAATGCCCAGAACATATGATCCCAAGTGTTGAGAATTAGAGCTCTATGAAAAGACATCATGGGCAGATAGGAAAATAATTGATTATAGTTGTCCCTCCTTTCTTCACTCTTGAACTCTGCTATAATCTCAACTTCTTCCTCTTATTCTTTTTCACCTTCTTCATCATCTTCATTGGAAATCTCCACCACATCCATCATCTCAGCATCTTCCCTTTCACCTTCAACACCTTCCATTTCTGCAACTTCAAATTCTTTGATTTCTTGAGGGGCAAGGGAGGCTTCATGAGCAGCTTCTGATTTCTCCCCCTCAGCTGGAGCAGTCTCTGGCTCAGGGACTTCAAAAATATCCCCCTCAACATGAGCTTGATTTTCCTCATTAGCTTCTAGCAGCTCCTCCTCAGTATGGACAATAGCTGGATCAGATGCAGTAGGGGTCACTGCACTATTGATGTTATCTATTACTTCATCAATGATCCTGCTCTGATCCAAGGACTCATTGTGAGAACCAGAGGTTGAAGACTTGGTTCTCTGTTCAGCTGCAATTTTTTTTTCTTCTTCCTTTATCTTCATCATTACTTCCTCAAGCTCCAGATTAGCCTTCTTGACTATCCTTTTCCTCATTCTTCTAGGCTCAGGCTCAGGCTCAGGCTCAGGCTCAACAGTCTCTTCAGCTTCAGCCATGATAGTCTGTTTAGGGTGTGAAGCTGTTGCAGCATCCTCTTCTGGATTGATGGTACTCCACGATCGGTGAGATTGAGGACTCCACAATCGCAGTGAGTGTAGACTTTTTTGATCTTTGGTTACGTTTCCCTTTCTAAGGCTTAGAACTTCCTTCAACCTTTTCTTCATTTTGCTTCTTCTTCTTCTTCTTCAAAACTTCTTCTGGAGATACGGTCACTTCCAGGGTGAGTTCCCTTTGTGAGGAGTGACCTATAACTTCTATGTCAGATCCTTGGGGTACATCAGTCGTTAAGGTTCTTCTGCCATCTAAACAATCTCCTTTAATTTCTTCTTCCCCTTACTCTTTCTGACCAGAGTAGAGGGTTCTTGATTTACTTCTTCTCCTTCAACTTCCTTCACCACTGACAGGTTTTCCTGCAGACCAGATTTCTTCACTTCTTTAGTCCTTTCACTAGACTCAGACATCATCATCTTCACGTTCTTTAGAGGGTTCCCCTTCCAGTTCTCAAAGAGTTGCTGGGACATCCTCCTATTTGTGTTGATGGCTTCACCTTCCTGAGCTCCAATTTTATCTCAGAGCAGATTAAAGAATGATACTAATAAATCTTCCAAAAAGCATCTTGCATGTGCTCTTTGCCTTCTTGGAGCTGAGAATCCACTTCCCAATCCATCCCATGAGAAGAGCCCAATAGTTGAGTTAAGATTTGAAGTAGATGGCTATCATTAGCTTCAGTTGAATTTCATTTACAGATTCATGGCCAGAGCTCTTGCAGTAGATGCACTTCCCACCATTGTCAGCCAAAAATTCATACTTTTGGGGAAACTCTTTCTTCTTGTAGCCCTTGATGTCTTGATTCTTCTTGTGGTGCATCTTCTTCAGACCTTCATGGGAGTCGATGAAGCCCAGAGAAGAAAGGCTGACAAAAGAACTTTTCAAAAGTATTTATAACTTCCCTCTTCACTTTCTACAGAGTGGGGCACGTGTCTTGTTCTAAGAGGCTCCATATTTTTTGAACGTATGAAAAAGACTAAGTTGCCCTTAGCTCCCCTGAGCTAGTGTTTCCCTCTTGAGGACTACGATCGTTGAGACTACTCCACGATCGTTGTCTGCATTATTGAGACTGCTCCACGATCGTTGTCTCTACCCATGCTTCTTCAGAGGTCCTTGTGATGCATTCTTTATCAGCACTTCTTCTGGGTTAAAGTAGCTCAAAAAGGGCTGGCCTCTTAGTATAAAACTTAGGACAAGGTTTATCTCTGAGGTGCTTATCAGAAGAACTGCTCAGACTTGGTGGTTATGCTGTCCTCACAGTGGACTTCTCTGTCATGCTGAGACTCCTCCACGATCGTAGTTTCACTCTGTCATCTCTACGATTTTGACATAGCCTTTTTATCTGCATAGTTAGTAACAACTAGAGCATAAAATTTATGGTTGTAAATTTAACATTCCTAACTCACTTATCAGTTTATTAATCTGGATTCATCTAAAGGTTTTGTAAAGACATCTGCATGTTAATTTTCAGTAGGGATATACTATAAAGATGTAGTTCCATTTTGAACATGATCCCTAATAAAATGATATCTTATTTCTATATGCTTTGTCCTTGAATGCATGACAGGATTATGAGTTATTGCTATGGCACTTGTGTTGTCACAGTGAACAGGTATAGATTTGAAATCAAATCCATAATCTTCTAGTTGGTTTTTCATCCATAGAATTTGAGCACAACAGCTGCCTGTCGCAATGTATTCAATTTCTGTTGTTGAAGTTAATACTGAGTTTTGCTTCTTGCTAAACCAGGACACACGTGTGTTTCCTAGCAGTTAACAAGTGCCACTAGTACTCTTTCTATCAATTTTACAGCCTGCAAAATCAGCATCTGAATATCCTGTCAATTCAAAGGAGGACTCCTTGGGATACCGAAGTCCCAAGTGAGGTGTGCCTTTGAGATACCTAAAAATTCTTTTTACAGCTGTTAAGTGTGATTCCTTAGGATTAGCTTAAAATCTAGCACATATACATATAGCAAACATAATGTCTGGTCTACTGGTAGTTCAGAACATAAGAGAGCATATCATACCTCTGGATTGAGTAATGTCAATACATTTACCTTTGTCATTTTGTCAAGCTTAGTTGCTGGAGCAATTGGTGTTTTCATGGGAGAAGCTAATTCCATGCCATACTTCTTAAGTAAGTCTTTGATGTACTTGGCTTGGTTAATGAAGATACCTTCATTAGTCTGCTTCACTTGAAGTCCAAGGAAAAAATTCAGCTCACCCATTATACTCATTTTGAACTTACTTAGCATAAGCTTGACAAATCTTTTACATAGATTTTCATCAGTAGAACCAAAGATAATATCATCTACATATATTTGTACCTAATAAAACTTTATCTTTGTGCTTCCTAAGGAATAATGTGGTGTCTACTCTACCTCTAGTGAATCTTTTTTCAATAAGCAAGTTTGTTAGTGTTTCATATCATGCTCTAGATGCTTGTTTAAGTCCATATAAGGCTTTAACTAATCTGTAGACATAATTAGAGAGAATTGGATTGATGAAACCTAGAGGTTGCTCCATATAGACTTCTTCTTGAAGTTCTCCATTCAGAAATGCACTCTTGACATCCATTTGGAAGACTTTGAACTTCATGTGGGCAGCAATAACAAGAAATATTATGATTGCTTCTAGTCTGGCAACAAGTGTAACGGTCTCGTCGTAGTCAATGCCTTCTTCTTGAGAATAACCTTTGGCCACCAGTTTTGATTTGTTCCTTGTGATCACCTCATCTTCATCCATCTTGTTTCTGAAAACCCATTTGGTGCCGATGACTGGGTGATTCCTTGGTCTAGGAAATAATCTTCAGACTTTGCTTCTTTCAAACTGATTCAGTTCCTCTTGCATAGCTTCTATCCAGCTCGAATCTTCCAAGGCATCGTCTATCTTCTTGGGTTCCATTTGGGACAGAAAGCTCAAATAGAAACACTCATTTTGGGTAGCAGATCTGGTCTTGATTCTTGAATTTGGATCTCCAATAATCAAGTCTTGGGTGTGATCTTTTGCCCATCTGCTTCCTGTTGGAACATCTGTTCTGGTGCCTTCTTGTCTGAATACTTCGAGATTAACTTCTGCTTCTTGTAGCAGAGGTTTATAGTCTGGTGTAGTGCTCTCCACGATCTCTCCTTCTGGCTCCACGACTCCATCTTCTGGGACTGCGATCTCAGTGTTGGGATCTACCACTTCAATCATAGTGTCTGGCTCGACGATCGCAGTGTTGAGTGGTACAGACTTGTCTGAGTCTATTTTATCAAAAATGATGTGAATCGGGACTTCAACACTTAAGGTTTTCTTGTTGAACACTTTATAGGCTTTGCTGTCTGTGGCATATCCAAGAAAGATTTATTCATCTGACTTCGGTTGAAACTTAGTTAGATATTGTTTTTCATTGTTGAGAATGTAGCATGCACAACCGAAAACATGGAAATAACTAATGTTAGGATTTCTTTCTTTTCACAGCTCGTAGGGAGTCTTCTTCAGTGTCGAGTGAAAAAGAGACCTGTTATGAGTGTAGCAAACAGTGTTGATGGCTTCTACCCAAAAGTATCCAGATAGATGAGCTGTTGGTAGTAGAGTTCTTCCTGCCTCGATCAGTGTTCTGTTCTTTCTTTCAGCTACTCCATTTTGCTGTGGAGTTCATGGAGCTGAAAAGTTGTGACTGATGCCATTGTTTGCATAGAACTGATCCATCTCAGAGAAGTTGAACTCTCTTCCATGATCACTTCTGATGGCCGTGATCTTTTCTCCTTTCTCATTTATCACCAGCTTGAACATCTTGATAAGTTGGGAGCTCGTTTCATCCTTTGAACTTAGAAAGAATACCTATGTGAATCTGGTGTAGTCATCCACTACGACCAGTGAGTATCTCTTCCCTCCAAGGCTTACAGTTGGAATTTGCCCGAAAAGATCCATGTGGAGTAACTGTAGGGGCTTATCAATTGAGTTGACTGCTTTGCCTTTGAATGAGCTCCTTGTCTGCTTTCTAAGTTGACAGGCGTTGCATGTCCTTTCTTTGATGAAGCTGAGTTTGGGTAAGCCTGCTACCAGATCTTTGGAGGCCAATTTTGACATACTCTTGAAGTTGAGATGAGATAATCTTCTATGCCACAGCCAGATCATTTCTTCCGAGGCTTTGGCAAGAAAGCATATTGTCTCATCAGAACTTAGTTCAGCAAGGTTGACGACATAAACATTTCCTTCTCTGGTTCCAGTCAGCTTTAGAGAAGAAGTCTTAAGATCTTTGACTTGACATTGATTGTTGAGGAAGGTGACTTGATGACCTTTGTCGCATAGTTGGCTGATGCTCAGGAGATTATGCTTTAGTCCTTCCACATAAGCTACTTTGCTGAGGGACACTTCACCATTTCCAGCTGAGTTATATCCTCTTGTCTTGCCAGATCTGTTGTCTCCAAAGATGACTGTTGGACCCTCCTTCTCTGTGAAGTTAGATATGCGAGCTTTATTCCCAGTCATATGCTGTGAGCATCCACTATACAGATACCAGGTTGTTACAGTGGAGCTCTGTTCCTGCAGTAAGATTAAGATTTCATTTTGGTACCCAGACTTGCATGGGTACTACTCTGTTAGTTCCCTTGGGGACCCAAATTTATTTGACTTTGGGTCTATAATAAAGAGGGTTATAATAGCATGTTGCAGCCTTGTGACCATATTTATCACATACAAAACATCTAGTATGATGCATGCTTGTGTGTGTCTGTGGATTCTTTCTCCATTTGGACGTATGTGGATACTTCTTTTTCCATACTACTTTGTGATTCAGGGTTTTGTTAGAGTGTACCTCAACTCTTAGATTCCTTCCTGGTTGGTTCGTGGAGCCGGTTTTATTTGACTCAACAATCCTTCGAGGTTGGAGAGTAGTAGTTGAGTTACTCTTTACTTTTTTGAATCCTAGGCCAGCATGGGATTGATTATGTCTCGGGACATGACTTGGATCAGAAGAACAAGAATGCATTGGCTCTTCACTCTGTGTGGATTTCACAAATGTAATTCTTTTATTGAAATTTGAAGCACTACTAATGTTAGTTTCCATTGATTTTTTTACACATGGTTCTGAGGTAGATTCCCCAAAACCTAAACCTGATTTGTCAGATGCAATTCTCTGACTGGAGATCAGGGAGTCCATAGATGAAGATGACCTGTTCCACATTAAGATTTTCTAGCTCTTCAATCTTAGAAGTTAGATTTAACTCTCTTTGTGTACTAAGTTTATTGGTCCGTCTTAAGATTTTGTTTTCAGCTTTAAGATTAGAGAAAGAGGAAGTGCTTAGTAGAGCTGTCTCCAGTTCTACTTGAACTTTCTCTTTCTCTTTTTCAAGAAGAGACTAATCTTTTGACAGAACTCTAAACCACTTCATGTATTGATACAGCTCAGAAGTTATATCATGTAGTGCAGTTCTTAGATCATCAATATCTATATCAGGGGAGTTAAAAGTCAAATACCTCATCAATACTTACTTTGTGATGGTCAGTGCTTTTCTTGTCTTTGACTTCTTTGGCCATCAGACATAGATTGGTTACCAACTGTAACGACCCCAATTTTCATACAATATAATCCTCATCCTCGATCGTTAACAATACATCTTTAATCTATCTTTACATCATTATTCGATATTAAAATCACTAAAAATGCGGAATATTTAAAACTTTTATAAACTTCTTTCTTTATTGCCCTGAATCGCAACCTTTACATTACAAATATTTGATTCAATTCTATTACATGAATCGCTTCCTCTAAGTTACTATATAAAGTCTTACATCACTAAGCAATATCCATATACATTGGATAACTCCACTTATAATTCAACAACATGTTATATTCAAAACATTAAATACATTTCTCATAAAACATAAGTAATCTTTGTGAATATGGATCTCTATAATTCACTTAGCACGTATCCTTACCTTGAAATCTTGACCTGCAAAAATTATTATTTGCAAGAGTGAGCTCGACAGCTCAACAAGTTCTAACAGTTTTCATGCATCACATAGCACATAATAATATGCTCAACATACATATCATAATAATTAAAGTAATATGGCATACATGCTTTAATTCACATAGCAAATATAAAGATGGAGTTCCTTACTCAATCATCATTATTTAACCAAAACAATGTAGTCATAAATTGACTTTAACATTTCATGATTACAACATGTATAACATATCATGCTCGCTTACAACACATATAACATATTATGCAATTTAAAATAGTTCATCAAGTCCACGTAAAAAATAGGAACCGAAAGACTTGCCTTGATCGTTGTTTACCAATAACAGATTAACAGCTTATAGCTATCTGCACTTCACGTGCCCTACACAATTGTATAATCATGCACATCAACTATTAGTCACATAGCAACACATAGTAGTTGTAATATAAACTATACTCTACATCTCATAACTCTTCCTACTATCAATATACAATGTTCAATTAGATTGTGTTAACTATCGATAGTAATATTCAAAATTCATTCAAGTGTTCAAGTCTTGCTAGGACTACTTATTGGTTTTATATTAACCTCATTTCATATCTTATCATGTTCATTTCATTTGACTTAAAACACTTTTTACGTTCGTTAACACTTGTCACGGTGTTTCGACGTTCATTCGTCACACGCCCGATTCGACTCTCTTGTATATGCTTAGTGTGCTTATATAACTTATCCAATACATCATTTATTAATGTTAAGCATCATTATATTTACTAACATTCATGTTTTATAACTTAGAACAACATCTATTATCGTCGATAGCACTATACTTGCGTCTGTGCATGTCCGACGCCCTCCGATTGCCTCCGAATACGCATCACAAAAATGACCATTTTGACCTCTGCTAGCAACCTCAAATCAAAAAAGTTAAAGAACGAAAGTTGTAGGTCTACTCGTGCTCGTTTTTGATCATCTTGAATCTCCTCAATCGGAGTTCGTATAAAAAAGTTATGGCTATTTTACTAATGGACGTCAAAATAATTTTGTATTACAACAATTAAATCACTCCGAACAGCAAGAGTACCCGCTAGGGTGGGTCCCCCAAGCCTAAAACACCCGCTGGGGCGGGTCACCCCCTGGTGCACATCTTAGTTCTCGAACTGGCGGAGAAAAAAGCCAATTTGGCTTATTCCTTCACACCGAATTCGATTTTTACCAACATGAAACTTGCTAACAACAATATTTTAAACTCTTTAACATGATTATAACATATAAAATTCTTACAACACACAATCAAAACCAAGATTTCATGTTTTTCGAAGAAAACTACGATATTAAGCATTCTTGACGAAAATTACTATTACGAATTCGTTTTTCAACCAATTTTAGTAATTCCAATTGTAATAGCTTCTATTCTTAACATACTAACATAATATATGATCAATTTTAACAATAACTCACAATCAAACATCAATTTGATAGTTTCAAAAGCCATTTTTCAGAAATTAATTCACAGAAAATCACTATAAACCCCATTCTTCTTGTTTATCAAAATTTCATGAATTGAATTGTTAAAACCACCATATAACTCATATATAATCATGTTATATCACATATTACACATAACTTCACATTTTCATCAATTGCTTTGATGATTTAAGAACTATTTTCAAAATAACTTCATAAAAGAGTACTATGAATATGATTTCATAGTGTTCATCATATCTTTGTGAAATAAAATAGTTAAACAACTATAAAAATTATATGTAAACATATATATATATATATATATAAATATATATATATATATATAAATATATATATATATATATATATATATATATATACATATATACACATCCCATACACATATCAAACTCAAGAATTTTCACAAAGATTTTTTACCGAGAAGTTTTAAACTATAAAAATATAGAAGAACATAACTTTTAAAATTGGTTTTTACAACAATTAAATTCTAAAAATCCTTTCATGGCATACAATTACATATAAATACCATATACACATATAAAATTCATGATTATACAATTTCATGAAAACCTAATTTGACAAAGAACGAATACAAAACATAAGAATTGATTATAAGGGTTAAAATTATAACCTTACTAGTTTGGATTAAGAGATAGATGGAGATGATGATGGGGCTTGCTTTGCCTTCACAAAACTTTTCCTCCTTCTTCTTCTTCTTCTTCCTCTTCTTCTTCTCTGATAACTCTCTCTAACTCTCTTCTTCTTCTTTGTTCTTAGTTTAGACTTAGGTTTAGAAAACTAACGTAACTTAGTGTATATACAATATACATATAACACATATAATTATAGAATATGTAACTCCTAATATAATTACATATACTAATTACCAATTTAATATATATAAGTTACAAAAATTAGAATTTTAAAAGCCCTAAGGCTTGTTTGGCAAAACCATATTATTTTAAAAACAGGTTTTAATTGTTAAGGCCTTGTTTGGGTAAAACATGTTTAAAACAAAAGTAAGGCCTTGTTTGGAAAAACGGTTTTAAAAACTCTTTTAACTCTTTTAATAGATCATTTAACACATATTCTTAATGTTATCCTTTAATTAATTAAATTTTAACATTAATTTAATTAATTAAAAGTTTAACATCAATTAATCACATAAAATTATCACATTATAATTACTCGCTAATTATAACATCATGTAACAATTACCACACCACTACATTATCTCAGTTAAATTAGAACTATAACATAAAATCATTACATATTAATTAAATATTAAATAATTATTTAATTAATATAATACACTTAATTACATTACTCCATATTAATCACATAATCTCAATAAATAATTCAATCAAAATATTTATTTACTTCAATAAATATTAAATTAATATTTAAATTCTCTTCACACCAATTCACATATTTCAGAATATATAACACATATACACATACTCGTACTTAAACATCTTAAAATAAGAATTTTATTTATTAAATTCTCATTTATAAATCCTTAAAAATCCGAGATGTCACACTTGAGGTTCTTCATCATCTCCTGACTCAGAGTTTGTGTCGTTGTCTGAGTCACTCCACGATCCTCCAGCTACAAGACCTTTGTCTTTCTTCTGAAACTTTTTGTAGCCTTTGAACTCCTTCTTTGGATTTGTTTTCCTCTTTAGCTCTTCTCTAAGAGGTTTGTTGCAGTTTGCAATGAAGTGGCCTGACTTCTTGCAGTTGCAGCATAGGTCGTTGATCTGCTCCTGACTGCTGCTGTTGTTGAATCTCTTAGGTCTGTTGCTTCTGCCTTTGCGCATGAACCTTTTGAGTCTTCTGACCAGCATTGCAATATCTTCATCATCATCTTCTTCAGAGTCAGATTCATTTTTGACTCGAGCTTTGGAGGTGGCTTCTGTTGCCTTGAGAGAAACTCCTTTGTCCTTCTTCCTTCCTTCTAATAGAGTTTCTGCTAGTTGAGTCAGCTCCAGTTCATAGGTGAGAAGGTTCCCATAAAGTTGTTGTACTGTCATTTCATGGAGGTTCTTTGATTCTCTGATGGCAGTGGTTTTTGCATCCCACTTGCTTGGTAAAGACCTCATTAAACTTGATGATAAGATCTTTGTTTGGATTGATCTTTCCAAAGGCTCGAAGAGAGTTAAGCAGTATGTTCAATCTTTCATAAATGGAAATGATATTATCTTCTGGTACGTGGGTGAACATCTCATATTGTTGAGTTAGAAGAGATTGCTTGTTCTCTCTAACTTCTTCTGTTCCTTCATGTATGATGAGCAATGCTTCCCAGACTTTCTTTGAAGTTTTGCTGTTGACCACGTTCTCGAACAGATCATCCTCTAAGGACTAGAACAGAATGTTCTTGGCCTTCTTGTCCAGCTGGACAACTTTCCTCTCATTGTCAGTCTATTCTGATTTGATCTTGATCTGAGTTAGGTTTGGATCTTCAGGAGTTGGTGCAAGCTTTGTTGGAATGTAGGGCCCACTCATAACAGTTTCAAACAGATCGTCATCTATTGAATCCATATAAGCTTGCATACGAACTTTCCAGTTGGAAAATTTATCTTTGTTGCACATAGGTGGCTTGCTGCCTCCACCAAGCTTGGACTCGTTCATAATGTGTACCATTGATCTATTCGAGCTTTGTAGGCTTTAGATATGAGAACCTGCTCTGATACCAATTGTTAGTTCCTGGAGGCACAATAGTTATCTAAAAGGGGGGTTGAATAGATATTTTTAAAACTTTTTCTTTTCAAAAACAACTTATCAGATTTGTTAATTAAATAAATTAATTAACCACATCGGAATATGATTTGTTTGAACCCCTTTAGATAAAATCAAGTTTATAGTTCGATTAGTAGTTATGGCAGATATGTCAGTTAGTGATAACAGAAAGTAATGACATGGTTGTTTTAAGTGGTTCAGAGCACTTAAGACTCCTAATCCACTCTTCTACTCCACGAGTAGGAAATCCACTAAGGATATCGATACAACTTTGAATCACTGAGATTCCTTCAAGACCAGTAGTCTTGGAACTTCTAGTTCACTAAGAACTCTTTAATTTCAGCAGACTTGGAATACACTGTAATGAGATTTTAGTTCTTTGGTGTGCTAGTTAGTTGCTGTGACACCCCCAAATTCTCTACATTCCCTGTAGCAAATTTGGTGCTCACATAAATATTCCATAAGATAATAATTCCTACCAATCCAAGATTCACAGTATTCCACAACAATCAGTAGTTCTCGTCAGAACATTTACTGTGTTGAAATACCCTCACTTGGATGAATAGGTTTATAATCTCACGGATATTTCTTTCATATCAATAATTCCTATCTATCTGTCATTCGGAGTATTAATGTTAGGGTCGTTTTTGGAATCTGAGGGGTACGACCGACCTCAGTGCATTAGAGAACCACAATATCTTTTAACACTCCCAATTCAGATGTATAGTTCATATAGATACTGTACTTCTTCCTGTGTTCTAGAAAGGTAAAAACTAAGCAATTGATAAAAGGTAATAATATATTATATATTCTTAAATTGGCTTACAATAAATCCTAACTTACTATTACATCAGAGTTCCCAAGGATATAACCAAAATTTATATTAACCGAGGTGTTCCTTCCACATGATTGAACTCTGGAACATTGAATAGATCAGCTAAAGCTGCAAAGGAAAAGAATAATTGCAAGGATGAGCTACAGAAAGCTCAGCAAGTTTTAAACAAGTGATATATTATACTCACACTGAATCTGAATTGAATGAACATATAGTTCAGAGTTTTTCCACATATATATATTGAGGTTTGATCTGCCAAACCCCACACATTACGAGTTGCTGTCAGTCATATAGACTTAGCCACCCGGGTTGATCTGTTCAACCACACCTATTACGAGTTACTGTCAGTCATATAGACTTAGCAACCCGGATTGATCTGTTCAACCAAACACATTACGAGTTACTGTCAGTCACATAGACATAGCAACCCGGATTGACCTGTTAAACCAAACACATTACGAGTTACTGTCAGTCACATAGACTTAGCAACCCGAGTTGATTCTGTCAACCACTCTACACTCCTACAGTCACAAAGACGTATAAGAGCTCAGTTCGAATATCTCATAGGGGATCAGCCTAATCATATCCTAGGAGTATGCATATCATCCTACCAATTTAACAAGGTCAGTATTTTTTTAACTGCCTGTAATTGAAACCCTGGGTTAGTATTATAACTGCCCATAACTATAAACCAAGGTCAGTATTCTGACTGCCAATATAATCTCGGGACAAGTATCAGTATATATATGTACCAAACAATCTTTCCACATTTTATGCTTTGATATCAAATCAAACAATTTTTACGCAAACAACAGCTCATATGATTTGTTATGCTTGAACAATAAGCAATAACCCTTTTCAAATCACAGATATCACGAATAATGTTGCTAACCATTTCATATATCAATTTATAAGACTTACATTTAATATTGAAATTAAATGAAGTTAGAAAAACTTGTCTGCTCCGACGATTACCGCTAAGCAATCTAATTTAATCTATTAGAGAAGACCTATTATTAATAAGATTGATCTTTCAATCAGCATAACATATCTTAACTCAACTAATCTTCAAATAAGTTATCTAACATTTAGTCACATAATCAAACATTAGATAATTCCTTAACTTATTAGTAATAATATCATTCTTTGATAATATTTTAATTATTTAATCATTATCTTAAGACACTAGTCTAACATTGTTAATCATTTAATAATATTTTATTTACTTCTTAATATTATTAGCTATTTAATAATATTTTTAATCCTTTACAGATATTATTAATCATTTAATAACATCTTAATCATTTATAAATATTATTAATCCTTTAATAATATTAGTAATATTATTAATTATTTAATATTATCTTAATTATTTATAAATATTATTAATTCTTTAATAATATTTTATTCATTATAAATATTATTAATTCTTTATTGATATTTTAATTACTTAGCAATATTATTAATTATTTAATAATATTTTATTCATTAATAAATAATTTAATTTAATTGTTTATCTCTTACTATTTAATTTATTTAACACACATAATATGCCATTTATATATTTTTTTATTAAAAATAATCAAAATACCCCATAAAGTCTTATTATATCATATAATAATTATTTAATTATTAAAATCATATTTTCAAATTTTATAACTCAATATAACTTAATTTTCTCTTTTATTCTTAACTCATTCATAGGCATGAAAAATACCAAACTAATTTATTATTTTTTTATATTATGGGTAATATCAGTATATGATATTTTGGACTCAAAATAATTTTCTTGTAATCTTCCAAATTTATTTGGTATTTTTAAATAGGTTAAAATAGTCCAAAATAGCAACATTTATCATAAATTATTATTTTGTCCATAAATTCTGAAATTTATATGGTAACTACATATTATTCAAAAAAGTCTTATGTAAAAATTTCAGATTTTTCTGAGTTCAACTAACTGAGTTATTATAGTTTACTTTTAAAATTACGCTTTCTTATAAAATCCATATCTCCCTTTCTAGACATCGAAAAATTCCCATCTTTGGACAGGGCTTAGTTAACTTGATATAGTATTATACCACAAAAGGCCCGAATTTTTAGAGTATAAAACTATCCGAAACAGCCTTCACCAAAAATGACCCAAAAACTCATTTGATTTTTCCAGATTTTTGTTGGCAAGGAGTGTTTTACGAAAAATGACACTACGGTTGATTCGTTTAACATTTTTGAGTTCTACCACTTGGGTTCATTAGATAACTCATGTATATAACTCACCTCTTTGACGGATCCCAAAAATAAGTTATAGCTTTCAAATGGTAAGGCTTCAAAGTGGACTAAAAATTAGGATTTTTGAGTGTAAAAACTATTTTGGTTCTTCTTCTTTGTTTAAGCTCATCAACTCTAAAAATGGCAAGATATAAGCATAAAACATCATATATCATGTAAATATACCCTTATATGGTTTAAGATCTTAAGCTTAACATTTGATCTAAAACAACCATAATAAAATAAATTACACTAGCTAAGGTTTTGAGTTTAGAAGATTTTTATACCTTTAGAATACTTCCTCTTGATTTCTCTTTCCTTTCTTCTCTCACTCTCTTCTCCCATGGCAACACTCTCTCTCTTCTTTATCTTCTATTCTCGGGGGGAATAAGAGAATGATCTCTCTTTTCTTTCTCTTTCTTTCTTTCTTTTTCTTTTGTTAAGTTAGTATAAAAAATTAAGACCAAGGGCAAAATAGTCTTTAACCATCACTAGGAAAGGGTAAAATGGTCTTTAAGTCATCTCAAGAAAGTTTTCTGGAAATTTCCTCACAGGACATATTAGTCATAATCAATTTACTTTAAGAACAAAATTGTCATTTTGCTACAATTAGGAAATTTCCTAGAAATTTCCTTCAGGATGCCATGGTCATTAATAAATTTCTCTTGGGCAAAATTGTCATTTTCCTATTACTAGAAAACTTCCTAGCAATTTCCTTCTTAGGACATAAAAGTCATTAATAATCTTCTGTTAGGGCAAAATAGTCATTTCCAAAATATCCACCAGGTGACATCATCATGATGACATCATCTTTTTTTTCTTTAATGCTGATGTCATGCTTATATCATGCTTGCATCATCTGTGTTTCTTTAAGGATGATGTCACGTTTGCATCATCTCTTCTCTGATTGGTTAATTTAAGTTCACATGGATTGGAGGGTATTTTGGTCATTTTCCAGATAATTTTAAAGGTAATTTGGTTATTTCACCTCCAAAAGGGTATTCTAATAATTTTCACATAATTTTAAGGGTAGTTCAGTTATTTTCTATGTTTTCTTTAAAATTTAACCATTAGGGTTTTATAAATAATATTAGGGTTTGCTAATCACCATTAAGGTTTACAAATTAGGGTTTAGGATTTTCGAATAAGAAATTAGAGTTTTCTAACTGTAGATTAGGGTTTCTACTATTAGGGTTTACTAAGGTTATACCTTATCTGATCAATACTTAACATTACTCGCATAAATCACATAATATGAAATACCCTTAAAATAATAACTGGATTAATAATCAAAACCCTATTTAAATTAATGTTTTGAACATCTATTCACTATTACCTCTTTTATTTCTCGTAGTCAACGTAAAATAAATAATTTGGCTAGTCTGTTGAATTCATATCACGTATACTCAAAATAATTATAACCACAATAATGATAATAACAAATAAATAAAAAAATTATTTGTAAAATATTTAATCATGTAAAATTCCTGGTCCTTACAGTTGCCGTTAAGCATAAGTTCTAAATAACTGAGTAGCGAAGCAAGCTTTCTTTCTAGATCGTAGAGTTTGGCTTTGAGTGTTCTTGAGCTTTGTGCATTCTTTCTTGTTTAGTCTAAAATCTTCAATTTGTTTTTCTTATGTAGGAGCTTTTGAAATTTTCCAGTTGAAAGGCTTCCGTTTGAGCATTTAATGTTCCAGATGTTCTAAGCACTTGATGTTGACTTTTTGGGTATATGGTGCACTGCTGTCTGACTCGCCTGACACTGCAGACTGCTTTCTCACCTAATACCTGAAAAGGTGCTTTCAGCAGACAGAAGGTAGTCACCTTATCTTTTTCCACACGTTCCTTCGATTCAAACTAAGGATAAGTGTTAGAGCATTGGGATTTCTGAAATGTCAACGTTCATATGCCATTCTTCATTTGTTAGACATCCACTTTCATCAGATAGGAGAATCTTGATACTTCTGATGCTAACTGAAGAAGCACCACGATCGTTGTCTTCATACCACGATCGTTGTGTGTTGGTGTGCTTACAAGCGATTCAGTCTTGATCATAGAGCACTCTACGATTCTGCTTAAGCTCTGACTCACTACGATCTTTGCTTGTGACAAATTGCAGAATCCACGTTTTCGAGAGAAGACTGCGATTCTTGACTTGGCTCGGCAAGCGCTCGACAGACTGTCCTCAACGATTCTAAAGTTGCTTCCTCGACAGACTACGATTCTGAGAGAGTCTTCCTCGATACTCCACGATTCTACCTTGGTTTCTGTAAACCCTTAGCTGGCTCGACAGACTACGAATTTGTTTGGCCTAACTATTATATTTCAAGAGATCAATCTAACAAGCTTGATCTTTCTTCTATACATTCATTTACAAAATGATAAACGTTTAGCTCAGATCAACTTAACAACTTTAATCTTCAATCTATGTCCTTGTACATAAGTTCTAATAAGGACTTTACAACTTGAATAATACATGCATATTTATTTACTTGTAACATCAAATTTGAATATGTAATTCCCAACACTATGTCTTATATTTAATTGGGACATTGTATGGTGAAAGGAATGAATTGTACGATAACTATTTACTCACTGGTTCTTTTATGATTAATGTTGAAATCTATATTATTTGAAAAGTCGTTGATCGCTAAAGGGGCTTACCCTTATTATAGAATAAATGTTATTTATTTAAATGAATTATTAGTTTAATTTATTTATTTAAATAAGATTAGAATTGTTCTAATTGATTTATTCTCAACCGGTTTAATATGGAGAACCTAAAGGGTCACACCATAAAAGGAAGAATATTTATTAAAGAAGCACTTGGCATAATTGTAATAACAAGTTAAGTATGTTTAATTTAATCTATGGTGATAGAATAAATTAAATAGCTTAATATTTATTATTTAATATTTTGAAAGTATTAAATATAAATTAATAAGAGGAGTCGTACTATTATTACTATTATTATTATTTAATTTCTAAAGGAGTTTGGGAATTAATTAATAAGATACTCTCTCTCCCATTTATTCCTAATAAGATTAGGAGGCTAATTAATTAAAAGAGTTTAATTATTCCTAATAGGATTGAGAAACCTAATTAATTAAAAAGTTTAATTAATTAATATGAAACCCAATTCCTAAAAGGTTTAGGAGGGTTGCCTACATCTATAAATAAGAAAGTCTTATTATGGAACAAGATTTTTCAATAGTTGGGAGAGTATACACATTCTATAGAGATAGAATTAGGGTTTAGCCAAACACCCACCTTTTTGAATATCTCTTCTTCCTTGGTGGATCACCTCTAGAAGCCAAACGCTTGGGTGGTTAACGTTGATCAAATGAAGGAATCAATCCCGGAGAACTCAAGGAGATCACGAAGGATTTGGAGTTGAACTCGTACCCGTGGAAGCTTAGTTCTACAAGGGTATGATTCTATAATTTCTTCTCTTTCGTATAATTAATAATTGTGCATAAAGGATGATCCGGGTATAAGGTTTGTAAAATTTTAAAATCCTATTTTTGCCACGCTTCCGCTACTTTGATTGTTACAAACCTAACAGTGGCAGCCAAACCTTTATGCGAGTTATTAATTGTTTTGATTTGATATATATACTGATATGTATTTTGAACAATTTAATTGGGCATAATAGTTAGATAGGAATCATGTTTTTGAAGAAAAACTGCACAATTTGTGAACCAGAAAAATTAATTCCGCCCAGCGACGTTGCAGCGCCTGTTCCAGGCTTTACTGCCGCGCTGCAGCGCCTGCTCCGTGTCCCTGGTGTTGATGTGGCGCTGCAGCGCCTGAAGCCAGTACTTCAGTAGCGCCGCAGCGCCAGCCAACTGTCTCTGTTTTTTGGTAACGTGGCGCCGCAGCGCATGATGTAACAAACGAGATTTTTATATTTTATTTTTAAATATTTATTGAATTAAATATATATTTTAGTTGATTTATTTATTGAGTTAAATAAGTAATTGATGTGATTGTGGTGGAGTAATTTAATTAAGTGTATATTAATTAAATTGATGTTTAAAGTTTTAATTTAATTGAGATAATTAAATTAGATGAATTATTATATGGTAATTTGGTAGTAATGATTTAATGAATAATTATAGTGATGTCTAATTTAATTTAATAATTAAATTAGAGATTTACTAATTTGTTATATGAAATTATAATTAATAAATAAATTTTAATTGCGTAGCAATTTGATTTATGTGGCAATTTGATTTAATAAAATGATGTTAAATTTAATTTAATTAAATTGGAATATTAGAATTTAATTGAATAAAGTGTGACATTTGAACTATGTTGCAAAATAGTTATTAAAATAAATTAAAAGGATTTTAATTTAATTTTAGCAAACAAGCCTTAAGGTTTTTCAAATTCTATTTTAATTCAGTTTTACTAAACAAAACATAGTGACTTTTGATTTTCAAAAAATAGTAACTGACATGTGTTTAATAAGAAATAATATACTTGTCAGTTTTTATTTGTGTTATATATATGGCTGTTATATTTTATATCACGTAAGTTAAAAGTCGAGAAAGAAAAGAGAAGGCTAGAGAGAAAAGAGAGAAAAGAAAGAAAAGAAGGAAGAAAAAGTGCTCTGTGAAAATAAGAATCTGTCATCATCTTCTTTTAAAGCTAATCAAAGGTAATAATCTAACTCTAGAATTACTAATTATTGTTCTTCATTGTTATTCATGAAAAAGTTTATGTTTACTTCTCTATGTTTGAGTTTTCATAATAATTTGTGAGAATATGATTTGTATATGTTAAAATTGTATGTATAAACTGTTATATATGATTTGTATGAGTATTTAAGTTGTTTAATTCATGTAAATATGATGAATATGAATAAATATGATGAATATGAAGAAATCATGTTCATAGCAATTTACAGTAAAGTATTTTGAAAAATGACTTCTTTGATATTAAAATTGATGTCTAATTCATGCTATTTTATGTAAATTGATTATAGATTGTGATAATATGTTATGAAACGAAAACAACATGATTTAAATGAAGTGATTTGGTTTAAAAACAAAGTTAAAGTGTTTATTTTTGTCAAGAACACTTAACAATGGAGTTTTCTTCAAAAACATTGAATTAAAAGGTTTTTAATTGATTGTTGTGTTGTTTATATGTGTAAAATCATGTTAGAACCATTAGTTTATGTTTCTGTTAAGTTTTGTATTAATTATGTGAGTTGAAATTTTAGTTTGAGCATAGTTAATAAGCCAAATTGGTTTTTTCTGTGATTTTCGCGAGGCTGTCTACGTCCCACTGTGTTGTGGCATCACAGTGCCTGTTCTGTGAGTAAATAGAGCGCTGCAGCGCCACAACAGCATCTGGTGACGTGTGACGGCGCTGCAGTGCCAGTTATATGGGTTAACTGCAGCGCTGTAGGGCCGAGACCGGTCTGCAGAGCCCTGATAATGTGGCACGGCGCCGTAGCGCCGACTGCAGTTCATTATGTGGCGCTGCAGCGCCACTTATGCAGTTTAGCCAGAGACTTTTATTTAAATGTACAATTCTTTGAGAATGTTAATACTGATGATTATAAAAGCATGATAATGAAATTTTATATTGATTGGACAATATGTAATCATATTTTATTATGAGATTTATGATTTTAAATTATAACTTGGTTAATTATTAATAAGTACGGTTTGATCATGTTATGAACTAACTAATGATTAAACCTAATGACTAAGAGTTGTGAGTTAACTTAGATTGGTTAACTAATGATGTGACTTAGCTATATGGTAACTAATTTATGTTACTATTGTTAATAATGTGTACGTAGGATAATTTTGGAACGAGTTATTATTTGCTAGCTTACGCACGAGGCAAGTTTCCTAATCCTTACTTTTTAATTGAGCAAGTTGTTCTTTCCTTTCTTATTTATATTATGCAAGTTCTTTAAATTCCCTATTAGTCAAGTATCTTATTTAATTTCCTTATTGAAAATAATGTAACCTTGATTTAATTGTTCAAGCAAGGTTTTATTGTATTTTTCAGATGCTTTAAGTTTACTTCTAAAGCATGACTATTAAGTATGATGTCTATTGTTGTGACTCATAATTATTCCATAACTCTTTTGTTATCGAACTCTTAAGTTATTGTAAGTTTGATTCAATTACTCCTTAGTTGATGATAGTTGAACTCTAAATTACTCATTGAGCTAATCCAAACCAAACTTTCTTTGGTGCGGACTCGTTAATTAAAGCTGAGATGAACAACCCTATTAATAGGGGATTACTATGTGAAAGCGTTAAGATGTTTGTGCACAATACATGGTATGAAGGGCTAATCCCCCTAAGTACGAGTTAGAAATATTTATAATCTGGGACATAGTTCAAGGTCTTGTGACCCTTAGATGAATTCTAAATTTTGTATTCAATTCTTGATTATCGATGATAGAAAATGCTATTCAATTCAATTGCACTTATTCAATGACATGTCATCATTATTGATTGTTATTTTAAGTGAGCTTTTGTTTGCTCACTCTTGCAAATATAACCATTGCAGCCAAAGTTGAGAAGGTTGACGAACCATCAACCAGTAAGGGCAAAGGCAAGATGAACAAGTAGTGAAGACTTGTTCAAAGTTATTATGTGGTTTTGCAGTAAGACTTAATTTGTTATATGATGTTTTATTTCCACACTTTATGATGATTGTTTAAGGTTAGAAGCCTGGGAACGTTTTATGACTATGTAATCCTTTTATAAGGAAGATTTTGATTAAAGGTTGTAATTTATTTTGCATTCCTTTATTTATGGAAAGTTAGTTATGTTTTATTTAGATAGTGAACACCAAATCTTGTGGAAATGAAGTACCTAGATTTGGGGGTGTCACAAGTTGGTATCAGAGCCTTAGGTTAAGAGCCTTAGGTAATAAACCTTAGGTGGGGAAACCTTAGGTAGTAGCCTTATAGGATAATGAAAAGATAGTGATGATAGTTAAGATAATAAACTACCTTATGTGCTATGTGATTATGTTTATGTACTCGAGAGTATCGATCGAACGGTATCACGTAATAATTAAACCTTAAAATTTTATTGTCAAGATGACGATTGTTGGAGATTCCAGTCAGGCTAGGGAGGAGTTACCTCAGATGCCTAGGGATGAGGATCCCCGAGACATCCATACTGTCTGGGAGCAGTTGGTTCAGAGAGAGCCATCTCCACTGATCACAGTAGTAGGTCAGGAGCATGAGCCAATCTTTGACCGAGATGATGATAATGAGTCAAAGGAAGAGGAGGATCCAGAGGAGTTTCCACCTAACTCTATCAGCGCTGTAATGTATGAGGAGGTTTATGTCCGCAACATTGAGCTGCAGGGTAGAGTCGGGGAGCTAGAGGAGCTGGTGGATGTGCGTCAGACCACCATACAATAGAAGGATGAGATGATTCAAGATCTGGATGAGCGTCTTGGAAACATGGAATGGGATCTATTTCACGTGAAGATTGAGAGGAATAATGCACTGGCTGAGCTAGAAAAGCTAAAGAGCGACATGAAAAGGAGTCAGCGAAGCATGCCAGAGCGGAGGATGCTTTCTTGAAGGCTTCTCAACATGCAGATCATGCTGAAGACGAGGTTCAAGCGAAGAAGGCCAAGATGAAGGAGACAAACTATGCTTTTCATTCGGCTATAGATAAGGCCCGTAATCGAGTCTTTTATTACCCAGCTCAGTTCAAGGATTTACCGTGGTATATGGTGGATCGTAGAACAGTGTTTCGGGTAATGGAAGAGGAACATAGAGATGTTGTGCGACGTCTTAACATGCCTAGATAGTAGAATAATAAACTATATGGTTATTTATGTATTAAATAAATGAAAGTCCCAGAATTTGTGAAAATAATGGGATACGATGATGATGTAATCTTGCAACTTATTTCAGTTAAGGAAAGATGATGTAAATAGCAGAGATGCTATCTATTCTATGTTTTAAAAAATATGAATGAATAAAATATCAAAGTTTATTGAAGTGATATGTGGTTAAGTTTGAATTTATTTTAAATGTTTAAGTTGAACTTAAATATTTAAGAGATGAGTAGGGATCTAATAAGCGTATGTCTTAACAGAAAGATGCCTCCTAAAAGAAGACTAGTACGTCACCAACAACAAGAGGGTTCTACGAACAATAACAACGATAAGGCGAATGCCAATCCAGTTCAGCAACTGGTGAATTTACTAATAGGAGATCTTGCGAATCAGCCGCAAGCTCAAGCTGCAACGTTTGAGGAATTCAAAGCGGTAGGACTGCCAGAATTCAAAAGATTCGTGAATCCGGTTGAGGCCCAAATGTGGGTGATGGAGATGGAAAATGTCTTCGATGTGACCAGAATCAATGAGGACTAGAAGACGGCTTTTGCTACGTTTATGCTGAAGTCAGAAGCTAGCTATTGGTGGCAAGCAAACAAGGCTCAAGGAGGAGAAGGCATTATAGCATAGGACAGATTCAAAGAGATGTTTTTCGAGATGTACTTTCCAGTAAGCTTGTAGAACCAGATGGAGGTTTAGTTTTTGGACCTGAAGTAGGGACCGATGTCTGTGCTAGAGTACGCCGCAAAATTCAATGAGTTGGCAAGGTTTGTGACGTACCAGGTCAGCACGGATAAGAGGAAGGCAAGAAGGCTTGAGCAGGGATTGAAGCCCTGGTTGTACTGCAAAGTCTCCATGTTCCAGCTGAACACATTTGCTGCAGTGTTGGAAAAGACGATCATCACGGAAGGTGGAAGCAATGCCTTGACTAAGTACAACCAAGATCAGAAGAAGAAGAAGAATGAGATTGAGAATAAAGTTGGTGCTAGTGGTGCCAACAACCAGAAGAGGAAGTGGAACGACAATATTTCTGCTGGAAGTTAACAGGGAAGTCAGCAGAAGAGAAGTTTTGAAGCTTGTGCTACATGTGGGAAGAATCACACTGAAATGTGCTTGAGAGGAAGGCGGGTATGTTTCAACTATGGTCAGGAAGGCCAAATTGCGCCGAATTATCCTGACTCGAAGAAGGGAGCTTGCTTTACATGTGGATCGAAGGATCACATGGCTCGTGATTGGCCGAAGAAGCCAACTGGAGGGTCGAGTGGGGGAAGAGGAACCAACAGCGGCAACACTTTGACTATCACTGGACCACAGCATATGAGTTGACCCACCGCCAGAACATTTAACATAATCGTGCAGGATGCTGTGCAGTCAAAGGATATAGTGTCAGGTATCATTCCGGTCAATAGTATTAATGCTTATATATTATTTGATTCAGGTGCTACTTATTCATTTATATCCGATTACTTTGCTAAGAATTTAGACTTTCCTATGGAGGAAATAATTTACCCTTTGAACATAGAGATTGAGAATAAGGAGGTTATTCATGTTAGGTTTGAACACAAGGACTGAAGGTTGAACATTAAGGGTCATGAGTTGATGGTAGATTTAATTCCTATAAAACTTGGGGAATTCGATGTTATACTAGGAATGGATTGGTTGTTCAACCATGGGATGATAATTGATTGCCAGAAGAAATCTGTAAACCTTACGACTCCGTCGAAGGTAGTGTTTTATGGCAGCAAGTCGCCTAGACAAGCGAGTTATCTGACAATTATGAAAGACAAGAAGTTATTGAAACAAGTTTGTGTAGGGTACTTAGCCTACATAATGGATACTCGTAAGGAGAGTCCAAAGTTGGAAGAGATATCATTTGTTAAGGAGTTTGTGGATGTGTTTCTGAGCGATTTTCAAGGACTTCCGTCGGATAGAGAGATAGAGTTCGTGATTGACTTAGCGCCAGGGCCTGCTCCGATATCGAAAGCCCCGTACAGAATTGCTTCGGTAGAGATAAAGGAATTGATGGTTCAACTGCAGGAATTGTTGGACAAGAAGTACATTCAGCCGAACGTATCACCGTGGGGAGCGCTGATATTATTCGTGAAGAAGAATGATGAATCAATGCGACTTTGTATTGATTATAGGGAGTTGAACAAAGTCACAATTAAGAATAAATATCCTTTGCCAAGGATCAATGATTTGTTCGATCAGCTGAAGGGAGCAAGGTACTTCTCGAAAAAAGATTTGAGAAGCGGATATCATCAGTTGAAGATAAGAAGAGAGGATGTACCGAAGACAATATTTAGAACTTGGTATGGGCATTACGAGTTCTTGGTGATGTCATTTGGTCTAACGAATGCACCTGCGGCATTTATGGACCTAATGAATAGGGTGTTTAAGCTGTTTCTAGACAAGTTCGTAGTGGTGTTCATTGATGACATTTTGGTCTATTCCAAAACTAAGGAGGAACACACTGACCATTTAAGACTGACGTTGGAATCGCTAAGACGGGAGAAGTTATATGAGAAATTCTTGAAATGCGAATTCTGGTTAGAGCGTGTGCAATTTCTTGGCCACGTGATTGACAAAGATGAGATTTTGGTAGATCCGTCGAAGGTTGAAGCTGTGATAAATTGGGATCAGCCGAAGACACCATCAAAAGTTAGGAGTTTCTTGGGTTTAGAGGGATACTACAGGCGATTTATTCAAGATTTTTCCAAAATCGCAACTCCGTCGACGATTTGACTAGGAAAACGGTGAAGTTCGTTTGGACCAAAAAGTGTGAGGAAAGTTTTCAGGAATTGAAAAAGAGGTTGAGTACTGCTCCTGTGTTGTCATTGCCTGATAGTACAAGAAATTTCGTGGTATACAGTGATGCGTCACATAAAGGACTAGGTTGTATGTTGATGCAAAATGGCAAAGTCATTACTTATGCATCACGTCAGCTAAAGGACTATGAGAAATGGTATCCGACCCATGATTTGGAATTGGCAGCGGTAGTGTTTGCTCTGAAGATATGGAGACACTACCTATATGGAGAGAAGTGTGAGATATATACAGACCATAAGAGTTTGAAGTATATTTTTACACAAAAGTATTTGAATATGGGCCAAAGAAGATGGTTGGAGCTTATCAAGGATTACGTTTGCTAGATTATATACCATCGGGGAAAGGCGAATGTCGTTGCCGATGCCTTAAGCAGAAAGGGTCGGGAGAAGTTAATGTTGTTAACTGCTCAGGAGCAGTTGGTGGATGAGATGGCTAAGTTGGAGTTGGAAGTTAAGTATCCGAAAGAATCGGATGAAAAACTGTTTCAAGTAAGTACTGGTCCAACTTTGGTGGATAAGGTGAGAGAAGCACAACTTCATGATGAGGAATGTGAGAAGATTAGGAAGAGAATAACCGAAGGTGAAGAGATAATTTTCAAGATTGATACTGTTGGACTGCTACGATTTAAAGGAAGAATCCGGGTACCACCAATACCAGAAGTCGGAGAAAAAATTATGAGTGAAGCTCATAGTTCGAGATATTCGATTCACCCTGGGAGTACGAAGATGTACTAGGATCTCAGACAGCATTTTTGGTGGCCGAATATGAAGAAAGACGTAGCTGAATGTGTTGTGAAATGCCTAACATGTTAGAAGGTTAAAGTAGAATATCAGAGACCAAGTGGATTATTACAACCGTTGGAGATACCAGAATGGAAGTGGGAGCATATCACGATGGATTTCGTGGTTGGTCTTCCAACGACTCAGAGAGGTTGTGATGCAGTGTGGGTTATCGTGGATCGATTGACGAAGTCAGCGCACTTCCTACCAATCAAGATTAGATTTAATTTGGACCAATTGGCAAAGCTATACGTTAAGGAATTATTTCTAGACATGGTGTTTGTGACTCCCCCAAATCCGGGTTCCAAGAACCTCGGACTTGGTACGTTTCGGTACTTCATTAACATACATATTCTATCATCTAATGCGGAATAATAAACATATATTGTTTATTTCACATAATTCTATAACATTTTCCCATGTTTATTAACCTTAACTGAATACATACCTTCAAAATTACAAAAGGTTTACATAAAATAACTAAATAGTTATTTGCATAACAATCTATTATTGTACTTTTCTCTTGTCTCTATCCTTCAAGCCTTCGCCTTAATCTAAAATTTATTATCATGATATAGCAAGGGTGAGCAACAATTTTGCCCAGCAAGTTTAAGTTCAATGAAGATATATCATGATTGAAAGAAAGAATAAGCTTTCAAGTTTTCAATAATATAATAATTGTGAAAGAGCATGAATCAACATGTCAATAATTGAATGACTGAATCAATAAGGTTTAATGTCAACAAGGTCCATGAACAATTTTTCCTGAACCTTATGGTAATGAAGGTGATCAGCCTTTCATACCTGATAAATATATGACACATGCACTAAGTGCGAATCAATAATCAGTATAGACGTGAATAATCATCAATAATCATTCATTAACATGCTTTGAAATATAACTCGAGTTTGAGTCAGGGAACTTGCCTGCATAGTCGATTACTGCTGCGCAATCTAATTTAATCTCCTTTGTAGACACTCAAGATTTTCCTTGCCCCGATACTCATCCAGTAGAAGCGTAAAACCGTTAATCAACCCAAATCCGATCCATAATATCTGTGCTCCAGTCAAATCTGATTCTCAATATCGGTAATCAAGTTCCGATAGTCAATCGAACCATCAATCAAGTTTCGACAGTCAATCGGACCATCAATCAAGTTTCGACAGTCAATTGGACCATCAATCAAGCTCCGACAGTCAATCGAACCATCAATCAAGTTTCAATAGGCAATCGGATCATCAAGCTCAAACTCGGTCTCAACCTGAGAGGTACCAATTAGCCCCGGCAGCAACCCGGGAGGTACCAATCAACCCCGGTCTCAACCCGAGAAGTGCAGGTCATCCTCGATCTCAACCCGGGACGTCAAGCTAACTTCAGACATCAGCCTGAAGCATCGTAACAACTCCATAGTAAAACCTAAAATGACCACATTAGCCTCAGAGACAACCCTAAGGTCAAAAGACTCGACTGGGATCCAAGTCTTGGAATTAGCTCCCAGAAGTCAACCAGCGACCATGCCGACACTACAGGTAGCCGCGATAGGGGTACAACGATCATTTTACCAAATTTCAACCGACTTGGTAAAACTCAAGACAAATCGATGCATCCAAAGTCAGAATGAACCCTAACGACGATCCCGAGTGGCAACAACGTAAGACAGTTCAACAGATAAACTGCGAGGAATCGAAGACCTGGTTATGAACCCGTCTTCCTGAACCCAAAACATGTTTTTTCCCTTGTCATTGCAACACTCTCGGCGAGAGCTTTCTGGAAAGGTATCGAAAGCCTCAAACGAACTCTCCGATCAAAAGTTAAAAAGTTTTCGACCGAACATCGCATTGCTCGGAGTGCACGTACTTCGAGACGACCAAGCCGGGCATGCGGGACCCACCTTGAGTGGTCGTACCACTACCTGCGACAGCCATATATAGAGGTGTGGCTCCCCCCTCTATAAATAGAGGGGCAGCCCCCTCTCATTTGGATAAGCAAGAAGCGCAGCGAAGCCCTGCCCGACTAATTTTTCAACTTTTACACCTCTTCTAAACCCAAATATTTTCATTCCAACAAATAGATATACCTATATACTACCACATATCAAAAAATCACAGGTAGATTTGGACATTTAAGGACTATAATTCGGCAAAAAGCCCGTAGTGCAGCCCATTGTAAGTATTTTTACGATCAGCAAGTCAATACTACTACTTTGCACTATTTTGCACCAGCACATAAAGTTTTATCTTCTAAATATGCCCGAAACTTAGTGCCATGGCCGTTTTCATCTAAAATTGATATATTTTTGTACATAAACTCCGTTTTCAACATTTTTACAACTCGGATTGACGATCCGTCAGCTCCATTAGCTTCAATGCACTAGCACACACCGTTTTAGCAACTTCGTCGGACTGGGTTGTCTTCCTAGTCTGGGTTTGGCCTTTTTCTGTACATATTTAACTGTTTATGTACTAACATTTCAATTCTGTCAAACCCGAATGTCAAATCCGAGGTAGTTTACCGCTTTTATATATATTTACGCATATATAAGCGACTCTCACCATAACTGGTCTTCGTACCAGTATTGGTTGACTACATTTCTGTCAATATATATATATATATATATATATATATATTAATTCAGTCCGGGCACAAGCGTGAAAACCCATTGTCCTTACTACTTTTATATATATTTATGCATATATAAGCAGCCTTCATCATCACTGGTCATCTTTCCAATCTTGATTGACTACGCTTTTGTCAATATATATATCTACATATATATTTCAATTCAAGTCCGGGCTTGAGAGTGAAAACCCATCGCCCTTTTACAGCTTTTATATATATAATTATATATATTGCTTTATTCAATTTATTCAACTGCTGCATTTAACATTCATTTGTATATGAATTTGCACTGACATATCTGCGGGTGAACTAGATTTATCCAAATCTCGCCACTTCTAGCTTTCAACGGTTCAAACAGGTCTCGATAGAACCTGGAAGCTATAATGGCTGAGATTTCTTTAAATTTAGTTATTTTTATAGTTTTAGCTTCAAAAGCAACCTCGCGTCCCTTAGATCGCTATCTAGTGGGAACGAGACGCTTTGGTCATGCGCAGCCAGGATTTACTGATGAATCTTTGGTTCTATTGCGACGTGAGGATGTATATATATCTGTTTTTGTACAAATTTGAACTTTGCAGGTTTTGGCTACTAATATTTGAGCCTAGGAATAGTGGGATTCATGATCAAACTGATCAAAATCTGATTCCCACGATGGACAAACTTCGATCTACAGATGTACCCTGCCAGTTTTTTTGTAAAATGTACATGTACAGACCATAAAATGGTTATCCGAATTTAAGGTCTTAACATAGTAAAAATATAGATTGTCGTGTCAGCGTCCCTCTGATGGTTTTCATACCCATGAGGAGACCGACACTTTATATTTCTGTGGTCGAGGATGCTTCGCAGCCCGATAAATCACCATTTTCATGCAGCCTTAAGGCTATAAAGATAAAATTGAAAGTGGCGATATGTTTCAATTCCTATGTCAGCGTAAGGGTTTGATAAAACCAGCTTTCAAAACATCACTGTCAAATCAAATTAAATGCTTTTGCAAATCAAATCAAAGACTAATTTTCAAATCAAATCAAACCCTTCGTATATAAGTTCAACGAAGCCTGTCAAAGCTTTTAATCAATCAAAATGCCTAATTTTCAAAACAGCATTCACTCACGTATTCCAATTTTAGGAGAAATATTGAAAAGATTGCGGTACCGTGTTTACACAGGAGTAGTGGGGTGCCTAACACCTTCCCCACACTTAACCAAGCCCCCGAACTCAAAACTCCGATTTCAAAGATCAAGTTTCAACAGTGTCCAGCAATTGGGCCTCTTTTCAAATCAAATTCGGTTGAGTTGGTACAACCATTTTCAAAATTACCAACTGGCGACTCTGTTTAAATCAAATCAAATCGTCGACATATACACATGTTGGCCTCTTTCCTAAAAATCCTTCACAACCTTTTTTGCAATAAATAGAATAAGGGTAGAGATAACTTAGGAAGATCGATTTGAGGAAAATCGGGTTATGAACCGACCCGCGGTATTTCTTAAATTTTCCAACGTCGACAGGTGGTGACTCTGCTAAGGATAGTAGAGGGCTTAGGCTGCTTTTAATCTTTTCAAACATTTCCCTTGCAAAACTATTGAATGCGTGAAGTCCTGAGTCTCCACAGTCAATGGATGAGTGAATGCTGCGTCTTTCATTAAATGTATAAATGCTATGCCTTTACATTGAATGAATGGGAATGAATGCTTTAGTGCTTTGCACCCATATTAGTGCTTCGCATGAACTGTCATTGCATGCATAAGCGGTAAGGCCGATGCATGTGAATGTATGTTGTTAGTCTCTCCACCTAGAGGCTAACCCGGTCGGTGATAAGTAAGGACTCTGGGGACGACTATGTCTACGGGGTTGCCTCCTGAAAATGCACCACCCAGATTCGCTCCAGTTGAATGATCGGATTAACTTCCTTTCTAGTAGATTGCGATAATCTGGGAGCCTTCATGCCAAAATAAAAGCCGCGAGAGTAACCTAGGATAGGTCAGCTTCTGATCAACCAAATTCGACGGGATGCTTCTTCATGCCTTCCTCTTTCAATTCCATGTCAAGTCTCCAATTACTGAGGAGCGCATTGTAAATGACAATAATGAAAAATTTACTTTCCTGTCAAATATCCTGTCATCCTGCCATCACAACAACTAACCTCGATTTTGCAGGATAAACTTAAAAAACACACATCATAAATGTATCCAGTCATTACCTACCACAGGGAACTGACACGTATACGTTTTGGTGTAGGTAAGGAATTGGTCCTATCACTAGATCAAAGGCCAGAAAAGCACCCAATCCATCTACGGACACGGCTTCAAGTACTCCACCAGAATCCACCCCTGTATCTAGAGAGGAATTCGAAGGATTGAAAAATCAGATAGCCTAGCTAGCTGGTTTCCTTCGAGACCAAAGCAAGGCCTTCAAAGAGAAACAATCTCAAACATATCCAGAACCAAGATCATCTGGTAGTGGTGCTGGCGGTCAAGATACAGAAAAGGCCAAAACTCAGATCCCTGGACCCCAGAACCAGGATACAATCAACAAAACTCCAGAAATCACCATTCGAAGTAAAGAACAGGAAGCTGGTGACATTCTCAAGAAAATGCAACAAATGGAAGAAACCCTCCGGTCCATCAAAGGAATTGGGGATTTGGCAGTGTCAACTACTCAGATCTACGCATATTTCCCGAGGCTCGGTATCCCGAAAAATTTTAAGTCCCTGATTTCGAGAAATATGACAGATTAGGGGATCCTTATACACACCTGAAAGTTTTCATTAGAGAACTCGGATCCTATATTGACGACGAGAAACTTAGAATGCAGCTATTTTAGAAGAATTTAACTGGAGAAGCCAGAGCATGGTATGCCCGTCTGGATAACTCCAAAATCCACAGTTGGGAAGAATTGGCCCATGCCTTCCTCAGCCAGTATAGTTTCCAATCTCAGCTAGCTCCAGATCGGTATCAAATTACCAAAATCAAGAAGAATAACACCGAATCATTCAGAGAATATGCCCAACGATGGAGACGGGTCGCAGCATAAGTCACCCCAGTTATGACTGAATCTGAAACAGTCATGACTTTCATCAATATTCAAGAAGCTCCTTATTATGAAAGGGTCCTAGCAGGCATAGGAAAACCTTTCTCTGAAATGATCAAACATGGCGAAATGGCCGAAATGGGACTCATGTCCGGGAAAATAAAAGACCTAACAGCACTTGAAGCTGTTGCTGAGCATATCCAATCCAAAAATTACTGGAGTAATCCCCGGAAGGTCCACAAAAAGAAAGATGAAGAAGTTTTCTTAGTGTTACAAGGACAAAATTCAAGCAGTAATTCAAACAATACACCCATTCAAAGGAGGAACTATACCCTTTTCCAAGATGCAACACAGCCTTCAAATCCTTCATTCCAGAAAAATATGGAGGTCAGGCGTAGAAGGACTTTCACCCCACTAGGGGATTCACTCGAGAACGTCTTCAAACTTCTGACAGCTCAAAAGAACATTGGCCAACTCCTTCCGCCAACTAACACTAATTCAAGGAACTTCGACCCTAGCAAAAAGTGTTCTTATCATTCCGGATCACCGGGCCATGACACCCAAGATTGTTGGTCCCTCAAGCACAAAATCCAAGATTTAATTGATAATGGAGAAATTGTGGTCACAAAGCCCGATCAACCACATGTCCAAGATAACCCTCTCCCGCAGCACAAGGAGGAGAGTGTCAACATGATCAATACTTCAAGTGGAGAAGGATCCAAATACCTCCGCTATGTTGAAAAATCAACTCAATCCAACAACATCAGCCCAATGAGTTGGGAAGCTTTTGAAAAATAATTCCTGATAGAGCAAGAAATAAAGGCTATCAAGGAAAAAATCGAGCTGTTGGCTGAACTGGTCATCTACCAACATCAACTCACCAGAAAGATGTTGAAGCAAGTCCATCAATCTATTGGCAGTCGCTCTCCTCCAGCGGAAGTCAATTCTAATCAAGATCATAGCCGGACTTGTGAGCTTACACCCTGGACTGACATGGGGATCGAAGAAGCAAGTGTCCAAACAGGTAGGAAGTTCCTATTTCAAAGGAATTTCACCAATTTGAACCAGTCAATGGAAGAAATCCTGCAAATGATGATCAACGAGGGAATGGTTGAAAACTTGCTACCTCCGCTAAACCCTCAATCCAGAAAATTCAAACCTGACCAAATATGTCAGTACCATTCCAACTCTCCCGGCCATGATACATAAGAATGCTGGGCACTTCGTAACCGAATTCAAGACCTGATTGAGAAAGGTGACCTAATCAGAGGAGATCAAATCCACGACATGACAGATAAAGATAGCCTCTGGATCCCCGATGCATAGTATCAGGATACAGTGGCTGTCATATCTTGCGATAAAGAATCAATCATCACACCCCTGGTACTGACAGGTAAAGGGGTCCAAGACAAACAAAATCCTGTGAAGGTGGATGCACATCAGCCTCTAATTTTTCCCTTCAGGCCTTAGTATCCAATCCTCAGTCTGAAGAAGGTCCCATGGAACTACGGGGACATTGAAAGCACTACTTCAAACAACATTTCCATTCTGTCAAAGGATAATCCATTGTACCTGCCTCAGTGGGTGATTAAACCAGTTACCAAAGCAAAAGAAAGGGTGGCTGAAGAAAAGATAAAAGAGTTCCTCAAAAAGATGGGGCACAATGAAATCAAGATAGTGCAAAGCTTGAAAGACGCACCCAAGCAAATATTTATCCTGGACTTGGTCCTATCATCAGAGGATCACTGCAACATCTTAGTGAAGGTACTAGAAGAAGCCCATCTGCCACACACGGTAGACACAGAGAAATTCTGTCACATGATAGAACATATTTTCAACAACAATGTGATTTCCTTCACAGACGATGATATCCCGGGTGAGGGAAGGGGCCACCACAAGTCCCTGAATATAGCCGTTATGTCCTCCGGATACGTGATCGGAGGAGTGCTTATTGATGGAGGATCTTCCCTCAACATTTGTCCATACGACAATTTTGAAAGGATGAAGATCAATCCAAACCGGATCAAAGCCAGTAACATGGTTATCCGGGCTTTCGATGGATCTCGCCGCTAGACTTTGCGGGAAATCGAGCTTCCTCTAGAAATTGGTCCACACACCTTCTACGTATTTTTCCAGGTGCTGAACATAGCCACCGGATACAACTTATTGTTGGGCAGGCCATGGATCCATATGGCTGGGGTTGTTCCATCCACCCTCCATTAGCAACTCAAGTACATTATCAACGGCAGCCTCATCACAGTGAATGTTGAACCGAAATACCCTACCTACATACATGGGGACATGCCAGTGATTAGCCTGGACGCCGGGGTTGAGCCTGTAAGTTTTTAAGCTCTCGAGGTGAGTGATATTCAATATCTACCGATTGGGACACCAGCCCTAAAGCCTAAAATTTCCACTGAAGTAATGACAGTGGGCCAAGAAATGGTAGCTGTGGGTTTCCAGCCTGGAGAAGGGTTAGGAAAAAATAAGCATGTCATTAAGATGCCAATCCAAATCCCAAGTCAGATGGGAAGAGCAGGATTGGGATTTTTATCCTGGTCAAACCACTGGAATCCGTACAAATATCCTAAGGCTCAAGCGTCCACGATTCTGCTCCCAAACCTCACAAATGGCGGATGGGTGAAACCTACGTGGAAGATCCCAATGGGGGCATCAGCCATGCTATTTCCTTCAATCATACCTGTCCATGAAAGGAAAGCCCTCAAGCCTGAGGCAGATAGCGAAAAGGGAAAAGGAAAGATCCTGTACGAAGGACGAGACCCATTTGCTAATATGAAGGTTATTATCAACTATGAAGGGATGAATAATGAAATCCCAGATAGTGACAACGAAGATCGTGCTCACTTTCCTCGCAGCAAACAGAGGAACAATCCCTAGAAAAGCCTCGGCTATATCCTAAAGGATGTCTCAGTTGTCATTCAAGACGAGACAGACGAGCACACCACTTCCAGCATCCTCCTTATCCATGAGGATCTAACCCTGAATAATTGGAGCAGTGTCCCTTGCCTCAATCGAAAAGGGTAAAGGGGCAGACAGTCAATCTGCCCTTATTTATGCTTTCATTTACTACTTACTTTTTATTGCACAGCTGGAGTAGTCACTTTTGTCATGCTTTACAAATGTTATGTGTATTTAAGCAGTTGTGTCTATTAATGAAAGCATATTTGTTTTCAGGACCCAAGCATTGGATGTGTGTGTCTCTGCTGATGAGATGCCAACCTGTCAACATAACTCCAACTATGATGCAATATTGAGCTTTGACTTAACGGATCTTGATCAAGAGGAGGAAGATGACTATGAGGTGCCAGAGGAGATCAAGGAATATGTCGAAGATAAACCCAAACTAAACCTTGACCAAACCTCCACCATTAACATAGGAACCTCCAAAACCATCAAAGAAATCTAAATAGGTTTAGACCTCACATCGGATCAAAAAGCCGACTTGATCGCGCTCCTGACACAGTACTAGGATGTATTTGCATGGTCGCATGAAGACATGATCGGTCTATCCATAGACATTGTCATCCATCGAATGCCCATTAAAGAAAGGTTCAAACCAGTCAAACAAAAGCTCAGACGATTGAAACCTGAATGGAGTCTCAAAGTCAAAGAAGAAATCGTTAAACAATTCAAAGCCGGGATCATCATGGTATCAACATATCCCGAATGGCTATCAAATATAGTTCCCGTACCTAAACCCAGAGGGAAGGTAAGAGTCTACGTGGATTACCGGGATCTAAACAAAGCCTGCCTCAAGGATAATTTCCCGGTACCTTTTATCCACATCCTAATTGACAATACTGCGCAGTACGACATGTATTCCTTCGTAGACTGCTTTGCTGGTTACCATCAAATCATGGTTGCTAAAGAAGACAGGGAGAAAATAGCTTTTATCATGCCCTGGGGAACTTTTTGCTACCGATGACTATCCTTCGGCCTCATCAATGCCGGAGCAACGTATCAGCGAGCCATGATGGCCCTCTTTCATGATATGATGCACAAAGAAATAGAAGTCTATGTTGACGACATCATCATCAAGTCCCTGAGGGAGGATGATCACATAGACCATCTCAGGAAGCTGTTCAACAGGTTACGCAAGTACAACCTCAAGCTAAATCCCGCCAAATACGCTTTTGTCGTCAAGGCAGGCAAACTGCTAGGATTCCTGGTGAGCAATCGGGGCATTGAGTTAGACCCTGCTAAGATCAAAGCCATTTTTAAAATGCCCGTGCCTCGTACAGTGAAAGAGATACGACGATTCCTAGGAAGGATCAACTTTATAAGTCGATTCATTTCCCATCTCACAGCAACCTGTGAGCCCATCTTCAAGCTGTTAAGGAAGAATTCCTCCATCAAATGGAATGAGGATTGTCAACAAGCCTTCCTTGCCATCAAAAAGTAGCTTGTCGAAGCACCTGTTTTGGTACCTCCAAGGGATGGAGTCCCCTTATTCATGTACCTGTCCATCAATGACAATGCCATGGGCTGTATGCTAGGACAGAAGGACAATAGTAGCAAAGAAAGAGCTATCTACTACATTAACAAAAGATTCAGCAGTAGGGAACAGAAGTATACCCTGATCGAGAAGATATACTATGCATTAGCATGGGCCGCCATGAAGTTGCAGCTCTACTTGCATGGGCACACGACGTATCTCATATCCCGCATGGATCCACTAAAATACGTCTTCAACAAACCAATGTTAATTGCCGACTGTCCAAATGGCAGTTGATTCTATAGCAGTTTGATATTGTCTACGTGACTCAGAAGTCTATCAAAGGCCAAAGCATTGCAGATCAATTAACAGAAGCACCTTCAGAAGGGTTCGAGCCCCTGGAGACATATTTCCCAGATGATGGGATTATGATAATTCAACAACTCCAATCAGAGAATACAGTCCAACCATGGAAAATATATTTCGACGGAGCGGTAAACATGGAAGGTTCCGGAGCTGGGGCGGTCCTTATCTCTGGTACAGGTGATTAATATCCTGTGGCTACCAAACTTCAATTTGGCAACACCAACAACACGGCCGAGTACGAAGGCTGTATACTGAGGTTGAAACTAGCCCAATCCATGGGTATCAAATACTTATTGGTCTTTGGAGATTCCGAGTTGGTCATCAGACAAACTACCAGTAAGTATCTCATAAAAGAACTCCATCTGCTGCCATATAATAGGCAGGTCCTTAAAATGTCCCAGGAATTTGCAGCAATAACCTTCATCCACATTCCTCGGGGTCAAAATAACTTTGCCGATGCACTGGCAACGTTAGCTTTATTAATCCACATATCCAACAGGAGCGGGTTTCCTAACATCCAATTCACAAATCAAAAAGCCCCAACATACGGGAATTACATTGGAGAAGTATCAGACGAAATACCTCATGTCAAGCAACCTTGGTTTCAAGATATCAAGGAATATCTCCGTGATGGATCTACACCCGCTGGTGCAAGACAATCAGAGCAGAAACGGATTCTCAGAATGGCCATGAAGTTCTATCTGAGCGGAGATGCACTTTACAAAAGGGATGCTAGAATAGGCCTGTTAAGATGCCTCGACAAGGAGCAAGCCCAAAGACTAATGGATGAAATCTATGGAGGAGTCTGTGGTCCACACATGAGCGGCCATCTGCTGGCTAAGAAGATAATCAGAACAGGACATTACTGGATCTCGCTCAAAGTTGATTGTGATGATCACGTCAAGAGATGCTTTTAATGCCAAACACATGGAAATGCCATCCACGCTCCTCCCAGTGAGCTGCATAACATGAGTGCACCATGGCCTTTTTCTATATGAGGAATGGACGTATAGGTCCAGTTGAACCCAAAGCCAGCAACGGTCATCGGTTCATCTTCACTATGATCGACTACTTCACCAAATGGGTTGAAGTAGCCTCTTTTCCTAAAGTCACAAAAGAGGTCATCATCAGTTTCATCAGAAACAATGTCGTTTGTCGATATGGACAACCGGAGCTGATCGTATCAGACAACGCCAAAAATCTGAACAATCAAATGATGGTAAAACTGTGCTGCAAGTCCCACATCAAACATCTTAACTCCGTCATCTATCGGCCCAAGATGAACGGTGCTGTCGAAGCGGTCAACAAGATCATGCATAAAATGTCCGCCAATCATAAAGACCGGCCTGACCTGCTACCTCTCACCCTGTTAGCTTATAGGACGTCAATGCGTACCTCTACTGGGGCTACCCCCTATTCACTGGTCTATGGCATGGAAGCAGTCCTCCCCATAGAAGTAGAGATGGAGTCTTTACGAGTATTAATATATGCTCAGATGGACGAAGATCAATGGTTGCAAGACCGATATCATCAACTGTCTCTGATAGACGAAAAGAGGGCCACAACCATTTTCCACGGACGATTATACCAATAAAGGATTGCCAGGTCCTACAACAAGAAAGTCCAAATCTGGCAATTCAAAGAAAATGATTTGGTGCTAAAGAAAATCCTGGCCAATCAAGATGAAGCCAAAGGAAAATTTACCCCAAACTGGGAAGGCCCTTTCATTGTCAAGGAAGTGCTGACAGGGGGAGTCATCAGGCTATAAGAAATGGACGGGAACAAATTTCCCAAAATCATCAATTCAGACACCGTGAAAAAGCACTACGTCTAAAGCACATGCATACCTTCATCTGGGTCCTATAAATCAAATCAGGTTCGACTTTTCACTAGACAACCAGAACTACGAATGACCTGATCTCCCTCAACCCAGGAGTACGTAGGCAACCATCTATGGTTCGGTCAAACCAAGCAAAAATCCAAAGAACTTGCAAATCCCAGCATCAAATTCCAAAGCTCATCGAACCAAATTCAAACCCCAGATAAACTCTTTGCAAACCTCTTCAATTAAACAACCAGAACTACGCATGACCTAATCTCCCTCAACCCGGGAGTACGTAGGCAGCCCTCTATTGCGCGGTTTAACCTTTAAGAAAAAAAAAATAAAAGACCAGTTCCAAGACACCAAAGACAAATAAAAGCTAAATGCTGTCAAGCTGTCTGATTATCAGACCCATTTGGGGAACTCCCTTGACACCTCAACTGTCAGTCCATCAAGGAGAAGCTCAAAATGCATCAATAACTGCGAGTTATGATGGAAGTGGTAATCACTGAGCGATAACAATACATATCTAAGCAGGAAAGTATCTCAAAAATATATTTCTCTGATATATAAACTGCTTTATATACATAGTGCCCTGTACATGACAAAAATTTCTGAGCTAGTCTGTGCAGGAAAAATAAAGCTAGTCTATGGACCCAAGGACAAGCGGGTCAGCAATGCCAGCATGTCATCTCTCTCTGAAGATGGAGGCGCATCTGTAAGAGTAGTCCACGGTCATCTGCAAGGTGGCACTGTGGTCATCAATGTAATCACTCATCTCGGTAACCAAACCATGGGTGTAAGATCGGAAAGCAGTATTATTAGCAATGTGGAAATCACGGGAAGCTATAGCCTCATCCTTCTCTGCAAAAGCTGCATCCTGAGAAATCAAAGTCTCCTCAATCTCAACATATGCTGCATCTCTGGCTGAGCGAACCTCATCTCACTCCACAATAGCAGTATCTAAAGCTGAGCGAAGCTCCTCCCGCTCAATTAATCCAGTATCCAAAGCGTTCCTGAGACCATCCCTCTCAGCAAAAGATAAATCCCTGCCAGACAGGGCAGCTAACAGCTGCGCTCTAGCTGAATATCTCTCGAAGGTCATCCTGAATAGAGAATCCGACAAAGCTGGATCTGTCTCTATGGGAATAATCAGGGGATCACTAATTAAAGCTATTGCCAAATTTGCAAACAGCTCATCCTCAGTAGGAGAATCAGGATCCTCCATGGGCTCCTCCTCGTCAGAATCCGCAAGCGGAGGTAAATGAAGCTCTGCTACTGCGACTACGGTCTCTGCCTCTAACCATGTAAAATATTTTGGAGAACGACCAGGATGTCTACTAGAGAACTCAGCCCTCTCCCTGTGAGTCCAACACTCATAGACTCTAACCAAGTCGGCCGGTGATATAGATGAAGCTGACATCCTCTAATCAGCAGAATCCTCAAAATAGTGTATACTCTGCCACTGATCAAACTGCTTCATAACTGCTAAGGGATGATAAGTAGTCACACCCCTCAATCCTGCCAAAGGCAAATAATCCATGCCAGATACATGAGTAATGAAGCTGAACGGGGTCACAATTCCTGAGCATAACAAAACTGCGAATGGATGTTCAATATCCGACAAAAATGCTAACCAGGTCTCTAAGTCAACGCAATCAGGCGGGCGAAAGGAGGAAACTGAGGATATCTCATGGCTAAAACAATAGGCATAAGGTCTAAAGGATCCAATCGGTCGTATGTGTGACATCAACCACATAAACAGCACGACCGAGCTACCCCAAAAAAACTCCGCTGGATGGGTACTGCAATAGGTGAGCGACCTCAGAGTCTCCGCCAAGATCATAGGGACAATGGTACTCCCCTGCCTAAGGGCTCTGACTACGACAACCAATCCCACATCAAGATGATCTAAACGCAATGGCATGTAAACATACTCCACAATGCACATCAATAATATATCTATCCTGGCTGTCTGCCACTCCTCTGCGAAAATGATAAATCTCCGACGTGACGGTCGTAGCTATGAAGTTCACCATAGCGCTCTATCAAGAAGTCAAGGGAGATCACATATCCTGAAATGATCTCATCCATGACTATGCTCTATCGAAGATCGGACAACCGAGTAAACGGTCTTCGCATATCACTGATAGGCGTCCGAGCACACGGCGACTCTAAATCCAAGCCAGTAAATCTCTGGTACTCCTCCAGAGTAGGCAAAAGCTCACACTGACCAATGCGGAATACCTGTCTCTTCGGTACCCATAAGGGTAGGACGCCATCAATAAACCCGTCTGGACCCCTAAAATCTACAAGGGCCAGCGAGTGCCCCAACATCTGGTCAACTGTTCCCCTAGCTAGAAAGGGCAGACTATTATACCATGACCGCAACGATGCCGCCACCTCTGACAGTGGCAAATGCTCTATACGGCTAACTGCAGACGTCGTCATCTGTAGTACCGTATCACAAGACCGTCCAGAGGTTAAGTCAAATTGCAGCTATCTGAATGTATACACATGATACATGCATGATGACAATGATATAAACATGATACAGCAGATAAAGATGACAGGAATATCTACAAAAAGCTATCTACTGCATACATCATCCCTATATCCTGGTACAAAGTGAGAGGAAGAATACAGGGAAATGGGGAACCACCACCCAGCTAATACAGTGATCTATCAAAATGATGGCACAAACGCCGAATAGCCAAAATAGTGGCTGACCAAAAATATAGCTGCCATAGCTATCACAGGAAGTCAAAAACCTCGGTATCAAACCGATCGACCTGCTCCAGATCCTCTGTCTGCACAAAGCTGCTGGGATCAGGCATATCTAGGTGGTATAAGGGAGGATCTGCCTCTGTATAACTGCTACTGAATGGACCTAAAGAGGGGCCTGCTCCAGAGCTGGATGGGTCAAATGAAGATGCCTCTGATGGATCTCGGCTAAGGTGCCTGATAAAGAAATGAGCCTGGTCCAACTCCCTAGTCATATATGCTATCTGGTCTGCATGAGTAGGCTCTCTAATACAAGCTATCCAGTCCATCATCATCACGGACGCCGGCACCATATCTGCCATAAAATGGGTCGCACGAGTCTGAGCCTCGATAGTGCGAGGACTCCATCAATTGCAAAAGGCTGCCTAGCTGTATGGGCCCTCTAATAGATCAAAGCCGTCTATACCCTCCAAAGGGATGTCTGTCAAAGGCATGGACAATGGCCAGTGATGCCAAGTAGGAGGAGCAATGGGAATGCAGATCTCCCCTATGATGCTCCAAATGGCACGCTCTCCAAGATAAAGCTCCCAGCCTCCCTTCCGTCAACATAGGGACTCTGCGGGTCTATAAATCAAACTCCCGACAAGTGGGAAAACCTCCATCAAATCTGACGGTTAAGTGCTCGGATGTGTACGGCGTCCAGGTGATTGAGCCCGCCGTTAAAAGCTCCAACTGCAGATGGGCATGAGTGAATCCCTCAACAACAGGGACCTCCATCAAAATGAAGTGATGCCATCTCCGTCCATGTGGATAGGTCTCAATACCTAATGCTGAAATGGGCCGTAGGCAAGGAAGCCTCTCAAATGCCCAAATCTATCCATGCAAATATCAAAAGTCCTCAGTGACCAAGACTACCAAAAATCAGTGCAAAAATCAAAAAGGTACAGAAAAATGTACTCACCAGCAAAAACTGATGGAATCCTAACCAAGCCTCTGTCACACCCTCCGAAAGCAGGCGCATGCCCCGGAGAAAATAGGCAAAGGTATAGGATCCCCAATCAAAGTCATTGAGGTGCTCTACATACTGAGTGGCGCTAATCAAAGCTAAGGACATTGTCGACGAGTTCTCCACCACAAAATAGCCCCTGATGATCGACAAAAACAATAGCCTCAGAGTGCGATCTATAGCCCTCCGATCATCAGGCGGAGGCAACTACAAAGTCCCGTCCTGGGCATCTATACTCAAGGGACCAGATCGGACTGCCTGACCCTTGAATGCCGACTGAGGGACTCTCAACAGGGATCTAAATGCGGTGGGTGAAATGTCAGACACAACAAGCACTGTCTCACCCTCAAACTCAATACCGGTGATAAATCTCCAGTCCATAGGGGTCATCATCACCTCGCAATCAAGCAGATAAAGGGACTGAGTCTGGTGGAACCAGCGCTCAAACAAAGCCCTCATATACCCCCAAGGGCAACGGCAGGGCAGGATCGAGAAGAAGGCCTAAAATCCCCAGCCATCTATAATCTCCCTGTAATCCTCGTGCAGAGTTTGATAGAGGGAGTGCAAACTAAACCAGTTCCCTCGAGGCTATGTCAAGCCAGGGACCTGCATCAAAAATTAACCTATATCAAAAAACCTGTGCCTCGAGAATGGCCAGAAGATGGGAAAAGAATCCAGAGGGAAGAAAGACTTCAAGTCACCTTATTGGCCTAAATATATCTCGAGGGATGGTGACTCAAGTAGCCCAGCAACTCTTAGTGTCTGCACAGCAATGCCCGGGACCTCCATACGTGGAACCTGAGCTGGAACAAGAGCAACAAAATCAGCCTCCTCGTCATCAATGTCAATGGGCTGCTCGTCCTGTGTTGGACGTATCCTGCTCTCTACCAATCTGCGAGGCGTCCTAGCTGGACGGGCCAGTGGGATGGTAGAAGCCCTCCTCCGTCTAACGCCTGATAAAACCTTGGTAGAGCTGCCAGGTCTATCGCGATTCATCGCATACACCAGTACTCTGAAATCACCTCAAACAGGGTGTGGTAAGCCTGAAACATGTGGCTTATTAATCAATCAATCCAACATACATATCTAAGTCCTAAAACATGCATGGGTCCATCAAAAATACCCCGTACAGTCAAAACTGCATGTTTTCAAAATCCCAGAAGCTCAAAACCTTCCTTGGATCAGTAAAAAAACTCCCCACAGAGTCAAAAATGCATGCTTTTCAAAACCTAAGATTTTGGAAAATTTTTGCTAGAGTCTCCTTTGTAAAATGGACTGTCCACATGCACACAGGCATGCCTAGGTGGCCATTCAGTAGCACACCTACCCAAAAATAGAAACAGTTCATATTTACTAAAATAAATCAAAAACAAGCCTCACATGGTCTCCAAAATACCATAGGCATTTTTTAGTTGAAAATTCAGGCTCGCTAGGCCTCAAAAAGGATGATTAGACTGACCAAAAAGCTCAAAATGGTACTATCTCAGAACCTAAATTTTCTTACATCCAAACATGCATTATAGTAAAATATGCATACATATGTAGACAAAAAAAATTTCAAAGGTCATATAGGCATACATTTTTCATACATTACGTTCAAAAGCACCCTAGGTGGTTCACATGCTTTTAAAGGTCAAAAACTGCGAAAGAAGGATGTAAAACGTTACCTGCACTGAGCTGAACGCGTAGGAACTGACGGATTTAGAATCTGACTGCCAAAACTTCATTGATCTGAAAAAGAAGATCGAAAATCCTTTCGCTGCTCAAACGGAAAACTTGCAAAATGAAAAATCCCGCAGCACATTAAATAAGTTGGGTAGCCGTAGCTCCACCTGTGGTTGTCGCACCTCTTCCTGTGGTAGCCCAAGTGGGTCCCACTCCCCCAGGGCTTGGTTCGGTTTGAGTCAGAACGGAGTTTAAACGGGCTGCCAAGTCAAATCTAAAGAGAAATCGCTACGCGATTGAGCGGTTTGTCCAGAAATCCTGCGTTTAAGCAACGTAATCCTGACGAAAAGGAAAATTACACAAAGACCCTTAATATTCATCCCGGAGCCATATCAGGGGATCAACAAATCAAACTACAAAAAAACTTCTCATGAATTGCGCGAAACTGTCAAAAACTGCCATTTTTTGAAGTTCGGGTTCCGACCGAAGCAGTTTCAGCCGTTGCCACAGCCCTAGCGAAGTTAGGGTTCCTACCAAAGAAGTTTTAGCCATTGGCTCAGCCCCCAATGAATTTTGGGTTCTGACCGAAATCAATTTTAGTCGTTGGCTCAGCCCCAGCGAAGTTCGGGTTCTAACCAAAATCAATTTCAGCCGTTGGCTCAGCCCCAGCAAAGTTCGGGTCCTAACCGAAGCAATTTAAGCTGTTGGCTCTGCCCCAGCGAAGTTTGGGTTCCGACCGAAGTCAATTTTAGCCGTTGGCTCAGCTCCAGCGAAGTTCGAGTTCTGACCGAAGTCAATTTCAGCCGTTGGCTCAGCCCCAACGAAATTTGGGTTCTGAACGAAGTCAATTTTAGCCGTTGGCTCAGCCCCAGCGAAGTTCGGGTCCTGACCGAAGCAATTTCGACCGTTGGCTCAGCCCAAGCGAAGTTCTAGTTCCGACCTAAGCAGTTTTAGCCGGTGACTACCCCAGCGAAGTTCGAATACAGATTGAAATACAATCCAATCATTAGCTCAACCCCAATGACGCTTAAACTTACGGCGTCATTCCCAGCCAAGCAATAGAAGGGATCTGGCAACGGAAATAATTATAACAATCCATCACAATTGATGGAATCTGTTTTACACATCCTCAAAGGGGATCATTGAAGTAGTGTCAATTAGAATCTGCGAAGCTATCGCAAAGGACGTCATCCCTAACAGATCAAGACTAAAAAATCTGTGATAGCTTAACCCCGCCAATCTCATCAGAGTCAAACCATTTATCGTGAATAATGTCATCCCCAGCAGAAAATGACAAAGGTAGTTCGCGGTAACTCTCTAATACCATCAAGGGCTATACAAGACGGCGTCATCCCCAGCCAAGTGATAACGCACGCAGCAAAAAGTATCCCCATTCTACTTCAAGACGCCAAGCCTTCGAAATGGCTCTGGAATTTTCTATTCCCAGTGTCAACTAATCTTTATCATGTTCATTCCACTACGTTACATGGATATGATAAAGAGGGCCATATGTAGACACACGAGATTTTCCTTACCCCGATACTCATCCAGTAGAAGGGTAAAATCGTCAATTAACAAAAATCCGATCCACAATATAGGTGCTCCAGTTAAATCCGATTCCTAATATCGGTAATCAAGTTTCGACAGTCAATCGGACTATCAATCAAGTTTCGACAATCAGTCGGACCATCAATCAAGTTTCGACAGTCAATCGGACCATCAATCAAGCTCCGACAGTCAATCGGACAATCAATCAAGTTCTGACAGTCAATCAGATCATCAAGCTCAAACCCGGTCTCAACCTGGGAGGTACCAATTAGCCTCGGCAGCAACCCACCAATCAACCCTGGTCTCAACCCGAGAAGTGCAGGTCATCCTTGGTCTCAACCCGGGACGTCAGGTCAACTTCAGACATCAGCCTGAAGCATCGCAACAACTCCATAGAAAAACTTGAAATGACCACATTAGCCTCAGAGACAACCATGAGGTCAAAAGACTCGACTGGGATCCAAGTCTTGGAATCAGCTCTCGAAAGTCAACCAGCGACCATGCCGACACTACAGGCAGCCCCGGGAGGGGTACAATGGGTAATTTACCAACTTTCAACCGACTTGGTCAAACTTAAGCCAAATCGATCCCACCAAAGTCAGAATGAACCCTAACGACGATCCCGAGTGGCAACAACGCAAGATAATTCAACGGATAAACTGCGGGGAATCGAAGACCTGGTTATGAACCCGTCTTCCTGGACCTGAAAAATGTTTTTTCCCATGTCATTACAACACTCTCGGCGAGAGCTTTCTGGAAAGGTATCGCACACCTCAAACGGACGCTCCAATCAAAAGTTAAAAAGTTTCCGACCATACATCGCATTGCTCAGAGTGCACGTACTTCGAGATGACTAAGCCGGGCATGCGGGACCCACCTCGAGTGGCCACACCTCTACCTGCGGTAGCAGCATGTAGAGGTGTGGCTCCCCCCCTTTATAAATAGAGGGGCAGCCCCCTCTCATTTTTATAAGTAAGAAGCACAGCGAAGCCCTACCCGACTAATTTTTTGACTTTTACACCTCTTCCAAACACAAATATTTTCATTCCAACACATAGATATACCCATATACTACCACATATCAAAAAACCACTGGTATATTTGGACGTTTAAGGCCTACAATTTGGCAAAAAGCATGTAGTGCGGCCCATTGTAAGTATTTTTACGATCAGCAAGTCAATACTACTACTTTGCACTGTTTCGCACCAGCACATAAAGTTTTATCCTCTAAATATGCCCAGAACTTAGTTCCGTGGCCGTTTTCGTCTAAAATTAATATATTTTTGTACATAAACTCCGTTTTCAATATTTCTACAACTCGGATTGACGATCCGTCAACTCCATTAGCTTCAATGCACTAGCACACACCGTTTTAGCAACTTCGCCGGACTGGGTTGTCTTCCTAGTCTGGGTTTGGCCTTTTTCTGTACATATTTAACTGTTTATATACTAATATTTCAATTCTGTCAAGCACGGATGTCAAATCCCATGTAATTTATCGCTTTTATATATATTTACGCATATATAAGCGACTCTCACCTTAACTGGTCTCCGTACCAGTATTGGTTGACTACATTTCTGTCAATATATATATATATATATATATATATATATATATATATTAATTCAATCCAGGCACAGGCGTGAAAACCCATCGCCCTTACTGTTTTTATATATATTTATGCATATATAAGCAGCCTTCATCATCACTGGTCATCTTCTCAGTCTTGATTGACTACGTTTCTATCAATATATATCTACATATATATTTCAATTCCAGTTCCGACTTGCGAGTGAAAACCCATCACCCTTTTACAGCTTTTATATATATAATTATATATATTGCTTTATTCAATTTATTCAACTGTTGCATTCAACATTCATTTGTATATGAATTTGCACTGACATATCTGCGGGCGAACTAGATTTATCCAAATCTCGCCACTTCTAGCTTTCAACGGTTCAAACAGGTCCCGATAGAACCTGAAAGCTATAATGGCTAAGATTTCTTTAAATCTAGTTATTTTTATAGTTTCAGCTTCAAAAGCAACCTCGCGTCCCTTAGATCGCTATCTAGTGGGAACGAGACGCTTTGGTTACGCACAGCCAGGATTTACTAACGAATCTTTAGTTCCATTGCGACGTGAGGATGTATATATATCTGTTTCTGTACAAATTTGAACTGTGCAGATTTTGGCTACTCATATGTGAGCCTAGGAATCGTGGGATTCATGATCAAACTGATCAGAATCTGATTCCCACGATGGACAAACTCCGATCTACAAATGTACCCTGCCAGTTTTTTCTGTAAAATGTACATGTACAGACCTTAAAACAGGTATCCGGATTTAAGGTCTCAACATAGTGAAAATATAGACTGTCGTGTCAGTGTCCCTCTGATGGTTTTCATACCCATGAGGAGACCTACACTTTATATTTCTGTGGTCGAGGATGCTTCGCAGCCCGATAAATCACCATTTGCATGCAGCCTTAAGGCTATAAAGATAAAATTGAAAGTGGCGATATGTTTCAATTCCTATGTCAGCGTAAGGGTTTGATAAAACCAGCTTTCAAAACATCACTGTCAAATTAAATTAAATGCTTTTGCAAATCAAATCAAAGACTGATTTTCAAATCAAATCAAACCCTTCGTATATAGGTTCAACAAAGTCTATTAAAGCTTTCAATCAATCAAAAGGCCCAATTTTCAAAACAGCATTCACTCACGCATTCCAGTTTTAGGAGAAATATTGAAAAGATTATGGTACCGTGTTTACACGGGAGTAGTGGGGTGCCTAACACCTTCCCCACACTTAACCAAGTCCCCGAACTCAAAACTCCAATTTTAAAGATCAAGTTTTGACAGTGTCCAGCAATTGGGCTTCTTTTCAAATCAAATTTGGTTGAGTTGGTACAACCATTTTCAAAACTACCAACTGGCGACTCTGTTTAAATCAAATCAAATCGTCGACATATACACATGTTGGCGTTTTCCTAAAAACCCTTCAAAACGTTTTTTGCAATAAAAAGAATAAGGGTAGAGATAACTTAGGAAGATCGATTTGAGGAAAGCCGGGTTATGAATCGACCCGCAGTATTTCTTAAATTTTCCAACGTTGACATCCTTATTAAAAAGTCCTATCAGTTATAAGATTGATCTTTCAATTAGCATATCATACCTTATCTCGTAATACTATTACATCATAGTAAACTATCTAACATTTAACCACATAGTCAAATACTAGTTAATTCCATAACACCATACACATTTGCAAGTCTAAACCTAGCATACATTAAGTCCTTAATAATATTCAATACAGTATACTGAGTGGTTTCCCACAAACAACCAACAAATTAGTTTCCGTCTCGTCTACATTATTTTCACAACGAGTTAGATCTGTTGCTAATTCGTATATACCTCCGCTCACTAAAGAAATTTTTTAGCGCAGATACTATACATCAACTATTGCAGAGTACGACTGTACTACTTTAGACTTATCATTTACTCACTTATAATCTCATCATCTTATATTAACTTGTCTAACATAGTTAAGTATTAGACATTACATTATAGTCTTAGTATTATTATTATACTTTGATAATCTTTTAATCATGTCATAACTTATACTTGTAAGTTTTTCCTTTATATGTTATCTTAGTAAACTAGATAACATTTCAGTAAACTGAAAATACTATTTCAGTAAACCAGATTACATTTCAGTATCCTGAAATCACTAATTCAGCAGACCGAAACCAAATTCAGTAAACCGAAATCATTTCAGCAACCTAAAATCCACTTCAGCACCCTGAATTCTCATTTCAGTCTATTACAAGCATAACATAGTTCCTTGAATACCAAATTCAACAACTATACTTAATTCACTTATTTTAATTCCCCGTTTAATATTATTAATTAAGTAATAATATCTCCAAGTTAATGTTATTAACTTTTTAATAACATTTAAGTCAAATATTACTAATAATATTTCAATCTAATATCATTAGTCATGTAAAAATATTTGAAGTCATTTATTACATTAATAAATAATTTATTTTAATTATTTTCCTTTCTTTAATTAATTTCTTTAAACCTTCTAAAATGCCATAAACATAAAAACTCTTCACACCCGACCCAAAACCTTACTCAAAAATCTTCATAAGCCATGCTTAAAGGTCTCAAGACATAAAACCGTATTCTCCATAATTTTCACATCACATAATTAATTTTAATTCATTTATCTATATAACATCATTTATATAAAAAATACCAAATCAGTCTCAAAAATAATTTTTTTTTGGACTTTGGCAGAATATAGTTCCATATTGAACATATATTTTTTCCAGAATTTTTAAAATAAATTTACTATATTTAAATAGTCCATATTAGCCAACTCTTCTGAGATTTATTATAAATCGAGATTATCTCCAAAAATTTTGAAATTTTCAGGGTAAGCTCCTGTTATACACATGTACTTCCAATAATAATTTCATAATTTTAGGACTTATACACAGAGAGTTATTTGGTTAGCTTTTTAAACGTAGTCCTCGGTCGTAAAATACATAACACTCAAACCGTATGGCCAAAAATTATCTCCCCTAATAATTAGGATTGTTCAAACATCTTAACGCTATGCGTAGTAACCTCCCCTAATAATTAGGATTGTTCAACTCAGTAATTTGAATTCAAGTCCGCACCAAATAAAGTTTGGTTTGGATAAGCTTACAAGGGTAATTTAGAATTCACGTTCATCAACTAAGGATTAGTTGAATCGACTTTCAATAATTCATAAATAAAAGAATTATGAATTAACATATGCTTTAGAAGTAAACTTAAAGCATTTAAAATAATAACTGGATCTTACTTGAACAATAAGTCAAGATCATTTCAATTAAATAAACAATTGTCCAATACAAAAATAGAAAGGACATTCTCAATAATGAATATATGAACTCAAAGAAATTGTATAGAATTAACAAGTTTAGGGTTAGAAGACTTGCATAAAATTAATAAAAGATCAGGGTTTAGAAAACTTGCATAAAATTAATACAAGATCAGGGTTTAGAAAACTTGCCTTATGCGCAAGCTACTTAACTCAACTCACGTACTTTAATACTTTCTATACACATTCAATTATAATAATCTAAATCAGTTAACACATAACTAATGCACATAAGTGGTTAACCCTCATGGTTAACTCACTCTAATTAAATAAATAATCAACTATCACATAGTTAATTACATCATACACATACTCACATAATTAAATTAATTATGTATTTAGCTAAATTATAATTAAACAATTATAATTTAAACACTTAATCTAATTATAATTACTCAATTATAATTACCTCTTAAATTATCACCAATTCATAATTAATAATTAATTAAACTATATCATGCATTATAATTACACAAATTATAATTAATCATGCAATTATAAACTTAAAATCCATAACTAAACATGTATTTATTAAATTATAATTACTTAAATTATAATTTAAATTAACATCTATTTGACTAAAATAAATCAATTTCTATACATTATAATTTAACCATATTATAATTTAAATTAAATATTTACTCTTAATTATAATTAGTTAAATTATAATTAAGTAACTCATTTACAATAAAACATTTATAATCTAATTAAAGTTTTCAAAATTTCTTTTATTTTCCAAATATGAATTTGTCACAATCATATAACAACATGTTATATCATTTAAACATATACCCACTATCAAGGAATAATTAAACTAAGGCTTTAAAATAAACTACACAAGAAACTAAAGTCACTGCCTCTGCACAAGACACGGTGCAGCTGCGCAGCCAGCAACCTTGGTACCGGTGCAGCTGCGCATGGGTCGAATCTGGGAAAGGCAAGCGGCGCAGCTGCGCTGGAGCACAGACAGAGTCATGACAGCCACAATACTCTGCTTCACCGATTAACCCAAACAAGCCAACAAACGGCAATTCACAGTAACTTAAACATTGTAAATTATACCTATGCAATAATACATATATATAACATGTTTCTACAACATAATAACCATTTAAATAATGATAATCACAATTTTTAAAAATCTAATTTGGTCATTTTCATGAAAACTCATATTTTTCATAAAATAATCTATTGTAATAAAATTTCTCAAGCAATTCAACTTTATATACATGTATTACATACAAAATTGAAGATAACATCAAACAAATTCCTAATAAGCATGTTAGCATATACTAATTCATCCATTTTACGCTAAAATCAACCAAATACATGAAATTCTATATGAACTCATACTATTCATTTAAAACATTTTTTAACAACAATTCGATTTCTGAAAATCCTTTATAGTATACATAAAATGGATTACAACATTTATCAATTCATATAACATGTAATTAACCAATTTGTCAATTACAAATTCCAATTATCTATGAAACTCAAGAACAAAAGAGAACTAGAAATATAAACTAAGTAACACACCTTAATTCCTTGTTAAAAGCTTTACAATCCTTTGCTCCGTTCTTGTTGTCTCAATTTCAAACTCACAGAGAATCTCTTCTCTGCTTTTCTCACTTTCTTCACTGTTTCTCTAAACTCTCTCTCTCTTTTCTGTTCTTTCTTCTTCTTTTAGTCTTAGGCTTAGAATACTAACGTAGTAGATATATTATAACTGATATAATATACGTATACTAATGATATATGTGTAACTGCCAATTAATTAAGATATATAATAAATACATATTATTATATAAGTTACAACTATTTGAATTTGAAAAATCTTAAGGCTTGTTTGGCCAAAACAACATTATTTTTAAAAATAGATTATTATTACTAAGACCATGTTTGGTAAAATAATTTAAAATCCTTTTCTTTTATTTTAACAAATTATTTTAACACATACTTTAACGTCATATTTTAATCAATTAAATATTAAACAACTAATTTAATAAATTAAAATCTAACATCAATAAATCACATAAAATTTGCCACATAATTATAATTACTTGCTAATTATAATTCATGCAATACTTCATCACATAATTTATCTAATTCAATTATCTCAATTAAATTAGAATTATAATATAAAATTAATATACATTAATTAAATAAATATTACACATTCATTTAATTAATATAAAACACTTAATTAAATCACTCCATAAATCACATAATTTATTTATTTAACTCAATAAATAAATCACATAAAATATTTATTTAACTCAATAAATATTTAAAATTATTATATAAAATCTCAATCGTTACAATCTTCCCTCCTAAAAAGGATTTTGTCCCCAAAATCACACAAAAAAAAATTCTCGTCTATTACAATTTCTTCTCTCCATTCTATCCCCAATAAGGCTGTCGCCTTTCTTCTTTTCTCTCTCTATTTTCGTTCTTTTGTTTTCTCTTTCTCTATCTCTTTCTTATCTCCTCTTTCTCTTTCCTTCTTATCTATTCCTTATCTTTTCTTTTCTTTCTTATCCTTCTTCTCTCTCATAATTATGTAAGAGTTTGCTTGCAAGAATAAACAAATGGGTTGGCCCAATAAGAAAGCAATACCAATAAAGTGATTTACTAACTAAAGTAAAATCCATCATTATATTCCTCCTCCTTTCTCCTCTCTACAAAATTCGGCCACTTGGCCATATTATCATCCCACTCTTGTTATATTATATACTTTATTTAATGTCTAGTATACCCCTCCCCAAGTGGGCTAAGCATTGAGCTTTTTGCTAATTTCTTTTGGGCTTCCAATTCTTTTCTTATTTTGCTTACTAACAAAAATGGATTTGGGCTTTCACCTATAATTAAATTGGACCATTATTATACTTGCCCTATACATGATACATTAGGCTAATTTAATAATGGGTCCTCTTAATATGTGCCCTAAGGGCACATGGTAAGCACATAATTCAAGAGAATATTCTCTTGAACTGTGTGCATATTCCCTTGATTTCTGCATTTGCACCAAGTTCAAGGAAATATACACATAATTCAAGGGAATATTCCTTTGAATTGTGTGCTTAGCATGTGCCCTAAGGGCACATGTTAAGAAATTCCTTTAAAAATTTAATTGCCCTTAATTCAATTTATCTACAAGTCTCGTGCTTAATTAAATAATTGGGCTTGTTTAAATAGTATATCCTCCTTAGTCCATTAAATCCTAGTTCCCTTGAACTAATGCTCATCATTCTTGATATTTCCATATTATTATCCATCAATAATATTAATTCACTTACATAACCCAATTAGACTTACCATATTAAATATGTCATTAAGGTTCAATAATTCTCTAAACTTGGTGGGCTTAGTTGGGCCACTTTATATAATGGGTTGGACCTCTCTAATTAATTCCTTGTGCTATGAATATTATCACAGTTCAACACTCTTAATTATATCCTACCCTAATCATTTAATTAGGTTTTCATTCCTCATTTGAAAATAATTTCCTTACTCATACCTTTTAAATTTTATAACCCAATTAGACTTGGTTATAAAATTAATTATTTGAGATATATAAAATAAATCTCTTAGGGTTAGTATATATTTTTATATACTAACATTCTCTCATATTATAACCCCTTAGGTTATTTAATTATCATACCTAATATATATATTAGGTTACATAATTTTATTCTAAATTCTCTTGATATACAAAATAAATGTATACACATTATATAATGTATATTTATTTAATTATATACATAGTTCACATAAATCACAACATAGTCCACTTCTAACTTCAATTTTGACTTTTCTCTACAAAAATCAACTGTTGACTTTGACCAAAAAAGTCAACCCATACACATTTTGTGTTTATTGTCTTTTCTGACTAAACTTGACGTTCTGGACGCAACCGAGCAGTCCGTGCTTCAAAATTCTATCTCTAACTCATATTTTGAGTTTTAACTTACTCTATTTTTATTACTAAACATATTAGCTAATAACTTTATACTTACTCATCTTCTTATTTGGCAATCAAGGCTAACATTCAAACTATGCTAATTACTAACATAGTTTTATCTTGATTCTCATATCCCTAAGGTATCCATTATTCCTCTTGCTAAAATATATAGCACATTACTAATTATGTATATATTGATATATACATATACTCATCTTCGTTTAACCTTGTAGTATCTCTTCATGTGAAATCTTATTTCCTTAATAAAATTTCCATATGTAACAATATAACATTTCTTACACTATTCGGTTCACATCAAGTTTATAGGCATCGTAATACCTTCTCCTTAACATTCCTCCAAATACATATAACTTCATCTCTAGGGTTTAAAATTTAGTAATTCATATTTTCTCTATTTTCATTCAAATAGTAAACCATATAGGTTTTACTTAAAAAATTTAAATAAATCCTCAAATTCTCATCTAGGTTTTATTCTTTAACTTTTATTTTAATCATTTAAGATTTTATACATTTTTGGGCTGTCACATTCACTCCTTCTTCTAAGAATTTCGTCCTCGAAATTACAGTCTACTAATCCATACTCCTTTTTATTAATCAAAACTAGGTTTTCAAGTTAACATTTACATGATTTTATGCTCAATTTAATGAGTACATCTTGCTTCCTTCTATGAGGAACTCTGCTACTATCACATGCTTCCATGACTTCTCTTTAAGGAGCTAAAACTTTTTATATCAGGCAGCGGGGTCATATAGACCGTGAACTCTCAAGTTTAACGGTATTCACCGTAACCAAATCTGTTAACCATGTTATACTTGGTATGTTTACAATCACAAAGAAGGTAAACTACCGATACGGGTACGTTAGGTGATCAATCTATTGTACCTTAGTTCTCAAAATGGCTGTATGCGTTCAAGGATCGGAATATATCATCCAATCAGTATATCCCCATTTTTCGGGGTTGTTCACCGCAGTCTTAACATCAGAGTCCGTACCAAAAAAATTTGGTTTGGGATAAATTCTCAAAGAGATACTTGAATATTCATTAACATTTGTCTAGCTGAATCAATTAGCTTAGACGTATACCAATACTTCGAATATCAATCGAAACATATATATGTCCAAATTTAATTGGCACTTAACTTTTCTTTAAAATTCTAAAAATTATTTTATGACGTCATGATACCGCACTGTATTTACAGTCCGTTTGAGGATTTTGTCATTTTATGACTTTGTCATACTACATCGTACCATAGTGAGCTAACGATCCTTAGATCACATCCAACACTAGATAATTCTGCATTGATAACTCCATCATTTTTATCATCTCTGCACCAGGTTCCAGTGATGCATCGATGATATATAAAATACATTTTGATATCTCAAATTATTTTTGTCTAGCCGAAATAATTAGCTTAGACTCTTCTTTAAACAGTTCAAAACCATTGAAAATTCATTTTTGAGTGTTATCATGCCGCAATAGGTAATTAACGATGTGTTAGTGGTTCGAAGCCCACGTCTACACAATTATAACCATGTGTTGCTGATAACAAAAATTCATTTATATTTTTAAAGGCACATTAGTGCGAATTTAGCTTGATGTCAAAAATTTGAAGTCTAGTACAGCTAGAAGATTTGGAATACCTATGCTTCCATCATCAACTTCAATTGCTCTAATGATCAATTGTTTAATAATTCTATCTATTAAAAATCCTTAATTCTTCATCCATAACTTTTCTATACCCCAGTATAGTTCATCAAACATACCACACGTTAGGAGTTCAGGAAATTTCCACAATAATATGAGTTTAGAAACTTATCCTAGCAATACGTAGTTGAAGAACCAATCAGGAACTGTCCATACGCTTAGGGGTTCAAAAACATATCATACGATTATGAGTCACAAACTTACCATAAGTATGAGTTTTAAGAACTCGCATCTAATCTTATATTCTCTACCTATTCGTTATACACATGAGAAAAGAATTACCTTCTCAACATACGTATAGTGAATAGCGCGACACCAACATTTCAATGATTATCAATATAATAAGCTAAGTGGTTGTCGAACCAAACACAATCCCCTGCCCATACAAGGAATTGGTCAACCTCAGCCACTAATCAATATAGGAAGCTAAGTGGTTCTAGAACCAAGCATAAATTCCCCGCCCATACAAGGAATCATAAAACTTAGCTGCTAACATGAGTCCTCAATTGAAATCCCACATAATCTTAGTCTCTTAATTGCTCAATATGAATTTCATTTAATCCGTATATCATCATCCTTTTTCAACTCTTTTGAGTTTAACAAATACTATTTTAAAGTACCATATTCGTATAGCAATTCTTCTATAAAGTCTTTAATCAATAGATTAATTATCGGCCCTCCTATGACCTCATCAGATCACGTTGTGGCCTTTTTTATAATCGTGTTATATTACGATTCTTTTCCAATCTTAGGATTGTTTTATTTTACGATTTTCATTTCCTTTAATCATATTATATTATGATTTTACACTTTTCATCTTATAGACTTTGTCTATTTCTTATCATTTTTCATCTTTATTATTAGAGTCAGGTAACTCCGAATTCTTATCTTATAATTCTTCAAGATTCTTCTTTGAATCTTATTTATTTTCTCCTTATCTTTAATGATGAATTTTCTGAATTCATCTCTTATCACTTAAACTCTATTTGAGTTTATTCATCATCCTCATCTCTGCAATTATAGCCTAAGATAATCTTTCCTAAGGTTTATAACCTCCAGCTCTGATACCAACCTGTGACGCCCCCAAATTCGGGTCCCAAGAACCTCGGACTTGGTACGTTACGGTACTTCATTAACATACATATTCTATCATCTAATGCGAAATAATAAACATATATTATTTATTTCACATAATTCTATAACATTTTCCCAGGTTTATTAACCTTAACTGAATACATACCTTCAAAATACCAAAAGGTTTATATAAGATAACTAAATAGTTATTCGCATAACAATCTATTATTATACTTTGCTCTTGTCTCTGTCCTTCTTCAAGCCTTCGCCTTAATCTAAAATTTATTATCATAATATAGCAAGCGTGAGCAACAATTTTTCCCAGCAAGTTTAAGTTCAATGAAGATATATCATGATTGAAAGAAAGAATAAGCTTTCAAGTTTTTAATAATATAATAATTGTGAAAGAGCATGAATCAACATGTCAATAATTGAATGATGGAATCGATAAGGTTTAATGTCAACAAGGACCATGAGTAATTTTGTCTGAACCTTATGGTAATGAAGGTGATCAGCCTTTCATACCTGATGAACATATGCAACATGCACTAAGTGCGAATCAATAATCAGTATAGACGTGAATAATCAACAATAATCATTCACTAACATACTTTGAAATATAACTCGAGTTTGAGTCAGGGAACTTGCCTGCATAGTCGATTACTGCTACGCAATCTAATTTAATCTCCTTATTGAAAAGACCTATCAGTTATAAGATTGATCTTTCAATTAGCATATCATACCTTATCTCATAATACTATTACATCATAGTAAACTATCTAATATTTAACCACATAGTCAAATACTAGATAATTCCTTAACACCATACACATTTGCAAGTCTAAACCTAGCATACATCGAGTCCTTAATAGTATTCAATATAGTATATTGAGTGGTTTCTCACAAACAACCAACAAATTAGTTTCCGTCTCGTCTACACTATTTTCACAGCGAGTTAGATCGGTTGCTAATTCGTATATACCTCCGCTCACTAAAGAAATTTTTTAGCGCAGATACTATACATCAACTATTGAAGAGTACGACTGTACTACTTTAGACTTATCATTTACTCACTTATAATCTCATCATCTTATATTAACTTGTCTAACATAGTTAAGTATTAGACATTACATTATAGTCTTAGTATTATCATTATACTTTGATAATCTTTTAATCATGTCATAACTTATACTTATAAGTTTTTTCTTTATATGTTATCTTAGTAAACTAGATAACATTTCAGTAAACTAAAAATACTATTTCAGTAAACCAGGTTACATTTCAGCATCCTGAAATCACTAATTCAGCAGACCGAAACCAAATTCAGTATACCGAAATCATTTCAGCAACCTAAAATCCACTTCAGCACCCTGAATTCTCATTTCAGTCTATTACAAGCATAATATTGTTCCTTGAATACCAAATTCAACAACTATACTTAATTCTCTTATTTTAATTCCCCGTTTAATATTATTAATTAAGCAATAATATCTCCAAGCTAATGTTTTTAACTTTTTAACAATATTTAAGTCAAATATTACTAATAATATTTCAATCTAATATTATTAGTTATGTAAAAATATTTTAAGTCATTTATTACATTGATAAATAATTTATTTTAATTATTTTTCTTTCCTTAATTAATTCCTTTAAACCTTCTAAAATGCTATAAACATAAAAACTCTTCACATCTGATCCAAAACCTTCCTCAAAAATCTGAATAAGCCATGCTTAAGGGTCTCAAGACATAAAACCGTATTCTCCATAATTTTCACATCACATAATCAATTTTAATTCATTTATCCATATAACATTATTTATATGAAAAATACCAAATCAGTTCCAAAAATATTTCTTTTCTGAGATTTGGCAGAATATTGTTCCATATTGAACATATATTTTTCCCAGAATTTTTAAAATATATTTACTATATTTAAATAGTCCGTATTAGCCAAATCTTCTCAGATTTATTATAAATCGAGATTATCTCTAAAAATTATGAAATTTACAGGATAAACTCCTGTTATACACATGTAGTTCTAGTAAAAAGTTCATAATTCTAGGACTTATACACAGAGAGTTATTCGGGTAGCTTTTCAAACGTAGTCCTCGACCGTAAAATGCTTAACTCTCAAACCGTATGGCCAAAAATTCTCAAATTTTTACAGGACTTTATAACCTCTGATATTATCACTAAAAAATTTCCCCAAATTTTTAAAGCATAAAAAGTGGACAAAAATACCCTCGTTGCAGACTAACCCAAAATAGTTTATTTCTTTTAAGAAAAACGGGACTGTTTTGGCAAAAACAACCATTACGGCTTGTAAACTCAACATTTTTGAGTGCTACCACTTGGGTTTACTAGATAACACATATATCTAGCACCCCTCTTCGATGGATCTTGAAAAGAAGGTGTGGATCTAAAATACTAGTTGATCAAAGGGAGAGAAAGCTAGGGTTTTCTATTTCTAGAAACTTAGTTCTCTTTCTTTCCTTTTGATCCACATTTTAACACTTGGAATAGCTAGATCCATATTTGAATCCATGGAAAACACATAGATTATAGGGTTTTAAACTTCTAAATCAAAACTCCCTTTTCATTAAACCATTGAAAGAGAAGAAAATAAAATATAGAAAATAGGTTTATACCTTTCTCTGATCTTCTTCTTCTTCTTCTTCTTCTTCTTCTTCTCTTTCTCTTCCATGGAGAATTTTTGCTCTCCATTCTATCCCCAACAAGGTTGCCGCCCCTCTTCTTTTCTCTCTCTATTTTTGTTTTTTTTGTTTTCTCTTTATCTATCTATTTCTTATCTCTTCTTTCTCTTTCTTTCTTATCTATTCCTTATCTTATCTTTTCTTTCTTATCCTTCTTCTTTCTCATAATTTTGTAAGAGTTTGCTTGCAAGAATAAACAAATGGGTTGGCCCAATAAGAAAGCAACACCAATAAAGTGATTTACTAATTAAAATAAAACCCATCATTATATTCCTCCTCCTTTCTCCTCTCCACAAAATTCGGCCACTTGGCCATATTATCATCCCACTCTTGTTATATTATATACTTTATTTAATGTCTAGTATACCCCTCCCCAAGTGGGCTAAGCATTGAGCTTTTTGCTAATTTCTTTTTGGCTTGCAATTTTTTTCTTATTTTGCTTATTAACAAAAATGGATTTGGACTTCCACCCATAATTAAATTTGGCCATTATTATACTTGCCCTATACATGATACATTGGACTAGTTTAATAATTTAATTGCCCTTAATTCAATTTATCTACAAGTCCCCTGCTTAATTAAATAATTGGGCTTGTTTAAATAATATATCCTCCTTAGTCCATTAAATCCTAATTCACTTGAACTAATGCTCATCATTCTTGATATTTCCATATTATTATCAATCAATAATATTAATTCACTTACATAACCCAATTAGACTTACCATATTAAATATGTCATTAGGGTTCAATAATTTCCTACACTTGGTGGGCTTAGTTGGGCCACTTTATATAATGTGTTGGGCTCTCTAATTAATTCATTGGGCTATGAATATTATCACAGTCCAACAATCTTAATTATATTCTACCCTAATCATTTAATTAGGGTTTTTATTCCCCATTTGAAAATAATTTCCTTACTCATGCCTTTTTAATTTCATAACCCAATTAGACTTGGTTATAAAATTAATTATTTGAGATATATAAAATAAATCTCTTAGGATTAGTATATATTTTTATATACTAACATTCTCTCATATTATAACCCCTTATGTTATTTAATTATCATACCTAATATATATATTAGGTTACATAATTTTATTTTAAATTCTCTTGATATACAAAATAAATGTATACACATTATATAATGTATATTTATTTAATCACATACATAGTTCACATAAATCACAATCTATTCCACTTCTAACTCTAATTTTGACTTTTTTCATAAAAGTCAACTGTTGACTTTGGCCAAAAAGTATACTTTTACACATTTTGTGTTTATTGTCTTTTTTGACTAAACTTGACGTTCTGGACGCAACCGAGCAGTCCGTGCCTCAAAATTCTATCTCTAACTCACATTTTGAGTTTTAACTTACTCCATTTTTATTACTAAACATATTAGCTAATAACTTTATACTTATTCATCTTCTTATTTGCCAATCAAGGCTAACATTCAAACTATGCTAATTACTAACATAGTTTTATCTTGATTCTCATATCCCTAACGTAATTCATCATTCCTCTTGCTAAAATATATAGCATATTACTAATTATGTATATATATATATATATATATATATATACACACATATACTCATCTTCGTTTAACCTCACAGTATCTCTTCATGTGAAATCCTATTTCCTTAATAAAATTTCCACATGTAACAATATAACATTTCTTACACTATTCAGTTAACATCAAGTTTGTAGGCATCGTAATACCTTATCCTTAACATTCCTCCAAATACATATAACTTCATCTCTAGGGTTTGAAATTTAGTAACCCATATTTTCTCTATTCTCATTCAAATAATAAACCATATAGGTTTTACTTAAAAATTTTAAATAAATCCTCAAATTCTCATCTAGGTTTTATTCTTTAACCTTTATTTTAATCATTTAAGATTTTATAAATTTTCTGGTTGTCACAGTGTTTCAGTGTCGATTGTATCAGACAGAGATCCGAGTTTCACATCAAATTTCTGGAAGCGATTACAAGAATGCTTGGGAACACAGTTGAGAATGACTACAACATATCATCCTCAAACTGATGGGCAGAGCAAGAGAACGATTCAGACTTTAGAGGATATGCTAAGAACTTGTGTTATGGACTTCAAGGGAAGTTGGGATGATCATCTACCGTTGGTAAAATTTGCGTATAACAACAGTTACTATGGAAGTATTGGCATGCCACCTTACGAAGCATTGTATTACAGGAAATGCAGGACTCCATTATGATGGGATGAGGTTGGTGAGCGACAACTGTTAGGATCGAAACTGGTACAACAAACTGCTGAGATCGTGAAGCTGATCAGAACAAGATTGGTAGCTGCTCAAAATAGACAAAGGAAATATGCTGATTATCATCGTCAGAATTGAGAGTTTGAAGTGTTAAGTTTCATTTTTCTGAATGTATCTCCTTGGAAGGGGAAGATTTGATTTGGCAAGAAGGGGAAACTTAGTTCTAGATTTATTGGATCCTTTGAGATATTGTGAAGGGTTGGTGAGGTAGCTTACGAGGTTGCGTTGCCTCCGAAATTAGACCATAATCATAACACTTTCCATATTTCAATATTGCGACCGTACAAACATGATTACAAACATGTTATAGAGTATGAGCTATTGCAATTTGATAAAGACTTAACATATGAAGAAGTTTCTGATCAGATAGTTGACAGGAAAGAACAAGTACTTAGAAACAAAGAGCTACCTTCTGTTAAGGTAATTTGGAGGAACCACAATACTGAAGAAGCTACATGGGAACTCGAAGATGTTATGATAAAAATCTATCCTCGATTATTTGTTTAATTTCTTATATAACGATTTTGGGGACAGAATCTTGTTGGGGGGGGGGGGGGGGGGGGGAGAATGTGACGAATGAGTTTATTGAGTTGTGATTCTAGGGACAGAATTCTTTTAAGGAGGGAATATTGTAACAAACGAGATTTTTATATTTTAATTTTAAATATTTATTAAATTAAATAAATATTTTAGTTGATTTATTTATTGAGTTGAATAAGTAATTGATGTGATTGTGGTGGAGTAATTTAATTAAGTGTATATTAATTAAATTGATGTTTAAAGTTCTAATTTACTCAAGATAATTAAATTAGATGAATTATTATGTGATAATTTGGTAGTAATGATTTAATGAATAATTATAGTGATGTTTAATTTAATTTAATAATTAAATTAGAGATTTACTAATTTATTACATGAAATTATAATTAATAAATAAATTTTAATTATGTAGCAATTTGATTTATGTGGCAATTTGATTTAATAAGTTGATGTCAACTTTAATTTAAATAAATTAAAATATTGGAATTTAATTGAATAAAGTGTGACATTTAAACTATGTAGTAAAGGAGTTATTAAAATAAATTAAAAGGGTTTTAATTTAGTTTTACTAAACAAGTTTTAAGACTTTTTAAATTATTTTTTAATTCAGTTTTGCCAAACAAGCCGCAGTGACTTTTGATTTTCAAAAAAAATATTAACTGACATGTGTTTAATAAGAGATAATATACTTGTCAGTTTTTATTTGTATTATATCTATAGCTGTTATATTTTATATCACTTAAGTTAGAAGTAGAGAAAGAAAATAGAAGACTAGAGAGAAAAGGGAGAAAAGAAGGAAGAAAAAGTGCTCTGTGAAAATAAGAATCCATCATCATCTTCTTCTAAAGCTAATCAAAGATAATAATCTAACTCTAGAATTACTAATTATTGTTCTCCATTGTTATTCATGAAAACATTTATGTTTACTTCTCTATATTTGAGTTTTCATAACAATTTGTGAGAATATGATTTGTATATGTTAAAATTGTATGTATAAACTGTTATATATGATTTGTATGAGTATTTAAGTTGTTTAATTCATGTCAATATGATGAACATGAAGAAATCATGTTCATAGCAATTTATAGTGAAGTATTTTAAAAAATGGCTTCTTTGATATTAAAATTGATGTCTAATTCATGCTATTTTATATAAATTGATTATAGATTGTGATAATATGTTAAGAAACGAAAACAACATGATTTGAATGAAGTGATTTAGTTTAAAAACAAAGTCACAATGTTTATTTTTGTCAAGAACACTTAACAATGGAGTTTTCTTCAAAAACATTGAATTAAAAGTTTTTTAATTGATTGTTGTGTTGTTTATATGTGTAAAATCATGTTAGAAGCATTAGTTTATGTTTCTGTTAAGTTTTGTATCAATTATGTGAGTTAAAATTTAAGTTTGAGCAGAGTTAATAAGCCAAATTGGCTTTTTCTGTGATTTTCGCGAGGCTGTCTGCGTCCCACTGTGTCGTGGCGCCGCAACGCCTGTTCAGTGAGTAAACAGAGCGCTGCAGCGCCACAACAACATCTGATGATGTGTGATGGCTCCGCAACGCCATTATGTGGGTTAAGTACAACGTTGTAGCGCCGAGACCGGTCTGCTGAGCCCTGATGATGTGGCACGATGCCGCAGCGACGGCTGCAGTTCATTATGTGGCGCTGCAGCGCCACTTATGCAGTTTTGCCAGAGATTTTTTTTTAAATATACATTTCTTTGAGAATGTTAATATGATGATTATAAAAGTATGTTAATAAAATTTTATATTGATTGGACAGTATTTAATCATATTTTAATATGAGATTTAGGATTTTAAATTATAACTTGGTTAATTATTAATAAGTATGGTTTGATCATGTTATGAACTAACTAATGATTAAACCTAATGGCTAAGAGTTGTGAGTTAACTTAGATTGGTTAACTAATGATATGACTTAGCTATATGGTAACTCATTTGTGTTACTATTGTTAATAACGTGTACGTAGGATAATTGTGGAACGAGTTATTATTTGCTATCTTACGCACAAGGCAAGTTTCCTAATCCTTACTTTTTAATTGAACAAGTTGTTCTATCCTTTCTTATTTACATTATGCAAGTTCTTTAAATTCCATATTTGTCAAGTATCTTATTTAATTTCCTTATTAAAAATAATATAACCTTGACTTAATTGTTCAAGCAAGGTTTTATTGTATCTTTCAAATGTTTTAAGTTTACTTCTAAAGCATGACTATTAAGTATGATGTCTATTGTTGTGACTCATAATTATTCCATAACTCTTTTGTTATCGAACTCTTAAGTTATTGTAAGTTTGATTCAATTACTCTTTAGTTGATGATAGTTGAACTCTAAATTACCCATTGAGCTAATCCAAACCAAACTTTCTTTGGTGCAGACTCGTTAATTAAAGCTGAGATGAACAACCCTATTAATAGGGGATTACCATGCGAAAACGTTAAGATGTTTGTACACAATACATGTACGAACGATTGATCCCCCTAAGTACGAGTTAGAAGTCCATATAGTCTAACAACTGTTAAAGGTTTAAGTAAAAATATTTATAATCTGGAACATAGTTCAAGGTCTTGTGACCCTCAGATGAATTCTAAATCTTGTATTCAATTCTTGATTATCGATGATAGAAAATGCTATTCAATTCAATTGCACTTATTCAATGACATGTCATCATTCTTGATTGTTATTTCAAGTGAGCTTTTGTTTGCTCACTCTTGCATATATAACCATTATAGCCAAAGTTAAGAAGGTTGACGAGCCATCAACCAATAAGGGCAAAGGGAAGATGAACAAGTAGTGAAGACTTGTTCAAAGTTATTATGTGGTTTTGCAATAAGACTTAATTTGTTATATGATGTTTTATTTCTGCACTTTATGATAATTATTTAAGGTTAGAAGCCTGTGAACGTTTTATGACTATGTAATCCTTTTATAAGGAAGATTTTGATTAAAGGTTGTAATTTATTTTGCATTCTTTTATTTATGGGAAGTTAGTTATGTTTTATTTAGATAGTGAACACCAAATCCTGTGGAAATGAATTACCCGAATTTGGGGGTGTCACACATGATGTTAGTTCACTAGCGGCGCTGCAGCGCCCCCCCCCCCCCTAGAAAATAATTTTTTTAATCAAGATAATAGGTTTAATTAAAATTAAAATTAAATACTTTTCTGTAAGTCCAGATTAATAAAGGAGTTTATTAGATTTGGAATTGGATTAAAATAAAGAAGTTTATTTTAGTTAGAATTGGATTTCGAAACCAACTAGAATTGCCCATTAAATCGATATCAATGTATATATTAAATATTTTATTTATTGATGCATACGGTGATATGTATGATAATAAATGTGGATGATTATAGACTATTAACCAATGTGATTGGATTTTATTTTAGTTGAATGCTTGAATGTGTGTGTTTTATTAAATGGGGTCTGCGTACTTCGTATTCTCTAATTTTTTTAGATGTAAAATTCTATCTCCCTCCTATTCCCCTTGACTGCTGATCAAGATTTCTATTTAAATTAAATAGTGTATGTAATAGGACTAGTTAGAATTATCTTGAAGAATTTGAGACCAAGGAGCAAGGAGCGCATGAAGACCCGTTTATATGGAGCCCGGGTTTAAATATAATAGTTATGTTTAAATTTAATTCTTGCACTCCTAGGTTTGACCTTTTGGTTCACTAGGTGGATCTAGTAAACCAAACTATAATAAAAGTTCATAATCAATCCGGATAGAATATAGTATTTTATATGCATGCTTTTACAATATATATTATAAATTATGTAACATGCTTCGCATGTTAATTAATATGACGCGTATGTTATATATATATATAGATATATATATATATATATATATGTGTGTGTGTGTGTGTGTGTATGTGTGTGTGTGTGTGTGTATGTGCATGTGCGCTAAACAAGATGAGACAATTAATAAGAAATCCCTCAAAGAAATTATATTAAGTCCTAAGCGTTCAAAGATATTTGGAATATCGAACGTCGCCTTCTAGCATAATAAAATTAGTTGAGTATTAAATATTTAATATGAGTTTGTTGTGTCTCCACAAGGCAAGTATTAAACATTTAAGGTGTTATTTTATCACATTTGATGCTTATAACGAAATTGGACAATACTGTTTTGTTGTGTCACCACAAGGATAATATTTTTTTTTTGAATATATGAAAGTGCTAGGTTGGACTTAACTTGGATAATTTTGATTCGGATGTGTCACCACTTGATCAAAATAATCTAAGAGGCATAAAAGGAGTTACATGATGATGTAATTGACAATAGTTGTCTACCTATTTATTTATATATTATTTTTTGTGTCACCACAAGGCTATATATATTTGAAATGAGATCCTTAATATCACTAGCAAATCTTTAATTAGATTTGCCGAACTATAGATTATGAGGGTAATATAGTTTGATGAAAATAGTGGGAGATACCAATTTAAAATAAGACCTAATTTATTTTGGTAATTAATTAAATGAATGTTTGCAAAAAATATTGTTTTATTTCACATGCAGAATTTAAAAATGTCACACTCACTGCGTAGTATACTTGATGCTAATAAATTAACAGGGCCGAATTACACGAACTTGTTAAGGAATCTGATAATAGTTCTCACTGTATAAAAAAAAATTTATGTCCTAAATTCGTCTATCCCTGCAAATGTTGAAGAAGAAGCCTCTAAGACAGATATTAATACTTTTAAGAAGTGGCAAGATGATGCATCTGTGGCTCAATGTATCATGCTCGCATCCATGAGTAACAAGCTTTAGTATCAGCATAAAACTATGGATGCTCCTGCTATATTGCTGCACCTCCAAGAGTTGTATGGTGAGCAAAATAGGACTGCTAGATATGAAATATCTAAGGAGCTCTTCTGATCTCGGATGACTGAGGGCACTACTATTGAGACTCATGTCCTAAAGATAATCAATTTGAGTGAACGTCTTGGATAGCTTGGGTTCATCATGGATGGGGTGTTAAGTCAAGATTTGATCTTGCAGTACTCCCAGATGCCTTCTCATAATTTATTGTGAATTTTCGCATGAATAAGTTGGATGTCAGCTTGCCTGAATTACTTAACATGTTGAAAATTGCTGAAGGATACTTCCTATCCAAGAAGAACCAAGTCTTACTGATAGATGATTCTTCTAAGAAAAGGAAGAGGCCCAAGGTATCTTCTTAAAAGAAGAAAACCAAAAAGGATAAGGGCATGGCGAAAGTGAAGGATCAAAAGAAAACTGATCCAGCTAGCAAAGGAATGTGCTTCCATTGCAACGAGTCGGGTCACTGGAAGAGGAACTGCAAGAAGTTTCTAGCAGAGAAGAAGCTTCGACTTCCAATCAAGGTTTGTTTATGATTGAAATTAATTTTTCTGAAAGTCCAACTTCTACTTGGGTATTTGGATACCGGCTGTGGTTCTCACATATGTAATACTATGCAGGGACTGGTCAGAAGTAGAAAGCTAAAAAAGGATGAAGTCGTCCTACGAGTGAGAAATGGGGCAAAGATTGCTACATTAGCTATAGGGACTTATTGTTTAGCACTGCCTACGGGCAAGTCCATTAGTTTAAATAATTGTTATTTTATTCCAAACATCATTAGAAGCATTATTTCTATTTCATTGTTGGATATGGATGATTACAATATTATAATAAAGAACAATCGTTGTTCTATTTGTACTAAGGATGTTTTATATGGTGTTGGAAAATTACTGAATGAACTTTACGTACTTGACTTGCATGAAAATATATTTCAAATTGAACAAATTAAGAAACGAAAAAGAGATGATGTTAATTATACCTTTATGTGGCACTGTAGACTCGGTCATATTAATGAAACAAGATTATCCAAGTTGCATAGTGATGGTGTGATAACCCAAACAATTATAGATGGTGAATTATGTAGTATATTAATTCGACGAGTATAGCATTCGGTAATGATCCTTAGAAAGGAATGAACGAGTTAGAGAATATATAATATTCGATATATGATTGTGTTTAATGGAAGGTTATGTAATAAAACCTAATAGTTGTTGAAGAAATGAATGAAGTATATATATGTGTAAAACTTTTTGCTAAGTTAACATGTTGAAGTTATTTAACGATAATTATGAAGAGATTTTGTGAAAACCAAGTAAGGGAGGTTTCGTTGATTCCAAGGACGGAATCCTTATAAGGAGGGAAGGATGTGACATCCCGAATTTTTAAGAATTTATAAATGAGAATTTAATAAATAAAATTCTTATTTTTAGTTGTTTCGAGTATGAGTATGTGTATATGTGAGAAATATTGTGAAATATGTGATTTGGTGTGAAGAGAATTTAAATGTTAATTTAATATTTATTGAAGTAAATAAATATTTTAATTGAATTATTTATTGAGATTATGTGATTAATATGGAGTAATGTAATTAAGTGTATTATATTAATTAAATAAAGTGAATAAATATTTTATTGAATTTATTTGTTGAGTTAAATAAATTAAGTATGTGATGATGTGGATTGATTTAATTAAGTGCCATATATTTAATTAAATTGATATATTAGCAATGGTGTAGAATAATTCTAATTTAATTAAGAATAATTGAATTAGATTTAATGTTATGTGTTACGAAGACTAAATTAGAAAGTGTAAATTAGAATTTACTTAGATGTTTGATAAGCGTTGCTAAGTAACTAATAATTGATGCGTATGGTGATACGTTATGTAGGATCATTAAGTAGATTATGTTAAGCAGTCTTTCGGTAATTGGTAATCCACGAGCCAGGCAAGTCTTTCGGTTCCTACTTTTCTACGTGAATTTGATAAACTGTTTTAAATTGCATGATATGTTATATATGTTGTAAGCAAGCATGATATGTTATACATGTTGTAATCATGAAATATCAAAGTTAATTTATGACTACACTATTTGGTTAAATAATGTTGATTGAGTAAGAAACTCAATCTTTATATTTGTTATGTGAATTAAAGCATGTATGCCATGTTACTTTAATTATTATGAGATTTATGTTGAGCATGTTTATTATGTGATACGTGATACATGAAAACTGTTAGAACTTGCTGAGCTGTCAAGCTCACTCTTGCAAATAACCATTTTTGCAGGTCAAGATTTTAAGGTAAGGATATGTGCCTAAGTGAATTATAGAGATCCATATTCACGAAGATTAATTATGTTTTATGAGAAATGTATTTAATATTTTAAATGTAACATGTTGTTGAATTGTAAGTTGAGTTATCCGGTGTATATGGATATTGATTTATGATATAAGACTTTATATAGTCATTTTGTTGTAACGATTCATGATATAGATTTGAATCGAAGAGATGTAATGTAAAGGTTGCGATTCAGGACAATATAGAAAGAAAGTTTATAAGAGTTTTAAATATTTCGCATTTTTAGTGATTTTAATATCGAATAATGATGTAATGAGAGATTAAAGTTGTATTGTTAACGATCGAGAATGAGAAATATTATTGTATGAATTTTGGGGTCGTTACAGATGGGCTCTTAGAGCTATCTGATTTTGAATCATATCCAACTTGTGAATCTTGTCTCATGGGAAAGATGAACAAATCTCCTTTTAGTGAAAAAGGAGAAAGAGTTACAGAGTTGTTAGTGTTGGTACACACAAACGTTTGTGGACCTATGACAATAAACGCACGAGGAGGGTATTCTTATTTTATTACATTCACTGATGATCATTCAAGATTTAGATATGTGTATTTAATGAAATACAAATCTGAATCGTTTTAAAAGTTCAAAGAATTTAGAAGTGAAGTAGAGAAACAAACTGGCAAGAGTATTAAGATTTTTGATCGGATCGAGGTGGTGAATACGTAAGTGGTGAATTTTTCAATTGTCTCAAAGAAAATGGTATAATCTCACAATGGACTCCACCAGGAACACCACAGTTGAATGGTGTATCTGAAAGGAGAAATCGAACACTGTTGGACATGGTTCGTTCCATGATGAGCTTTACCGATCTCCCAGTTTCCTTCTGGGGTTATGCCCTAGAATCGGCTTCATACCTACTTAACAAGGTTCCTACCAAATCCATCCCAAAAACTCCATATGAGATATGGACAGGGAGGAAGTCAAATCTTAAGCATGTTAAGACTTGGGGTTGTCTAGCTTATGTCAAAAAGTTTGAGAATGATAAGCTGCAGACTAGATCCGACAAGTGTAGATTTGTGGGATACCCTAAAGAAACATTAGGGTATTATTTCTATCATTCAACTGATCAAAAGTGTTTGTTGCGAAACATGCTGCCCTCTTGGAAAAGGAGTTTATCCTCGAAGAGGTCAGTGGGAGTCAGATATATCTTGAAGAAGTTCAAGACCCAGAAATAACAACGGATCAAAGTCAGGTACCTAATCAAGTAGAAGAACCTATTTTACAACACCCTATTCGTAAATCTAGAAGGATACCGAAGATAACTTATAGGTATGGATTCGTCATAGAGGATGACGATGAGGTACGCATCATGAATGATGATGATCCATTAAATTATAAATATGCTATGAGTAGTAAAGACTCAGAGAAATGGCTAGAAGCCATGAAATCTAAGATGGAATCCATGTATAAGAACAAAGTATGGACTTTAGTTTCATCACCTGAAGGCATTAAGCCTATTGGGTGCAAATGGGTCTTTAAAAGAATGACTGCAGTAGACGGCAAGGTAGAGACCTATAAGGATCGACTGGTTGCGAAAGGTTTCAAACAAAGATAAGGTGTTGACTATGATAAAACTTTCTCGCCAGTAGCAATGCTCAAGTCCATTTGGATTTTGCTTGAGATTGCAGCTTACCGTGACTACGAAATCTGGCAGATGGATGTGAAAACGGCCTTCCTCAATAGAAACCTTAAGGAGGATGTGTATATGACACAGCCAGAAGGATTTATTTCAACGGTTGGAACAAATCAAGTCTATAAACTACAACGATCGATTTATAGGTTGAAGCAAGCTTCTCGTAGGTGGAACATCCATTTTGATGAGACAATCAAAGAGTTTGATTTTATCAAAAATGAGGATGAATCATATGTGTACAATAAGGTTAGTGGGAGCGCTATTTCATTCTTTGTATTATATGTTGATGATATATTACTGATAGGGAATGATATTCCGATGCTACAGTCAATTAAAATCTAGTTATCAAAACACTTCTCTATGAAGGACTTCGGAGAAGCATCTTATATTTTGGGGATAAAGATCTATAGAGATAGATCTAAAAGGATGCTTGGCTTATCCCAAGGAATGTACATTGATACAATGCTAAAGAGGTTTAGCATGGAAGATTCCAAAAGAGGTCTCATGCCGATGCAGCAACTCTGCCCGACCTAGCTCGCCCCACACCGGCCTAGCCTTATGGGCGGCACGCCCCGCGCCTGCTTTGTTCCTCAGAAAATTTTTCTAAGTCTTTGAAAATTTTGAAATTCCCGAGCTCGTAATGTAACCGTTACAACTCAGAATTGACTCATTCCAAAGCCAATAGTTCCCAAATGATATGTTCTATCATCCTATCAAGTCGAAATTCATTTTTGAATCCGTCGGCGAGAAATTCACCGATTAGTCCATTTTTATATTTTCGTTAAATGTTCGTGAACGTTCGACGCTCAATTCTTCGTTTTAAGTCAGAATTGGTTCATTCTTATTCTCGCAAGTCTTATTTACCTAATTACATGTGTTACAATTGAAAATCATCATATTCGAGTCACACGACAACTTTTGACTTCTAATCCGAGAAAAGTACGTTTTTGACGATTATCGTCTAATCGCGTAACTTTGTCCGAATCTTCGTTCTTCGTTATTATTACTTCAAACCAATGGGAATCAATCCCATAGTTGATTATAAATAATTCTAATCATTCAAAACATTTAAGTTTTCATGGTTTAACAATTTCATTAGTTTATATCTTATGAATTCACTAAGTTCTTTACTTGTTCTTAATGAGTTCTTAGTGTCTTAACATGCATGGCTTATTAAGGTTCCTAATTCACCATTACACTATCCTTATAACTTCTCCATAATCATAACTCCTTCAATCACTTCTCTATCAAATTTTATTATTGAAGAAACGAGATTTTTACATATTTGTTCTTATTGTTATACCTTGGTTGGTTCTTGCTTGAGTATGGAGACTCAAAGGTTTCCTAACTTCTTGGTTGGTGAATTGGCTTAGCAAGGCACAAACTAGTTTCTCCTTCTCTCTCCTTGTTAGTGGAAATTGTCAAACATTAAAATGAAGAGGCAAGGCTCTCTATTTATAGAGATTGGTAAGCTTAGGGTAGTTTGGTCATTAGGACCAAACCTCCTTAGCCCACCTCCTTCCCTCATCTTGCCTATGTCCCCCCATGTGCTAGTATGTGCTAGCACATGGCCCCCCTTGTGCTCCCACATGCACCCACGTGGCCTTGGCTTGCCCCGTGGGTTTAACCCACCCGTTTACCCAACGGTTCGACCCACGGGTTAAATTATTAATATTAACTCTAATTCAATTCATTTCAACGTATTTATCCCGTATAAAATTCGTATTCTACGTCGTATTAATTCTTGTATACTCTCCGTATTATTCTCGTACAATACTTCATATTATACGCGTATTCTTTCCTATAATAATCATTTATTATTATACTTAATCAATAAATATTTGATTTTCACTTTCCCTAACGCTTAGGATTTTAAGTCCCTACGCGAAAACTTTGTGAGCCATAAGTGAATTATTATTACATAATCCACCTCGCCTTGAAATCCTATCATTACGCGTTTCTCGGAATTTTAAAATAAATTCCCAAGCAGAAATGGATGAATAGTGATTTCCGTGCTTTTCCTCCCGAGAAAACTTTTCTCGGCTAACTTAATTTTTTACAGTATATTACCGTCAAATCTTTCGATAGAATGTCATTTTGATATTCTAAACTCTCAAAATGGCCTAGGGTCTCCAACCCTAACTATTATGGTCAAACCCTAACCCTTAGGGTTTTATATATGAATAGTGCCTATTTTGTCTTTTTCTAGAAATATTTTTATTCTCGGAAATCTTTTATTATCGTCTTATAAATTCATATCAACTATTTTTAGCACGTAGCCAGAATCCTCCTCATTTCTGCATTCTCTAGGTCATATAACGACCTACAAGTAGCTTACTCAGTTTAATAAACAAATAAACAAAATTTTATTCAATAAATCAAATAAAATTCATTTACATAAACGCTCGATTTTCTCGGGCGTTAAATGATTAATGTTGAAATCTATATTATCTGAAAAGTCATTGATCGCTAAGGGGGCTTACCCTTATTGTAAAATAAATATTATTTATTTAAATGAATTATTAGTTTTATTTATTTATTTAAATAAGATTATGTTAGTTTTCGGAGGCACAATAATTATCTAGAAGAGGGGGGGTAGAATAGATATTTTAAACTTTTGCTTTTTAAAAAATACCTTATTAGATTTGTTAATTAAATAAATTAATTAATCATAACGAAATATATGATTTGGTTGAACCCCTTTAGATAAAATCAAGTTTATAGTTCGATTAGCAGTTATGGCAGATATGGCAGTTAGTGAATAACAGAAAGTAATGACACAGTTGTTTTAATCCACTCTTCTACTCCACAAGTAGGAAATCCACAAAAGAAAACCAAAAAATTTTAAATCACTGAGATTCCTTCAAGACCATAAGTCTTGGAACTTCTAGTTCACTAAGAACTCTTCAAGTCCATCAGACTTGGCACTTCTAGTTCACTAAGTGTAGCGCCCCCAAATCCGAGTCCCCAGAACCTCGGACATGGTGCGTCACGATACATCATCTTCATACATATTCTATAAACTAATGTGGAATATATAAACATATATTGTTTATTTCACAAGATTCTATAACATATCCCAAGGTCTGTTAACCTTAACTGAATACATATCTTAAGTAATTAAAATGGTTTACAACATTATCTGCATATGATAACTAAATAGTTATGAATGTGTAATAATCTACTCTTGTAGTTTGCCTTTGCCTCTGTCTTTCTTTGAGCCTTCGTCTTAATCTGAAATTTGTTATCATGATATAGCAAGGGTGTGCAACGACTTCGCTCAGCAAGTTTAAATACAACAAGGATATATCATGATTGAAAGAAAAAATAAGTTTTCAAAATTTCAACAATATAATAGTTGTGAAAGAGCATAAATCAGAGTTTCAATAAATGAATGACTGAACCAATAATGTTTAATGTCAACAAGGACCATGAACAACTTTAGCTGAACCTTAGGGTAACGAAGGTGATCAGCCTTTCATACCTGATGAACATATGCAACATGCACTAAGTGCGAATCAATAATCAGTATAGATGTGAATAATCAACAATAATTATTCACTACCATACTTTAAAAATATAACTCAAGTTTGAGTTAGAGAACTTGTCTGTACTGTCGATTACTGCTACGCAATCTAATTTAATCGCTTCATTGAAAAGACCTATCATTTATAAGATTGATCTTTCAATTAGTATAACATACTTTATCCCATCATACTATTACTTTAAAAGTAAACTATCTAACACTTAACCACATAGTCAAATCACTACTACAAAACAGTAAATAGATGACACTTAATAGACAACGTTTTTATACAAAACGTTGTGGTTTAGTTTTCCACAACGTTTTTTTGAGAAAATGTTGTGGTTTGATATATAAAAGTGTTGCGTATTTGAAAGGGGTAATTTTTTGTTTCAAAGTGATAACGTTTTTAAAAAAAACGTTGTCTTTTAAAAAAGACACGGAGGGCTGATGCGCGCTACTACCTCTCGACTTTGATTTTCTCTTCTCTTCGTGCCAATTACTGTCTGGTTCATTAGGGCTTATATCCATTTCTTCAACCAAATTACTCCGGTTCTCACTCTCACTGTCTGTCGCGCTCTCTCTGGTCGATCTAGGATTCAATTTCTACAAAAATAACTGGTAGATCTGGGATTCAATCGCGCGCTACTGCCTCTTGCTCGTCTAGGTTACTCTTCAAATCACTGAAGCTAACGATTTCGATATTGCAGACACTGCCTGTTTCTCCTGATAGACGATCTCCTCTCTCTAAGGCCTTATCTGTTGTTGTTATTATCGCTAATCTTCAGGTTCAGTTTCACTCTCTCTGCCCTCAAATTCAAATGCATCCATTTTGCTTTGGATATATAGGTCATGGGAGCTTGTCGCGCTGATGAGAGATTGAAGCCCTTGCTTAAGCTAAATGCCTCCAATGGTGTAGCTGAGGATCGATTACTAGCTCATCTCACTCAGGTTCGTTCATACACCCAGAATGTGTGTTTATCTATTTTCATTTAAGTAAATTAGTTGCTAATAAAAGCAAAGAAAACCTGGATTTCTTAGAAATGTTACGATTTTTACTTTATTTTTATTTGTTTCTGTTAAATTCTTCATAAATTTATCCAGTAATATATTTTGGGTGTTTGTACACGTAAAGGTGTATTTCTTAGGATTAGAGCCTCTTCAGTTCCACCAGGGACTGGAGATCTCGAATTCAGCTAAATAGGAATTAAAATAGCAACTGGATGTTGTTTGGACTTTAGACTCATAGCCTGATGAGTCTCCTGCTCTTTGCTGGATTAGGCAATTTTGTTGGCCAGCTGGTGGTCGACAGAGTAGTAGGACAGGCTAAGGAAAGGTAGCTATTTCGAAGTAGGAGAGTATACACTGATGATTTGTCCAGCAGCAGAAAATTTTAAAATCTTAAAGAGTAGTTTCTAGTTTACCTAGCTTTAATTGATATCTTGGGTTGTTCACTTATTCTGTAGTCATTTTGGTTCTTTCATGGGACAATGTGATGCTGAACTATCTATCAATGGCCACTACTAGTATATCTCATACTTCATTTGTTTTGGTGTTAACTGTCAATAATTATTAATCAATTCTTATACAGTATCATGTTATTTTCATGGAGTTGCAACCTTGATTTTGTGAAGCATCACCCTGGTAGAAAATATATAGCTTGAGGAATACAAGTGACGCCCCTAAATCCGGGTTACCTGACCCCCGAGTTTGGTGCTCACGATCCAACATATTAATATCATCTAACTACCCATTTATTTATGAATAGAAATATACATATCCTTAACTAATATTTATAATACATTGTCCCAGGTTTTCTAACCTTAACATAACAAATATACCCTTAGATATACAAAAAGGGTTATACAAAACAACATAATAAATATGTTCATTATAACTACTCCAGCAATACACCTTTGCCTTTGTCTTTCTCTGCCCCTCCGGCTACCTCATTCCTAGCTGAAATATTGTATTTAAGTAAGGGTGAGCAACAAATTTGCTCCGCAAGTTAAATTATACAATAAAGTATAAGAATCAAGAATATAAGACTATCAATTCGATAGAATATCACCAAAGTTCAAAGGACTTTGAATTAGCTGAATAAAGCGTTAATCAATAACAAGACTTTCTCGCATTTTATGCAAAGCAATAATTAGATAGTGAAAGAGTAAAACGCTTTCAAAATTTCTTAATTGAATAACAAGAATCAATTCTATGCAATAACAATGTGGAATATTATCCAGATTTTTATAAGCTGAGCGACCCCACAGGATCTTGAACTTCTCGAGTAACTATCAAAGGTTTTACTTTGAAGTACCCAGGTGTATCAGATAACCGTAAAGATTAAATCATACCCCTCCGCAAGTATATAAAGTGATCAGCTTCATTATACCTCATATTATGCATAATACTTACACGCGTGCAACGGCCGAATATACGACCACAAAGCCCCTTTTTATATAAAAAGGTTATTCTTCTCAGTTTTATAACCAGAATTCGAATCACAACAACGAAATATAATGATTTCAATATCTAATCGCTTTCTCGATCTAGCCAAAATAATTGGCATTGAGTTGTCAATAATAATTGAGTTCTCTTTTCGAACCTATCAAGTTTCAACAAATGTTCGTCTAGCCAAAACAATTAGCTATGACATATCTCAAAATAATTCAATAATAGACAGAAATTAACTGTACTATTTGCAATCAATAATAACTTCTACGGATGTGAATAACCAACAACAGTTATTCCCCAAGCATATTCTCAAAATCAATAATTCAATTTGAATTAATAAATATGCACTAACTGCGAATAATCAACAATAATTCTTAGACGTGTTATAATCAGCAATAATTAACCACCACTATATTTGAAAAGTAATAACTCGAGATTGAGTTAAGGAAACTTGCCTGATTCGTTGACTACTGCTACGAAATTTAAGTTAAACTTCCTTTGTAAGACCTATCATTAATAAGATTGATCTTTCAATTAGCATAACATACTTTATAAGTAAACTATCTAACATTTAAACACATAGTCAAATATTATATAACTTTAACACTACTGTATCATATAACTTGTGAATAATCACTTAGTTTTTCATTTTATAAGTCCTTTACAATTAAGTAAATCAAATTCCTAATCCAGCAAGCCTGGATTCAACTGACATCTAATCCAGTAACCTGGATTATCTAACAGACCAATCTAGTATCCTGGATTATACAAATATCTCATCCAGCAAATTTATGACCATTCCAGCAAACCAGATTACAATCCAGCAAGCTGGATTCCTCTTTTTTAACCAAATCATCTTATTATTGTTTTTATCTTTTGTTCACACATAAATACATGTATTTCATACACAAAAATAATTTTTCAAGAATTTTCCAATTTCTTTTAGTATTTTTTAAAAATCCATTTCTACTTAATTCCTTAAGAAAATAACTATCTCACGCATAACTCCAGAAATTCCCAACACTTGGCGAGATCTTATACATGTCAACGTGAGTCTCCAGTTTAAATTTCGTGGCCATCGGAGTTATACAACTTCGGTTATAGCATTTTTTGTCAAAAAATCCTAAAAACTGAAATGGCCATAACTTGCTCAATTTAAGTCGAAATGAGCTCATTTTTGGACACAAGCTACTTCATTCCATATATTTTCATGTTCCAAAAGGCCTAATTTTATTTCATAATTTAAGTAGCCAAACTTGTCCTTCAAAATTCCAGACAGCCTACTTTTGTCATTTTTAGATTTTTCCTACTTTGCTATAATCAGTCCAGACGAAAATTTACAACCCCTTTTTCAGTGATTTTACTTGAAAAAGTTAGAAGACTTATAGATGTAAGTCCAAAAATTTACCACACTCAAAAATTTAAAATTTATTGAGAGATATGGTCGTTTGAATTTCCCGTTGCGTTTTCTCAAAAATCTGATTTTAAAACTTTGTGATTTCTAAAAAAAACTTTCTTAATCTCTTGATAAATCAAACTTTAGCCACCATAAACCATCATAATACATTCTAATACCTCTAAGACTCATGGATCTATCATGATCCATGATCTATTGCATCAAACCTTCATCAAATCAAAGTAAATCATAATTTAGGCTAAGAAAATCAAGATTTTTAACTTTTTGAAACATAGTTTCATCCTTCTTGCTTTTGATCTAATTTTTGACACACCAAATGGTTAGATCTACACATAACACACTCTAGATCATGTAGATCTAGAGTTTTGAAGTTCAAGAACAAAAATCCAAATTTTGGTTTGAAACAACTAAGAATAACTTAAATCAAATGTGGTTTATACCTTTATTTTCTTGCTAGCCTTCCTTGTTCTTTCAAATAGATGTTGATCTTAGATAGAAGGAAGATCAAAATCTCCTCTTTATCCTTTTCTTCCCAACTGAATTCTCTTTCTCTCTTGCCTCTCTCTAGCTTTTCTTTGGTAGCTAACTTGGGAGAATGAAATGAAAAATGAGTAAACTCTTTATTTGCAAATGAGATGGATTTATTTATAAGCTAGCAATATGTGTAGATATAACTCATATAACAATACTAAATCTCCTAACATATCTTGGCATATTACACCAAATCTCTTCATATCTACCATATCTTTCCATATTTTATCAAATATCCTCTCAAATCTATCTAATATCTTTTCAAATCTTATCAAATATCTTTCCAAATCTTATCAAATATCCTTATCCACAAGATTTAATTCTCATGCCCATTTCTTTCTAGCTTAGCCGAATTGGGCCTCCTTTGGCCCAATCTTGGTTTTCTTTTTAATGCTCAATTAACTTAATTAAGGTCCACTAAGGCCTCTCTCCCATAGGACTAAGCTTAGGCTTTTATTTTAATTTCTTTGGGCCTCCCTTTAAATTCTTAATTTACTTACTAACTAAAATAAATTTGAAATTTCACCAAAAATTAAATTGGGCCATCCTAGTGCATCTCCCATACGTGATATATTGGGCTCGCTTAATGATTTAATTGTTCTTAAATCAAATTGGCTACACGTCCCAAGCTTAAATAAATAATTGGGCTACAAATTAAATCTTAATTCTCTTTAGACGCTAAATAAATATATACACATTAAATAATATATATTTATTTAGTCGCAAACATAATCCACATATGTCATAACATATTCCCCTAGTGTATTAACTCAATAGCCCTAATTGACTTACTAAGTTATAAACACTCACATATTCATCAATACAATTATTATAACTATATTTTCTACCGAATCCTTATTCGTAACTAGGGTTAGAGTTTCTATTCTCTGTTAAACAAAATTGTACTCATATTTCTCAGTCAATACACAGTTTCACCACTTTGATAAACTCGTATCACAGATACTCAACACAATATTGATAATCAATATCAATATTAAATAAAAAAAATATTCAAAAAATTTAAATTATGTGAAATTCTGGGTTCTCAAATTCTCCCCTCCTTATAAGGATTCCGTCCTCGGAATCACCGTTTTCTTACTCTCTAATATCTTCTAAAGTTGTATCATCAATTTATTCTTGTCAACACAATATTAATTTGTGTCTTATGTACTAACCTGTGACTTGGGATCTGTAAAAGAAAATAATTCACAGCTATATCCACCTAATATTTCTCGCGTAATTTATTTACTCAACTGAATCGTTACTTGTCACCACCTCCTGGGCAGCTACTGCATCTTGCACCGTCATATTGAATGTACGGGCCGTTGGTCTTCCTTGCTGTGCAGGTCCTCTAATCGTCAGGGTTCCGCCACCAGGTCCCTTGTTGGTACTTCCCTTCTCCACATTCTTCTTCGGACAATTCCGAACCAGATGATCTGTCGATCCACACGCAAAACAACCTTGTATTTTCTTCGGACTGGGACAATTGGGAGATATGTGTCCCTCTTGACCACAGTTATAACAGACTCCCTTCCACTTCAGACAAATTCCTGGATGATTCTTCCCACAAGTCGCACAAGGCTCACCTCCCTTCCTATTCTCTTCTGACTTATTACCCGATTGAGTATTCTCACTCCATTTCTGCTTGTTTGGATTACTACCACCACTACTACCTCCTTCATTTGTTTTCTTCTTCATCTCCTAATGATATCGGGATGCAGCTTTGCTTCCCCCTTCAGCAAGTATCGCTTTCTCCAACAAAGCCGCAAACGTATTAATCTGCAATACAGCTACCTTGTTGAATATCCCTGGCTTCAATCCATTCTCAAATATTCTCGCCTTTCTTGCCTCCGTGTCCACCTGATGAGGTGCAAATCTCGCTAACTCATTGAACTTAGCAGTATATTCTGATACCGATATATTCTCTTGCTTTAGTTCTAGAAACTTGACTTCCATCCTGGCTTGCATACTCGACGAAAAATAGTTCTCAAAGAACAACTCTTTAAACTTTGTCCAAGTCACTACAGCTGTCCCAGCTCTAGCTTGATTGGTTTCCCACCAGTAATTGGCTTCTCCCTTCATCAAATAGGTGGCAAAAGCTATCTTTTGCTCTTCTGCCACTATCGCAATAATAAATGCTTTCTCTATCTCCTTTACCCCAGTTTGGGCTTCAATAGGATCCGTAGTTCCCTTGAATTCTGGCGGTCCTACCGCTTTAAAATCTTTAAAGTTTGCCAATCTATTAGCTGGCTATTCTCTTGCTCTTGCTCTTGCTCTTGCTCTTGCTCTTGCTCTTGCTGCTAGCGCCCTATGTTTCATAGCTTGGGCTAACATATCCATAAAATTCTGTATCGGGTCTGCTTGATCTCCTTCATTATTCATTGATTGCTCTTCTCTTTGATTTCAATTTTGTCGTCTAGGCGGCATTATCTGATTTAAATGAAAATCTTACATTAATCTTTTTTCTCTACACAAATTCTTATTAGTAACATAAGAATTTAACACAAATTTCTCATATAATCACATATTTTTTCAAATAGCACATAATACTTTTAGTACTTAACACCTACTGTTATAATAAGTCACTATCCCTTTTTGATAAATATCAGGATTAACAACACAACCTTACACAAAAAGTTGCCATTACCACAACTTTACTCAAAAAGTTGCAATTCTAAAAAATCATCTTAATATTCATATTGAAAATAAAGATTACATTCATACAAACAGATATATTACATATGCTCACTCATTATTCTCGATATTACAATCTTTAGATTACACCTTGTTACCAAAAAGTACTACTGCTTATACTTAAGCTGTCTATAGTCTACTCCTTTCTCATGCCTTCTTACGGGGACACTTGTTAAATTCGTGACCCATTCCTCCACATGAAAAACATTTTCTCATATTTGGCTTAGGACAATTTGGAGAAATATGTCCTTCCTGTTTACAATTGAAACACACGTTCTTCCACATCATACATTCTCCCAAGTGAGTCTTTCCACACTTGCCATAGACTTTCTTCTTTTTTGGGTTTGAGTTCCCTGAGTTATTATCACTGTCGTTGTCCCTTTTCCGCTTATTACTTCTCTTCTTCTGCTTGACTACTGCCCCAGATGATCCACCACCTTCAGCCTTCATTCTTTCTACTTATGTCTTCAATTCGTTTCGTTCTTCGGTCATCTCGTGTAATGGTCGCTCTGTCTTCCACAACTCCTCCAAGAGAAATACTTTACTCCGGAGTTCTTGAACTTCTGCAGATACTTGATCTTTTTCTCCTACTTTGGTCTTAATCCCCTGTCTCCACTTTAACTTCTTCGGATTCTGCCTCCTCATCTTCATTCAGATATATTTTGGGATACTCATCATGATCACTCCCCAGATTCACCATGAGTTCATCTTTTCCAACTTCCTCAACTGGCTCGCTTTGCGCTGGCACCTCGGCTACTGGCATTGGTGCAACAGCTGCCAACACTTCTGTACTCATTTCATCTTCTCCTGACATCCTACAATCAGTTTAAACAACTTGATTAATACTTTACCAGTACGAATTTCATACTCACTATGTGTCCACACATCTTTCTATTGATGTACTTTGGCAATCCCTCACTTAGTACTCTAAATGAGTTTTCTCTATCTCGCTTATGGTTATAATCCTAGGGTTTCCCCCCCCCCCCCCACTTAAGGTTTATAACCTATAGCTCAGATACCAACTTGTGACGCCCCCAAATCAGGGTTACCTGACCCCCGAGTTTGGTGCTCACGATCCAACATATTAATATCATCTAACTACCCATTTATTTATGAATAGAAATATACATATCATTAACTAATATTTATAATACATTGTCCCAGGTTTTCTAACCTTAACATAACAAATATACCCTTAGATATACAAAAAGGGTTTTACAAAATAACATAATAAATATGTTCATTATAACTGCTCCAGCAATACACCTTTGCCTTTGTCTTTCTCTGCCCCTCCGGCTACCTCGTTCCTAGCTGAAATATTGTATTTAAGCAAGGGTGAGCAACAAATTTGCTCCGCAAGTTAAATTATACAATAAAGTATAAGAATCAAGAATATATGACTATCAATTCGATAGAATATCACCAAAGTTCAAAGGACTTTGAATTAGCTGAATAAAGTGTTAATCAATAACAAGACTTTCTCGAATTTTATGCAAAGCAATAATTCGATAGTGAAATAGTAAAACGCTTTTGAAATTTCTCAATTGAATAACAAGAATCAATTCTATGCAATAACAAAGTGGAGTATTATCCAGATTTTTGTAAGCTGAGCGACCCCACAGGATCTTGAACTTCTCGAGTAACTATCACATGTTTTACTTTGAAGTACCCAGGTGTATCAGATAACCGTAAAGATTAAATCATACCCCTCCGCAAGTATATAAAGTGATTAGCTTCATTATACCCCATATTATGTATAATACTTACATGCGTGCAACGGCCGAATATACGACCACAAAGCCCCTTTTTATATAAAAAGGTTGTTCTTCTCAGTCTTATTACCAGAATTCGAATCACAACAACAAAATACAATGATTTCAATATCTAATCGCTTTCTCGATCTAGCCAAAATAATTGGCATTGAGCTGTCAATAATAATTGAGTTCTCTTCTCGAACCTATCAAGTTTCAACAAATGTTCGTCCAGCCAAAACAATTAGCTATGACATATCTCAAAACGATTCAATAATAGACAGAAATTAACTGTACTATTTGCAATCAATAATAACTTCTACGGATGTGAATAACCAACAACAGTTATTCCCCAAGCATATTCTCAAAATTAATAATTCAATTTGAATTAATAAACATGCACTAACTGCGAATAATCAATAATAATTCTTAGACGTGTTATCTACTTTGCCTGATTCGTTGACTACTGCTATGAAATGAAAAATGAGTAAACTCTTCATTTGCAAATGAGATGGGTTTATTTATAAGCTAGCAATATGTGTAGATATAACTCATATATCTATACTAAATCTCCCAACATATCTTGGCATATCACACCAAATCTCTCCATATCTACCATATCTTTTCATATCTTATCAAATATTCCCCTAAATCTATCCAATATCTTTCCAAATCTTATCAAATATCTTTCCAAATCTTATCAAATATCCTTATCCACAAGATTTAATTCTCATGCTCATTTCTTCTTAGCTTAGCCAAATTGGGCCTCCTTTGGCCCAATCTTGGTTTTCTTTTTAATGCTCAATTAACTTAATTAAGGTCCACTAAGGCCTCTCTCCTATAGGACTAAGCTTGGGTTTTTATTTTAATTTCTTGGGGCCTTCCTTTAAATTCCTAATTTACTTGCTAACTAAAATAAATTTGGAATTCCACCAAAAATTAAATTGGGCCATCCTAGTGCATCTCCCATACGTGATATATTGGACTCGCTTAATGATTTCATTGTTCTTAAATCAAATTGGCTACACGTCCCATGCTTAAATAAATACTTGGGCTACAAATTAATTCTTAATTCTCTTTAGACGCTAAATAAATATATACACATTAAATAATATATATTTATTTATTCGCAAACATAATCCAGATATATCATGACATATTCCTCTAGTGTATTAACTTAATAACCCTAATTGACTTACTATGTTATAAACACTCACATATTCATCAATACAATTATTATAACTGTATTTTCTACAGAATCCTTATTCGTAACTAGGGTTAGAGTTTCTATTCTCTGTTAAACAAAATTGTACTCATATTTCTCAGTCAATACACAGTTTGACCACTTTAATAAACTTGTATCATAGATACTCAACACAATATTAATAATCAATATCAATATTAAATAAAAAAAATTATTCAAAAAATTTAAATTATGTGAAATTCTGGGTTCTCACAATACATGCCATGGTGAACTTTTACAGGTTTTGAACTTTTCACTCATGGGTGGTAATTCTAAATAAATGGTTTCAAATAAGGCTGTCTTGAAGTTTATTAGAACATTCCTTATCTTATTATATTATTTTGATTGTTTCTCTCAATTATTTCAAAGATTTTGAATGTAGAATATGATTTTGATTTTCTGATAACCCTTTGCAATTTCCATTTATTCTGTTCTGTTTCATTTAGTATCTCTTTGATTGTTTATTCTTTATTGATGGAATGGCTTTTTCTTCTATTGTTCTATATGATGATCATATTGATCCTGAATCATTGAAAATTGATAAAGTCTTTAATCAAGAATTGGCCTTACGTTTATATGCATGAAGTTAATCAAGAATTGGCCTTCTATACAGTTATGCTGCTATTGAATTAAGAATGTTCTCACACTTTGAAGAATCTTTTTACTATATATAATCTTGCAGGAGGTTATTCTCACAAATACTTTTGGATCAGGAGGTTATTCTCACAAATACTTTTGGAGGTTATTCTTCAAGCTTGCTTTCTTTGCAACAATGTCCACACATTTAATTTGGAAGTAGCGGATGTTTTATTAAAATTTATTTTATGATATCTTAGCTGGAAGCAAGGCTGCAATTACTTAACTTTTGTTATATTGTTATACATGACTTTGCTTCAGTCATTCGGTGATGTCCATAAAATATTGTTCTAGCAGTCACTTGGCTACTCTTGTAATATTCTTAGCAGTCACTTAGCTACTACACTTGTACATGTTTCTCTAGTCTCAAAATTCAGCCTATATAGGAATGCTATTGGATTGTTGGCTCTCTGATCAAGAGATAAAGTCATTTATTGGGATTAAAATTATTTTCCTATACAGGAAAGGATAGGCTATATATAATTAGATAATTGCACAGTGAAGTAGAAATTTCTTCACAATCATGATTTTGTTGGTAACAGCAGTAAGTTTCTCCACAAATGGGCTTCTAGGTATGATCCCTAGAAGTTGAAGTAATATTATGGGAGCTCCCTGCCCATGTTAGGAACTTCACAAGATGCAGAAATTACAGGTATGGCTATATACTTTCTCGCTGAATTAGCACTTAATATTTTAAGTTCTGGTACATGGATCATGAGCATAAATTATAGTGTTGAAGTTCTTACTGATTTGGGCCTTTCAAATGTTTATTTGATCATTGAGGGCACAATGGGTGTTATACAATGCACAAGGCAAGTACGGGAGCTCTAAGAAATAAACTGCACGTAATGTTCTATACCCAGAATTACTTTTACATGTAGAGTAATATGAAATCTTGAAACATGATCTACTTTTGACAAAACAAATTTCCAATTACAGTTCTATACACTTGGTGTGCATATTTTGTTTCTTGCTATCTAATATTCTATGAAATGAAAATCTTTTCTCTTACATTTCTACAAATTAAGACATAATAGTTTGTACCTTATTGTTTTTAAACAGACAAAATACATGATGGTGGTTATATACTTATATTCTCTACTGAACGGTGAAAGCTTCAGCTGATCACTGTACAGGAAGATTTGATTATTTGAGATCTGCAGCTATGGATGTTTTATAATCAGCAATAGAATTATCCAGTAATAAACTAACAGTTTGACCTAATATTACCTATCAATCATGATTCATGAACTAGATGCTGCTATCTGGAGATTAAGGTCAAGTTTTGGATTGCAGGGCTTTTGTTGCGTACCTTACAAGTGTCAAATGCGTAGGTTGAGCAACTAGAATGTTGTCTTTTAATCCTTGTGTACTTAACTTGTTTTACTTTAAGTCACCCATTTTGCATTGTGGGAGGGGAAACATGGCCTGTTTGATGATATATATTGGTTATTTATCTAGGTATATGCACCGCTTTTTGAAAAGGAATCAACATTCCACCGCACCTTATTTATATTCATGTGTGCATCAATGACACTCCAAGATCAACATGAGCAGTGGAAATGTCATCCAGAAAAGTCATCTCGAAGGTATCTGCCAACACATCATCTTAGTTTTATAATTGCTTTTCACTAATACATTCCTGCAGTCTTAGCGAGTAATTGTTAACTACGAAACTGATTTTTAAGCTTTCTTTATTTTTCTTTTGTCTCTAAATAAAACCTTATTTTTGAAGTTTGAAGATTTTTCGTTGCCAAATGCCTCGTTCCAATCCTTTTTACTCCAGTGAACCCCCAAGACATGATGGGACAGACAAACCTTCTGAGGTTGGAGGTATTACATCTCTGTTTCATTTCTCTTGGAGTTCTCGATATCCGTTTGTAGCTTGTTAAACTATAATGTACAAGTTACTATGATTGTAGTATATGGGAACTTTACTTTTCCTTTGTTAAGAACTAAGAAGCAACTTGAGAGTTGAGATCACATATAGCAAAAAGTTGTTCATATCCATTAATAAATGTGCAAAAGTTAATTTTGTGTTGTTGTGATTTAGTCATTTTCATGTGCTGCAAGTTGGAAGTTATAAAAGTAATTAATATATGTTCAAAAATTAATCAGAGGATTTTCTGATGCAAGGACATGACATAGATAGGACTAAAGGAAGGTTATGGATGCTTTGTTGTATTTACCATGTTGAAAGTTCAAACTGTCTGAGTTGATCATTAAAATGTCTATTCTCTGTAATGTGCTTGCGCTGACCCTGGTTTTGTTTTCCTTCAGTTTTGCCGCTACCTATTTTACCTAGGAAAGATTAGGACAATTCAATTGGAGTATACAGATGCAAAAAGCTAAGATTGGACTCTACAAACCATGTTGCTGATGCTGAGAGTATTGTATCCATAGTAATTAGAGATTAACGACCCACTGGTGCAGCTAGTCAGTTGGTTCATAAAGTGTTTCATCTGTTGAGATAAAGCTTTTGGCAATTCCTTAAGCTTCACAAATTGAAAGTGTTCAGATATTCTCTTATTTCCTTTTTCCATTATGGTATGTTAATTATGGTTATATAATACATCTTGGTTATGACTAACCATATCATGTCTAATGAAATTTGGTTTTTAGATCACTACCTCTTTTACTGCTGCAAATGCTCGTCTTCGTAATGCTATAGAAGAAAGATGAACTCTCCAGATCTGTTGCTTCATATAGAGCGAAAGCAGATGCTTGTAATGTATTTATTATTTTTTTGGAAGCTACATGGGGGTTCCATTCCTCATACACAGAGCAAAAGGAAAAGCAGGTCAGGTATGGGATTGTTTGTACTCTTCTGAACTTGTACTTCTTATGCCGGTCTATTGAACTGATTAATTCACTTTAGAAAATGGAACAAGATATATGGAGATATCATGCCTTTTCTCCTTCCATGTTTTACCCGTCCCTATATTTTCTGCATTAATCAATTAGCATCTCACAAGTTTTTTGTACCTTTTTCCCAACCTGTTAAGTGATGAATTGAAGAGACACGAAGAATATTTTGTGAATCTGGTTGTTTGTCTTTTATCTGCTTACAAGGTATTTGGCTATAGGGATTGATGAATTTCACTTTGTCCAGCCTTCATTAAGTCATTTTAACATTTTCTTATGTCAGTCAAATCTTTATCTCTCTCTCTTACTAGGATAAATTGGGGCTAACTCTTGACAGTATTAGGAAACATGTGGAAAACCTAAGAGGGTATTGTTCGTGGCTTCTTTGAATTTTCATCTTAAAGTTGGACGAACTTGTAATTTTTGGGTTGTGCCAGATCAGAGATAGCAACTATTATGGATGATGGAAATCCACAAGCAAGTAAAGCAAGGAAACATCTTGAAGAAGAATGTGACGCCACCAAAATAGGTTCAATACCAACCCATTCTGAGTCACCAAATACATGATACAGAAACCAAATACAATCTTTTATAACATACGGTCGTGCAAAATATAACCATGCAAACTGTGAGTTTCAATACAAATCGTATATAATACGAAATATAAACACTCAAATTCAGTCCTCACTAATTACAATCATTATCACACTTTTCTACAAAATAGTGAGGACTGTTACTGCTCTAACTCCGACCATCACCCCGATCCCCGACTAGTTTCTGCGACATTCTTATTTTCTGAAGAGAACAATAGAAGAAAAGGGTGAGCTCAACTAGCCCAGTAAATAATATTATGACTAAGATAATGAAGAATAGATTATCGTTATCCTTCAACAAATTAGATAAAATATTATGGACAACAAGTTTTAGATCAACAACTGCAGCGAAAATAACAATTCTTTAGAAGAGTTAAGTAGAGAATGAAGTCTACTATCTTCTATGATTTAAAAGCCCATCATCAATATTTTATCTCTATAACATCAATCAATATACATCTCAAACCAAATATTCATCTTTGCACTACGGGCCAAAGATATTCATTTGTATCACCAGTTGGTCATGTTCATCTCAATACCTGTCCATCTTTGCACTACGGGCCAAAGATATTCATCAAGTAATCATTCATCTTTGCACTACAGGCCAAATATATTCATCAAGTAATCATTCATCTTTACACTACAGGCCAAAGATATTTAGTTATATCACCATTTAGGTCTGAGGATGATGAAAAATATTTTAAAGAACGAATCCAATGAGATAAAGGACAAAGATTAGGGATTCGTAATTTAGTTTATCCAGGTTCAAGAATATTCCATAATAATCAATTGTGGAGAAAAATTCAAGAATGAAATTCAAAACTTGGATCCAATCAAAGATAATTTGGAAAGAAAAAAAATATTTTTTTTACCGTGAATAGTACCTCGTGAATAGTAACTCGACATGAAAAGATAAAAAAATTCACAAGAAAGTTCAGTCCAATATTCCAGTGAAATGATATTAGATGAAGCGCAAAACTCAAGAAATTTCTGATCATTTCAGGAATTATAGAAGCAATACTTACCGTAGTAAGTTTAGAGTTAGGAATCTGAAATGAAACAATATACGAAACTGCAATTGGATTTTCACCAGTCAGGCGGTAGTCCGCTAAGACAGATTATTTCTATAATTTAATAACAACTGAATACGAAGGGTTATTCACCAGGCATGCGGTAGTCCGCGTAGACAGATTATTCTCACAGAATAATAAAGAATGGAATAACAACAAGATTTCACCATGTATGCGGTAGTCCGCGTAGACAGGTTATTCAGACAGAATAATAAAGAATGAAATAACAACCCATACGAGTATTGAAAGAAAATAACTCTCTTCATGAATACGAAAGAAATAATACCCCTTACTTTAATAAAAATTTGGAGACTGCACTAGTATAATAGCAGAATACTCTTCTTCTTTCTCTCTTACTCTCTCTATACTTTCTCTCTCTATAGCTTTAGTGAATTGGTGAGAAATAATGAAGAAATGAACTTCTATTTATAGGCTTGACAGAGTAAGGGTAAAATAGCCTTTTCGCCATAATTTATGACATCATCGATCCTATGACATCATTGCTTACCTCATCGTTCCGATGACATCATTACTTACCTCATCGTTCCGATGACATCATTACTTACCTCATCGTTCTGATGTCATCATTGTTTGCATCATAAGAGTTCAAATTCAATTTGTTCTCTTCCACCAAAAATTAATTCAGACTCAATATTCCGGAACTTTAATAATTCATAATAAATAGCCCTTTTATCAGAAAAATATGAACCTTATGTCCATTTCATATAAAATTTAATTCTCTACAACTTTGTAGAAGAAAGTTTTTCCAAATTCTGCATGAAAAATGACCCAAGTTTACATACGGATGATTTTTCCACACTCATCACTCTTGAAAATCTTTAACACACTCAAAATTTTAAAGCCTCCATTTTTGAAATAATGAATTCCACCACATGTTTATTTATATATCGTGAATTTATTGTAAAAAAATATCATCATTATTATATTATTATATTATCACATTATATACTTATAATATAATATTATAATAATATGTATATTTGAATGAATTATTTTATCAGAACAGATAAAATATTCATTCTCAATAATTGTCACTTTTACTAAAAATTTCTCCGTTTAAATCAACATTGAATAAATATTTACTTATCATTTTTATCTATAATTATTATTCACAAATAATATTACAGAACCACAATAATAACAACCAGATCGTTCCCAGGAAAGAGGGGGCCTTCCGATAAGGATTTCTCCTTACTAGCGCGTAATTAAATAACCCCTCCTAGACAAGACTTCCTTAGATATTGCCAATAATGCTATCTAATAATATTATTCAAATAATATAAATTATTTATCTGATAATATAAAATACTATGTAGTGACAATTATTGAATCACTAATAAAAATATCAATGTAGCAATTATTGGATCAATAATATAAATTATTGAACAGTAATTACGGTAACAATTATTGAATGAGTGACTTCTTATCTAAGAATCAATAATTAGAATTACTATGCAATACTGCGTGCTACTGTGCAACACCACGTATTACTGTGTTTTAACCACCGGGTATTTCAACAATTTTAACGGTAAAAGTTTTATCGTTATTTTTGTAAAAAGGTTATTTTTGTCGCTTTCTATATCCGACATTCATTCCGTTGTGGGGTCCACCAATGACTGCTCCGTCGTACGAATATTCTCCGACAAAAAGAAAATTCCTCGACCAAACGAATATTCTCCGACACAACGAATATTTTATAACCACTTGCTTAGTTTGTAAACTTTGCACATCTCACACATAACTTATCACATTTATCAAATCAACACCTTACTATTTCAAAATAATATATAAAGAAAATTAAATCTTTATTTATAAAATTTGGGGTCTTAAAACCTCCCCTCCTTATGAAATTTCGTCCTCAAAATTGACGTACGTACCTGGTATGTTGAAAAGGTGAGGATACCTCGCTTTCATTTTCGATTACAACTCCCAGGTCATTTGCTCAATATCATGGTTCCTCCACAAAACTTTAACTTGAGGTATAATCTTTGAGTGTAAGATATGTTCCTTCTTATCCAAGATCTTGACAGGTATGTTCTCATACATTAAATCTTCGGCTATCTCGTCTGGTTCTAACTTAATAATGTGGTTTGGGTCTTTCACGTATTTACGTAGCACGGATATGTGAAAAACGTTATGATCGTGAGACATACTTGGAGGTAAGGCGAGTCTATAGGCCACAGTTCCTACTCGATCAAGGATTTCAAATGGACCAATAAATCGTAAATCGGTGCCCATAGCTTTCTGCAAGCTGACCCTTTGGCACTTGATGCTCCGCCTTGACACGTTTACACGTTAAACATCTCGACGTAAATTCCGCGATCTCTCTCTTCATATTGCTCCACCAAAATGTATGTTAAAGATCACGATACATTTTGGTACTTCCAGGATGGATTGCAAACGGTGTGTTGTGTGCCTCCATTATGATTCTATACTTCAAATCAAAGTCGTTAAGAACGCAAAGTCTGGATTTGACTCGAAGTATTCCCTCTGCATCGATTTTTGCTTCTAGAATAGCACCTTCTTGCACTTTCTTCTTCATCTTCATCAGCTCCGGGTCTGTAGCTTGAGCAACTTTAACTTTATTAATTAAAGCTGGTTCTACGCGTATATTTGACATCATTCACGTGGCTCCCTGGAGTCTTTAACTCTATCTCCATCCATTGTACGTCATACAAAATGGACCTTTGTGTTTACATCATTGCACTCATTCCCGCATATAATCTTCTACTCAATGCGTCAGCTACCACGTTTGTTTTTCCAGGATAGTATTGAATGGTATTTTTGAAATCTTTCAACAGCTCGAGCCAACGTCGTTGTCGTATGTTGAGTTCGTTCTAAGTAATGAAATATTTTTGAGGCTTTCGGAGTATATTAGGATGTCATCAATAATGACAACCACGAAATGATCCAAATATTTTCTTAAATATTCGGTTCATCATGTCCATGAACGCAGTATGGACATTGGTCAATTCAAAAGATATAACTAGAAATTCGTAATGCGCGTATCGAGTTCTAAAGGTAGTCTTTGGAATGTCATCAGTTCTAATCTCTAACTGATGATATCCAGAATGAAGATCGATCTTTGAGAAGAATTGTGCACTTTACAACTGGTTAAACAGATCATCAATGCGAGGTAGCAGATACCTATTCTTGATGGTGACATGATTCAACTCCCGATAGTCAATACATAGTCGCATACTACCGTCTTTCTTCTTTACGAATAAAACAGGAGCACCCCCAAGGAGACGTACTAGGACGTATAAAACCGATGTCTAACAACTCTTGTAGTTGGACCTTTAACTCCTGAAGTTCAATAGGAGCCATTCGATATGGGATTTTAGAAATGGATTTTGTACCGGGTTCAAGGTCAATAAAGAATTCAACTTCACGTTTAGGGGGTAGACCGGGAAGTTCTTGTTGGGTTTGTACGAAATCGTGACGCAATCAAATTGCAAAAATTAGCCGAAGCATGGTATATCAGAGTTTAAAATTTTCTACAAAACCATCACCTGGATCATCCTTTATGCATATTATTAATTTAAAATGATAAATAAGAAGTTATGGAATCATACCCTTGTAGAACGAAGCTTCCACAGGTACAAGTTCAACTCTTTGTTCTTCGTGATCTCCTTGAATTTTTGGATTAGATTCCTTCTTTTGATCAACGTTAGCCACCCAAGTGTTTGGCCTCTAGAGTTGATCCACCAAGGAAGATGAATTATCAAGAAGGAGGGTGGTTGGCTTAGTTTTCTATCCTCTATAGAAAAGGAGTACTCTCCAACAATTAGAATTGCATCAACTAATATCTATTATAAGACTCCTCTTATATAGATATTGGTCAACCCTTCTAATCCTATTAGACATGGAATTTCATTTAATTACTTAAACTCCTTTAATTAATTTAGGCTTTCCACCACATGGGAATAATTAATTAAATTCATTTAATTAATTTGTCTCCTAATCTTATTAGGAATAAATGAGAGTACTAATATTAAATTAATTACTAAACTCCTTTAGAAATTAAAATAATAATAATTGTAATAATATTAATAAGACATCTCTTATTAATTTATATTTAATATTTCCAAAATATTAAATAATAAACATTAAGCTATTTAATTTATTCTATCAACATAGATTAAATTAATTACACTTAATGCATTATTATGATTATGTCATTACCTTCTTAAATAATTATTCTTCCTTTTATGGTGTGACCCTTTAGGTTCTCCTATATTAAACTGGTTGTGAATAAATCAATTAGAATAATTCTAATCTTATTTAAATAAATAAATTAAACTAATAATCTATTTAAATAAATAATACTTATTCTACAATAGGGATAAGCCTTCCTAGCGATCAACGACTTTCCAGATAATATAGATTTCAACATTAATCATAAAAGAACCTGTGAGTAAATAGTTACCGTATAATTCAATCCTTCCACCATATAATGTCCCAATTAAATATAAGACATAGATTTACTGTCAAGTCTTATTTTATTTAATTATATGTATTTCGATTAGAAAATGCACAACTCCATTTAATGCAAATTAGAAACTCCTTTCTAATTTAAATCCACCTTGGTCAAGGATTCCTGGGTTGTCATTTAACGAATCACATAGGACATATCTCCTCTTTTACTAGAGGTGGTAGATTCTTTATTGATCATTCATTATCTCCATATGTAACTCATTATACCCAAGCATACCCTTTTATATACCCTAAAGGGCTTTAAAGAATAAGTCAAAGTATAATTCATTACATACAAGATACTATGATGATCTCAAGTCCAAAGATCACTTGTACTACTATCAAATTAGGAATTCCTATTGACAGGCGAGTAAAACTCTATTAGGTATTCCATAGCGAGTCACGTTCAGTGAACTTATTCTCCAATAAGCACCTACATACTTGCTTTAGTGTCTCCACACAAATGATCATGAGATCAATCATCCTCATCCAATGAGCAAGCAACATATGTACCAATCTATCCGGATTTACTAATCCCCTTTTTAGTAATCCCACGATTGGGAACTATTTTAGTTTTAAGCTTTCTAAGAATTTAAATCTCATTAGCATGATCAACATCATGATTCTAAAAGCATTACTTAAAACTATGGGTTATTTACATATTATAAAAATAGCACCATGTAGATAATTAAATGCCTTTAATAAGTTAATACTTTTATTAATAAATAAATAAGATCGTCTCCAAAGTAGATGCTTTATTATCATATATGATTGGCTTGTATGCATACTACTTTCAGTTCTTCGGGAAAAACATCAGGAAACTCATTAACAATAGAAATATCATTCAAACTTGACGTATTCTAGTTTAGATCAGTGACATGAGATAAGAAAGCTTGACATCCGTTTTTCAATGAACGAATAGCTTTATAACTTGAAATAACATTGATTGATTTTAGTGGTTTGGTTGTTTGAATTCGCACAATAGGTTGGTTAGGAATATGAAAACTAACAACCTTACGAAAATAATCAATTTTGACATGATAAGTGGTCAACCAGTCAATTCCTAAAATCACATCAAATGCAAGTATTTTCAAAGATATAAGATCAACAGGTAGGGTAAGGGTACCAATTTGAATCAAGAAAGATTTGTAAACTGTAGATGTGACGAAGGTTTTTTCTGAATGGAGTTTCAACAGATAAGTCAAAGTCTAATTTCTCAGAAGTCAATTTCAAACGTTGAGCACAAGCAGGTGAAATAAAAGAATGGGTAGCATCGGTATCTAATAAGGTGTAAACTTCACAAGAGTTTATTATCAGCTTACCTGTAATAACCTCGTTTGGGTTCCTCGCATTTTGGGCAGTCACAACAAACGCTCTTCTAGGAACCACCGACTTTGACTTGTCCGAAACAGCCTTTGGAATCACCAACCCCGCTGGACTTGGTTTTGCTGCAGGAAAATCTCGAGCTATATGACCTTCCTTTCCACATTTATAACATACCTTGAATTGTTGTGGGCAGTTTGGACTGATGTGTCCCTCTTGCCCGCAAAATAGGTTCAATACCAACCCATTCTGAGTCGCCAAATACCTGGTACAAAATTCAAAAATAATCTTTTATAACATAAGGTCGTGCAAAATATAACCACACAAACTGTGAGTTTCATTACAAATCGTATATGATACTAAATATAAACACTCAAATTCATTCCTTATTCATTACAATTATTGTCCCTTGGTTAAACATAATCAATACCTCGTTCTAATAATTGGGCCCTGTTCACCACATCTGAATATAAAGAAAGTTTGTGAGAAATGAGGTACTGATGAATTTTGGGTTTCAAACCTCTCAGAAACATCCGCGTCATACGTTCCTCATTATCAACCAAATGAGATGCGAACCGGGATAACTCCGTGAACTTAGCCTCGTACTGGGACACAGACATGTTATTATGTTCCAGTTTGATAAACTCCACCTCCTACATATGACGAATACTTTCTGGAAGTACTTGTCACTGAACAGTTTTTGGAACTCTTCCCAAGACATCTTGAGTGCAGTAGGCTGGGTACGCTTCACAGATTCCCACCAGTAATCTGCCTCTCCACGGAACATAAACGTGGCGAATGGAACCTTTTGCTCCTCCGTGTATCCTAAGACATCAAATATCTTGATAATTTGCTTAACCCATATTTTCGCCTTGATTGGATCTAGCTTTCCCAAAAACTCTGGTGGTCCCAACTCTTTGAACTTCTTGGCAGTGACAAGCCGCGAGTTGTTATTATTTCCACCTGTATTATGAACACGAGTCTCTCTCGTCTAGTTTTGCATGAACTGTAAAAAGCTTCTAAACATCCCGTCATTCATTGTCTGATCGGTGGTGTTGTTTACAGGAGAAATATTGCCTTCCTATTGCACGTTTTACTGGTTGGTGATTAAAGGTGTCTCAACGGTCTCATTCACTCCATTGTTTATATTTTCAGCTGCTATTCTTCAATACTGCCATAAAATAAGGGTTAATTAAACAAATTGACATATCACATATTAACCCTAGGTTCTGACCGACCAATTAAATACCAAATAAGCTTAGGTAGGACACACTAGCGAAGGTTTTACTCGTCTCTCCCCTCCTAGTTCTATTCCCAGATCTCCGCCAGAGATCATATCCCTAAGCTCTGATACCAACTGTGACGCCCCCAAAATAGGTTCAATACCAACCCATTCTGAGTTGCCAAATACATAGTACAGAAACCAAATACAATTTTTTATAACATACGGTCGTACAAAATACAACCACGTAAACTGTGAGTTTCAATACAAATCGTATATAATACAAAATATAAACACTCAAATTCAGTCCTCACTAATTACAATCATTATCACACTATTCTACAAAATAGTGAGGACTATTACTACTCTAACTCTGACCATCACCCCGATCCCCTACTAGTTCCTGCGACATTCTCATTTTCTGAAGAGAACAATAGAAGAAAAGGGTGAGCTCAACAAGCCCAGTAAAGAATATTATGACTAAGATAATGAAGAATAAATTATCGTTAGGCTTCAACAAATTAGATAAAATATTATGGACAACAAGTTTTAGATCAACAACTGCAGCGAAAATAATAATTCATTAGAAGAGTTAAGTAGAGAATGAAGTCTACTATCTTCTATGATTTAAAAGTCCATCATCAATATTTTATCCCTGTAACATCAATCAATATACATCTCAAACCAAATATTCATCTTTGCACTACGGGCCAAAGATATTCATTTGTATCACCAGTTGGTCATGTTCATCGCAACACCTGTCCATCTTTACACTACGGGCCAAAGATATTCATCAGGTAATCATTCATCTTTGCACTACAGGCCAAAGATATTCATCAAGTAATCATTCATCTTTGCACTACAGGCCAAAGATATTCAGTTATATCACCATTTAGGTCTGAGGATGATGAGAAATATTTTAAAGAACGAATCCAGTGAGATAAAGGACAAAGATTAGGGATTCAGAATTTAGTTTATCCAAGTTCAAGAATACTCCATAATAATCAATTGTGGAGCAAAATGCAAGAATAAAATTCAAAACTTGGATCCAATCAAAGATAAGAACTATTCATTCAATAAAAAGGCCGAAGGCAGCTTTAGTTTGTTACCCATTGATAGAGCAACTCAAGAAGTTGCATACAAGAGACTTACTTTGTATCAAGGGAAAAAAACTATGCACAACTTTGCTCTGTTATTGCGTCCCGTTATTCTCTTCCTCCTTTCAATCATCTTTTGCGACTCCCCATAAAAGGTGGTGGTAGGAATGGTCAATTGAGGGTTGGGTTAGTATGAAGTATGAATGGTCAGTTGTCACTCCTAGATTGGATTACGGATTGCCAGAGGACAAATTTATTTTTGCTTTTTTCAATTATCTATATAAAATTGATCTTGAAATTTTCATGACTTGGTAATGATGTTACAAGTGTTTTGACAGTGTTCTTTAGTGGTATATACTATTTGGTGTTGTACTTAGTCTGGCATCAAATGTTTCAGGTGCAACATTGTCAAATATGTTCCTAATAGTGCACTTTGGCTCCTTCGACTTCTAGCTACAAGGGAAATGAGACTTCGTGCATGTATGTAGCCTTTATAGCTCTAGTTATAAATTATTTGAATGGGGTAGAATGTACCTTTCATTAGGTTTATGATCGTCCATCTACTGTGCTTGACAGAATTGTATCTGTTTGTTTTTTCTTTCCATGTTTCTTTTTGTCTTAAATTACTTAACCAGGTTGGTCTTGTATGTTCAGATGCTGCCGCACAGGGTGTGCAACCAGACCAAATTATTTTCACAGATGTTGCCGATTTATTCCTCGACTCGTATGTTACAACTATATTTACATTAAAAAGCTTTAACATTACGTCAAGTCATGGGTGGTTCTCATAATACCAAGCATTGGGTAATTATTATTTTTTTTCCCAAGTAGGCTTCTATGCAATGCGCACACAACAGACACAGATGTTCTTTGGGCTGGTCTGCCAATGGTGACCCTTCCCCTTGAGAAAATGGTGACTAGAGTTGTTGGTTCACTGTTTCAAGCTTGCAAGGTTGCGCAGCCAGGAGGATGAATGATTTGTTTGTGCACCATATCTTAATTTTATGGATAGTTTGGTATATTTTGTGGATGTAGTCAAATTCGCAATTCAATGTACGTAGTAGTAATTATATTGACAAGTGAATTTGAAACTGTAAACGTATAGTATTATTGGAATGTATGATATTTTGAAACATATAATGCTTACATTTTGGCTTTAAATGTTGTGAATTGTGTTAAATAGACAACACTTTTTAGAAAAAAAGTTGTCTAATGTGTCAAATAGACAACGCTTTTTTTAAAAAATATTGTCTATTGTGTACAATAGACAACACTTTTAGAAAAAACGTTGTCTAATGTGTTAAATAGACAACGCTTTTTCAAAAAAGCGTTGTCTAATGTGTCCAATAGACAACGTTTCTTTGAAAAAGCGTTGTCTAATGTGTCATAAGACAACGTTTTTTAAACGTTGTCTATTTGTGTCTAAAAACGTTGTCTATTTGACAAATAGACAACGCTTTTTTGAAAAAATGTTGTCTAATGTGTCAAAAGACAATGTTTTTTAAACGTTGTCTATTTGTGTTTAAAAAGCGTTGTCTATTTGACAAATAGACAACGCTTTTTTGAAAAAACGTTGTCTAATGTGTCAAAAGACAACGTTTTTTAAACGTTATCTATTTGTGTCTAATAGATGACACTGCTAACCACGACACTTTTGGGGGACCTATTACAACGCTTTTTAAACGTTGTCTATTTGCTTTTTTCTACTAGTGAATATTAGATAATACCTTAACACTATACGTATTCACAAGTCTAAACCTAGCACACATCGAGTCTTTAATAGTATTCAATATAGTATACTGAGTGGTTTCCCACAAACAACCAACAAATTAGTTTCCGTCACATCTACACTGTTTTCACAGCGAGTTAGATCGGTTACTAATTCGTATATACCTTCGCTCCCTGAAGGAATCATTTAGCCCACCTAAGGTTTATAACCTACAGCTTTGATACCAACCTATGACACCCCCAAATCCGTGTAACATCAAACACAGGACATGGTGCTCACGGTACAACACACATCATCATCTAACTAAGTAAACTCCAGAAATAATCATAATATTAATAATAACTATTACATACTTATTCAAATAAAATCCCAAGTCTTTACAACCTTAAATAAACTCAAACTTAAACTTAGCGTTTATCGCTACATAACATCATATGCGAAAATATAAACTTATTACATAAACAACTCTCAACATTTCATCTTAGACTTCCTCTTGTCTTTGCCCGAGCCCTCAGCCTTCTCATCCTTAACTGAAAGGTTTAAGCAAGAATGAGCACAAATTGCCCAGCAAGTATATAAAGAAGTTTGAAAACATACATCAGGAGTAAAAACATCTGAATAGCTATAACAGTTGAAAGAATTATCAAGTGTTAAACAGGAATATCAAGAATAGGAGTTTAAGAATTCTTAATATCATACTAAGGGGTGTTAAATACCCTGAACATTACTTTATTTCATCGAAAACCATCAGACAGTTTAACAATCAAATAGATTATAAATGGTCTCTGCAAGTACTCCAGGTGATCAGCCTATTGTGCCCTACATTGTGCACAAGTATCAAGTTTAAATTGCATAAGCATAAATGGGACCATATGCCCAACATCTGTTTGCCCGTTTATTCGGGTTGTTCATCTTAGTATTCATGCGAGACCGAACCAAAACAATTTGGATTGGTAAACTTTAAATAGCTTTGAAAGATTTGAATTAAACCATTTTTCATCAATAATAACTAGCCGAAAACAAAGGCCAGGAAACATACTTAGAAACAGTTCTTTAAATAAACAGAACTTTAAAGCATAGCAGTTGAAGCAATAACTGAGTAATCAATAATAAAATTTGCAAGATAATTGAAGTTGTAGAGCTTTACGTCAAAGGAACTTGTACGTGTCAACGAATAAACACGAGCTCGGTACTTACCCTTACCGCAACAAAAGAAGTAAGGCTTGAATAATTTATAAATGAAAAATAGGGTAAGAAACTTGCCTGATCCGTCTGTTACAATTAACGCTATCTACTAGCTCTTCACGTAACCTATTCATATGTGTCGCGTTAAGCAATTAGGTTCTCGAACACGACTCTGAAATATAATGGTTTCCTTTTATCTTAATTGGATTATCAACTAACATGTAATCAATTAACAATGCAATTCAATTACACAATACCATTCAATTACATAAGCATGTTGTATCTTATAGGTCCAGGGGTACCATATTCGAACCTGGAAAAAAGAAAATTTCTGACATTTTTCCTGACCCGACCCGACCCGACCCAGATGACCCGGCCCAACCCGGACCGGCGCAGCTGCGCAGGCCCAAGCCGTATTACCGGCGCAGCTGTGCTGCTTAACCAACCCAGAAGCCCTCTTTAAACGGCGCAGCTGCGCAGTGTTAAGTAGTATGAACGGCGCAGCTGCGCTGCTCTTCATACCCAGACAGTTTTTCATTTCGAGCAGCCTACTTCACGATTTAATTCCCATTAACGTAATGATGATATGACTCTGATAATTGGACACCACAATCTTCTTGCAGCATAGTATTTTACAAAAATATAACCTACATAAACATGACACGTTAAGACCTCGGTCTGGCAGCCTAGATAAGCGTGCCAGACTGCCTTCCGGACTTAGAAAATTTCTGGAAATTCCTAGAATTCTGCAGATTTTTATACCAACATGCTTGCTTACGAAATTCATAACTTGCACAATATAACTCCGATTCCTTTGAAATTTGGACAGATTGGACATCATACAATATACTATTTTATAAAATTATTACATACACTAATCGGGTCATAGAAACCATGATTCCAAAGCTCCGAAAAACCCAAAAATCACAGATTTAACTTTTAACCTAACTTTGACAAAAATTATGATTTTGATTCTAGCATGCAAGGAACTAGTTGCTATCCAGATAACATCTACTAACATATATACACATGTTACAATAATCAAACTCACTAACTTTTCATGTTTTGATGAATTTAGCATCTTAGTGACATTTTATCAAATATATAGCATACATGGCATAATTCTTTGGAATTCAAAGCATACATGGAATAATTAGACCAGAACTTCAGTTCTTAACATACTATAACCATCAGAAATCACAACCCAACCATCACATAATCCAAACAGACTATACTTCATAATTGTCATGCATTTTCTCGACTATTTTACTTAAGAACATAGAAAATGGGTTCATGGCTTACCTCTTGCACGAATTCCTACTTGAGTTAATCTGATTGAGCCTCACTTCTTGCTTGTTTAGACTCTGCAAATCCCCAGAATTCCTCCAAGTCCCTTCAAGCTCACACTCTCTCCATTTCCTCTCACGGTTAGAATTTTTAGCAAAGTGAGGAAGCATTTGGGTGGAGAGTATATATAACTTGATATGGCTTGAATCTTCCACCCCTCCCAATTTCATAACATCAATTCAACCTCATAATGTCTACCCATCAGTTTAGTGTTAGTGAATTAGTGGAATGGAGTTAAGAAAATGAAAAGACTTTGGCATAAGGAGATATAACCTCCACTTTGCCAACTTTCTACATAATACGTATACTCCCTCTCCCTCTTGTCCCAATTTGATAGTCACACTTGCCCCACAGCTGCTGCACTTCTATATTAAAATACTATTTTAATCAATTAAATCAATTAATATATTATTTTAACCATTTTGCCCTCCGTAGCCGAACGTTGCGATACTTATAGCGATTCCTACTAAAATCGACATCCCGGACGTCATGGGACTATCCATTTCGTCAAATTCATCTCCAAAATTCGTGGTTGACTTTTTACCCAAAAAAGTCAACCGATTGACTTTGACCAAATAATCAACCGTGACACATTTTCGTGATTACAGTCTATCCTGACTAATTTCAACGTTCCGGAATCAAATACGCAGTTCGCGTCTCTAAATTCCGCTCCAAACTCAAACTCATACTTTAAAGCCATCCTACGAAATTAATAGAATTAATTCCATACTTAACCAATTTAAATAGTTAAATTAAACTAAACCAACTATTTAAATACTTCACATCACTTATCTTAAAATAACACTCATATGTATAACACATGAACATTTAATAAAGAAAATCATATAAGAGTTTCACATAAATTCATTTATTGATAATTATTAAGTTACATACAAAATCTCGGATATTACATTCACCCTCCCTTATAAGGATTTCGTCCCCGGAATCATTATACATCAATCAAAAAGACTAGGGAGATTTTTCATCATTTTCACCTCGAGTTCGCACGTAGCCTCTTCGGCATTGTGGTTCCTCCATACTACCTTAACAGAAGGTATTATCTTATTTCTTAACACTTGTTCTTTTCTATCAATTATCAGTACTGGAACCTCTTCATAGGTTAAGTCTATTTCGAATTGAATGGGTTCATACTCTGTGACATGCTTGTAATCCTGTTTATAGGGTCGTAACACTGATACGTGGAACACGTTGTGTATATGTTCTAACTCCGGAGGTAAAGCTATTTCATAAGCTACCTCACCGACTCGCCTTAACACTTCAAAGGGTCCTATGAATCTGGGACTAAGTTTTCCCTTCTTCCCAAATCTCATTTTCCCTTTCCAAGGTGACACCTTCAGAAGCACATAAGTGCCGACATCGAAGTCTTGTTGTTGCCGATGTTGATTAGCATACTTCTTCTGTCGATCCTGAGCTGTCACTAATCTCGCTCGTATTATTTTGATCACATCCGCAGTTTGCTGCACCAATTCTGGCCCTAGTAATTTACGTTCTCCTACTTCATCCCAGCACAATGGCGTTCTACATTTCCTTCCATATAAAGCTTTATAAGGTGGCATCCCGATGCTCACGTGGTAACTGTTGTTGTATGCAAATTCCACCAACGGTAGTTGGTCATCCCAGCTTCCTTTGAAATCCATAACTACATGCTCTCAGCATGTCCTCTAACGTTTGGATAGTTCTTTCGCTCTGCTCTTCCTGTTTGAGGATGATACGCGGTGCTCAACCTCAGTTGCGTTCCCTGTGCGTTCTTAAAAGCTTTTCCAGAAATTTGCTGTGAATCCCGGATCTCGATCTGACACAATTGATATAGGTACACCGTGCCTGGAAACGATCTCCTTGATATAAAGCTTTGCCAACTGATCCAAGGTATATCTGATCTTGATTGGCAACAAATGCGCTGACTTGGTCAATCGATCAACGATCACCCAAACTGCATCGTAACCCTTTTGTGTATTTGGAAGTCCTACCACGAAGTCCATCGTGATATGCTCCCATTTCCATTCTGGAATTTCTAGAGGTTGAAGTAACCCGCTCAGTTTTTGATGTTCCGCCTTGACTCGCTGACATGTTAAACACTTACTGACTGCACTCTGCGACTTCTCTCTTCATATTGGGCCACCAATAATGTTGGCGAAGATCCTGATACATCTTTGTGCTTCCCGGGTGGATTGAGTAACTTAAGCTATGAGCTTCTTGCAAGATTTCTTCCTTTAATTCAGATATCGCTGGCACCCAAATTCTCCTCTCAAATCTTAATAATCCATCACCACCCACATTGAACTTAAGCTCCTCTCCATCTGAAATTCTTTTCCTCACCTTCTCGCATTCTTCATCGCTGCTTTGTTCTTCTTTGATTTTGTCCAATAGAGTCGGTCGAACCTCCATTGCGAACAACTTCTCATCTGACTCACTCGAACTCCTTACCTCGAGTTCCAAACTGGCCATTTCCTTAATCAACTCCTCTTAAGCTATTAGCATTGCCAACCTACCACTGCCCTTTCTGCTTAGCGCATCTGCGACCACGTTAGCTTTCCCCGGATGATATAAGATGTCATAATCTTAATCCTTTATTAGTTCCAACCATCTTCTCTGTCTCATATTCAACTCCTTCTGCGTGAAGATATACTTCAGACTTTTATGGTCCGTGTATATTTCACACTTTACACCATATAAATAGTGCCTCCAAATCTTCAGGGCAAATACTACCTGCTGCCAATTCCAGGTCATGGGTAGGATATCCCTTCTCATAATCCTTCAACTGACGCGATGCGTACGCAATAACTTTACCATGTTGCATAAGCACACAGCCAAGTCCTTTGTGCGACGCATCACTAAAAATTACGAAATCACCAGTATCGTCTGGTAAAGACAACACCGGTGCCTCACTCAATCTTTTCTTAAGCTCCTGAAAACTTTCTTCACACTTCTCTGTCCAGACAAATTTTACAGACTTCTTCGTTAAATTCGTCAACGGTCCTGCTCTCTTCGAAAAATCTTGAATGAACCTTCGATAATAGCCTGCCAGTCCTAAGAAACTTCTTACTTCAGTTGGCGTCTTTGGTTGTTCCCAATTTTGTACCGCTTCCACCTTTGCTGGATCCATTGAGATTCCGTCCTTGTCGATCACGTGACCCAGAAATTGAACTTTCTCCAACCAGAACTCGCACTTTGAAAATTTTGCGTATAACTTATCCTTCCTCAACGCCTCCAATACCAACCTTAAGTGTTCAGCATGATCCTCCTGAGTCTTGGAATAGATCAGGATATCATCTATGAACACGACTACGAATTTATCTAAGTATTGCTTGAACACCCGATTCATCATATCCATAAATGCCGCTGGTGCGTTCGTTAATCCAAATGACATCACCAGGAACTCATAGTGACCGTAACTAGTCCTGAACGCTGTCTTAGGAACATCTTCCTTCCTCACCCTCAACTGGTGATATCCCGTCCTCAAGTCGATCTTGGAAAAATATTTTTCTCCCTTTAATTGATCGAACAGATCATCTATCCTAGGTAACGGATACTTGTTCTTGATCGTCACTTTGTTCAATTCTCGATAGTCGATACAAAGTCTCATCGATCCGTCCTTCTTTTTCACAAATAAAACTGGTGCTCCCCAAGGAGACACACTCGGTTAAATATACTTTCTATCCAATAATTCCTTTAACTGTACCATCAGCTCCTTCATCTCTACCGGTGCCATTCTGTATGGGGCTTTCGATATCGGGGCCGTTCCCGGTACTAAATCTATAACGAATTTGACCTCTCTATCCGGTAGAAGACCTGGTAATTCTTCCAGAAATACATCCGAAAATTCATTCACTACTGGTATCTGTACCATCCCTACCCCTACTTTCTGCGTATCACGGGCCAAATAACCTATATATCCCTTCTTTAGCAACTTCCTCGCTTGCATCATCGTCAGACAACTCGAGTGTCTTGGCGACTTACTCCCATAGAATACTACCTTAGACTGATCTGGAGTCTTAAGGTTTATACACTTCTTCTGGCAATCTATCATCGCTCCATGGTTAAATAACCAATCCATTCCTAAAATTACATCAAATTCTCCTAATTGAATTGGAATTAAATCCACTCGGTAACCTATATCCCCTGATATCTATAACATAATTCCTATAGACATGGTTAACGGGAATTCTTTCCTTATTAGCAACTTCTATGTTCATCGGATATTCTAATTCTTCCTGGGGTAAGTTTAATCATTGGGAGAATTCATGCGATACGAAGGAACAAGTAGCACCCGAATCAAATAATATGTAAACAGATATATCATTGACCGGAATGATACCTGAAACCACGTCCTTAGATGCGATCGCATCCTGAACCGTCATGTTAAAAGTCCTTGCTGTTGGTCGATTCTTAGTTGGTGGTCCAGTAATTGTGAGATTTCCACCACTTGGTCTCCTTTCTCTATTTCCTCCTGCTGAATTCTTCTTTGGGTAATTCCTTGCCTGATGGTCCAATGCTCCACAGTTGAAGCATCCATTCCTATTTGGTGCAGAGCAATTAGGAGAGATGTGCCCCTCTTGCCCGCAATTGAAATAGACATTCTTCCCCTTTAGACATGCACCCGAGTGATTCCTCCTACACTCCTTGCATGCCTCAGTCCTCTTCTTTGTTTCTCCTGGTTTCCCCCCAGAGTTTCCCGAGTTGAAATTGTTGTTGTTGTTGTTGTTGTTCCACTTCCTTTTGTTTGCACCACTGCTACTGCTACCTTCCCCGCGATTCCCTCCTTCATTCTTCTTCTTTTTCTCCTTATTAAACCTCATTAGGGCTTCACTTTCGCCCTCAACAATTATAGCCTTCTCCAGGAGAGTCGCGAAGCTATTCGTCTGCAACACCGAAAGTCTACTGTATAACCATAGTTTAAGACCCTGCTCAAACCTCCTCATTTTCCTCTCCTCAGTGTCAACCTGATGAGGCACGAACCTCGCCAGTTCGTTGAACTTTGCGGCGTACTGGGGTACCGTCATGTCTTCTTGCTTCAGCTCTAGGAATCGCATCTCCATACGACTCTGCATACTCACAGGGAAATAGTTTTCGAAGAAGATCTTCTTAAACCCTTCCCAAGGTATCACACCTTCTCCCGCCCTGGTCTGGTTTGCCTCCCACCAGAAATTGGCTTCACCCTTCAGCATGTAAGTGGCGAAGATTGTTTTCTGATCATCTCCTACTCGGGCGATAGCGAACGCCTTTTCGATTTCCTTGACCCAAGTTTGGGCTTCAATGGGTTTCGGTGGTTCCTTTAAATTCTGGGGGTCCCGCGCTCTTAAAGTCCTTAAAGTGTGCCATCTGGCCCGCTAGAGTGTTATTGATATTCGGGGTTCGATTCTGTAATGCCCCAACTAACATGTCTACAAACTGTTGCATGGAGTTAGGTGGACCCCCAGCATTACCGCCTGACCCTTCTGGTACTTGACAACGTCTTCCTCTAGCCATCTATCTGTTTAAATAAACTTAATGTTATCATCTCATAACTTATTCCTACAGCATATATAATTCATATAAAACTTAATCATCACATCACATATTTAAATAAAAGCATATTTATTTAAAAAAAAACCATAATCACAAGGTATCTCATCATCTTATGGCATTATGCCATTTACATCTCTTTAACCCAAAACACTTGGAAAAACTGGAAACCAAGTTTTATTTCATAGATAAGCGTTCCATACGCTAGTAGTAAAAGTTTAACACGAATAAACTAAAGACCCGCCTAATGGCTTCTTTATGCTCTTCATCCGCTATCTCCAGCACCAGCCCACGGCTTATGGCATGTCTAGACCGGTACTCCTCACGTGGAAAGTGATACACCCTATGCTGGAACCTCCCATGTGCTAACTTAAATGCGTACTTCATTCTATCCATCCTAACCTTCTTATCTCTTACTTTTCCTTCTAACTCGTCTTTTAGCTTCTCGGCCCGAACACGGCCTCTCCTCTCATCTCCCCAGAATGTGGTAATAATCTGCTTATCAGTTTGGAGACTCTGAATCCTTGACTCTAACCCATTAATGGTATGCCCCAAGTGGGTCTTGATGGCTTCTTTCTCATCCTTCAGCCTGTCCGCCTTCTGATCTGCTGTTCGCAGCTTGTCAGCCAGATCCCCGTTCCTAATTATCAGGTGGTGCACCAACGCCTCAAGCAATGCTGCAGCTTGCTGCTCCCCCTGATACAGCTCCTCCAACTCATGGACCTTGTCGTCCAATTCAGTAATCCTATCCATCAACTCATCCAACATAGTATCCTCAGGTGCTTCTTCAGAGTCCTCCTCGGGCTCCTCCTCCTCTTCAGGATACTCCTCTAGGTCTGACTCAGCTGCTGCCTCAACTATAGGCTCAGGCTCAGGTACAGCTATCACCAACTGCTCACTCACTACGTGGATATCTCTAACTTCCTCTTCTCCTGACATCCTACAATCAAGACAAACAACTCGATTAGTATTTTAAAATAGATGTTGATTTTGTTTTGTATAAAAAATAGATTTGACACAACCCTTAGAACTCTACATGAGTTCATCTCCTTATATCCTCCACTAACTTCCCTAAGGTTATAGTCTCAGGTTCCCCACCTAAGGTTTATAACCTACAGCTTTGATACCAACCTGTGACGCCCCCAAATCCGTGTAACATCAAACACAGGACATGGTGCTCACGGTACAACACACATCATCATCTAACTAAGTAAACTCCAAAAATAATCATAATATTAATAATAACTATTACATACTTATTCGAATAAAATCCCAAGTCTTTACAACCTTAAATAAACTCAAACTTAAACTTAGCGTTTATCTCTACATAACATCATATGCGAAAATATAAACTTATTACATAAACAACTCTCAACATTTCATCTTAGACTTCCCCTTGTCCTTGCCCGAGCCCTCAGCCTTCTCATCCTTAACTGAAAGGTTTAAGCAAGAATGAGCACAAATTTCCCAGCAAGTATATAAAGAAGTTTGAAAACATACATCAGGAGTAAAAACATCTGAATAGCTATAACAGTTGAAAGAATTATCAAGTGTTAAACAGGAATATCAAGAATAGGAGTTTAAGAATTCTTAATATCATACTAAGGGGTGTTAAATACCTTGAACATTACTTTATTTCATCGAAAACCATCAGACAGTTTAACAATCAAATAGATTGTAAACGGTCTCTGCAAGTACTCCAGGTGATCAGCCTATTGTACCCTACATTGTGCACAAGTATCAAGTTTAAATTGCATAAGCATAAATGGGACCATATGCTCGACATCTGTTTGACCGTTTATTCGGGTTGTTCATCTTAGTATTCATGCGAGACCGCACCAAAATAATTTGGATTGGTAAACTTTAAATAGCTTTGAAAGAATTGAATTAAACCATTTTTCATCAATAATAACTAGCCGAAAACAAAGGCCAGGAAACATACTTAGAAACAATTCTTTAAATAAACAGAACTTTAAAACATAGCAGTTGAAGCAATAACTGAGTAATCAACAATAAAATTTACAAGATAATTGAAGTTGTAGAGCTTTACATCAAAGGAACTTGTACGTGTCAACGAATAAACACGAGCTCGGTTCTTACCCTTACCGCAACAAAAGAAGTAAGGCTTGAATTATTTATTAATGAAAAATAGGGTAAGAAACTTGCCTGATCCGTCTGTTACAATTAACGCTATCTACTAGCTCTTCACGTAACCTATTCATATGTGTCACGTTAAGCAATTAGGTTCTCGAACACGACTCTGAAATATAATGGTTTCCTTTTATCTTAATTGGATTATCAACTAACATGTAATCAATTAACAATGCAATTCAATTACATAATACCATTCAATTACATAAGCATGTTGTATCTTATAGGTCCAGGGGTACCATATTCGAACCTGGAAAAAAAGAAAATTTTTGACATTTTTCCTGACCCGACCCGACCCAGATGACCTGGACCGGCGCAGTTGCGCAGGCCCAAGCAGTATTACCGGCGCAGCTATGCTGCTTAACCAACCCAGAAGCCCTCTTTAAACGGCGCAGCTACGCAGTGTTAAGCCGTATGAACGGCGCAGCTGCGCTGCTCTTCATGCCCAGACAGTTTTTCATTTCGAGCAGCCTACTTCACGATTTAATTTCCATTAACGTAATGATGATATGACTCTGATAATTGGACACCACAATCTTCATGCAGCATAGTATTTTACAAAAATATAACCTACATGAACATGATTCGTTAATACCTCAATCTGGCAGCCTAGATAAGCGTGCTAGACTGCCTTCCGGACTTAGAAATTTTTTGGAAATTCCCAGAATTCTGCAGATTTTTATACCAACATGCTTGCTTACGAAATTCATGACGTGCACAATATAGCTCTGATTCCTTTGAAATTTGGACAGATTGGACTTCATACAACATACTATTTTATAAAATTATTACATACACTAATCGGGTCATAGAAACCATAATTCCAAGGCTCCGAAAAACCCAAAAATCACAGATTTCACTTTTAACCCAACTTTGACAAAAATTATGATTTTGATTCTAGCATGCAAAGAACTAGTTGCTACTGTCCAGATCACATCTACTAACATATATACACATGTTACAATAATCAAACTCACTAACTTTTCATGTTTTGATGAATTTAGCATCTTAGTGGCATTTTATCAAACATATAGCATACATGGCATAATTCTTTGGAATTCAAAGCATACTTGGAATAATTAGACTAGAACTTCCGTTCTTAACATACTATAACCATCAGAAATCACAACCCAACCATCACATAATCCAAACAGACTATACTTCATAATTGTCATGCATTTTCTCGACTATTTTACTTAAGAACATAGAAAATGGGTTCATGTCTTACCTCTTAGACGAATTCCTACTTGAGTTAATCTGATTGAGCCTCACTTCTTGCTTGTTTAGACTCTGCAAATCCCCAGAATTCCTCCAAGTCCCTTCAAGCTCACACTCTCTCCATTTCCTCTCACGGTTATAATTTTTAGCAAAGTGAGGAAGCATTTGGGTGGAGAGTATATATAACTTGATATGGCTTGAATCTTCCACCCTCCCAATTCCATAACGTCAATTCAACCTCATAATGTCTACCCATCAGTTTAGTGTTAGTGGATTAGTGGAATGGAGTTAAGAAAATGAAAAGACTTTGGCATAAGGAGATATAACCTCCTCTTTGCCAACTTTCTACATAATACGTATACTCCGTCTCCCTCTTGTCCCAATTTGATAGTCACATTTGCCCCACAGTTGCTGCACTTCTATATTAAAATACTATTTTAATCAATTAAATCAATTAATATATTATTTTGACCATTTTGCCCTCCGTAGCCGAACATTGCGATACTTATATCGATTCCTACTAAAATCGACGTCCCGGACGTCATGGGACTATCCGTTTCGTCAAATTCATCTCCAAAATTCGTGGTTGACTTTTTACCCAAAAAAGTCAACCAGTTGACTTTGACCAAAAAGTCAACAATGACACATTTTCGTGGTTACAGTATATCCTGACTAATTTCAACGTTCCGGACTCAAATACGCAGTCCGTGCCTCTAAATTCCGCTCCGAACTCAAACTCATACTTTAAAGCCATCCCACAAAATTAATAGAATTAATTCCATAGTTAACCAATTTAAATAGTTAAATTAAACTAAACCAACTATTTAAATACTTCACATCACCTATCTTAAAATAACACTCCTATGTATAAAACATGAACAACTAATAAAGAAAATCACATAAGAGTTTCACATAAATTCATTTATTGATAATTATTAAGTTACATACAAAATCTCGGATATTACAGTTTCCATTTCAGCAAAAGCTGAAACAAAACTGACTTCTCTTCCTGACACTTCAGTTTCCATTTCAGCACCCTGAATTGTTCATTTCAGGATGCTGAAATACCCTTTTCATGAAAATACCAAATCAGCTTATTATTTTTCTATCCTTTGGCCACACATATATACATATATTTCATACACAAAAAGAATTTTTTTGGAATTTTTTAACTCATTTAAGTATTTTTAAAAAATCTATTTCTAGTTCAAACCTTAAGAAATTTGCTACATCGTGCTTAACTCCAAAAATTCCCAACTCTTGACGGGATCTTACACGTGTTAATGTGAACTTCCAATTTAAATATCGTGGCCATCGGAGTTATAGAACTCCGGTTATAGCGGTTTTCGTTGGAAAAATAAAAATATTGAAATGGTCATAACTTGGTCAATTTAAGTCGAAATGAACTCATTTTTTGGACACAAGCTACTTTATCTCATACATTTTCATGTCCCAAAAGATTGGAATTTATTTCATAAATTAAGTGGACGAAACTGCCCCTGTAAAATAGTGGTAGCAGCTTTTTGACCATTTTCAGATTTTGCTTCCTTTGCTAAATTCAGTCCACACGGAAATTTATAACTCCTTTTTCAGTGATTTCACTTGAAAAAGTTAGAAAACTTATATATCTAACTCCAGAAATTGACCAAACTCAAAAATTCAAATTAGAATGAGAGATATGGTCATTTCCATTTCATACTTCGTGTTTACAAAAATCTGATTTTCAATTCTTGGTGATTTCTAAGAAAACTTCCATATTCTCACATAATAACCAACATAACACATCATCAATCACCATAATACCTATTAACACCTCATATACTCATGGATCTATCATGATCCATGATCTAATTCATCAAACAATCACCAATCACAAGATTAAACACAATCAAGGCTAAGAAAAATTAAGTTTTATAACTTTTGAAAAACCTAGATTCCATTTCTTAGTTTAGATCCAACTTTTGATCCATAAAAGGGTTAGATCTAAACTTGAAACACAATTAAACACAAAGATCTAAGGTTTTAACCTCAAGATCATAACTTTACAAAGATCAAACCCAAACAAAAAGGAATTAGGCTATATAGGTAGAAATTTGTGTTATACCTTAGCTTCTCTTCCTTCTTCTTCTTCTTTCTAAGCTTGATTAGGAAGCTATGGAACTACCAAAATCTTTTTCTCTCCTATCTCTTTCATGGCTGAACCCTTTCTTTCTCTCTTTCCCTCTTGGCCGAACTTCCTTCACTCTCTCTCTCTCTTGGTTTGCTAGCATATACAAATAAGAGGAAAGAGAAAAATAAAAGCTTTGTTGTTAGCAAAATGAAGAGATATTATTATCTCCCAATATCCTACTCTCTCTCTCATCATAATGGAAGTGTTTGCTTGCAAGAATAATCAAAGGTGTTGACTCCATAAAATGGTATCCACCTAGCACCAACCTTGTCCACTAAAAATAAACATCACCCACATCTTCCATTCTCCTTCTCAAAAATTAGGCCAAGTGGCCTTATTATCTCTACCGAATCTCTTTTGCTCTCTCATTACACATGTGGTTACTTGCAAGAAAAGAGCAAATGTGTTGTCTCCATAAAGTGGAGAACACCTAGCAAAATTCTTGTCCACTAAAAATAAAGTGATCATCACATACTTTCCCCTTTTCCTTTCCACCAATTTTTCGGCCACATGGGCCTAGTACATCCAATTTGCTTGTTTTATTTTAAGCTTTGTTAAATGACTAAAATATCCTTGCCTAAGTGGGCTAAGCTTGGGCCTTCATTTAATTTTATTTTGGGCTTGCACTTTCCTTGTTTTGCTTACTAACAAAATGAACTTGGGCTTCCTCTATTAATTAAATTGGGCCATTATTATACTTGCCCTATACATGTTATATTGGGATAGCTTAATAATTTAATTACTACTAAATCAATTTAGCTACAAATCCAATGCTTAAATAAACAATTGGGCTACAAATTGGGCTACTCATATAATTCCTTGGGCCAATTAACTCATATAATAAGTTATAAACACTCACATAATCATACAAGATAATCTAATAGGTTGAGACGTATAAATCTATTAGATTAGGTCACTAGTATATAGTTAAAATACTAGGACAATTAAATAAAGATAACACTTGAGGTTATTTAATTCAAATACCTAATTTATATATTAGGTCACCAAACTTTATAGGTATCGTAGTACCTTGTCCTTAATATTTCTTCAAGTACATATAGATTGATTTTTAGGGTTTAGAAATTTTTGTAACCTATATTTTCTCTATTCTCATTCAAATAGCGATGCAAAAAATTATTTATTCTAGATGAGTAATGTAATTATTTTAAATGTAACATGATTGTTAAATTGTTAGTTGAAATATCCGATGTATATGGATATTGCTTTATGATGTAAGACTTTGTATAGTCATTTTGTTGTAACGATTCATGATATAGATTTGAATCGAAGAGATGTAATGTTAAGGTTGCGATTCAGAGCAATAAAGAAAGATTGTATAAAAGTTTTAAATATTCCGTATTTTTAGTGATTTTAATATCGAATAATGATGTAAAGATAGATTAAGGTTGTATTGTTAACGATCGGGGAAGGAGAATATTATTGTATGAATTTTGGGGTCGTTACAACTAAAATCCATTTTTAAGAATAACCTTCTTTTGTCAAACAAGCCCTAGTGGCTTTTGAAATCTTGTAACTGCTAATTAAATAATACATTAAGTAATATAATAAGTATTAGTTAATATACGTATTATATATCAGTACGTTATATAGTTTAAGCTAAGTTTCTAAGCCTAAACTAAAACAAAGAAGAAAAGAGAGAGAACAGAGAAGAAGAACTCCAAGAAAAAGTTAGAGAAGAAGAGAAAAGAAGAAGAAGGATTGCTAGAAATCGAACTCACCATCATCTTCTTCCACACTCATAGCAAATGGTATCATCTTAACCCTTATAATTGTAGAATTAATTCATATGCTATTTGTATTTTGTTCTCTATCAAATTAGGTTTTCATGAAAATTGTATAATCATGAATTGTATATGTATATATGGTATTCATATGTTCTTCGTAGTAATTGTATGCCATGAAAGGATTCTCTGAATTCAAATATCGTAAAAACAAGTTTTAATGGAAAATTTGTATTCATAAGAGTTCATATATTTTTGGTTGAGCTAGAATGAAAGATTGATGTAAACATAAAATTTATGTGTAATATGTATTATAGCATGTTTATATATGAGTTATATAGTTGTCTTAGCGATTCAATCCACGTAATTAAGATGAACATGAAGAAATCATGTTCATAGTAATTTACTGTGAACTAATTTTGAAAATAGTTTTTTTAAACTATCAAATTGGTGTTTGATTATAGATTATTGTTTAAATTGATCATGGGTTATGTTAATATGTTAAGAATTAGAGTTAGTACAACTGGAATTACATGAATTGATTAAAAAACGAATTCGCAATAGCAATTTTTGTCAAGAACGCTTGATATTGTAGTTTTCTTCAAAAATTATGAAAACTTAGTTTTGATTATGTGTTGTAAGGATTTTATATGTTGTAATCATGTTAAAGAGTCCAAAATTGTGTTGTTACCAAGTTTCATATTCATCATGTTTAGAAAAATCGGATTTTAGTGTGGAGAAATAAGCCAAATTGTCTTATTTCTCTGCCGTTCAAGAGCTTGGGGGTTCCCACCAGTAGTGGGCCCCGCCCCAGCGGGGATTTTAGCCTTGGGGGACCTACCCCAGCTGGTTAACATGCTGTCCGAAAAATTTGTTTTCGCTTTGTTGAGTTTTCATGCTGCGTTTGTTTAGCTAACTTTTTTTTATGACTTGATAAGTGTAATAGGTAATGAGATAACATGCTTTTGATGTGTTTAAGATAGATTGAAGTCTTATGTTGTTATATGATATGTGTACTTGGATATTATTACCGTTAGGTGCAATATGATAGTAAAAGTACTATACGTGTATGAGATGCTTGATTGTGAGTTTAGCCTCACGTATGTGTATTAGTATCGACGTACATCGTAACCATGTTGTGAGTTGGACTTGAGTATGAAGTTCAACGGTTTAAACGTTATAGTTAAGTACTAATAGACGTTTTAAACGTAATGTAATGTGTAGGGTAATTGTGGAAGTGATTGTAATTATTAAAGTGTAGCTTGCGCTTGAGGCAAGTTCTCTACTCCTTATCTTTTACTTGAACAAGTTTTCTAATCCTTATTCTTTTACTTTACGCAAGTTTCCTATCTCTAAACTTATTACTTTTCATTGTGCAAGTTCTCTAACCCTTGCTCATTATATCATGCAAGTCTATATCCGTTTCTTAACTTGTTATTGTACAAGTTATACTATATTCAAATATTCGCAAAGTATAAGTATTGAAGTATTATTTAAGTAATGTGATCTTGACTTAGTTGTTCAAGCAAGATCTACTTGATCTATCGAATGCTTTAAGTTATTTCTAAAGCATGCTTAGTTATCAAGAAATCTATTGTTGTATCTTACATTTGATTCATAATTCTTATATTATCGAACTGTTAAAGTATTGTGAGTCAATTCAACTACTCCTTAGTTGATGATAGTTGAAACTCCAAAGTTCCTGTGACGCCCCCAAATCAATACGCCCGCGGTATCTGATTCGGTGCTCACGCAATTATCCAATTAATGTGACGCCCCCAAATCTATACACCCGCGGTATTCGATTCGGTAGTCACATCAACTGAATTAACGATATTTACTCAATAAGATATAATTCCTATCCATCCAAGGTTCACAGTTGTTGGGTTTGTACGAAATCGTGACGCAATCAAATTGCAAAAAATTAGCGAAAGCATGGAATATCAGAGTTTAAAAAATTTCTACAAAACCATTACCCGGATCATCCTTTATGCAAATTATTAATTTAAATTGATAAATAAGAAGTTATGGAATCATACCCTTGTAGAACGAAGCTTCCACAGGTACGAGTTCAACTCCTTGTTCTTCGTGATCTCCTTGAATTTTCGGGTTAGATTCCTTCCTTTGATCCACGTTAGCCACCCAAGTGTTTGGCCTCTAGAGATGATCCACCAAGAAATATGAATTATCAAGAAGGAGGGTGGTTGGCTTTGTTTTCTATCCTCTATAGAAAAGGAGCACTCTCCAATAATTAGAATTGCATCAACTGATATCTATTATAAGACTCCTCTTATATAGATATTGGTCAACCCTTCTAATCCTATTAGACATGGAATTTCATTTAATTAATTAAACTCTTTTAATTAATCAAGGCTTCCCGCCATATGGGAATAATTAATTAAATTCATTTAATTAATTTGCCTCCTAATCTTATTAGGAATAAATGAGAGTACTAATATTAAATTAATTACTAAACTCTTTTAGAAATTAAAATAATAATAATTATAATAATATTAATAAGACTCCTCTTATTAATTTATATTTAATATTTCCAAAATATTAAATAATAAACATTAAGCTATTTAATTTATTCTATCACCATAGATTAAATTAATTTCACTTAATGCATTATTACGATTATGCCATTACCTTCTTAAATAATTATTCTTCCTTTTATGGTGTGACCCTTTAGGTTTTCCATATTAAATCGGTTGTGAATAAATCAATTAAAACAATTTTAATCTTATTTAAATAAATAAATTAAACTAATAATCTATTTAAATAAATAATATTTATTCTACAATAGGGATAAGCCTCCCTAGCGATTAACGACTTTCTAGATATTATAGATTTCAACATTAATCATAAAAGAACCTGTGAGTAAATAGTTACCGTACAATTCAATCATTCCACCATATAATGTCCCAATTAAATATAAGACATGGATTTACTGTCAAGTCTTATTTTATTTAATCATGTGTATTTCGATTGGAAAATGCACAACTCCAAATAATGCAAATTAGAAACTCCTTTCTAATTTCATTCCACCTTGGCCAAGGATTCCTGGGTTGTCATTTAACGAATCACATAAGACATATCTCCTCTTTTACTAGAGGTGGTAGATTCTTTATTTATCATTCATTATCTCCATATGTAACTCATTATACCCAAGCATACCCTATATATGCCTTAAAAGATCTTAAGGAATAAGTCAAAGTATAATTTGTTACATACAAGATACTATGATGATCTCAAGTTCAAGGATCACTTGTATTACTATCATATTTGGAATTCCTATTGACAGGCGAGTAAAACTCCATTAGGAATTCCATAGCGAGTCACGTTCAGTGAACTTATTCTCCAATAAGCACCTACATACTTGCTTTAGTGTCTCCACATAAATGATCATGAGATCAATCATCCTCATCCAATGAGCAAGCAACATATGTACCAATCTATCCGGATTTACTAATCCCCTTTTTAGTAATCCCACGATTGGGAACTATTTTAGTTTTAGAGCTTTCTAAGAATATAGATCTCATTAGCATGATCATCATCATGATTCTAAAAGCATTGCTTAAAACTATGGGTTATTTACATATTATAAAAAATAGCACCATGTAGATAATTAAATGCCTTTAATAAATGAATATTTTATTAATAAATAAATAAGATTATTTATAAAGTTTGTGATTTATCATCATGCATGATTGGCTTGTATGCACACTACTATCAATCTCCCACTTGCACTAAAGCCAATCGCCATAGTATCTCATACCCATCTTCTCTAAGTGACGATTAAACTGCTGTTGTGTTAAAGCTTTAGCAAATGGATCTGCAATGTTGTCTTGAGAGTCTACACGCTCCAAGGTGAGGTCTCCTCTTTCAATGATCTCCCTGATCAAATGAAATCGCCGCAACACGTGTTTAGATTTCTGATGAGACCTGGGTTCCTTAGCCTGTGCAACTGCTCTTGTGTTGTCACAGTAAACGGGAACTGCTTCTCCAATGCTAGGAACCACACCAAGTTCAGTTATGAACTTCTTCATCCAAACAGCTTCCTTTGCAGCTTCACTTGCAGCTATATACTTTGCCTCTGTCACTGAATCAGCAACTATTTGCTACTTGGAACTCTTCCAACTCACTGCGCCTCCGTTTAAGGTAAACACATAACCCGAAATAGATTTACTGTCATCTTGGTCTGTTTGAAAACTTGAGTCTGTGAATCCCTCGAGTTTTAATTCAGACCCACCGTAGACAAGAAAAATATCTTTAGTCCTTCTCAAGTACTTTAGGATATTCTTCACTGCCTTCCAGTGCTCTTCTCCTGGATTCGACAAGTATCTGCTCGTTACACTAAGTGCATGAGCAACATCCGGTCTAGTACATATCATACCGTACATGATAGATCCTATTGCAGAAGCATAAGGGATCTTACTCATACGGTCTCTCTCCCCAGGTGTCTTTGGGGCCTGTTTCTTGGAGAGATTTATTCCATGGCTCATCGGCATGAGACCTCTTTTGGAATCTTCCATGCTAAACCTGTTTAGCATCGTATCAATGTACATTCCTTGGGATAAGCCAAACATCCTTTTAGATCTATCTCTATAGATCTTTATTCCCAAGATATAGGATACCTCCTCAAGTTTCCCATTGAGGAAGGCCGTTTTCACGTCCATCTGCCAGATCTCATAGTCTTTATAAGCTGCAATCGCAAGCAAAATTCGAATGGACTTGAGCATAGCTACTGGTGAAAAGGTTTCATCATAGTCAACTCCTTGTCTTTGTTTGAAACCTTTTGCAACCAGTCGGGCCTTATAGGTCTCTACCTTGTCGTCCGCTCCAGTCTTTCTTTTAAAGACCCATTTACACCCAATAGGCTTAATGCCTTCAGGTGGTAAAACCAAAGTCCATACTTTGTTTTCATACATGGAGTCCATTTCAAATTTCATGGCTTCAAGCCATTTCCCTGAGTCTTTATTACTCATAGCCTGTTCGTAATTCATTGGATCATCATCATTCATGATGTGTACCTCATCGTCATCCTCTATAACGAATCCATACCTCTCAGGTATTTTCGGTACTCTTCCAGATTTACGAACAGGGTGTGGTATAGTAGGTTCTTCTACTTGGTCAGGTACCTGACTTTGATCCGTGATAATTTGTGGTTCTTGAACTTCTTCAAGATATATCTTACTCCCACTGACCCCTTCATGGATAAACTCCTTTTCCAAGAAGGCAGCATGTTTTGCAACAAACACCTTTTGATCAATTGGATGATAGAAATAATACCCTAAAGTTTCTTTAGGGTATCCCACAAATCTACACTTATCGGATTTTGTTTGTAGCTTATCATTTTCAAACTTTTTGACATAAGCTGGGCAACCCCAAGTCTTAACATGCTTAAGATTTGGTTTCCTCCCCTTCCACATCTCATATGGAGTCTTTGGGGCAGATTTGGTAGGTACCTTGTTAAGTAAGTATGCAGCCGTTTCTAGGGCATATCCCCAGAAAGAAATTGGAAGGTCGGTAAAACTCATCATGGATCGAACCATGTCCAACAGTGTTCGATTTCTCCTTTCAGATACTCCATTTAACTGTGGTGTACCTGGAGGAGTCCATTGTGAGATTATACCATTTTCTTTGAGACAATTGAGAAACTCACCGCTTAAGTATTCTCCACCTCGATCTAATCGAAGTATCTTTATACTCTTGCCCGTTTGTTTCTCTACTTCACTTCTGAACTCTTTAAACTTTTTAAATGATTCTGACTTGTATTTCATTAAATACACATATCCAAATCTTGAGTGATCATCAGTGAAAGTAATAAAATAAGAATACCCACCCCGTGCACTTGTTGTCATAGGTCCACAAACGTCTGTGTGAATCAATGCCAATAACTCTGTAACTCTTTCTCCTTTTCCACTAAAAGGAGATTTAGTCATTTTACCCATGAGACAAGATTCACAAGTTGGATATGATTCATAATCGGATAACTCGGGGAGCCCATCTTTATGCAACTTGGATAATCTTGGTTCATTGATATGACCGAGTCTACAGTGCCACATGTAGGTATAATTAATATCATCTCTTTTCCTTTTCTTAGTTTGTTCAATTTGAAATATCTTTTCTTGTAAGTCAAGTGTATAAAGTCCATTTCGCAAATTTCCAATACCATATAAAACATCGTCTTTATAAATAGAACAACTATTGTTCTTTATAACAACGTTAAATCCTTCCATATCCAATACATAAATTGAAATAATGTTTTTAATAATATTCAGAACATAATAACAATTATTAAGATAAATGGACTTACCAGAAGGCATTGCTAAATAATAAGTTCCTACAGCTAATGCAACAACCTTTGCTCTATTCCCCACTCGTAGGATCACCTCATCATGGTTCAGCTTTCTACTTCTGACCAGTCCCTACACAGTATTACATATGTGAGAACCACAGCCGGTATCCAATACCCAAGTAGAATTATGACTTTCAGAAAAATTAATTTCAATCATAAACAAACCTTGATTGGAAGTCGAAGCTTCTCCAAGCTTCTTCTCTGCTAGATACTTCTTGCAGTTCCTTTTCCAATGTCCCGGCTTATTGCAATGAAAGCACATTCCTTTAGCTGGTTCAGGTTTCTTTTGTTCCTTTTCTTTCCCCTTTCCCCTTTCCCTTAGCCTTCTTGGATTTCTTCTTTTCAGAAGATACCTTGGGCCTCTTCCTTTTATTGGAAGAATCCACCATCAAGACATGGTTCTTCTTGGATGGGAAGTGTCCTTCTGCAGTTTTCAGCATGTTAAGCAGCTCAGGCAAGCTGACATCTAGCTTTTCATGTGAAAATTAACCACAAACTGCGAGAAGGTCTCAGGGAGTGACTGCAAGACCAAGTCTTGACTCAGCTCCCCATCCATGACGAACCCCAGCTGTCCAAGGCGTTCAATCAAATTGATCACCTTTAGGACATAAGTCTCGACGGCAGTACCCTCGGTCATCCGAGATCGAAAGAGCTCCTTAGATATTGCATATCTAGCAGTCCTACTCTATTCACCATATAACTCCTTGAGGTGAAGCAGCATAGCAGGAGCATCCATGTTTACGTGCTGACGCTGAAGCTCGTTATTCATGGATGCGAGCATGATGCATTGAGCCACAGATGCATCATCTTGCCATTTATTGAAAGTGGCAATCTCTTCCTCAGAGGCTGTTTCCGAAACAGATTCAGGGACAGTTGAATTTAGGACATAAGAAATCTTTTCAGCAGTGAGAACAATTCTCAGATTTCTTAGCCAGTCCTCATAATTCGGCCCGGTAAGCTTATTTGCATCAAGTATGCTTCGTAGTGAGATTAGTGATTTAGACATTTAAAATTCTGCATGTGAAAAACAACATTTTTAGCAAACATTCATTTTATTAATTTTGCATACCAAAATAAATTTAGGTCTTTATTTTAAATTGGTGTCTCCCACTATTTTTATCAAACTATATTACCCTCATTTATATAGTTCGGCAACATCTAATTAAAGATTTTCTAGTGAGAATAAGGATCCCATTTCAAATGTATATAACCTTGTGGATAGGACAACAAGCGATATACAAATAAATAGGTAGACAACTCTTGTCAATTACATCACTATATAACTCCTTTTATTTTGCCTCTTAAATCATAATGGTCAAGTGTGTGCACATCCGAACTAAAATAATTTAAGTTAAGTCCAGCCTAGTACTTTCATAAATTTAAAAAAGAAAAATGTTCGTCCTTGTGGATAGCACAACAAGACTAGATTGTTCAATTTTCTTGATAAGCATCAAATGTGATTAATTAACATCTTAAATACTCAATACCCACCTTGTGGATAGCACAACAAGCTCATATTAAATATTTAATACTCTGTTAATTTATCATGCTAGAAGGCAACGTTCGATATTCTAAATATCTTTGAACGCTTCAGACTTAATATTATTTCTTTGAGAGGTTTGTTATTATTTGTCTCATCTTGTTTAGCGCGCATGCACATATATATATAAAATACGCGTCATTTTATTAAACATGCGAAGCAAGTTTCCATAAAATATAATATATATAATATTTAGCATGCTATATAGAATACTATATTCTACCCAGATTGATTATGGACTTTTATTCTAGTTTGGTTCACTAGAGCCACCAAGTGAACCAAAAGGTCAAACCTAGGAGTGCAAGAAATTAAATTTAAACGTAACTATTACATTTAAATCCGGGCTCCATACAAATGGGTCTTCACGCGCTCCTTGCTTGTTGGTCTCCAATTTCTTCAAGATAATTCTAACTATTTCTATTACATTAAACTATTTAATTTAAATAGAAACCTTGATCAGCAGTCAAGGGGAAGTACATAGGAGGGAGATAGAATTTTACATCAAGAAAAAAAAATTAGAGAAGACGAGGTACGCAGACCCCATTTAATAAAACTCATTCATTCAAGCATTCAACTAAAATAAAATCCAATCACATTGGTCAAATAGTCCATAATCAATCCCTATTTATTATCATACATATCACCATATATATCAATAAATAAATAATTCATCTCATGAATTAAAACATTCCATATATATATGAGTATTATTTAATGGGTAATTTTAAATTGCATGAAATCCAATTTAAAGATTAAAATAAACTCTTTATTTTAATTATAAAATTATTAAAAATACTATATATATATATATATATATATATATATATATATATATATATATATATATACTAATATACATACATGATAGTAACCTGTATGATTTTCTTTTTAAAAGGAAGTGGCAGGTCACCTTTTTTTTAAAACCTTCCCTTGTATAGCAATCAGGTCACGTGGAAGGAGGTTCCTTTTATTGAAATCATGTATCACATTTACTATATATATAATATATCTACCGTATATTATATATACATATGATAACCTCTTTTTGCAATCCTTCAGTATCTTTTATCAACAGAATTCTTGGATCACTAAAAGAAAAAAGGATTCGCCGGTTACAATTATATAAAAAAAATCGTGCAGCACAATTCGCAGCACAATAAAGAAATTCGTGCACCACAATTCGCGAATTGATTGACTTTCCTTTTTTTCTTTTTTTCTTTGAAATAATTTTATATAATAAATTATGCCCAATAAATTATTCTAAATACATACCCATACATATATGGAATCAAAACAATTAATAATTGCATAAAGGTTTGGCTCTGATGCCACTGTTGGGTTTATACGAAATCGTGACGCAATCAAATTGCAAAAAATTAGCGGAAGCATGGTATATCAGAGTTTAAAAAAATTCTACTAAATCATTACCCGGATCATCCTTTATGCAAATTATTAATTTAAAACGATAAATAAGAAGTTATGGAATCATACCCTTGTAGAACGAAGCTTCCACAGGTACGAGTTCAGCTCCTTGTTCTTCGTGATCTCGTTGAATTTTTGGGTTAGATTCCTTCTTTTGATCAACGTTAGCCACCCAAGTGTTTGGCCTCTAGAGGTGATCCACCAAGGAAGATGAATTATCAAGAAGGAGGGTGATTGGCTTTGTTTTCTATCCTCTATAGAAAAGGAGTACTCTCCAACAATTAGAATTGCATCAACTGATATCTATTATAAGACTCCTTTTATATAGATATTGGTCAACCCTTCTAATCCTATTAGACATGGAATTTTATTTAATTAATTAAACTCTTTTAATTAATTTAGGCTTCTCACCATATGGGAATAATTAATTAAATTCATTTAATTAATTTACCTCCTAATCTTATTAGGAATAAATGAGAGTACTAATATTAAATTAATTACTAAACTCTTTTAGAAATTAAAATAATAATAATTATAATAATATTAATAAGACTCCTCTTATTAATTTATATTTAATATTTCTAAAATATTAAATAATAAACATTAAGCTATTTAATTTATTCTATCACCATAGATTAAATTAATTTCACTTAATGCATTATTACGATTATGCCATTACCTTCTTAAATAATTATTCTTCCTTTTATGGTGTGACCCTTTAGGTTCTCCATATTAAACCGGTTGTGAATAAATCAATTAAAATAATTTTAATCTTCTTTAAATAAATAAATTAAACTAATAATCTATTTAAATAAATAATATTTATTCTACAATAAGGATAAGCCTCCCTAGCGATTAACGACTTTCCAGATAATATAGATTTCAACATTAATCATAAAAGAACCTGTGAGTAAATAGTTACCGTACAATTCAATCCTTCCACCATATAATGTCCTAATTAAATATAAGACATAGATTTACTGTCAAGTCTTATTTTATATAATCATGTGTATTTCGATTGGAAAATGCACAACTCCAAATAATGCAAATTAGAAACTCCTTTCTAATTTCATTCCACCTTGGCCAAGGATTCCTGGGTTGTCATTTAACGAATCACCTAGGACATATCTCCTCTTTTACTAGAGGTGGTAGATTCTTTATTTATCATTCATTATCTCTATATGTAACTCATTATACCCAAGCATACCCTATATATGCCTTAAAAGGTCTTAAGGAATAAGTCAAAGTATAATTTGTTACATACAAGATACTATGTTGATCTCAAGTCCAAGGATCACTTGTACTACTATCACATTAGGAATTTCTATTGACAGACGAGTAAAACTCCATTAGGTATTCCATAGCGAGTCACGTTCAGTGAACTTATTGTCCAATAAGCACATACATAATTACTTTAGTGTCTCCACACAAATGATCATGAGATCAATCATCCTCATCTAATGAGCAAGCAACACATGTACCAATCTATCCGGATTTACTAATCCCCTTTTTAGTAATCCTACGATTGGGGACTATTTTAGTTTTAGAGCTTTCTAAGAATTTAGATCTCATTAGCATGATCATCATCATGATTCTAAAAGCATTGCTTAAAACTATGGGTTATTTACATATTATAAAAAACAGCACCATGTTGATAATTAAATGCTTTTAATAAATGAATATTTTATTAATAAATAAATAAGATTATTTACAAAGTATGTGCTTTATCATCATACATGATTGGCTTGTATGCACAGTACTATCAACAGTATCCCATAACAGATGGTGATCCTTTATCAGGACTGTAGCTGTGTTTGGATACCCTCACTTGGATGTGCATAGACTGTATCTTATGAATATCTATTATCCGTAGGACCTATATAGACGAAATCCAGAATATCGGCAATAACATAATCAGTCCATATTGCCAATATCCTCACTCGGATAGATAGTTCCTTAGGGATACTGTACTAGTTCAACAATACTTACTAAATCATCTAAGAATGTAAAGATACACTAGGAGCTGTCGTTTACACTCCTAAATTAACCTCACTTTCACTTCACGAATTTAAACAATTAGCACAATAGTAAGCAAGGATCGATCCCACAGAGAGTGATTTATTTTATATTTATCCTATGATTTCTAATTAAAAGGGGTTTTAAATTAATTAAACTAAATTATCAAAAATAAAGTAATAAGAATTAGCAATGAATAAAAAGTTTCAGTTCTTCAGTTCAGTATCACCTTTTCACAATTATGAAGTAATCAAGTGTAACATTATTTATCCTTCAATGAAATTAATAGCCCTAGGTAACAACAAGCTCTGCCACCCGAAACTCCCCTTAGATTGTCACTCAATGAAACAAGCTCTTCACAAGATTCTAACTATTATATAACCTAGAACAAGCTCTCTAGATTTAATATAACAGCAGCATTAATGTAACGACCAGGAATTTTAGGCTCCTTATTAATTTTATATATGATTTAAAAATTTAGGAGTTAATTTTTTTTTTTAAACCTTATGTGGTTATGTGCTTATGTGATTTAACCTATGCGAATAAATGCTAGGATTTTTATTGAAGGGAATCACTAATGGTTATTTAACTTAGTAGATTAACCCTAAGACTTTTATGTCAGAGTATTGATAAAAAGTGTTAGTAAATTATATATTCAAGTTTCTTGAATATAATGTAGAGATTTAATCGTGATTGATTAATTGATATTTAAGTAATTAATTGATAACGTATGAAATTATCATTGTTGTTGATTTATAATTATTATGAATAAATAATAATTAATGAATTGGGAGTAATTAATTGATTATGTGTTGATTAATTATTATTATGACTAAATAATAATTAATGAGTAAGAGATTAATAAATATAATAATATTATATTTAATTTATTAATTATTTTATACAATCATGTGATATGTAAACTTTTTATATATGGTAGTTAACTATATATTATATATAGTAAAAGGTGATACATTAATATGTCTCTATATTATATGTATAGACTATATAGTAAGACTAATGACATTATTAGAGTTACATGGCTTATGTGACATGATATGGGTGAAAAGACATTAATATGTATACCCTATTATACTATATTAATATCAATTAACTATTGTTATTTGATAATAATTTTTTTAATAAGTTATTATAATAATAACCATTGTGATAGTAACAATACCCAAGTGCTTGATATTCGGTGTTTATATAATGTACATGGATTATATGTATATACCTTACTTGATGCATTATATCATTATTTGTTCATTAAAAATAACATTGTAGCTCCCATTTAAATGTATATGGAATGGATACATATAACTTAAGTATATACTATATGTATAAATATATATAACATTGGTACATGGAATGCAAGTTGCTAAGTTAATATGAGAGCCCCTCTTCTCTTCATTCTTTATACGTAAACTCCCACATGGCTACACCACTCTACTTCTCCTCATTTTCTTCACCAAGTATAGAGCTAATGAGTTTGGGGGAGTGGGTTTCATGATTTGAAATACCAATTCCTCAACCACTTCTTGTTAACCACCATGTTCTTGTGCAATCCATTGGTTTAAACTTATAGGAAATAGCATTGTATGGATATTGATTTGCCTATATATATAGCTCATCCTCTTCATAAATTCTTTTACTGAGAATTGCTTGAGTGTTGGAGTAAGAGTAATACATATCAGTGTATGAGCATTGGGAGAGTGAGAGATAGCAGCAAGTCCATTTCTTATCAGAGGTATAATTCCTATTATTTATGCTCTTCATTCTTGTTCTTTGTAAATTTCCAAAGTTATTGATTTCATTGGAATTGGATGTTGATTGATTGGAGAATTGGTTATTAAGTGTTGTGTAAGGATTTTAAGCAGGTTAGAAATACATTGTACCATGACTGAATTGATTGTGGTATGGAATTCTGAGTTGGGTTCACAGTCTGCCGAAAACTGCACTGCCTCATGTCTGGCCGCCAGCCTGCGCAGCTGCGCCAGTGTTGCACTGGCCAGCGGCGCAGCTGCGCCAGTGCCCGTCTGTAGAAATTTTTTCTTTTTTGCAATCTGTTCATGCTAACTTATGGTACTAGTTTGGATTAAGCATACTAGCATGAGTGATATATATATATATATATATATATATATGGATGTATTGAGGCAATGTAAGCATGTTTCACTAATAGTTGCACAAGTAATTATAGTTTGAAATAAACTTAGCGTTTCATAAACTAACTTCGAATATGGAAACAAACTCGATATGTATACTTGCCATGATAGTATTCTGACCTTGCAAGCATAATAGCATGACTTAGAATTGTATGGGAGACATGTTGACCTAGGTATACGGGTTTCATAATATAATATAAGCATGTGAACCCCACTATTGAACATTTCTAACGAAAGATATAAGTTTTAAATGTGAACTTTGATGTATACGTAGCATAAATGAATCCTAATTTCATAATCATGATCGTGTGTTCTATATAAACATGAGAACTAAGACTAATGTGATAGAACATACTAGTATACTTGATCGTAAGTTAAGACATTTTCAAAAGAGAAACTTAAGACTTTCAAAGTGAACTTAACCAAGACTTGTGACTTTTACATTGGGACCATTTAAATACATGTATGTGATTTATGTATGCGTTCTAATACATATGAATAACGGTTACGAAATGCTTTACATGTACCGTGTTGTCTTTTTGACTTAGTGTACTTTGCAAATGAAAACTTAGAATATGGAAGCTAACTAGCAATGATTACCATGTGAATTATATTATGATCATGCAAGCATATTTATTAGGATGTCATTATGCCTATAGACGTATTGACATGAACCTCGTTTATTTATGCACAAATTTCACATATGCATGCTTAATCATAGAAAATAAACTTCAAATATGAACTATGTGATTTGAAGTATATTTGTGTAGTATACTCAAGCATACATATTAGGTATTGTTTAGCCTTGTTATGAGATAGTATAACCGGAGTAGCGAACCTTTGAAGTATGAACTTGTTTAACTTAAGGTTTACCGGCATGGATACATATGACTATGAAATTGGATTAAGATGTTAGTTTCGAATGAGAGATTATAATCTATAAGCATGTGTGTTGATTTATATCAGTAACTTGAAGTGTTATATGTTTCAAGCCTATGTTAATGCTTATGAACTAGTAATCTAAAGTTATTAAATCTAAGACATGAGTAGATTGACTTACGTGAACTATGTGCTAGAATTATATGATAAGTAGATGTTTGTTAAGTGTAGACTTATATTAGTTTATACATGCTAATTGAAAGGCCGACTTGCTAATACTAGGTCGTTCCAACGCAGTTTTATTAAAGCTATAATTTATTTGTAGCTGAGCAAACAGGCAAGTTCCCTATCTTCCTCAAGTTATATTTGAGCAAGTATCCTATCCTTGTGTTTACTTTACTCAAGGAACGTTATAAGCGAGTTTCTTAAACTTCACTTGATTTGAATGCAAGTCTCCCTAACCTTACTCAAATTTATATTGAGCAGGGTATTATTATATTGCAAGTTTCCTAACTTCAGTTAATTGTTATATTGAATGCAAGTATCCTAAATTTTTGTACTACCTTATTCAATGAACCGTGTAAACGAGTTTCTAAACTTCACTTGTTTTTGGTGAAAGTTTCCTATCCTTCTCATATTGTATTGAGTAGGTTATTATTGTATTGTGCAAGTTCCTCGAACATCACATTTTGAGTATTGTGAAAGTTCCCCGAACTTCACATTTTGAGTATTGTGAAAGTTCCCCGAACTTCACACTTTGGTTATTTTGCAAATTCCTGAATTTTATTTCCTTTTTATGCAGGTCCTCTAAACTTATACAAACTCGTATATTGTGCAAGTATCTTATCTTTGTGTTTAATTTACTCAATGAACGTTGTAAGCAAATGTCCTAACCTATGCATTTACTTTATGCAAGGGATCTATTATGGTGAAATTCCCCAAATTTCACTCTTTGATGTTGTAAGTGTCTAAGCCTATGCATTTATTTTATGCAAGGAATCTATTATCGTGCAAGTTCCCCGAACTTCACATTTTGAGTATTGTGCAAGTTCCCCGAACTTCACACGTTGAGTATTGTGCAAGTTCTCCGAACTTACACAAATTCATATATTGTGCAAATTCTAAACTTCACTTTGTGCTAGTTCTCTATCCTTCTCATATTGTATTGAGTAGGTTATTGTTGAATCAAAAATTGTTTACTTAATTGCTTTAACTTTATTTCCAAGCATGTTATTTAGTGGTTTAATTACTTATCAATTATTCCACATTGATATTATTGATGTCCGCACCTAGTGCATTTGAGCTCGTACAGTCTTGGACTTGTACATTATTTAAGGTCCTAAATATCTTAAACTATGTCAGTAAGAGTCTGAACCTTTTCTCGGTCAGACTAGTGTATGAAGTTTTCTTTGAAGCTATCCAAACCAATTGATGGTAAGGATTCTTAGACGGAACAGAACACCCCTCATATGTAGGAGTGTGCCCAGGTATCTAATATATATGATACGAGTAAGCAGATATAAGTGTTATGCATATTCACGTTGTACCCGAGGCTGATCTCCTCGAGGTACTTAGTTTCTGTAGCCAGAAGCCAGTAATTCTAAAAGGGTCAATTAGCTATTGAACCCATTAGAAAGTTATAGTTCAGAGTCTAATCGACTATCAGTCATTCTAAAGGCAATTATTATCTTTGCTTTTAATAGTCATATTATTGAATCTTTCAGATATTCATAGTGTTGAATCATGCAGGTTGTTGAACCTTACAGATATTCATATCGTTGAATCATACAGATATTCATAGTATTGAATCATATAGATTGTTGAATCATTCTAACATTCATATTGTTGAATCTTTAAGATATTCATTTTGTTGAAATCGTTGTCAGATATTTTTCCATTCATCATGATATATCCTTTATTGTTGTATTTAAACTTGCTGAGCAAACTTGTTGCTCATTCTTGCTATATCATAACTTATATTGCAGTTAAGCCCGAGCCCTCAGGAAAGGACAAGGGTAAAGGAAAGATTTAGGATGGTTTGCAAGGAGCAGACTTTGTCTTTATGATTTATTTAATTACTGTTAATGTAATATGAACCCTAATGTTTATTCTAGGGTATATTTGTATTGATGTATTAAGGTTATCGAATCTTGGGACTAGTAACACCTTTTGAATGAACGACGTACGTTTATTATTATTCCGCATTTTAGTTATCGTATGTTACTTAAAGGTGGATGTTAGTATTGTTTCGTGGCGACCGGACCGGGGTCAGAAGACCCGGATTCGGGGGTGTCACAATTAAGAACTAAAGAATTAAACTATTCCAAGCAACAAACACATAAGCTCGGATTGTTTAACTTATTTCCTGATAACCTTAGCAATAAACAAAAGCTTGTCCACAATTAGTATCACTACTTTGCTACTTGTGATGAAGACAGATATCAATTACACGTAATACTAACCTTAATCTAGCATATGATATCAATTCACTAATTTAATCCTGCAGAATCACGTTAATAAGTTGAATAGCATACAAGAAGTTAAAATAGATTATCAGAATAAATCTTATGTAAGAAGGAATAAAAAAAACTTGATCAAACCGTTAATTATGAATAAAGTTCAACATTCCTTCTGAACTGAATTGAAAGAATTAGTTCATGACTATAAGCAATCTTAGATCTAATATGAAAGAAAATAAGAAGATTACAAGAGAATGGATCCCCCAATATCTTACTTCAAGTCCTATTTATAATATTATAATAGCAACCCTAACCATGCCTAACTTCCGTCAAAATCCATGTCAGGAAAGGAACCCAGTAGCTTGACCCACGCGCCTCCCCACCCCAGCGGGGAGTTTGTTTAGCAACGACCCGCCCCAGCGGGGGTCTTCACTCAGGGGCGGAGACAGGAATAAAAATTGGGACGGACTAAAAATATTATAATGCCAAAATTGTACATTTGGGTTGGGCGGACCAAAGATACTATAATGCCAAAATTGTACATTTGAGCTGAGCTGGCTAAGGCTATTTCAACTTATTTACTTTGGGCTACATAATTATATAATATATCTAGTAAAAAAAAATTAGGCCGGACTATAGCCCCAACAGCCTATTCATGACTTCGCCCCTGTCTTCACTGCTCAGTCGGATTCTTTTGCAAGCTGGTGCTAATTTCCTTCTCTTGCTTTATATGTTAATTCAATGACCATGTGAATGGCCCATAGAATAAACTTTCGCCAGCTGCTGAAAGTCATGGCCCATGTAACGTGATCCTCCTTTTCAAGCTAGCCAAAACCGTGAGCTGCTAGGCTTCTTAGCTACTAGGACTTGTAAGCTGATCCAATTCTCCTTTTCCACGTGAGCTGCTCTATTTAAATTATGAGCTGCTTCCTTTGCCTTGCTAATTTGGAATGCATGCAACCGAGGCCCACTTGATGATTAAGCAAGCTACTTGGACTTTGTAAGCTCCTCCAACCGTGAGCCCATGTGAGCCCATGTTAGGATATAAACCGTGGGCTGCTCTTGTCCTAATTCTCTTGTCCAATTGAATATCCATGCACGTGAGCTATTTTGGTTGTGGACTTCATGTAATCTATTTGCTAGCATGCTGGGCTACTTCATGACAATTATCTTGCCTTTTCCTTGCTATTTTTGTGGCTGCCTGGACTCCAATTTGTAAGCTAGTGAAATCATGGCCCAGATGTTATGAGCTGCTGATTTATTTTCGTGAGCTGCTGCTAATGAAAGGCCTTGCATGTAATTGAAGGACAACAAACCGTGGCCCAAAGCTGCTGGACTCCTTTATCCAATTGAATAAGCCATGCAGTCATCCAACTTAGAATCTATTCTGGATTATAATTGCATTGACCAAGTGAACAAAATCCTTGTAGCATTCGGATCCTTTAATTGCCAAATTGGGTCGGCCCATATTTGCATGCAATTTCCCAATTGGATTTAAAAGCCTACAATTTATTCCTTTTTCATCACTTCAGTCCTTTTAGCTCTAATTTCTCTTAAAATCAATAAGCATTTTAATAAGTCCATATACACTATAAAATATGTAATAAACTAAATATAAATAAATCAATATTATGTACTCATCAAATTCCCCCACACTTAGCCGTTACACGTCCTCGTGTAAATCAAAAGTTTGACTTCCAAAACAATTCTATTCAACCATAACGTCAAAAGATTTTAAGATCAAATCATGACTATCAATACTAAACCCACAAAAACATAATCAACGCTTCATCAATCAACTCAAGAGCACCACCGTGCCACTTCACCAATTAATTTCATTAAGTTAAATTGTAATCACATAAGCCCTCGTCTATGATCCACACATTTACTCAATTTAGTTACTATGAAGCAAAAATCGTGCACACCACTCAAAACTCAAAACATTCTTTTTCTGCTTTATTTTTTACCAGAACCTTTTTAATTTCTTATTTGTTTCCGGTGAATGAATCTTATGCTCCGTTTCACCTTCCTCAATCATTATTTTGTAAGTGAGTGCATTTTATACTCCATCTCACTTATTCGCCCGTGTTTATGGGAGAGTGCATTTGACGCTCCATCTCATCACTCCGCATGACTTCTCTTTTGTGTTTTTTTCAACAATTTTCATTGATTTTAAACTTTTTCAGATTTTTTTACATGGTCCTGCAAAAAGCATAAGCAGTTCAATATTCTAAAGCATGAGATTAGCGCACATAGACAACTCCACCAATAACTAAGCCAACTAAGCATATATCACATGTTCAAGTACTCATGAGACACAAATTCAATTTAAATCAATTACTATGGATCATGACTTAGTTTTTCTCAATCATTAACCAATTAAGCATCAAAAACATTTTGAATTTTTAGCATGGATTTTCAATCCTCGACTTTAACCTTCGAACATATAGGCAAATAGAATTTTTCAAAAAATTTCAAGGCATCAAGATGGTCCTATTTCCTCTCAAAATTAGCAGATCAAATATCCCTAAAACTAAAATAAAAACCTAAATCCTTCCCCACACACTCAAACCTGACATTGTCCCCAATGTAAGAAAATCATGCAAAGAAGAAAGAACTACAATTAACAAATTAAAAAGAAAAGGGATAGAAAAATCAAATCTGATTTTTTGGGTTGCCTCCCAAGCAGCTGCCTTTGTTTATTATCATTGGGCTTGACATCTTTCCTCTCGTTCTATGTAATTAGACTTGTGAACTTTAAGTGGACTGGTAGCAGTTTCATCCTTAATTGAGGAACATTGTATACTTCATGATCCTGCTCCTTTCCAGCCACTAAATCCTCCTTGTATAATTGTATTCGATCAAAATATTCCTGCACTGAAGAATCCACAATATCAATAGCAAAAACAAATTTAAAATTACCAAGATACCTCTTAGCCTCATCTGCGTTGAACTGGAACTTTGTATTGTCCACTTCCATGGTAAAGGTTTGATGGTGTGTATCACTCATTGCTTTTGTTGGTGGTATTGATGGAGATGATTCCTCGTCTTTCTTGTCGAGATCTGCAGAATTTATCAAATTATTCTCCTCTTCCTCTTGTTCATTCTCTTCATCAAATTTCATATTACAGAAGTTCTCAACAAACGGAGGAGGTAACTCCTCGAAGCCTTGAGATTCCAACCTCCCTACTGTGGTTGCAAGCTGACCAACTTGATCCCTCAAATCTTGAACAGAAGTTCTTGTCTCCTGCTGGAACTGCTGTGTCTGACTCATGAACTGTAGTGTTCGGCTCATGAATGCCTTGAACATATCCTCCATAGATGTCCCAAAATTGACAGGTACTTCTTGGTTTTCTGTGTGGTACTGAGGTTGAGTCTGCAGAAGATCTTGCTACATACTTGAAAAGACAGGTTGCATTGGTGGCCTAGTACCTTCATAGCTCAAGTCGGGATGATCTCTCCATCCGAAATTATGAGTGTCTGCCTAAGGATCACATTGATGTGGATTTTGTCCGGAGAATGTCCCCACAGCATTAACTTGATGAACAATTACATCCTCTTGCATTATGGGACAATCATTTGTTGCATGCCCTGATTTTGAGCAAATTCCACATACTTTTGTAATTGCATATTCCCATGTTGTTAATTGTTGCACCACAGCAGTTAAGTTAGAAATCTGTTGTACCAATTCACTCGTGCTTACCTCACTTACCCTTTGTGGAGCATGATCATTCCTTGTTCCGTATTGTTGTGAGTTAGCAGCCATGTTTGCAATCAGATTTCATACAGCCTCTGGTGTCTTGTCTACTAATGCTCCTCCACTAGCCGCATCGATCATACTTCTTTCCATTGGTATCAGTCCCTCGTAGAAGTACTGAATCAAGTGTTGCTCATCAATCCTGTGAGGTGGACAGCTGGAACACAACTTCTTGAACCTTTCCCAATACTCATAGAGATTTTCTTCATTAAACTGCCTAATTCCACATATCTCCTTTCTTATATCGGCAACTCTTGATGCAGGAAAATACCTCTCCAAGAATAACCTTTGCATGTCAGTCCATGATCGTATTGATCCTGAAGGAAGATAGTATAACTAGTCTTTGGCCAAATCTGCTAAGGAGAATGGAAATAGTCTAAGCTTGATCTGCTCATCTGTCACTCCTTGTGATTTCATCGTGGAACACACCACATGGAACTCCTTTAGATGCGTATATGAATTTTCACCTGTAAGACCACGACAAATAGGCAAAAAGCGAATTAGTCCGTAGTTAAGTTCAAAAGTAACATCTAAGGTAGGATATTCAATACACAAGGATGGTTGATCAAGATCAGGAATAGCCAGTTGTTTCAAAGTCCGGTTGTTGTTTGGCACTGCCATCTTTTCCTTTTTAAGTGTTGGAACAAGAGCTTCCTTTGTATCTGCAGTTTTCTCTATCTCTTGATCAAAATTTAAGTTAATATAGTGAGAGAATTGAGTCATAAAACAAAAATAAAAAGAGAATCAAAATAAATGAAAACAAAGAATAAACAAAAACAAATAACACTTTACGGCAACGACGCCAAAATTTGGGAGCTGTCGTTTACACTCTTAAATTAACCTCACTTTCACTTCACGAATTTAAATAATCAGTACATTAGTAAGCAAGGATCGATCCCACGGAGAGTGATTTGTTTTATATTTATCCTATGATTTCTTATTAAAAGGGGTTTTGAATTGATTAAACTAAATTATCAAAAATAAAGTAATAAGAATTAACAATGAATAAAAAGCTTCAGTTCTTCAGTTCAGTATCACCTTTTCACAATTATGGAGTAATCAAGTGTGACATTATTTATCCTTCAATAAAATTAATAGCCCTAGGTAACAACAAGCTCTGCCACCCGAAACTCCCCTTAGATTGTCACTCAATGAAACAAGCTCTTCACAAGATTCTAACCATGATATAACCTAGAACAAGCTCTCTAGATTTAATATAACAGCAGCATTAAGAATTAAAGAATTAGACTATTCCAAGCAACAAACACATAAGCTCGGATTGTTTAACTTGTTTCTTGATAACCTTAGCAATACACAAAAGCTTGTCCATAATTAGTATCACTAATTTGCTACTTGTGATGAAGACAGATATCAATTACACGTAATACCAATCTTAATCTAGCATATGATATTAATTCACTAATTTAAGCATGCAGAATCACGTTAATAAATTGAATAGCATACAAGAAGTTAAAATAGATTATCAGAATAAATCTCATGTAAGAAAGAATAAATAAAATAAACTTAATCAAACCGTTAATTATGAATAAGGTTCAACATCCCTTCCGAACTGAATTGAAAGAATTAGTTCATGACTATAAGCAATCCTAGATCTAATATGAAAGAAAATAAGAAGATTACAAGAGAATGGATCCCCCAATATCTTACTTCAAGTCCTATTTATAATATTATAATAGCAACTCTAATCATGCCTAACTTCCATCCAAATCCATGTCACGAAAGAAACCTGTAGCTTGACCCGCGCGCCTCCCCACCCCAGCGGGGAATTTCTTTAGCAACGACCCGCCGCAGCGGGGGTCTTCGCTGCTCAGCCGGATCCTTTGCAAGCTGGTGCTAATTTCCTTCTCTTGCTTCATATGTTAATTCAATGACCACGTGAATGGCCCATAGAATAAACTTTCGCCAGCTGCTGAAAGTTATGGCCCATGTAACGTGATCCTCCTTTTCTAGCTAGCCAAAACCGTGAGCTGCTAGGCTTCTTAGCTACTAGGACTTGTAAGCTGATCCAATTCTCCTTTGCCACGTGAGCTGCTCTATTTAAATTATGAGCTGCTTCCTTTGCCTTGCTAATTTGGAATGCATGCAATCGATGCCCACTTGATGATTAAGCAAGCTACTTGGACTTTGTAAGCTCCTCCAACCGTGAGCCCATGTTAGGATATAAACCGTGAGTTGCTCTTGTCCTAATTCTCTTGTCCAAATGAATATCCATGCACGTGAGCTATTTAGGTTGTGCACTTCATGTAATCTATTTGCTAGCATGCTGGGCTACTTCATGACATTTATCTTGCCTTTTCCTTGCTATTTTTGTGGCTGCCTGGACTCCAATTTGTAAGGTAGTGAAATCGCGGCCCACATGTTATGAGCTGCTGATTTATTTTTGTGAGCTGCTGCTAATGAAAGGCCTTGCATGTAATTGAAGGATAACAAACCGTGGCCCAAAGCTGCTGGACTCCTTTATCCAATTGAATAAGCCATGCAGTCATCCAACTTAGAATCTATTTCGGATTATAATTGCATTGACCAAGTGAAATAAATCCTTGTAGCACTAGGATCCTTTAATTGCCAAAGTTGGGTCAGCCCATATTTGCATGCAATTTCCCAATTGGATTTAAAAGCCTATAACTTATTCCTTTTTCATCACTTCAGTCTTTTTAGCTCTAATTTCTCCTAAAATCAATAAACATATTAATAAGTCCATATACACTATAAAACATGTAATAAACTAAATATAAAGGAATATAAATAAATGAATATTATGCACTCATCATACACCGTTGCGAAAACAAAAGCTGATAGTATATATAATAAGTTTGATTACATGGTTCTCAACATTGAGTACTGAATTACAAAAAGGTCTTTAAAACACTTTACAATATCAAGACGATAATTTAAACTAATTACAACAAGGAATCCTTCCATTATTTGTCCTAAACGTTCCAGGGTTACCATTTAAAACTGTAAAGGAAATGATTTGCAAGAATGAGCTAATGATACGCTCAGCATATGTATAATTGTAAACAAATAGCTTTTGATTTAAAGAAATGGTAGTTCAACAAGTATTTTTAACTGAGGGTTGATAACCGAATCGGAGTCATATCAACCATTTCTGTCAGTCACAAGGACTTAGAAATATATATATTTCATTCGGATAAGATATAGGGGATCAACCCAGACAATATTCTAGGAGTATGCATATCATCCTAATCGTGCCCACGTGCACTTAAGTGTTTTATTAACACAACAAAAGTCCCATTTAAGGATAATTTTTATCTCAGTATAAGATGTCTTACCAAAATAATATGGTTTGACTAACAGTTTATGCTTGATAAACAATAATGCAATATTGGCTGAAAAAGTAATTCATTTCTTAAGACAAGCTGAAACAATAGTAATAACTTCACAATAACTGGTAACAACTTAGTTCGGTATACTATATCAAAAAGAATTTAAATAGGGTTCAAGTACTTGCGTAAAGTAAATCGATAGGGTTTAGAATACTTGCCTGAGCGAAGAACGATTATATAACGCTACTCGAAGTATTAGAAACACCTAAATATGTTAAAACATATTTATATAACTTGTTAGTATTGATAATAATCCCTAACTACTTAAATTATTTAAGTTAGGTCTAAGTTTGACATGATTTCGGTGTCCTAACACATTATTATTTATTTATTATGTCAATTTTATAGTTAAACTTTATTTATAAGCCTTATTATTATTTTTGATAATTCATTTATCATTTATAATAATTTTTGGAAGCTTATAATAATTTTTTAACATTTAATTATCTTTTTAAATGATTTCTAAATCATTTATTTTATTTTTAGATAATTAATATTTACTTAGAATAATTTTTAAAACCTTAGTTTTATTTTTAAATAATTTATAATCATTTAATATGATTTTTGAAATATTAATATCTTTTTAAATAATTTATTGTTATTTATAAATGATTTAATTAATTAATTAAATAATTTAATTATAAATAAATAAAATATTTATGAAATTTATGTCAAAATATTAAAAATTAATTTTTATAATTTAAAATAATTTTTAAAACTGAATTTATAATTATTTTAATTTATTTAATTTATGAAAATTAATTTTGATTCTGTCCGTCACTATAGGCCTTTAGCGACGGAAAGTATCGCTATAGGTGTTCTTCACCTCTGAAGAACAGGTTCGGTCAACGCCGAGTGGTCAGTTTGACCACTATTGATCTTATTGGTTTAATCTGTTTCTAGGTTTCAATGGTGTAGTGTTTATGTAATACTACAACATGATATCACTTTAGGACTCTAATCATAAAATAACAAGAAGTTATTAACGTTAAAAGTAGCTGTCAGGGCTGTTCTTGAGTTTCTGGGTAACCCAGAAACCAAGTCATTGCCGGTCAACGGTTTTGTGGCTTCTAGATCTTTCAATTCGTGTGATAGGTTTGTGTTTTGATTGTTGTAATATGTAGTCTATATATCAAGGTACATATATTTTACACTGATTTGGACAGAGTATGATTCTAAGGTCTAGATCTATGTTGGTCAAAGTACAGCCGAAGGCTGTTATTCATGTTCTTCAGTTTTCTGGGTAACCCAGAAAACACAGTCATGCTCGGTCAACGACTTTTGACCATTAATTCTAGTCATCCTATGCATTCTTTATGTGTTAAAGTGCTTCAGTGGTGTACTATACATGTTAGACTACAGCATAGATATCAAATATAACATTCACAACATCTCAGTTGAAAGATTCATGCCGGTCAAAGTACCTTGCTCGTAGGGTTCTTGAGATTTCTGGGTAACCCAGAAATTAGAATCGCGTGATCGAGTAGGCACTTTCGATCGATTATAACTTTCTACCTGTTGATCTAATTAACATGATTTCAGTTCTAGTTTACTAAGTTCACGTCATACTACAACTACAATACAACTAACACATCAAATCATTAACAGGTGAGGATCTAAAGGCTCTGACATTAGGCTGTCGAGCCTGTTTTCAAAGTTTTCCAGATTTGCTTAAAACCTCTTTTTGATGTATGTAGACGTTATAAAAAACATGTTCTATTAACCCAGAACACTAACTAACATGTTATTATATATTACTAAACAACAAAACAACAATTTAAACATAGCCTCAAAGATTTATGTTAAAATTAGGGTTTGCACCTTTTCTTACTTAATTTTGATTTTTGGCTACTAATTCTGTTGTTGTTATCACCAATGCTTGTTTAGGTATGTTATAAGAGTGTATAGGCTTAGAGAATTCGTGGGTTTGGCCAGAGGGTGGGCTGCTATTTATAGACTTTAGCAACTTAGGGTTTTTGGTCTTTTTCACCAACTTGCCTCTATAAATATCTGTTGTTATGTTACTTGTGCTGCTTGGGGAGGGTTGCTAGACCATGTGGGGTGTTGGAACTTGTTTTGGTGACTCCTAACCTACTTGTGAGCTCGTTTGCACAAATTACTAGCTTAATTATGCCCTAATCCTCTTTAATCTTGATTAGGGTTTTGGTTTTTATGATTAGGGTGTTATAATTATGTAATTAACACCTAATTAAAGTTTAGTTAACATAATTAGGGTTAAGGATAACCTAATTAGGGTTTGTGCTAAGTAATTAGAGTTAGGGTTTATAAATTAGGATTAGGGTTTCTAAGATTAGGTTTAGCATTTCCTAATTTGATATTAGGGTTTCCTAATCTAGGGTTTGTACAAATTCCAATAAGCATGACAAAGCGTTTTGTCAGTGTAAGCACGACAAACCAGCTTGAAAAATCAAATAAACCGAAAAGTTCGAATACGAGGAAAAAAAAATTAAGCACGAGGTGTCAAGCACGTCAATTTTCGGACAAAATTTTATTTGACCTAATTTCTTCAGTAGAGTATAAAATAACACAATACGCATTCAGAACGGAGAGATTTTATTTAATAAACACAGAATTTACATAACCGGTTCTTATTAGGGTTTTGGGATCTTACATTCAGCCCCACTAATAAGAATTTTGTCCTGGAAATTTACTGTACAGGTTAAGCATATAATTGTGCATAGTTCTCTCGAATTTTACTTTCGAGCTCCCATGTAGCCTCTTCAATGTTCTGATTTCTCCAGATCACCTTAACCGATGCTATGACTTTATTTCTTAAGACTTGCTCTTTCCGGTCGATGATCTGAACAGGTTCTTCTATATAAGATAAATCCTTCTCGATTAAAATAGGCTCGTAGTTGATAACGTGTTTATAATCAGGTTTATACGGCCGTAATACGGATATATGAAACATGTTATGGATATGGTTTAATTCAGGAGGTAGAGCTATTTCATAAGCTACCTCACCTATCCTTCTCAAAATTTCAAAGGGTCCGATGAATCTTGGACTCAATTTTCTTTTCTTGCCAAAACGTATTTTTCCTTTCCAAGGGGACACTTTTAAAAATACGTGACTTCCTATGCTAAAGTTCCGTTGTTGTCGGTGTGGATACGCATACTTCTTCTGTCGATCTTGAGACGCTTGCAATCTCCCGCGTATAACTTGAATGGTTTCGATTGTTTGTTGGATTATCTCGGGTCCTAACATTTGTCTTTCCCCGACCTTATCCCAACATAAAGGTGTTCTACACTTCCTACCATATAAGGCTTTATAGGGTGGCATACTTATGCTAGCATGATAACTATTGTTGTAGGCAAATTCCACTAAAGGTAACTTATCTTCCCAACTTCCTTTAAAGTCCATGACACAGGTTCTTAACATATCTTCTAAGGTTTGTATGGTTCTTTCACTCTGGCCATCTATTTATGCGTGATATGCAGTACTTAATCTTAATTGAGTCCCTAAGTGTTTTTGAAGACTTCCCAAAAATTTGAAGTAAATCTTGGATCTCTATCTGACACTATAGAAACAGGAACCCCATGCCTACTAATAATTTCATTTATGTATATTTTAGCTAATTTATCTAGGTTATCAGTAACCTTAATAGGTAGAAAATGAGCTGATTTAGTAAGTCTGTCAACTATTACCCAAATGGCATTGTGTCCCTTTTGTGTAGCAGGAAAACCTACCACGAAATCCATAGTTATGTGTTCCCACTTCCACTCGGGTATTGGTAAGGGTTGTAATACTCCACTCAGCTTTTGATGTTCAGCCTTAACCCTTTGATACGTGAGACATTTGCTTACCCATTTTGCTATTTCTCTTTTCATGTTTGACCACCAGAAATGTCGACTTAAGTCTTTGTACATTTTCGTACTACCTGGGTGCACAGTAAATTTAGAGTTATGGGCTTCTTTTAAGATTTCATCTTTTAATACTTGATTTGACTGAACCCAAATTCTATCTTCATATCTCAATACCCCTTCCTTATCTATTTTGAATTTAACATTCTTAATGTGAGTTATTTCAGATTTATACTTTTGACACTCATCATCCTTCTCCTGAATGTCTTTGATTCTATCTAGAAGAGTTGAAACACCTTCTAGAATGAACAAATTTTGGGTAGAGGTAGTTGGATCTCTTACCTCTATCTCAAGTTTATTAAATTCCTCTATTAGAACCTTATTGTTAGTTATTATGTTTAATTTATCTTGGTTCTTTATGCTTAACGCATCTGCAACTACATTGGCCTTTCCGGGATGATACAAGATTTCACAGTCAAAATCTTTTATCAGTTCTAGCCATCTCCTCTACCTCATGTTCAATTCCTTTTGTGTAAAAATATACTTCAGACTTTTATGATCGGTATATATTTCACATTTCTCTCCGTATAAGTAATGCCTCCAAATTTTCAGGGCAAATACTGCAGCGACTAATTCGAGGTCATGAGTAGGATATTTCTTTTCATAATCTTTTAGTTTCCATGATGCATAAGCTATCACCTTTCCATGTTGCATCAACACACACCCTAATCCTTTATGTGATGCATCACTATTGACTATAAGACCTCTTGTATCATCTGGTAAAGATAACGCTGGTGCCATGCTTAGTCTTTTCTTCAACTCCTGGAAGCTTTCCTCACATTTATCTGTTCAGACATATTTCACCGTCTTTCGAGTTAAATTGGTTAGCGGGGTTGCTATTTTTGAAATTTTTTATATAAAACGCCGATAATAATCCGCTAAACTGAGAAAACTTCTTACTTCAGTTGGAGTTGTTGGTTGTTCCCAATTCACAACTGTTTTGATCTTTGCTGGATCTACAGAAATTTCATTTTTGTCAATTACATGACCTAAAAACTGAACTCGTTCTAACCAGAATTCGCACTTGGAAAACTTTGCATAAAGTTGGTCTTTGCGTAATATCTCCAATACGCTTCTCAAATGTTTAGCATGCTCTTCTCGTGTTTTTGAATATATCAAAATATCATCGATGAATACGACAACAAATTTATCTAAGAATGGTTTAAACACTCGATTCATCATATCCATAAATGCTGCCGGTGCATTTGTTAATCCAAAGGACAATACAAGTAACTCATAATGTCCGTAGCGTGTCCTAAACGCTGTCTTCGGCACATCTTCTTTTCTTACCTTTAATTGACGATAACCCGACCGTAGGTCAAATTTTGAAAATGTTCAGCCCCTTTTAACTGGTCAAACAGATCATCAATTCTAGGTAAAGGATACTTATTCTTTATGGTTAGTTTATTTAACTCTCGATAATCAATACATAACCTTATGCTTCCATCCTTCTTCTTTACAAACAACACTGGTGCTCCCCAAGGTGATACACTAGGTTGTATGTACTTTTTGTCTAAGAGTTCCTGTAATTGTACTGGCAACTCTTTCAGTTCTACTAGTGCCATTCTATATGGTGCTTTAGAGACTGGCGCCGTACCCGGTGCAAGATCAATAACGAACTCTATCTCCCTATCAGGTGGAACACCTGGTAAGTCATCTGGAAATACATCAAAAAACTCTCTAACTACAGGTATTTGTTCAAGTTGTACTTCTTCCTCCCGAGTATCCATTATGTAGGCCAAATATCCTGTACAACCTTTTCTAAGTAATCTTTCTGCCTGAGTTAGGGTCAGACATTGAAACTGCTTAGGTGAACAATCTCCGTTAAATACTACTTTTGACTTTGATGCTGTCAAAAGGTTTACTCGCTTATAATGACAATCTATCATAGCGTTATGATTCACCAACCAATCCATTCCTAGGATTACATCAAATTCCCCTAGCTGTATTGGAATAAGGTTCACAAGAAACTTATGCCCCTCTTAATATCTATACTACAATTTCTATAAATAGTTTTAACAAGAATTTTCTCATTATTCCCAATCTCTACACAAAATGGTACATCTAAGTTTTCACATGGTAAATTCAAAATTTTAGAGAAGCTTTTAGATAAAAATGAATAAGTAGCTCCAAAGTCGAATAATACATATGCGTTTAAAGTGTTGATAGGGATGATACCTGTCACCACGTCCTGTGAAGCAACAGCATCTCTCACCGACATATTAAATGTTCTGGCAGTCGGTCGACTCTGCTCTCCAGCTGCAGCTATTGTTGATTTATTATTGTTTGGTGTTCGATTTACCCCTCCACTCTGGTCTTTTGGTTTGGGACAATTTCTGTTTCTATGTTCCAAAGAACCACAGTTGAAACATCTAACTTTATAAGGGTCAGAACACTGAGGAGAATAGTGTCCTTCCTGACCACAGGTATAACATTTGTCTTTCTTCAACCGGCACACTCCCTTATGCATTTTTCCACATGTGGTACAAGGGTTAATTCTAGCATCACTGTTTCTGTTGTTATAGTTGTTGTTAACTGTACTCACTTTCTTTCCAGAGTTGTTGGAGAAAGTATTATCCCATTTCCTATTGTTACTATTAAACTTATCTGAACTGGATTCTCCTTTGTATTTCCCCCCTCACTCTGACTCTTTTTATCTTTATGAAATTCAATTAGGTTTTCATTTTCACTTTCGATTATAATAGCTTTTTCTAAAATTTCTGGAAAAGTTTTTACTTGGAACACTGTTATCTTGCTACGAATCTGGGGTTTTAAACCCTCTTTGTATCTTCGAGTCTTTCTTGCTTCCGTATCAACTTGATGCGAAGCAAATCTTGCTAACTCATTAAACTTTGCTGTATATTGGGATACAGTAAGTTCCCTTGTTTCAGTTCCAAGAATCGTACTTCCATACGATCTTTTAATGATTGGGGAATATAGTTTTCAAAGAATAGTTCCTTAAACCTTTCCCACGAAATTATATCAGTTCCTGCACGAACCTTAGTAGTTTCCCACCAATAATTTGCCTCCCCTTTCAGGAAAAAGGTGGCATAAATAGTTTTTTGGTTTTCACTAACATTAGTCACTAAGAAGAATTTCTCTATTTCTGTGATCCAGGTTTAGGCCTCTACGGGCTCTGTTGTACCCTTGAACTCAGGTGGACCTACTTGTTTGAAGTCTTTAAATAGGGTATTTTGATTAGTCTGTCTACCTTTAACCGTTCCTAACAATAAGTCTACCAATATTTGTGTAGGGTTATCCTCATTATCTACTTCCCTCTGGGGTCTTCTTCTTGGTGGCATGTTATCTATAATCAAAAGATTAAAACAAGTATAAATACACGTACAATTAATTCACATAAGAATCTGATATTTAAAATAGAACTTTTATTTATATCACAAAATAGGAAATTACATATCCGACTAGTGGTTTATATATATCACCGCTAGCTAGTACACATCAAAATTCGTGCTCTTTACTTATACTACTAATAGTAGTTGAGCTCCTATTCTACACATAGAAATCTAGGGTTTCATCAAAGGAATCCTGGATCATGTGGCATACCACTGATCGATCTATCAGATAGGCAGTCTTGTTATCCTCTACCGGATATCTGATTACTCGATGCTGCAAACCATCAAATGTACTCCGAGTCCCTCTAACATTCCTAGTTACCCTTATCAGTGCCTCCTGCCTTCCCCTCTGAGCATTATGCGTAATGTCCTCAGTCGGGTGGTATTACCCCTCTCATGCTCCAGCAAATTCTCAACTAGATGTGCCCAAAAATCAGCATTCGTAATGTAAATTTTAGATTATAGTTCTATTGCTATAATTGCTTCATTGTGCTCTTCTATTCCCATTAATTGTCCAGCAACAGGATCTTGATCCTCTTCAGTATCTAACAATTCTTGGCCATGCACTAGCTCCCCCTCTTCCGGATCACTATCCTGTTCTGACACTATTTGAGGTGGGTTTATAACTTCTGGCATATTCTCGGTATCTGAGTTGGCCATCCTACAAAAAAAAAATACTTTCACTACTTATTTTTAAGAAACTTAACACAAAATAAAAGGCTTTTAATGTTATTTTCTGTCTATTTAATATTTTTACGGACTCAAAGACTATATCCTAAGATAACTTTAACTTAGAGCTATAGCCTACAGCTCTGATACCAACCTGTGACGTCCCAAAATCTATATGACCGCGGTATCCGATTCGGTGCTCAGGCAAATATCCAATTAATGTGACGCCCCCAAATCTATTCACCCGCGGTATCCGATTCGGTAGTCACATCAACTGAACTAACGATATTTACTCAATAAGATATAATTCCTATCCATCCAAGGTTCATAGTATCCCATAACAGATGGTGATCCTTTATCAGGACTATAGTTGTGTTTGGATACCCTCACTTACATGTGTATAGACTGTATCTTATGAATATCTATTATCCATAGGACCTATATAGCCGAAATCTAGAATATCAGCAATAACATGATCAGTCCATATTGCCAATATCCTCACTCGGATAGATAGTTCCTTAGGGATACTGTACTAGTTCAACAATACTTACTAAATCATCTAAGAATGTAAAGATACACCGTTGCGGAAACAAAAAATGATAGTATATATAATAAGTTTGATTACATGGTTCTCAACATTGAGTACTAAATTACAAAAGGTCTTTAAAAGAATTTACAATATCAAGACGATAATTTAAACTAATTACAACAAGGCATCTTCCCATTATTTGTCCCAGACGTTCTAGGGTTACCATTTAAAACTGCAAAGGAAATGATTTGCAAGAATGAGCTAATGATACGCTCAGCAAATGTATAATTGTAAATAAATAGCTTTTGCTTTGAAGAAATGGCAGTTCAACAAGTATTTTTAACTGAGGGTTGATAACCGAATTGGAGTCATATCAACCATTTCTGTCAGTCACAAGGACTTAGAAATATATATATATTTCATTCGAATATGATATAGGGGATCAGCCCAGACAATATCCTAGGAGTATGCATATCATCCTAATCGTGCCCACGTACACTTAAGTGTTTTATTAACATAACAAAAGTCCCATTTAAGGGCAATTTTCATCTCAGTATAAGATGTCTTACCAAAACAATTTGGTTTGACTAACAGTTTATGCTTGATAAATAATAATGCAATATTGGCTGAATAAGTAATTCATTTCTTAAGTCATGCTGAAACAATAGTAATAACTTCATAATAACTGGTAACAACTTGGTTCGGTATACTATATCGAAAAGAATTCAAATAGGGTTCAAGTACTTGCGTAAAGTAAATCGATAGTGTTTAGAATACTTGCCTGAGCAAAGAACGATTATATAACGCTACTCAAAGTATTAGAAACACCTAAATATGTTAAAACATATTTATATAACTCGTTAGTATTGATAACAATTCCTAACTACTTGAACTATTTAAGTTCGGTCTAAGTTTGACATGATTTCGGTGTCCTAACACATTATTATTTATTTATTATGTCAATTTTATAGTTAAACTTTATTTATAAGCTTATTTTAATTTTTGATAATTCATTTATCATTTATAATAATTTTCGGAAGCTTATAATAATTTTTAAACCTTTAATTATCTTTTTAAATAATTTTTAAATCATTTATTTTATTTTTAGATAATTAATATTTACTTAGAATAATTTTTAAAACCTTAGTTTTATTTTTAAATAATTTATAATCATTTAATATGATTTTCAGAATATTAATATCATTTTTAAATAATTTATTATTATTTATAAATAATTTAATTAATTAATTAATTAATTTAATTATAAAAAAAATATTTATGGAATTTATGTCAAAATATTAAAAATTAATTTTTGTAATTTAAAATAATTTTTAAAACTGAATGTATAATTATTTCTATTTATTTAATTTATAAAAATTAATTTTGATTCTGTCCGTCGCTATAGACCTTTAGCGAGGGAAAGTGTCGCTGTGGGTGTTCTTCACATCTGAAGAACAGGTTCGGTCAACGCCGAGTGGTCAGTTTGACCACTCTTGATCTTGTTGGTTTAATCTGTTTTTAGGATTCTAAGTGCATCAATGGTGTAGTGTTTATGTAATACTACAACATGATATCACTTCAGGACTCTAATCATAAAATAACAAGAAGTTATTAACGTTAAAAGTAGTTGTCAGGGCTGTTCTTGAGTTTCTGGGTAACCCAAAAACCAAGTCAATGCTGGTCAACGATTTTGTGGCTTCTAGATCTTTCAATTCATGTGATAGGTTTGTGTTTTGATTGTTGTAATGTGTAGTCTATATATCAAGGTACATATATTTTACACTGAATTGGACAGAGTATGATTCTAAGGTCTAGATCTATGTTGGTCAAAGTACAGCCGAAGGCTGTTCTTCATGTTCTTCAGTTTTCTAGGTAACCCAGAAAACACAGTCATGGTCGATCAATGACTTTTGACCATTAATACTAGTCAGCCTATACATTCTTTATATGTTAAAGTGCTTCAGTGGTGTACTATATATGTTAGACTACAACATAGATATCAAATATAACATTCACAACATCTCAGTTCAAAGATTCATGTCGGTCAAAGTACCTTGCTCGTACAATTCTTGAGATTTCTGGGTAACCCAGAAATCATAATCGCGTGATCGAGTAGGCACTTTTGATCGATTATAACTTTCAACATGTTGATCTAATTAACCTTATTTCACTTCTAGTTTACTAAGTTCATGTCATACTACAACTACAATACAACTAACACAACAAATCATTAACAGGTGAGGATCTAAAGGCTCTGATGTTAGGCTGTCGGGCCTATTTTTAAAGTTTTCCAGATTTGCTTAAAACCTCTTTTTGATGTATCTAGACGTTATAAAAACATGTTCTATTAACCCATAACACCAACTAACATGTTATTATATATTACTAAACAACAGAACAACAATTTAAACATAGCATCAAAGATTTAGGTTAAAATTAGGGTTATCACCTTTTCTTGCTTGATTTTGATTTCTGTCTACTAATTTTGTTGTTGCTATCACCAAGGCATGTTTAGGTATGTTATAAGAGTGTATAGGCTTAGAGAATTCGTGGGTTTGGCCAGAGGGTGGGCTGCTATTTATAGACTTTAGTAACTTAGGGGTTTTGGTCTTTTTCACCAACTTGCCTCCACAAATATTTGTTATTATGTTACTTGTGCTGCTTGGGGAGGGTTGCCAGACCATGTGGGGTGTTGGAACTTGTTTTGGTGACTCCTAACCTACTTGTGAGCTAGTTTACACAAATTACTAGCTTAATTATGCCTTAATCCTCTTTAATCTTGATTAGGGTTTTGGTTTTTATGATTAAGGTGTTATAATTATGTAATTAACACCTAATTGAAGTTTAGTTAACATAATTAGGGTTAAGGATAACCTAATTAAGGTTTATACTAAGTAATTAGGGTTAGGGTTTGTAAATTAAGGTTAGGGTTTTTAAGATTAGATTTAGGGTTTCCTAATTTGATATTAGGGTTTCCTAATCTAGGGTTTGCACAAATTCCAATAAGCACGACAAAGCGTTTTGTTAGTGTAAGCACGACAAAGCAGCTTGAAAAATCAAATATACCGAAAAGTCCGAATACGGGAAAAAAAAATTAAGCACGAGGTGTCAAGCTTGCCAATTTTCGGACAAAATTTTATTTGACCTAATTTCTTCAGTAAAATATATAATAACACTACGCATTTAGAACGGAAAGATTTTATTTAATAAACACAAAATTTACATAACCGGTTCTTATTAGGGTTTTGGGGTCTTACAGTTCCTTTATCTATCCAAACCAAACTTTCGTTGGTACGGACTTGTATTCAAATACTGAGAATGAACAACCCTATTTACTAGGGGACATTTATGCGAAAGCGTTAAGATGATTATGCACAATACATGGTACGAAGGGCTGATCGCCCTAAGTACGAGTTAAAGGTCCATAGTCTCAATGACTGTTAAAGGTTTAAGTAGAAATATTTATAACCTAGGACATAGTTCAACGTCTGACCCTCAGATAAATTCTAAATTCGAATTTTAAATATGATTAAAGAATTATTATTCAATTCTTTATTTTTGATGAAAGTAAAGTTATTCAAACTCTCTTGAAGATATTCAATCATAGCATACCATTGTATATTTCAAGTGAGTTTTTGTTTGCTCACTCTTGCGTATTTTTATAACCCTTGCAGTTAAAGCCGAGAATGTTGACGTACCGTCAACAAGTAAAGGAAAAGGAAAGATAAGCAAGTGAAGGCTTGTTGTAATTTACTTTGCAATTCTTTACTATTGGGTAGATGTATGATTTATTTAAAAAGTGAACACCAAATCTTGTGGAAACAAAGTACCCGGATTTGGGGGTGTCACATGTTGGTATCAAAGCTATAGGTTATGAACCTTAGGTGGGGGGAAAAACCTTAGGTAGTAGCCTTATAGGAAGATCGAAAAGATAGTGGTGATAGGTAAAGATAATAAACTATCTTATGTGCTATGTGTTTATGTTTAAGTATTCGAAGAGTGACGACTCAATATCATATAATAATAAACTTTAAAATTCTTTTGTCAGGATGACGAACATTGGAGAATCCAGTCAGGCTAGGGAGGATATACCTCAGGTGCCTAGAGAGGAGGAGCCCCAAGACATCCATGTTGTCTGGGAGTAGTTGGTTAGGAGAGAGCCATCTCTAGTGATCACCATAGCTGGTCGTGAGCATGGGCTGACACCTATTCCAGAGGAGGAGGACGAGGATGAGTCAGAGGAGGAAGAGGATCCCGAGGAGGAATTTTCACCTCACTCTGTTAGTGCTGAGATGTACGAGGCAGTCTACGACAGTAACGTGGAGCTACATGGTTAAGTCGGAGAGCTCGAAGAGACCGTCCAGCAGCGGGACGAGACTATCAAAGAGATGGATAGTGAGCTAGGAGAAGCGAGATGGAAGCTAATCCACGTAGAGAATAATAGAGATGAGGCTCAAGCCGAACTAGCAAAGCTAAAACAAGACATCCAAGAAGAGTCAACAAAGCGTGCCAGAGCTGAGGAAACAAGCTTGAGGGCTACTCAAAGAGTCGATCGAGCTGAAGACGAGGCTGAAGCCAAGAGGGCCAAGCTAAGAGAAACAGAATACGCATTCCATACGGCCATAGATAGGGCCCAGGACCGTATCTTCTATTACCTAGCTTAGTTCCAAGGTTTACCATGGTATGTGGTGGACCGAAGGACAACGTTTTGGGTGATGGAGGAAGAACGCAGAGAGGCTGTGCGATGTCTTAATATGCCTAGACATTAGAGCTTTTAAATTATTTGTTTAGTTTTGTAATAAATAAATGTAAATCCCAAAATTTGAGATAATAATGGGATAAAGTGATGATGTAGTCATGTAACTTGTTCCAGTTCAGGAAAGATGATGTAAATAGCAGAGATGCTATCTATTCTATATTTTTAAAACTACGAGTAATGAATCAAAGAAGTTTATGGATTTGCTATGTGTTCAATATGAACTGAGTTATTTAATTGTTTAAGTCTGAACTTAAATACTTAAGAATTTAGTAGAGGAGCTAATAATAATTTTTCTTAACAGAAAATGCCTCCTAGAAGAAGACCTACACGTCAAAACCCTGAGGGTTCGACGAACAACAACAATAACGATGGAACAAACCCCAACTCGATTTAGCAGTTAGTGAACTTACTGACGGGGGAACTTGCAAATCATCCGCAAGTGCAGGGTACTATATTTAAGGAATTCAAGGCAATAGGACCGCCTGAATTCAAGGGATCGACAAACCCTGTAGATGCTCAGGCGTGGGTGATGGAGATAGAGAAGGTCTTCGACGTAGCTAGAGTCGGTGAAGACCAGAAAATAGCATTCGCGGCTTTCATGTTGAAGTCGGATGTTAGTTTCTGGTGGCAAGCTAATAAGACCAGAGAGGGAGAAGGAGTGATACAGTGGGAATGTTTTAAAGAGATGTTCTTTGAAATGTACTTCCCAGTTAGCTCACAGGACCAGATGGAGGTCCAGTTTCTAGAGCTGAAATAGGGAGGGATGACAGTGTTTGAATACACCGTGAAGTTTAATGAGTTGGCCAGGTTCGCTACATACCAGGTCAGCACGGACGCTAGGAAGGCGAGGAGGTTTGAGCGGGGACTGAAACCCTGGCTCTACAGTAAGGTCTCTATGTTCCAGCTAAACACGTTTACAACTATGCTGGAAAAGGCCATTCTAGCTGAAGGAGGGAGCGACGCCGTGACTAAATTCAACCAGGACAAGAAGAAGAAGATTGAGATGGAAAACAAGGTTGGTGGTAGCGGGTCTATCCATCAGAAAAGAAAGTGGAACGATAACACCTCTACTGGGAGTCAGCAGGGAGGCCAGCAGAAGAGGAAGCTCGAAGCATGTGCTACATGCGGGAAGGCTCACACTGAAGTGTACATGAAAGGAAAATGGGTGTGCTACAACTGTGGTCAGGAAGGCCACATCGCGCCAAATTGCCCAAACTCGAAGAAGGGAGCTTGCTATACATATGGATTCAAGGATCACATGGCTTGTAGCTGCCCTAAGAAGCCAGCGGCAGGGTCAACAGGGAATGGAGGAAATGGCAGCGGCAGCACTCTGACTATCACTGGACCGTCGCCACTGCAAGCCGTTCGACCCATTGCCCGCACGTTCAACATGATGGTGCAGGACGCTGTGCAATCAAAAGATGTGGTGGCAGGTATTATTCTGATCAATAGTATAAATGCATATATATTATTTGATTCGGGTGCTACTTGTTCATTTATATCTGATGATTTAGTTTACCCCTTAAACATAGATATTGCGAATAAGGAGATTATTTTTGTTAGGTTTGTTTACAAATACTGTAGATTGGACATTAAGGGTCAGGAATTAAGGGTAGATTTGATTCTGATAAAACTTGGGGAATTCGACGTCATATTGGGGATGGACTGGTTGTTCAACCATGGGGAGGTAATCGACTGTCAGAAGAACTCAGTAAACCTTACAACTCCGTCAAAAGTAGTGTTCTATGGTAGTAAATTGCCTAGACCGAGTTGTCTGACTGTTATGCAAGCCAGGAAACTTTTGACGCAAGGATGTGTAGGATATTTAGTCTACATAGTAGATACGCGTAAGGAGAGCCCGAAGATGGAAGAGATACCAGTGGTTAGGGAGTTTATGGATGTGTTTCTGGATGATTTACCAAGACTTCCACCAGATAGGGAGATAGAGTTCGTGATCGATTTAGCGTCAGGGACTGCTCCAATTTTGAAGGCTCCGTACCCAATGGCTCCAGTAGAGATGAAGGAACTAATGGTTCAACTGCAAGAACTGCTAGACAAGTAGTATATTCAACCGAGCATTTCGCCGTGGGGAGCGCCAGTTTTATTCGTGAAGAAGATAGATGGATCGATGAGACTTTGCATTGATTATAGGAAGTTGAACAAAGTTACGATCAAGAATAGGTATCCTTTACCTAGGATCAATGACTTGTTCTATCAACTGAAGGGTGCTAGATACTTCTCAAAAATTGATTTGAGAAGCGGGTATCATCAGTTGAAGGTGAGGGGAGAAGATATATCGAAAACGGCCTTTAGGACTCGGTATGGTCATTACGAGTTCTTGGTGATGTCATTTGGTCTAACAAATGCCCCAACTGCATTTACGGACTTAATGAATAGGGTGTTTAAGCCATTCCTAGATAAGTTCGTAGTGGTGTTCATAGATGACATCCTAGTTTATTCCAAGATCGAGGAGGAACACGATGAACATTTAAGGCTGACCATAGAATCACCGAGACAAGAGAAGCTTTATGCAAAGTTTTTGAAGTGCGAATTTTAGTTGGAACGTGTACAATTTCTTCGCCACGTGATCGACAAGGATGGTATTTCAGTAGATCCGTCGAAGGTTGAAGCGGTAATGAATTGGGATCAGCCGAAAATGCCGTCTGAAGCGAGGAGTTTCTAGGGATTGGCAGGTTATTACATAAGATTTATCCAAGACTTTTCCAAGATCGCAACTCCGTTAACAAATTTGACTCGTAAGACAGTTAAGTTTGTTTGGACAAAAAAATGTGAGGAAAGTTTTAAGGAGTTGAAGAAGAGGTTGAGTACTGCGCCTGTGTTATCATTGCCGGATAGTACGGGGAATTTTGTAGTATATAGTGATGCCTCACATAAGGGATTAGGTGCGTGTTGATGTAGAGAGGCAAAGTTATTGCCTATGCATCACATTAGCTGAAGGATTACTAGAAGGGGTATTCGACTCATGACCTAGAACTGGCAGTAGTAGTGTTTGCCCTAAAGATATGGAGACACTACTTATATGGAGAAAAGTGTCAGAATACATAGATCATAAGAGTCTGAAGTATATCTTTACCCAGAAGGATTTGAACATGCGCCAAAGGATATGGTTGGAACTGATCAAAGACTACGACTGCGAGATAACTTACCATCCGGGTAAAGATAACATCGTCGCCGACGCTTTGAGCAAAAAAGGTCGGGAGAATCTGAACATGTTAACTGATCAGGATCAGTTGATAGAACAGATGGCTAGATTGGAACTGGAAGTGAAGTTTCCAAAGGAATCAAATGAAAAATTATTTCAAGTTACTACAGGTTCTACTCTGGTAGACAAAGTGAAAGATGCACAACTTCACGACGAAGAGTGCACAAAGATCCGGAAAAAGATAACCGATGGAGAAGAATTCAAGTTCAAGATAGATAACGAGTGACTGTTACGATTTGAAGGGAGAATTTGGGTACCTCCAGTACCAGAAGTTAAGGAGGAGATGTTGAGCGAAGCTCACAGTTTCAAATATTCGATTCACCCTGGGAGTACGAAGATGTACCAGGATCTCAGGCATCATTTCTGGTGGCTGAATATGAAGAGGGACGTTGCTGAATGTGTTACGAAATGTCTAGCTTTCCAGAAAGTCAAAGTAGAACACCAGAGACCTAGCGGATTGTTACAACCGTTAGAAATCATAGAATGGAAGTGGGAGCACATCACGATGGATTTCATGGTTGGTCTTCTAGCGACTCAGAAGGGATTTAACGCGATATGGGTGATAGTGGATCGACTGACAAAGTCAGCCCACTTTCTACCAATCAGGATTAAGTACAACTTAGAACAATTGGCGAAGTTGTACGTTAAGGAAATTATTTCTCGACACAGTGTTCCAGTGTCGATTGTGTCAGATAGAGATCCGCGTTTTACGTCGAATTTTTGGAAACATTTGCAAGAGTGTCTGGGAACGCAATTGCGAATGAGTACAGCATACCATCCTCAGACCAATGGCCAGAGTGAGAGAACGATTCAGACACTAGAGGATATGCTGAGAGCTTACGTAATGGACTTTAAGGGAAGCTGGGATGATCCTCTACCATTGGTGGAGTTCGCCTACAATAATAGTTACCACGCGAGTATTGGCATGCCGCCTTACGAAGAATTATACGGCAGAAAATGCAGAACTCCCTTATGTTGGGATGAAGACGGTGAACGTCAGCTGTTGGGACCAGAATTGGTGCAACAAACTGCTGAAATTGTGAAGCTGACCAGAATAAGATTGGTTGCTGCTCACGACAGACAAAAGAAATATGTCGATCAACATCGACAGAATCGAGAATTCTTACCAGGAAGCTTCGTTTTCCTGAAGGTATCTCCCTAGAAAGGGAAGATTAGATTTGGCAAGAAGGGGAAGCTGAGTCCCCGATTTATTGGACCGTTCAAGGTACTGCGAAAAGTGGGTGAAGTAGCTTACGAGATGACGTTACCTCCGGAGCTAGAGAATATACACAACGTCTTTCACATTTTCGTGTTACGACCTTATAAACACGACTACAAGCATGTAATAGAATACGAGCCTTTATAGTTTGATAGAGACTTAATTTATGAAGAGGTTCCTATTCAAATAGTTGATAGGAAGGAACAAATACTTAGGAATAAAGTAATACCTTCTGTTAAGGAAATTTGGAGGAACCACAGTGCTGAAGAAGCCACGTGGGAACTCAAAGATATAATGAGAAAATCGTATCCTCAATTATTTGCCTAATTATTGTGTAACCCCTTACATATCGATTCTGGGGACAGAATCCTTTTAAGGGGAGAAGAATGTAACAGATGAGATTTTTTTATGTTGTGATTCTGGGGACAGAATCCTTTTAAGGAGGGAAGATTGTAATAATTGAGATTTTATATATTAAATTTTAAATATTTATTGAGTAAATAAATATTTTATGTGATTTATTTACTAAGTTTGATAAATAAATTATAAGATTGTGGAGTGATTTAATTAAGTGTTATATATTACGTAAATGAATACTTAATATCTAATTTAATTGATGTGTATTGATTTTATAGTATAGTTCTAATTTAATTGAGGTAATTAAATTAGATGAGATAGGTGATGAGTGTTACATGAATTATAATTAGCGAGTAATTATAATTATGTGATAATTCTTATGTGATTAATTGATGTTGAATTTTAATTAATTAAATAGGAATGTTAAAGATTTAATTAATTAAAGTGTAACATTAAAGTATGTGTTAAAAAGATTTATTTAAATAAAGAAAAAGAGCTTTTAAATTGTTTTAACCAAACAGGGCCCTTACATTTGTTTTAAAAAGGCTTTTGCCAAACAGGGCCCTTGCATTGTTTTAAACCTATTCTAACCAAACAATGCCTTAGTACTAAAATCTATTTTTAAGAATAACCTTCTTTTGCCAAACAAGCCCTAGTGGCTTTTGAAATCTTGTAACTACTAATTAAAAAATACATTAAGTAATATAATAACTATTAGTTAATATACGTATTATATATCAGTACATTATATAGTTTACGCTAAGTTTCTAAGCCTAAACTAAAACAAAGAAGAAAAGAGATAGAGTAGAGAAGAAGAACTAAAAGGAAAAGTTAGAGAAGAAGAGAAAAGAAGAAGAAGGATTGCTAGAAATCGAACTCACCATCTTCTTCTTTCACACTCATAGCAAAGGGTATCATCTTAACCCTTATAATTGTAGAATTAATTCATATGTTATTTGTATTTTGTTCTATGTCAAATAAGGTTTTCATGGAAATTGTATAATCATTAATTGTATATGTATATATGGTATTCATATGTTCTTCGTAGTAATTGTATGCCATGAAAGGATTCTCTGAATTCAATTGTCGTAAAAATAAGTTTTAATGGAAAATTTATATTCATATGAGTTCATATATTTTTTGTTGAGTTAGAATGAAAGATTGATGTAAACATGAAATTTATGTGTAATATGCATTATAGCACGTTTATATATGAGTTATATAGTTGTCTTAGCGATTCAATCCACATAATTAAGATGAGCATGAAGAAATCATGTTCATAGTAATTTACTGTGAACTAATTTTGCAAATAGTTTTTTTAAACTATCAAATTGGTGTTTGATTATGAATTATTGTTTAAATTGACCATGGGTTATGTTAATATGTTAAGAATTAGAGTTAGTACAATTGGAATTACATGAATTGATTGAAAAACGAATTCGCAATAGCAATTTTTGTCAAGAACGCTTGATATTGTAGTTTTCTTTAAAAATCATGAAAACTTGGTTTTGATTATGTGTTGTAGGGATTTTATATGTTATAATCATGTTAAAGAGTCCAAAATTTTGTTGTTATCAAGTTTCATGTTCATCATGTTGAGAAAAATTGGACTTTGGTGTGGAGAAATAAGCCAAATTGGCTTATTTCTCTGCCGTTCGTGAGCTGGGGAGTTCCCACCAGTAGTGGGCCCCACCCTAGCGGGGCTTTTATCCTTGGGGCACCCGCCCCAGTGGGTTACCATGCTGTCTGGAAAATTTATTTTTGCTTTGTTGAGTTTTCATGCTGCGTTTGTTTAGCTAACTTATTTTTATGACTTGATAAATGTAATAGGTAATGAGATAACATATTTTTGATGTGTTTAAGATAGATTAAAGTCTTATGTTGTTATTTGATATGTGTGCTTGGATATTATTACCGTAAGGTGTAATATGATAGTAAAAGTACTATACGTGTATGAGGTGCTTGATTGTGAGTTTAGCCTCACGTATGTGTATAAGTATCGAAGTACGTCGTAACCATGTTGTGAGTTGGACTTGAGTATGAAGTTCGATGATTTAAACATTATATTTAAGTACTAATAGACATTTTAAACGTAATGTAATGTGTAGGATAATTGTGAAAGTGATTGTAATTATTAAAGTGTAGCTTGTGCTTGAGGCAAGTTCTCTACTCCTTATCTTTTACTTGAGCAAGTTTTCTAATCCTTATTCTTTTACGTTACGCAAGTTTCCTATCTCTCAACTTGTTACTTTTCATTGTGCAAGTTCTCTAACCCTTGCTCATTATATCATGCAAGTCTATATTCGTTTCTTAACTTGTTATGTATTATACAAGTTATACTATATTCAAAGATTCGTAAAGCATAAGTATTGAAGTATTATTTAAGTAATGTGATCTTGACTTAGTTGTTCAAGCAAGATCTACTTGATCTATCGAATGCTTTAAGTTATTTCTAAAGCATGCCTAGTTATCATGAAATCTATTGTTGTATCTTACATTTGATTCATAATTCTTATATTATCGAACTGTTAAAGTATTGTGAGTCTATTCAACTACTCCTTAGTTAATGATAGTTGAAACTCCAAAGTTCCTTTATCTATCCAAATCAAACTTTTGTTGTTACGGACTTGTATTCAAATACTGAGAATGAACAACCCTATTTACTAGGGGACATTTATGCGAAAACGTTAAGATGATTGTGCACAATACATGATACGAAGGGTTGATCCCCCTAAGTACGAGTTAAAGGTCCATAGTCTCAATGACTGTTAAAGGTTTAAATAGAAATATTTATAACCTAGGACATAGTTTAAGGTCGTATGACCCTCAGATAAATTCTATATTCGAATTTTAAATATGATTAAAGAATTATTATTCAATTCTTTATTTTTGATGAAAGTAAAGTTATTCAAACTCTCTTGAAGATATTCAGTTATGACATACCATTGTATATTTCAAGTGAGCTTTTGTTTGCTCACTCTTGCGTATTTTTATAACCCTTGCAGTTAAAGCCGAGAATGTTGACGTACCGTCAACAAGTAAAGAAAAAAGAAAGATGAGCAAGTGAAGGCTTGTTGTTTTAATCTTGATCGTAATAAGACTTAGTTGATGATGTTTTATTTTCGCAATTATTTATTTGATGTCAAGGTTTAGTTAACCCTGAGATTTTATTTGGACAAGTTATAATCCTTTGTCATGGAAGATTCTATTTAAGTATTTATGAAGGTTGTAATTTACTTTACAATTCTTTACTATTGGGTAGATGTATGATTTATTTAGAAAGTGAACACCAAATCTTGTGGAAACGAGGTACCCGGATTTGGGGGTGTCACGGTACTACTTTAGACTCAATACTTACTCACTCACTTTATAAGTTCTTAATATAACTTGGTAAACTCTTTATGAATTCAGAAGACTTAATATATCATTTTAGTAAACTGAAACCAAACTGTCTTCTCTTCCTAACCTTTGCAGTTTCCATTTCAGCAAAGCTAAAAGAAAACTGACTTCTCTTCCTGACACTTCAATTTCCATTTTAGCACCCTGAATTGTTCATTTTAGGAAGCTGAAATACCCTTTTCACGAAAATACCAAATCAGCTTATTATTTTTCTATCCTTTGGCCACACATATATACATATATTCCATACACAAAAAGATTTTTTTTGGAATTTTTCAACTCCTTTAAATATTTTTCAAAAAATCATTTCTAGTTCAAACCTTAAGAAATTTGCTACATCGTGCTTAACTCCAAAAATTCCCAACTCTTGGCAGTATCTTACACGTGTTAACGTGAACTTCCAATTTAAATTTCGTGGCCATTGGAGTTATAGAACTCCGATTATAGCGGTTTTTGTCAGAAAAACTCAAATATTAAAATGGTCATAACATGGTCAATTTAAGTCGAGATGAGCTCATTTTTGGACACAAGCTACTTTATCTCATATATTTTCATATTCCAAAAGGGTGGAATTTATTTCATAAATTAAGTGGACAAAACTGACCCTGTAAAATAGTTGCAGCAGTTTTTTGGCCATTTTCATATTTTGCTTCTTTTGCTAAATTCAGCCCACACGGAAATCTTTAACTCCTTTTTCAGTGATTTCAGTTGAAAAAGTTAGAAGACTTATATATATAACTCTAAAAATTGACCAAACTGAAAAATTCAAAATAGAATGAGAGATATGGTCGTTTCCATTTCATACTTCGTTTTTACAAAAATATAATTTTCAATACTTGGTGATTTCTAAGAAAACTTCCATATTCTCACATAATAACCAACATAACCCATCATCAATCACCATAATACCTATTAACACCTCATATACTCATGGATCTATCATGATCCATGATCTAATTCATCAAACAATCACCAATCACAAGATTAAACACGATCAAGGCTAAGAAAAATTAAGTTTTATACTTTTGAAAAACCTAGATTCCATTTCTTAGTTTAGATCCAACTTTTGATCCATAAAAGAGTTATATCTAAACTTGAAACACTATTAAACACATAGATCTAAGGTTTTAACCTCAAGATCATAACTTTACAAAGATCAAACCCAAACAAAAAGAAATTAGGCTATATAGGTAGAAATTTTTGTTATACGTTAGCTTCTCTTCCTTCTTCTTCTTCTTCCTAAGCTTGATTAGGAAGCTATGGAACTACCAAACTCTTTTTCTCTCCTCTCTCTTTCATGGCTGAACCCTCTCTTTCTCTCTCTCCCTCTCTCCCTCTTGGCCGAACTTCCTTCACTCTCTCTCTTTTGGTTTGCTAGCATATACAAATAAGAGGAAAGAGAAAAATAAAAGCTTTGTTGTTAGCAAAATGAAGAGATATTATTATCTCCCAATATCCTACTCTCTCTCTCTCATCATAATAGAAGTGTTTGCTTGCAAGAATAATCAAAGGTGTTGACTCTATAAAATGGTATCCACCTAGCACCAACCTTGTCCACTAAAAATAAACATCACCCACATCTTCCATTCTCCTTCTCAAAAATTCGGCCAAGTGGCCTTATTATCCTCCACCCAATCTCTCTTGATCTCTCATTACATATGTGGTTACTTGCAAGAAAAGAGCAAATGTGTTGTCTCCATAAAGTGGAGAACACCTAGCAAAATTCTGTCCACTAAAAATAAAGTGATAATCACATACTTCCCCCTTTTCCTCTCCACTAATTTTTCGGCCACATGGGCCTAGTACATCCAATTTGCTTGTTTTATTTTAAGCTTTATTAAATGACTAAAATATCCTTGCCTAAGTGGGCTAAGCTTGGGCCTTCATTTAATTTCCTTTTGGGCTTGCACTTTCCTTATTTTGCTTACTAACAAAATGAACTTGGGCTTCCTCTATTAATTAAATTGGGCCATTATTTTACTTGCCCTATACATGTTATATTGGGATAGCTTAATAATTTAATTACTACTAAATCAATTTAGCTACAAATTCAATGCATAAATAAACAATTGGACTACAAATTGGGCTACTCATATAATTTCTTTGGCCAATTAACTTAGTTCCATAGTCTTTAATTTTATCTTATCCTAATCATTTAATGAGGGTTCAATTACACACCTTTATAAATAAATTCCTTACTCATATATCTTTAATTTTATAACTCAATTAGACTTGCTTTACTTAGGTTATAAAATTAATTATTTAAGATGTACAAAATAAATATCTTAGGGTTAATATATATTTTTTAAATACTAACATTCTTTTTTTATACAAAATAAATGTATACACATTATATAATGTATATTTATTTAATCATCTACATAATTCACATAAGTCATAAAATACTCCACTAAGTGTATTAACTTAATAGCCCTAATTGACTTAATAAGTTATAAACAATCACATAATCATACAAGATAATCTAATAGGTTGAGACGTATTTCATAAATCTATTAGATTAGGTCACTAGTATATAGTTAAAATACTAGGACAATTAAATAAAGATAACACTTGAGGTTATTTAATTCAAATACCTAATTTATATACTAGGTCACCAAACTTTATAGGTATCGTAGTACCTTATCTTTAATATTTCTTCAAGTACATATAGATTAATTTCTAGGGTTTAGAAATTTTTGTAACCCATATTTTCTATATTCTCATTCAAATAGTAAACCATATAGATTCTTCTTTAAAAATTTTAAATATTCCTCAAATTATCATCTAGATTTTATCCTTTATCCTTTATTTTAATCATTTAAGATCTTATAAATTTCTGGGTTGTCACACTAAGAACTCTTTCAGCCCAGCAAACTTGGAATACACTATAATGAGAGTTTAGTTCGGTGGTGTGCTACTCAGTTGTCGTTAAGTATATGTTCTAAAGGACTGAGTAGCGAAGCAAGCTATTCTTTCTGGATCGTAGAGTTTGGCTTTAAGTGTTCTTGAGCTTTTTGTGATCTTGCTTGCTTTGTGCGTTCTTGCTTGCTTGTCTGAAATCTTCAATCTATTTTCCTTATGAAGGAGCCTTTGAAATCTTCCCATTGAAAGGCTTTCGTTTGAGCATTTAATATTCCAGACGTTCTGACAACTTGATGTTGACTTTCTAGGAATATAGTGTACTGCTGTCTAACTCGCTGACACTGCAGATTGCTTTCTTACCTAAAACCTGAAAAGGTGCTTTCAGTAGACAGAAAGTATTCACCTTGTCTTTTTCCACACGTTTCTTCAATTCAAACTAAGGATAAGTGTTAGAGCATTGGGATTCCCGAAATGTCAACGTTCATATGCCATTCTTCATTTGTTAGACATCCTCTTTCATCAGATAGGTGAATCTTGATACTTCTGATGCTAACTGAAGAAGCCCCATGATTGTTGTCTTCATACTACAATCGTTTTGTGTTGGTGTACTTGTAAGCGATTCACTCTGGATCGTAGAGTACTCTACGATTCTTCTTAAGCTTTTACTGACTACGATCTTTACTTACAACAACTTTCAGACTCCACATTTTTGAGAGAAGACTGCGATTCTTGACTTGGATTGGTAAGCGCTCGGCAGATTGTCTCAACGATTCTGAAGTTGCTTCCTTGACAGACTACGATTTTGAGAGAGTCTTTTTCGACACACCACGAATCTGCCTTGGCCTCTACAAACTCTTGGCTGGCTCAACAGACTACGAATCTGTATAGGCCTAACTATTACATTCAAGAGATCAACCTAACAAGCTTAATCTTTCTTCTATACATTCATTTACAGAATGATAAACGTTTAGCTCAGATCAACTTAACAATTTTGATCATCAATCTAAGTCCTTGTACATAAGTTCTAATAAGGACTTTACAACTAGAATAATACATGCATATTTATTTACTTGCAACATCAAATTTGAATATGCAATTCCCAACAATCTTCTCCTATTTGATGTTGACATAACCAAGCAGATTTGTAACATATCATTAATTTCTAATGCATGATGCTAGAAAATAAATATTACTTAATGTTTCAGTGAGCAACTGAAATTCTAGAGAATAAGCATGAATTTATTGATGTTGTTAAATAGGTATTACAATTCAATAATAGTTAAATCAATAAAAACAAATGGAAACTTATCTCTATCTTTTGGCCTTTTGCACCTTGGAGGATTAGCATATTCTTCAGCTCTACTTCTCATGCTAGCTTCATCTCGCCTTGCAATCTCTTCTAGCTCACTTAGACTGAGATTTTCATTTTGATCATGTCTGTTCATGAAGGCAGGATCTCCGATGGGTATGTTCAAGCCAGTGTGAGATACTCCTTGTGAGCTAAAATATGTTGGGCCTTGGCTCCTCAGAGGGGTTGCCATAATAATTGGGTGGCACTGTTCTGATCGTTGAGGCTGATTGTGAGGCTGTCTTGTAGGAGGTTGATTCCTAGGATTGCTCCTTGAAGACTGTGCCATTTGTTTCCCTTTGTTGCTGCTTATCTCTTTGCCTTTCTCCCCTTTCCCTGTATTCTCCCCCTTTATGTCAGCATCCAGGGTTCGAATATCGTGAGACAGACGATTCACTCCTTGCACCATTTCGTGGCATTTGAGAGCGCAACTGGCTAATGTCATTACGATTCTCTTGGACCATAGCATCAGTATCTGCTCTCTGTTAATGCAGCATGGCTAAGGCATTGTCTGTCTGGCTTACCTGAGTTAAAGAATACTCTTTGAACTCTCGTAGGGAGATACTCAGGTTGTGGATTTGGTCAGCAATAACTTTATTCTGAGATTCCTGAGTCTTCTGGAGGAGAACTGCTTCCTTGTGCTTGTTGGAAGCCTGAAAGTGAATTTAATCTCTTTTATTCAGACTTTCAATCATCTCCCTTATGATCTCCTTCAATCTCTTAGAGAGCTCAGTCCCCAAGTTACCAGGCAAAGTGTTGGCAGACTCGATCATATTGTTGAAGCGTTGATGAATCACAAGGGAATAAGCTTCAATGTTCTCTTTCGTTTCTTGAACCACCCTCTTTGAGACTTCAGAAAGCTCCTCTTTGGTGGGAAGGGAAGAGAGATGATCAATGATTTTTTGAAGAACATGAGAGGAGGTCGTAATGTGCTCACTTGGCATGCTTGTGAGAGCAAGTGCCATATCAAAATATTCATTATTTGAGGATGAATTAAAAGTAGTATGCATAAAACCCAATTATGTATGGTGATAAAGCATATACTTTGAAAACGATCTTATTTATTTATTAATAAAAGTACTCATTTATTAAATACATTTAATTATCTACATGATGCTATTTTTATAATATGTAAATAACCTTATAGTTTTAAGCAATGCTTTTAGAATCATGATGTTGATCATGCTAATGAGATCTAAATTCTTAGAAAGCTTAAAACTAAAATAGTTCCCAATCGTTGGATTACTAAAAATGGAATTAGTATATCCGAATAGATTGGTACATATGTTGCTTGCTCATTGGATGAGGATGATTGATCACATGATCATTTGTGTGGAGACACTAAAGCAAGTATGTAGGTGCTTATTGGAGAATAAGTTCACTGAACGTGACTCGCTAAGGAATACCTAATTGAATTTTACTTGACTGTCAATAAAAATTCCTAATGTTATAGTAGTACAAGTGATCCTTGGACTTGAGATTATCATACTATCTTATGTGTAATGAATTATACTTTGACTTATTCCTTAAGACCCTTAGGGTATATCAAAGGGTATACTTGGGTGTAATAAGTTACATATAGAGATAATGAATGATCAATAAAGAATCTACCACTTTCAGTAAAAGAAGAGATATATCCTATGTGATTCGTTAAATGACAACCCAGTAGTCCTTGGCCAAGGCAGAATGAAATTAGAAAGGAGTTTCTAATTTGCATTATTTGGAGTTGTGCATTTTCTAATCGAAATACATATAATTAAATAAAATAAGACTTGACAGTAATTCCATGTCTTATATTTAATTGGGACATTGTATGGTGAAAGGATTAAATTGTACGGTAACTATTTACTCACATATTCTTTTATGATTAATGTTCAAATCTATATTATCTGAAAAGTCGTTGATCACTAGGGATGCTTATCCCTATTATAGAATAAATTTTATTTATTTAAATAGATTATTATTTTAATTTATTTATTTAAATAAGATTAGAATTATTTTAATTGATTTATTCACAACCGGTTTAATATGAAGAACATAAAGGGTCACACCATAAAAGAAAGAATAATTATTTAAGAAGGTAATGGCATAATCGTAATAATATGTTAAGTGTAATTAATTTAATTTATGGTGATAGAATAAATTAAATAGCTTAATATTTATTATTTAATATTTTGGTAATATTAAATATAAATTAATAAGAGGAGTCTTATTAATATTATTATAATTATAATTATTTTAATTTCTAAAGGAGTTTAGAAATTAATTTAATATTGCTACTCTCAATTATTCCTAATGAGATTAAGTGGCAAATTAATTAAAGGAGTTTAATTAATTAATCCCAATATGTTGGGAAGCCTAATTAATTAAAGGAGTTTAATTAATTAAATGAAACCTAATTTCTAATTAGATTAGAAGGGTTGACCAATATCTATATAAGAGGAGTCTTATATTAGATATTAGTAGACGTAATTCTAATTGTTGGAGAGTACTTCTTTTCTACAAAGAATAGAAAACAAGGGTTTAGCCAACCACCCTCATTCTTGAACAATTCTTCTTCCTTGGTGGATCACCTCTAGAGGTCAAACACTTGGGTGGCTAACGTTGATCAAAGGAAGGAATCAATCCAGGAGATTCAAGGAGATCATGAAGAGCAAGGAGTTAAACTCGTACCTGTGGAAGCTAGTTTCTACAAGGGTATGATTCTGATTTATCCTTCTCTTTCTATTGATTGATAATTGAGGACAAAACATGATCATGGTGAGGGTTTGTATAAAAAATTTAAAACCTAATTTATCGCGCTTCCGCCCTTATTGTGTAATTTGATTACATGTATGCGTAACACACAAACCCAACAGAGGGAATATCATATTGAGTGAGTGGTGCTTGGGTTTGGTGTATGGGAGATGAGGTTGTTTCAGTGTTTGGGATGTTTGGCTCTGCGATTTGGATAGGTGGCTCGTTGGTCGTGGTGTCGGGTTGTTGCTCGACGACCGTGGAGTCGTTCACATAGTTGAAAGAAAATGGTACTATAATGGAAAGTTGGTCATTTGGTTCATCAGTTACAGAGTTTTAGGACTTTGTAACTGGAAACTGATTCAGTGGGTTAAGCACAACTTCCATCTAATTTGGCAATTCATCAAACTGGTAGAAATTTGGTAGTGGGGAGTGATTAACCTTGAAAGAGATAGGAATGAAGTGTACCTCTTGCTTAGTCGTTGAAGACGAATGATTCGTGATCAGCTTTCGAGCAAAGTTGAGGTTGCTTGGGCATCCCTGGGCTAGCATAGAAATTACTGGATATACTTTGAATGCCCAGAACATGTGATCCCAAGTGTTGAGAATTAAAGCCTTATGAAAGGACATCATTGGAAGGTAGGAGAATAATTGATTGTAGTTGACACATCTTTCTTCACTCATGTATTCTGCTATAATCTCAACTTGTTCTTCCTCTTCACCTTCTTCATCACCTTCTTCAGCACCTTCATCAAGAATCTCCACCACATCTGTAAGGACCGATAATTTTATACGATGATAATTTTACGAATGAATTTTGTTTATATATATATATATTATTATTTTATTAACTATTACCATTATTGTTATCAATAATATTTTGAACATATGCGATATGAATTAAGCAAGTTAGTCAATTTAATGATTATGAGTTGACTAAGAAAGGAAGCTAAGATGAATAGTTGTTCAAAACCCTAATTTGAATTTCAAATAAGGATTTGAATATTAATACAATTGTTATTGTATTTATGATGATATATATGTACATTATGTGATTAATGTTAAGTGATTAGTTATTGATATGAATTATAAATATTGATTATATGAGTATGTGAGTATTTAAAGAATTTATCAACAATGATAAATGTGTTATAAATTATATGGAATAATGTTAGTATTTAAAATATATACTAACCCTAAGGGATTTATTTTATACATCTTTATTAGTTAATTTTATAACTTAAGTAAAACAAATATAATTGGGTTATAGAATTAAATGTATATGAGTGATTATTTAAATTACATATGAGTAAGATGGAAACTCTAATTAAATGTCTAGGGTAAGATAAAATAAAAAGCATTGGACCTAACCTAATTTACATGGCCCAAATAATTGCTTAGGAAGCCCAAAAGAAATTAATTATAGCCCAATCTTTTTGCTAGTTGAAGAGGGGCATATTGGACATTTAATAATCTAATTAAGGCATTAAAAGAAAACAAAGTTTGGACAAAAGAAAGGCCACATGGACGGTGGTGGAGAAGAGAAAGAAGGGGATGTAAGTAATGATTACAAATTACCAACTCCTACTAACTCCAAGCTTAGTTGTCAACCTTTCATTTAGCCACCTTCTTTCTCCATTTCTACAAGCAACTTATGTTTACAAGTTAAAGCAACTTTATGAGATAAGATCAAGAGATATGGGGAGATAAAATATGCATATAGGATTTGTATGTATATGTTATTAACTAGCTTATAAAAAAATTCTATCTCATTCCTAGATCAAAAGTTTGTTTCATTTCCTTAAGAAATAAAAGAGAGAAAGAGAGAAAAACAAAACCAAGAGGGAGAGAGAAGAGAGAGATGTTCGGCAGCCCTTAGAGGGGAAAAGAGAGAGAGATTTGTGTGCTCTTAGTTCCATAAACAAACTTAGGTAGAAGAAGAGAGAAGCATACAAGCAAAGTTATAACATTTAACTAGTTTATGCATTTATTTTAATTATTTTCAATCAAAACTTGGATCTAAGATTTCAAAACTCCAAAACCTTATATCTATATGTTTATAAGTCTATTATGTTTAGTTCTATCACTTTTGAGTGTCAAAAGTTAGATCTAAAGTAAGGGATGGAAGCTATATTTTGAAAAGTTAGAAAACCCTATTTATTTCTTAGTACTGATTATGTTTTGTTTGATTTGGTGAAATTTTAATGAAATATATGATGGATCATGGTAGTCCTTGATCTTAAAGAGTATTATTATATATTATGATGATATATGATGTTTATTGTATAATTAATCAAAAGATCATGGAAGATTTCTTAGAAAATCTAAAAGTGAGAAAATCAGATTTGTGGAAAAACGTAACCTGAAATTCAAACGATCATATCTCTCAATATATTTTGAATTTTTGAGTGTGGTTAATTTTTGGAGTTAGATCTATGAGTCTTCTAACAGATCCAAGTGGAATCACTAAACAATTCGATGTAGATTTCCGTCTGGACAGTTTTTAGCAAAGTAGGAAAAATCTGAAAAACCCAAAAAGCAATCTGTCCAGATTTTTCAAGGGCTGTTTCATCCACTTAATTTATGTGATAAATTCCAATCTTTTGGAACATTAAAATATATGTTATAAAGTAGCTTTTGTCCAAAAATGAGCTCATTCCGACTTAAAATGAGCAAGTTATGACTATTTTAATATTTGCGTTTTTCAACAAAAATCGCTATAACTGGAGTTCTGTAACTCCGATGGCCACGAAATTTAAACTGGAGGCTCACAATAATATATGTAAGATCCCACCAAGAATTGGAAATTTCTGGAGTTAAGCGTGAGGTAGCTATTTTCTTAAGGAATTAACTAGAAACGGATTTTTGAAAAATACTAAAGAAAATTAAAAAATTCCTGAAAAATTATTTTTGTGTATGGAATACATGTATTTATGTGTGGGCAAAAGATAAAAAAATAATAAGATGATTAGATTAAAAAAAAAAGGGAATCTAGCTTGTTGGATTGGCCATCAGGTTGCTAGATTGCCATCTGGTTTGCTGGATTGGCCATCAAGTTCCTAGAATGGTTTTTTTAGTGAATCCAGGTTGCTGGATTGTAGGACAGTTGAATCCAGGTTGCTGGATTGGATGTCAGTTGAATCCACGCTTGCTGGATTGGAGGTCAGTTGAATCAAGTTTGCTGGATTGGAAAATAATTGGCTAAATTAAAATTCAGTCTGAATCCAGGTTGCTGGATTAGGTATTCGGCTTACTAAATTATAAAGGACTTATAAAATGAAAGACTAAGTGTTAATTTACAAGTTATATGATACAGTAGTTTTAAGTCTAAGGTAGTGCAATCGTACCCTTTAATGGTTGATGTATAGTAGCTGGGCTAAACGACTCCTTCATATGGGGAAGGTATCTAAGAATTAGTAACTGATCTAACTCACTGTGAAAATAGTGTAGACGAGACGGAAACTAATTTGTTAGTTATTTGTGAAAAACCACTCAGTATATTATATTGAATACTATTAAAGACTCGATGTGTGCTAGGTTTAGACTTGTGTATTCGTATAGTGTTATCTAATAATTGATTATGTGATTATATGTTAGATAAAATATTATAAGTAAGATATGTGATGCTAATTAAGAGATCGATCTTATTCATGATAGGTCTTACAAAAGAAGTTAACTTTAATTACGTAGCAGTAGTCAACGAATCAGGCAAGTTCCCTAACTCAACCTCGAGTTATTATATTTCAAGCATGTTAGTGGATTAATTATTGACAATTATTCCACATCTATGATATATATTAATATTCGCACAATGTGCAAGTTGTTATTGATATGCAAGTTCTCTAACTCCACTTGAGTTATTAATTTCAAAGCGTGATTAGTGAATAATTATTGTTAGTTATTCACATCTATACTGATTATTGTTATTCGCACGTAGTGTAATTGATTCTTGTTCTATTATTTGAACTGTTTATAAGACATGACTCAGCTAATTATTTTGGCGAGACTAATATTTGTTAAAACATGAAATGTTCTATTTATTATGAACTGAATTATTTGAAGATCTATGTCATTGTTTTTGGTTAGATCCATATTGATATTATATATTGAAATCATAATATTTCTTTGAAAGCAATTCAAACCATATTGTTGTGGTACGGACGCTTGATATAAGACTGAGATGAACAAACTGTATTGTCGTAAAACGACCCATGCGCGATTATTAAGTATTATGCATAATATAAAGTACAAAAAAGCTGATCACTTTATGTACTGCAGAAAAATATGATTTAATCTTTATGGTTAACTTATATTTTTGTGGAAATTTAGTTTTAATAACTAATGATTCCTCGATTAGTTCATGATCATTGTGTGATCACTCAGCATGAATCTGGGTATATCCCACTTTATCGATTATTGTTGCAGTATTGTTAAATCTTCTTATTCACTCGAATATGATTGAATCTTTGAAAGAATTTTACTCTTTCATACTTGATATGTTATTCAGCAGAAAATATAAGAAAATTTTGTTATTGAGATTGAATTATTATTCAGCTACTTCGAAATCATGTGAATATTATTGAAGTTCTATAGAAGCTAGACTCTTCTATCCTTGATCTATATCCTTTATTGCATACTTTAACTTGCTGAGCAAATTCATTGCTCACCCTTGCTTAAATCAAAAACATTTCAGCTAAGGACGAGGCAGCAAAAGGCTTTAACAAGGACAAAGATAAAGACAAAGCTCAGGAGTAACTAGTATTGACTTTTAATAGTTGTGTTACTTTATGTAAATTAATTATTGTAGAACTTTTGAATATCTAAAGGCATGTAAGTTATGTTAAGGTTAGTTAACCTGGGATGACGGTATAAATATGTTTTGAAGTATGTTTTTATTAAGGATATGTAACGAATGATGTCTTTCATTAATGAATGGGTAGTTAGATGTGATATGTATGATGAATCGTGAGCACCAAACCCGAGGTTAGGGAACTCCGATTTGGGGGCGTCACAACGTCCATCATAACAGCATCTTCCCTTTCTCCTTTAACACTTTCCATTACTGCATCTACAAATTCTTCGATTTCTTGAGGGGCAGAGGGGGCTTCATGAACAACTTCTGATTGCTCCCCCTCAGCTGGAGCACTTCCTGGCTCAGGGACTTTGAAAATCTCCCACTCAACATGAGCTTGAATTTCCTTATTAGCTTCTAGTAGCTCTTCCTCATCATGGACATTGACTTGATCAGATGCAGTAGGGGTTACTGCACTGTTGATGGTAGCTATAATTTCTTCAATGATCCTGGTCTGATCCAAGGACTCATTATGAGAACCAGAGGTTGAAGACTTGGTTCTCTATTTAGCTGCAATTCTTCTTTCTTCTTCCTTTATCTTCATCATTGCTTCCTCAAACTCCAGATTAGCCTTCTTGACTAGCCTTTTCCTCATTCTTCTAGGCTCATGCTCAGGCTCAGCAGTAGTCTCTTCAGCTTTAGCCATGATTGTCTGTTCAGGTTGTGAAGCTGTTGCAGCATCCTCTTCAGGGTTGATGATAAGTCTAGACTCCATGTTCGATGATGTTGAGGACTCCACGATCGCAGTGAGTGTAGAATTCTCTGATCTTTGACTGCGTTTCCCTTTCTAAATCCTAGAACATCCTTCAGGCTTCTCTTCATGTTGCTTCTTCTTCTTCTCCTTCAAGACTTCTTCTGAAGATACGGTCACTTCCAAGGTGAGTTCCCTTTGTGAGGAGTGACCTAGAACTTCAGTATCAGACCCTTGGGGCACATCGGTCATTGACCCTTGAGGATCTCCTACCATCTGAACAATCTCCTTTAATTTCTTCTTCCCCTTACTCTTTCTGACCAGAGTAGAGGGTTCTTGATTTACTTCTTCTTCTTCAACTTCCTTCACTACTGACAGGTTTCCCTGCAGACTAAATTTCTTCACATCTCTAATCCTTTCACTGGACTCAGACATCATCATCTTTACATTCTCTTCCGGATTCCTCTTCCAGTTCTCGAAGAGTTGCTGGGTCATTCTCCTGTTGGAGTTGATGGTTTCACCTTCCTTAGCTCCAATTTTATCTCCCAGAGTAGATTGGAGAATGATACTGATGAATCTCCCAAAAAGCATATTGCTTGTGCTCTTCATTTTCTTGGAGCTGAGAATCCACTTCCCAATCCATCACATGAGAAGAGCCCCATAGTTGAGTTGAGATTTGAAGTAGATGGCTGTCATTAGCTTCAGTTGGATTTCATTAACAGAATCGTAGCCAGAGCTCTTGCAACAGATGCACTTCCCAACAATATCAGCCAAAAATTCATACTTTTGGGGAAACTCTTTCTTCTTGTAGCCCTTGATATCTTGATTCTTCTTGTGGTGCATCTTCTTTAGTCCTTCATGGAAATCGATGAAGCCCATAGAAGTAAAGCCCTTAGACTTGAACCCTAAGTCCAGGTTTATATTTGCAGCTTCGAGCAGAATCTGCACATTTTTGACCTTCGTTGTAAGGACATCGTTCTCATAGACTCCATTGGTGTAGAACTCCTTCACAAGCTTCGGATAGATCTTTGTGCAGGTGCTGAGAGCTTCTTGAAGACCTATTTTCTTCAGCAGAGATAGGATCTTGTGAAACTGTGGGTCGACAGTCTTGAACTCGTCGAAGCGCAGTTGATAGCCAAAGACTACAGTAGAAGCCATTGCTTTCTTTGATTTTCCTGAAACGAGCAAGATTAACTGAGAGTGTTTTAATTCTCAGTCTAGGGGTCTTTTGTGAGAGAGAGAGAGAGAAAAAGCTTTTGAAATTCTGAGGTGAAACTGACAAAAAGACTTTTCAAAAGTATTTGTAACTTTTCTCTTCACTTTTTGTAGAGTGGGGCACGTGTCTTGTTCTGAGAGGCTCCACGATTTTTGAAAGAATGAAAAAGACTAAGTTTCCCTTAGCTCCCCCTGAGCTGGTATTTCCCTCTTGAGGACTACGATAGTTGAGACTACTCCACGATCGTTGTCTGCCTTGTTAAGACTACACCACAATCGTTGTCTCCACCCATGTTTCTGCAGAGGTCCTTGTGATACATTCTATATCAACACTTCATCTAGGTTAAGGTAGCTCAAAAAAGTTTGGCCTCTTAGTATAAAACTTAGGGCTAGTTTTGTCCTGAGGCGCTTATCAGAAGAAGAACTGCTTAGACTTAGTGGTTACGCTGTCATCATAGTGGGCTTCTCTGCCATGTCGAGACTACTCCACGATTATAGTTTCACTCTATTATCTCTACGATTTTGACATAGCCATTTTATCTGTATAGTTAGTAACAACTAGAGCATAGAATTTATGGTTGTAAATTTTGCATTCCTAACTCACTTATCAGTTTATTAAATCTGGATTCGTCTAAAGGTTTTGTAAAGACATCAGCAAGTTGATTTTTAGTTGGGATGTACTATAAAGAAATAGCTCAATTTTGAACATGATCCCTTATGAAATGGTATCTTATTTCTATATGCTTTTGTCCTAGAATGCATGACAGGATTATGTGTTATTGCTATGGCACTTGTGTTATCACAATAAACAGGTATAGATTTAAAGTCAAACCCATAGTCTGCTAGCTGATTTTTTATCCATAGGATTTGAGCACAACAGCTGCCTACAGCAATGTATTCAGCTTCTGCTGTTGAAGTTGATACTAAGTTTTGCTTTTTGTTAAACCAAGACACAAGTCTGTTTCCTAGCAGTTGACAAGTGCCACTAGTACTATTTCTATCAATTTTGCAACCTACAAAATCAGTATCTGAATATCCTGTCAATTCAAAGGAGGACTCCTTGGGATACCAAAGTCCCAAGTGAGGTGTGCCTTTGAGATACCTGAAAATTCTTTTTACAGCTGTTAAGTGTGATTCCTTAGGATTAGCTTAAAATCTAGCACATATACATGTAGCAAACATAATGTCTGGTCTGCTGGCAGTTAAGTATAGAAGAGAGCCTATCATACCACTATATTGAGTAATGTCAATTACCTTTCTCATCTTTGTCAAGCTTAGTTACTAGAGCAATTTGTGTTTTCATGGGGGAAGCTGATTCTATGCCATACTTCTTAAGTAAGTCTTTGATGTACTTGGCTTGGTTAATGAAGATACCTTCATTAGTCTGCTTACTTAAAGTCCAAGGAAAAAATTTAGCTCACCCATCATGCTCATTTCGAACTTACTCTACATAAGCTTGGCAAATCTCTTACATAGATTTTCATTAGTAAAAATAAAGATAATGTCATCCACATATATTTGTACCAACAGAACTTTATCTTTGTTCTCTCTAAGGAATAGTGTGGTGTCTACTCTACCTCTAGTGAATCCTTTTTCAATAAGAAAGTTTGTTAGTGTTTCATACCATGCTCTAGGTGTTTGTTTAAGTCCATATAAGGCTTTGTCTAATCTATAGACATAATTAGAGAGAGTTGGATTGTTGAAACCTGGAGGTTGCTCCAGATAGACTTTTTCTTAAAGTTCTCCATTCACAAATGCACTCTTGACATCCATTTGGAAGACTTTGAACTGTATGTGGGCAGCAAAAGCAAGAAATATCCTGATTGCTTCTAGTCTGGCAATAGGTGCAAAGGTCTCGTCGTAGTTGATGCCACCTTCTTGAGAATAACCTTTGGCCACCAGTCTTGCTTTGTTCCTAGTGATCACCCCATTATCATCGATCTTATTTCTAAAAACCCATTTGGTGCCGATGACTGGGTTATTCCTTGGTCTAGGAACTAATCTCCAAACTTTGCTTCTTTCAAACTGATTCAGCTCCTCTTGCATAGCTTCTATCCAGCTCTAATCTTCCAAGGCATCCTCTATCTTCTTGTGTTCCATTCGGGATAGAAAGATCATATAGAAACACTCATTTTGAGTAGCAGATCTGGTCTTGATTCTTGCATTTGGATCTCCAATAATCAAGTCTTGGTTGTGACCTTTTGCCCATCTACTTCCTGTTGGAACATCTGTTTTGGTGCTTTCTTGTCTGAATACTTCAAGATTGAATTCTGCTTTCTTATTATAGAGGTTCATCGTCTGGTGTTGCGCTCTCCATGATCTCTTTTTCTTGCTCCACGATTCCATCTACTGGGACTGTGATCATGGTGTTGGGATCGACCACTTCAATCGCAGTGTCTGGCTCAACAATCACAGTGTTGAGTGGTATAGACTTGTCTGAGTCTATTTCATCAAAAATGATGTGAATCGAGCTTCAACACTTAGGGTCTTCTTGTTGAACACTCTGTAGGCTTTGCTGTCTGTGGCATATCCAAGAAAGATTCCTTCATCTGACTTCGGTTGAAACTTAGTCAGATATTATTTTCCATTGTTGAGAATGTAGCAAGCACAGCCGAAAACATGGAAATAACTGACGTTAGGATTTCTTCCTTTCCGCAACTCGTAGGGAGTCTTCTTTAGTGTAGAGTGAACAAGAGACATGTTATGAGTGTAGCAAGCAGTGTTAATGGCTTCTCCCCAAAAGTATTCAGGTAGATGAGTTGTTGCTAGTATAGTCCTTCCTGCTTCAATCAGGGTTCTGTTCTTTCTTTCTGTTATTCTATTTTCCTGTAGAGTTCTGTTGGGTTTGTACGAAATCACGACGCAATCATATTGCAAAAATTAGCGGAAGCATGGTATATCAGAGTTTAAAAAAATTTCTACAAAACCATTACCCGGATCATCCTTTCTGCAAATTATTAATTTAAAACGATAAATAAGAAGTTATGGAATCATACCCTTGTAGAACGAAGCTTCCACAGGTACTAGTTCAACTCCTTGTTCTTCGTGATCTCCTTGAATTTCCGGGTTAGATTCCTTTCTTTGATCAACGTTAGCCACCCAAGTGTTTGGCCTCTAGAGGTGATCCACCAAGGAAGAGAAATTATCAAGAAGGAGGGTGTTTGGCTTAACCTTAGTTTTCTATCCTCTATAGAAAAGGAGTACTCTCCAACAATTGGAATTGCATCAAATTAATATCTATTATAAGACTTCTCTTATATAGACATTGGTCAACCCTTCTAATCCTATTAGACATGGGATTTCTTTTAATTAATTAAACTCCTTTAATTAATTTAGGCTTCCCACCACATGGGAATAATTAATTAAATTCATTTAATTAATTTGTCTCCTAATCTTATTAGGAATAAATGAGAGTACTAAATATTAAATTAATTACTAAACTCCTTTAGAAATTAAAATAATAATAATTGTAATAATATTAATAAGACTCCTCTTATTAATTTATATTTAATATTTCCAAAATATTAAATAATAAACATTAAGCTATTTAATTTATTCTATCACCATAGATTAAATTAATTATACTTAATGCATTATTACGATTATGCCATTACCTTCTTAAATATTTATTCTTCCTTTTATGGTGTGACCCTTTAGGTTCTCCATATTAAACCGGTTGTGAATAAATCAATTAAAACAATTTTAATCTTATTTAAATAAATAAATTAAACTAATAATCTATTTAAATAAATAATATTTATTCTACAATAGGGATAAGCCTCCCTAGCGATCAACGACTTTCCAGATAATATAGATTTCAACATTAATCATAAAAGAACCTGTGAGTTAATAGTTACCATACAATTCAATCCTTCCACCATACAATGTCCCAATTAAATATAAGACATGGATTTACTGTCAAGTCTTATTTTATTTAATTATATGTATTTCGATTAGAAAATGCACAACTCCAAATAATGCAAATTAAAAACTCCTTTCTAATTTCATTTCACCTTGGCCAAGGATTCCTGGGTTGTCATTTAACGAATCACATGGGACATATCTCCTCTTTTACTAGAGGTGGTAGATTCTTTATTGATCATTCATTATCTCCATATGTAACTCATTATACCCAAGCATACCCTATATATGCCTTAAAAGGTCTTAAGGAATAAGTCAAAGTATAATTTGTTACATACAAGATACTATGATGATCTCAAGTCCAAGGATCACTTGTACTACTATCACATTAGGAATTCCTATTGACATGCGAGTAAAACTCCATTAGGTATTCCATAGCGAATCACGTTCAGTGAACTTATTCTCCAATAAGCACCTACATACTTGCTTTAGTGTCTCCACACAAATGATCATGAGATCAATCATCCTCATCCAATGAGCAAGCAACATATGTACCAATCTATCCGGATTTACTAATCCCCTTTTTAGTAATCCCACGATTGGGAACTATTTTAGTTTTAGAGCTTTCTAAGAATTTAGATCTCATTAGCATGATCATCATCATGATTCTAAAAGCATTGCTTAAAACTATGGGTTATTTACATATTATAAAAACAGCACCATGTAGATAATTAAATGCCTTTAATAAATGAATATTTTATTAATAAATAAATAAGATTGTTTACAAAGTACGTGCTTTATCATCATACATGATTGGCTTGTATGCACACTACTATCAAGTTCGTGGAGCTGAGAAGTTGTGATTGATGCCATTGTTTGCACAGAACTGATCCATCTCAGAGAAGTCAAATTCTCTTCCATGATCACTTCTGATGGCCTTAATCTTCTCTCCTTTCTCATTCATCACCAGCTTGAACATCTTGATAAGTTGGGAGCTTGTTTCATCCTTTGAACTTATAAAGAATACCCATGTGAATCTGGTGTAGTCATCCACTACTACCAGTGAGTATCTCTTCCCTCCAAGGCTTATAGTTGGAATTGGCCCGAAAAGATCCATGTGAAGTAGCTGTAGGGGCTTATCAATTGAGTTAACTTCTTTGCCTTTGAATGGGCTCTTTGTTTGCTTTCTGAGTTGACAGGCATTGCATGGTCTTTCTTTGACGAAGCTAAGTTTGGGTAAGCCTACTACTAGATCTTTGGAGGCCAGTTTTGACATCCTCTTGAAATTGAGGTGAGATAATCTTCTATGCCACAGCCAGCTCATTTCTTCGGAGGCTTTGGCAAGAAAGCATATTGTCTCATCAGAACTTAGTTCAACAAGGTTGATGACATAGACATTTCCTTCTCTTATTCCAGTCAGCTTTAGAGAAGAAGTCTTCAGATCTCTGACTTAACATTGATTGTTGAGGGAGGTGACTTGATGACCTTTGTCGCATAGTTGGCTGATGCTCAGGAGATTGTGCTTCAGTCCTTCCACATAAGCTACTTTGCTGAAGGACACTGCACCATTTCCAGCTGTGCTATATCCTCTTGTCTTGCCAGATCCGTTATCCCCAAAGATGACTGTTGGACCCTCCTTCTCTGTGAAGTTAAAAAAGAGATCTTTATTCCCAGTCATGTACCGTGAGCATCCACTATCCAGATACCAGGTTGTTACAGTGGAGCTTTGTTCCTGCAGTAAGATTAAGCTTTCATTTTGGTACCCAGACTTGCACGGGTCCTACTCTGTTAGTTCCCTTGGGGACCCAAATTTGTTTGACTTTGGGTATATAATATAGAGGGTTATAACAGCATGCTTCAGCCTTGTGACCATATCTATCATATACAAAACATCTAGTATGATGCATGCTTTTGTGTGTGTGTGGATTCTTTCTCCATTTGGACGTATGTGGATACTTGGTAGCTTTTTCCTTCTGCTGATACTTCTTTCTCCATATCGTGTCGTGATTCAGGGTTTTTGTAGAGTGAACCTCAATTCTACGATTCTTTCCTGGTTGGTTCGTGGAATAGGTTTTATTTGACTCCACGATCCTTCGAGGTTGGAGAGTAGTAGTTGAGTTACTCTTCACTTTTTTGAATCCCAGGCCAGCATGGGATCCGTTATGTCTTGGAACATGACTTGGATCAGAAGTGCAAGGATGCATTGTCTCTTCACTCTGTGTGGATTTCACAAATGTAATGCTTCTATTAAAATTTGAAACACTACTAATGTTAGTTTCCAATGATTTTTCCACACATGGTTCTAAGGTAGATTCCCCAAAACCTAGACCTAATTTGTTAGATGAAATTCTCTGACTGGAGATCAGGGAGTCCATGGATGAAGAAGACCTGTTCCACATTATGATTGTCTTTTCTAGCTCTTCATTCTTAGAAGTTAGATTTAACTCTCTTTGTGCACCGAGTTCATTGGCCTGTCTTAAGCTTTTATTTTCAGCTTCAAAATCAGAGAGAGAGGAAGTGCTGAGTAGAGCTATCTTCAGTTCTACTTGAACTTTCTCTTTCTCTTTTTGAAGAAGAGAATAATCTTTTGACAGAACTCTGAACCATTTCATATATTGATGCAGATCAGAAGTTATATCATGCAATGCTGTAATACCAGAGAATTTCCTAATATTATTAAATAAATATATTAATGAAAATGAGAATTTATTTAATATAAATAATTTTGTGTTATGAGAAGGATTAACTCAATTCTATTAAATTGAATATTTATAATAATTGAGAAATTATAGAGTTGCGATAAACTCGTGAAAGCCTTGTATGGCACAGTGATGAGGATTATTAATGAGATATATTAATTGATGAAGGATTTATTAAGTGAACAATTAATTAATTGTTAATTGTTATCGTAGAATATTAATTAATTGTTATAGAATATTGATGAGAATTAATTGATGATGTGGGATTATTATTATTGCAAATAATATGATAATAATAAGCAACGTGTTCATAAATATAATAAGATTTACATTTATTCATGTGATATTTAATCATGTAAGTGTTAATCTATTATTGTGAATATTAATAATTGTTTTGATTAATGAGAAATAAATTAATTAATATTATTATTAATTAATTGATGAGATAAGTAAATTATTTACTTCTATATGCGAGCATGCGGATTAAAAAGTATAAAGTATAGTAACTAACTATATATTATAACGTGACTATGTTATATAAACTACATAGTAAGGTTATTAAATTATATGAGTTACATGAATTGCCTATGTGACAAAGTGAATATACATTAAAGGGAGACATCATGAATATATGGTAGATAATTTAATAACTAAGGGATACAGTGTAATGAGATGACATCCGATTAAATTATATCCGGGGAGATAAAATGTACATGGATTATATGTGTGTGAACTACAGTTACCATTATATGAATTACATGGTAGTATTATTGGGATTATATTGTACCTTTAATTGTAATCTAAATATATAATATGTGTATATATATATGATAGCTTAAGTATACTTGTATGCTTAAATATATATATATATATACAACATGTGTATAACAATGTAAGTGTTTGTGTTATTAAAATGCTGAGATTGCCTTGCTTGTCCCTAATTGCTAGTCTCATTCTCTCTTCACGTGCTTGACAAAAGGCTAAGGCCTATCCCCCTATTCTTCTCCCAAGCTCAATCTAGCACATGATGAACTAGGATGTGGGAATCATGATTGATTCTAACAACCATCTACCAACTCTCTATTAGCCAACATACAAGCCTTCAATTTATTAGTTTGATTCATGGGGAGATAGCATTGTCTGGATAATTGAAATTCTATAAATTGAGCTCTCCTTCTCCATTTTCATTTGCTGAGAATTGCTTAACTTGAGAGCATATATACTTTAGCAATATCATTCTAGCAGTGGGAGACTTCAGTAACAACAAGTTCATAGCAAAGGTATAATCACATTATCGTGTTCTTCATTTTTGATTCTCTGTAAATTTCAAGATTTTTTGATTTTGCCAGATTAGAGTGTGATTAGATTATAGAATGCTTGGTTAAGTGTTATATAGACATATAAGTATGTTGGTATAGCATTGTAGTTATGTAGAATCGAAATTGTGAAGTAATTTTGTGATTTGGGCTTGATATATGCCGAGGCTGGAGCTCTCTGGACTGGAACAGGAGCCGCGCGGTCGCGCTTCTCCCTAGTACAATTTGGGCTCGGTCGCGCGCCACTGCAAAATTTGTTAATGATTTCTATTATATCTTCTGATATATTGATCATGTTGTACTATTACGATATGCATATAACTCACAATAACATATGGAATAAGGGTACTAGGTTATAGTAATCCATGCTAGTCGTTTTAGTTGAGTATTTCGAAGAAAACTGAAAGTTATGAAAAGAGAAACTTTGATATGTTAGCCTTATATTGACATTCTGACTTTTGAGACATATTTGTATGACCTAGAAACACATGATATGAATGTTAACTTGCGTATCTAAGCTTCATAAAGTAACTTGAGTATGTGAACCTCAATAGTGAACCTTTCCAACTAAAACACAAGCGTTGAACATGGACTCTAACATGTTATATTAGGATTCTAGGTTCTGATTTTTTGAGCATGTTATGTGGCCTTGAAATGCTTGTCAAACATGTTAACATATGAATCTAGATAGCATGAGCATGTTAGGCCTTATTAGTGAGCTTTACTAATAAGAATACAAGTTTTAAACGTGCACCTTGACATGTTAACTTGAAGTTTAAATTCTGAAGTTTATGAACGTCTTGGATAATACTATTGACTTCATTAACGTCATGCATGTATACATACCATGCTAAATGTCATGATTAAAATTTAGCGTAAACGAAACAGGTTTTCAACTAATAACTGTAATAGTTATATGTATAAAATGTGAATACTCATAAGTATGCCTAATGCAAAGTATATGAATACCTTACGTGTTTAAAGAGCAAGCATGATAGGCCTTGTGAATTCCATGACCTTGAATGGCTTTAAATTATTGAAAGTGTTACTTAGAATCTATTGCATGTATGATTGGAACGAGGAAAGGTTGTATACACATAAAAGTATCCTTTAACATGTATATATGCTATATGATATCCTATGTTGTTACTTGAATCCAATTTGACGGTTAATTCACAATAATGCTAGAAATTGCTAAAAAGGTTATGTTTGCTAATTGTTGTGACCTCATGTGATATAAGAAGGTGTTTAAACTCAGAAGGAGGAACATTAAGGATAAGTGTTATATTAATATGATACTATATAACAGTGTAGCTAGGTTAAAACTTAACTTATGTGTTGATCGTATATTCAAAGATAGGATGTGACGTTAGATTATATGACTAATGAATATCATATATATACGTAACTATATTATGATAGGGATTCGAAAGTGTTGATTTACTTTTCATGGATAAGCTACGCTAAAGGCAAGTTTCTCTAACTTACACTCATTTATAGTGCAAGTATCCTAAACCCTTGCATTACTTTATTCGACAGATATTGTAAGCAAATACCTAAACCTTATCTCTTTGAATGCAAGTTAGCTTAACCGTTCATTTGAGCTAGTATGTTTGAACTCTCGTGAAAGCTATTATTCATATTGAACTTGGTAAAGTTCTTGAATATTGTGAAAGTATCTATGCCACTCGATTCGGCTAGACTATATGCATGTTTATAAAAACTGTCCAAACCTTTTTATTGGTGCGAAAATCTTGAAAACTAAGTTGAACAACCCTTATGGTAAGGGGAGTGTTTATTGTTGGAAGTCCCAACACACGCATGAATATTACTGTGGTTATGCATAACATAGAGTATCGTAGACTGATCATCTATTATACTTGTCTCTTTTGGGTTATCAGTTTAATATTGGTAATTCTAGTAGATGTTCAATAGTCCTTAGTAACTGCTCAGTATATAAATTGTTTTATCCAGTTGGATACGTTGATAGCCTTTGAAGTCATATATTTCTGTTGAACTATATTGAACTATCATTTCATATTCCAAGATTTGATTCGAGAATTGTTGATATTCGTTATTTATGATATTATCCTGAAACCTTGAACTATCTTAGAGATTTTACTTCGATATTTCAACTCGTGTTATGAAACTCTTCACCCTTGTTGTATATTACTTGCTGGGTAATTTGTGCTCATTCTTGCTTATTTAAAACCTTTCAGTTAAGACGGAATAGGGAGGTGTCTCTGGGAAAGACAAGGGTAAGGGCAAGGCTACCGACTAGCTTGTTCCTTTATTTTTAAATTTATGATGTTGTATTAAGACTAGTTTCAGACTATGTTTAAGCTTAAGTAGGATTATGTAATAAGTCTTTATTCGATGTTATTATGTAATCTATTAAGTACTGTAGGTTGCGAGACTTGGGGGAATAATTATAATAAATCATTGTAAATTATTCTATATTAGATCTTCCGCTGTGAATGTGTGATTTTAGTTATTATAGTATTACCATGAGCACGTGACGAATCGAATTCGAGAGACCAAGTGGCGGTCCCGAATTTGGGGGCATCACAGGTTGGTATTTGAGCTGTAGTTATAAACCTTAGGAGCGAGTGTCCTTAGACTATAACTTAGAAGTTAGGAAGAAGATAAAGCTCATGTAGAGTTTTCCTTGAGAGGCTTAGTTTGTTATGAAATGTAACTTCATTTTATACAATGAACTTATGTTTTGTTTAACATTCTAATGGAGGTGCTGTTTCTTGTCTTGTGTTTGTGATTGTAGATGGCAGATATGGGAGTACCCACTAGAGTGGCTGAGGACAAGCCCAGGGATATCCATGTAGTGTACGAGGCACCCTTAGAGGTTGTGCCAGTATAGGCTGTTGCACCATCCGACTCAGATGACGAGGATGAGGTTGAGATAGAGGTAGAGCTTGATCCCAAGGAGGAGCCGATGGAGGACGAGCCGGTTGAGGATGAGCCTTCAGAGGAGGAGCCCATGGAGGACTCCTATGATCCTAACCTAGAGGAGCATATACTAGGCGAGTATGAGGAGCGGATCCTAGAACTGGACTGCAGAGTCCAGGAGTTAGAGGAAGAGGCCAAGGAGAGAGAGTCAGAGTTCCAGAAACTACGGGACGAAGACCACCAGAGGAAGCTGGTTATGCAAGAGTTGGAAGTATAAATTGCTTATCGCAAAGAGGCGGGAACCCAGATGGGAACCCTATTTCACAAGGCAGTGGCTAAGAACGTGGATATAGCAGGGAAGCTAGAAGAGGTTGAACAGAGGGAACTAAGCGAGAAGACTGAGAAGGAAGCACTCACCACTCAGTTGGAATTAGAGGTGATGGATAGGATACACTTCGAGGAGAAGTGGGAGGCTGCCCATGAGAGAGAAGATGACCTAGAAGACGAGGTCAGATTCAAGAAGAGGAAAATGAACAAGATGGGATACGTGTTCCGTTCGGCATTTGAGAGGGTGCTTGATGGTGTGTACTACTACCCGGCAGAACAGGGGCAGACTCTACATACCTTGAGTCGAGAGCTAGTTGCGTATATAGCACAGACGGAGTACAAGAGCGCTGTGGAGCGCGGGATGATGGGATAGATATCCTTAGATGGTCCAGTAGTATTTATCTTTATGTGTTGTATATACTATGTTGTAATCCCAATCTTTTGTGTAAGATGTGGGATAGTGATGTAAACCCCGTGTAAGCTTTTGTTAAAGGAGTAGTATGGTAGTAGGTTGGTATATTCCCCGTCTTTTGTGATATTAGGGGATATATGTGATGACATTTGTAGCAGTATGCTAGGATAATCATGTAATGAAATGAAATGGCATATGAATATAAATGGAGTTTATTCAAAAACGTGTTATAAATTTATTCTTTTGTATTAAAAGAAATACTTAAGTAATATAACTGAATAATAATAAAATGAAAATTTGTGATGCAGATCATGGCACCAAGACGTAGACTGACTGCACCCGAAGAATCCGTTAATAAGGAGAGGGAGCAAGTAGATCTCATTCAGAAGTTGGTAGACTTGTTAGGAGAGGCCTTAAGGGGAAGGAACAATGAACCCATTCGTCCCAACCCTCAAGCTATCCCAGTGACAATCTTCAAAGATTTTAGGAGTGTTGGACCTCCAGAATTCGAAGGTACTACCGACCCAATCGCACAAACCTGGATCAAGGAGATCGAGAAAGCTTTCACTATAGCTCGCGTAGGCGAAGATCAGAAGATAGCGTTTGCCACGTACATGATGAGGGGAGAAGCGAATTATTGGTGGGAAGAAAATCAGCAAAGAGCTGGAGAGGGGACAATAGCATGGGAAAGATTCAAGACGCTGTTCTTCGAGAACTACTTCCCGAAGAGCATGAAAAACAGAATGGAGATAAAATTCCTAGAGTTAAAATAAGGTGAAATGACGGTGGCGCAATACGCGGCTAAGTTCAACGAACTAGCGCGATTTGAGGAGCACCAAGTTGGTGATGAGGAGACGAAGGCTAGACGATTCGAACAAGGACTGAAGCCTTGGTTATTCAATAAGGTGTCAGTTCTTCAGATCGATGCTTTTGAAACACTACTAGAGAAGGCTATTATCGTCGAGGGAGGAAATGAAGCTTTGAGCTTGTATAACAAAGAGAGAAAAGGAAAGAACACTGGTAGTGAAAATCATGGAGGAAGCAGTGGCGGAGGAGGTAACTCTGAGAAGAGAAAATGGGACAACAACAACAACAACAACCACAACAACAACAACAACAACCACAACAATAACAACAATAATCGAAACAATAACCAAGGTGGGAGTCACCAAGGAAGCTTTAAGAAAAGGACTGAGACTTAGAACAAATGTGGAAGAAGCCATCAGGGAGAATGCTGGAAGGGGAAAAGCACGTGTTATAACTGCGGTTAGGAGGGCCACATCTCGCCCAACTTGCCCGAAGCCAAAGAAGATCAGGGGATGTTTCGCTTGTGGATCAACAGAGCACTGGATAAAGGATTGCCCAAAGAAAGGGAGTGGAGAGAATGGCGGAGGTCAGGGAGGAGGAAGCAAGTTAATGATTGGAGGACCCGCCCGAACATTTAACATGACCGTCTAAAATGCCATAGCTGCAAAGGACGTGGTGTCAGGTATAATCCCAATCAATGATATAAATGCCTATGTATTATTTAATTCGGGTGCCACCTGTTCTTTTGTGTCTGAAGAATTTCCTAGTAAACTTAATACACCCCGAGAATGTTTAGAAAATCCTTTGAACATAGAAGTTGCGAATAAGGAAATAATCCTTGTAGAATACGTTTACCAAAATTGTCACGCAAACATTAGAGAACATGAACTAAGCGTATACTTGATTCCTATTAGATTGGGAGAATTTGATGTGATATTGGGAATGGATTGGTTGTATAACCATGCAGCAATAATAGATTGTCAAAATAAATGTGTGAACCTTCAGACTCCGAGTAAGTCTAAGGTAGTATTTTATGGTAGCTCATCGCTTAAGCAATCGTGTTACGTTACGATGATGCAGGCCAAGAAATTGTTAAGGAAAGGATGTGTAGGTTATCTAGCTTACATCGTTGATACTCAGAAGAAGGGAGTAGAAATTAAGGATATATCCGTAGTGAATGAATTTCAAGATGTGTTTCCGGACGATCTGCATGGTCTTCCGCCAGACAGAGAAATCGAATTTGTAATAGACTTAGCACCGGGAACGACACCGATTTTGAAAGCTCCATATCGTATGGCGCCAGTAGAAATAAAGGAATTGATGATACAATTACAAGAGTTATTGGATAAGGGTTAAATTCGACCGAGTGTGTCTCCTTGGGGAGAACCAGTGTTATTCGTTAAGAAAAAGGACGGATCGATGAGGCTCTGTATTGATTATTGAGAATTGAACAGAGTAAAAATCAAGAACCGATATCTGCTACCGAGGATATACGACCTGTTTGATCAACTGAAGGGAGCAAAGTGTTTCTCAAAAATGGACCTACGAACAGGATATCATCAACTGAAAGTGAGGGATGAGGGCATACCAAAGACTCCATTTCGAACCCGTTATGGACATTACAAGTTTTTGGTAATGTCATTTGGTTTGACTAATGCTCAGGCAGCATTTATGGACTTGATGAACCAAGTTTTCAAGCCATACTTGGATAAATTTGTGGTAGTTTTCATCGATGACATTTTGATCTACTCGAAGACAGAGGAAGAACATGCCGAACATCTGAAGATTGTTTTGGAGGCACTGAGGAAAGAGAAGATGAATGCGAAGTTTTCAAAGTGTGAATTTTGGATGAAGAAGGTTCAATTCTTAGGCTACGTGATGGATAAGAATGGAATCTCAATGGACCCCGCAAAGGTTGAAGCAGTAAGTAATTGAGAACTATCGAGGACACCGACGGAGGTGAGAAGCTTTTTAGGGTTAGCTGGGTACTATCGAAGATTCATCCAGGATTTTTCTAAGATAGCCACCTCGTTGACTAATCTGACGAGGAAGACGGTGAAGTTTGTATGGACCGACAAATGTGAAGAGAGTTTCCAAGAGTTGAAAAAGTGATTAAGCGAAGCACCTGTGTTATCATTACCAGATGATACAGGAAATTTTGTGGTGTATAGTGATGCATCGCACAAGGGACTTGGTTGTGTGCTAATGCAACACGGCAAGGTCATTGTGTATGCATCACGACAATTAAAGGATTACAAAAAATGATACCCTACTCATGACTTAGAGTTAGCGGCAGTAGTTTTTGCGTTAAAAATATGGAGGCATTATCTATACGGGGAGAAATATGAGATATACACGGACCATAAAAGTCTGAAATATATCTTCACACAGAAGGAGTTGAACATGTGGCAGAGAAGGTGGTTAAAATTAATCAAAGACTACGACAGCGATATTCTTTATCACCCGGGAAAGGCAAATGTGGTTGCCGACGCTCTGAGCAGGAAAGGAAGGGAAAAATTGTTTCATTTGACGACTCAAGAAGAGTTGATAAGAGAGATGGAGAAATTGGAGATAGAAGTGAAAGGACCAGAAAAGTCTGAAGAGAAATTATTTGTAATGGAAGCTTGTCCGACATTGTTGGATAGAGTAAAGAAAGCACAGGAGAAAGATGAAGAATGTGAGAAGATCAGGAAAAGGATCACAGAAAATGAGGAAGAAAAATTTTGAATGGATAAAGATGGTATTTTGAGTTTTGAAGAAAGAGTATGGGTACCAGCGGTAACCAAATTGAGAGAAGAGATTTTGCACGAGGCACACAATACGACATATTTCGTTCATCCGAAAGGCACGAAGATGTACCGAGATTTGAAGTAACATTTTTGGTGGCCCAATTTAAAACGGGAAGTCACAGAGTGCGTTAGTAGATGTTTGACTTGCCAACGCGTTAAAGCAGAACATCAGCGGCCGAGTGGTTTACTTCAACCGTTAGAAATACCAGAGTGGAAATAGGAGCATATTACGATGGACTTTGTGGTAGGACTTCCAGTCACGCAGAAAGGTTATGATGTCATTTGGGTTATCGTGGATCGACTTACAAAGACCGCACATTTTCTACCAATCAAGATTCGTTACAGTTTGAATCAGTTAGCAAGTTTGTACGTAAAGGAGATTGTGTCACGACATGGAGTGTCGGTGTCAATTGTCTCTGATCAAGATTCGCGCTTCACGTCCAATTTTTGGAAGAGTTTGCAAGAAAGAATGGGAACACAGTTGAGGTTGAGTACGGCTTATCATCCTCAGACAGACGGACAGAGTGAGCGAACGATACAAATGCTTGAGGACATGCTTAGGACTTGCGCGATGGACTTCAAGGGGAATTGGGACGACCACCTACCCTTAGTTGAATTTGTGTATAAAATAGTTACCATGCGAGTATCGGCATGCCACCATACGAAGCTCTTTACGGGAGAAAGTGCAGAACGCCATTATGCTGGGACAAAGTCAGAGAGCGACGAATACTCGGACCAGAGCTAGTATAATAAACTGCAGACGTGGTGACAGTGATAAGAGCCAGACTTGTAGCAGCTCAAGACCGCCAGAAAAAGTACGCAGATTTGCATCAGCAGGACCGAGACTTCAAAGTTGGTAGTTTTGTTTTCTTGAAAGTATCTCCATGGAAGGGAAAGATTCATTTCGAAAAGAAAGGAAAGTTGAGTCCAAGATTCATAGAACCGTTCGAGATACTGAAGCAAGTGGGCAAAGTGGCATACAAAGTTGCGTTACCAACCGAGTTGGAGCACATCCACAACGTGTTCCACATTTTCGTGTTGCGGCCGTACAAGGCCGACTACAAGCACATGATTTCTTACGAGCCCATTCAAGTGGAGAAGAACTTGGCATATGAAGAAATTCCTGTCCAGATATTAGATAGGAAAGAGCAAACTTTGAGGAATAAAATTATATCTTCTGTAAAAGTACTTTAGTGAAACCACGATGTCGAGGAGGCAACGTGGGAGTTAGAGATGATGAGGGATTATCCCCATTTATTTGTGTAACCTTGTAGCAATTCCGGGACGGAATTTTTATAAGGGGGGAGGATGTAATACCCGATAATTTCCTAATATTATTAAATAAATATATTTATGAAAATGAGAATTTATTTAATATAAATGATTTTGTGTTATGAGAAGGATTAACTCAATTCTATTAAATTGAATATTTATAATAATTGAGAAATTATGGAGTTGCGATAAACTCGTGAAAGCCTTGTGTGGCACAGTGATGAGGATTATTAATGAGATATATTAATTGACAAAGGATTTATTAATTGAACAATTAATTAATTGTTGATTGTTGTTAATTGTTATTATAGAATATTAATTAATTGTTATAGAATATTGATGAGAATTAATTGATGATGTTGGATTATTATTATTGCAAATAATATGATAATAATAAGCAACGTGTTCATAAATATAATAAGATTTACATTTATTCATGTGATATTTAATCATGTAAGTGTTAATCTATTATTGTGAATATTAATAATTGTATTGATTAATGAGAAATGAATTAATTAATATTATTATTAATTAATTGATGAGATAAGTAAATTATTTACTTCTATGTGCGAGTATGCGGATTAAAAAGTATAAAGTATAGTAACTAACTATATATTATAACGTGACTATGTTATATAAACTACATAGTAAGGTTATTAAATTATATGAGTTACATGAATTGCCTATGTGACAAAGTGAATATACATTAAAAGGAGACATCATGAATATATGGTAGGTAATTTAATAACTAAGGGATATAGTGTAATGACATGACATTCGATTAAATTATATCTGGAGAGATAAAATATACAAGGATTATATGTGTGTGAACTACAGTTACCATTATATGAATTACATGGTAGTATTATTGGGATTATATTGTACCTTGAATTGTAATCTAAATATATAATATGTGTATATATATATATATGATAGCTTAAGTATACTTGTATGCTTAAATATATATATACAACATGTGTATACCAATGTAAGTGTTTGTGTTATTAAAATGCTGAGATTGCCTTGCTTGTCCCTAATTGATAGTCTCATTCTCTCTTCACGTGCTTGACAAAAGGCTAAGGCCTATCCCCCCATTCATCTCCCAAGCTCAAGCTAGTACATGATGAACTAGGATGTGGGAATCATGATTGATTCTAACAACCATCTACCAACTCTCTATTAGCCAACATACAAGCCTTCAATTCATTAGTTTGATTCATGGGGAGATAGCATTGTCTGGATAATTGAAATTTTATAAATTGAGCTCTCCTTCTCCATTTTCATTTACTGAGAATTGATTAACTTGAGAGCATATATACTTTAGCAATATCATTCTAGCAGTGGGAGACTTCAGTAGCAACAAGTTCATAGTAAAGGTATAATCACACTATCGTGTTCTTCATTTTTGCTTCTCTGTAAATTTCAAGATTTCTTGATTTTACCAGATTAGAGTGTGATTGGATTATAGAATGCTTGGTTAAGTGTTATATAGACATATAAGTATGTTGGTATAGCAATGTAGTTATGTAGAATCGAAATTGTGATGTAATTTTGTGATTTGGGCTTGATATCTGCCGAGGCTGGAGCTCTCTGGACTGGAACAGGAGCCGCGAGGTCGCGCTTCTCCCTAGTACAATTTGGGCGCGGTCGCGCGCCACTGCAAAATTTGTTAATGATTTCTATTATATCTTCTGATATATTGATCATGTTGTACTATTACGATATGCATATAACTCACAATAACATATGGAATAAGGGTACTAGGTTATAGTAATCCATGCTAGTCGTTTTAGTTGAGTATTTCGAAGAAAACTGAAAGTTATGAAAAGAGGAACTTTGATATGTTAGCCTTATATTGACATTCTGACTTTTGAGACATATTTGTATGACCTAGAAACACATGATATGAATGTTAACTTGCGTATCTAAGCTTCATAAAGTAACTTGAGTATGTGAACCTCAATAGTGAACCTTTCCAACTAAAACACAAGCGTTGAACATGGACTCTAACATGTTATATTAGGATTCTAGGTTCTGATTTTTTGAGCATGTTATGTGGCCTTAAAATGCATGTCAAAGATGTTAACATATGAATCTAGATAGCATGAGCATGTTAGGCCTTATTAGTGAGCTTTACTAATAAGAATACAAGTTTTAAACAGTGCACCTTGACATGTTAACTTGAAGTTTAAATTCTGAAGTTTATGAACGTGTTGGATAATACTATTGACTTCATTAACGTCATGCATGTATACATACCATGCTAAATGTCATGATTAAAATTTAGCATAAACGAAGCATGTTTTTAACTAATAACTGTAATAGTTACATGTATAAAATGTGAATACTCATAAGTATGCCTAATGCAAAGTATATGAATACCTTATGTGTTTAAAGAGCGAGCATGATAGGCCTTGTGAATTCCATGACCTTGAATGGCTTTAAATTATTGAAAGTGTTACTTAGAATCTATTGCATGTATGATTGGAACGAGGAAAGGTTGTATACACATAAAAGTATCCTTTAACATGTATATATGCTATATGATATCCTATGTTGTTACTTGAATCCAATTTGACAGTTAACTCACAATAATGCTATAAAGTGCTAAAAAGGTTATGTTTGCTAATTGTTGTGACCTCATGTGATATAAGAAGGTGTTTAAACTCAGAAGGAGGAACGTTAAGGATAAGTGTTATATTAATATGATACTATATAACAGTGTAGCTAGGTTAAAACTTAACTTTTGTTTTGATCGTATATTCAAAGATAAGATGTGACGTTAGATTATATGACTAATGAATATCATATATATATGTAACTATATTACGATAGGGTTTCGAAAGTGTTGATTTACTTTTCGTGGATAAGCTACGCTAAAGGCAAGTTTCTCTAACTTAAACTCATTTATAGTGCAGGTATCCTAAACCCTAGCATTACTTTATTCGACAAATATTGTAAGCAAGTATCTAAACCTTATCTCTTTGAATGCAAGTTAGCTTAACCGTTCATTTGAGCTAGTATGTTTGAACTCTCGTGAAAGCTATTATTCATATTGAACTTGGTAAAGTTCTTGAATATTGTGAAAGTGTCTATGCCACTCGATTCGGCTAGACTATATGCATGTTTATAAAAACTGTCCAAACCTTTTTATTGGTGCAAAAATCTTGAAAACTGAGTTAAACAACCCTTATGGTAAGGGGAGTGTTTATTATTGGAAGTCCCAACACACGTGTGAATATTACTGTGGTTATGCATAACATAGAGTATCGTAGACTGATCATCTATTATACTTGTCTCTTTTGGGTTATCAGTTTAATATTGATAATTCTAGTAGATGTTCAATAGTCCTTAGTAACTGCTCAATATATAAATTGTTTTATCCAGTTAGATATGTTGATAGCCTTTGAAGTCATATATTTCTGTTGAACTATATTGAACTATTATTTCATATTCCAAGATTTGATTCGAGAATTGTTGATATTCGTTATTCATGATATTATCCTGAAACCTTGAACTATCTTAGAGATTTTACTTTGATATTTTAACTCGTGTTATGAAACTCTTCACCCTTGTTGTATATTACTTGCTGGGTAATTTGTGCTCATTCTTGCTTATTTAAAACCTTTCAGTTAAGACGGAACAGGGAGGTGTCTCTGGGAAAGATAAGGGCAAGGGCAAGGGCAAGGCTACCGACTAGCTTGTTCCTTTATGTTTAAATTTATTGTGTTGTATTAAGACTGGTTTCAGACTATGTTTAAGCTTAAGTAGGATTATGTAATAAGTCTTTATTCGATGTTATTATGTAATCTATTAAGTACTGTAGGTTGCGAGACTTGGGGGAATAATTATAATAAATCATTATAAATTATTCTATATTAGATCTTCCGCTGTGAATGTGTGATTTTAGTTATTATTGTATTACCATGAGCACGTGATGAACCAAATTCGAGAGACCAAGTGGCGGTCCTGAATTTAGGGGCGTCACAAATGCAGTTCTTAAATCATCAATATCTACATCAGGAGAGTTGAAATCAAATACCTCATCAATACTTACTTCATGATGGTCAATGCTCTTCTTGTCTTTGACTTATTTGGCCATCACACATAGGTTCGCTACTTGAGGTTCTTCATCTTCTCCTGACTCAAAGTTTATGTCGTTGTCTGAGTCACTACACAATCCTCCAGCTACAAGACCTTTGTATTTCTTCTGAAACTTCTTATAGCCTTTGAACTCCTTCTTTAGATTTGTTTTCCTCTTCAGCTATTCTCTAAAAGGTTTTTTGTAGTTTACAATGAAGTGGCCTGGCTTTTTTTACAGTTGTGGTATAGGCCATTGATCTGCTTCTGACTGCTGCTGTTGTTGAATCTCTTAGGTGTGCTGCTTCTGCCTTTATGCATGAACCTTTTGAGTCTTCTGACCAGCATTGCAATATCTTCATCATCATCTTCTTCAGAGCCAGATTCATTTTTAGCTCGAGCTTTGGAGGTGGCTTCTATTGCCTTCAGAGTAACTCCTTTGTCCTTCTTCCTTCCTTCTGATAGAGTTTTTGCTCGTTGAGTCAGTCCAGCTCATAGGTGAGAAGGTTGCCATAAAGTTGTTGTACTGTCATTTTATTGAGGTTCTTTGATTCTCTAATGGCAATGGTTTTTACATCCAACTTGCTTGGTAAGAACCTCATGAACTTGATGATAAGATCTTTATTTGGATAAATCTTTCCAAAGGTTCGAAGAGAGTTGAGCAGTATGTTGAATCTTTTATAAGTGGAAGTGATGTTCTCTCCTGGTACGTGAGTGAACATCTCATACTGTTGAGTCAAAAGAGATTGCTTGTTCTTTCTAACTTCTTCAGTTCTTTCATGCATGATGAGCAATGCTTCCCAGACTTCCTTTGCAGTTTTGTTATTGACCACGTTCTCGAACATATCATCTTCTAAAGACTGGAAAAGAATGTTCTTGGCCTTCTTGTCCAGCTGGACAGCTTTCCTCTCATTGTCAGTCTATTATGATTTAATCTTGATCTGTGTTCAGTTTGGATCTTCAGGAGTTGGTGCAAGCTTTGTTAGAATATAGGGCCCACTCAAAATAGTTTCAAAAAGATCGTCATCTATTGAATCCATATAAGCTTGCATACGAACTTTCCAGTTGAAAATTTATCTTTGTTACACATTGGTGGATTGCTTCCTCCACCAAGCTTAGACTCGCTCATAATGTGTGCCATTGATCTACTCGAGCTTTGTAGGCTTTAGATAAGAGGATCTGCTCTGATACCAATTGTTAGTTCCCGGAGGTACAATAGTTATCTATAAGGAGGGGTTGAATAGATATTTTAAACTTTTGCTTTTCAAAATAACTTATCAGTTAATTAAATAAATTAATTAACCACAGCGGAATATATGATTTGGTTGAACCCCTTTAGATAAAATCAAGTTTATAGTTCGATTAGCAGTTATAGCAGTTATGGCAGTTAGTGAATAACAGAAAGTAATGACACAGTTGTTTTAAGTGGTTCAGAGCACTCAATGTAATAACCGAGAATTTTAAACTCCATTATTAATTTAATATGTGATTGAAATTTTTAATGAGTTAGTTTTGTGAGCATATTTAAACCTTATGTGGTTATGTGATTATGTGAGTTGAGCCTATGCGATTAAATGCTAGGATTATATTAAAGGGAGTCACTAATGGGCTAATTAAATTAGTGGACTAGCCCTAAGTTTTATATCAAAAGAATTGATAAGATGATTATTAATTAAATATTCAATTTGCTTGAATATAGTGAAATGATTAATTGTGATTATAAAGGATAAACGATTAACGAGTAATTAATTGATAATATGTCGATTAACTGTTATTGTGAATAAATAATATATTATTGAGCAAAGGATTTATAAATATAATGAGATTATATTTACTTGATTAATTGTTTTATACAAGAATGCAACATATTAAACCTTTAATATATGGTAGTTAACTATATATTATATATAACACAAGGTGACACATTAATATGTCTATATATTCTATATATAGACTATATAGTAAGATTAATTACATTAATAGAGTTACATAATAATATTATTTATGTGACATGATGTGTGTGGGTAAAATTTAATGAATACCCTATTACCTTATATTAATATCAATAAACATTATTAATTGATAATGCTTTCAATAAGTTATTATAATTATTATAATAATAGTTATGATGGTAAGTAATAATAATGCCTAATTAAATTATAGTTGGTATTAAGGAAAATGTACATGGATTATATGTTAATATATGTGTATCCTTATTTAATACATTGTATTATTGGTTACTTAATTGAAATGACATTGTGACCAATTAAATGTATAAACTAAGAATATCCCAAGTGTATATACTATGTGTATATATATTATATAACCTAGTGTATTTATTATATAATCAAGTATTGGACATATATGATATATACTTGCAAATTGCTGAGAATTGTTTGTCCCATAATATGAGCTCATTTCCTCCTCACGTGAACATATGGCTAGCTACTCTACTCCTTCTCTCAATCTCAGCAATATAGAGCTAATGAATTGATGGGGAGTGGGATTCATGAGTGAAATCACCAACTCTCAACCACTCTCTCTTATCCATTATACAATATTACATTCCTTTGGTTTGTTATAATGGAGAATTGAAATGTCTGGATATGGAATTGCCTATAAGAGTAAGCTCTTCTCCTTTCATTTTCTTTTGCTGAGCTTTACATTCTAAGTTCTATTGAATTGAGAGAGTGAGAGAGAGATATAGCAGCAAGTCCATTTCTGTAGCAGAGGTATAACTCCATTTTCAGTTTCTATAAAATTCTAAATTCTTGATTTTTGAATTGTTCATGGATTGATTGATTAAGTGATTGGAATATGTTTGTTAAGTGTTATATAAGGTTATAATCATGTTAGTTATATAATGTAGCTGTAATAGAATCGAATTCATTAAAAATTTCTGAGATGGGTTGTCAAAACTGCCAAAGCAGTTTAGCTTCTGGTCTGGCCGACAGCCTGCGTAGCTGCGCCAGTTATGTACTGGCCAGCGGCGCAGCTGCGCCAGGACCAGTTTCCAGTTGTTGTTTTCTGTTAAGTATTGTGATGTACTAACATGCGATATATCATTGGAACAAGCTTGTGAACATGATTTAACTTGTAGATATTAGTACAATGACATGATATAAGTATGTATAATCATGATAGTGTTCACTATTGATGAAAAGCCTTGTAGTTTATAAATGAACTTAGAATTTGCTAAAGCGAACTTGTTACGAACGTATCATGTGAACATACTGATTTTTGTGAACATGATAGTATGGTTTATATTGACATGAAATGCATGTTTAAAATGTTGAACACACTAGCATATTTGATCGAAAGTTAAGACGTTTTCAAAAGAAAAACTTAAGACTTTCAAAGTAAACTTAACCAAGACTTGTGTCTTTTAGATTTCGACCATTTGACTACGTGTATATGGCTTATATATGTGTCCTATTACATGTGAGTCATGGCTACGAGATGTTTTACATGTACTATATTGACTTAGTGCAACTTTTAATGAAAACGTAGAATGTGAAAGGTAATAACATCAAACACTATGAGAATTACGTTATGATCGTGCAAGCTTGTATATTAAAGTTCATTATGCCTATAGGCATATTAACATGGACCTCATTTGTTTATACATGGATTTCGCATGTGCACGCATATTCATAGAAAATGAATTTCTAAGGCATGAACTATGTGATTTAAGTATACATGTGTAGTATATGCACAAGCGTGACTACTCAAACATTGTTTTACCTCGTTATGTGATAACATAACTTTAGTAACCGATCTTGAAGCATGAATATGTATTGCTTAAAGTATGTGAATGTTTGGCATAAAAACATATGATTTTGAATTGGATTAGAATAAGCATGCTAGGTTCGAACTCGAGGTTATAAAACTTATAAGTAAGTGGGTGTGATTAATATCAGTAACTGATATGAAGGGAGTTAACTCGGGAATTCCAGTTGAGTAACATTTCATTTATGGTCTGTCCAGTGAATGGCGCAGCTGCGCCACTTTTAAGGCATAAGCCAGTGCAGCTGCGCCGGCTGCCAGTGTTGTCCAGTTGCTTTAAATTATGAACAGAACCTTACAGTATATGTTTGAAACTGTATTGCATGATTACTTGAGATGCTATGTGTTCAAGCCTATGTTGATGCATAGAGACTAGATATTCTATAGTTATTAAATCTAAGACAAAATTAGAAGTTTATGAACTCAGACATAGTGATTGACTTACGTGAATTACATGATAGACCTATATGATGATTTGATTCTTGTAAGTGTAGACTCATATTAGTTTACACATACTAATTGAAAGATCGACTTGTGAATGTTAAGTTGTTTCAACGCAGTTTAATTAAAGCTAGAATTATTTGTAGCTGAGCAAACAGGCAAGTATCTGAACCTTACTTTTATTATGTTGCAAGTATTCTAAAACATTGCATTACTTTATTCGATAAATCTTGTGAGCAAGTTCCCGAACTTCACTCTTTGGTTGTGCAAGTTCTCTAACTTACACTCTTTATTTGTGCAAGTCTTCTGAAACTCATTCTTTATTGTGCAAGTTTCTTATCCTTCTCATATTGTATTGAGCAGGTTATTATTGTGTTGCAAGTTATTTTATTTAAGCTTGAATCTTATTTCCAAGCATGCTATTAGGTGGTTTAATTACTTTACAATTATTCCACATCGATCTTACTGATATTCGCACTTGGTGCACTTGAGTTCGTACAGTCTTGGACTTGTACCTTATTTAAAGTTCTATAATTCTTGAACTGCGTCAGATAGAGTCTGAACCCTTGTTCGGTCAGACAATTATATGAAGTTTTATAAAAGCTATCCAGACCAATTGATGGTATGGATTCTTAGGCTGAAAAGAACACCCCTTATATATAGGGGAGTACCCAGGTATCTAATATAAAGATACAAACAACAGAGTTGAATGTTATGCATATACATGACGTACGCGAGGCTGATCCCCTCAAGTACTTATTCTGTAGCCAGTAACCAAAGGGTCAATTAGCTACTGATTCCATTGGAGTTTTATAGTTCAAAGTCTACTTGACTATCAGTTATTCTAAAAGCAATTATTATTCTTGCTTTTGATATTCATATTGTTGAATTCATTGTCAGATATAATCCTTTCATCATGGTATATCCTTTATTGTTGTATTTAAACTTGCTGAGCAAACTTGTTGCTCATTCTTGCTATATCATGACTTCTATTGCAGTTAAGCCCGAGACTTCAGGGAAGGACAAGGGTAAAGGAAAGATGTATGATTAGTTTGCAAGGAGTAGACTTTACATTATGCTTAGTGTAATTACGATTAATGTAATTTGAACCATAATGACTATTCTAGGGTATGTCTGTATGGTTGTATTAAGGTTATCGAATCTTGGGACTAGTAACACCTTTTGAATGAACGACATACGTTTATTATATTCCGCATTTAGTTAGTGTATGTTGTTTAGAGGTGAATGTTTGTACTGTATCGTGATGACCGAATCGGGGTTAGAGAACCCGGATTTGGGGGTGTCACACTCAAGACTCCTAATCCACTCTTCTGCTCCACGAGTAGGAAATCCACTAAGGATATCGATACAACTTTGAATCACTGAGATTCCTTCAAGACCAGAAGTCTTGGAACTTCTAGTTCACTAAGAACTCATCAAGTCTAGCAGACTTGGAATACACTGTAATGAGAGTTTAGTTCGGTGGTGTGCTACTCAATTTTCGTTAAGCATATATTCTAAAGAACTGAGTAGCGAAGCAAGCTATTCTTTCTGAATCGTAGAGTTTGGCTTTGAGTGTTCTTGAGCTTTTTGCATTCTTGCTTACTTTGTGTGTTCTTGCTTGCTTGTCTGAAATATTCAATCTGTTTTCCTTATGAAGGAGCCTTTGAAATCTTCCCGTTGAAAGGCTTCCGTTTGAGTATTTAATGTTCCAGACGTTCTGAGCACTTGATGTTGACTTTCTGGGAATATGGTGCACTGCTGTCTAACTCACCTGACACTGCAGATTGCTTTCTCACCTAACACCTGAAAAGGTGCTTTCAGCAGACAAAAAGTAGTCACCTTATCTTTTTCCACACGTTTCTTCGATTCAAACTAAGGAAAAGTGTTAGAGCATTGGGATTCCCGAAATGTCAACGTTCATATGCCATTCTTCATTTGTTAGACATCCTCTTTCATCAAATAGGTGAATCTTGATACTTCTGATGCTAACTAAAGAAGCACCACGATCGTTGTCTTCATACTACGATCGTTGTGTGTTGGTTTACTTGTAAGCAATTCAGTCTGGATTGTAGAGTACTTTACGATTATTCTTAAGCTTTGACTAACTACGATCTTTACTTGCGACAACTTGCAGACTCCACGTTTTTGAGAGAAGACTGTGATTCTTGACTTGACTCTGCAAGCGCTCGGCAGACTGTCTCAACGATTCTGAAGAGGCTTCCTTGACAGACTACGATACCACAATTCTGCCTTGGCTTCTGCAAACTCTTGGCTGGCTTGGCAGACTACGAATCTTTATAGGCCTAACTATTACATTTCAAGAGATCAACCTAACAAGCTTGATCTTTCTTCTATACATTCATTTACAGAATGATAAACGTTTAGCTCAGATCAACTTAACAATTTTGATCTTCAATCTAAGTCCTTATGCATATGATCTAGTAAGGACTTTATAACTTGAATAATACATGCATATTTATTTACTTGCAACATCAAATTTGAATATGTAATTCCCAACAGATTATAATTGTTCTAATTGATTTATTCACAACCGGTTTAATATGGAGAACCTAAAGCGTCACACCATAAAAGAAAGAATATTTATTAAAGAAGCTAATAACATAATCGTAATAATAAGTTAAGTACGTTTAATTTAAACTACGGTGATAGAATAAATTAAATAGCTTAATATTTATTATTTAATATTTTGGAAGTATTAAATATAAATTAATAAGAGGAGTCTTATTATTATTATTATTATTATTATTATTATTTAATTTCTAAAGAAGATTGGAAATCAATTAATAAGATACTCTCTCTCCCATATATTCCTCATAAGATTAGGAGGCTAATTTATTTAAAGAGTTTAATTATTCTCAATAGGATTGGGAAGCCTAATTAATTAAATGGTGTAATTAATTAATATGAAACCCAATTCCTAAAACGTTTAGGAGGGTTGCCTACATCTAAAAATAAGAAAGTCTTAGTATGAAACAAGGTTAGACATTACACTAGTCCAATAGTTGGGAGAGTATACACATTCTGTAAGAACCCGAATTTTTAGAAATTATTAAATAAGGATTTAATAAATAAAATTCTTAAGGCATGAGATGGGTTCGAATATGAATATATATATGTGATATGAGGTATGTAGTATTGTGTTACATAGGGTAATATGAACTATGTATTATGTGATTTTGTGTTTAATAAATATATTATTAATATATATTTATTGATAAAGAGGCAAATTATTGGGAGTGAGAAGACGGATAAGAATTATCTATAGATATTAAATAATTTATAGAATTATTTTATCCTCATAGTAAGTTGGTGACATTAAATATCCTTAATGTATAATCACCATATTCTTGTGTATGTGTATTAATAACTAGTATGCTTATAATGTAGGTTATTGATAAATCTTAAGCTATCCATGAATGGGTTTGGATAGTGAAGCATGAGTTAGTTAAGAAATTAACTAATAAGAATAAATATTAAGTTGGGAGTTATATTAGGGAATAATATAATGTGAGTATTGAACCTTAATTAATTATGATGATATAGTACAATGTTTAATTTACTTAAGTAAATGAGTGAATTAATATGTGTGTTGAATATGTAATTATAGTTGATACTTTTTATATATATTACTTAGAGTGGTAATATGTGAGAAAGTCTAATGTGCGAATAACGTTAAATATATATACGTTATTAAAAGAGAAATGGAAATCATTATATCTTTAAATGAATATTTGAAGAAATTATTTTGGGAACAATTTATAGAAAAGAAAGAGAAATAATAATTATAAATTTCTAATAAAGGATATTGAAATAATTTCTAATATTCAATTATTTTAATAAAAGGAGGAAATGTTATTTTTGAATAATAATATTACCTTTATATAATTTTTGTATGAGATAATTGGTATGATTAATTAATATGGTAAATATATTAAAACATATTTGCTATATGTAAATAAATTGATGGAAACAAATTATTATAATAGAAAATAAACTTATTACCTATTTTCTATATATAATCTACATGTGTCGTGCATGTGATTATTTCTAATAGATATTATATTAATTATAATATCTTGAGACAATAAGTAAATTATTTTCTAATAATGAATGTGCTTATTTGGAGAAAACATAATATTTATGATATGGCTAAATACATAATTTTAAATGTATTTTCAAGGGAGTTTAATTAATGAAAGGAAACTAAGTTATTTTTAATATATTAAATAACTTAAGTTATTATTTGATCGTGAATATTATTATTGGAATAATTAATAGAGTATATATTAATTATTATAAGCGTAAAGGTTATACTTATTATAAGTATAATTAATTGAAGTAGTTTAGCATTTTAATAGCTTGAGTTATTATATTACCGTAAAGGTTATATAGAATATTGGAGTATTTTCATTCACGATATATTTATATATGTGAACCTTGTGACTTAATAGTTCTAATTATATTGAACATGTTATAAGTAGTAAGTGATGGGAATAATAATAAGCTTGAGATTAAGCTTGTGAGAAATGCCTAGTGTGGCACGATAGTAGATTCGTTGATGAATTAATTAATTCAAGGATGGAATAATTTTTAATTAAAAAATTAATCTATATTAATTGTTATTATAATAGTATATTGCTTTATTATTATGGCTAGTGGTAATATAATAATAAAGAGATTGATTATGAATATAATCGAAAATTGTATTGATAAGGAATGAGGTATATTATCCTATTATATTATTATTATGGATAATATAATATTATCAAGTAATTATGTGATAATATGTTGATTAATGAGTAAATGATTTATAAATATAATAAGATTTATATTTATTTAACGTGATAATAAATCATATAAAGTGTTAATCAATTAGTGTAGAAATTATAATTCCATTGATTAATGAGAAATGGATTAATTAATATTATTATTAATTAATTGATGAGATAAGTAATTTATTAATATGCAAGCACGCGATATTAAAAGTATAACATATGGTAGTTAACTATATATTATACGAAGTGTAAAATGCAATGTGACGCATTAATGTGGCTATATATTATATATATAGACTATATCGTAAGATTAATTTCATTACGTGAGTTACATAATATTATCGCTTATGTAATATGATAAGGATTTCAATAATTTAATGGAATACATCATGAGGTATGTGACAATATGAGATGAGTGGATACATTAAGGTATATGTATGGAATAATAAATTTCACTAGATAAACAATTGTTAATTAATAAGGATTTCAATAATTTAATATAATGATAGGGTTGGGATAATACAATGTGATGATACCCGAAAGAATTATATCCGGTAGGATGAAATATACATGAATTATATGGATGTACTCTTATTTGTTACGTTGTATTTAGAAGGGACATTGTGACTTAAAAATATATTATGTGTACATATATTATATAACCAAAGTGTATATATTATGTGTATGGATGTATAACTCAAGTGTTATATTACACTTTGCAAGTTGCTGAGATCCATTTGGTTGTCCCAATATTAGAGTCATTCCTCTTCTTCTCCTACACGTGAACACCACATGGCTACTACTCTATATTTTTCTCAAACTCAGCAATGTATAGCTAATGATCATGCAAGGGAGAGTGAATTTCATGATGGGATTCACCCACCTCCTACCTAATCTACATAAACCAATAGACACTTGCTCAATCCATTAGTTTGGATTGGTAAATAATGGCATGGACTAGTTAATGAATTGTCTATATAATTAGGCTTCTCTTCTCTAATTTCAATTGCTGAGAGATTATATTGAGGGAGAGTATTATAGCAGCATTTGTTTAGTAGCAAGTTCATATTGAAGAGGTATAGTTCTTGATTTTCTTACATTCTTGTCCTTCAATGTCAACTTCTTAATTTTGCTAGACAAGATGTTAAGTTGATTGGGATTATGTTTGTTAAGTGTTATTGAAGTTAGTAAGCATGATAAAACTGTAATGTAGCTACTATGAAATTGAATTGTTGAAGAAATTCTGAGTTTGGCCTGGTTTCTGTCGAAGCAAAGCAGTCACTGGCTTGGCCGGACACCGGCGCAGCTGCGCCGGGTTTATACCTGGTACCTGCGCAGGTACTTGCGCAGTTGCGCAGGGTCCTAGGTTCTATTTTTGGTCAGACCCCGACGCAGCTGCTCCGGGTTTATGCATGATAGCTGCGCAGGGACTGCGCCAACAACTTTGTGTTCTGTTTTGATTTCTGTCCATGCTAGCATATGATATCACTTTGGACAGGCTTGAATACTGATTTACTTATTGTGTATGAGTTCTTTAATACAACGTACACATTGGTGAGCATGCTAGCACATAATAGGAAAGGAAACCTCATGTTTTGTAAAATAAACTTATGGTTTCAAACATGAACTTTGAGGCCGTGTGACAGTTATAGTCGGTGCCTTCTGTTAAAATCTAAGCGTGAGAGTTTGACTTAAATATGTTTGAACATGAGTTTAACATATAGTTGAGAGTCCCTTTTTGCATATCATGACTTGCTTTAGTTACGTAATGTATGTTTTCTAAAGAAAGTAGGAAACATTAATAATGAAGTTGATGAAACTTGTGATATTAAATTCTGATATTTAACACAGGCGTATTGTTGAAGTCATTAGTGTATATAAACATGAAGAATGATTCAAGGTTGTATTGCATGTGCTAAACTACTTTGACTTGGTTTAAAACGATTTCAAAGGAGAACAATGACAATTTTGTAAAATAAGTTTGTAACGACCCCAAAATTCATACAATAATATTCTCCTTCTCGATCGTTAATAATACAACTTTAATCTCTCATTACATCATTATTCGATATTAAAAATCACTAAAAATACGGAATATTTAAAACTTTTATAAACTTTCTTTCTATATTGTCCTGAATCGCAACCTTAACATTACAAATATTTGATTCAATTCCATTACATGAATCGCTACAACGAAAGGATTATACAAAGTCTTACATCACTAAGCAATATCCATTATACGTCGGATAGCTCAACTTACAACTTAACAATTAAGTTACAATGAAAACATCAACTACAATTTGAAATTTAACAAAATTAACATTCTTGAACATTGATCTCTATAAGTCACTTAACACGTATCTTTACCTTGCATCCTTGACCTGCAAAAATGGTTATTTGCAAGAGTGAGCTCGACAGCTCAGCAAGATCTAACAGTTTTCATGCATCACATAGCACATAATTAACATGCTCAACATTAAAGTAACATGGCATACATGCTTTAATCACATAACAAATATAAAGATTGAGTTCCTTACTCAATCAACATTATTAAATCAATCAATGTAATCATAAATTGACTTTAACATTTCATGCTTGCAACACATATAACATAGCATATTCTTTGCAATATAATTTAAAACAGTTCATAATATCATCAAGTTCACATAGAAAATAGGAACCGAAAGACTTGCCTGGCTCGTAGATTATCAATTACCGAAAAACAGCTTAATATAATCTGCTTCATGATCCTACATAACGTATTACCATACGCATCAATTATTACTCACCTAGCAATGCTTATCAAACGTCTAAGTAAATAATACTTTATACTTTCTAATCTCTTCTATTTACTCGTTTGACACTCACTGTCAAACCATATGTATAATTAACAATATCAGTTAATTATCACATAGCTAATCCTCATCGTTAGTTATCCACTTTAGGTTAACTCGTTCCTCTTTAACTAATAAGTTAATAATTAATTACCACATAATTAATCACATCACATAATCATATTATATTTCACATGATTAATCAATTAATAATTACATACTCATTTTAAATTATAATTAAATAAATTATAATTTCAACATCCACTTTAATCAAACTACAATTAAACAATCATTATTTATAATAAATCAACTACATCATGCATTAAATCATAATTTAAGCATATTTAAATTAACCCATTACTTAGATTATAAATACTCAATTTCTATTCATTCCCTCATTAAATTATAATTATATAAATTATAATTTAAATTACACTTTTACCTTGATTATAATTACCTTTTAAATTATAAACAAATTATAATTTATAATCAATCATGCATTATAATTACACAAATTATAATTAATCATGCAATTATCAATTTATAATTCATAATTAAACATGCATTTATTAAATTATAATTACATAAATTATAATTTAAATTAACATCTAATTGATTAAAATAAATCAACTAATATTCATTATAATTTAACAAAAATTATAATTTAATTTAAACATTTACTCTTGATTATAATTATACAAATTATAATTAACCAATTCACCATTAAACAATAATTCAATTAATACTTTAAGGTTTTCAAAACCTCTTTTCTTTTACAATTACCAAATTGTCAAATTCATGTTATCAACATGCTATTGCAACTTAAATATATGATCATTATTCTAGCAACAATGTAACTTAGTCATAAAAATAAACTGCACACTTTAATAAAACTCACTGCCTCTGCCCAGGACACGGCGCAGCTGCGCAACCATAAGCCTTTGCACCGGCGCAGCTGCGCAGGTGCACGATCTGGAAAATTCAGCCGGCGCAGCTGCGCTGCTTCTGCCCTTGCTGCCTGTGCAACTGCGCCAGCACGCGGACAGAAACAGTGCAGACTGCTTCCTTGCTTCACTGTTCTTCTCCAATATACCAACAATTGGCAATTCTAAACTACTCAGACAGTGTAAAACATACATGTGCCACCATACACATGTACAACATAATTCAAATCACAAAAATCATATAAGTACTCAAAATCAAAGGTTTTAAAACCAAATTTTACTATTTTCACAAAAATTCATACTTTTCACAAAATAATTCATCATAAATCCAATTCTCAACCAATTAAATTCATAATTCATGTATTATCTTCGTTATTGAAGTTAGTATCATGAACAACTCCCAATTTGAATTTTAACACATGATAAATCCTCAATTTTCGTTCTAAAATTCAACCACAACACATAAACCCATAAGAATATAAATTCTCCATTAGAAATTTATTTTTACAATACTTTAATTTCTGAAAAATCATTTATAGTATACATGTAATTACATCTATCAATTTATTCATAAAAACTCATGAACACGTTATGTATATATAATCATGTATATACCAATTTTCATAGAAGTTCAATTAATAGAGAACTAACAATGAACAATATAAAACAAAATCTTTAAAACACAAGGGTTCAAATCATACCCTTGATGCTTAGTGAGGAAGAAGATGGTGAGGTTTAGCAATGACTCTCTCAAGGCTTTCCTCCTTTCTTCTTCTTCTTATCTCTTCTTCTTCTCTTTTCACTCCATCTTTCTCTGTGTTTTCTCTCTAACACAGACTAACCTTTGTTTTGTTCTTTTAACCAACGTATATACAAAATATACATACAACATATATACATAATATGTAACTTACAATATTAATGTATATAATAAATCCTATACTAATTACAATTAAAATAGAGGCTACACCTTTGAAATTTTTATTTTTTTTTAAAAGCCCTAAGGCTTATTTGGCAAAACAAGTTATTTTAAAAACAGATTTTTAGTAGTTAAGGTCATGTTTGGATAAAACAGTTTTAAAACAAAAGTAAGGGCCTTGTTTGGAAAAAAAAAATCATTTAAAAACTCTTCTCTTTATTTTAATAAATCTTTTAACACATACTTTAATGTTACTCTTTAATTAATTAAATCTTAACATTTTAATTTAATTAATTAAAAGTTTAACATCAATTAAGCACATAAAATTGTCACATAATTATAATTAATTGCTAATTATAATTGCATGTAACACTCATCACATTACTCATCTAATTTAATTATCTCAATTAAATTAGAACTATAACATAAAATTATTATATCAATTAAATTAAATACTAAATATTCATTTAATTAATATACTACACTTAATTACATTACTCCATAATAATCACATAATTATTTATTTAACTCAATAAATAATTCAATTAAAATATTTATTTACTCCAATAAATATTAACATTAATATTTAAATTATCTTCACATAGATTCACATATTTCACCATATATGACACGTATTCACATACTTAAACTCAAAACATCAGATAATAAGAATTTTATTTATTAAATTCTTATTTATAAATTCTAAAAATCTGGGATGTCACATTCTTCCCTCCTTATAAGGATCCCGTCCTCGGAATCACCGAAACCCTACCTTACTCAAGTTTTTACAAAAATCTCTTTCACAATTTTATTGTTGAATAACTTCAACACATTACCTTAACGACATTTATATAAACTACACATATATCTCTACTAAATTCACCTCTTCAATAAGGTTAAGGTTTTATTACATAACCATCAATCAAACACAATCATATATCAAATATTATATATTTTCTTTAACTCATTCCTTCCCTTACTAAAGATCATTACCATATATTCTACTCGTAGAATTAATATACTATATAATTCACCATCTATAATTATTCGGGTTATCACATTCACCCCTTCTTCTAAGAATTTCGTCCTCGAAATTCAAGTCTATCAATCTATATATATCATTCTATCAAAATAGATTTTTACGTTAATCTCTATTCACTAGATTGAATTATTTATTTACTCCAATAAATATTAACATTAATATTTAAATTATCTTCACATAGATTCACATATTTCACCATATATGACACGTATTCACATACTTAAACTCAAAACATCAGATAATAAGAATTTTATTTATTAAATTCTCATTTATAAATTCTAAAGATCTGGGATGTCACATTCTTCCCTCCTTATAAGGATTCCGTCATCGGAATCACCGAAACCCTACCTTACTCAAGTTTTCACAAAAATCTCTTTCACAATTTTATTGTTGAATAACTTCAACACATTACCTTAACGACATTTATATAAACTACACATATATCTCTACTAAATTCACCTCTTCAATAAGGTTAAGGTTTTATTACATAACCTTCAATCAAACACAATCATATATCAAATATTATATATTTTCTTTAACTCATTCCTTCTCTTACTAAAGATCATTACCATATATTCTACTCGTAGAATTAATATACTATATAATTCACCATCTATAATTATTCGGGTTATCACATTCACCCCTTCTTCTAAGAATTTCGTCCTCGAAATTCAAGTCTATCAATCTATATATATCATTCTATCAAAATAGATTTTTACGTTAATCTCTATTCACTGGATTAAAGCGTTCAACAACTACTTCTTTCTAAGCAATATCCTTCTCGCTACATTCTCCTTCAGAATAATAAGAATCTTCCACAATTGCTCAATAATTGGGAAGCGATATAAACAACTCAGGAATTTAAAAGATTCCAAATCATGCTGAGTGGTCGCAAGACCTTGAACTTATTTTTAGGTTTATTAGTGCTTCACCCCCGGTACTTCACACTATAAAACCGCATCGGTACTCTAGGTGGCCAGCCTATCGCACCCCTACGTCGGGCCCAAACGTAGTACATCGTAACGACTATATGCGTTACACTCGGAACTATTGTCTCCGATAACATGTCCCCTTTTATAGGGTTGTTCATCTCAGCTTCTTAACATCTGAATCCGCACCAAAACAATTTAGTTTGGCATAGTTTGACCAAGAACGCTCGAATTTCATAAACATCTTTCAATATTTGTCTAGCTGAATCAAGTAGCATAGACTTCTAGCAATAATTCGGACATCAATTGAAATATATATATATATATATATATATATATCCTCTCAAAATATTTTTTTTACGTTTAAAGAAACTAAAAGTAAATAAATCTTTTATATATATATATATATATATATATATATATAGTTTAAGGAAACTAAAATAATAATAAATCTTTTCACAACATCCTAATACCGTATCGTATTACTGATACGTTGAGGATTTTGTCATTACATGACGTCGTCATACTACATCATACCATAGTGGGCTGACGATCATACGATCACATCCAACACTAGGTTTAACTGCATTGATAACTTCCTCGATTTTTGTCTCTACACCATATCAAATGATGCATAGAACACATAAAATATATTTTGAAATTTTGAAATTATTTTTGTCTAGCTGAAGCAATTAGCATAGACATGTGAATAATAACACTATTTTAAAAAATTCATTGGTTCCATCATTTGATCCAATGCTTTTCAAGAAAACAGGAGTGCAACATCAGCACGAAGTCAATAAATTTTGAAAATCTAGCAAAGCTAGGAAATTTAGAATATAAAACTTTCTCTATCAATATAACTCTTTACTCCATCATTACTTAATCATTCTATTAACCTTAACAACATCAATACTTTCTATATTATAAACTTTCTATACCCAATATAGTTCATCGAACTTACCACACTTTGGAAGTTCAAGAACTTGCCACAATAATATGAGTTTAAGAACTTGTCCTAGCAATACGTAGTCAAAGAACTGATCAGAGACTGTCTATATGCTTAGGGGTTCAAAACATACATACGACTATGAGTCACGAACTTACCATAAGTATGAGTTTTAAGAACTCGCCTAACCTTAAGATCATCTAATGTAATCTTAATATCATCTAATCTAATCTCTATTGACTCTAACTATCAAATATAATATGAGAAAAGAATCACCTCCTCGTCATATATATATCGATAGTGCGACACCAACCTGCCAACGATTATCAATATGATAAACCAAGTGTAAGCACAAAACCCTGCCCATACAAAGATTTGTACAACTCAGTCACCACATAAGTCCTCAGTTGAAATTCCATTTAACTCTATCTTACTTATAACATCTCGTTCTATACTCGATACAGACTTCCTGTATCCCATCATTTATAACTCCTCGTGAGTTAATCTCGTACTATATCATAGTACATTCTCGTTATAGTCTCAAACTATAACTATTCAATCATTATAGACCATCTGTCCTTTACAACTTATAAGATATCACGTCGTGATCTTATTCTATAATCATCTCCCTTATGATTATTCCTTATCTCATTATCGTTTTGTTTTAAAACTTCTTATCTATACTTATATCATATTATACCATGATTTCAGTCATGCTTTTAATCTCATAGACTTCGTCTATTCATCGTTATTCGTTAACTATATTATTATTGGAGTTAGACAACTCCTTATTCTTATCTCTATATCTCTTCAAGATTCTTCTTTGAATCTTCTTGTTTATTTATTAACTCTTCTTTTAAGAATTTCTAACTTCATTCATATAGCTCAATATTTCTCATCCTCGTTATTCTCACCTTCTTCTTATAACATTACTAGGACATAACTCATCCCATACATCTACGTATGTGAAAGGAATCACCTTTTCGTTATACATAACTTAACTTCTCATTCTCTAAGGTCATAGCCTAAGGTACTCTTACCAAGGGTGTATAACCTATCAGCTTTGATACCAACTGTAACGACCCCAAAATTCATATAATAATATTCTCCATCTCGATCATTAATAATACAACTTTAATCTCTCATTACATCATTATTCGATATTAAAAATCACTAAAAATGCGAAATATTTAAAACTTTTATAAACTTTCTTTCTATATTGTCCTGAATCGCAACCTTAACATTACAAATATTTGATTCAATTCCATTACATGAATCGCTACAACGAAAGGATTATACAAAGTCTTACATCACTAAGAAATATCCATTATACGTCGGATAGCTCAACTTACAACTTAACAATTAAGTTACAATGAAAACATCAACTACAATTTGAAATTTAACAAAATTAACATTCTTGAACATTGATCTCTATAAGTCACTTAACACGTATCTTTACCTTGCATCCTTGACCTGCAAAAATGGTTATTTGCAAGAGTGAGCTCGACAGCTCAGCAAGATCTAACAGTTTTCATGCATCACATAGCACATAATTAACATGCTCAACATTAAAGTAACATGGCATACATGCTTTAATCACATAACAAATATAAAGATTGAGTTCCTTACTCAATCAACATTATTAAATCAATCAATGTAGTCATAAATTGACTTTAACATTTCATGCTTGCAACACATATAACATAGCATATTCTTTGCAATATAATTTAAAACAGTTCATAATATCATCAAGTTCACATAGAAAATAGGAACCGAAAGACTTGCCTGGCTCGTAGATTATCAATTATCGAAAAACAGCTTAATATAATCTGCTTCATGATCCTACATAACGTATTACCATACGCATCAATTATTACTCACCTAGCAATGCTTATCAAACGTCTAAGTAAATAATACTTTATACTTTCTAATTCTCTTCTATTTACTCGTTTGAAACTCGCTGTCAAACCATATGTATAATTAACAATATCAGTTAATTATCACATAGCTAATCCTCATCGTTAGTTATCCACTTTAGGTTAACTCGTTCCTCTTTAACTAATAAGTTAATAATTAATTACCACATAATTAATCACATCACATAATTATATTATATTTCACATGATTAATCAATTAATAATTACATACTCATTTTAAATTATAATTAAATAAATTATAATTTAAACATTCACTTTAATCAAACTACAATTAAACAATCATTATTTATAATAAATCAACTACATCATGCATTAAATCATAATTTAAGCATATTTAAATTAACTCATTACTTAGATTATAAATACTCAATTTCTATTCATTCCCTCATTAAATTATAATTATATAAATTATAATTTAAATTACACTTTTACCTTGATTATAATTACCTTTTAAATTATAAATAAATTATAATTTATAATCAATCATGCATTATAATTACACAAATTATAATTAATCATGCAATTATCAATTTATAATTCATAATTAAACATGCATTTATTAAATTATAATTACATAAATTATAATTTAAATTAACATCTAATTGATTAAAATAAATCAACTAATATTCATTATAATTTAACAAAAATTATAATTTAATTTAAACATTTACTCTTGATTATAATTATACAAATTATAATTAACCAATTCACCATTAAACAATAATTCAATTAATACTTTAAGGTTTTCAAAACCTCTTTTCTTTTACAATTACCAAATTGTCAAATTCATGTTATCAACATGCTATTGCAACTTAAATATATGATCATTATTCTAGCAACAATGTAACTTAGTCATAAAAATAAACTGCACATTTTAATAAAACTCACTGCCTCTGCCCAGGACACGGCGCAGCTGCGCAGCCATAAGCCTTGGCACCGGCGCAGCTGCGCAGGTGCACGATCTGGAAAATTCAGCCGGCGCAGCTGTGCTGCTTCTGCCCTTGCTGCCTGCGCAGCTGCGCCAGCACGCGAACAGAAACAGTGCAGACTGCTTCCTTGCTTCACTGTTCTTCTCCAATACACCAACAATTGGCAATTCTAAACTACTCAGACAGTGTAAAACATACATGTGCCACCATACACATGTACAACATAATTCAAATCACAAAAATCATACAAGTACTCAAAATCAAAGGTTTTAAAACCAAATTTTACTATTTTCACAAAAATTCATACTTTTCACAAAATAATTCATCATAAATCCAATTCTCAACCAATTAAATTCATAATTCATGTATTATCTTAGTTATTGAAGTTAGTATCATGAACAACTCCCAATTTGAATTTTAACACATGATAAATCCTCAATTTTCGTTCTAAAATTCAACCACAACACATAAACCCATAAGAATACAAATTCTCCATTAGAAATTTATTTTTACAATACTTTAATTTCTGAAAAATCATTTATAGTATACATGTAATTACATCTATCAATTCATTCATAAAAACTCATGAACACGTTATGTATATATAATCATGTATATACCAATTTTCATAGAAGTTCAATTAATAGAGAACTAACAATGAACAATATAAAACAAAATCTTTAAAACGCAAGGGTTCAAATCATACCCTTGATGCTTAGTGAGGAAGAAGATGGTGAGGTTTAGCAATAACTCTCTCAAGGCTTTTCTCCTTTCTTCTTCTTCTTCTTCTCTTTTCACTCCATCTTTCTCTGTGTTTTCTCTCTAACACAGACTAACCTTTGTTTTGTTCTTTTAACCAACGTATATACAAAATATACATACAACATATATACATAATATGTAACTTACAATATTAATGTATATAATAAATCCTATACTAATTACAATTAAAATAGAGGTTACACCTTTGAATTTTTTTTTTTTTTAAAAGTCCTAAGGCTTGTTTGGCAAAACAAGTTATTTTAAAAACAGATTTTTAGTAGTTAAGGTCATGTTTGGATAAAACAGTTTTAAAACAAAAGTAAGGGCCTTGTTTGGAAAAAAAAAATCATTTAAAAACTCTTCTCTTTATTTTAATAAATTCTTTTAACACATACTTTATTGTTACTCTTTAATTAATTAAATCTTAACATTTTAATTTAATTAATTAAAAGTTTAACATCAATTAAGCACATAAAATTATCACATAATTATAATTAATTGCTAATTATAATTGCATGTAACACTCATCACATTACTCATCTAATTTAATTATCTCAATTAAATTAGAACTATAACATAAAATCATTATATCAATTAAATTAAATACTAAATATTCATTTAATTAATATACTACACTTAATTACATTACTCCATAACAATCACATAATTATTTATTTAACTCAATAAATAATTCAATTAAAATATTTATTTACTCCAATAAATATTAACATTAATATTTAAATTATCTTCACATAGATTCACATATTTCACCATATATGACACGTATTCACATACTTAAACTCAAAACATCAGATAATAAGAATTTTATTTATTAAATTCTCATTTATAAATTCTAAAAATCTGGGATGTCACAAAGTTGCTTGAACATGGTATATCTAGATTCTTATATTTTTAAGCCTACATGCTAGTGTTTTAACATCACTTAGATGGCATATATGTGCACACACCTTGTTAGACACTATGAAAGTTAGTTAATCATGAATTAGAAATGTTTTAAAGCAAGAAAAGATGCTAGTCATGCGTATATGATGAAGATATTTGTAAGCATGTGCATTAACATTATTATGACACCTCGCATGTATACATGATGAAAAGAGTAGCCTTGCATGATTAGTTAAGCATGATAAGGATTGTGGAAATAAAACTTACAAAGTTTAAAAGTAAGATGGACAACATTGAGTCACTTGCATTCTAACTTTATGTGCAAGCAAGATAGAACTTGTAGGCCTCTAGTCATGATTGATATGTGCACCCCGCTAGTTAACCGTATTATGCACTATACGAGCATGTTTTAAAGTAAGTTTTGAAGACGAATTATACTAACTATATGTAAATAGATAGAATGTATGTGAGCATGTGTATTTGAAGGATGATAGAAAGTATGTATGGTTAAGCTAAACCTATACGTACATAGTTATTCTAAGAATACGATAAGAATGTGAGACGAAGGTTCTAAGAACCAAGTTAGACAACAATGTAACCTTTACATTGAGAATGTATGGATACATGTAACTAATAAGTGTGATCTCTATGGTTAATATAACTGTGTAGGATTACACGAAGTGCAGATATTCTTAAGCAGTTAAGTCGTAGTTGTTAAACTACGAATCAGGCAAGTCTTTCAGTTCCTATTTGATATATGAATTCAATAACTATTGGTTGAATTATATTATGCTGTGATAATGTGAACTTATATATGAACTGTATATGAGATATAAATGAGATTGAAAGTTGATCTTTGATGATATACTTGTTATGTGAAAAGTAACATGCGTAGTAAATATATATTGTTTATAAATGCATGAACTGAGTATGTCGTTGTATGCTATGTGATGCATGAAACCTGTTAGAATTGCTGAGCTGTCGAGCTCACTCTTGCAAATAACCATTTTTGTAGGTTGAGGACTTGCGATAAAGATTTTATGCTTCTTAATTGATAAAGATAGATAGTATTGCATTAAAGAATACTACTTAGATTATTATCTGGACCGTGTTTAGGTTCTAGATGATGTACTTGATAGTTGTTTACACTGTTTAATACTTGTTATATTGTAAAAATGTATTAGTTAATACATATGAGATACCGAGTTGAGTTGTAAACGTTTATACGATAACTCAAATAGAATGAATCATATTATATAGTTGATTCGAGAATTGTAATTGATTCAAAGTTATGAAATCAATAAAAAGATTTTATTCAAAAGGATATTAAAAAGTTTAAATTATTTCGCATTTTAGTAACATCGAATAGGATGTATAGACGAGGTCTTGGATATAAATAGAATTTATATTCTAAATTGTAATAAACAAAGTTTTATTCTTTTACTAATGAATAAAAGATGTAATAGTTTGACGATAGTAGTATCGTGACTGCATCGAATCCGAGGAAAGAGAGGAACCCGGATTTGGGGGCGTCACACATTCTATAGAGACAAAATTAGGGTTTAGCCAAACTCCGAACTTCTTGAATATCTCTTCTTCCTTGGTGGATCACCTCTAGAGGCCAAACGCTTAGGTGACTAACGTTGATCAAAGGAAGGAATCAATCCCAGAGAACTCAAGGAGATCACGAAGGATTTAGAGTTGAACTCGTACCTGTAGAAGCTTAGTTCTATAAGGGTACGATTCTATAATTTCTACTCTTTTGTATAATTAATAATTGTGCATAAAGGATGTGACGCCCCCAAATTCCAGGACCGTCATGGGGTCGCTCGAATTCGGTTCGTCACGTGCTCATGGTAATACATCACAATAATAATACGACTAAATGTCGCATCGCACAGCGGAATAATACACAACTAATACCGAATAAATTATATTTAAATAATATAATTTTTCACGTCCCAAGGTCTCGTAACTTAAACAGTGATTACATAGCTTAGACATATCTTAAGCATAAATAACCTTAACTAGTACATAATATCATAAGTTCTTTATTACAATCATAAAGTCCTACATAAACAAAGCTACTCAGTAGCCTTTCCCTTGCCCTTGTCGGTACTCGAGGGTCCGCACTGCTCGGCCTTAACTGAAATGTTTTTAGGGAAAGCAAGAATGAGCACAAATTGCCCAGCAAATAATATACAATAAGGGTGAGTAATATAATTCCCAATTCTCGAAAGGGTATAGCAAGGTTTGATAGTTCAAGGATAACAAGAATATCAACAGTTCTCAATAACAGTCGCTAAGGACAGAATAATATCAATGTGATTCAATAATAAATCAATTCAAGATTTCAAGATAAAAGAATACTGAGCAGTCACTAAGGACTATGAACTTCTACTAGAATTAACAATATTAAACTGAAAATCCAACAAAAACAGGTACAACAGGTGATCAGCCTAAAGTACCATACGTTATGCATAACAATCAATCATACTCAAGTGCGCGCGTCGGTTCTCCGACAGTTATATTTTGTTCTTCTCAGTCAAATACAAGATCCAGCACCAATCAATTAGTTTGGGTCGCTTTTCAATAATATAAGTCTTGCCGAATCAAATGGCATAGACACTTTAACAATATTTAAGAACAATACCAAGTTCAACATGAATAATAGCTTTAATGAAATAAGAGTTCAAGTATGCTAATTCAATTCAAACGATTAAGTAAAGAAACTAGTTCGCAATATACAAGGATAGAATACTTGCATAAAGTAAATGCGTCAATTAGGATACTTTCCTTAAGCGTAGTTTATCCCCGTAATTTAATCAACACTTTTCGAATCCTATCATAATATAGTTACGTATATATGATATTCATTAGTCATATAATTTAACTTCACATTTTGTCTTCGAATATACGATCAACACATAAGCTAAGTTTTAACCTAGCTACACAGTTATATAGAATATAATTTTTATCCTTAACGTTCCTCCTTTAGAGTTTAAATACATTCTCATATCATATAAGATCGCAACAATTAGCAAACATGCCCTCATATTATTAATACCACATAAGACCACAATCAATACTAAATATATTTCATTTTAGCAAGTTATGGCATTCCCATAAGTTAACCGTCAAAATCGGGTTCAAGTAACATCATATAATATCACGTAGCATGTATTCATATTAAAGGATACTTTCATGCTCGTTCAACCTTTTCACGTTCAATTTACATGATATAGGTTCTAACTTTACATCTTTAGACAATTTAAGGCCTTACAATATCATGATATCATGTATACCATCATGCTTGTTATTTTAAACATACGAGGTGATCGCATAGCTCGTTTTTGGCATGCTCACAAGTAGTTATATCATACACGTATTACCATCCTAAATTTACCTTTACATGTTAGGGTCTTAGTTTAGGATTTCTAAGAACCTAAGGCCAAATATGGCCATGCAATCACAACGTATACAATTAATCATAGATACTTGCGAGAAGGTTATATCAATTGTAATATACATGCTTGTGATTGTCCACATCATTTATTCTTAACTAGCATTGTTCATTACTTTAGAAACATGCCTAAACTCACGCTTGGTTTACTACCGTTATATCAAACATATAAGAGTCATGCTTAGAGACATAATGAATTTAAACATACTATCTTAGATTCTTAGAATTCATCTATTCATACTAATGCAATTGGTTTTGAAAACATATCCAAGGTTGCCTTCGAAATCATTTTAACATGAATGATGGAATATAACATATCCAAGACAACTTTAAAACTCTTATCACATGTAATTAAGTTATGTCATCATCTTTTAAAAAAAATCAGAACCTACATCATGTAGCATTCATGTATATTAACTTTAACGTATCAAGCTTTTTCTTAAAAACTTCTCTAACACAAGGTCTAAAAAGTTTGGTCGTGAACCAAGATGCTATAACCACTATATCATACTTACGAATATCTGAATCAAGCACGTATACAACACAATAAGTTTAGAATTCATAGAACATGTATTACTTCAAAGTTTGTTTTTTTTTAAATACTAAGTTTATCTCGTAAACCATATGCTTTTCGTTAACCATGTATGCTAGTATACTACAACATGTTTACATCGCCTTAATATATTCATATACATGTGTTACACAAGCTAGCATGCAATCTTAAGCCAAATCAAACCATTAGTACGTAGCAGAAAACAAGCAGAAATCAGAAACTGAACACAGTGTCCGGCGCAGCTGTGCTGCGCCTTGGTTATAAATCGGCGCAGCTGCGCCACTACTGGTTCGTGCCAGACAGTAGCCAGCAACGGCAAAAAGCTAGGCCAATTCCCAAATTTCATAACCAAATCCATTTCAGACAAGTTGCATTCCATACTAAACATGTATATAAGTTCATATAACCCCTAAACAAGTGTTCTATACCCCAATTACAACTCAATTCAACATGATCAAGATTTTAAGTTTTGACAGAGAACAAGAATGGCAATGAAGAATACGAAACTTGGAATTATACCTCTTCTATGAATTAAGCTTGTTGCTACTGAAATCTCCCTCTGCTAGAATGATATTGCTAAAGTATATATGCTCTCAATTTCAAACTTAACCAATTCTCAACAAAGAAAAATATGAAGAGATGAGGATATATTTATAGAACTCCCATTATACAGACAATGTAATTGCCTACCATTTCAAACCAACGGAAATTTGAATTGCAGGGAGGTTATGAGATGGTAGGTAATTGGTTGGTAAATGTAATCATAATTCCCACTCCCTTATTCATCATGATAGCTAAGCTTGGGAGAAGAATGAGGAGAATAGGCCTTAGCCTTATGTCAAGCACGTGAAGGAGGATGAGACTAGCATTTAGGGACAAGGCACAATACTAACTCAGCATTTGCAACATACTACACTTAAATCATTATACACATATGTATTAAATACTTAGGCTATCTACACATATATATATTTTATACATATGTCTTTAGTTGAAATGTCACATTATAATTCACATAATGTAGTAAGTGTGACTTGTACACATATAATCCATGTATATTTTTATCATACTGGTATAATTTACTCGAATATAATCACATCACATTATTTCCTTTATTATTAAATTCTATTAATCAACCCTTGTTTACAACAATTTCAAGATGTATTAATTTAATGTATACTTGCATACATATTGTCACATACACATAATTCATGTAGCTCACATAGTTTAGTTGATCATAACATATAGTTTCAATATGTTCAATCACATTGCACTATATAACATAGTTTAGGTATACATGCATGGTCACACTTAAGTGTTTCTCTACACTATCTAATAGAGTGGTATCCTATATATTTTATATTTAATACTTGCACACTTGCACATAACAATCAATATAATCTCATCATATTAATAACTTACTTATTTATTTTATTATTCATAATGTCAAATAAATAAATTATTCATCTCATTGATAATATTAATTAATTCATTCCTCATTGATTATTAATTTTCATAATAATTGATTAATACTTATGTGATTAAATATCACATTAAATGAATATAAATCTTATTATATTTATAAACACATTGCTTATTATTACTATATTTCTTGCAATAATAATAATCACGTATTATTAATCAATCATAGTTAATATTTCATAACCATTATTCTACGATGACAATTAATTAATATTCTACGATTAACAATTAATATAGACTAATTGTTCGCTTAAATTAATATAATCATTCTTATATTACGTCACTGTACCACACAAGGCTATCAACGAGTTTATCGCAAACTCCATAAGTTTCTCAATTATTATTATAATTATTTAATTTTATATAATTGAATTAATCCTTCTCATAACACAAAATTATTTATATTAAATAAATTCTCATTTTTATTAATATATTTATTTAATAATATTAGAAAATTCTAGGGTATTACAAAGGATGATCAGGGTATAAAGTTTATAAAATTTTAAAATCTAATTTTTACCACGCTTCTGCTACTTTAATTGTTACAAACCTAAAAAATCCATGTCTTATATTTAATTGGGACATTGTATGGTGGAAGGAATGAATTGTATGGTAACTATTTACTCACAGGTTCTTTTAGATTGATGCTGAAATCTATATTATCTGAAAAGTTGTTGATCGCTAAGGGGGCTTACCCTTATTGTAGAATAAATATTATTTATTTAAATAAATTATTAATTTAATTTATTTATTTAAATAATATTAGATTTGTTCTAATTAATTTATTCACAGCCAGTTTAATATGAAAAACCTAAAGGGTCACACCATAGACGGAAGAATATTTATTAAAGAAGCTAATGGCATAATCGTAATAATAAATTAAGTATGTTTAATTTAATCTATGGTGATAGAATAAATTAAATAGCTTAATATTTATTATTTAATATTTTGAAAGTATTATATATAAATTAATAAGATGAGTCTTATGAAAATAGTATGCATACAAGCCAATTATGTATAATAATAAAGCATATACTTTGAGACAATCTTATTTATTTATTAATAAAAGTGTTATTCAATTAAAGGTATTTAAATTATCTACATGGTGCTGTTTTTATAATATGTGATAAAGCCATAGGTTTAAGCAATGCTTTTGGAATCATGATGATGATCATGCTAACGAGATCTAAATTCTTAGATAGCTTAAAACTAAAATAGTTCCCAATCGTTGGATTACTAAAAAGGGGATTAGTATATCCGGATAGATTGGTACATATGTTGCTTGCTCATTGGATGAGGATGATTGATCTCATGATCATTTGTGTGGAGACATTAAAGCAAGTATGTACGTGCTTATTGGAGAATAATTTCACTGAACGTGGCTCGCTAAGGAATACCTAATGGAGTTTTACTTGCCTATCAATAGTCCTTAAGTGATAAAAGTACAAATAATCCTTAGACTTGAGATCATCATAGTATCTTGTGTATAATGAGTTATACTTTGACATGTCCCTTAATACCCTAAGGGTATATCAAAGGGTATGATTGGGTATAATGATTTATTCATAGAGATAATGAATGATCAATAAAGGATCTACCACTTCTAGTAAAAGAAGAGAATGTCCTATGTGATTCGATAAATGACAACCCAGTAGTCCTTGGCCAAGGCAGAATGAAATTAGAAAGTAGTTTCGAATTTGTAATATTTGTTGTTGTGCATTTTAGAATCGAAATACATATAATTAACTAAAATAAGACTTGATGGTAAATCCATGTCTTATATTTAATTGGGACATTGTATGGTGGAAGGAATGAATTGTACGGTAACTATTTACTCATAGGTTCTTTTATGATTAATGTTGTAATCTATATTATCTGGAAAGTCGTTGATCGCTAAGGGGGCTTACCCTTATTATAAAATAAATGTTATTTATTTAAATAAATTATTAGTTTTTTTATTTAAATAAAATTAGAATTGTTCTAATTGATTTATTCACAACCGATTTAATATGGAGAACCTAAAAGGTCACACCATAAAAGAAAGAATATTTATTAAAGAAGCTAATGGCATAATCGTAATAATAAGTTAAGTGTATTTAACTTAATCTATGGTGATAGAATAAATTAAATAGCTTAATATTTACTATTTAATAATCTATAAATATTAAATATAAATTAATAAGAGGAGGTTTATTATTATTATTATTATTATTATTATTTAATTTCTAAAGGAGTCTGGGAATTAATTAATAAGATACTCTCTCTCTCTCTCATATATATATATATATATATATATATATATATATTCCTAATAAGATTTGGGGGCTATTTAATTAAAAGAGTTTAATTATTTCCAATTGGATGGGGAAGCCTAATTAATTAAAAGAGTTTAATTAATTAATATTAAACCTTAATCTTAAATAGTTTAGGAGGGTTACCTATATCAATAAATAAGAAAGTCTTATTATAGAACAAGGTAACATAACACACTTATTCCTTATATTGGGATAATACAGAGATTCTATAGAGATAGAATTAGGGTTAACCAAACACCCATCTTCTTAGTTCATCTTCTTCCTTGGTAGATCACCTTTAGAGGCCAAACGCTTGGGTGGCTTGCATTGATCAAAGGAAGGAACCAATCTTGTGGATTCAAGTTGGAGTAAAACTCGTACCTGTGGAAGCTTGATCTACAAGGGTATAATTCTGATCTCCTACTCTTTTATAGATTGATAATCAAGCACAAGATATGATCATGGTTTATGGTTTATGGTTTGCAAGAAAATTTTAAAATCCTATTTTATTACGCTTCCGCTTTGTTTATATGTAATATGATTGTATGTGTACGTTTCTAGCAAACCTAACAGTGGTATCAAAGCCTAATCTTGTGCTAATTATCAATCTTTATGATTCAATGTATGTATCATATGCGATTGGGTCAGATTTTGGGCAACAAGGTAAATTTTTTGGTTTTGCAACTGGGTGCAGCTGCTTCGCACCTTAGTTCATTATGAGCGCAACTGCACCGTTCTGCAGATTTGTTCTATTTGGAAAGGGAGCGATGCTACGCCGCGCCCCAGTTCAATCGGGGCGCAACTGCGCCAGCCCTGGACAGAAACTGAAATTTTAATTTTTCCTTCAACTGAAATAAATGGTTTATTTAATTGATAAAATTTTAAAATAAAGGAGTTTATTTTATTTGAAATATGATTTCAAATTGCTATAAAAATTAAAGGAGTTTAATTTGGATTTGGTTTTTGATTAAAATAAAAGAGTTTATTTTGTTTCAAAACTAAATATTAGCAAACCTTTTGCCCATTAATTGATATTGATACATATATAGAATGGATTTATTATTCATAAGATGAATGTGTTTATTGATGCATATGTATGATATGTATGATAATAAATGGGATTGATTATGGACTATTGACCAATGTGATTGGATTTTATTTTAGTTGGATCCTTGAATGTATAGGTTTTATTAAATTGGGTATGCGTACCTTGTCTTCTCTAATTTTTCTTAATGTAAAATTCTATCTCCCTCCTATGTACTTTCCCTTGACTGCTGATTAAGGTTTCTATTTAAATTAAATAGTTTATGCAATAGGAATAGTTAGAATTCTCTTGAAGAGTTGGAGACCAAAGAGCAAGGAGCGCGTGAAGACCCGTTTGTATGGAGCCCGGGTTTAAATGTAATAGTTATATTTAAATTTAATTCTTGCACTTCTAAGTTTGACCTTTTGGTTCACTTGGTGGCTCTAGTAAACTAAACTAGAATAAAAGTCTATAATCAATCCGGGTAGAATATAGTATTCTATATGCATGCTTATACTATATATATATATATATATATATATATATATATATATTATATATATATATATTATGCAACATGCTTCGCATGTTAATTAATATGACGCGTATTATATATATATATATATATATATATATATATATATATATATGTGTGTGTGTGTGTGTGTGTGTGTGTGTGTGTGTGTGTGTGTGCGCGCATGCGCGCTAAACAAGATGAAACAATTAATAACAAACCTTTCAAAGAAATTATATTAAGTTATAACATTCAAAAATATTTAGGATATCGAACGTCGCCTTCTAGCATGATAAAACAATAGAGTATTAAATATTTAATATGAGTTTGTTGTGCACACACAAGGTATATATTAAATATTTAAGATGTTATTTTATTACATTAAATGTTTATAAAGGAATTGAACATTACCGCTTTGTTGTGCACACACAAGGGTTGTAGTTTTCTCTTCACTTATATGGAAATGCTGGGTCCGACATAACTTAAATTATTTTAGTTCAGATGTGCACACACTTGACCATTATGATCTAAGAGGCAAAATACAAGGAGTTACATGATGATGTAATTGACAAGAGTTGTCTACCTATTTACTTATATATAGTTTGTTGTGCTCACACAAGACTATATACATTTAAAATAGGATCCTTATTCTCACCAATAAATCTATAATTAGATTTGTTAAACTATATATTATGAGGGTAATATAGTTTGAAAAAAATAGTGAGAGATACCAATTTAAAATAAAGACCCAATTTATTTTGGTAATTAATTAAATGAATGTTTGCTAAAAATATTATTTTATTTCACATGAAGAATTTGAAAATGTCACACTCGCTATCATTGTGTAGCACACTTGATGCTAACAAACTTACCAGACCAAATTACACGAAATGGTTAAGGAATCTGAGAGTTGTTCTCACTGTAGAAAAGATTTCTTATGTCCTAAATTCGTCTGTTCCTGCAAATGTTGGAGAAGAAGCCTCTGAGGAAGAGATTGCTACTTTTAAAAAGTGGCAAGATGATGCATCTGTGGCTCAATGCATCATGCTCTCATCCATGAGTAACGAGCTTCAGCGTTAGCATGAAACTATAGATGCTCCTGCTATATTTTTGCACCTCCAAGAGTTGTATGGTGAGCAAAGTAGGATTACTAGATATAAGATATCTAAGGAGCTCTTGTGATCTCAGATGACCGAGGGCACTACTGTTGAGACTCATGTCCTCAAGATAATCAATTTGATTGAACGTCTTGGACAGCTTGGGTTTGTAACACCCCCAAATTCGGGTACCTGTTACCTCGGACTTAGTGCATCACGATACAACCTTCATCTAAATATTGTTATCTTTTATTCATATGATAATGAATACAGCCTCGCTGTGATGCCAATTAATACATTAATTCTTTTTGTTTCCAGAATTCGTAACTTTTACAACTTGGTACTACACTTTTAAATCGTATTGGTTTAAATATATGCATCTCAAGTTAAAAATAATATTTTCACTTGGATATATTTATTTTTAAGTATCCACGATTTCATAACTTGACTTAACTATTCTTCTATACAATGTTCTTTGACTATGTAATTACAGTATGTCATATAAAAGTTATCTAGCATAGCTAGAGCTATACAAACATCTTTAATAAGTACTTCTCCGTTTTTCCTTTGTTTACCCTAAATCCTTTGATCCACTCTGATTTAGCTGAAAACAATTGTTTATAGCAAAGTAAGCAACTGCGTTGCCCAGCAAGTTTAACAGTTATCACATATCACATATTTAGCATTTTAAACACAATTTAAATTATCAATGCTTCGCAGTTTATACATAATTCGTATTTCTCAAAATTTATATTTATTCAGGCATTATAATGCTCGTACTCAACAATTATACCTACTTCATGCTTATCACATACCTCATATCACGAATATAGTAAGTTCCCATTACCCAATCCACATCAATCATTAACTTGATTCAATAGATTTATATCACAATATAGCTCATAGTGTGCATTCCAAAGTATTCTCAAGAAGTACATGTAATGCAAGAAATATGTACACATTACAATTAACAAGTTCACATATAAAAACAAGTTCTGAAAACTTGCTTGTACCGACGTTTTACCATTAACCTTTCGTGTTCCTTTGCTTGACTTACACGGTATATGAGATTGATAATAAACAAAATCAATACTTGATCTCATGGTTAACCTTACTTTAATAGCCTAGTTTATCTTATATTGTCCTTATACCATCTTTATATTCAACTTCGTTAATTATATAACTCAGTTTTATTTTCCTTCATTACCACATGTGCTAGCTTATCGCACTTGTAGTTTACTATGTGTGTATCACACCATTACAACATACCACACTTGGTTAAACATTACTCATCTAAGTTCCTTAGACTTAGATTATACATATAGCCTTCGTTCATCACTTGGTGATCTTACACACATGGTATACATTACATACTTAGTTCTTATACAATCTCAAATATACTTATTTTGGTTTCATCATAACATGATACAAATCATTGGTCATTATACACTTCAAATATCATCTTACGTTATGCTATAACATTTCCAAGAATCAACTCCCATTATTCCATCACGGTTCACAAATAGAAAGTATGATTCTCTAGGGTATTTTGGGGGCTTTTTATGAATCTTTGTAATGAACTTTTGACTTCCAAGTCTTGAACAAGCTTTTAGACCATTCATCATAGTAGTTCATTCCACAGTCAGTCAATTGAAACAACCCCTTATGTCTTCTTAAGAGAGTGCTTCAAAATGAGTGTTTTAGATTTCCACTCTACTACAAACTCTACGATTTCGAGAGTCATTCCACGATTTGATAAAACCACTCTACAATTCTACGAGAGTGTTCCACGATTGAAGTGAAGCCACACTAAGATCGCGGGGTTCAGTCTACGATCTACGAACTAAACCAACTCTCAAGTCTTGGTTTGGGGTTGGACTCCACGATAAGCAGAGTCAGTTTACGATCTACGAACTAAATCAACTATCAAGTCTTGGTCTGGGGTTGGACTCCACGATCAGTAGAGTCGATTTACGATAGTGGGGTTTAGTCTATGATTTTATGGAATCATTCCATATTATTCGGGTTTACTCCACGATTTAATCTACGTTTGGCCTAGTCTACTCCATGATCGGCGAGAGCGTTCCACGATTGAAGTGAAGCCACACTACGATCGTGGGGTGTACTACTACAATTTGATTTATGGTTAGCCTAGTCTACTCCACGATCTGCAAGAGCGTTCCATGATTGAAGTGAAGCCACACTACGATCTTGGGGTGTGCCCTGCGATTTCTGAAACTAATCCGACTATAAAGTCCTGGTTTGAGCTCCATGATTGGCAGTCATTCTACGATCGTGGGGCTTAGTTCGACGATCTGAGGCTAAGGCATACTCTAACCTTCCAATCCAAAGGACAACTTTGGCTGACTGTTTTAATGTCATACTCCTTTTTCATTTGGGCAGACTTAGAATTTTTTTTGGGCCTGACTGGGCTGTTAAAGTGTTAAGGTTTGAAGAGAACACCATAATAAATGCTTTGAGAAACGGAACTCGATCTCAGGTCTACCATACCTTTCCAGAACTCAATGGTTCTCAAGTTAGGTTACTGACATAGGCAGGTTAACAGACGGACAGGAACTTGAACTATTTTGATATAGAATCACCACCTTTGATAAGATTAACACTTTTCCTTATTTTGTCAGAGTTCGAACATAAATTCACTATTAGCACTCATATTCTATATTATTCATCAACATAGAGCACCATGCTCCTTTTATAATTTTTGATCTGGTGTTTAAGGTTATCTCGATAAAATATCACATGATATCTTTCAGTTTTAAGTTGTTATAACTCTTAACACATATCAGTGCATCTCCTTTTATCACATCATTTTAACTGACTCTTCCTACAGCTAACATGCATTATTACATTATAACTGACTTTAGTTTAAGAGTCTTAAGGTTAAGGAGTTTGTGTACCTTCTTAAGACAAAGAAATAGTGAAAGCTTCTCGTTGCCCTCTTCCTTTCTAGACTCCTCTGAATTACCAAACTGCCGAGTTCCTCTTGGGCTCCCCCTTTATCTCTCAGACTCTCTCTTTCTTTATTAGAACTATCAATTTCAGCCCGCTCTATAAGGTGTATCAGGGTCTCTATTTATAGGGAGACATTTTGTCTATTCATTAGTCATTACTCAAATCTTTTGACTGGTCCATAACAGAACAATCCGTTGGTTAATAAAGGCTTGGTGAAAAGTTTCTTACCAACTCCTTGCTAGCCATACTGCAGGAAATCATTTCAGCACACATGGGATTTGTTTAATCTAAAGTAACATAGGGTGGCTGTAGGCCACTGCTAAGTCTACTGGCAGTACTATGATCATTGTTTATTAATACCCTTTATCCTTTGGTTATCTCATTATATACAGATTTCTAATTTTTGGGTTAACCTTCCTAGACTATCATTTCTAGGCCTACTGCCCTTCATTTCAACTGGGCTTATCTAAATCATCTACATAAATGTTAGGTTCTAGCAGTTATCTGCAACACAATTCGATTGGGCTAGTGATGTCACTCGGTTGGACTTAAACTTGGAAACCACCTAGCAGTCCCTACTCTTCACAACCAGCTTATTTAGCCCTTTCATGACCCACAATTAAACTTGGTAATTCACACATAATGCTAACACAATCAACACTAAATCTTTTTCTAACACACGGCTTAGCTAGCTTATCATCAATTTTCATTCAGGTATATACATATATATATATATATATATATATATATATAACCATCCTTCCTTGGTCAATAAAATACTTAAATTGATTCCCCATGAATCATTATGTCACATAAGGCTTTATTTTTGAAATCCATTCAGGATACAATGTCATTGCATTAATTACTCATTACATAATTGTGAGCAATTAATACTTATTTTATTAATAATAATCTTTTAAATTTCTCAGGTATTACAATTACCTTCTTCTAGAATAGCAAGAAGATCATTAACATTAAGATTAAGAATACTAAGTACCAATTTAATATGGCCCAATAGTTAAATGCGGACACTCATACCTGTAAATATGTATACATTTCTCCCATCACATTTATTTAAGCTAGCAAAATAGTTAGCACCTACATTATTAAAAATGATGGTTTCATATAATTTAAATAATTCATGCTAGTACCCACCATTCTCCTTATTTGTCACCAAAATATACTTTTGAATGAAATTAATTATATTATAATTATTTCATTGATCTCATAGGTAGATTTTGTCAAGAATATTTCCCAATTAAACCCTGTTAGCTTCTCTTTTCATTTTGAATAATAAATATATACATTTAATAATACCCTTACTTACTATATCTCATAAAATTTATTTAACTCCACATATTACTTTCTTTTCATTGTGAATGAGTAATATTTATAATGTCTCATACATTCTTAGTTAGAACCTTTCATCTTAAAAGTCTCTTTTCCCAATCATTTTATACCTTATGAGCTCTTTATAGCACATAGAAAAAATTAATCCACTCTTTTCACGTTTCCTTTATCAATATTAGGTTAAATCTCTAACCTTTATTTAATCATTTAATATTTCGCTTAAAGGAAATATTTCTAATATTCGGGATATTACAGGGTTCATCATGGATGGAGAGTTAAGTTAAGATTTGATCTTGCAGTCACTCCCAGATACCTTCTCACAATTTGATGTGAATTTTCACATGAATAAGTTGGATGTCAGCTTGCCTGAATTACTTAACATTTGAAAATTGCTGAAGGACACTTTCCATCCAAGAAGAACCAAGTCTTACTAGTGGATAATTCTTCCAAGAAAATGAATGAAAGTAGTATGCATACAAGCCAATCATGTTTGATGATAAAGCATATACTTTGTAACAATCTTATTCATTTATTAATAAAAGTATTATTTAATTAAAGACATTTAATTATCTACATAGTGCTATTTTTTTTAATATGTAAATAACCCATAGTTTTAAGTAATGCTTTTAGAATCATGATGTTGATCATGCTAATGAGATCTAAATTCTTAGAAAGCTTAAAACTAAAATAGTTCCCAATCGATGGATTACTAAAAAGTGAATTAGTAAATCTGAATAGATTGGTACATATGTTGCTTGCTCGTTGGATGAGGATGATTTATCTCATGATCATTTATGTGGAGACACTAAAGAAAGTATGTAGGTGCTTATTGGAGAATAAGTACATTGAACGTGACTCGCTAAGGAATACCTAATGGAGTTTTACTCGCCTGTCAATTGGAATTCCTAATGTGATAGTAGTACAAGTGATACTCAGGCTTAAGATCATCATAGTATCTTGTGTATAATGAATTATACTTTGACTTATTCCTTAAGACCCTTAGGGTATATCAAATGGTATGCTTGGGTGTAATAAGTTATATATAGAGATAATTAATGATCAATAAAGAATCTACCACTTCTAGTAAAAGAAGAGATATGTCCTATGTGATTCGATAAATGACAACTCAGGAATCCTTGGCCAAGGTGGAATGAAATTTGAAAGAAGTTTCTAATTTGTATTATTTGGAGTTGTGCATTTTTGGAATCGAAATACATATAATTAAATAAAATAAGACTTGACAGTAATTCTATGTCTTATATTTAATTAAAACATTGTTTGGTAGAAGGATTGAATTGTACTGTAACTATTAACTCACAAGTTCTTTTATGATTAATATTAAAATCTATATTATCTGAAAAGTCGTTGATCACTAAGGAGGCTTATCATTATTATAGAATAAATGTTATTTATTTAAATAAATTATTAGTTTAATTTATTTTTTTAAATAAGATTAGAATTGTTCTAATTGATTTATTCACAACCGATTTAATATGGAGAAACTAAAGGGTCACACCATAAAAGGAAGAATATTTATTAAAGAAGCAAATGACATAATCGTAATAATAAGTTAAGTATATTTAATTTAATATATGGTGATAGAATAAATTAAATAGCTTAATATTTATTATTTAATATTTTAAAAATATTAAATATAAATTAATAAGAGGAGTCTTATTATTATTATTATTATTATTATTATTATTATTATTATTATTATTATTATTTAATTCTTAAAGGAGCTTGGGAATTAATTAATAAGATACTATGTCTCTCTCATATATATTCATAATAAGATTAGGAGACTAATTAATTAAAATAGTTTAATTAATCCTAATAGGATTGAGAAGCCTAATTAATTAAAAGAGTTTAATTAATTAATATAAAATGCTAATCCTAAATTGTTTAGGAGGGTTGCTTACATCTATAAATAAGAAAGTCTTATTATGGAACAAGGTTAGACTTGTTAATTTCAAGAGCTGGGAGAGCACTCCTTTTCTAGAGAGAAGAAAACTAGGGTTTAGCCAAACACCCTTCTTCTTGAATTTCTATTCTTTCTTGGTAGATCACCTCTAGAGGCCAAACACTTGGGTGGCTAAAGTTGATCAAAGGAAGGAATCAACCCAGTGGATTCATGTTGAACGCATAACGAATTGGAGTTGAACTCGCACCTAAGGAAGCTAGTTTCTACGAGGGTATGAATCTAATCTCCTTCTATTTCATTTTAATTAATAACTGTTCATAAAAGATGATATAGGTATATGGTTTATAAAATTTTAAAACTTTAATTTACCATGCTTCCACTAATTTTTACAATTTGATTGTGTCCATGAATCTTACAAACCTAACAGTGGCATCAGAGTCAAACCTTTATGCAAGTTATTAATTGTTCAGATTTGATATGTGTTTAGAACAATTTTTTTGGGCATAATTATTGGCATAAAATTATGTTTTTTGGAGAAAACTATACAATTCGCGAACTGGAAAAATAGTTTCTAGAGACTAGCGTCGCAGCGCTTGATTGTAGTACAATCATGGCGTCGCAGTGCCAGCTCCATGTTTTTTACATTGATGACATGGCGCCGCAGCGCCTGATGCTAGTTCACTAGCAGCGCTGCAGCGCCTCTCTTCAGAAAAAGAAAATTAATTTTTTAATAATTTAATTTCTAATTAAAATAACAGGTTTATTTAAATTAAAAATTAAATTCCATATTTTTTTAGTAATTCTAAATTTAAATAAAGTAGTTTATTTTTATTTGGAATTAGATTAAAATAAAGATGTTTATTTTAATTAAAATTTAATTTCATGCTAACAAATTAAAGTTGGAATTGGATTCCATGATAACTAATTGGAGATGAAATTGAATTCTTTGTTTTTTAAAATAAAGGAGTTTATTTGTGAATTAGGAAAAGGGATTCCATGTTTCCTTAAATAAAGGAGGTTTATTTAGATATGAAATAGGATTTCATATTAATCAAAATAAAGGAGTTTATTTTGATAAGGAATTGAATTCCTTGTTTCCTAAAAATAAAGGAGTTTATTTGTGAATTAGGAAAAAGGATTTTATGTTTTCTTAAATAAAAGAGTTTATTTAGATATTAAATAGGATTTCATATTAATCAAAATAAAGGAGTTTATTTTGATAAGGAATTGGATTCTATATATTTTGATCCTCCCAAAAACGTTTTTAAAAGTTAAAATAAATGAGTTTATTTTGACTTGGAATTGGATTCCATATTAATGAAAATAAAAGAGTTTATTTTGATTAAATTTGATTAAAAATAAAGGAGTTTATTTTTATTCAAAAATAGATAAATTAAAATTAAAATTTTATTTTGATTTAAATTTGGATTAAAATAAAAGAGTTTATTTTAATTCAGAATTGAATTTTATGCTAACTAAAATTGCCCATTAAATTGATATCAATGTATATATTGAATGTTTATTATTCATGAGATGAATGTTTTATTTATTAATGCATATGTTGATGTGTATGATAATAAATGGGGTTGATTATGGACTATTGACCAATGTGATTGGATTTTATTTTAATTGGATGCTTGAATGTATGTGTTTTATAAATGGAGTCTGCGTACCTCGTCTTCTCTAATTTTTTTTAAATGTAAATTCCATCTCCCTCTTATGTACTTCCCTTTGATTGCTGATCAAGATATCTATTTATAGTAAATAGTTTTTGTAATAGGAATAGTTAGAATTAAATTTTGAAGAATTGGAGACTAAGGAGCAAGGACCGCGTGAAAATCCGTTTGTAATGGAGCCCGGGATTTAAATGTAATAGTTATATTTAAATTTAATTCTTTCACTCTTAGGATTGACCTTTTGGTTCACTTGGTGGCTCTAGTAAACCAAACTAGAAGAAAAGTTCATAATTAATCCGGGTAGAATATAGTAATCTATATGTGCATGTTAGTATTATATATATATATATATTATATTTTATACAAACATGTTTCGCATGTTTTAATAAAATAACGCGTATTTTATATATATAAATATATATATATATATATATATATATATATATATGTGTGTGTGTGTGTGTGTGTGTGTGTGTGTGTGCATGCACGCTAAACAAGATGAGAGTAATAATAACAAACTCCTCAAAGAAATTATTTTAAGTCTAAAGCGTTCAAAAATATTTGGAATATCGAACGTCGCCTTCTTGCATGATAAAATTAGTAAAGTATTAAATATTTAATATGAGTTTGTTGTGCTATCCACAAGGTAAGTATTAATTATTTAAGATGTTAATTTAATCACATTTGATGCTTATAAAGAATATTGAACAGTATTGTTTTGTAGTGCTATCCACAAGGATAATATTTTTCTTTTTTGAATATATGTAAGTGCTAGGTTGGACTTAACTTAAATCATTTTAGTTCGGATGTGCACACACTTAACCATTATAATCTAAGAGGCAAAATAAAAAGGAGTTATATGTTGATGTAATTGACAAAGAGTTGTCTACCTATTTATTTATATATGGTTTATTGTGCTATCCATAAGGCTATATACATTTGAAATAGGATCCTTATTCTCACTAGAAAATCTTTAATTAGATTTTTTCAAGCTATATAAGTGAGGGTAATATAGTTTGAAGAAAATAGTGGGAGATACCAATTTAAAATAAGACCTAATTTATCTTGATAATTAATAAAAGAATGTATGCTAAATGTTTTTAATTACAAATTTATTTACAGAATTTTATAATGTCTAAATTACTATCACTGCATAGCATATTAAGATGCTAATTAACAGAACCGAATTAAACGGATTGGTAAAGGAATTTGAGAATAGTTCTAAAGGCTGAAAAGCTATCTTATGTTCTTAATACACCTATCCCTGCAATGGTTGCAGACAATGCCTCTGAGGAAGAGATTGCTACTTTTGGAAAGTAGCAAGATGATGCATAGTTGGCTCAATGCATCATGCTCGCATCCATGAGTAATGAGCTTCAGCGTTAGCATGAAACTATGGATGCTCCTACTATATTCCTACACTTCAAAGAGTTGAATGGTGAGGAAAGTAGGACTAATAGATGTCAGATATCTAAGGAGTTCTTCCAATCTAGAATGACCGATGGTAATAAAGTAAAGACACATGTCCTTAAGATGATCAATCTGATTTAACAAATAGAACAACTAAGTTTTGTTATGGATGGAAAATTGAGCCAAGATTTGATCTTGCACTCACTCCCGGACTCCTTCTCACAATTGTTGTGAATTTTCAGATGTACAAGCTAGATGTTAGGCTCCCTGATTTGCTTAAACATGTTAAAAACTGTTGAGAGTCACTTTCTAACCAAGAAAGACCAAGTCTTATTTATAGGGACCAAAGGATCTTCTGAAAAGAAGAACGATTCAAAGAAGGTAAATAGAAAGACAAATTCAAAGGATAATAAGAACAAAACTGATACGGATAGCAAAGGAGTTTGCTTCCACTGCAATAAGCTTGGACACTGGAATAGAAACTGTGAGAAGTATCTTGCAAAGGCTAAGCAGAAGAAGCTTAGTGAAGCTTCGGTTACAAATAAAGGTTTGTTCATAATTGAAATAAATTTTTCAGTAAGTAAAGTTTCTACTTGGGTATTGGATACCGGCTGTGGTTCTCATAAATACAGATTTATGAAAGGACCAAGCAGAAGTAAAAAAGCTAAACAAAGGAAGTCTTCATGCGTGTAGGAATGGAGCAAAGGTTGGTCCATTAAATGCAGGAACTTATTGTTTAGAGCTGCCTACAGGCAAGTCCATTAGTTTAAATAATTAACAATTTACTAAATAGATTCTACATACTTGACTTACGTGAAAAATAAATTTAAATTGAACAAATTAGTAAAAGAAAAGGAGATGATCATTCAAAGAGTTGAATATTTGTATTTGGTGAAATACAAGTCTAAATCATTTGAAAGATTCAAAGAATTCAGAAGTAAAACTAATTGGCAAGGTATATTGATTTTTCGATTGGATCGAGAAATAAATACTTGTGCAATAAGTTTTAAGATCATCTTAAATGGTTTTCTTAAAAATGGACGCTTCCTGATACATAATAATTGATTGGTGTATCTAAAAGGAAAAATCGCACCTTGTTAGACATGGGGCGGTCCATAAATATTTTACCGACATTCCAGTATCCTTCTAAGGTAATGCCCTGGAAACGGCTGCATATCTACAAAATAAGGTAACCTCAAAATCTATCCCGAAGACTTCATAAGAGTTATGGACAGGGAGGATTTCTAATCTTAAGTATGTTAAGATAAATGGTTGTCCAACTTATGTGAAAATATTTCAAAAGGATAAGCTTCGGACAAGATTTGACAAGTACAAATTTGTGGGACATCCTAAAATAAGTTTAGGGTAAATATTTTAAAATTCTACTTAGCAAAACATGTTTGTTGCAAAACACACTACCTTCTAAGATAAAGGTGTTTATCATTGAAGGGCTAGTGGGAGGATAATAGATCTTGAAGGAGTTCAAGAACCACAAATCACTATTAGTCAAAAGGAGGAACCTGTAGATAGACCTATTGTACCACAACCGAATCGTAAATCTGGAATAGTACCGAAGATACCTGGGAGGTATGGATTTATCATAGATGATGATGATGATGATGATGATGATGATGCTGATGAGGTACGCATCATAGAGGATGATGATCCAAAAATATACGATAAGGCTAAGAGTTGTAGACACTCAGAGAAATGGTAAATGACTATAAAATCCAAAATGGATCTTTGAAGAAATGCTCAAGACCATTCAGATTTTACTTGCGATTGCAGCTGATTACTAAATTTGGCAAATGGACGTGGAGACGCCCTTCCTCAAATATAAATTATTAGAGGAGAATGTATATATGATACAGCCAGATGAATTTGTTTTAATGGTTAAAACAAATCATGTATATGAGCTACAACAATCCATTTATGGATTAAAGCAAGCTTCTCAAAGATGGAACATTCATTTTGATAAGACAATCAAAAGAGTTCGATTTTATCAAATATGAGAATGAACATAGTGTGTACAAAAGGGTCAGTGGGAGCGCTGTGACATTACTAAGTATTATATGTTGATATACTACTGATAAGGAATGACATACCAGTGCTATAATTAGTAAAGATAAAGTTGTCTAAACATTCTTCATGAATGATTTGGGTAGAACATCCTAAATTGGGGATATAAATCTATATAGATAGATTTAAAAGGGTGCTCGGCTTAACCCAAAGAATGTATATTTATTTGTTGCTAAAAATGTTTAGCATGGCAAACTCCAAAAGATGTCTCATGATGATGAGCCATGGAGTGTATCTCTCTAAAATTATCCTCAATAAAAGAGAGATCGCATGAGTAACTATCATGTATGCAATGAAATATACGAGACTTGATGTTGATCAATCATATTATTGAGAAGATCACTGTAAAATAGTGATAAACATCTTAAAGTACTTAACTTACACTAAGGATGTAATAATGATTTATGATGGGTCAGAATTAAACTAGAGAACTAAACAGACTCAAGTTTTCAGACTGACCAAGACGACATCAAATTCACTTTAGGGTAAGTCGTTACCTTGAAAGGTGGTGCAGTGAATTGGAAAGGTTCCAAATAGCAAAGAGTTGCTGGTTTAGTGATAAAGACAAAGTATATAGTTGTAAATGAAGTTGCAAATTGATGTTTCTGAAGAAAAGTTTAATACAGAACTAGGAATAGTTTCTAAGTCTGATCTTGGATCCAAACATATGTTGCCTGCACTTTTATTTGATTAAAGAAATCATTAAAAGAGGAGAAGTCACTATAGAGATAGTGAACTCTCAAAAATGACATTGCATATCTATTTACTGAAGTTATCCAACAACAGGATGATCGTCACTTAGAGAAGAAGGGTATAAGATACCATGGCGATTGGCTTTAGTGCAAGTGGGAGATTGAAAGTAGTATGCATACAAGCCAATCATGTTTGATGATAAAACATATACTTTTTAACAATCTTATTCATTTATTAATAAAAGTATTATTTAATTAAAGGCATTTAATTATCTACATAGTGCTATTTTTATAATATGTAAATAACCAATAGATTTAAGCAATACTTTTAGAATCATGATGTTGATCATGCTAATGAGATCTAAATTCTTAGAAAGCTTAAAACTAAAATAGTTACCAATCGATAGATTACTAAAAAGGGGATTAGTAAATCCGGATAGATTGGTACATATGTTGCTTGCTCATTGGATGAGGATGATTGATCTCATGATCATTTGTGTGGAGACACTAAAGTAATTATGTAGGTGCTTATTGGAGAATAAGTACACTGAACGTAACTGCTAAGGAATACCTAATGGAGTTTTACTTGCCTGTCAATAGAAATTTCTAATGTGATAGTATTACAAGTGATCCTCAGACTTGGGATCATCATAGTATCTTGTGTATAATAAATTATACTTTGACTTATTCCTTAAGACCCTTAGGGTATATCAAAGGGTATGCTTAGGTGTAATAAGTTATATATGGACATAATGAATTATTAATAAAGAATCTACCACTTCTAGTAAAAGAAGAGATATGTCATATGTGATTCGATAAATAATAACTCAAAAATTCTTGACCAAGGTAGAATGAAATTAGAAAGGAGTTTCTAATTTGCATTATTTGGAGTTGTGCATTTTTGGAATCGAAATACATATAATTAAATAAAATAAGACTTGACAGTAATTCCATGTCTTATATTTAATTGGGATATTATGTGGTGGAAGGATTGAATTGTACGGTAACTATTAACTCACAGGTTCTTTTATGATTAATGTTTAAATCTATATTATCTGGAAAGTCGTTGATCGCTAAGGAGACTTATCCTTATTATAGAATAAATGTTATTTATTTAAATGAATTATTAGTTTAATTTATTTATTTAAATAAGATTAGAATTGTTCTAATTAATTTATTCACAACCTGTTTAATATGGAGAACCTAAAGGGTCACGCCATAAAAGGAAGAATATTTATTAAAGAAGCAAATGTCATAATCGTAATAATAAGTTAAGTATATTTAATTTAATATATGTTGATAGAATAAATTAAATAGCTTAATATTTATTATTTAATATTTTGAAAATATTAAATATAAATTAATAAGAGGATTCTTATTATTATTATTACTATTATTATTATTATTTAATCCCTAAAAGAGTTTGGGAATTAATTAAAAAGATACTTTCCCTCTCTCATATATATTCCTAATAAGATTATGAGGCAAATTAATTAAAAGAGTTTAATTAATCCTAATAGGATTGGGAAGCCTAATTAATTAAATGAGTTTAATCAATTAATATAAAACGTTAATCCTAAATTATTTAGGAGGGTTGCCTACATTTATAAATAAGAAAGTCTTATTATGGAACAAGGTTAGACTTTTTAATTTCAAGAGTTGGGAGAACACTCCTTTTCTAGAGAAAAGGAAATTAGGGTTTAGCCAAACACCCTTTTTCTTGAATTCCTATTCTTTTTGGTGGATCACCTCTAGAGTCCTGTCAACGTCGGGAAAAAATCTTGTCGCTTTGGACAAATCTCTCTCTTCCTAAATTTTATTTTCTACCCTTATTTGTTTTATCTGTTTTTATGAAGGGTGAAAAGTTTTTTAGGAAAAGGCCAACATGTATCATGTCATGATTTGAAAAGGTTTACAGAGTCGCCAGTTGGTATTTTTTGAAATGGTTGTACCAACTCAACCAAGTTTTGTTTATTTTTTACAAGTAGGCCCAATTACTGGACACTGTCAAAACTTGGGCTTGAAACCAAAATTCTAAAGTTTGGGGGCATTGGTTAAGCGGGGGAAAAGTATTAGGCACCCCCCGACTCCCGTGAAACATGGTACCACATTTTTTCAATATTTCTCTTTTAAATTGCAATGTATGTATGTCTGCTGGAAGTAGTTGAGCCTATGATTGTTTGATTTGAAAGTAGTGCCATGCTTCGTTAGACCTATATACGAAGGGTTTGATTTGTTTTGAAAAGTAGACAAGATATGAAAATGATATTTTGAAAGGTTGGTTTTCAAACCCTTATGCTCGCATAGGAATTGAAACATATTGATACTTCCATTTTATTTTATTCAGCCTTTGGCTCGATTTGGATGTTAATTATTGGGATGCGAAGCATCCTCAACCACAGAATGTATATACAAGTGTTGGTCTTCTTATGGGCATGACAGCCATCGAAGTGACTCTAGCACTACAAGCCATATTTCACAATATTTGAGATCTTAAATACGGATAACAGTTTTAAGGTCCCTTAGATGTACATTTTACAGAAAAACTGGTAGGATATGTTTACAATATGGAGTTTGTCCATCATGGGAATCAGAATTAGATCAGTTTGATTCTCAATCCCACGATTCCTAGGATCACAGAAAAAGCTAAGAAAACCTGCACAACACAGATATTCATAGAGAAGGAGAATTGTACTCTAGACGTAGCAAAAATAAAGGATTTATCAGTCAAATCCTTGCATGCGCGTAGCCAAAGCTTCCTGTTCCCACTAGATATGGATCTAGGGTCGCGAGGTTGCTTTAAATGTCTATAAAACTAGAAAAAAAAAACTATATTTAAATAAATCTTAGTCATTCTAGCTTCCCGGTTCCAGTTAAACCTATTTTGAACCGTTTAAAAGGTAGAAAGGGCTAGATTTAGATAAATCTAATTCGCCGAATTTACATTAAATGCATATCAAATGAACATTTAAAAAAGATATTTAATCACAATGAATAATGAAATATGTATATATATATATATAAAAGATGTAAAGGGCCACAGATTTCCAATCCAAGCCCTACTGAATGTAAATATATATATTTATAAAAACTGTAACAGAGCCACGAATTAATCCAGGCTCGACAGAAAAGAAAATATATATATATATATATATATATGTATATATATATAGATATATAAAAGTAGTAAATAGCCACTAATTTGCAATCCAGGCTCAACTGAATGTAAATATATATATTTATAAAAGTTGTAAAGAGTTGCGAATTGATCCAAGCTCAACTGCAATGTAAATATATATATATATATATATATACATACATATATATATATATATATTAAAGCTGTAAAAGGCCACGGATTTCTAATCCAGGCCAAACTGAAATATAAATATTAATATATACAGTTAGTATATATATATATTAAAGCAAAAAGGCCACGAATTAGCAATTCAGGCCAAAAATAATCAGAAAAATTATATATATATATATATATATATATATATATATAAGCAGTAAAAGGGCCACTGTGACGCCCCCAAATTCGGGTACCTTCACCCAGGATATGGTGCTCCACTGTACAACTATCTACTCATACATTCAACTGAATAATTCAATATCTTGTATAAGTTCAACTAAAAATTCGTTATAACTTTCTTCCCAAAATCTTATTAACCTATACATACATCCAGTGTCATAATATCATTTGTTACAACCAAATACTATACTATTACAACAGTAGTTAAGCATTCATCTTAGATTTGCCTTTGTCGCTACCAGAGCTTTTGGTCCGACTGCTATTAGCTGAAAACATATGATTTTAAGCAAGGATGAGCATAACTGGCTCAGCAAGTTTAACAATTTACATTGCAAACACAAAATCAATAATCATATGTCTCGTCTTCGATAACTGTACAAGAGTTATGAAGAAATAGGAATAAATAAGTTAAGGTTTTTGATTTCCTTTAAACTTCCTTCTTAAGGACACAAAGTCGCTTAAGAATATGAGCTGGTCAGAGACCATAAACATCATCTTTTGAAAAGGGTAAACTGGTACAAGACCGTAAGCTCGGCTTCACTTATGAGCACGTTCAGGTGATCAGCCTGTAGTACTCTGCGTTGATCAACACTACTTTCGTAAATGTTTTCATGTTTACATGGCAACACAATGCCTAGTCAAATTAACGACCATAAAACCTTTGTGTATTCATACTCAAGTTTTTATTCAGAATCCGTACCAAATAAATTGGCATAGGATAGCTCAGTAATAATACTTTAAAGGATTTATGACAATCAATCAAGGTACTGTACATATTCGTCTAGGCGAAACAATTGGCATCGACTATCCAACAACAGTTCATACATAGATTACCATGCATAATGACAACGTGTCCAACCATAACGTATAGACAAGAGTTTAAAAAAGCTTGCATAACACAACGTTAATGCAGGAATTAGAAAACTTGCAACAAATAAATCTTGAAGAAGGTTAGAAACACTTGCCTTTGCGTCTTCTATACCTCTACATAGTCTACTCAGTCTTTAGCACGTCTACAAAGTATAGTACATAGTATATCAATTAGTAATTATAGTTGATATACACTGTAATTGCCTAACTCCTCCTTACATAACTTAAGCGAATTGTTATCTAATTAACATTCGTTCAAGTTATTTAATGTTCATTAACTCAATCTTGGTTAACGTTTCTAAAACTTAAGTTCAATTACGTTTATTCAACGTTTAACTCTCATAAACATTGACTAAACATGTTGTTTAAAGCTTACATTACATCACTTGCTAGCCCCTTAATTGATATGCAAAAGGTTAAGTACTTACTAGCAATGTCAGAATTTTCTGCCATGCTGGCGCTGCGACGCCAGATTTTCCTCTTGGAGTGGCGTTGTGGCACTAACCCTCCAGAGATTTCTCCTTGGAGTGGTGCTGCGGCACCATTTTAAGCCTATTGGGTGGCGCTGCAGCACTACCCCTGCAACTTAGAAAAATTTCTAAGTCTTTAAATATTCTGAAATTCCCAAGTTCGTAATGTAACCGTTAAAACTCTGAATTGGCTCGTTCCAAAGCCAAAAGTTCACAAATGACATGATCTACCATCCTATCAAGTCAGAATATGTTTCCGAATCCGTAGACGAGAAATTCGTTGATTAGTCCATTTTTACGTTTTCGTTAAACATACGTAAACGTTCGACGCCCAATTCTTCGTTTTAAGTCGGAATTGATTCGTTCTGGTTCTCTCAAGTCTTATTTACCTAAATACATGTGTTGCAATTGAAAACCATTATTTCTGACACACACGGCGATTTTTGACTTCTAATCCAAAAAAATACGTTTTTGACGATTATTGTCTAATCGCGTATCGTCCACCGAATCTTCGTTTTTTAATATTCTTACTTCAAACCAATTGGAATCAATCCAATGGTTGATTATTACCAATTCTAACCATTGTGGTTATCTATGTTCAATGATTTACATGCTCATCATTCAAGTTCTTTTAATCCTTTCTTTATGAAATCGTAGTTGGGTCAATTACATCTAAGGTTCCATTATTAGGTCCTTCATCACTTACTCATGGTTCCATTATGCTTGGTTTATTAAGGTTTATAATTCCCCAATAACCCTTTATCACTTCATACTCTTCCTATTTCATCAATCACACTTCTCTACCAAAACTTATTGAAGGAAGATGAAAGAATTGAAGTTAAAGGAAGTATACCTTCTTGTGTTCTTAGTAGTTCTTGATTGTTCAAGGGAGTAGTTCTTCTTCTTGGTTGCTATCAATACTTAGCTTCTCTTGCTTTTTCTCTATTTGCTCTCAACTCAAACAACCCACAAATGAGCTTAAGAGCTCTCTATTTATAGGCTTGGCAAGACTTAGGGCATAATAGTCATTTAGGCCCCAAACCTCCTTATTCTTTCTTTGGCTCCAAGCTTTGACCACCTCCTTAACTTAACTTAGCCACCAAGTTTATGACATCACCCACATGACATCACAAGCTTAATGACTCATCAATTGGGTTGCCCTTATGGGTTGAACCCACCCAATAACCCATTTGTTCGACCCACGGGTTTAATAATTAACTATAATTCTTTTTAAACATATTGGCTTCGTATAAAATTCGTATTATACATTGCACCAATTCTCACATTCACCACGTATTATACTCGTATAATAACTCGTATTATACTCGCATTCATATTGTATAATAATCATTATTATTATACATAACCCATAGTTCATAGGTTTACCTCTAACTAACCCTTAGGGTTATAAGTCCCAGGCAAAAACTTCGTGAGTCATAACTGGAATTTTATCAGATATTCCATCTCGTCATCAAATCCTATCATTATGCGTTTCTCGAAATTTCAAAATTCATTCCCGATCAGAAATTGATGAATAGTGATTTCTCGTAAATTTCTCAGAAAACCTTCATTTTCGTCTTGAAAATTTATATGATTTAATTCTAGCACGAAGCCAGAATACTAACCATATTCACATCTTTTAGGTCATAAAACGACCGAGAATTAGCTTACTCGCTTGAATAAACATTTAATATAATTTTATTCAAATAAGCAAAAATAAAAATTCCTTTTTATAACGTCTGAATTTCTCGGGCGTTACAATCTCCCCTCCTTATAAGAATTCTATCCCCATAATTACAATACAAGTTAGTTAAATAAATGGGGATACATCCTCCTCATTTTATCTTCGAGTTCCCACGTTGCTTCCTCGACATTGTGGTTCCTCCATATCACCTTCACTGAAGTTATAACTTTATTTCGCAAAACTTGTTCTTTTCTATCAATTACTTGAATAGGAACTTGTTCATATGTCAAGTCTTTCTCAACCTGGATAGGTTCATACTCGATTACGTGCTTGTAATCAGGCTTATAGGGACGCAACACCGATATATGAAACACATTATGGATATGCCCCAACTCTGGAGATAATGCAAACGCATAAGCCACCTCACCTACCCTCCTTAAAATCTGGAAAGGTCCTATAAACCTAGGACTTAACTTTCCCTTCTTCCCGAAGCATATCTTTCCTTTCCAAAGTGACACCTTCAAGAACGCATATGAACCAACTTCGAATTCTCTATTCTTTTGATGTGGATCGGCATACTTCTTCTATCTGTCTTGAGCTGCTACTAGCCGTGTTCGTATTAACTTAACCACTTCTGCCGTTTGCTGTACCATCTCAGATCCCAACATCCGACGCTCTCCCACTTCATCCCAATATAGAGGGGTTCTACACTTTCGGTCGTACAACGCTTTGTAAGGCGGCATGCCTATACTAGCATGAAAACTGTTGTTGTAGGTTAACTCTACTAATGGTAGATGATCGTCCCAACTACCCTTGAAATCAATAAAAAAAGACCTTAACATGTCTTCTAGCGTTTGAATTGTCCTTTCACTTTGCCCATCCGTCTGTGGATGATATGCCGTGCTCAACCTCAGCTGTGTCTCCATTTGCTCTTGCAAACTCTTCCAGAAGTTCTATGTGAATCGCGGGTCGCGATCTGACATAATCGAAACTGGTACTCCATGTCTCGAGATAATCTCCCTGACATAAAGCTTAGCTAACTGATCCAGGTTATACTTGATTTTTATCGGCAAGAAATGAGTCGACTTTGTCAAACGATCCACTATTACCCAAATAGCGTCGTATCCTTTCTACGTCGTGGGAAGTCCTACCACAAAGTCCATCGTGATATGCTCCCACTTCCATTGCGGAATTTCCAATGATTGTAACAAACCACTGGGTCGTTGATGTTCGGCCTTAACTTTTTGACAAGTTAAGCACCTACTAACATACTCTACTATCTCCCTCTTCATGTTGGACAAACAGAAATGATGTCGAAGGTCTTGATACATCTTGGTACTACCAGGATGAATTGAGTACCTCGAGTGATGAGCTTCATCCATTATCTCCTCTTTTAATTCAGGTTTACACGGAACCCAAATTCGTCCTTCAAATCTTAATAACCCTTCGTTATCAAGACTATACTTATCATCCGTATTGTCCGCAATTTTCTTCTTAATCTCCACGCACTCCTCGCTGCTGAGTTGTACTGCCTTTATCTTTTCTATAATAGTAGGCTGAACCTCCATTGCAAACATCTTCTCACCTTCTCCACTTGTACAACGGACCTCTATTTCCATTCTAGCCATTTTTATTATCAACTCCTCCTGAGTTGTTAACATTAACAGCTTCTCCCGACCTTTCCTACTTAAAGCATCGGCTACTACGTTCGCTTTTCCTGGGTGATACAGGATTTTATAATCATAATCCTTTATCAACTCCAACCATTTATGCTGCCTCATGTTTAATTCCTTCTGAGTGAAGATATACTTTAGACTTTTATGGTCGGTGTAAATTTCATACTTCTCCCCGTACAAGTAATGCCTCCAAATCTTTAAAGTGAAAACCACTACGGCAAGTTCAAGGTCATGAGTAGGATAATTCCCCTCATACTCCTTCAACTGCATAGATGCATACGCGATGACCTTTCCATGCTGCATAAGCATACAACCCAATTTTTTATGTGACGCATCACTATATACTACGAAATTTCCCGTCTCATCCTGTAGGGACAATACCGGTGCTTGACTTAACCTTTTCTTCCATTCTTAAAAACTGTCTTCATATTTCTCCGTCCACACATACTTAACCGTCTTCCGAGTCAAATTTGTTAATGGAGTAGCTATCTTCGAGAAGTCCTGTATGAACCTCCGATAGTACCCCGATAACCCTAAGAAGCTCAGCACCTCAGTTGGCTTTTTCGGTTGTTCCCAGTTACTTACGGATTCTACCTTAGCTAGATCCACTGAGATCTCGTCTTTATTGATAACGTGACCCAAAAACTGCACACTCTCTAACCAAAATTCACACTTAGTGAACTTCGCATATAACTTCTCCTTTCTTAGTGCTTCCAACACTAATCTCAAATGTTCAACGTGATCCTCCTTTGTCTTAGAATAGACTAGTATATCGTCGATGAACACCACAACGAACTTGTCCAAATATTATTTGAACACCCTGTTCATCATGTCCATGAATGCGGCTGGCGCATTCGTCAACCCAAATGACATCACTAGGAACTCGTAATGGCCGTAACGAGTCATAAATGCTATTTTAGGTACATCCTCACTTCTCACCTTCAACTGGTGATACCCCGTCCGTAGATCTATCTTGGAAAAACATTTTGCCCCTTTCAACTGATCCAAAAGATCATCGATCCTGGGCAATGGATACTTATTCTTGATCATCAACTTGTTCAACTCCCGATAGTCGATACACAACCTTAACGATCCATCCTTTTTCTTTAAAAACAATACCGGTGCTCCCCATGGAGAGACACTCGGTTGAATGTACTTTTTGTCCAATAGTTCTTGCAACTGAATCATTAACTCCTTTAGTTCCACTGGTGCCATACGATATAGTGCCTTTGAAATAGGTGCCGTTCTCCGGGGCAAAATCAGCATATCCCTTAAGGAGGCCTAAACTAGACTCGTCGCAAAAAGGGATGAACTCTAGATTCCTCGATGGGTTGGCTTCCTTGAGAACTTTACCATCTTTCCCTTTATCTGCTCCTTCACCTTTCTCATAGGCTTGAGAGGATTTAAGTATGAAATCCCTTTCGTACTGTTGTTGTATCTCTCGCAAGGAACTTTCCTTTTGGGATTTTTCCATATGGGGAAGGATAAGTATCTCCTCCTCATCATCCAGGAGGATAAGGTCAGGAATGTGGTTGCTAACTTCTGGCAACAAGATGTTTGATGGTGGCGAATGAATTTCCTTAGAGGACTCTCCTGTTTCCTCTATCACTCCAAGCATTAAGATTTGTCCACCTAGTGTTCTACCAGGATTGGTGCTTACAGTCGTCACCTCCTTTGAACTACCTGCCTCGAGTGGACCTTTTAAGCTCTTTATTTTCATTTTGCCTTTTCCGATCATGGGGACTTCTATCTGTAGTTTTCCATTTTCAATGAGATCCTGGATTTTATGCTTTAGAGACCAGCATTCCTCAGTTGCATGTCTAGGTGAGTTAGAATGATAGCGACATATCTTTGTGGCATCATAACGTTTTATCTCGGGTTTGGTAGGAGGCTACAACTCGGTAATCTTTCTCTGCGCAACCATCAATGCTAACATATTTTCCAATGAGTCCCCCAAAGGTGTGAATACCCTTCTCTGCCTACTCTCCCTGACTCTCGGTGTCGTAGGATTTCGAGGGTTGGCCCGTGTTTGGAATGTTGTTTGATATTTCCTATTTGGGAGTTCGTACTCCCCTGGACGATTTTTTCTTTGGTGAGATCTTCTAGTAATTTCATTATTCCCCCTTTCTCGTCTACTCAACATGCTTTGATCTTCTTTATTTAACTGGCTGATCTTGGAGGGAGATATGCTTACATTCTGAATAACCTCCTCTTTCCCTAAGCTTTCTGATAGTTGAGTGAAAAGCTGCCTTGTATCCTGATGTTGGCGCACTACCAGATTAGCCAGCAGAGTTACTTGATGTTGAATCGCATCTAATTTTTGTACTCCTCTGAATTTTCCACCTCTAAGACATTTGTTCTGTTCCTTTGGGGGTATTCCTCCATCCTTCGTATATATTTACGATTTGGATGCTTTTCATCCCTTCCTGACCCGATCATGTTTACTCCCTCCGTGTCATGTGGCATCAAAAGGTTGGTGTTGATATTTGGATGGTCAGGTTGTTGGACCACAATATCACCGTTTTCGATTAGGTTTTGGATTTTATACTTTAAGGACCAATAATCTTGTGTATCGTGTCCTGGAGATCTTGAATGGTAGGCACATCTCTGGCTAGGATTGTATCTTTTGCTTTTTGGATCCAGAGGTGGAGCCAGTTCGGCAATTTTCTTGTGATCTATTAACATCACCAACAAGTTTTCAAAGGAATCGCCTAGTGGAGTGAACACCCAATTTTTTGTTCTTTCAAATTTTCTTTTTCTATCCTGACATTGGTTGAACGCGGTTTATTGCTGAAATGACATATTGTCTTCCTTCTTCCAAATGGGAGGACTACGATTGGGTCTCCCAGACTGCCCCTGTACAATGAGGGATACATCTTCATCGCCTTTCTTGGGCATCCTCATGGGATCACTCGCATAGTTGCCAGACTGTATATGATCGGCGACTACTTTCAAGGCTGTGAGATCTTTAATCTTGCTTGCTTTCAGGCCCATCTCTATCATTTTTCCATGTTTGATCATCTCTGAGAATGGCTTTCCAATTCCAGCTAGGACCCTCTCATAGGTAAGGTGCCTTTTGGATGTCTATAAAGGTCATCACCATTTCAGTTTCTGTCATAGGCGGGCTGACCTGTGCTACCAGACGTCTCCATCTTTGGGCATACTCATGGAAAGACTCAGTATTCTATTTTTTGATCTTGGACACTTGATACCGATCCGGAGCCATCTGAGACTGGAAGTTGTATTGAGTTAGGAAGGCATGAGCTAACTCTTCCCAACTGTAGATTTTTGCATTATCAAGTCGGGTATACCATATCCTAGCCTCTCCAGTGAGACTCTTTTGAAAAAGCTGCATTATGAGGCTTTCATCTTCAGCATAAGACCCTAGCTTACCAATGTATACTTTCAAGTGCGTATAGGGATCGCCGGCCCCATTATATTTTTTAAACTCTGGGACTTTGAATTTGTCAGGATATCGAGCCCCTGGGAATATGCAGAGGTCCGAATTGGTGACACTTCCAAGGTTTCCAGTCCCTTTGATTGCTCGGATGGTGTCTTCCATTTGTTGGACCTTCCTTTGGATATCGCCAGTTTCCCGATCTTCCCTGAGATTTGTGATTTTAAGGGTTTTGTTGGTTCTTTTATTGGATCGAGGTTCAGGGATCTGCATTTCTCCCATTTTGTTAGCACATTGATTGCCACCCTATGAGGAGGACTTAGTTTGATTGGGCATTGCCTAGCCCTGAGTGATTTTACTTTGTTCTCTTGGGAGGATAGCTAACTCTACTATTTGATTCTTAAGTCCCTCAAACTCTTTTTGAGATACGAAACCTGACTCGTGTTGGCCACTTTCAGCCATGTCAGTGGATATGCTTTGTGCCCTTTTAGATTTAGACCCGGTGACAGGACCAATTTTTTAACTACAACAAAACGTAGGCGTGTCAATTTCCTGAGGTAGGTAGGGATAGGATGCATGCCATGATGTGTTTTTTAATCTTATCCTGAAACACAAAGGTCAGTTATTTTGATGACAGGATGACAGGTTGTATTTGACAGGAAATGCAAATCTTTCATTATGATATTTACATTGTGATCCTTTACATTGGAATTGAAAACTAGACATTGAATTGAAAGAGGAAGGCATGAAGAAGCTTTCCGTCGAATTTGGTTAATCAGAGGCTGACCTATCTTAGGTTACTCTCGCGGCTTTGTTTTCGGCATGAAGGTTCCTAGATCATCGCAATCTACTAGAGGAAAAATTAATTCGATCTTTAAACTGGAGCGAATCTGGGTGGTGCATTTTCATGAGTCCTAGAGACTTAGTCGTCCCCAGAGACATTACTTATCACCGACCGAGTTATCCTCCTTGTGAGAGGGACACACAGCATACATTCACATACATCTTGCCTCACCGATATACATATGATGACATGGGTGCGAAGCACTAAAAGACAGGAAAGCATTCATTCACATTCATTCACATTCATTCATTGTAAAGACGCAGCATTCACGCATTCATTCATTGTGGAGGCCCATAATTTCACGCATTTATAGTTTTGAAAGGGAAATATTTGAAAAGATTTGAAAGCGATCTAAGCCCTCTACTGTCCCCAGCAGAGTCGCCACCAGTCAACGTTGGTTTAAAAAATCCCGCGGGTCGGGTCACAACCCGGATCTTTTAATCTCTTTTCCTAATTTCTCTCTACCCTTACTCTTTTTATTTATGAAAAAGGTTTTGAAGGGTTTTTTAGGAAAAAGGCCAACATATATCATATCGACGATTTGAACGTTTTATAGAGTCGCCAGTTGATAGATTTGAAAATGGTTGTACCAACTCAACCGAGTTTTGTTTGAAAGAGGCCCAATTGCTGGACACTTTCGAAACTTGATCTTTGAAAACAAAGTTTTGAGCTCGGGTCTTGGTTAAGTGTGGGAGAGGTGTTAGGCACCCCACAACTCCCGTGGAAACACGATACCGCGTCTTTTCAATATTTTCCTTAAAACTGAAATGCGTGTGTGAATGCTGTTTGAAAATTAGGGCCTATGTTTGATTGATTGAAAGTAGTGCTTTGCTTCGTTCAACCTATATACGAAGGGTTTGATTTGATTTGAAAAAGTCTTTGATTTGATTTCCAAAAGTGTTTAATTTGATTTGAAAAAAAAAAGCTTTTCTTTGGATTGAAATGATGTTTTGAAAGCTGGTTATCAAACCCTTACGCTAACATAGGAATTAAAGCCTGTTGATACTTCAAATTTTTATCTTTATAGCCTTAAGGCTGCATGTGAATGGTGATTTGTTGGGCTGCGAAGCATCCTTGACCACAACAAATATACAAGTGTCGGTCTCCTCATGGGCATGATAGCAATCGGAGGGACGCTGACACGACAATCCATATTTTTCACTATGTTGAGACCTTAAATTCGGATAACCATTTTAAGGACTTTAGTATGTACATTTTACAGAAAAACTGGCAGGGTACATTCGCAAATCAGAGTTTATCCATCGTGGGAATTAGATTCTGATCGGTTTGATCATGAATTCCACGATTCCTAGGCTCACATGTGAGTAGCCAATAAACAATGGACTGCTACACAGGCTTTTTGCTAAATCATAGGCTTTATACGTCCAAATCTACCGGTTATTTTCTGATATGTGGTAGTATGTGAGTATATCTACATGTTAGAGTGAAAAAATTTGGGTTTAGAAGAGGTGAAAAAGTCAGCAAATTAAGTAGGCAGAGGTTCGCTGCGTTTCGGAATTACAAAATATGAGGGGGTGCACAGTTTATTTATAGGCCAGGGAGCCTCCACTCTACCTGCTTCTGTCACAGGTAGAGGTGCGGCTCCCCAAGGTGGGGCCCATGTGTCCGGCTTCATCGTCTCGAAGTACGTGCACTCCGAGCAATGCGATGTCAGGTTCGAAAGTTCATAACTTTTGATCGGAGCGTCCGTTTGAGGCGTGCCATATCTTTCCGGAAAGCCCTCGCTAAGAGTGTCACAATGACATAGGATTTAACCCTTTTAAATTCCAAAAAGATGGGTTCATAACTGGGTCTTTGTTTCCCCACAGTTTGTTCGTCGAGCCGTCTTGCGCTATTTTCACTCGGGATCACTGTTATGGTTCTTTCTGACCTTGGTGACATCAATTTGGCTTGAGTTTGATTGAATTGTCTTCAAGTTAATAAAAAGACCATTTTTCCCCTCCCGGGGTTTCCTTCAATGTCGGCGTAACATTCGGCTAACTTCTTGGGGTTGTTTCCAAGGTTTGGATCCCATTTGAGTCTGTTTGTCCTCAGTGTTGTTCTCCGAGGTTGACTTGGTAGCTCCAGGTTTTCCTCTGGAGATGTTGTTATACTTCAAGACTGTTTTTGAAGTTGACCTGACTTCCCAGGTTGTGACCAGGGCTGAATTGATATCTCGATATTAAGACCGGGGTTGATCTGATGGCCGGTATTGAGACCGAGGTTGAATTGACATTCTAGTATTAGTGATTGGGGTTAAGTTGACCTCCCGATATCGGTGATCGGGGTTGAGTTGACATCCCGGTATTGGTAACTGGGGTTAAGCTGACATCCCGATATTGGTGACCGGGGCTAAGAAGACAATTTTGCCCTCCTGTAGGGTTAGTAATAGGAAAATAAAATGTTGAGTGTCTACACTTACTCTATATTCATATATCATATCAGTTTTATATTACGTAGCTTTCCATCAGAGAGAACTTAGAGAGGAAATTGAGAGAAAAGATTGAGGGAGAATTTAAGAAATCTCTATCATCATCTTTGAATCATATTCACAAATTAGCAAGGGTATGATTCTTCAACCCAAGTTTAAATTCACGATTCTTATATTTCTCCATTAAAACCAATTTTGAGTTCTCTATAACATAATTCATTATGATTGTTGACTATATGATTATATGTATGTTAGTATATAATCATAACTTGTTTTCTATCATCTATGTATGTTTTAAAACAATCAATTTCGAGTAGTTATGCCTTAATTGGATTTTTCATGAGTTAGAGTATGAAAAGTATAAAGAACACATATATGGCCCTTATGTACAAAACACCATGCTCTAATTATTTAATTAACTTTAAATTGATAGTTGATTATGATTATACATGTTTAAATAAACAAAACAAACTTTAAACGGATGGATTCAGAGTTATAACGAATCCGTAACGTTGAATTTCATGATTTGTCTCGAAACTTTTCAAAATATCAAAAATAGTGAATTTATGTGATTTGATTTGAGTAATTACATGATCTAAGGTGTTAATAATGTTTCTTTGAAGTTTATACTTCATGGGTAATAGTAATAATCGGCGTGTTAATGTAAATTGGATTTAATAGGGCTACGAACTGCAATTTTCGCGAACTACAGCTGGGCAAGTCGAGGCCACCCGCCCTAGCAGGCCTAACCCCCCCCCCCCCCCCTCCCCAGCCGAGGGGGGTGCAGAGAAAAATAATTATTTTTTTTGCTTTCTTTTTCATGTTGATCCATAACATGACAAGTTAGTGTAACATATAGAACCTAATGAGCCTAATATCATGATGAGCATGTAATTCAGTGCTATAACGTATCATTGACACGTATAAGATAATTTAAAGCTTCATGTTAACTAGTTATGTGCGAACTTGAATATTATTGTCGTAAAATGTGATTTTTGACCATTTAAGAGTTACACTTGCGTAGTATGCATGTTGTGATTCAGATTTATGTTATGTGGTTAGTCAACAAGTTAAGGTTTGTGGACCAAGTTGCTAAGTTGAACTTAAGTGAAAAGTTCAACAGTTAAACATAGTAGTTATGAAAACTAATTGATATCGTATGCGTACTGTAATGTGTAGGACGTTGAGGAATTGAATTGTAATTATAACTGTAGCTTGTGCATGAGACAAGTGTTCTATCCCTAATTTACTATTGTTGAATAAGTTTCCTACACTTTACTTTCATTGAGCAAGCTTTCTAAATTCAAAGTTATTCATTGAGCAAGTTCTATACCTATGATTCTATATCAATCAAGTTCTTATTCTTGTTTATTCAAGTTAAGATTTCGTATAAGATATTATAAGCATTGTAAAGTATTACTTCAGTATAAAAATCTTATTCAATTGTATACCCTCAAGATTTATATTTCAATTGGATTATCAATTATTGTTGAACTTTGTAAGGCTAGCAAACCCTTATTGATTTGACTAGTCCATAGTTGATGAACGTTCTAAATTCTAGAACTATTATTGAGCTTATCCAAACCAAACTTCCTTTGGTGCGGACCATGTCAAACTGAGATGAACAACCCTGTTATAGGGGATTATTTACGCTTTAGCGTTGAGATATTGTGCACAGTATAGAGATCAATGTTCAAGAATATTAGTTATGTTCAATTTCAAATTGTAGTTAATGTTTTGAATGAAATATGTCGCTGAGCTATAAGTAGAGTTATCCAATGTAGATGGATATTGTTTTATTATGAAAGACTTTGTATAGTCATTTTGTTGTAACGATTCATGATATAGATTTGAATCGAAGAGATGTAATGTAAAAGTTGCGATTCAGGGCAATATAGAAACAAAGTTTATAAAAGTTTTAAATATTCCGCATTTTTAGTGATTTTTAATATCGAATAATGATGTAATGAGAGATTAAAGTTGTATTGTTAACGATCGAGAAGAAAAATATTATTGTATGAATTTTGGGGTCGTTACAGTTGGTATCAAAGCTGTAGGTTATACAACTTAGGTAAGAGTACCTTAGGCTATGACCTTAGAGAATGAGAAGTTAAGTTAAGTTACGTATAATGAAAAGGTGATTCTTTTCACATACGTAGAAGTATAGGATGAGTTTAGTCCTAGAAATGTTATAAGAAGAAGATTAGAATAACAGGGAATGAAACTCGAATAAAATATTGAGCAAAGGGAATGGAATTAGAAATTCTTAAAGAACGAGAATTGATTAATAAACAAGAAAATTCAAAGAAGAATCTTGAAGAGATGTAGAGATAAAAACCAAGAGTTGCCTAACTCTAATGATCTAGATGACGAATAACGACGAATAGACAAAGTCTATAAGATTAAAAGCATAATGAAATCATGTTATGACGTGATGATAGGTAGAGATAAGAAGTTTTAAAACAAAACGATAATGAAATAAGGAAGAATCATAAGGGAGATGATTATAGAATAAGATCACGACGTGATATCTTTTAAGTTGAAAGACAGATGATCTGTAATGATTGAATAGTTATAGTTTGAGACTATAACGAGAATGTACTATGAGATAGTACGAGATTAACTCACGAGGAGTTATAAATGATAAGATACATAAGTCTGTATCGAGTATAGAGCAAGAAGTTATAAGTAAGATAGAGGTAAGTGGAATTTTAACTGAGGACTCATGTTGTGGCTAAGTTGTACAAATCTTTGTATGGGCAGGGTTTTATGCTTACACTTGGCTTATCATATTGATAATCGTTGGAAGGTTGGTGTAGCACTATCGATATATATATATGACGAGAAGGTGATTTTTTTCTCATATTATATTTGATAGTTAGAGTCAATAAAGATTAGATTAGATGATATTAAGATTACATTAGAAGATCTTAAGATTAGGCGAGTTCTTAAAACTCATACTTATGGTGAGTTCGTGACTCATAATCGTATGTGTGTTTTTGAACCCCTAAGCATATGGACAGTCTCTGATCAGTTCTTTGACTACGTATTGCTAGGACAAGTCTTAAACTCATATTATTGTGGCAAGTTCCTGAACTTCCAAAGTGTGGTAAGTTCGATGAACTATACTGGGTATAGAAAGGTTATGGTATAAAAAGCATTGAGGTTATTTAAGATTGATAGAATGATTAAGTAATGGTGGAGTAAAGAGTTATATTGATGGAGAAAGTTTTTATATTCTAAATCTCCTAGCTTTGCTAGATTTTTGAAATTTATTGACTTCGTGCTGATGTTGCACTTCTATGTTTTTGAAAAATATTGGGTCAAATGATGGAACCAATGGATTTAGTGCTATTATTCACATGTCTATGCTAATTACTTCAGCTAGACAAAAATGATTTTAAATTCCTCAAAATGTATTTTCTATACATCATTTTATATGATGTACAACTAATAATCGAGGAAGTTATCAATGCAGTTAAACCTAGTGTTGGATGTGATCGTATGATCGTCAGCCCACTATGGTATGATGTAGTATGACAACGTCATGTAATGACGAAATCCTCAACGTATTATTTCTACGGTACGGTATCAGGGTATTATGGAAAGATTTACTTATTATTTTTAGTTTCCTTAAACTATAAAAAATATATATATATATTATTTTATTGAGTTGGTTAAAAATATATATACATATATCTATATATATATATATATATATATATATATATATTTCGATTGATGTCCGAATTGTTGCTAGAAGTCTATGCTACTTGATTCAGCTAGACAATTATTGAAAGATGTTTATAAATTCGAGCGTTCTTGGTCAAACTATGCCAAACCAAATTATTTTTGTGTGGATTCAAATGTTAAGAAGCTGAGGTGAACAACCCTATAAAAGGGGACATGTTATCGGAGATAATAGTTCCGAGTGTAATGCATATAGTCGTTACGATGTACTACGTTTGGGCCCGACGTAGGGGTATGATAGGCTGGCCACCTAGAGTACCGATGCGGTTTATAGTGTGAAGTACCGGGGGTGAAGCACTATTAAACCTAGAAAGAAGTTCAAGGTCTTGTGACCACTCAGCATTATTGGAATCTTTTAAATTCCTGAGTTATTTATATCGCTTCCCAATTATTGAGCAATTGTGGAAGATTCTTATTATTCTGAAGATGAATGTAGCGAGAAGGATAGCCCTTAGCAAGAAGTAGTTGTAGAACGCTTTAATCAAGTGAATAGAGATTAACGTAAAATCTATTTTGATAGATTGATATATAAAGATTGATAGACTAAAATTTCGAGAACGAAATTCTTAGAAGAAGAGGTGAATGTGATAACCCGAATAATTATAAATGGTGAATTACGTAGTATATTAATTCGACAAGTAGAGTATTCGGTAATGATCCTTAGAAAGGAATGAACGAGTTAAAGATATATAATATTTGATATGTGATTATGTTTGATTGAAGGTTGTGTAATAAAACCTAATAGTTGTTGAAGAAATGAATGAAGTATATATATATATGTAAAACTTTTTGCTAAGTTAACGTGTTGAAGTTATTCAACGATAATTGTGAAAGAGATTTTGCGAAAACTGAGTAAGGGAGGTTTCGTTGATTCCGAGGACGGAATCCTTATAAGGAGGGAAGGATGTGACATCCCGAATTTTTAAGACTTAATAAATGAGAATTTAATAAATAAAATTCTTATTTTAAGATGTTTAAGTACGAGTATGTGTATATGTGTTATATATTGTGAAATATGTGATTTGGTGTGAAGATAATTTAAATGTTAATTTTAATATTTATTGAAGTAAATAAATATTTTAATTGAATTATTTATTGAGATTATGTGATTAATATGGAGTAATATAATTAAGTATATTATATTAATTAAATGATTATTTAATATTTAATTTAATTAATATGTAATGATTTTATGTTATAGTTCTAATTTAATTGAGATAATTAAATTAGATGTAGTGATGTGGTAAGTATTACATGAAGTTATAATTAGCAAGTAATTATAATGTGATAATTTTAGATGATTAATTGATGTTAGACTTTTAATTAATTAAATTAGAATGTTGAGTTTTAATTAGTTAAAGGATAACATCAAAAAGTATGTGTTAAAATGATTTATTAAAAGAGTTATAAGAGTTTTCAAAACTATTTTCCCAAACAAGGCCCTAGCACCGTTTTTAAATTCATTTTACCAAACGGGGTCTTAACTATTAAAATCTGTTTTTAAAATGATGAGTTTTTCCAAACAAGCCTTAGGGTCTCTTCAAATTCAAACTTGTAACTTATGTGATTAATTGAATTTATGTTAATTATTATAGAGTAATTATATTGTATAAGTTATATATCATATGTATATACAATATACATTAAGTTAAAAGAGTTAGTACGTTAGTTTTTCTAAAAGGCCTAAGTCTAAGAGAAGAAGAGAGAATACAGAGAAGAAAAAGAGGAAGAAGAAGGAGAAGGGAAACCTTGAGAAACCAAAAAAAAAAAGCTTTCATCATCTCCATCTTTTCTCCTAATTTAACCTAGAAAGGTATCATACTAACTCTTATACTCAATTAAGATGTTTTGTATTTAGTTTTTGTCAAATTAGGTTTTCATGAACTTGTATAATCATGAATCTTATATGTATATATGGTATTCATATGTAATTATATACCATGAAAGATTTTCAGAAATCAATTGTTGTAAAAAACAAGTTTTAAACTATGTTCTTCTATGTTTTCATGGTTTTAGAGTTCTTTTGTAAAGTCTTGGTGTGAAAGCTCTTGATTTTGATATATGTATGGGATGTGTGTATATATATATATATATATATATATATATATATATATATATATATATATATATATATGTGTGTGTGTGTGTGTGTGTGTGTGTGTGTGTGTGTGTATATGTTTACATATGATTTTTATAGTTGTATAAGTGTTTTAATTCACAAAGATGGGATGAACATGGAGAAATCATGTTCATAGTGTTTTATCATGAAGTTATCTTGAAAATAGTTCTTAAATTATCAAAGGAATTGATGAAAGCATGAAGTTATATGTAATATGTGATATAACATGATTATATATGAGTTATATGGTTGTTTTAACAATTTAATTCATGAAATTTTGATAAACAAGAAGAACGGGGTTCATAGTAATTTTATGTGAACTAATTTCTGAAAAATAACTTTTGAAACTATCAAATTGGTGTTTGATTATGAGTTATTGTTAAAATTGATCAAGTATTATGTTAGTATGTTAAGAATAGAAGTGATTACAATTGGAATCACTTGAATTGAATGAAAAATGAATTCGTAGTAGCAATTTTCGTCAAGAACGTTTGATTTTGTAGTTTTCTTTAAAAATTATAAAATCTTGGTTTTGAATATATGTTATATGGATTTTATATGTTATGATCATATTTAAGAGTTTAAAATATTGTTTGTATCAAGTTTCATGTTTATCATGTTGGGAAAAATCGAATTCGGTGTGAAGGAATAAGCCAAATTCGCTTATTTCTCCACCAGTTCGCGAACCAGCCCCTCCACCAGCCCTTGGACCCACCCCAGCAGGGTGTTTAAGCCTTGGGGGACCCGCCCCAACAGGTACCCTTGCTGTCCGGGGTAGTTTAGTTGTTGTAATGCGAAATTATTTTGACATCTGTAGTAAAATGGCCATAACATTTTCATACGAACTCCGATTGAGGAGATTCAAGATGATTCGGAACGAGCACGAATAGACCTACAACTTTTGTTTTTTAACTTTTTTGATTTGAGGTCGTTAGCAAGGGTCCAAATGGTCATCTTTGTGACTGATGCGTATTCGGAGGCAATCGGAGGGCGTCGGACATGCACATACGCAAGTATAGTGCTGTCGACGATAATAGATGTTGTTCTAAGTTATAAAATATGAATGTTAGTAAATATAATGATGTTTAACTTGAAGTGTAATTTGATTGACGTAAGATGTAATTATAATTGATTAATTATGTGAAATGTAATATGATTATGTGACGTGATTAAATTACGTGGTGATTAATTATTAACTTATTAGTTATTGAGGTATGAGTTAATCTTAATTGGTTAACTAACGATGAAGATTAGCTATGTAATAATTATACATATGTTTTGACAGCGAGTGTCAAACGAGTGAATGGAAGAGAATTACGAAGTGTAAATCAAAAAAGTGTAGATTAGAATTTACTTAGACGTTTGATAAGCATTGCTAAGTGACTAATAATTGATGCTTATGGTGATACGTTATGTAGGATCATGAAGTAGATTATATTAAGAAGTTTTTCGGTAATTGGTAATCCACGAGCCAGGCAAGTCTTTCGGTTCCTACTTGTCTACGTGGATTTGATGAACTGTTTTAAATTGCATGATATGTTATATATGTTGTAAGCGAGCATGATATGTTATACATGTTGTAATCATGAAATGTCAAAGTCAATTTATGACTACACTGTTTGGTTAAATAATGTTGATTGAGTAAGGAACTCAATCTTTATATTTGTTATGTGAATTAAAGCATGTATGCCATGTTAGTTTAATTATTATGAGATTTATGTTGAGCATGTTTATTATGTGATACGTGATGCATGAAAACTGTTAGAACTTGCTGAGCTGTCGAGCTCACTCTTACAAATAACCATTTTTGCAGGTCAGGATGCAAGGTATAGATACGTGTTAAGTGATTTATAGAGATCAATGTTCAAGAATATTAGTTATGTTCAATTTCAAATTATAGTTAATGTTTTGAATGAAATATGTCGATGAGCTATAAGTAGAGTTATCCAATGTAGATGGATATTGTTTTATTATGAAAGACTTTGTATAGTCATTTTGTTGTAACGATTCATGATATAGATTTGAATCGAAGAGATGTAATGTAAAGGTTGCGATTCAGGGCAATATAGAAAGAAAGTTTATAAAAGTTTTAAATATTTCGTATTTTTAGTGATTTTTAATATCGAATAATGATGTAATGAGAGATTAAAGTTGTATTGTTAACGATCGAGAAGAAAAATATTATTATATGAATTTTGGGGTCGTTACATTGTGCATGAGGCAAGTGTTCTATCCCTAATTTACTATTGTTGAATAAGTTTCCTACACTTTACTTTCATTGAGCAAGCTTTCTAAATTCAAAGTTATTCATTGAGCAAGTTCTATACCTATGATTCTATATCAATCAAGTTCTTATTCTTGTTTATTTAAGTTAAGATTTCGTATAAGATATTATAAGCATTGTAAAGTATTACTTCAGTATAAAAATCTTATTCAATTGTATACCCTCAAGATTTATATTTCAATTGGATTATCAATTATTGTTGAACTTTGTAAGGCTAACAAACCCTTATTGATTTGACTAGTCCATAGTTGATGAACGTTCTAAATTCTAGAACTATTATTGAGCTTATCCGAACCAAACTTCCTTTGGTGCGGACCATGTCAAACTGAGATGAACAACCCTGTTATAGGGGATTATTTACGCTTTAGCGTTGAGATATTGTGAACAGTATGGTACTAAGGGCTGATCCCCCTAAGTACGAGTAAGTAGAGTCCATATAGTCTTATGACTGTTAAAGGTTTAAAGTAGAAATACTTAACAACCTGGGACATAGTTCATGGTCTTATGACCCTCAGATGTACTTTTGATTCTTGTTATTCGTTCTTGATTCAAAAGTCGAGCTTTCTCTTATTCAGAATTCTTTGATTCACTCGTATGTTATTATTACTGTCATATTATTATACTTGTGGGCAATCGTGCTCACTCTTACATAATAACATTGCAGTTAAGAACGAAAGTTCTAACGAGCCTTCTACTATCAAAGGCAAGGGCAAAGTCAACAAGTGATGAAGACTTGTTGTTTTATTTGAGAATATTTGTTTAAGACTTATGTTATGATGTTTAAGACTTATTTGTTTATGACCTGGGATTTAATTATATTCTTATTATTCAGATGTTGTAACCCCATAACGGGAGATGATGAAGATGTTTTTATCTATTTCATGGTTCGCATTTATTATAGGTAGATAGATATATGATATTTGTACAGTGAACACCAAATCCCGTGGAAATTGAAGTACCCGAATTTGGGGGTGCCACAAGTTTGTATCAGAGCTGTAGGTTATGAACCTTAGGTGGGGGAAAACCTTAGGTTAGTAGCCTTCGATAACATAGTAATGATAAAATCTTACCTAGTTCTAAGAAAGATAATAACTTACCTTATGTGCTATGTGTTTATATTTATATACTTACGCGAGTATCGATTAGCATCATGTAATAACTAAGACTTAAAATTTTGATTGTCAGGATGTCGGATGTTGGAGGATCCAGTCAGCCTAGGGAGGTAGTACCCCGCGTGGATATTGAGGAGGAGCCCCGAGACATTCACACAGTCTAGGAGCAGTTGATTCGTAGAGAGCCATCTCCTTTGATCACAGTTGTTGGTCGGGAGCATGAGCCAGTGTTTGACTCAGAGGAGGACTCTGAGGAGATTGAGATTGAGGCTGAGGCAGCCGAGGAGGAGAATGAAGACCCTGAAGAGTTTCCACCGAACTCTATCAGTGCTGAGATGTACAACGAGCTGTATGACCGTAACATAGAGTTACAGGACACCGTTTGTGAGCTAAAGGAGCAAACAGTTACTCAGCAGACTACCATCGAGCAGAAGGATGGTGAAGTTAAGACTCTGTATACACGTCTTGGAGACGTGGAGTGGGAGTTGGTCCATGAGAAAGGCCAAGGTGAAGAAATGTCAGTTGAGATAGAGAAGCTGAAGAAGGATTTGAGTGAGGAATCAGCGAAGCTTACCATAGCAGAGGATGCTTGGATGAGGGCTTCACGACGTGCAAATCTTACCGAGGATAACAATCGGGCAAAGAAAGCTAAGATCAAGCTGGAGACAGACTACACATTTCAGAATGCAATATATAAGGCCCAGGATCGGGTTATGTTCTATCCACTTCAGTTCAAGGATCTACCTTGGTATATGCTGGATCGCAGAACGATGTTCCACGTTATGGAGGAAGAGCGAAGCAAAGCTATTTGACGCCTTAGTAGGTCGTGATCGGAACAGTATGATTATGTGATACTTCTTTGAGTAATTAATAATGTAAATTCTGATGTGATTATAAACAGAGGAATATTTTGATTATTTAAATCCTGAAGATTCTTTATCTCGAGATAGTTGATGTAAATAACAGTGATGCTATCTTTCGTATGTTTAAAACTTTTGATTGAATAAAATATCGGAGTTTATTTGAGATGTTATGTGTTAAGTGTTGCTTTAAAATGTTAAAGTTAAGTCTTAAATATTTAAAGGATTGAATAAAGATCTAATAAGCGTATATCTTAACAGAAATATGCCTCCAAGAAGATGCCCTAACCGTCAACCCGCCCAAGAAGGGTCGACTAATAATAACTACGCCAATGCCAACCCCAACCCCGTTCAGCAGCTAGTGAATCTGTTGACAGAAGCTATGAACAACCAACCGCAAGCTCCACCAAACACTTCATTTAAGAATTTTAAGGCGTTGGGACCGCCAGAGTTCAAGGGATCCATGAACCCGATTGAAGCATAGACTTGGGTCATGGAAATGGAGAAACTTTTTGATGTCGCTAGGGTCGGTGAAGATCAGAAGACCGCGTATGCTACATTTATGCTGAAGTCATAAACCAGCTATTGGTGGCAGGCAAACAAAGTTCAGGGGAAGAGAGGGCGTGATAACCCGGGAGAGGTTTAAGGAAATGTTTTTCGAGATGTATTTCCCGACAAGCTCACAGAATCAGATGGAGGTAAAGTTTCTGGAGCTTAAGCAAGGTAATATATCCGTACCAGATTACGTAGCAAGATTTAATGAGCTGGCTAGGTTTGTCACATACCAAGTACATACCGACGAAAGGAAGGCAAGGAGGTTTGAACAGGGACTGAAGCCCTGGTTGTATAGCAAGGTGTCGATATTTCAACTGAATACCTTTGTTGGAGTATTGGAGAAGGCTATCCTCGCTGAAGGTGGGAGCGATGCTATGACCAAATACAACCAGGAGCTGAAGAAGAACAAGAATGAAGGTGAAGAAAATAAGGCTAGTGGTAGCAACACTGGGGGAAGCAACAGTCAGAAGTGAAGGTGGAATGACAGCCCATCAATCGAAAATTACCAAGGGAGCCAGAAGAAAAGGGTAAAAGCATGTTCGACCTACAGGAAGAACCACCTGGGGTCTGTATAAAGGGTAAACGAGTCTGCTACAATTGTGGTCAGGAAGGCCACATAGCACCTAACTGCCCTAACTATAAGAATGGCGCCTGCTTCACATGTGGATTGAAGGACCATCTGGCTAGGGATTGCCCCAAGAAGGTATTTGGAGGGGCAGGATCAGGTGGGAATAGAGGAGGCAGTGGTGGAAATGCTCTGACAATTACAGGACCGATCGCAACTAACTGACCTACATCCATGACATTCAACATGACAGTGCAGGATGCTGTGCAGTCTCGCGATGTGGTGTCAGGTATCATTCCGATTAATAAAGTTAATGCATATGTATTATTTGATTCGGGTGCTACTTATTCAATTATATCCGATGACTTTGCTAAGAACTTATAATTACCTAAGGACGAGTTAGAATATCCTATAAACATAGAGATTGCGAATTGGGAGGTGATTCCTATTAAGTATGTGCATAAGAACTGTAGGGTGGATATCAAGGGTAATGTGATGAACGTAGATCTTATCCAGATTAGACTTTAGGAATTCTACGTTATCTTGGGAATGGATTGGCTATTCAATTATGGGGCAATAATTGATTGCTAGAGGAAGTGTATTAACCTTATGACTCCGTCAAAGGTTATGTTTAATGGCAGCAAGTCGCCTAGACAAGCGAGTTGTCTAATGATGATGCAGGCCAGGAAGTTGTTGAGACACGGCTGTGTAGGATATTTAGCCTACATAGTCGATAGTCGTAAAGAAAGCCCGAAGTTAGAGGAAATACCAGTCGTGAGAGACTTCGTGGACATATTTTCGGACGATTTGCCTGGACTTTCGCCAGATAGGGAAGTTTTGACGCCCTGAAATCCGGCCTATTTTTCACACCCGAATTTCGTGCATTACGATACTTCCCATTCGATATATACATCATTATATCCTGAAGATACATGATATATCCACACATTCCCAGGTTCTATTACCTCAAAACGTTCATTCATTAAGAATAATGGTAATTACATTATTCTTATCGCATTACATCTGTGACTTAACTAGTCACCATATCTACAGAATAGTTTTAATCTAACTATTCTGCAAGTCTTGACTTGATCTTCATGCTCGTTCATAACATGAACGGTACTTCATCTTGTGAAGCTAATGGTACTCGCGACCACAGCATCTGACCATAGCAGGACATCCATCATCATGATCTTCATCGTGTCCTTTAGAATATACTACCGTCGTTCGCTAAAAATATTTTTATTTCAAGCAAGTGTGAGCATTTAATTGCTCAACAAGTCATAGTAGTTGAGTAAACAACCAAAGAAAGAATCAAAGTTCTTTTAAGTCTTTAATAATCGAACAATGGTTACGAAGCAGCTCGAACAATAGGAATACGTTCTGATTCCTATCATTTTACAACATACATCACATATACTTCGTCATACTTCCATTTTCTACTTATTCATATACATTATGTTTGGCTAGAAACAATAGCACAGACTTAATAAGTACGGTTCATGAATGAACCGAACTCTTTTTCACTTAGCAGTTCAATCATAGAACAGTTAATTTCATAGAAACACCGAAGTGTTAACATTGTGGCACAAGGCCACATTCATACTAACACATTGTACAAATATCGCACATTTGCACATATGAAATACTTCCTCATGTTTAACACCTGAGGAAGTTAAGAAACTAACATTCATCATAAAGAATGAAGGAAGTTTAGAAACTTGCCTTACGCATAGCTACCGCTTAGGGTTTACGCTGAGCTGCTCATAGAAATTCCTATGTAGCACATAAGGAATAACACATATCCATTAGTCATATATTTGACTTAAACATTAGCTTAACTTCACTTTACTTCTTATGGTTCGCATTCTTGATAACTAAGTTTATGCGACCAACTTTCATTTTCATCTTTTATATCCTTTCATTACATTCCCTTACCACGTCCAGTCCATACGACTCTGAACGTTTATCCAAGTTATTAACATTAACTCGGCTTTTCACATTATACGTTCTTCATTCTCTTATTACCGTTCATTATGGCTTATTACCAATCACATGCCAACATTCATTAACGTCTAAGTTATACAACCAATGCATACTTAGAACATTCACTCAACGCCGATACTATTCGCGAGAAACGTTCACGTATCCTGCGTTCACGTTACTCGTCTCTTAATCTCACTCAACCTTTACTTAAGGTTTAAATCACTTGTTTAAGTGTTACATTAAGTGAATTCTATGTTCACTCGAACTCTCATCAATTATCACTAAGTATGATGATCGACGAGATCTTAACTTGTTCTTAAACTTAAACTTTGGTTAATGTTTCCAAGCTTAAGTTCAATTACGTTTGTTCAACGTTTAACTCTCATAAACATTGATTAAACATGTTGTTTAAAGCTTACATTACATCACTTGCTAGCCCCTTAATTGATATGCAAAAGGTTAAGTACTTACTAGCAATGTCAAAATTTTCTACCATGCTGGCGCTGCTGCGCCAGATTTTCCTCTTGGAGTGGCTGTAAGAACCCGAATTTTCAGAAATTATTAAATAAGGATTTAATAAATAAAATTCTTAAACTGTGAGATGGGTTCGAATAAGAGTATATATATGTGATATGAGTTATATAGTATTGTGTTACATAGGGTTATACGAACTATATAATATGTGATTAATAAATATATATTATTATTTATCATTGAGACAATTCAGTTGAGATAAAGGAAGTGGATAAGATTTCCTATCGATATTAAATAATTTATAGAATTATTTTATCATAGTAAGTTGGTGACATTAAATATCCTTAATGTATAATCACTATATTCTTGTGTATGCGTACTAATAACTAGTATGTTTATAATATAGGTTATTATTAGCACTTAAGCTATCCGTGAATAGGTTTGGATAGTGAAGCATGAGTTAGTTAAGGAATTAACTAATAAGAATAAATATTAGGTAATTTAAGTTGGGAGTTATATTAGGGAATAATATAATGTGAGTATTGAACCTTAATTAACTATGATGATATAGTACAGTATTTAATTTACTTAAGTAAAGGAGTGAATTAATATATGTATTGAATATGTAATTATAGTTGATACTTTTTATATATTACTTAGAATGGTAATATGTGAGAAAGTCTAATGTATGAATAACGTTAATAAATATACATACGTTATTAAAGGGAGATGGAAATCATTATCTTTAAATGAATAATTAATATTTGAAGAAATTATTTTGGGGACAATTTATAGAAAGGAAAGAGAAATAAATATTATATATTTCTAATAAAGGATATTAAAATAATTTCTAATATTGAATTATTTTAATAAAAGGAAGAAATGTTATTTTTAAATAGTAATATTACCTTATATATTTTGTATAAGGTGTGATTGATTAATATGATAGATATATTACATATTTGCTATATGTAAATAAATTGATGGAAATAATTTATTATAATAGAAATAAACTTATTACCTATTTTCTATATATAATGTACATGTGTCGTACATGTGATTATTTCTAATAGATATTATATTAATTATAATATTACTCGTTCATTCTAGCTCGTAGCCAGAATCCTCCCCATTTCTAATCATCCTATGTCATAGAATGATTAATATACACATAACACAGAATATAATCAATAAAATTACTTTTATTAATTATTAATTCTGTAATCTAAATTTCTGGACAATCCAATTTTCCGGGTTGTCACAGAAGTAGAGTTCGTGATCGATTTGGCGCCAGGAACGGCTCCAATATCGAAGGCACCGTATCGTATGGCTTCTGTGGAGATGAAAGAATTGATTGTGCAGCTGCAAGAGCTACTGGACAAAAAGTATATACAGCCGAGCGTATCGCCATGGGGAGCGCTGGAATTATTTGTTAAGAAGAAAGATGGGTCGATGCGGCTCTGCATCGATTATAGAGAGTTGAACAAGGTCACGATTAAGAACAATTATCCGTTGCCGAGGATCGACGACCTATTTGACCAGTTAAAAGAAGCGAGATACTTCTCGAAGATAGATCTGAGAAGTGGTTACCATCAGTTGAAGGTGAGGACAGAGGATGTTTCGAAGACAGCATTTAGGACTCAGTATGGTCACTACGAATTTTTGGTAATGTCATTTGGTCTAACGAATGCTCCTGCAACATTTATGGGCCTAATGAACGGAGTGTTCAAGACATTTTTGGACAAATTCGTGGTGGTGTTTATCGACGACATTCTGGTATATTCGAAGACTAAGGAGGAACATGTAGAGCATCTGAATGTGACACTAGAGGCGTTGAGGAGAGAGAAATTATGACACCCCCAAATCCGGGTCCTCTGACCCCGGTCCGGTCGTCACGATCTAACATAAACATCCACCTCTAAATAACATACGATAACTAAAATGCAGAATATAATAAACGTACGTCGTTCATTCAAAAGGTGTTACTAGTCCCAAGATTCGATAACCTTAATACAACATACAAACATACCCTAGAATAGTCAATAGGGTTCATATTACATAACAGTAAATTAATTAAACATAAAGATAAAGTCTGCTCCTTGCAAACTAATCCTACATCTTCCCTTTACCCTTGTCCTTCCCTGAAGTCTCGGGCTTAACTGCAATATAAGTCATGATATAGTAAGAATGAGCAACAAGTTTGCTCAGCAAGTTGAAATACAATAATAAAGGATATATCATGATGAATAGAAAATATCTTACAATGAATTCAACAATATGAATATCGAAAGCAAGAATAATGATTGCTTTTAGAAAAACTGATAGTCAAGTAGACTTTTGAACTATAAAACTCCAACGAAAATCAATAGCTGATTGACCCTTTGGTTACTGGCTACAGAATAGTACTTGAGGGGATCAGCCTCGCGTATGCTATGTATATGCATAGCATTCTGTAATATCCGAGATTATTATGTCATTTAACAATTATCAATAAACGAATTTCTGTGAAATTCTTGTGTGTTTTCTTTTATTAGATGTATATGTGTTATTTCATGATATGTGATGAGGAGTATTTAAATGGTGGGTTCAGTTCAATTCAACTATTTAAATTGGTTAAGTATAGAATTAATTCTATTAATTTCGTGGGATGGCTGTAAAGCATGAGTTTGAGTTCGGAGCGGAATTTAGAGACGCGGACTGCGTATTTGAGTCCGGAACGTCAAAATTAGTCAGGATAGACTGTAACCACGAAAATGTGTCACGGTTGACTTTTTGGTCAAAGTCAACCGGTTGACTTTTTTGGGTAAAAAGTCAACGACGAATTTCGGAGATGAATTTGACGAAACGGATAGTCCCATGATGTCCGGGACGTCAATTTTAGTAGGAATCGATATAAGTATCGCAACGTTCGGCTACGGAGGGCAAAATGGTTAAAATGATATATTAATTGATTTAATTAATTAAAATAGTATTTTAATATAGAAGTGCAGCAGCTGTGGGGCAAGTGTGACTATCAAATTGGGACAATGAGGAGGGAGTATACGTATATATTGGAATTAAAGGAGGAGGGAATTAGTGTTATATCTTATTACACCCAAAACCCTTTTCATTTTCTCAAACTCCCACTTTCTTCTAAATTAACTAAACTAATGAATGGATATGATAGCAGTAATTGTCGTTATGGAGTTGGAGGGGTGGAAGACTCAAGCAATCTCAACTTCTATATATACTCTCCTCTCAAAACACCATTCTTGTTGCTTAAAAATTTCATACGGGAGAAATATTGAGAGCTTGGGTGAAGTTGGAGATTTCTGGAGAATTTTGCAAGCAAGGGAGATTGGTTATCAAGCTTCAATCCGATCATTATCAGTAGCTAACTCTAATCAAGAGGTAATTCATAACTTTATATGTTTTTAACAAAAATAGTAAGAAAATGCATGGATAAGCATGGTAGATGTTTTGTTTTGGCTTTGCGATGCCATGTTATTGTGTATTACTATTATATGGCTATTAAGAATGAAAATTCTGGACTTAATCATGTTGTAATTATATAGAGAATCAAGGAATTATGCTATGCATGCTATATGTTTGGTTAAATGTCTCTTACATGTCAATTTGATCAAATCATGGTAATTTAGTGAGTTTGATTGTTGTAACACGTGTATATATATAAGTATGTGTGGTCTGGACAGTAGGAATCAACCCCATGCATGCTAGAATCAAAATCATGATTTTGTCAAAGTTGGTTAAAAAGTAAAATCTGTGATTTTTTGGGTTTTTCGAAGCCTTGGAATCATGGTTTCTGTGACCCGTTTATGGTAGCTAATAATTTTATAAAATAGTATGTTGTATGAGGTCCAATCTGTCCAAATTTCAAAGGAATTGGAGTTATATTGTGCAAGTTATGAATTTCGTAAGCAAGCATGTTGGTATAAAAATCTGCAGAAAATCTGGGTTTTCCAAAAAAATTCTTAGTGTTAGAACCTGTTCTAGCACGCTTTTCAAGGCAGCAGGTTCGTGGTCTTAACTTGTTGTTTTCTGGAAAGTGATATTTTTGTAAAATACTATGCTATATGAAGTATGTTGTGTCAAAAGGTCAGGGTCATATCATGTATGGATTGTTCGTAATGAAATTTCAAAGTAAGCTGCTCGAACTGCTGAAAATTTTTGGGCATGAAGAGCAGCACAGCTGCGTCGTTCATACGGCTTAACGCTGCGCAGCTGCGCCACTCAAACAAGGGTTCCGGGTTTGCCAGGCAGCGCAGCTGCACCGGTAACACAGCTTGAGGCTGCGCAGCTGCGCCGGTCCGGGTCGGGCCGGGTCATCCGGGTCATCCGGGTCGGGCCGGGTCATCCGGGTCGGGTCGGGTCAGGAAAAATGTCAGAAATTTTATTTTTCCCAGGTTCGAATATGGTACCCCTGGACCTATAAGATACAACATTCTTATGTAATTGAATGGTATTGTGTAATTGAATTGCATTGTTAATTGATTACATGTTAGTTGATAATCCAATTAAGATAAAAGGAAACCATTATATTTCAGAGTCGTGTTCGAGAACCTAATTGCTTACGTGATACATATGAATAGGTTACGTGAAGAGCTAGTAGATAGCGTTAATTGTAGCAGGCGTATCAGGCAAGTTTCCTAACCCTAATTTCTATTGGGCATTTATTCAATCCTTACTCATTTTTATCGCAGTAAGGGTAAATATTGGACTTGTGTTAGCTATTTATTAGTGCAAGTTCCTTTATTGTGAGGTTATACAACTTCAACTATCTTGCAAGCTTATCGATGATTACTCAGTTATTATTCTAACAGCTATGCTTATAAGTTTCATGTCATTATAGAACTATTTCTAAGTATATTTCCTGGCCTTTGTTTTCGGCTAGTTATTATTGATGAAAAATGATTTAATTCAAATCTTTCGAAGCTATTTAATGCTTACCAATCCAAATTGCTTTGGTGCGGTCTCGCATGAATACTAAGATGAAAAACCCGAATAAACGGGCAAACAGATGTCGGGCATATAGTCCCATTTATGCTTATGCAGTTTAAACTTTATACTTGTGCACAATGTAGGGTACAATAGACTAATCACCTGGAGTACTTGCAGGAACCGTTTACAATCTATTTGATTGTTAAACCGTCTGATGGTTTTTCGATGAAACAAAGTAATGTTCAGGGTATTTTACACCCCTTAGTATGATATTGAGAATTCTTAAACTCTTATTCTTGATATTCCTGTTTAACACTTGATAATTCTTTCAACTGTTATAGCTATTCAGATGTTTCTACTCCTGATGTATGTTTTCAAACTACTTTATATACTTGCTGGGCAATTTGTGCTCATTCTTGCTTAAACCTTTCAGTTAAAGATGAGAAGGCCGAGGGCTCGGGCAAGGACAAGGGGAAGTCTAAGATGAAATGATGCTAGTTACCTTATGTAATCAGTTTATATTTCCGCATATGATGTAATGTAGCGAAAAACGCTAAGTTTAAGTTGTGGTTTATTAAAGGTTGTAAAGACTTGGGATTTTATTTTGAGTAAGTACGTAATAGTTATAATATTATTATTACTATTATTGGAGTTTACTTAGATAGATGATAACGTATGCTGTATCGTGAGCACCATGTCCTGTAATCGATGTTACACGAATTTGGGGGCGTCTCACATTCAACTCTGCTGTTTGTATCTTATATTAGATACCTGGGGTACTCCCCTATATATATAATGGGTGTTCTTTCAGTCTAAGAATCCTTACCATCAATTGGTTTGGATAGCTTTTATAAAATTTCATATACTTGTCTGACCGAACAAAGGTTCAGACTCTATCTAACACAGTACAAAAATTATAGAACTTTTAAATAAGGTACAAGTCCAAGACTGTACGAACTCAAATGCACCAAGTGCGAATATCAATAAAATTGATGTGGAATAATTGTAAAATAATTAAACCACCTAACAGCATGCTTGGAAATAAAGTTCAAGCTTTAAATAATTAACTGTCAATACGATAATAACCGGCTCAATATAATATGAGAAAGATAGGAACTTGCACAATAAAGAGTGTAAGGGAACTTGCATTCAAATCAAGTGAATTTAAGAAACTCGCTTACATGATTCATTGAATAAGGTAGTGCAAGAATTTAGAATACTTGCATTCAATATAACAATTAAATGAAGTTAGGAAACTTGCACAACCAAAGAGTGAAGTTCGGAGACTTGCCTGATTGCTCAGCTACAATTAAGTTCTAGCTTTAATTAACTTGCGTTGAAACGACCTAATATTAATAAGTCGGCCTTTCAATTAGCATGTGTAAACCAATATAAGTCTATACTAGCAACAATCTAATTATCATATAAGTTTATCACGTAATTCATGTAAGTCAATCACTATGACTGAGTCTATAAACAATTAACTCTGTCCTTGATTTGATAGTTTTAGAACACCTAGTTTCTATATATCAACATAGGTTTGAATATTTAGCATTTCAAATTAATCATGCTTCAAGAATATACTTTCAAATTTGAATCCTAGCATGCTCACCCTATTCAATTCAAAATCATATGTCTTTATGCCGGTAATTCACATACCTTAAGTTAATTAATTTCATGTCTCAAAGATTAGCTACATAGTCATATTACCACATAACGAGACTAAACAATGTTTAATATGTATGCTCGAGTATACTACACATGTATACTTTAATGCACATAATTCCTGCCTTAGAAATTCCTTTTTATGAATATGGGTGCATAGGTGAAAACTATGTTTAATCAAAATGACACTCATGTCAACAAGTCTATAGGCATAATGAGATCCTAATATACATGCTTGCATGCTTAAAACTTATCTCACGTATTGATCAATGTTATTAGCTTCGAATTTCTAAGTGTTCTTTGAAAATTGCACTAAGTCAACAAAGGCATCATAGTACATACAAGGCATCTCGATATATATTTCATATGCATTAGAAACACATATCAACGCCATATAAACCTATTCAAATGGTCAGAATTTAAGAGACTCAAGTCTTGGTCAAGTTTGTTTTCAAAGTTCTTAAGTTTCTCCTTTGAAAACATTTAAATCCATCAATCTCGTATGCTAATGTGTTTAACATTTTAAACATGCATTTCAAGTTAATATAACCCTACTATCATGCTCATAATATCAGAATACACATACTCGATAGGTTCATAACAAGTTCACTTTAGAAATCTCTAAGTTTATATTAAAACTATAAGCTTATTTTAAAACCACAAGTTTTCTTTCTCTAATATATACTAGCATGGTTACAAACATGTATGTTGCATCAAGGAACATATATTAAGAGTTAATACCAACTTCCATGCATGTCCAAATTGGTACCATCAAGATAGCTTGATCAGATATGAAACAGAAAACAAAAATCAAGAACAGGCCCTGGCGCAGCTGCGCTGCTGGCCAGTACATAACTAGCGCAGCTGCGCAGGCTGTTGGCCAGAGACAGTAACTGCCCAGCAATGGCAGAACTTAGCCCAACTCAGAAATTTTCCTACGAATTCCTTTCTAGACATGCTACATTAAAGAGCTAACATGCATAACAGCTTAAATAAGACTCAACAAACATACATCAAATAAATTATCTACTAATACTTGCTTAACTCAAGAATCAAGGATTTAGAAATTTATCAGAAAATGAAGAACATGATATACCTCTGTAATTAGTTTGCTTGAATTAACAAATCTCCCTCACTGATATCTCACTCACTATCAACTCTACACTTATATGAAAATCTCAGCCAGTGTAAATGAGAAGGAGGAAGCTCATTATATAGATAATTCAATAACCAGTCAATGCAATTCTCCTTCAAATCAATTCAAAGGATTGCAAGAATGTATAATGGATAAGAAGAAGTTGGTGAGAGTTGGTAGATTCAATCATGAATCCCACATCTCTTACAATCATGAGCTAGAATTTGTGAATTTGAGAAGAAGCTAGACTAGTGTAGCATGTGGGTTTACACATGAAGAAGAAAATTGAGGGTGGGACTCTCATTTAGGGATAATGAAATCTCAGCCTTTGTAATTGTATATATATATTATGTATGCTTAACATAATACATACATACTTAGATTATATAATGTATATGCACATAGTATCTACTTAAGTTATATGTATTTATTCCATATACATTTAGATGGGTGATACTATGTTATCTCAATTAGCAATTAATAATAAATAGGTACACAACATATAATCCATGCACATTTTCCTTAATACCGAATGTAAAGTAATTGGGTATTATTATTACTCATTATAACTGTTATCATTATAATAACTTACTGAGATCAATTATTTATTGATATTACTATATGTTGATGAGGTATACATTAATGTTTTCCCACACATGTATTGTCACATAAACATTATTATGTAACTCTCATAATGTAATTATTCTTACTATATGGTTTATAATGTATAATCATATTAATGTGCCACCTTGTACTATATATAATATATAGTTAACTACCATATATTAAAGGTTTAACATATCGCATGCTTGTATGAAACGATTAATCAAGTAAATATAATATTATTATATTTACTAATCTCTTATTCATTAATTATTATTTATTCATAATAATTGTTAATCAACACATTATCAATTAATTAATCATAATTGAAATTAATCAAACATGTTCGAATCTTGCCACTATATTCAAATAAGTTGAATATTTAATTATTAATAATCTCATCAATTCTCTGATATTAAATCCTTAGGGTTAGTCCACTACTTTAAATAACTCATTAGTGACTTCCTTTAATCATTTCACAATTCTCACCACCACATAAGGTTTAAATAAGCTCACAAAACTAACTTATTAAAAATTAAATCACATATTTAATAAATAAGGAGTTTAAAATTCATGGTCATTACATCCCTCCCCCTTTATAAAAATTCCGTCCTCGGAATTGTAAAAATAAGGTTACTCAAATAAAAACGGATAATTCGCTCTCATTTTCTCTTCCAGCTCCCATGTAGCTTCTTCAACTGCATGATTCCTCCAAAGGATCTTAACGGAATGAATGATCTTATTCCTCAGCTTCTATTCCTTCCTATCTAGTATCTGGACAGGAACCTCTTCGTATGATAAGTCTTTCTCGACTTGGATCGGCTCATAGGAGATAACGTGCTTGTAGTCTGGTTTATACGGCCGCAACACTGACGCATGAAACACGTTGTGAATGTGCTCAAGTTCAGGAGGTAACGCCACCTCGTACGCCACTTCACCGACTAGCCTCAGAATCTTGAACGATCCTATGAACCTAGGGCTCAACTTGCTCTTCTTCCCAAAACGAATCTTCCCCTTCCAGGGAGATACTTTCAGAAAAGCATAGCTTCCTAATTCAAATTATTTCTTCTTGTGATGCTAATTCAAATTTTTTCTTCTTGCGATGCAAATCTGCATACTTCTTCTGGCGATCTTGAGCCGCTACCAGCCGTGCTCTTATCACCTTGATAATCTCTACAGTCTGCTGTACCAATTCTGGTCCCAACAGTCGACGTTCTCCAACTTCGTCCCAACACGACGGTGTTTGACACTTTCTCCCATACAGTGCCTCGTACGGTGGCATTCCGATATTAGCGTGATAACTATTGTTGTACGCGAACTCTACTAATGGAAGGTGATCCTCCCAACTACCCTTGAAGTCCATTACACAAGCTCGAAGCATGTCTTCAAGTGTTTGAATTGTTCTTTCTCTTTGCCCATCGGTCTGCGGATGATACGCGGTACTCATTCATAACTGTGTCCCCAATCTCTCTTGAAGACTCTTCCAGAAATTTGACGTGAAACGCGGATCTCTATCAGATACAATAGATATCGGCACCCTATGTCTCGAGATAATTTCCTTGACATATAATCTGGTTAACTGATCCAAACTATACTTAATCCTAATCGGCAAAAAGTGAGCTGACTTCGTAAGACGATCTACAATTACCCATATGGCGTCGTGCCCTTTCTGCGTTGCCGGAAGTCCTACCACAAAGTCCATCGTGATGTGTTCCCATTTCCATTCTGGAATCTCTAACGGTTGTAATAACCCGCTTGGTCGTTGGTGCTCTGCCTTGACTTTCTAACAATTTAAACACCTACTTACGCATTCTGCAACCTCCCTCTTCATGTTTGGCCACCAAAAGTGATGACGCAAATCTTGGTACATCTTCGTGCTTCCTGGGTGTATCGAGTATCTCGTACTGTGCGCTTCTTGTAAAATTTCTTCTCTTAATTCCGGTACTAATGGTACCCAAATTCATCCTTTAAACCTTAGCAGTATCAATCTTGAATTTCAAATCATCACCTTCAACAATCCGCTTCTTGATAATATTACAATCTTCGTCCTTCTCTTGTGCCTCCTTAACCTTATCTAATAAAGTCGGGCTCGCTGTCACTGTAAATAATTTCTCGTTGGTCTCCATCGGATACTTAACCTCTAAATCTAGTCGTTCGAAATCTTTCACTAATTCTTCTTGAACGGTTAACTTTGATAACTTCCCTCTGCCTTTTCTGCTCAAGGCATCTACCACTACATTTGCTTTGCCTGGATGGTACAGAATCTCACAATCATAATCTTTGATCAATTTTAGCCATCGGCGCTGCCTCATGTTTAGCTCTTTCTGCGTGAAGATATACTTCAGACTCTTGTGGTCCGTATATATCTCACACTTCTCACCATACAAATAATGCCTCCAAATCTTCAAGGCAAAAATTACTGCTACTAATTCCAGGTCATGAGTCGGATAACCCTTCTCATAATCTTTCAACTGACGTGAAGCGTACGCAATGATCCTGCCGTGTTGCATTAGTACACAGCCAAGACCCTTGTGTGACGCATCGCTATACACTACAAACCCTCCCGTGTTATCCGGTAAAGCTAACACAGGTGCTTGACTAAGCCTCTTCTTCAATTCTAGGAAACTCTCTTCACACTTCTCCGTCCAAACGAACTTAACTGTCTTTCTAGTAAGATTAGTCAACGGCGATGCTAATTTCGAAAAATCCTGGATGAATCTCCGATAGTATCCCGCTAACCCAAAGAAACTCCTGATTTCTATTGGCGTCTTCGGCTACTCCTAATTGAAAACCGCTTCTACCTTTGCTGGATCCACCGAAACACCATTCTTGTTGATAACGTGCCCCAAAAACTGCGCTCTCTACAACCAAAATTCACACTTGGAGAATTTTGCATACAGCTTCTCTCTCCTTAATGTCCCCAACACTATTCGAAGATGCTCGGCGTGTTCTTCCTCCGTCTCTGAATACACCAGAATGTCATCAATGAATACGACAACGAACTTATCCAAATACTGTTTGAACACTCTGTTCATCAAGTCCATAAATGTTGCCGGTGCGTTTGTTAATCCGAATGACATTACCAGAAACTCAAAGTGTTCATACCGAGTTCTGAATGCTGTCTTTGGAATATCCTCCGGCCTCACCTTCAGTTGATGATAACCGGTCCTCAAGTCAATCTTTGAAAAGTACTTCGCCCCCCTCAACTGATTAAACAAATCGTCGATCCTAGGCAATGGGTACTTGTTCTTAATGGTGACCTTGTTCAACTCATGGTAGTCGATACAAAGTCTGAGCGATCCATCTTTCTTCTTCACGAATAAGACTGGCGCTCCCCAGGGTGATACGGTCGGTCGAATGAATCCCTTATCCAACAACTCTTGTAATTGAGCCATTAGTTCTTTCATCTCTACCGGTGCCATACGATATGGCACTTTGTATACCGGTGCTGTCCCCGGTGCCAAATCAATAACAAATTCAATCTCTCTATCCGATGGCAATCCCGGAATCTAGTCTGGGAAGACATCAATGAAATCCCTTACAATAGGTATCTGACCCAGTTCACCCTCGACTCGTCGAGTATCAACCACGTGAGCCACATAACCTATACAACCCTTCCTAAGCAATCTCTGCGCTTGCATCATCGTCAGACAATGAGATTGTCTCGGCGATTTACTACCATAAAATACCACCTTCGACTTGTTCGGAGTCTTAAGGTGTACGCACTTCTTCTTACAGTCGGTAACTGCTCCGTGATTCGATAACCAATCAATTCCAAGGATTACATCAAACTCCCCCAAACGAATCGGTATCAAATCCACTCTGAGCTTAAATCCTCGCAATTCAGTATAACAGTTCTTATGAATGTATTCTACGGGAATAATTTCCTTGTTTGCTACTTCTATGTTCATAGGGTGTTCTAATCTTTCACGGGGTAAGTCTAACCGTTTAGCAAATTCTTCGGAAACAAAAGAGCAAGTAGCACCCGAATCAAATAACACATAAGCATCAATATCATTGATCGGGATGATACCTGACACCACGTCCTTAGACTCCACCGCATCCTGAACGATCATGTTAAACGTGTGTGCCGTTGGTCTGTTGGCTTGATTGGCTGGCCCTCCGATGCTGAGTCCGTTGTTGTTGTTGTTGTGATTACCGCTAGCTGCATCTCCCTTTCTCTTCGGGCAGTCCTTAATTTGGTGGTCTGGGGCTCCACACGAGAAACACCCTCCTTTCTGCTTATTCGAACACTGAGGAGCTATGTGCCCCGGTTGTCCACAATGGTAACAAACACTTTTTCCCTTCATGCACTCCCCCGAGTGATTATTCCCACAGTTGTTGCACTTAACACTTTTCTTGGCCTCTCCCCCGGACTTGTTACCTCCAGAGGATTGGCTCTCCGTCCATTTACGCTTGTTGGGGTTGCTACCTTCGCTGCTTCCCCCTTTCTGTCCCTCCTGACTGGTCTTCTTTTCTTGTTTGAATCGAGCAATGGCTTCATTGCCTCCTTCGGCAATTATAGCCCTTTCCAGTAGATCAGAGAACGTCTTAATCTTCAATACCGCGACTGCTTTTCTGCACCCATGGTTTCAGTCCTAATTTGAACCTTTTTGCCTTCCTAGCCTCCGTGTCCATTTGATGTGAAGCGAATCGGGCCAACTCGTTAAATCTTGCCGCGTACTCTGTGACAGACATACTACCTTGTTTCAGTTCCAGAAACTTAACTTCCATATCCTGTTGCGTATTCTCCGAGAAGTAATTCTCAAGAAATATCTCCTTAAATTTATCCCAAGGAATAACTCCTTCGCCTGCTCGTCCCTTATTGGCCTTCCACCAATAGTTAGCCTCGCCCTTCATCATGAAAGTGGCAAAACTCGTCTTCTGTGCTTCGGCCACTCGTGCAACCTCAAACACTTTCTCTATCTCTTCTATCCAGGTTTGGGCTTCGATTGGGTCTAAGGTTCCCTGGAACTCTGGTGGTCCTACCAATTTAAAGTCCTTAAAGCTCGCCAAGTGATGTCCTGGCTGCCCTGCTGCTGGTTAGGGTCTATTCTGCATTGCCTCAGTTAACAAGTTAACGAAGTTTTGCATAGGGTCGATATTTTCCCCTCCTCTATTATTAACGGATCCTTCCTCCCTCTGGTTTCGCGGTAGTCTCCTAGGCGGCATGTTCCTGAGGAAAGGAAGAAAACATTAGACTTTATGTGATATGTTATTTATGTTAGCATTAAGAAGTTTAGGATGTCTATCAATCATAGCTGATTTAAATAAACAACTTCAGTATCACAATAAGACTTGATGGATATCCTCAACCCATCACTTACATACTCTACTTGAGTTTTCTACTAAGGTTATAACTTAGGTTTCGCATTCCTAACGTTTATAACCTAACGCTTTGATACCAACCTGTGACACCCCCAAATCCGGGTCCTCTGACCCCGGTCCGATAGTCACGATCTAACATAAACATCCACCTCTAAACAACATACGATAACTAAAATGCGGAATATAATAAACGTACGTCGTTCATTCAAAAGGTGTTACTAGTCCCAAGATTCGATAACCTTAATATAACATACAAACATACCCTAGAATAGTCAATAGAATAGTCAATAGGGTTCATATCACATAACAGTAAATTAATTAAACATAAAGATAAAGTCTGCTCCTTGCAAACTAATCCTACATCTTCCTTTTACCCTTGTCCTTCCCTGAAGTCTCGGGCTTAACTGCAATATAAGTCATGATATAGCAAGAATGAGCAACAAGTTTGCTCAGCAAGTTGAAATACAACAATAAAGGATATATCATGATGAATAGAAAATATCTGACAATGAATTCAATAATATGAATATCGAAAGCAAGAATAATGATTGCTTTTAGAATAATTGATAGTCAAGTAGACTTTTGAACTATAAAACTCCAACGGAAATCAATAGCTGATTGACCATTTGGTTACTGGCTACAGAATAGTACTTGAGGGGATCAACCTCGCGTACGCTATGTATATGCATAACATTCAACTCTGCTGTTTGTATCTTATATTAGATACCTGGGGTACTCCCCTATATATATAATGGGTGTTCTTTCAGTCTAAGAATCCTTACCATCAATTGGTTTGGATAGCTTTTATAAAATTTCATATACTTGTCTGACCGAACAAAGGTTCAGACTCTATCTAACACAGTACAAAAATTATAGAACTTTTAAATAAGGTACAAGTCCAAGACTGTACGAACTCAAATGCACCAAGTGCGAATATCAATAAAATTGATGTGGAATAATTGTAAAATAATTAAACCACCTAACAGCATGCTTGGAAATAAAGTTCAAGCTTTAAATAATTAACTGTCAATACGATAATAACCGGCTCAATATAATATGAGAAAGATAGGAACTTGCACAATAAAGAGTGTAAGGGAACTTGCATTCAAATCAAGTGAATTTAAGAAACTCGCTTACATGATTCATTGAATAAGGTAGTGCAAGAATTTAGAATACTTGCATTCAATATAACAATTAAATGAAGTTAGGAAACTTGCACAACCAAAGAGTGAAGTTCGGAGACTTGCCTGATTGCTCAGCTACAATTAAGTTCTAGCTTTAATTAACTTGCGTTGAAACGACCTAATATTAATAAGTCGGCCTTTCAATTAGCATGTGTAAACCAATATAAGTCTATACTAGCAACAATCTAATTATCATATAAGTTTATCACGTAATTCATGTAAGTCAATCACTATGACTGAGTCTATAAACAATTAACTCTGTCCTTGATTTGATAGTTTTAGAACACCTAGTTTCTATATATCAACATAGGTTTGAATATTTAGCATTTCAAATTAATCATGCTTCAAGAATATACTTTCAAATTTGAATCCTAGCATGCTCACCCTATTCAATTCAAAATCATATGTCTTTATGCCGGTAATTCACATACCTTAAGTTAATTAATTTCATGTCTCAAAGATTAGCTACATAGTCATATTACCACATAACGAGACTAAACAATGTTTAATATGTATGCTCGAGTATACTACACATGTATACTTTAATGCACATAATTCCTGCCTTAGAAATTCCTTTTTATGAATATGGGTGCATAGGTGAAAACTATGTTTAATCAAAATGACACTCATGTCAACAAGTCTATAGGCATAATGAGATCCTAATATACATGCTTGCATGCTTAAAACTTATCTCACGTATTGATCAATGTTATTAGCTTCGAATTTCTAAGTGTTCTTTGAAAATTGCACTAAGTCAACAAAGGCATCATAGTACATACAAGGCATCTCGATATATATTTCATATGCATTAGAAACACATATCAACGCCATATAAACCTATTCAAATGGTCAGAATTTAAGAGACTCAAGTCTTGGTCAAGTTTGTTTTCAAAGTTCTTAAGTTTCTCCTTTGAAAACATTTAAATCCATCAATCTCGTATGCTAATGTGTTTAACATTTTAAACATGCATTTCAAGTTAATATAACCCTACTATCATGCTCATAATATCAGAATACACATACTCGATAGGTTCATAACAAGTTCACTTTAGAAATCTCTAAGTTTATATTAAAACTATAAGCTTATTTTAAAACCACAAGTTTTCTTTCTCTAATATATACTAGCATGGTTACAAACATGTATGTTGCATCAAGGAACATATATTAAGAGTTAATACCAACTTCCATGCATGTCCAAATTGGTACCATCAAGATAGCTTGATCAGATATGAAACAGAAAACAAAAATCAAGAACAGGCCCTGGCGCAGCTGCGCTGCTGGCCAGTACATAACTAGCGCAGCTGCGCAGGCTGTTGGCCAGAGACAGTAACTGCCCAGCAATGGCAGAACTTAGCCCAACTCAGAAATTTTCCTACGAATTCCTTTCTAGACATGCTACATTAAAGAGCTAACATGCATAACAGCTTAAATAAGACTCAACAAACATACATCAAATAAATTATCTACTAATACTTGCTTAACTCAAGAATCAAGGATTTAGAAATTTATCAGAAAATGAAGAACATGATATACCTCTGTAATTAGTTTGCTTGAATTAACAAATCTCCCTCACTGATATCTCACTCACTATCAACTCTACACTTATATGAAAATCTCAGCCAGTGTAAATGAGAAGGAGGAAGCTCATTATATAAATAATTCAATAACCAGTCAATGCAATTCTCCTTCAAATCAATTCAAAGGATTGCAAGAATGTATAATGGATAAGAAGAAGTTGGTGAGAGTTGGTAGATTCAATCATGAATCCCACATCTCTTACAATCATGAGCTAGAATTTGTGAATTTGAGAAGAAGCTAGACTAGTGTAGCATGTGGGTTTACACATGAAGAAGAAAATTGAGGGTGGGACTCTCATTTAGGGATAATGAAATCTCAGCCTTTGTAATTGTATATATATATTATGTATGCTTAACATAATACATACATACTTAGATTATATAATGTATATGCACATAGTATCTACTTAAGTTATATGTATTTATTCCATATACATTTAGATGGGTGATACTATGTTATCTCAATTAGCAATTAATAATAAATAGGTACACAACATATAATCCATGCACATTTTCCTTAATACCGAATGTAAAGTAATTGGGTATTATTATTACTCATTATAACTGTTATCATTATAATAACTTACTGAGATCAATTATTTATTGATATTACTATATGTTGATGAGGTATACATTAATGTTTTCCCACACATGTATTGTCACATAAACATTATTATGTAACTCTCATAATGTAATTATTCTTACTATATGGTTTATAATGTATAATCATATTAATGTGCCACCTTGTACTATATATAATATATAGTTAACTACCATATATTAAAGGTTTAACATATCGCATGCTTTTATGAAACGATTAATCAAGTAAATATAATATTATTATATTTACTAATCTCTCATTCATTAATTATTATTTATTCATAATAATTGTTAATCAACACATTATCAATTAATTAATCATAATTGAAACTAATCAAACATGTTCGAATCTTGCCACTATATTCAAATAAGTTGAATATTTAATTATTAATAATCTCATCAATTCTCTGATATTAAATCCTTAAGGTTAGTCCACTACTTTAAATAACTCATTAGTGACTTCCTTTAATCATTTCACAATTCTCACCACCACATAAGGTTTAAATAAGCTCATAAAACTAACTTATTAAAAATTAAATCACATATTTAATAAATAAGGAGTTTAAAATTCATGGTCGTTACAGAAATTATACGCCAAGTTTTCAAAATGCGAATTCTAGATTGAGTGGGTGCAATTTCTTGGACATGTGATTGATAAGGACAAAATTTTAGTAGATCCCTCCAAGGTCTAAGCTGTAATAAATTGGGATCAGTCGAAGTTACCGTCGGAAATGAGAAGTTTTCTTGGATTGGTAGGATATTATAGATGATTCATTCAGAACTTTTCAAAGATCGTAACTCCACTGACGAATTTGACTAGGAAATCGGTGAAGTTCGTTTGGACGGAGAAGTGTGAGGAAAGCTTCCAAGAGTTTAAGAAGAGGCTGAGTACGGCCTGTGTTATCTCTTCCGGATAGCACATGAAATTTTGTGGTTTATAGTGATGCGTCGCATAAAGGACTTGGCTGTGTGCTTATGCAAAACGGCAAAGTCATTGCGTATGCGTCACGACAGCTGAAGGATTACGAGAAGGGGTATCCAACCCATGACTTGGAGTTGGCCGCGGTGGTATTTGCTTTAAAGATCTGGAGACACTATCTCTATGGTGAGAAGTGTGAAATATATACAGACCACAAGAGTCTGAAATATATTTTTACACTGAAAGATTTGAATATGCGCCAGAGAAAATGGTTGGAATTGATAAAGGACTATAATTGCGAAATCTTATACCATCCGGGTAAAGCGAATGTGGTTGCCAACTCCTTAAGCAGAAAGTGTCGGGATAAGTTGATGTTGTTGACTGCTCTGGAGGAGCTAATTTCAGCAATGGAGAAACTGGAATTAGAAGTGAGATATCCAATGGAGACTGACGAAAAGCTGTTTCAGATACAATCTGGTACAACTTTGCTGGACAAGGTTAAGGAAGCACAACTTCAAGATGAGGACTGTTGTAAGATAAGGAAGAAGAAATCTGAAGGGGATGAATAGAAATTCAAGATGGACAGTGAAGGGCTGTTAAGATTTGAGAGCAGAGTTTGGGTACCGCCAGTGCCAGAGATTAAAGAGGACATTTTGAGCGAGGCTCATAGTTCTCGGTATTCGATTCACTTCGGGAGTGCCAAGATATACCAAGATCTCCGACAGCATTTCTTATGGCCAAATATGAAAAGAGATGTTGCCAATTGTGTTGCCAAGTGCCTGACATGTCAGAAATTGAAGGTAGAACATCAGAGGCCGAGTGATTTGCTAGAACCACTAGAGATCCAAGAATGGAAATGAGAACATATTACTATGTATTTCGTAGTTGGCCTTCTGACAACTCAGAGAGGCTACGACGCAGTATGAGTTATCGTTGACCGATTGTCGAAATCAGCTCACTTCCTTCTGATCAAGATCATATTCAACTTAGACCAGTTAGCAAAACTTTATGTGAGAGAGATTGTTTCAAGGCATGGAGTTCTAGTGTCGATTGTTTCTGACCGAGGTCCGCCCTTCACATCAAATTTCTAAAAGCGGCTGCAGGAATGCATGGGGACACAATTGAGAATGAGTACGACATATCACCCTCAGACCGACGGGCAGAGTGAAAGGACGATCCAGACATCGGAAGATATGCTAAGAGCATGCATCATGGATTTCAAAGAAAATTAGGATGATCACTTACCGCTAGTAGAATTCGGTTACAACAACAGTTATCACGCAAGTATTGGCATGCCGCCTTACGAAGCGTTGTACGGCATAAAGTGCAGAACTCCATTGTACTGAGACGAGGTCGGCGAAAGACAATTGCTAGGTCCAGAACTGGTACAAACGACAGCAGAGATCGTCAAGGTGATTCGGTCAAGATTGGTAGCTGCTCAGGATAGGCAGAAGAAATACGCCGATCCACATCACAAGAATGTAAAATTTGAATCGGGTAGCTTTGTTTTCTTGAAAGTCTCTCCCTGGAAGGGAAAGATCAGATTCGGCAAGAAGGGAAGATTGAGCCGAGGTTCATTGGACCCTTTGAGGTGCTGCGAAGAATCGGAGAAGTCGAATATGAGGTAGCCTTACCTCCGGCGCTAGAGCATGTCCACAACGTTTTCCATGTGTCAGTGTTACAACTATACAAACTTGATTACAAACATGTGATTGAATATGAACCCCTGCAATTTGAGAAAGACTTATCCTATGAAGAAGTTCCTATTCAGATTGTTGACAGGAAAGAACAAGTTCTTAGAAATAAAGTAATACCTTATGTTAAGGTAATCTGGAGAAACCACAACGCTGAAGAAGCTACATGGGAACTCGAAGAAACATATGATGAAGACTTGCCCACACTTATTTGCTTAATTTATGTGTAAGCGATTCTGTGGACAGAATCTTTGTAAGGGGGGAGAATCACTACAAGAAATTAATGATGTAGCGAAGGAAATTTTGTGAAGGAATTTATTCCTTCACATGAGGAGTTTTATAGCGAAGGAACAGTGAAGGAAAAAATATAGTGACAATATAGTTATTAGCAAAAGAAACATCGTTCACAATTTATATTTTTTTCTCTCGCAAAATTGAGGTGATAGAAGTATTTTTGGTGCCAATTTATGATGAAAATTTGAGAAGAAAAAGTCTATTTAATGAACGAATTATTACTCACTATATATTATTGTTCAGAAGTTTTTTGCGAGAGATAAAATTGATCGCTATTTTATTATAAATATTTTTTTATAATTAATTATGGTGAATAAAAATTATAATATAAATACATTAAATTTTGTACAGTAATAAATTTAATTATAATAATTACACTTTTTAAGTAATTTATAATATTATTTGTAAAAGAGTTGTTTTTTTAAAAAAATGTTATCTAACTTTTATGTTTGGAACATATGAGTATTCTTATCACTCCCTCTTAATAGAAAATACAATCAGCCCCATTACCCAGTTTTATTTGCAACTATTTATTCCCTCGTTTCACAACCCATTGTTGAAGGCAGTCCTCTCTCCTGTTTGTGCCATTGCCGATCTACCATCTCAGTGTCGATTTGTAGAAAGGTGATTGCTCAATTTCTTAATTCCACCAAAAAAAATTGCAAAAGAGGGCAAAGCCCTAGCTAATTCTTCACTCGCAATTGGTAGTTAAGATTCTGAATGAAAATTTTGTAATCTTCCTTGATTACGACTCACAGGTTAGTTTCAGCATTCATTTCCTCGACTTATTTGTCTCTTTTGTACCAAATTTGGGATCTGAAAATTTGTGTCTTTTGCTTTTAACATTTTTTGGGTTTAGTCTCGATCAAGATGGTTATATGATAAATGGGTATCTGTATTACTGAAACCTTGTTTGATTTTCACTGCATGTAGTGATCATTTATTCTTGGTCGGTTCTTAAATCTGATTGTCATAGCTCCTACAGTGTGTTTTGATGTTTGTTTAATTATGTTAAATTGATATATTGTTTATATGCAGATAACTGGAAACCAGTCATTTCAAAGAAAAATTAACTATCGAGGGTTTCTGGGTTTTGCGTTGTGATCCTCTTAGTGTTTTTTTATGGGAGTTGAGAAAAAAATTGAGGAAAGATGTCCAGATCGTATACCAATCTTTTAGATTTGGCATCTGGGAATTTCCCGATAATGGGAGCGGGAGCGGAGGCGGCTCCCCAGCGTAATGACAGTGCCAGGCAGTATTTCTGAGCTTGATGATGATCAGGCCCATAGTGTTTGCTCCGATAATCCTTCTTCACTTGCTTCAGATAGGATGATTATTGTAGCAAATCAGTTGCCCTTAAAAGCAAAGCGAAGACCAGATGATAAAGGATGGAGTTTTAGTTGGGACGAGGATTCATTGCTTTTGCGACTCAAGGATGGTTTGCCTGAAGATATGGAGGTACTGTATGTTGGGTCATTGAGTGTTGATATTCACCCAATTGAGCAGGATGATGTTGCCCAACTTCTGCTGGAGAGATTTAAATGTGTTGCTACTTTCCTTCCGCCAAATCTTTTGGAGAAGTTCTATGATAATTTTTGCAAGAAGCAGCTATGGCCTCTTTTTCACTATATGCTGCCATTTTTCGCTGATCGTGGGAGTCGGTTTGACAGTTCAACATGGGAAGCTTATGTGGCAGAAAATAAGTTGTTTTCACAAAAAGTGATTGAGGTGCTAAATCCAGAGGATGATTTTGTATGGATTCATGATTATCATTTAATGGTGCTGCCGACCTTTGTATGGCGGCCCTTTAACCGGTTGAGAATGGGGTTTTTCCTTCACAATCTGTTTCCTTCTTCTGAGATTTACAGGACCCTTCCTGTTAGAGAAGAAATTTTGAAAGCTCTACTCAACTCCGATCTTATTTGTTTTCGTACTTTTGATTATGCTAGACATTTCCTTTCTTGTTGTAGTCGGATGTTAGGTTTGGAGTATCAATCAAAGAGGGGCTACATAGAGTTGGATTATTTTGGAAGGACTGTTGGGATAAAGATTATGCCAGTGGGGATTCATATGGGTCAGATTGAGTCGGTGATGAAACTAGCTGATAAAGAGCGGAGGGTTGGGGAGCTCAAGCATAAATTTGAAGGGAAGTCGGTGTCACTTGGAGTTGATGACATGGATGTTTTTAAAGCTATCAATTTAAACTTCTAGCAATGGAACAAATGCTCAAGCAGCACCCAACGTGGCAAGGAAGAGTTGTGCTGGTCCAAATTGCAAATCCTGCCTGAGGTAAAGGGATAGATTTGGAGGAAACACAGGCTGAAATACAAGAAAGTTGCAAGAGGATCAATGAGAAATTTGGTAAGCCTGGGTATGAACCCATAGTTTTCATTGACAAGCCCTTGTCAATCAGTGAAAGAATTGCCTTTTACAGCATTGCCGAGTGTGTCGTTGTCATAGCCGTTCGGAATGGGTTGAATTTGACTCCATATGAATACGTTGTGTGTAGACAGGGAATATCTGGGGCAGAAACAGGTATAGATTTGAGTGGACCCAAGAAGAGCATGTTGGTTGTGTCAGAATTTATCGGGTGTTCTCCTTCCCTGAGTGGAGCGATTCATGTGAACCCATGGAATGTTGAAGCAACTGCAGAGGCAATGAATGAGGCTATATCGATGGCTGAACCAGAGAAACAGTTGCGACATGAAAAGCATTATCGTTATGTTAGCACCCATGATGTAGCTTATTGGTCACGTAGCTTCTTGCAAGATATGGAGCGAACCTGTGCTGATCATTTCAGGAAAAGATGTTGGGGAATTGGTTTAGGCTTTGGGTTTAGAGTAGTGGCACTTGATCCTAATTTTAGAAAGCTTTCTATAGATGATATTGTGTCAGCTTACATTAGGGCTGAGAGAAGGGCCATTCTGTTGGACTATGATGGCACTGTGATGCCCCCGAATTCCATTATAAAGACTTCAAGTAGAGAGGTTACCTCAATCCTGAACAGACTTTGCGGGGATCCAAATAATACAGTCTTTATTGTCAGTGGACGAGGGAGGGACAGCTTAAGCATGATTTTTTATTTGTGCAAGAATCTTGGAATTGCGGCAGAATATGGCTATTTCATGAGGTAAGTTTCATCCTTACCCTACTAATATAGAGAGAAGTTTTATGTTTTACAGGTAAAGTATGCTGTTTTTTAAATGTGTGGATGAGGATAGTTAAGCCACCCCCCCCCCCCCCCCGGAAAAAAGGAAAAAAAGAAAGAAAGTAAAAAACACTAACAATTAATGCATCTGTCAGTTTTGCAAAAGTTTTTGGGAATGTGTTGTTGGCAGGCTTGATCAAATTTTAATGGTGATAGTGACAACCATAAAGAAATAAAATTGAATTTGATGGTGACGGTGGTGGTGGAGTTCCTGGAGGAAAACTAAATATTTTGATGAGTTATCCCATTTAATTCTTGTCCTGGGATAACATTATGCCTCCCTCATGATGTAGAAAATCCTTATCTGACTATTTCTTTAAATCGTCTTGTATGGAAAAGAACCCAAATTCACTAAAGTCTAATCCCTCCTCATCTTTCGGTTCACACACCAACGATTTTTTTTTGCATTCATCCTGAAAAAAGGTAAGGAATTTAACCACTTAAATAGCTGAGGGGTTACAATGAAAAATAGAAGCTCAAGTTATTGATTTCTTATTAGAAGAAACATCCCTATCTATCTCATCACTTGTATTAAAGTTTTTATTAAATGTGGTAGATGCCATTGAAGCACATTTTTATACAAATTGTGAAGTAAAAAACATACCAAGACCTAAGAAACACGAAGACTTCCAAGTGGCGGCCAATGTTACTCGCTGGCACTGGACACGTGTCGAACACTTTCTTGACGTGTCCACTGTTCTAGTGAAAGATTGGGCTTTTAGAACACGTGTATCATACTATCATGCCATTTTTTTTAAAAGTAAGAATTTATTTTTTAATCTATGTAATGAGTTTATAATTTATAGATTGAAGAAGCATTGTGAAATGTTTACCATGTCTCACTCATTCTATTTTCTTAAACAAGTTATTTGATTGTCATTTGTGAATCATATCAGGCGGTCACATGATGAAGAATGGGAAGTCTGTGGTCAAAGTACTGAATTTGGTTGGATGGAGATGGCTAAACCTGTGATGAAATTGTATACTGAAGCGACAGATGGTTCTTCTATCCAAACAAAAGAAAGTGCTCTAGTCTGGCAGTACAGGGATACAGACCCAAGCTTTGGATTTTCTCAGGCAAAGGAGTTATTAGATCATCTAGAAAGTGTTTTAGCAAATGAACCTGTTGCAGTGAAGAGTGGTCAGTTCATTGTAGAAGTCAAACCTCAGGCAAGTTATTATGATCTCAGTTCCCACTTTCCAAGTCTAATGTTGCATTCTGCTTTGCTGTTTGTTGTTATGTTTCTTTAATTTGGACTTTCGAGACACGGAATGAAGAGAACAAAATGGCCTGCCAGGGTGTTATATACTTTCAATTAACTGTTCTTAACAACATAAGTTGACTAAACTGTCACTGATGGTCGAAGCACGCTCTAGATTGTTTTTGAGACGTTCTTGATAAGTTTTGTGTTCCGCACCCAAAAATACGTAAGCAAACCTTATAGAATTTTAGTCATGTAGATTCAGTAGAAATATTTTTGAAATTCTAGAGTTCTGAAATTACAAGGTTACTTTTTGTGACAACTCGAAAATTTACAAGATCTTAAATGATTAAAATAAATGTTAAAAGAATAAAACCTAGATGGAAATTTGAGGATTAATTAAAAATTTTAAGAAAAACCTATATGGTTTACTATTTGAATGAGAATAAAGAAAAATATGGGTTACAAAATTTCTAAACCCTAGAAATGAATCTATAAGTACTTGAAGGAATATTAAGGATAATGTACTACGATACCTATAAAGTTTGATGACCTAATATGTAAATTAGGTATTTGAATTAAGTAACCTCAAGGGTTATCTTTATTTAATTGTCCTAGTATTTTAACTATATACTAGTGATCTAATCTAAGAGATTTATGAAATATGTCTCAAGCTATTAGATTATCTTGTATGATTATTGATCATAACTTATTAAGCCAATTAGGGCTATTAAGTTAATACACTAGTGAAATATGTTTTGACTTATGTGTATCATGTATGTGATTAAATAAATATACATTATATAATGTGTATACATTTATAAGAAAATTGAAAATTTAGTTATGTAACCTAATACATATATTAGGTATGGTAATTAAATAACATAATGGATTAATTTGCAAGTCCAAGATAAATTAGTTAAAGTCCAATCCATTAGCCCAATGGGAGAGGGGACATTTTGGGCCTTTAGTAAGCTGATTAAGGCATTGGGCCATGTTAGTTTACATAGCTCAAACAATTAGTTAGGAAGCCCAAAAAGAATTAAAGGTTTGGCCCAATCTAGATCGAATTTTCGGCCCAACAAGGGAGGAGATAAGGGAGCATGTGATTAAATCTTTTTGTGTAGATTTACAAGCAACATAAAAGATAGGAAAAAGAAAGAAGATTATGGAAGATTTTGTAAAGATATTGGAGAGATTTGGTGAGATTAGCTAAAGATTATGTGTATGTACATTATGTGATTAATGTTAAGTACTGATTAGATGGAATGCAATTATGTAAACCTAATTTGGAAACCCTAATGTTTAATTAGGAAACCCTAATGTTTAATTAGGAAACCCTAATGTGTAGTTAGAATTCCTAATATTCATTTAGAAACACTAATTTAAGATTTGAAAATCCTAACCCTAATTTGCAAATATTTATGCTAATTAGCAAAACTTAAGGGTTAAAATTTAAGAAAAATATGTGAAATGACTAAACTACTCTTAAAATTATTTATGAAATGATCAAAATATCCTCCAATCCATGTGAACTTAAATCGACCAATCAGAGAAGAGATGATGCAAGCATGATGCAAACATGAAATCATCCTTAAAGAAACACAGATGATGTAAGCATGACATCAGCATTAAAGAAACACAAAGATGATGTCATCATGATGATGTCATCATGATGTCACCTAAGAGTTAAGGTGCAATTAATGAGGTACTAAAGTGTAATTAACCTAGGTACCAAACTGTAATAAGTCGGGGGCAAACTGTAAAAAGTCAAGCCCCTAACGTGCAATTATCGAAACTATGTTTTCCTATAAATAGCAAGCCATTTCTCTTCATTTTTCAAAACAAAAAATAGAGTTAGAGGAGAATTTTGGTTGCTATAGAGAGAGAAAGAGAGGAATTTTTTTGGTGAGTTTCAAGATTGCAAATGATTAGTTAAAGCTTGCAACTTTAAGAGGTATTTACTGTAGTGGGTATTGTTTTCATTCTGCTTTATATATTTAGTAAAAATATACTTTTACAATCATATGATGCCCAAATTATTTTAAGTATATAGTACAAAAGTCCTATTTATAAACAGTTATAATATTTGATTTATTTCTCTTATAAAGTAAAAAATATACTTTTATAAGCAGTTTTTATGATCGATTTTTTTCAAGTATTTAGTAAGAATAAAGGAATTATAATACTCGATTTATTTCAAACATAGTAAACGAATATTTATTTTACAAGCAATTATAATGCTCAATTTATTTTAAATATAGATGATAAATATTTATTTTGTAAACAAATATAATGCTGAAATTATTTCATGTATAGTACAAGGAGTTTTATTTATAATTGGTTATATGATTTACTAGTTATAAATAAGAACTTATAAATAAAAGAATAAGTGTTAAATCTAAAGTAGTACAATCGTACTCTTTAATGGTTGATGTATAGTAGTTGGGCTAAACGATTCCTTCAGGGAGCGGAGGTATATACGAATTAGCAACCGATCTAACTCATTGTGAAAACCGTGTAGACGAGACGGAAACTAATTTGTTGGTTGTTTGTGGGAAACCACTCAGTATACTATATTGAATACTATTAAAGACTCGATGTGTGCTAGGTTTAGACTTGTGAATACGTATGGTGTTAAGGTATTATCTAATATTTGATTATGTGGTTAAATGTTAGATAGTTTACTTATAAAGTAATAGTATTATGAGATAAAATATGTTATACTAATTGAAAGATCAATCTTATAACTGATAGGTCTTTTCAATAAAACAATTAAATTAGACTGCGTAGTAATCGACGATACAGGCAAGTTTCCTAACTCAAACTCGAGTTATTATTTTTCAAGCATGGTAGTGGATAATTATTGTTGATTATTCCAACTCTAAGATTATTATTGAATATTCGCATTTATTGCAAGTTTTCCATAACTCAAACTTAAATTATATTTTTAAAGCATGTTTCGTGAATAATTATTGTTGATTATTCACATCCCTATTGATTATTGATTCGCACTTAGTGCATGTTGCATATGTTCATCAGGTATGAAAGACTGATCAACTTCATTACCCTAAGGTTCAGTTAAAGTTGTTCATGGTCCTTGTTGACATTAAACATTTTTGCTTACGTCATTCATTTATTGAAATTCTGATTTATGCTTTTTCACAATTATTATATTGTTGAAAATTCGAAAGCTTATTCTTTCTTTCAATCATGATATATCTTCATTGTATTTAAACTTGTTGAGTAAAGTCGTTGCTCACGCTTGCCGATGTTCGAAAAAGCGTTCGAGGCGTGCGCCTTAAGGCGCTCCTCAAGGCGAGGCGGCAGCTTTTTGGTGTGAGGCGGTTGCTACAGTGGGTACTAACGAACATTGCGCCTTTTCTTGCCGCGGCGTAAGCCTCGAAGCGTTGCGGCTCGAGGCGTGTCCAAGCGGGAGCTTTGAAAACGCTAAGTTCGCGTCGACTTCCTCTTCCTCTTCGTCGATCCAGGCTTCTTCTTCTTCTTCTGCTGCTTTATTCTCCTGCTTCGGTTCTTCGCTCACCGACGCCGACTTCGACTTCGACTCTTGACTCTCCTTCTCTCGCCGACGCCGACTTCGACAACTTCGAGTCTTCGAGTCTTCGACTTCGACTTTCGACAGTCTCGTCGTGCTGGGTAATGTATATATATTAATTATTATATCATATTAATTAAATTAACTAAAAATTTATTAACTGGGTAATTAATTAATAAATTATGTGTGTATATATATATATATATATATATTCAACTGTGTAACAATAATTTTTTTTATTAAAATTATATATATATATATATTAGTATATATACTGATATACAGTAATGACTAATGAGTGATTATATATATACAGTAATGAGTGATTACAATTATTGCAAGTCATATACTTTTACATTTTAATCTGTTAATTTTTTTATTACAGTGATGAGTGATTATATATATACAGTTGTGATTGTGATTGTGAATTATATATACAGTAATTAGTGATTACAATTATATGCAAGTCATAATATAAGTACTTGATGATATTATGTTGTTTTGTAATGATACATTAATGTGACGTTGGTTATTTATGTATTTTATGACCTTAATTATAATGATGAATTATTTTATGGTTTTATTAGTATTTTTTCATAATTTTTTGGGGACTTTTAGGTCTTCAAATCGAGGCTTCCGCCTCGCTCCGCCTTGAAGCTTACGTCTAGCCTAGTCCAGAGAAAAACACCTCGTACCGCTTTTAGCTTTTCCGAACATTGACCCTTGCTATATCATGATAACAAATTTCAGATTAAGACAAATGCTCGAAGAAAGACAGTGGCAAAGGCAAACTCCAAGAGTAGATTATATACATTTATGTAATTAAATAACATAATGGATTAATTTGCAGGCTCAAGATAAATTAGTTAAAGCCCAATCCATTAGCCCAATGGGAGAGGGGACATTTTGGGCCTTTAGTAAGCTAATTAAGGCATTGGGTCATGTTAGTTTACATAGCTCAAACAATTAGTTAGGAAGCCCAAAAAGAATTGAAGGTTTGGCCCAATCTAGACCGAATTTTCGGCCCAACAAGGGAGGAGATAAGGGAGCATGTGATTAAATCTTTTTGTGTAGATTTACAAGCAACATAAAAGATAGGAAAAAGCGTTCGAGGCATGCGCCTTAAGGCGCTCCTCAAGGCGAGGCGGCAGCTTTTTGGTGTGAGGCGGTTGCTACAGTGGGTGCTAACGAACCTTGCACCTTTTCTTGCCGAGGCGTAAGCCTTGAAGCGTTGCGGCTCGAGGCGTGTCCAAGCGGGAGCTTTGATTTGGCTAAAAAAACGCTAAGTTCGCGTCGACTTCCTCTTCCTCTTCCTCTTCGTCGATCCAGGCTTCTTCTTCTTCTTCTTCTGCTGCTTTATTCTCCTGCTTCGGTTCTTCGCTCGCTGACGCCGACTTCGACTCTCGACTCTCCTTTTCTCGCCGACGCCGACTTCGACAACTTCGAGTCTTCGAGTCTTTGACTTCGACTTTCGACAGTCTCGTCGTGCTGGGTAATGTATATATATTAATTATTATATCATATTAATTAAATTAACTAAAAATTTATTAACTGTGTAATTAATTAATAAAGGGTCCTCTTAACATGTGCCCTAAAGGGACATGCTAAGCACACAGTTCAAGAGAATTTTCTCTTGAACTGTGTGCATATTCTTTTAATTTCTGCATTTACACTAAGTTTAAGGGAATATGTACACAATTCAAGAGAATATTCTTTTGAACTGTGTGCTTAGCATGTGCCCTAAGGGCACATGTTAAGAAATTCCATTAATAAATTATGTGTGTATATATATATATATATATTCAACTGTGTAACAATAATTTTTTTTATTAAAATTATATATATATTAGTATATATACTGATATACAGTAATGACTAATGAGTGATTATATATATACAGTAATGAGTGATTACAATTATATGCAAGTCATATACTTTTAAATTTTAATCTGTTAATTTTTTTATTACAGTGATGAGTGATTATATATATACAGTTGTGATTGTGATTGTGAATTATATATACAGTAATTAGTGATTACAATTATATGCAAGTCATAATATAAGTACTTGATGATATTATGTTGTTTTGTAATGATACATTAATGTGACGTTGGTTATTTATGTATTTTATGACCTTAATTATAATGATGAATTATTTTATGGTTTTATTAGTATTTTTTCATAATTTTTTGGGGACTTTTAGGTCTTCAAATTGAGGCTTCCGCCTCGCTCCGCCTTGAAGCTTACGCCTCGCCTCGTTCAGAGAAAAATGCCTCGTACCGTTTTTAGCTTTTTCGAACATTGACCCTTGCTATATCATGATAACAAATTTCAGATTAAGACGAATGCTCGAAGAAAGACAGTGGCAAAGGCAAACTCCAAGAGTAGATTATATACATTTATAACTATTAGTTATCGGATGCAAGTAATGTTGTAAACATTTTTAATTACTTAAGGTATGTATTCAGTTAAGGTTAACAGACCTTGGGAAATGTTATAAAATCATGAGAAATAAACAATATATGTTTATATATTCCGCATTAGATGATAGAATATGTATGATAATGCTGTACCGTAACGTACCAGGTCTGAGGTTCTAGGGATTCGGATTTGGGGGCGTCACAGGTTGGTATCAAAGCTGTAGGTTATAAATCTTAGGTAGGGTTACCTTAGGCTATAACCGTAGAGATGAAGATGAGGATAAGGAATAAACTTAAATAGAGTTTAAGTGGTAAGAGATGAATTTAGGACATTCATCATTAAATTAAGAAGATCGTAAAACAAAAACGATCATAAGATAGAAAAAAATCGTAATATAACACGATTATAAGAAAAGGTCACAACGTAATCTGATGAGGTCATAGGAGGACATGATCAATCGATTGATTGAAAACTTTATAGCAGAATTGTTATAAGACAGTTGTACTATGAAATGGTACTATGAAAACTCAGGAAAGAGTTGTAGATATAAATAAAATGAAATTCATATTGAGCAAAGAGGGAGCTAGAATTATGTGGGATTTCAGTTGAGGACTCATGTGATAGCTGAGTTGTACAAACGTTTGTATGGGCGGAGGTTTTGTGCTTGGTCTAACGACTACTTAGTTTAGCATATTGATAATCATTGAAATGTCGCTGTCGCGCTATTCGCTATATGTATGTTGAGAAGGTGATTCTTTTCTCATGTGTATAACGGATAGGTAGAGAATATAAGATTAGGTACGAGTTCTTAAAACTCATACTTATGGTAAGTTTGTGACTCATAATCGTATGATATATTTTTGAACCCCTAAGCGTATGGACAGTTCCTGATTGGTTCTTGAACTACGAATTGCTAGGATAAGTTCCTAAACTCGTATTATTGTGGATAGTTCCTGAACTCATAACGTGTGGTATATTTGATGAACTATACTGGGGTATAGTTAAAATTATGGATGGAGAATCGAGGATTTTTAGTATAGCAAGTTTTAATGGTGATAGAATAGATAGAATTATTAAGCAATTGATCATTAGAGGAATTGAAGTTGATGGTGGAAGCATATGTATTCCAAATCTTCTAGCTGTGCTCGACTTTAAAATTTTTAAAATCAAGCTAAATTTGCACTGATGTGCCTTTAAAAATATAAATGAATTTTTTTTATCAGCAACACATGGTTACAATTGTGTAGAAGTGGACTTCGAATCACTAACACATTGTTACCTGTTGCGGCATGATAACACCTAAAATGATTTTTCAATGGTTTTACACTTTTTAAAGAAGAGTCTATGCTAATTGTTTCTGCTAGACAAAAATGATTTGAAATATCAAAATGTCTTTTATATATCATCGATGCATAATGGAACCTGGTGCATAGATGATAAAAATGGAGTCATCCATGCATTACTGCCTAGTGTCGGATGTGATCTAAGGATTGTTAGCCCACTATGGTATGATGTAATATGACAGTCACAAAAATGACGGAATCCTCAAACGGACTGTAAGTACAGTGCGGTATCATAATGTCATAAAATGATTTTCAGAATTTTAAAGAAAAGTCGAGTGCCCCAATTGAATTAGGGCAGACACATGTTTCGATTAATATTCGAATTATTGGTATATGTCTAAGCTATTTGATTCAGCTAGAGTTTATGAAAATTCAAGTATCTCTTTGAGAATTTATCCCAAACCATATTGTTTTGATTTGGACTCTAGGCTGAGTTTGAACATTCCTAAATTGAAAAATATTTATGCGTCAAATGCGGTTATAATGAACGCGAATGTCGTTCTAGCATGTAGCATCTGATCAATGCAGGGTATAACGGGCTGATCACCCACCGTGCCCGTAAGTATGACGGTTTAAGGATAAATTTCTGTTCAAACCTTTTTGAAATCGAAAAATGAAAGTTCATGGTCTATATGGCCACTTAGCATTATATGAAAAGTTTTTTTTATTTCCTTAGAGAAAAGTCTGGGTAGAATATGTGATAGAATAGTTCCTCATAGAAGGAAGCCGTATGTACTCATTAAATAAGAATGAAATCAGATAAATGTTAAGTTGAAAACCTAGTTTTGATGAATAAAAGGAGTAAGGATTAGTATGCTGTAATTTCGAGGACGAAATTCTTAGAAGAAGTGGTGAATGTGACAATCTGAAAATTTATAAGATCTTAAATGATTAAAATAAATGTTAAAATAATAAAACCTAGATGGAAATTTGAGGATTAATTAAAAATTTTAAGAAAAATCTATATGGTTTACTATTTGAATGAGAATAAAGAAAAATATGGGTTATAAAATTTTTAAACCCTAGAAATGAATCTATATGTACTTGAAGGAATATTAAGGATAATGTACTACGATACCTATAAAGTTTGGTGACCTAATATATAAATTAAGTATTTTAATTAAGTAACCTCAAGGGTCATCTTTATTTAATTGTCTTAGTATTTTAACTATATACTAGTGACCTAATCTAAGAGATTTATGAAATATGTCTCAAACTATTAGATTATTTTGTATGATTATTGGTCATAACTTATTAAGCCAATTAGGGCTATTAAATTAATACACTAGTGGAATATGTTGACTTATTTGTATTATGTATGTGATTAAATAAATATACATTATATAATGTGTATACATTTATAAGAAAATTGAGAATCTAGTTATGTAACCTAATACATATATTAGGTATGGTAATTAAATAACATAATGGATTAATTTGCAAGCTCAAGATAAATTAGTTAAAGCCCAATCCATTAGCCCAATGGGAGAGCGGACATTTTGGGCCTTTAGTAAGCTAATTAAGGCATTGAGCCATGTTAGTTTACATAGCCCAAACAATTAGTTAGGAAGCCCAAAAAAAATTAAAGGCCTGGTCCAATTTAGGCCCAATTTTTGGCCCAACAAGGGAGGAGATAAGGGAGCATGTGATTAAATTTTTTTGTGTAGATTTACAAGCAACATAAGAGATAGGAAAGAGAAAGAGAAGATTATGGAAGATTTTGTAAAGATATTGGAGAGATTTGGTGAGATTAGCTAAAGATTATGTGTATGTACATTATGTGATTAATGTTAAGTACTGATTAGATGGAATGCAATTATGGAAACCTAATTAGAAAACCCTAATGTTTAATTAGAAAATCCTAATGTGCAGTTAGAATTCCTAATGTTCATTTAGAAACACTAATTTAAGATTTGAAAACCCTAACCCTAATTTGCAAATTTTTATGCTAATTAGCAAATTTTAAGGGTTAAAATTTAAGGAAAATATGTGAAATGACTAAACTACCCTTAAAATTATTTATGAAATGACAAAAATACCCTCCAATTCATGTGAACTTAAATCGACCAATCAGAGAAGAGATGATGCAAGCATGTCATCATCCTTAAAGAAACACAGATGATGCAAGCATGATGTAAGTATGACATCAGCATTAAAGAAACACAAAGATGATGTTATCATGATGATGTCATCATGATGTCATCAAGGAACTAAGGTGCAATTAATGAGGTACTAAAGTATAATTAACATAGGTACCAAACTGTAATAAGTCGGGGGCAAACTGTAAAAAGCCGAGCCCATAACGTGCAATTATCGAAACTATGTTTTGTTATAAATAGCAAGCCATTTCTCTTCATTTCTCAAAACAAAAAATAGAGTTAGAGGAGAATTTTGGTTGCTATAGAGAGAAAGAGAGGAAAGTTTTTGGTGAGTTTCAAGATTGCAAATGATTAGTTAAAGCTTGCAACTTCAAGAGGTATTTACTCTAGTGGGTATTATTTTCATTCTGCTTTATATATTTAGTAAAAATATACTTTTACAATCATATAATGCCCAAATTATTTTAAGTATATATTACAAAAGTCCTATTTACAAGCAGTTATAATGTCCGATTTATTTCTCTGATAAAGTAAAAAATATACTTTTATAAGCAGTTGTTATGTCCGATTTTCTTCAAGTATTTAGTAAGAATATTCATTTTATAAAACAGTTATAATGCTCGATTTATTTCAAACATAGTAAACGAATATTCATTTTACAAGCAGTTGTAATGCTCAATTTATTTTAAATATAGTTGATGAATATTTATTCTGTAAATAATTATAATGCTGAGATTATTTCATGTATAGTACAAGGAGTTTTATTTATAACTGGTTATAAGATTTACTAGTTATAAATAAGAACTTATAAATAAAAGAATAAGTGTTAAATCTAAAGTAGTACAATCGTACTCTTTAATGGTTGATGTATAGTAGCTGGGCTAAACGATTCCTTCAGGGAGCGGAGGCATATACGAATTAGCAACCGATCTAACTCATTGTGAAAACAGTGTAGACGAGACGGAAACTAGTTTGTTGGTTGTTTGTGAGAAACCACTCAATATACTATATTGAATACTATTAAAGACTCGATGTGTGTTAGGTTTAGACTTGTGAATACGTATGGTGTTAAAGTATTATCTAATATTTGATTATGTGGTTAAATGTTAAATAATTTACTTATAAAGTAATAGTATTTTGAGATAAAGTATGTTATACTAATTGAAAGATCAATCTTATAACTGATAGGTCTTTTCAATAAAGCGATTAAATTAGATTGCGTAGCAGTAATCGACGATACAGGCAAGTTCTCTAACTCAAACTCGAGTTATTATTTTTCAAGCATTGTAGTGGATAATTATTATTGATTATTCCACCTCTAAGATTATTATTGAATATTCGCATTTATTGCAAGTTTTTCATAACTCAAACTTGAGTTATATTTTCAAAGCATGTTCGTGAATAATTATTGTTGATTATTCACATCCCTACTGATTATTGATTCGCACTTAGTGCATGTTGCATATGTTCATCAGGTATGAAAGGCTGATCACCTTCATTACCCTAAGGTTCAGTTAAAGTTGTTCATGGTCCTTGTTGACATTAAACATTATTGGTTCAGTCATTCATTTATTAAAATTCTGATTTATGCTCTTTCACAATTATTATATTGTTGAAAATTCAAAAACTTATTATTTCTTTCAATCATGATATATCTTCATTGTATTTAAACTTGCTGAGCAAAGTCGTTGATCACCTTGCTATATCATGATAACAAATTTTAGATTAAGACGAAGGCTCGAAGAAAGACAGTGTCAAGGGCAAATTCCAAGAGTAGATTATATACATTTATAACTATTAGTTATCTGATGCAAGTAATGTTGTAAACATTTTTAATTACTTAAGGTATGTATTCAGTTAAGGTTAACAGACCTTGGGAAATGTTATAGAATCATGAGAAATAAAAAATATATGTTTATATATTCCGCATTACATGATAGAATATGTATGATAATGATGTACCGTAACGTACCAGGTCCAAGGTTCTAGGGACCCGGATTTGGGGGCGTCACACTTTTGGTAATGATATCATGATTGTCAGCATAATTGTCTTGCATGGGAAACTTTTGGATCCCAAAATTTTTACTGCTATTATGACACCTAGCGTATGTGTACATATTAGTAACTTCCTGTATGTTGCTTTACCTATCCTGAAAGTGCTTCATATATTAAGTAATTTTTTTCCATAATTAATGTTATTTACTTATATGGAGATCCAATCTTTTGTTCTGCATTAGCTACCGGAGACCTGAAATGCTTTAATGATATGTTTTCCCAGAAAGTCAGCAAAGGCCTAGTTGCAGAAAAAATCTTCACTTCAATGGCTGAAAATGGTCAACAGGCTGATTTTGTGCTTTGTATTGGTGATGATAGATCTGATGAGGACATGTTCGAAATAATTGGTAGTGCAATTTCAGGAAATATTCTTTCTTCCAACACTTCAGTGTTTGCCTGCACAGTTGGACAAAAGTCGAGCAAAGCCAAATATTATCTAGATGTCAGAAATAAAGTTATATTAATGCTTGAAAATCTTGCTGAAGCCACTGATTCTCCAGCCTCATCTGAAGCAGAAAATGACATCTCTCCTTAAAATCTTTGCTTTGGTTTGTTCTTTTAATCAACTTTGGTTCCTTTCTTCACTAGAACATATTTCAGATCTGCTGGTGCCATGTTTCTTGTGTTGGGTGTTAGTTGTAGGTTCAAGTTTAGAACGACTAGTTTACCTTCGGTTTGTTCTCCCTTCCCCCCTCTCTCTCTTGTATCTCTTTCTTTCTTTATACTTGGTCCTCTTCTGTGCACTTGGTTTCTGATTGGAGAACAGAAGTTTAAATGTTATTGATTCCTCCTTGAGCAAATCTTGAAAAGAAGGGACTCTTGATGCCCAATATTTGGTGATCATCAGTAAGAATCTGCAATACCCTGGATTATTGGGCGAGAATGACATTGAGCTTGAGAGATTATATCCAGGCAAAATCTGAGGAGGCGTCATCTTCTAAAGGTGTTCTTTTTTCCGTTTCATAGCAAAATATGTAAATTCTGATTATTGGGCGAGAATGACATTGAGCTTGAGAGATTTTTCCATTGGTTTTGGATTACTACTGGTTTTTATTCTTGATCACTAAACTTTTGGTTTATCTTGTATTGTTTTGTTCTTTCAGGGTTGATAAAGCCTTTTGCAGCAGTGAATGCCGCTACAAGGAGATCATGTCAGAGCAAGGAATTGAAAAGTCTGATGATATTTACGGGACTTGATCATAATGTTCTTCTCTACAATAAGCTTCATTAGGTGATATCCATATCATCAGTTTTCTACATATGCACGTGCTAGTATTTAAGCTATCAATCAAGCCATGTTTGACAAATACATCTGCAAACAGATTATTATTAGAATTGGTAGTTGTATATTGTTGATATTTTGATCTGTTCAAGTGTTTTATCTCCATTTGATCATGTCATTGCATCAATCATGTCATTGCACAAATTTGGAATTGCATGATAGTCTACTCCAGGGGGTATACTAAAATGTTTGACAATAGGTATCCTTCAAGGAAAATCTATTCAGGATTCACTCTCAATTCTCATTCTAAACGAGGTAATAGTTTGTTGTTGATTTTTGTTCTTGAGTGAAAATTGAATCCACATAGGCTGTGAAATGTGATAGCTTCTATTTGTGTAATTGTGATTGTTTCAAGTTTCAACCGCTAATGATGATATGTTTAGCTATTTCTGAGATTGATAATTTATATTAACTTAACCATCAAGCAGATCTTCTTTTTTCATTTGGACATGAAAATGATTTGAAAGCTCTCGTTGCGCACATCCCTCGGCGCTGTCATTGCCTTCTTATGTCAGCTACCATAAGGTAACTTATGATACTGATGACACTGACAATTAGTAACTTATGACACTGATAATTTATCTATTTTCAAATGCTCAATTGGGCAATTTCCCTTTCATCGGTGATCCTCTAGGCCACTATTGAACCGGAGGGAATTTAAGCCCCCTTAAAGATAGAGTAGCTTCATCTCTTTCTGTTCTTCAGGCAAAACTGTGAGATGTTGGTGTTTTAACCTTGCCCATTAAATTGAATATGGGTGTAGACATTTTGAGCCCTATTGGGATACTGATTGCTATAATGAGAGTTATGAGGATGAAATGAATATTCAATTGTGTAAAGTAGTCAACTTCGCATAGTTGCTTTTGCGCTTATATTTGTTGGAGTTGTTTGATATTTTGATCAACTAAGTGCCTACACTTGAGTATTGAATTGAGGTATGATGTTCAAATTTACGAACTAGCAAACTAGCTGAAGTCTTCTGAGGAACAAACTCATTTAACTTGTAACCATTGTAAGAGATGTTTCCTGTGACCTAAATTATAAGATTTTGCACTAACAATGATTAGCAATTATGATTGTGTGATTAATCAGAAGTATAACTAAAGCTGTGACTGTAAGTTAGCATTATTTTCACATGCATTCATGTAGATTTAGAGCAACACTACAGATAGTAAAATAGCTTATTTTAGTCTGGTTAGTATGATTTTTACGGGCAATAATATCTCAGTATTTGGTAATAGGTTGATCATGATTCATTAATGTCTATTTTTTCTTTATCCATCATTAATCTCTCTCTCTCTCTTAATTTAAGTTTACCCGTTTCATCTTTTCTTATTCCTTATTTCATTGAAATTAAATTTTGGTATTTCTCTTGCAGTATGAAGTGTACATGCTCAACCTTGATTTCCTTGAAGAAAATGATGATGAAGTGGACATAACATGGCACACTTTTTTCCGTCTAGTTCGTTGTTATTCTTTTAGTTTTCTTATGTTAGTTAATAAATATTGTAGGAATTATGGTCCTTGGGAGACTAAGATACAATAACAAATTTTGTAGTTATGGTGACTCGAGCATTATCTATTTATATATGGAATATTGATTTTATTAGTTCTTTATGCATTAGTTTATAAATTAGTTTGAAACAAGTATGACATTTATATTTACTTGAAATATTAAATTTAATATTTCTTATATTGATTAATAATAATAATAAATATGAAATCACTGATTTAAAAATTAATTATAATTTGCAATGAATTTTGATTATTTACCAATTAATTTTTTATTTACAATTTTATAATTTGTGAAGGATTTTACTTGAGAAATGGATATTAATGAAGGATTATTTTTCTCACTAATTTGAAGAAAGATTATCAATTTATAATTAGTGAAGGAAAAATCTTCTCTCGTTAAATAAATTTGTTCTTCACAATATATTTTTTGTAAGGGAATAAAGTTATTCACTAATTTCTAATAGTCTTTAAAATATTATTTGTGAAGGAAACTATTCTTTCACTAAATAACAATATTACATTACTAAATATAATTTGTGAATAAAAAGTTATTCACAATATATCATTCACAAAAAATATTTAGTCATTACTTAGCAAAGGATGGCTAATTGCGACGAGGTATTATGCGAGTACTAGTGTGAAGGAAATATTTCTTTGCAATAAATCTATTGTGAGTGATATATTATGTCTTGTGAAGGATTTGTCATTCACTAGAGGCCATTTTTGGTGTAGTGAATGTAACGGGACGAATTTAATTGAACCGTGATTCTGGGGACAGAATCCTTTTAAGGGGGAAAGATGTGACGAACGAGAATTTTATAATTTAAATTGAATATTTATTGAATTAAACAAATATTTATAATGATTTATTTATTGAGTTATCAATGTTTTAATTATTGAGTTAAATAATTATGTGATGGAATTGTGGTAGAATAATTTAATTATATCTGTTACATTGATTAAATTAATGTGGAGAATTTTATAATTCAAAGTATGTATTTAATTGAGTTTATTCGATTAAATGAATTATTTAATAAGCATAATGTTATTTTAATTAATTAGAGATTTAATAATTTGACATAATTAATAAATGAGAATTTTAATCATGTGATTATGTGATTTAATGTGAATTGTCATATTTTATTTAATTGAATTTAAATAAGATTATTTGATTAATTGAATGTGACAATTAAAACTATGTAATAAACATTTAATTAAATTAATGGGAAAGGATGAGTAAAGGAGAAAACCAAACATGGCCTTAAAGTAAATTGGAGTAGTTAATCCTTAGTGGGGATTATTTGACCATTACATCGTCAGTTTTATACATACATTATATACGTATACTTATATTATATATCAGACCTTATATACTTTATATTCATATATCATATCAGTTTTATATTACGTAGCTTTCCATCAGAGAGAACTTACAGAGAAAATTGAGAGAAGATTGATGGAGAATTTAAGAAGTCTCTATCATCATCTTTGAATCATCTTCACAAAGTTAACAAGGGTGTGAATATTCTTCAACCCAAGTTTAAATTCACGATTCTTATATTTCTCCATTAAAACCAATTTTGAGTTCTCTGTAACATAATTTGTTATGATTGTTGACTATATGATTATATGTATGTTAGTATATAATCTTAACTTGTTTTCTATCATCTATGTATGTTTTAAAACAATCAATTTCATGTAATTATGCCTTAATTGGATTTTTCATGAGTTACAGAGTATGAAAAGTATGAAGAACACGTATATGACCCTTATGTACAAAATACTATGCTCTAATTATTTAATTAACTTTAAATTGATAGTTGATTATGATTATACATGTTTAAATAAACAAAACGAACTTTAAACGGATGGATTCGAAGTTATAACGAATCTGTAGCGTTGAATTTCATGATTTGTCTCGAAACTTTTCAAAATACCAAAAATAGTGAATTTATGTGATTTGATTTGAGTAATTACGTGATCTAAGGTGTTAAAAGCATATTAGAATCATTTTATCATGTTTCTATGAAGTTTATACTTCATGGGTAACAATAATAATTGTCGTGTTAGTGTAAATTGGATTTAATTGGGCTACGAATTGCAAGTTTTGCGAACTACAGCTGGGCCAGCTGAGGCCACCCGCCCCAGCGGGCTCCAGACCTGCCCCAGCGAGCCCCCTGTAGAACCCATACCTGCCCCAGCGGGCCTAAACCCCGCCCAAGCGGGGGGGGGGGGGGGGGGATGGGGTGTAGAGAAAAAAAAAATTTGCTTTCTTTTGCGTGTTGATCCATAACATGACAAGTTAGTGTAACATATAGAACCTAATGAGCCTAATAGCATGATGATCATGTAATTCAGTGCTATAACGTATCGTTGACACGTATAAGATAATTTAAAGCTTCATGTTAACTAGTTATGTGCGAACTTGAATACTGTTGTTGTAAAGTGTGATTTTTGACCATTTAAGAGTTACACTTGCGTAGTATGCATGTTGTGATTCAGATTTATGTTATGTGGTTAGTAAACAAGTTAAGGTTTGTGAACCAAGTTGCTAAGTTGAACTTAAGTGAAAAGTTCAACAGTTAAACATAGTAGTTATGAAAATTAATTGATATCGTATACTTAATGTAATGTGTAGGACGTTGAGGAATTGAATTGTAATTATAACTGTAGCTTGTGCACGAGACAAGTGTTATATCCCTAATTTACTATTGTTGAATAAGTTTCCTACACTTTACTTTCATTGAGCAAGCTTTCTAAATTCAAAGTTATTCATTGAGCAAGTTCTATACTTATGATTCTATATCAATCAAGTTCTTATTCTTGTTTATTCAAGTTAAGATTTCGTATGAGATATTATAAGCATTGTAAAGTATTACTTCAGTATACAAACCTTATTCAATTGTATACCCTCGAGATTTATATTTCAATTCGATTATCAATTATTGTTGAACCTTTTAAGGCTAGCGAACCCTTATTGATTCGACTAGTCCATAGTTGATGAACGTTCTAAATTCTAGAACTATTATTGAGTTTATTCAAACCAAACTTCCTTTGGTGCAGACTCTGATGTCAAACTGAGATGAACAACCCTGTTATAGGGGATTATTTACGCTTTAGCGTTGAGATATTGTGCACAGTATGGTACTAAGGGCTGATCCCCCTAAGTACGAGTAAGTAAAGTCCATATAGTTTTATGACTGTTAAAGGTTTAAAGTAGAAATACTTAACAACTGGGACATAGTTCATGGTCTTATGACCCTCAGATATACTTTTGATTCTTGTTATTCATTCTTGATTCAAAAGTTGAGCTTTATCTTATTAAGAATTCTTTGATTCACTCGTATGTTATTATTACTGTCATATTGTTATACTTGTGGGCAATCGTGCTCACTCTTGCATAATAACATTGCAGTTAAGAACGAAAGGTTCGACGAGCCTTCCACTAGCAAAGGCAAGGGCAAAGTCAACAAGTGATGAAGACTTGTTTTATTTGAGAATATTTGTTTAAGACTTATGTTATGATGTTTAAGACTTATTTGTTTACGTTTTCGCATTTGAGATTTATGGTTAGTATGACCTGGGATTTAATTATGTTTTTATTATTCAAATGTTGTAACCCCATAAGGAAAGATGATGGAGATGTTTTTATCTATTTCATGATTTTTATTTATTATGGGTAGATAGATATATGATATTTGTACAGTGAACATCCAAATTCCGTGGAAATTGAAGTACCCGAATTTGGGGGTGTCACAGTTTCTTGAAGCACCTGAGCCAGAGAATGCTACAACTGAGGGGGAGCTGCCAGAAAATGCTCATGAAGTCCCCTCAGCCCCTCAAGAATTTGTAGTGTCTAAGGCTGTTGAAATGGGAAGTGCTGAAGCTGTGGATATGGAGAAGGCTGAAGAACAAAGGGGAGATGAGGACATGATGGATGTGGTAGAAATTCTGAATGAAGATGATGAAGACAGAGAAGAAGAAGAGGATGAAGAAGTTGAGATTATTGCAGTGGGCTGGAATGGATATAGGAGAGCCAACTACAATCAGTTGTTCTCCTACTTGCCTATGATGTCCTTTCACAGAGCCTTGAATCTTAACTCCTGGGATCACATATTCTGGACTTACAAAGCTTATCCAGCAATTTCAGTGCTAGCATATGGATTCCCAGCCAACCTCAACTTTGCTCAGAAGCTGATCACTAATCATTCATCTTCAGAGACTGAGCATGAGGTACATTTCACTCCTATTTCTTTCATAGTCAACCACTGCCCTCCATCACACTTCCACCAGTTTTACTAAATTGCCAAAATGGTTGGAAGTGGTTCTTCACCCACTAAACCAGTTTTCAGTTACAGAGTCCCAAAACTTTGTAACTAATGAACCAAATAACCAACTTTCCATTATAATCGAGCCTACTGCCAGTGACTTCATGGTTGTCGAACGACAATTCATAATCGTCGACCAACTACATGACACCACGACTAGTTAGCCACCAAGCCAAATCGTCGATCACAAATTTATGCTCATCGAGTCACCCCAACATGAGCAAAACTCCTCTCCCATACACCAAACCCAAAAACCTCTCACACAGTCAGATATTCCCTCGTCCTCCAATAATGAATACTTTGACATGACACTTGCTCTCACAAGCATGTCAAGGTCTAGGGAACACACTACGGCCTCTGTGACACCCCCAAATCCGGGTACTTCATTTCCATATGATTTGGTGTTCACTATCTAATTATAACATACAACTACTGCCCAATATTAAGGAATGCAAACTAAATTACAACCTTGTCATTAAATAAAAATCTTCATTATAAAAGGATTACAACTTAATTGAATAAATCCCAGGTTTTGTTAACCTTAACATAAACAATAAGTGCGGAAAATAAAACATAACATAAATGAAGTCTTATTACAATCAAAATCAAAACATAACAAGTCTTCACTTGTTCATCTTGCATTTCCCTTTACTCGTTGACGGTACGTCAACGTTCTCAACTTTAGCTGCAATGGTTAATTAATTGCAAGAGCGAGCAAACAAAAGCTCACTTGGAATACAACAATAATAATGACATAAACTGAATAGCTTCAATAGATTTGAGTAACTTTTCTTTCATCAATAATAAAAAATTGAATAATAATCCTTTCATCAACATTTAGAATTCCGAGCATTGAATTCATTTGAGGGTCATAAGACCTTGAACTATATCCTTAGTTATAAACATTTCTATTTAAAACCTTTAACAGTCGTTTAAACTATGGACTCTTAACTCGTACTTAGGGGGATCAGCCCTTTGTACCATGTATTATGCACAAATATCTTAGCGCTTTCGCATGGTAATCCCGTATTAAATAGGGTTGTTCATCTCAGTATTTGATACAAGTCCGCACGAAAGAAAGTTTGGTTTGGATAAGCTTAAAAGGAAATTTGGAGTTCAACTATCATCAACTAAGGAGTAGTTGAATCGACTCACAATAATTAAGAGTTCAATAATACAAGAATTATGATCCAAGTATAAGTCATAACAATAGACTTCATATTAAATAGGCATGCTTTAGAAATAACTTAAAGCATTTGAAAGATAGATAAACCTTGTTTGAACGATTAAGTCAAGGTCATGTTAATTCAATAATACATTTTGATAAGGTATTTGCTCAATATGGAATTTATAAAGAATACAAATAACTCGCATCATTATAATCAATAAAGATAGCTCAAGTAAAGTTTGAGTTTAAAAAACTTGTCTCAAGCGCAAGCTACACTTTACAATATACAAATCACTTTCTCAATCGTCCTATACATTACATTACGTTTAAAATATCAATTAGTTCCTAATCATTATGTTTAACCGTTAAACTTCTTATTTAAGTTCAACTTAACAACGTGGTTTATAACTTAACTCGCTAACTAACCACATACGTGAGTCTAAACTCACAACATGCATATCATACGCGTATAACACTTTAAACTATCATATCATATCTTATGATAATAATATCCAAGTACACACATAACATATTAATATGAGATTTCAAATTATCTTAAACATATCAAAAATATGTTATCTTATTGTTTAATACACTTAACATGCCATCACATTAAGTAAGCTAATCATGTATTGTATAAAAACTACTCGGAACCAAACTAACATTTCCGGACAGCTTGTAGCCCCGCTGTGGTGGTGGTTTCTATGCCAAAAGCTTCGCTGGGGCGGGGCCCCCCACTGGTGGATTCCCTGGCTCGAGAATTATGCAGAGAAATAAGCCATTTTGACTTATTTCTTCGCACCAAAGTCCGATTTTAACTAACATAATGCATATAAAACTTTATGAAAACAAAATCTTAAACTTTTAACGTGATTTTAACATACATAAACACCACAACACATAATCAAAACACTAATTTTCATGATTTTGAAGAAAACACCATTGTTAAGCGTTCTTGACGAAAATTAACACTGTGACTTTGTTTTTAAACCAAATCAAATAATTCAAATCATGTTATTTTTGTTTCTTGATGTATTATCATAATCTATGATCAATTTACATAATATATCACAATCCAACACGAATTTTGATAATTTAAAGACTATTTTTCAAAACTAGTTCACTGTAAATTGCTATGAACATGATTTTTTCATGTTCATCATATTTACGTGAATTGAACCATCTAGATTATCACATAACACTTATATAATAGTATATATATACAATACAACCTATATAAATCATAATCACATAGATTTCATGAAAACTAATTTACAGAGGACTTAAAACATGAAAACATTGAAGAATACAAATTTAAAAATCATGGAATTAGGATTATACCCTTTCTAGTTTTCAAGGAAGATGATGATGGTGATTCTTTGTTTACAAAATCACAGAGCTTCTTCTTTCTCTTCTTCCTTCTCTCTTTTCTCTCTTTTCTTTCTCTATTCTCTGTTTTCTTTCTAACACAGACTAGCTTTGTTTTGTTCTTCTAAACTAACGTATATACATATAATATAATTTAACTACAAAAAAATGGACATTTGGCAACGATTTTTAGGGTAACGACTTATAAAGTCGTTGCCAAAAATACATGTTTAGCAACAAAATTTGTCATCCGTTGCAGTTTGTGAAAAGCTTTCATTTTTTGTAACGAAATTCATAGGTCATTGTAAAATTTGTTTGCTAAATCGTTGGCGGGCAAAACAAAACTCCCCGTCTATTCACTTTTTTGTTGCCGATGAGATTTCTCGTCATCATTGGTAACGAAAACTTTTTTGTTACTATATTTCGTTGCCTAATATGGGCCACATTCATTGTCAACAATTTTTTTTCGTTGCGTATTTTATACATTTTTTTGCAACGACTAGTTAATTGTTGCCCAAAATTAAGATAAACCCAATAAGCACGTTTCAGCATCTCTTTATTTTTCTTCTCAAAACGCATCATTTTTCATTTTAAAATTATTATTTATTTGGACGCAAATTTATACAGTCAAATGTTTCACTCCCTCCGTCTCAAAATAAATGGCTGAATGACACTTATGGCCTTCCAACTTGCCACCCACTTTTAAAGTCGTCAGTAAAGTTTATTTTTCGCCAATTAAGTCCTTAATGTTACATTTTTTTGGCGTTTCAGTTCTTTTTACCCAATTTGACCCCAATCCGACCCATTTTGACCAAATTTTGACCCAAACCGACCCAGTTGACCAAACCCCAATTTCACAAATTATTTTTTAAAAATAAAACTAGAAAGTTTTAAAATAATAATTATTTTAAAAATAATTATTTGTAATATTTTAAAAAAATATATTTTTTTTAAAAAATTTAAATAATAATTAATTTTAATATTTTAAAATTATAATTATTTTTAAAAAGTTTTAAAATAATTATTATTTTTAGGAAGAATATAAGAAACTTTTATTTTTTTCAAAAAAGAGTAAAGTTTCATAAAATAAAGATTTTAAAAAAATTAATGTTTACAATTTTTTAATTCTTAATTATTTTTATGAAAATTTACACATCTTTTAAAAAATAAAAAATTTCTATTTTTGTTTTATAAGATTAATGTTTTTTTATTTAGTTTTTTTTAATCTCTATTTTATGAAATTTACTAATTTTTTTAAAAATAAAAATTTATATTTTTTTTAAAAATAAAGTCTTATTGTTTTGTTTTATGTTTTTTTAATCTATATTTTATAAAACTGTACTCATTCTTTTAAAAATGAAAAATTTGCAATTTTTTCCCTGATAATAATTATTATTTTAAAACTTTTTAATTCCCTTTTTTTAAAAAAATTAATCAAATTTTTTATTTATCTTTTAATGCTTTTTGTAATTTAATTTTTAGTTTTTATTTTTAAAAATTCTAATATTGAGAATGCATATAATAATGGTAAACACATATACTTTTTTTTCTCGAAAAATATTTCTTTAAAATAAAAAATGAAAAAACATCTACTTATTTTTGAAAGTAAAGTTTTATTTTTTTATTTAACTTTTTTGAATCTATATTTTCAGAAACTTTACTCATTTTACGGGGGAAGAAAATTTCTTATTATTTTATTCCCGAAAATAATAATTATTTTTTAAAATATTTAAAATAATAAGTTTTACTATTTTAAAAATTAAAAATTAAAAATAATTTTAAAATAATAATTATTTTTTAAAATAATTTTAAACTTTTTAGTTTTTTTTTTAAAATAATTGGTGAAATTGGGGTTGAGTCAAACTAGGTTGATTGGGTTAAAATTTGGTCGAAATGGACCGGATTAGGGTCAAATTGGGTAAAAAAAAATGGAAATGCCAAAAAATATCACTTTAAGGACATGATTGGCGAAAAATGAACTTTATGGACGACTTTAAAAGTGAGTGGCAACTTGTTGGGACAGAAGTGTCATTCAGCCCAAAATAAATACTCAGTTTTTAAGTTCTTTGGTCAGAGGTGTAATTTTGAAATTAAAATTGAGCACTTATAGATATATTTTCTAATTTAAAAGAATTAGAGTTTGTAGTAAATTGGATATAGTTTATAATAATCATATTCGCTCACTTATAATTTTGAAAAAAAATAATTAATTTCTAAAATAATTTAGATGATTTTTTTTTGTAAGTCGTTATTTTACATATGTACGTTTTGATAAGGGTTGAACAAAGAATCAAAAGCGCATAAAAAATCGACCAAACCGCACCGATTAAATCGCACTAATGGTTCTTCCTCTTCTATTTATCCATAAAGAAATTCATTCGATTATAGGAGAAATGGTACTATGTTACAATAATTAAATGTAACATGGTTAATGGCTTAATATTCGATATTACACCAAGTAAATATAATGAATATCTTTGAAGGACCGATATATAATATATAAATATTGGTGTCAAATTAGTGGTTAAATGTATAGGTTATATAAATTGTCTTGGAACAATTTATGGAAGGAAGGAGAAAATTTAATTTAATTGTACAATATTAATTTTATAAATTAAATGAGTTATTTAAAATAAATAATGAATCAAATATTAATTCATTTGAAGTAATGGTTTGTTAAACTAAAAGGGTTTATTTTAATTACGAACTTAATTTCATAATTAGTGAAGCAATTTTTATACATATTCACTACAATAAATTAGGGATCTACCGAAAGAAATTTTGTGAAGGAATTCATTCCTTCACATAAGGAGTTTTCTAGCAAAGGAATAGTGAAGGAAAAAATTATAGTGACAATATAGTTATTAGCGAAAGAAACATCTTTCACAATTTATATTCTTTCTTTCGCAAAATTGAGGTGGTACAAGGATATTTGGTGTCAATTTATGATAAAAATTTGTGAGGAAAAAAACTATTAATGAATGAATTATTACTCAATATATACTACTGTTCAGAGGTTTTTTGCGAGAGATAAAATTGGTTACTGTTTTGTTCTAAATAATTTTTTTAGAATTAATTGTGGTGAATATAAATTGTAATATAAATACATTATATTTTTACAGTAGTAAATTTACTTTTAATAATATTTTTTAAGTAACTTATAATATCGACTATTTTTTGAATAAACTAAAAAGTAAATAACTTTACATATATTAAAATTTTAAAATTTCATACATTGATCATGACAAAAAGAAAAAGAAAAAGATAGTGGTGCTCTTTTGTAGAATAGAACATAAATGCCAAAAAAAATACTCATATGTTCTACATAAAAAGTTAAGTTTGAGTTTATTCTTTAATTTATAATATACTACAACTCAAATTATAATTTAATTAATATTCTAATAGAATTTTTATTCTTAATAAGAATTTTTAAGTAATATAAAATATTAGTTGTATTAATTAAAATATTAAGTTACAATAATTTAAATTTTAAAATATTGTAAATTGACAATAAACAAAATTATGATAATTATGACTCTTTTTGTGAAACATATTATAATTGTTAAAATATTACCTTTTTATAAAAGAGTTAATATTTTAATTTGTTATAATTAATTTATGATATCTTAAAATTTAAATTTAAATTTATATGTAAGTTTTTGAAATAATAATTTTACATATAATATTACTTCTAAAACAGTTTTTTTTAATGTTACCAAACTCTTATTTTTTGAAACAAAGTCCCTAATTCAATAATTGGTCTGAAACAAGAGTAAGGTTGTGTTTGATAAACTTGGGAATTAAGATCTGAATGATTATGATGTCTTAATAAATTAGATCATCTGAATGGTTATGAGGTCTGAATCTAAAAAACTGTTTGATAACTAAAAAGTAAGTTGTCTCTTAATGATACTATTTTACCATTTTAAAGAGTAAAATTTTATTTAATAATTTTAAATATTCAATTTAATAAAAATGAATGAATAATATAGTTGAATATATTTATATAAAAAAAAATTATCAAAAAAATTTCATTAAGAGGCACCTCTTAATTATTAAGATTTCATTTTCTGTCTTACCGATTAAGAGGCATTCAGAGGTAACAAAAAAATAAAAAAACAGCATCATGCCTCTTAGCGATTAAGAGACAGTCCATTAAAAGACAATCAGATGTAAACAAACAGCACTTAAGGCATGAAAGAAGACCAATTTGGTTTCTCATATATGATTTTTCTTATCTTTTAAGGAGCTTTTAATCCACAACTCGAAAGATCAAATTCTAATTTGTTGGAACCCTAACTGATTTTGATCCCAAAGAGCTTCGATTTCAAACATGGACGCTGATTAGTGGAGCGCCGATCTATCTTTTACTTCTAAACGCTATCAATCCGCTATCCATTCGCGATCTGGTAAGCTTAATTTTGCTAAATCTAGGTTTTTGTAGTCATGTTTATATGTGAATTCGTTTATCCCTAATCTCATATTCCATCATTGATTTTCCTTTTCAATAAACTTTGAGTGACGAGGGTTTGTTATTTGTGTGTATTAAGGCTAAGTTTGTAAAGTTGTGATTTGTGAGATATGGTGAAGGAGACTGAATATTATGATATCTTGGGAGTCTGTGTGGATGCATCTCCTACAGAGATTAAGAAGGCTTATACTACGTTAAGGTAAGTCCTCCACAGTATTATCATTTATGTTTTTTTGGGTTATCGAGTATGAATATCTGAATTTCACACTTTTCAGTACCCAAGCTGTGGAAATGGTACAAGGGAATGAATCAACCCCTTCATGAAACAGACAAACAATAATGTCATTTGGCACTGTTATATGTTTCTGTTGGCAGGCATCCCTGCTTGCATGTGTGTTTTGTTTGATTCCAAATGGTTTTATTGTTTCTCCTTTTTAAAGACAATGTGGCTAGAACTATGCTAATCTCCATTGTTATGCTACTTCAGTATCCCTTCTGAGTGTTTAACACTCATCTGCAAGTTAATTGAATTCGATTATAGATGCTAAAGTTTGAAAATTTGATTCTTATGCTATAGGAGTTTTGTTATTGAAATCATTTATTTTTTTGGATCCAAATAAGGAGAATGTTACCTAGATATAGACCTAACATCTGACTTTATGTACTCATAAGTGGCTATTTAGTCATTTCAGCTCGAACTTGTATTTCCATACATAACCAAAGTGAGTTATTGTTGTTGCTTATCAATGACGAAAGAAAAATATTAATAGATTTGACATTTTTTCCTTTTTTTGATTTTTTCTCATCATCCCGACAGAGAAGTAGAAAATACCATCTGTCATTATATATACTATTATATTTATACAAATGCGATCCTCATTTTTTCTTATTGTAGTTCCTCGACAAAAGTATTGTGAATCGACTCACAAAACTGTAAGGAGAAAAACCAGCATGGTGATGGTAGGCAATGTGGCTATTGGCAGTGAACATCCTATAAGAATTCAAACAATGACCACAACTGACACCAAGGATATTGTTGGAACAGTGGAGCAGGTTCTTAAATTTCTCTCTCTCTGCTACATTTCTTTCGTCCAACTTAACAAAGTTAAGGAGCAGCTATTTATTCTACTATGGTTCAGCTTTAAATGTTTCTTTCTGTCGTCCTTGTATGTCCATCTTAATATTCTTTCTTCAACTGAATGATTATCAGTTAATTTCCACTTTTGCAGGTAATGCAGATAGCTGACAAGGGAGCTGATCTTGTTCGCATAACAGTGTAAGGGAAAAAGGAAGCAGATGCATGCTTTGAGATTAAAAACTCCCTTGTTCAAAAAAAGTAGGTACTATTAAGTACATTTTCTTTGATGGATATTTTGAACCAAATTGTAAGAGCATATTTCATCTCACTAATTCTCTATTCATGCAGTTATAACATACCATTGGTGGCGGACATTCATTTTGCCCCTCCTATTGCAATGCGAGTTGCTGAATGCTTCGATAAAATTCGTGTCAACCCAGGAAATTTTGGTATGTTCTTAACTAGTAATTGGTTATATTAATATATTTTATGTAACAACTATTCTTGATCTAATTTATGGGTTCCTTGCAGCTGATAGGAGGGCTCAATTTGAGACGTTGGAGTACACAGAGGATGACTATCAAAAAGAACTCGAGCATATTGAGCAGGTCAGACCACTTAACACTAAATATTTTATAGAAATTAGAATTGCTGAATGAAGTGCATCACTTTTTCCACAAATTGACATGCAGCACAGGAGTAAGGATATAGTGAACAAGTGAAAAAGCCTAAAAGGTGACAATAAACATTGTATAGCTGGGAAATCTACTTGTTGGGTCTCTGTTGACAATTCATCTACACTATTGTACAGACTGAGGTGCTGTTTGTTTACATCTGATTGCCTCTTAATGGACTGTCTCTTATTCGCTAAGAGGCATGATGCAGTTTTTTTTTTGGTTACCTCTGAATGCCTCTTAATCGGTAAGACAGAAAATGAAATCTTAATAATTAAGAGGTACTTCTTAATGAAATTTTTTTGATAATTTTTTTTTATATAAATATATTCAACAATATTATTCACTCATTTTTATTAAATTGAATATTTAAAATTATTAAATAAAAATTTACCCTTTAAAATAGTAAAATAGTGTCATTAAGAGACAACTTACTTTTTAGTTATCAAATAATTTTTTAAATTCAGACCTCATAACCATTCAGATGATCTAATTTATTAAGACATCATAATCATTCAGATCTTAATCGCCAGATTTATCAAACACAATCTGAATATCATTTTTTTGGGGTATTCCATACATTTAGAGAAAAGGAAAAAAGAAATAAGGAAACCCCTTCTCTAGTGTAGGATTTCTCCTATATTTAAAACACAGACACAAAAGAAGAAGACATCAATATAAAGCGCAAAACTAAATCCATTTTGAATTAGCTCCCATGTTACCTTACTCTCACATTTCCTTCTAAATGAATGAGCACTCTAACAACAAGTCTTAAAAGAGCTATGATATCGATGAGACTAGAGTAAGAGGTGGGTGGGCATGTGGCACTTGTAACACTGATGCACTTCATTTATGTCCACAAAGGCATCGCCTTCATTCTTACCAAAAATAGCGCAATTTGGAGAAACAATATGGGAAGTTCAAGGATCAGATTGAAGGACCGGAAAAGGAGATGCCGTTGAAGCAAGAGCTGCTTCGGATCAAAGTGGCACAAGAAGAATTTAAGGTGCGTAAAGCCTTAATTTGGCAAGTGGAATCTAGTTATACTGTTATAATCTTTCTTATGTTACATGCCTTCGTTATTAGAAGGTTTCTGATTTCTTAAGAGACTGTATGAGCTCTTAAATTTTTGGGATTTTTTAGCAGACAATTTGGGACTGAGAGCTTTCTGATATATGAAAAAGTGAAGTAATACATATCAATTATGTATCGTATGTTCTTGGTAAAAGTCCGCATATGGAGCTGCTTGGACAGACAAATGAGAACATAAAACTCTGTCAAGTTTCTTTTACTTAATTTTTTTTTAAAACTTAAAATAAAAATCCATCAAGTTTTAAATTTGAGTTTCAAGTATTCACCTTCATAGAAGTCGCACATATGGAACATTAATATGGTGTAATCTACATTTTGTATTATTTTTTCAAGTCTTTCTCTATCTCTCTTTTGTAAGACCCCAAATTTTATGAATAAAGATTTAAATTTTTTTATATATTATTTTGAAATAGTAAGGTGTTGATTTGATAAATGTGATAAGTTATGGGTGAAATGTGCAAAATTTTCAAGGTTAACAAGTGGTAATAAAATATTCATTGTTGTCGGAGAATATTCGTTTGGTCGTGGAATATTCTTATTGTCGGGAAATATTCGTACGACGGCGCAGTCATTTGTGGGTCCCACAACAGAATAACTGTCGGATGAAGAAAACGACAAGAATGAGTTTTTTAAAAATAACGGCGTAGTTGTTACCGTTAGAACTGTTGAAATATTCGGTGGTTAACATACAGTAATACGCGGTGTTGAATAGTAGCACACGGTATTGCACAGTAATTCTAATTATTGATTCTTACGTAAGAAGACACTACTCAATAATTGTTACAGTAATTACTGTTCAATATTTTATAATTGCCACATTGATAATTGCATGCTATTGATTCAATAATTGTCATTACATAGTATTTTAAATTATCAAATCAATAATTCATATTATTTGAATAATATTATTAGATAGCATTATTGGCAATGTCTAAGGAAGTTTTGTCTAGGAAAGGGGTTAGATAATTGCGCGCCAATAAGGAGAAATTTTTTTCGGAAGACCACTTCTTTCTTAGGAACGACTTGGTTGTCAATATTATAGTTCTGTAATATTATTTATGAATAAATAATTATTGATTTATTTGATAAGAAAATATTTATTTTTGTGGATATAAAAGAAGAAATTAGTGTTGAGGTGTTTTTATCAGTATTTTGGTGTGAAAAATCATCCGTTTGTGGATTTCAGTCATTTTTCGTTGGGAATTTGAAAAAACTTCATTCTATAAAGTTGTAGAGAATTAAATTTCATATGAAATGGACATAAAGTTCGTATTTTTATGATAAAAGGGCTATTTATTATGAATTATTGAAGTTTCGGAATAAATATTTTTATTAAAAATATGGATGAGCCCCACTCTTGTTTTTTTGTGGAGTATAATACTGAAAATTCAATTCTTTGTTGGTATGCTGAGTTGGTGCGTTCAAATTTTCAAAGAGATAATAACCACCGGTAGCAGGTTTTGTCAGAACTGGTGTTCTGGCATTTTTCTATAAATAAGGTGCTTAGTTAGAAATGAAAATCACGCCAGAATCAGAAAATTTTCTCTCTATAATATCGAGCGTATTTCTTGTGAGTATTTAGATAGTTTGAGTGTGGATTACGGTGTAAGTTTTTGTTCACATAATATCCGATATTTCAGTCAAAATTACTCTCCTGTTTAAGGTAAGGGATGTTATTTTCTTTTGTAAATGATGTTATTTATTTTAATATCATTATACCAAAATATTGGCATGGATTTTATTATGAAATTCTTATTTTTTTTCGTCCGGGTTACTATTCATGTATACGACACTATTTATGTATACGACACTATTCACGAAAAAATTAAAATTTCTTTTATTTGTCCAAGTTGGCTATTATGGTTCTTATCTTTGATTGGATCCAAGTTTTGATCTTTATCCTTGCATTTTGCTTCACAAAGTATTATTATGGAATATTCTTGAACTTGGATAAATTAAATTATGAATATTTAATCTGTCCTTTATATCACTGGATTCGTTATTTATATTATTTTTCATCATCTTCAGTCCTAAATGCTGATATAACTGAATATCTTTGGCCTGTAAAGCAAAGATGAATGATTATCTAATGAATATTTTTGGTCCGTAGTGCAAAGATGGACAGGTGTTGAGATGAATATGACCATTGGTGATACAAATGAATATCTTTGGCCCGTAGTGCAAAGATGAATATTTGATTTGAGATATATATTGATTGATGTTACAGGGATAAAATATTGATGATGGAATTTTAAATCACAGAAGATAGTAGACTTCATTCTCTACGTAACTCTTCTAATGAATTGATATTTCTGCTGCAGTTGTTGATCTAAAATTTGTTGTCCATAATATTTTATCTGATTTGTTGAAAACTAAAGATAATTTATTCTTCATTATCTTAGTCATAATATTCTTTACTGGACTAGTTGAGCTCACACTTTTCATCTATTGTTCTGTTCAGAAAATGAGAATATCGCAAGGACTAGTCAGAGAACAATGTGATGATCAGAGTTAGATCTGTAGAAGTCATCACTATTCTATAAAATAGTGAGACAATCATTGTAATGAATAAGGAATGAATTTGAGTATTTATATTTCGTTTTATATACGATTTGTATTGAAGCTCATAGTTTGTGTGGTCGTATTTTGCACGACCGTATGTTATAAAAGATTGTATTTGAATTTTGTACCATGTATTTGGCGACTCAGAATGGGTTGAGTATTGAACTTATTTTGGGGGCGTCACAGTTGGTATCAGAGTTTAGGGATATTATCTCTGGCGGAGATCTGGTAATAGAATTAGGAGGAGAGATGAGTAAAACTTTCGCTAATGTGTCCTACCTAAGCTTAATTGTTATTTAGTTGGTCGTTTGGAACGTAGGGTTAATTTGTGATATGTTAATTTATTTGATTAACCCTTGTTTTATGGCAGTATTTGAGAATGACAGCTGAAAATTTAAATAATAGAGTGAATGAGACCGTTGAGACACCTTTAATCACCAACCAGGAGAACGTGCAACAGGAAGGCTATATTCCTCCTGTAAATAACCCTACCGAAGAAACGATGAATGATGGGATGTTTAGGAGCTTTTTGCAGTTCATGCAAAACTAGACTAGGGAGACTCGTGTTCATAATATAGGTGGAAATAATATTAACTCGCGGCTTGTCACTGCCAAGCAGTTGAAAGAGTTGGGACCACCAGAGTTTCAGGGAAAGTCAGATCCAATCAAGGCAGAAAATTGAATTAAGCAAATTATCAAGATATTTGATGTCTTGGGATGCACTGAGGAACAGAAGGTTTCATTCGCCACCTTTATGTTCCATGGAGAGGTAGATTACTGGTGGGAATCTGTGAAGCATACCCAGCCTGCCGCACTCAATATGTCTTGGGAGGCGTTCCAAAAATTGTTCAATGACAAATACTTTTCAGAACGTATTCGTCACATGAAAGAGGTAGAGTTTATCAGACTAGAACAGAACAACATGACGGTGTCCCAGTACGAGGCTAAGTTCGCGGAGTTATCCCAGTTTGCACGTCATTTGATGGAGAATGAGGAATGTATGACGCAGATATTTCTGAGAGGTTGGAAACCAAAAATTCATCAATACCTTATTTTTCACAATTTTTTTATATTCGGATGTAGTGAACAGAGCCCAAGTTATTAGAACGAGAATGATTATGTTCAAACAAGGGACAACAACCTAGGTCGTACCGGTGGCAGCAGTCATCGGAACAATGACAACCAACAGGGAGGAAAGTATCATGACAGAAGCGGTAACCACTCAGGTGGTAATCGTGATCATGATAATAGAAGAAGTGAGTCGGGGGGAGTTTTCAAGAAGAGAAGGTACAACAATGAGAACGTGAAAACATTGACAGCAACACCAACATTAACTGTTTCTAGGGGAGGAGAACGACAGCCAGTCGTATGCTATAAATGCGGGCAAGAGAGGACACATCAGTCCCAACTGCACACAGCAATTCAAGGTGTGCTATAACTGTGGAAAGGAAGGACATATAGCTCGAGTGTGTCCTGTAGCGAAACTAAGTCCAGCGGGGGTGGTGATTCCTAAGGCAGTTTCGGACAAATCAAAGTCGGTGGTTCCTGGAAGAGCGTTTGTCGTGACTGCCCACCAAGCGAGGAACCAGAAATGAGGTTATCACGGGTAAGCTGATAATAAACTCTTGCGAAGTTTACACCTTATTAGATACCGGTGCTACCCATTCTTTTATTTCACCTGCTTGTGCTCAACGTTTGAACTTGACACCTGAGAAATTAGACTTTGACTTATCTGTTGAAACTCCGTTAGGAGAAACCTTCATTATATCTACAGTTTATAAATTTTGTTTGATTCAAATTGGCACCCTCACCCTACCTGTTAATCTTATATTTTTGAAAATACTTGCGTTTGATGTGATTTTAAGAATTGACTAGGTTAACCACTTATCATGTCAAAATTGATTGTTTTCGTAAGGTGGTTAGTTTTCATATTCCTAACCAACCTGTTGTGCGAATTCAAACAACCAAATCACTAAAATCAATCAATGTCATTTTAAGTCATAAAGCTATTCGCTTATTGAAAAACGAATGTCAAGCTTTCTTAGCCCATGTCACTGATCTAAATCAGAATACGTTAGGTTTGAATGATATTTCTATTAATGAGTTTCCTGATGTATTTTCGAAAGAATTTTTCGGTCTTTCCCCAGAACGTGAAGTTGAATTCTTTATTTACCTTGAACCCGGTACAAAACTTATTTCTAAAATCCCATATCGAATGACTCCTATTGAACTTCAGGAGTTAAAGGTCTAACTACAGGAGTTGTTAGACATCGATTTTATACGTCCTAGTACATCTCTTTGGGGTGCTCCTGTTTTATTCGTAAAGAAGAAAGACGGGAGTATGCGACTTTGTATTGACTATCGGGAGTTGAACCATGTAACCATCAAGAATAGGTATCCATTACCTTGTATTGATGATCTGTTCTACCAGTTGCAAGGTGCACAATTCTTTTCAAAGATCGATCTTCAGTTCTGAATATCACCAGTTAAAGATTAATACTGAGGATATTCCAAAAACTGCTTTCAGAACTCGATACAGGCATTATGAATTCTTAGTCATGTCTTTTGGATTGACTAATGCTCCTGCTGCTTTTATGGATATGATTAATCGTGTATTCAAAGAATATTTAGATCAGTTCGTGGTTGTCTTTATTGATGACATCTTCATTTATTCCAAAAGCCGTGAAGATCATGAGCACCACTTGAAGCTAGTACTTCAAAGGCTTCGTGAAAATAAACTATATGCCAAGTTGAAAAAATGCGAGTTCTGGCTTGAGGAAGTAGCATTCCTTGGGCACGTGGTATCAAAACATGGAGTATCTATTGACCCAACGAAGATTGAAGCAATACAAAGTTGGGAGCAACCTAAGTCGGTGACCGAAGTACGTAGCTTTCTGCGCTTAGCTGGTTATTATCGGAGATTCGTGAAAGAATTTTCTCGAATCGCTACTCCATTAACTCAGCTGACTCGAAAAGATACAAAATTCGTATGGAATGAGGAATGCGAGAAGAGTCTTCAAGAGCTCAAGAGGAGACTCATTTCGGCACCTGTTCTGACGATACCATCTGGTTTAGATGGATTTGTCATTTACAGCGATGCTTCGGACAAAGAGTTAGGATGTGTTCTCATGCAACATGAGAAAGTCATAGTCTATGTCTCGCGACAACTCAAAAAGTCTGAGAGAAATTATCCTACTCATGATCTAGAGTTGGCAGCAGTCGTTTTTGCGTTGAAGATCTGGAGACACTACATGTATGGGGAGAAAGTGGAGATCTATACGAATCATAATAGCTTTAAATATTTCTTCACCCAGAAGGAACTCAACATGCGACAACGACGTTGGCTTGAGCTGTTGAAAGATTACGACCATACCATCCAATACCATCCTGAAAAAGCGAACGTGGTAGCAGAATCGTTAAGTAGAAGATCATATGCGAGAATGAGTGCGATGCTATCAACACAAAGACTCATTTTGTGTGACTTATAAAGGATGGAGATAGAGTTCAAGACTCCGGGGACCCACATGATGATGTCAAGTATACGCGTAGAACCAGCTTTGATTGATAAAGTTAAAGCTGCTCAAGCTACAGACCCGGAGCTGATGAAGATGAAAAAAAGGTGCAAGAAGGTGTTATTCCAGAAGCAAGAATCGATGAAGAAAGAATACTTCGAGTCAACTCCAGACTTTGTGTTCTTAACGATTCTGACTTAAAGTATAGAATCATGATGGAGGCACATAACACATCGTTTGCAATCCATCTTGGAAGTACCAAAATGTATCGTGATCTTCGACATACATTTTGGTGGAGCAATATGAAGAGAGAGATCGCGGAGTTTATCTTGAGGTGTTTAATATGTCAACGTGTCAAGACGGAGCATTAAGTGCCAAAGGGTCCATTGCAACCACTTGAGATTTCAAAATGGAAGTGGGAACACATTACCATGGATTTCGTTACGGGTCTTCCCAAGGTTTCTCAAGGCATAGATACGATTTGGGTTATTGTCGATAGATTAACCAAGTCTACTCATTTCTTGCCTATACGAGAGACTTATTCACTTGAATGTCTTACTCGTATGTACGTAAATGAGATTGTGAGATTGCATGACATTCCAGTATCCATAGTTTCGGATCGTGACCCCAGATTTACTTTCTGATTTTAGGTCAGTTTGCAAAAAGCTATGTGCACGGATCTATAATTCAGTTCGACTTATCATTCTCAAACGGACGGGCAATCGGAAAGGACTATTCAAAATCTTGAAGATCTATTGAGATTTTGTGTTATTGATTTCAAAGGAAGTTGGGATAAGTACTTACTATTGGTGAAATTCTTCTACAACAATAGTTATCAGGCAAGTATAGGCATGGCTCCATTCGAGGCATTACATGGACGAAAATGTCGTTCTCCAGTATGTTGGGACGAGGTGGGTGAAACAACATTGTTGGGACCGGAGTTAGTACGTATGACTACGAAAAAGATTCAAATGATCCGGCAACGTATACAAACCGCACAAGATCGACAAAAGAGTTATGCTGATCTTCATCGGAAGGACATAGAATTTAATATTGGGGACCATGTATTGTTACGTGGTGCTCCATGGAAAGGAGTTACGAGATTCGGGAAGAGAGGAAATCTCAACCCACGATTCATTGGTTCATTTGAGATTCTTGACCGAGTAGGAAATGTGGCCTATAGACTCGCTTTACCGCCAAGCATGTCTCGTGTTCATAACGTTTTTCACATATCCGTGCTACGTAAATATGTGAAAGACCCAAACCACATTATTGAGTTAGAACCAGACGAGATAGCCGAAGATTTAACGTACGAGGAGATATCTGTCAAGATCTTGGATAAGAAGGAACATGTCTTACGCTCAAAGGTTATATCTCAAGTCAAAGTTTACTGGCGAAATCATGAAATTGAGGAAATGACCTGGGAATTGGAATCAGAAATGAAAGCGAGGTTTCCTCACCTTTTCGACATACCAAGTACGTACGTTAATTTCGAGGACGAAATTTCATAAGGAGGGAAGGTTGTAAGACGCCAAATTTTATGAATAAAGATTTAAATTTCTTTATATATTATTTTGAAATAGTAAGGTGTTAATTTGATAAATGTGATAAGTTATGAGTGAAATGTGCAAATTTTTCAATGTTAACAAGTGGTAATAAAATATTCATTGTTTTCGGGGAATATTCGTTTGATCGTAAAATATTCTTGTTGTCGGTGAATATTCGTAAGACGGCGCAGTCATTTATGGGCCCCACAACGGAATAACTGTCGGATGAAGAAAACGACAAGAATGAGTTTTTTAAAAATAACGGCGTAGTTGTTACTGTTAGAACTGTTGAAATACCCAGTGGTTAAAATACAGTAATACGCGGTGTTGCATAGTAGCACACGGTATTGCACAGTAATTCTAATTATTGATTCTTACGTATGAAGACACTACTCAATAATTATTACAGTAATTACTGTTCAATATTTTATAATTGCTACATTGATAATTGCATGTTATTGATTCAATAATTGTCATTACACAGTATTTCAAATTATTAAATTAATAATTCATATTATTTGAATAATATTATTAGATAGCATTATTGACAATGTCTAAGGAAGTTCTGTCTAAAAAAGGGGTTAGGTAATTGCGCGCCAATATGGAGAAATCCTTATCGGAAGGCCTCCTCTTTCCTAGGAACGACTTGGTTGTCAATATTGTAGCTCTGTAATATTATTTGTGAATAATTAACTATTGATTTATATGATAAGAAAATATTTATTTTTGTGGATATAAAAGAAGGAATTAGTTCTGAGGTGTCTTTATCAGTATTTTGGTGTGAAAAGTTATCCGTTTGTAAATTTCGGCCATTTTTCGTTCTGAATTTGAAAAAACTTCCTTCTACAAAGTTGCAGAGAATTAAATTTCATATGAAATGGACATAAGGTTCGTATTTTTCTGATAAAAGGGCTATTTATTATGAATTATTGAAGTTTCAGAACAAATATTTTTATTAAACACATGGGTGGGCCCCTCTTGTTTTTTTGTGGAGTATAATGCTGAAAATTCAATTCTTTGTTGGTATGCTGAGTTGGTGCGTTCAAATTTTGAAAGAGGTAATAGCCACCGGTAGCAGGTTTTGTCAGAACTGGTGTTCTGGCATTTTCCTATAAATAGGGTGCTTAGTAGAAATAAAAATCACACCAGAATCAAAAAAATTTCTCTCTATAATATCGAGCATATTTCTTGTGAGTATTTAGATAGTTTGAGTGTAGATTACGGTGCAAATTTTTGTTTATATAATATCCGATATTTCAGTCAAAACTACTCTCCTATTAAGATAAGAAATGTTATTTTCTTTCGTAAATGATGTTATTTATTTCAATATCATTATACCAAAGTATTGGCATGGATTTTATTATGAAATTCTTATTTTTTTCGACGGGGTTACTATTCACGTATACGTCATTATTCACGAAAAAATTAAATTTTTTTTTCTATTTGTCCAAGTTGGCTATTATGGTTTCTATCTTTGATTGGATCCAAGTTTTGATCTTTATCCTTGAATTTTGCTCCACAAAGTATTATTATGGAATATTCTTGAACTTGAATAAACTAAATTACGAATCCCTAATCTTTGTTCTTTATCTCACTAGATTCGTTATTTATATTATTTTTCATCATCCTCAGTCCTAAATGGTGATATAACTGAATATCTTTGGCCTGTAGAGCAAAGATGAATGATTACCTGATAAATATCTTTGGCCCGTAGTGCAAAGATGAACAGGTGTTGAGATGAACATGACCACTGGTGATACAAATGAATATCTTTGGCCCGTAGTGCAAAGATGAATATTTAATTTGAGATATATATTGATTGATGTTACAGGGATAAAATATTGATGATGGACTTTTAAATCATAGAAGATAGTAGACTTCATTCTCTACGTAACTCTTCTAATGAATTGATATTTCCGCTGCAGTTGTTGATCTAAAATTTATTGTCCATAATATTTTATCTGATTTGTTGAAGACTAACGATAATTTATTCTTCATTATCTTAGTCATAATATTCTTTACTGGGCTAGTTGAGCTCACACTTTTCATCTATTGTTCTCTTCAGAAAATGAGAATATCGCGGAGACTAATCGGGGAACAGTGTGATGATCAGAGTTAGATCTGTAGAAGTCATCACTATTCTATAAAATAGTGAGACAATCATTGTAAAGAATAAGGAATGAATTTGAGTGTTTATATTTCGTATTATATACGATTTGTATTGAAGTTCATAGTTTGTGTGGTCGTATTTTGCACGACCGTATGTTATAAAAGATTGTATTTAAATTTTATACCATGTATTTGACGACTCAGAATGACTTAAGTATTGAACCTATTTTGGGGGCGTCACATCTTTTATTCAGTTATGTATTTAATTTTTGTGTGTCATTTTTGGGAGTGGAGGTGGGTACATGGTGGATTGTATATTTATTTGTACTTTTTCAGTAGCTTTTTGCTTCTCTACCGAAACAATGAGATTAGTGTTTATTCTTTTTGCAAGTTGATTATGACCTCTCAAAATGTACTTTTCATTCATTTAAAACTCATAGATAATATGCTTTTACTTGTTCTCTACTTCTTTTTTAATCATTAAGCCTCGAATTTTTATATGTAATTCTTAAACTATATGATACGAGAGGATAATGGAAATTGGTTGAAACCTTGATAGTACAAGATCAAAGCTAACAATCTAAATAACCTGTTAGCAGTAATTAGTAAACCTTGTAGTATGTTATTGACTGTAGTTGACAATTGTTAAGCTTGTATGTTGTAAATATAACCTTAGGCACATAGATTCCGTGACTACATAATTCAAATGTTTCCTTTTACTATTTTTTTTTTGAATTTGGATATAAATTTTGTGCAAGAGTAACCTTACCTACCTTGATTAGTGCTGCAGTGGTTGATGTAAGAATCTCTCTTGGTATATGTTCTCGACTTGAGAACACTTCATATCTTGCTAATGTATTGAGTTTGGCTTTGCTTGAATTGTCATTGAGAATATCAAACTATATACATTTTGAGCCTTCATTAACTTTTTAATTTGCCTATATAGATCCCCAAGTCTTTGTAAATCCTCTTACTGTAATATTAAATCCCTTGGACTCATTTTCAGAACAAATGTTTATGTGAATGTGTTATGGTTCTTTGTCTCTTAACTACTTAATTTCCAATTAGCCTTTTGGAAATTATGGTCTTACTATTATAGCTGGTAGCCTGTTACTATTATATGATGAATAAGCATCGATGAACTGGCTAGTGAGGACTTAAACTTTTTGCCTCTCTTGAATTAACTGTTGCATCTTCAGAGTAAGGTTATTGATAAGCATGATGCACATATAATGATTGCAAACTATTCAGTCTATTCCTTGTGTAATTTTTAGATTGGGGGTTCTTTTCAGAGGTGTGTCACCAGATGCTCTAATGTTTAATTGGACAGGACATTTGCAGGTTGGTGTTGTCATGTTATTAATTGTGGGAAGTTTGTGTATTGATATTTGTATTAAATATTTTAATGTGTACAGATATATTTACCTCTTGTAATATTGAAGACATGCAACTAGAAACATATTATGGACAATTATAATTTATATTCTTGTTGCATTGTAGCTAAGTGGACTTCAGGTTTGGGAATAAATTTTTCGGGGAAAGAGCATTTACCATATGTGGGATGACAGACTCTTTAGCTCCAGAAATAGTCCAAGGGAAAAGCATAGTCATCATTATCTACAAATGTGTGAGTGAATTTTAATAATTTATGAAGTGTATTCATTGTTCAACCAAGTATGGTACAATTCAATTTGTAACTTATAGCAATCTAATCAAACAAAAGGAAATTAGATAAATAAATAAAATAGTATGGAACATGAGGTAGAAATATATTACTTTGACAAGTTATTTCCCTTTCACTTTTCATGATTATTGGTATTTTGCGAGAAATTTTAGTGTTGAATATTGCATTTAGGAGTTATGTTGTCTACCTAATAGTGTTTCTAGGACTACCTGTGCTTCCCTAGAAATTGTATGTTTCCTAATTTCCTTGTGCTTTACTTGTTTATTACTAATAATTTCAATACGTTCCATTAAACTCTTTTTAGGTATATTAAAGCTAGTAAAGTCCGGCTTAACAAGTTTGAAGGTTTTCATCCAGTTTCTTCAGTAGCACATATTGTTATTTTATATGCTTTCAAGAACATATTGAAAATGCTTTATCATTTCATGCGTGAACAACGATAATGTGACTAAAGAATTGTGGCATGTTTAGATGGTTGATTGTAAAGTTGATGAATGATTATGTATTGGATGATTTTATTTAGTTAATAATATTCGAGTTTTTTTGTTTTGTATTTTGACCATAATTTGTTATGGGATCATTGAGTCACGATTTATTTTTTTTGTAAAATAATTTCGACATTCGTTACATAACAAAGAAAAAAAAAACATTTATATCGTAGCAAATCATAACAATTTTCGTTGCACATATAAAGCAAACGGCAACGTATAGTTTTGTTGCTAATCGACAATAATTTTCGTTGCTCAAGAAAAATAAGCAGCATCAAACATTATCGTTGCTAATTGATTATAATTATCCATATCAAAATCAATAGCAATGAAATATTTCATTGCAAATTAATATATGATCAATTTATTTTGTACATTTAGCAATGAGTATCGTTACTAAAAAGTATACAATTAGCAACGAAAATCAATTAAGGCAACAATTTTCATATTGTTCAGCAACGACAAATATCGTTGGCAAATGTGTATCAATTGCAATGAATTTCATCTTCGTTGGCAAAAAAAAATGATTCTTTTCGTTGCCAATTATGCTGATTTTGCAACGAAGGTTTCTTTTCAATAACAATTTTTTAATAAATTTGCTATGAAATATTTCGTTGCAAAATGATCTATGATTTTTCACGAAAACAAACTTTCGTTGCGAAATATCTCACTTTTGACAACGAAAAAAATATTTCGTTGCTAGACAATTAGCAACGCTCATTGCGCAACGAATGGTCCAAAGACCGAAAAATCGTTGCAAATGGTCTTCGGCAATGAAATTTTGCACTTTTAGCAACAAAAACTGTTTGTTGCAAAATTACCATTTTTTTGTAGTGTTTACATATATTATACATATAATACATAAATATAAAATATATAACTGCCAACACATAATGACCCTTAATAAATATAATAATTGCAATTAATATATAAGTTACAATATTTTGAATTTTAAAAGTCATAAGACTTGTTTGAAAAAATAACTTATTTAAAAACAGATTTTTAGTAGTTAAGGCCTCATTTGGCAAAACGAAATTAAAACAGGTGCAAGGGCCTTGTTTGGGTAAACTAATTTAAAATCCCTTTTTATTATTTTAATAAGTCCTTTAACACATATTTTTAATGTCATACTTTAATTAATTAAATCTTAATATTCTAATTTAATTAAATTAAAGCTAACATCACATAACCAAATAAAATTTGCCACATAACAATTATAATTACTCTCTAATCATAATCTCATATAACAATTATCACATAAAATTCATCTAATTTAATTATCTCAATTAGATTAGAACTATACCAAAAAATCATTACATATCAATTAAATTAAATATTAAATATTCATTTAATTAATATATTACACTTAATTAAATTACTCCATAACAATCACATAAATTATTTATTTAACTCAATAAATAAATCAATTAAAATATTTATTTAATTTAATAAATATTTAGAATTAAATATACAAAATCTCATTCATTACAATATTCCCTCCTTAAAAGGATTCTGTCCCCAGAATCACAATAAAAAAAACTCATTCGTCACAGCCTCTCCTCCTGATGTTCAGAAATTTTTTGATCGTCTGTCTCTACTTCCTACCAAAGAGGAGCTTGCTGATTGAACAAGCCATATGGCTCTAGAGACAGAGGAAAACCTTGAAGAAAACTCACTGGCACTGCATCAACGCTTCAACCACATAATCGACTCTGTCAAAACCTTGCCTGGAAGCTTGGCAACTGAGCTGTCAAAGAAATTGAAGGAGATTATACGGGAAATGAGTGACAGTCTCAACCAAAGGGAGGCTATATACCTTCAGGCTATCAACAAGCATAAGGAAGCTGTTCAAATTCTCCAGAAAACTCAAGAATCCCAAAATGCTATTATGGTTGATCAGATCCAAGAGCTGCGTCTCTCCTTACGCGAATTCCGAGAGTATTCTATGACTCAAACCAAACAGACTGCCGATGCCATGGCTATGTTGCAACAACAGAGAAGAAATATTGAGGCCTTGGTTGAAGAAAATTGTAGTGATATTGCTCAAAATCGTTCTAAAATGCATGAGTTGGTGCAAGGAGTCAATCATCTGTCCAAAGACATTCGAACCCTGGATACTGATATAAAGGGGGAGAATAAAGAGGAAGGGGAGAAAGGCAGAGGCAAAGGAAAACAAACTGCACAATCATCAAGGAGCTATTCAAGACAACCTCGCTATCAGACTCCACGAATTGAACAGCAGCAGCGCCAACCAATCATCATGGCTGAACCTATAAGGAGTAAAGGCCCTTCTCTCAGCCCACAAGGAGTAACCAATACTGGCTTTAACATGCCTATTGGAGATCCTTCCTTTATGAATAAACATGATCATGGAGAAAGGCTAAGTCAAAGTGAGCTGGAAGATATTGCATGGAGAGATGAAGCCAGCAGAAGGAGAGCTACAGAGCATGCCAATCCGAGGAACAAGAGGCAAAGAAAATAGAGATAAGTTTGAATTTGTTTCTTATTGATGTAAATGTGCTAAATTGTAATATCTGTTTCACAAACATCAATAAATTCATGCTTATTCTCTAAAGATTTCAGCTGCTTACTGAAACACTAAGTCATATTTACTTTCTAGCATCCTGCATTTAGAAATTGATGATATGATGCAAATCTCCTTGGTTATGTCAACATCAAATAGGAGGAGATTGTTGGAAATTGCATATTCAAATTTGATGTTGAAAGTAAATATATATGCTTATGTGTAAAGTCCTTCAAAGAACATATGTACAAGGACTTAGATGATAGATCAAAAATTGTTAGGTTGATTTGTGCTTAATGTTTATCATTCTGTAAGTGAATGTATAGAAGAAAGATAAAAGTTGTTAGGTGGATCTATTTTGAGATGTAATTGTTAGGCCTCAACATAATCATAGTCTGTCGAGCCAGCCTGAAGTTTGCAGAAGCCAAGGCAGAATCGTGGAGTATTGAAGAAGTCGCCTCAAAATCGTAGTCTGTCTTGGTAGCCACACTCAGAATCGTGGAGATAGTCCGAGCGCCTGCCGAGCCAAGTCAAGAATCACAGTCAGCTCTAGAAAACGTGGAGTTTGCAAAGTAAGCAAGTGGAGATCGTAGTCTATCAGAGTTTAAGAGAAATCGTAGTGTTTCCTACGTTCAAAGCTGAATCAAGCTAGAGCACTATAAGACACAACGATCATGGTACAAAGACAATGATCGTGGTGTCTGTCCAGTCAGCATCAGAATCGTCTATCTGCTGAAGGAGAAAATATTACAAATGGAGAATGAATTATAGACGTTGACATTTTGGGAGTCCCAATGATCCAACATTCATCCATAGTATGAATCGAAGAAGCATATTGAAGAAGCTAAGGAAAGGAATGCATGCTTGTTGAAAACACCTTTTCAGGTGTTAGGTGAGAAAGCAGTTTGTTGTGTCAGTGGGCCAAACGGCAGAACAGAAGATTTGAAGGAAGTCAACATCAGTGCTCAGAAATGTCTGAAGCATTTAATGCTGCAACGGATGCCTTCAACGAAAGCATTTCAAAGGCTCCTTCATAAGCAAATCAGACATAGATTCAGTTTTACGCAAGCAAGAACTAAAAATCTCAAGAACACTCAACGTCCAAACTCTACGACCTTGAAGAAAAGCTTGCACAGCTACTCAGTTCTTTCGAACTCATGCTTAACAGCAACTGAGTAGCACAACCCAAGAACTGAACTCTCAATCAAGTGTATTCCAAGTCTGCTGGACTTAAAGAGTTCTAAGTGAACTAAGAAGTTCCAAGACTGATGGTCTTGAAGGAATCTAAGTAAGTCAAAGATTGTAAAGATATCCTTAGTGGATTTCCTACTCGTGGAGTAGAAGAGTGGACTAGGAGCCTTATGTGCTCTGAACCACTTAAAATCACTGTAGACACTCGAAATTTCCTACCCCGAACTAACACTATAGGAGGGTAAAACTGTCTTATTAAATCAACTTCGATCTCCAATCAGACCGTCAGATCAACCCCGATCTCAAGATCGGGCCATCAAATCAACTTCGATCTTCAATCGGACCGTCAAATTAACCCCGATCTCAATATCGGGCCATCAAATTAACTCCGATCTCCAATCGGACCCTCAAATCAACCCTGATCTCAATATCAGGCCATCAAATCAACTCTGATCTCCAATCAGACCGTCAGATCAACCCCAATCTCAATATCGGGCCATCAAATCAACTCTGATCTCAAATCAGACCGTCAGATCAACCCCAATCTCAATATCGGGCCATCAAATCAACCCCAAGCTTTAATCGGGCCGTCAAGTCAACCTCGATCTCAATATCAGGCCATCAAATCAACTTCGATCTCCAATCGGACCGTCAAATCAACCCTGATCTCAATATCGGGCCATCAAATCAACTCTGATCTCCAATCGGACCGTCAGATCAACCTCGATCTCAATATCGGGTCATCAAATTAACTCCGATCTCTAATCGAACCGTCAGATCAACCCCGATCTCAATATCGGGCCAATAAATCAACTTCGATCTCCAATCGGACCGTCAAATCAACCCCGATCTCAATATCGGCCATCAAATCAACCCCGATCTCTAATCGGGCAGTCAGATCAACCCCGATCTCAATATCAGACCATCAAATCAACCTCGATCTCCAATCTGGCCTTCAAATCAACCCCGATCTCCATATCAAACCATTAAATCAACTCCGATCTCCAATCGGACCGTCAGATCAACCCCGATCTCAATATCGGGCCTTTCAAATCAACCCCGGTCACCAATATAGGGACAACCACATCCTCAAACACCAGCCTCAAGATGTCAACTCAGCCCCGGTCTCAACCCGGGAGGTACAAATCAGCCCCGATCTTAGCCCGGGAGGTATAGGTCAGCCCCGGTTGTAGCCCGAGAAATCAAGTCAACTTCGGGAACGAACCTAAAGCTCCACAACATCTCCAAAAGACAACTTGGAATGACCAAGTCAAATTCAGATATTATACTGAGGACAAACAGACTCAAATGGGATCCAAGTCTTGGAAACAACTCCCGGAAGTCAACCAAAGGTCATGCCGACACTCAAGGCAACCCCGGGAGAGGTAAAATGGTCATTTTACCAACCTCAAGCCTATTTGATCAAACTTAAGCCGAATTGATGCCACCAAGGTCAGAACGAACTATAACGACGATCCCGAGTGCAAACAGCGCAAGACAACTCAACGGATAAACTGCGGGGAATCAAAGACGTGGTTATGAACCCGTCTTCTTGGACCAGGAAAATGTTTTATCCCATTTCATTCTGACACTCTGGACGAGGGCTTTTCGAAAAGGTATCGCACGCCTCAAACGGACGCTCTGATTAAAAGTTAGAAAGTTTCGACTTCGACCTCGCGTTGCTCGGAGTGCACGTACTTTGAGACTACTCAACCCAGCACGTGGGACCCACCAGGGAATCCGCACCTCTACCTGCGGCAGTAGCAGGTAGGTGGAGGCTCCCTGGTCTATATATATGAGAGCACCCCCCCTCATTTCAAAAAAAGAAGAAACGCAACGAACTTCTGTTCGTTTGATTTTCTGACTTTTTCACCTCTTCTAAACCCAAATTTTTTTACTTTAACATGTAGAGATACCCACATACTACCACATATCAGAAAATAACCGGTAGATTCTGACGTTTAGAGCCTACAATTTGGCAAATAGCCCGTGTAGCAGTCCATTGTAAGTATTTTTACGATCAGAAAGTGATTCCTACTTCTTTGCACTGTTTTGCACTTGCGTGTCAAATTTCGTTTTCTAAATATGCCCGAAACTTAGTTCCGTGGCCGTTTTCGTCAAAATTTGGTATATTTTTGTACATGAACTCAATTTTTGGCATTTTTACAACTCAGATTGACGATCCAGCAGCTCTAACAGCTTTAGTGCACTAGCACCTTCGTTTTAAGCAACTTCACCGGACTGGGTTCGCTTTCCAGTCCGGGTTTGGCTTTTTCTCGTGTTTATTTAACTATATATATACTAACTTTTCAATTCTGTCAAGCCCAGATGTCAAATTTGAGGTAGTTTACTACTTTTATATATATTTATGCATATATAAGCAGCCTTCACCACCACTGGATTCTTTTCCCAGTCTTGGTTGACTACATTTATGTTAATATATATATATATATATATATATATATATATTTATATATTTCTGTTCGGCCTGGATTATTATGTGGCCCTTATACTATTTTTGCACACTTCACCATTACTAGGTTATCTTCCCAATCCCTGGTGGACTACATTTCTGTACATTTACTGTAAGAACCCGAATTTTTAGAAATTATTGAAATAAGAATTTAGTAAATAAATATCTTAAAGCATGTGTTGGATTCGAATAAGAATATATATGCGTTATGAGATATGTGGTATTGTGTCGCATAAGGTAATATGAACTATGCAATGTGATTTTGTGCTTAATAAATATATTATTATTATATATTTGTTATCAATTGTAAAGGTAAATTAGTAAAGGAGATGGATAAGATTTATCTATCGATATTAAATAATTTATAGAATTATTTTATCATAGAAAGTTGGTGACATTAAATATCTTTAATAATCACCATTTTCTTGAGTATATGTACGAGTAAGTGTTAAGTCTAAGGTAGTGCAATCGTACCTTTAATGGTTGATGTATAGTAGCTGGGCTAAACGATTCATTCAGAGAGCGGAGGTATATATGAATTAGTAACCGATCTAACTCACTGTGAAAACAATGTAGACGAGACGGAAACTAATTGGTTGGTTGTTTGTGGAAAATCACTCAGTATACTATATTGAATACTATTAAAGACTCGATGTGTGCTAGGTTTAGACTTGTAAATAGGTATGGGATATAATTAGTGCTTAAGCAGTCCATGGATGGATTGTGATAACAAAGCATGAATTAGTTAATTATGAAAATTAACTAACAAGAATAAATATTGGTTAAATTAACTTGAAAGTTATATTATGGAATAATATAATTTGAATATTAAAATCTTAATTAACTATGGTGATATATATAGCAAGTGGTGAGTTAATATATGTGTTGAGTATGTAATTATAGTTAGTACTTTTTATATATTACTTAGAATGGTAATATGTGAGAAAGTCTAATGTGCAAATAACGTTAATAATATATATATATATATACACACACGTTGTTGAAGAGAGAAGAAAATCAATATACCTTTAGATAAGTATTGGTTAGAGAATTAATTAATAATTGACATATGGCTAAAATGTATAGATTGAAGAAATTATTTTGGGACAATTTATAGAAAGAAAATAGAAATAATTATAGTATATTTCTAATAAGGGATATTAAAATAAATTCTAGCATTGAATTATTTTAATAAAGGGAGAATATTATTTTATATAATGATATTACCTTATATAGCCTTGTATAAGGTAATTTGTATGATTAAGTAATATGGTAAATATATTAAAACATATTTGCTATATGAAAATAATTTATCATAATAAAAAATAAACTTATTATCTATTTTCTATAAATAATATGTGTACATGTGCCGTACATGTAATTACTTTAATGAGACATAGATATTATATTAAGAATAATATCTTGAGATAATGAGTGAATTCTTTTATTATAATTAATGCCTCTATTTGGAGAAAACATAATAAAAATATTTTATGTCATGTTATAGCGAAATACATAATTTTTATATAGTGATGTATTTCTAAGAGGGTTAAATTTATAAAAAAAAAGCTAAGTTATTTTAATGTACTAAATAACTTAAGTTACTATATTACCGTAAATTTTATAAGTAGTAATGTAGTATAAATGAATAAATGATGAGAATGAGAAAAAGCTTAATTTAAGCTTGTGAGGTATGCCTAGTGTGGCAAAGTGGTGGAATAAGCATTCATTAAATAATTTAGTGAATAAATAATTAAAGGAATTAATTAGTATTATTATGTGAATAAATTGATAGGTGCAATGATATGTAATTTTATGTTATAGCTACATCTATATGATATGAAATGAAGTGTAACACTTCAAAGTAACTATATAATATAGGAAACTATATGGTAAAGTGAAATGAGTCACATGAGTTACACAAATGGACCTATGTGATAATGTGTTATGTGTGGTACACTAATGTGTATTTTATGAAGGATACTAAATTAAACTAAATAAATAATTATTGTTAATAATTATTTCAATGATTAAGTATAAGTGAAATAATAAAGTTTATAATAATGAGGTGTGACAATACTCAATCAAACTATATTCGGTATTGTCAAATGTACATGATTATGTAATGTGCAAGTATATATGTTATGAGAACATGTAAATTAGTAATGTAATGGTATTACGTTATGAACATATTATAAGAAGTGATATTGAGAATAATACTATTTTGTGAGATTATATTATTATAAGTTTGTGGACTATTAATTTCTAAGTTCACATAATTATGCCTTGTGTGACATAAATAGTAGAGTTAAATCAATTAGAGGTTTAACTAGAATTATTTAAAAGAAAATCAATGATAAGTTAATAAATAATTGATATTAATTATCATTATAACATTTGGGTATAATTAAGGTAATGAATTTTATGGAAAATGATGGGTTGAGAATACCCAACTATTTTATAATTAGTCAATTAAAATATTATTGGATTAAAATAATGTACATGAGGTACATTATTATATGGATTGGTATGCTTGTTATATGTGGGTGTACATATATATATATATATATATATATATATATATATGTACCTATAACTTAATGTAATGTAGTAACATTGAGTCATTTAATTGGCTTTATAAACCCAAAAGAAATATAACCTAAGTATGCTAGCCTTATTCTACTAATGTTGAGAAACCAAATTTGGTTGTCCCAAATTGTGAGTCCCATTTCCTTCCTCACGTGACTAGGCCATTGGCCTAGCCTATCTCTTCATACTCAAAATCATGAGAGGCTAGAGTAATCATGGTGATGATGGTTGTGACAATCCGAAAATTTAGAGGATCTTGAATAATTAAGTTAAATGTTAAAGTTCAAAACCTAGAAAGAGATTTTTTATGTGAAAAATTTATTTAAAGAAATAAATTTTCAAATGAAGAGATATTATTAGATTCAATTAAATGTGTATATGTATAGATACGTATATACTTGTAGATGTGTTATATATGATTTAGCTAAACAAGAGGATTGATTATTTAAATTAATCATACAAGAATAAATAAAAAGCTTCATTATAAGAAGCTGGTAGTAGTCAAGCGTTAGAACTCTTATAAAAAAAAGAAATAAGAACGTGGCAAGTCAGAATAATATATATGATAAGCCATATGAAAAAGACTTATTGAATGTAGCAAACTGTATTAAGAGGGTTACTAGACGCTAAATTAAATGTCTAGTCTAATATATAAGTATATAAATCATTTTATGATTTATGAAGAATATGTATGTTTACGTAATATGGTAAATATATTAAATTATATTTGCTATATGTACATAAATTGATATAAAAAGTTTATAATGTGAGAAAATAAAATTATTAATTATTTTCTATATGTGATGTGTGTATGTTTAGTGTGACTTGTAATTGGGAATTAATAAATTATCACTTTATATGTATGTACATTAGTAATATTTAAAACTTTGTGCTATATAGTGATTTAATATGTGATAACATATGTGAAGTGGTACATGACTAAATAAACATATATACTATAGTTATGGATATATACATTGATAGACTTCTTTAAAAATGAAGGCTTTATAACCTAGTTATAAGACCCTAATTTTTTATGAATAAAATTAAATTTTCTCTATATATTATTTTGAAATAGTAAGGTGGTGATTTGATAAATGTGGTAAGTTATGGGTAATATGCGCAAAGTTTATAAGGTAAGCAAGTGGTTATAAAATATTCATTGTTGTCGGAGAATATTCATTTGGTCGTGGAATATTCTTGTTGTCGGGGAATATTTGTACGACGACGCAGCCATTTGTGGGTCACATAACGAAAAATTATTGGATGAAGAAAACAACAAGAATAAGATTTCTATAAATAATGGCGTAACGGTTACCGTTAACACTGTTGAAATACCCAGTGGTTAAGATAAAGTAATACGTGTTGTTGCACAGTAGCACACGGTATTACATAATATTTTATATTATTGTTGTTTCAATAATTGTCATTGCACAATATTTTATATTATCAAATCAATGATTCATAGTATTTGAATAATATTATTAGACAACATTATTGGCAATGTCTAGGAAGTTCTGTCTAGGAAAGGGGTTAGTTAATCTAATTGCGCGCCAGTAAGGAGAAATTCTTATTGAAAAGTCCCCTATTTCATGGGAACGACCTGGTTGTCATTATTTTGATTCTGTAATATTATTTGTGAATAATTAATTATTAATAAAAATGATAAGAAAATATTTATTTAATAGAGGATTTTTTAAAAAGATAATTATTGAGAGTTGATATTTTATCTTCTTCGATAACATAATTCATTCAAATATATTATTATAATATTACATTATAAGTGTATGTTGTAATAATATAATAATGGTAATATTTTTACAATAATTTCACTGATATGTGAATAAAATGAGGAGAAAGAGAGTAAATTAGGTCCGAAGTATTTTTGTTACAAAAAATACGTTAAATATGTTGGTGGGCCCCGTTTTTGATTGAAGTTTGATTATAGCCTGCAAGTTCATCCGTATGTAAATTTGAGTCTTTTTTCGTTCGAAATTTAGAAAAACTTTATTCTACAAAGTTGTAGAGAATTAAATTTTCTATGAAATGGACATAAGATTCGTATTTTTCTGATAAAGGGCTATTTATTATGAATTATTGAAGTTCTGAAATTTTGGGTCTGAATTATTTTTGTTACAAAAGGTGATTAAAACATGTTTTGTGTGGGTGGGTCCCATTTGTGGTTGGCTAAATGCTGGAAAATTTTGCTGGTTAGCGTCCGTTGAAAAAAAAATAAAAATAATATTTTATTAAATTTTCTGCTTTGGCGTCCTAAGCATTTTTCTATAAATAGGGTGCTTAGTTAGAATTTGAAAAACACACCAGAATCAGAAGTTTTCTCTCTCTATAATATCGACCTATTTTTGTGAGTATTTAGATACTTTGAGAGTTGATAAGCAGTGCAAGTTTTCTTCAGCATTATATCCGTTATTCCAGTCAGAAGTACTTGACTTTTGAGGTAAGGGATGTTATTTTTTTTCTTCAAAAATGATGTTATTTCTTTCAATATCATGACACCGAAATATTGTTATGAATTTTATTATGAAACTTTTACCTTTTTATATTGGGATTACTATTTACGTGTACGACACTATTCACGTATACGACACTATTCACGAATACGGTACTATTCACAAAAAAATTAAATTTTCTTTTCTTTGTCCAAGTTGGCTATTATGGTTCCTATCTTTGATTGGATCCAAGTTTTGATCTTCATTCTTGAATTTTGCTCCACAATTGATTATTATGGAGTATTTTTGAACTTGGATAAACTAAATTACGAATCCCTAATTATTGTCCTTTATGTCGCTGGATTCGTTCTTTAAAATATTTTTCATCATCTTCAGTCTTAAATGGTGATGCAAAAGAATATCTTTGGCCTGTAGTGCAAAGATGGATGATTATTTGATGAATATCTTTGGCCTGTAGTGCAAAGATGAATGATTACTTGATGAATATCTTTGGCCAGTAGTGCAAAGATGGACAGGTGTTGAGATGAACATGACCTACCGGTGATACAAATGAATATCTTTGGCCTGTAGTGCAAAGCTGAATATTTGATTCAAGTTACATATTGATTGATGTTACAGGGATAAAATATTGATGATGGACTTTTAAATCATAGAAGATGGTAGACGTCATTTTTTATTTAACTCTTCTAATGAATTGTTATTTTCGCTGCAGTTGTTGATCTAAAACTTGTTGTTCATAATATTTTATCTGATTTGTTGAAGACTAACGATAATTTATTTTTCATTATCTTAGTCATAATATTCTTTACTGGGCTAGTTGAGCTCACCCTTTTATTCTATTATCCTCTTTAGAAAATGAGAATATTGCTGGGACTAGTCGGGGAACAGTGTGAGGTCAGAATAGAGCAGTAGTAGTCCTCACTATTTTTATAAAATAGTGTGATAATAATTGTAATAAATGAGGACTGAATTTGAGCGTTCATATTTCGTATTGTATACGATATGTATTGAAGCTCACAGCTTGTGGGGTCATTTTTCTCACGATCGTTTGATATAAAGTTTGTATTTGGATTTTGTACCATGTGCTTGGCGACTCAGAATGGGTTGGGTTGATTGGTCTTATTTTGGGGGTGTCACAGTTGGTATCAGAGCTTAGGAATATGATCTCTGGCGGAGATCTGGGAATAGAACTAAGAGGGGAGAGACGAGTAAATCCTTCGCTAGTGTGTCCTACCTAAGCTTATGTGGTATTTAATTGGTCGGTCGGAGTATAGGGTTAATATGTGATATGTTAATTTGTTTAATTAACCCTTGTTTTATGGCAGTATTTGAGAATGACATCTGAAAATTTAAGCAATGGAGCCTTTGAGACCATTGAGGCGCCGCTACTCGTAGTTTTACTTTTAGCGGTAGTTATCTATGTAGTGATTAAAGAATTAATAGTTGCACCCGAGCTAGTCGCAGAAGTAGCAGCTGAGAGTGAGGAAGAAGAGGAACCTGAGGAAGATTTATTAGGAGAATTTTATGATCGAAATGTAGAACTACAAAATCGTATTTATGATTTAGAAGAGCAGGGTGAAGAACGACAAACGGTCGTGGAACAAAGGGATACATCAATTCAAGATTTTGCTACTCTATATGCGAGGCTTGAACCGAAGCTCTCTCTAGCAGAGCATATGATATTAGAGCTGGAAGCTGAGAATGCAATTGTCGAAATTTTGATGAAAGAAGAAACAACTGAACTAATGAGAATGGAGGATGCATGGATAAAAGCCGCACGACGCGTTGATATTTTAGAAAGAGACGTCCAATCCAAGAAGACCAAAATAGACTATATGGATTTCACTTTTTTGGACAGCAATTGGGCGAATCCAACATCGAGTTTGGAATTACCCTGTGCAGAGCGGTCAACACCAATTTGATATGGATCGAAGAGTAATGATTCAAATCATAGATCAGGAGTGCGACGAAGCAGTTGAGGGTAAAATGAGCTTTATAGCAAAGTTAAGTCCAGCAGGGATGGTGACTCGAAAGGCTGTCCCGGACAAGTCAAAGTCGGTGGTTCTTGGAAGAGCGTTTGTCGTGACTGCCCAAAACGCGAGGAACCTGAATGAGGTGATCACGGGTAAGCTAATCGTAAACTCTTGCGAAGTTTATACCTTATTAGATACCGGTGCTACCCATTCTTTTATTTCACCTACTTGTGCTCAACGTTTGAACTTGACTCCTGAGAAATTAGACTTTGACTTATCTGTTAAAACTCCGTTGGGTGAAACCTTCGTTACATCTACAGTTTACAAATCTTGTTTGATTTAAATTGGCAACCTCACCATACCTGTTGATCTTATATCTTTGAAAATACTTGCATTTGATGTTATTTTAGGAATTGATTGGTTAACCACTTATCATGCCAAAATTGATTGTTTTCGTAAGGTTGTTAGTTTTCATATTCTTAACCAACCTGTTGTGCGAATCCAAACAACCAAACCACTAAAATCAGTTAATGTCATTTCAAGTCATAAAGCTATTCGTTTATTGAAAAATAGATGTCAAGCTTTCTTAGCCCATGTCACTGATCTAAACCAGAATACGTTAGGTTTGAATGATATTTCTGTTGTTAATGAGTTTTCTGATGTATTTTCCTAAGAACTTCCCGGTCTACCCCCAGAACGTGAAGTTGAATTCTTTATTGACTTTGAACCCGGTTTAAAGCCCATTTCTAAAACCCCATATCGAATGACTCCTATTGAATTTCAGGAGTTAAAGGTCCAACTACAGGAGTTGTTAGACATCGGTTTTATACGTCCTAGTACGTCTCCTTGGGGTGCTCCTAATTTATTTGTAAAGAAGGAAGACGGGAGTATGCGACTTTGTATTGACTATCAGGAGTTGAACCATGTCACTATCAAGAATAGGTATCCGTTACCTTGCATTGATGACTTGTTCAACCAGTTGCAAGGTGCACAATTCTTCTCAAAGATCGATCTTCATTCTGGATATCATCAGTTAGAGATTAGAACTGATGACATTCCAAAGACTGCCTTTAGAACTCGATACGCGAATTACGAATTTCTAGTTATATCTTTCGGATTGACCAGTGTTCATGCTGCATTCATGGACATGATGAACCAAATATTTAAGAAATATTTGGATCATTTCGTGGTTGTCATTATTGATGACATCCTAATATACTCCAAAAGCCTCAAATATTTCTTCACCCAGAACGAATTCAATATGCGACAACGACGTTGGCTTGAGCTGTTGAAAGATTACGATCATGACATCCTATACCATTCTGGAAAAACGAACGTGGTAGCTGACGCATTGAGTAGAATATCATATGCGGGAACGAGTGCGATGCGGTCAACACAAAGTCCTATTTTGTATGACGTACAAAAGATGGAGATAGAGTTCAAGACTCCGGGGGCCCACGTGATGATGTCAAGTATACGCGTAGAACCAACTTTGATTGATAAAGTTAAAGCTGCTCAAGCTACAGACCCGGAGCTGATGAAGATGAAGAAGGAGGTGCAAGAAGGTGCTATTCCAAAGGCGAGAATTGATGAAGAAGGAATATTTCGAGTCAATTCCAGACTTTGTGTTCCTAACGATGCTGATTTGAAGTATAAAATCATGATGGAAGCACACAACACATTGTTCGCAATAGTACCAAAATATATCGTGATCTTCGACATACATTTTGGTGGAGCAATATGAAGAAAGAGATCGCGGAGTTTGTCTCGAGGTGTTTAACGTGTCAACGTGTCAAGGCGAAGCATCAAGAGCCATAAGATGTGAAGAGCCCCGAGCCTCTCGCTGGTGACTTCTTGTGTGGGATGCACCGAAGCCAGACTCTCTGTAGGGGACACCATTTTTGTGCGGTGGCAAACTGATAGGTACCATTGTGAGGTACTATGGTTGAAGCACCATGAGAGTTACAGTTGGAATCGAAGAAATGACTTGGGATTTAGAATCGAAAATGAAAGCGAGGTACCCTCACCTTTTCGAAATACTAGGTACGTACGTCAATTTCGAGTAAGAAATTTCATAAGGAGAGGAGGTTGTAAGACTCCAACTTTTTATGAATAAAATTAAATTTTCTCTATATATTATTTTGAAATAGTAAGGTGGTGATTTGATAAATGTAATAAGTTATGGGTAATATGCACAAAATTTACAAGGTAAGCAAGTGGTTATAAAATATTCATTGTTGTTAGGGAATATTCATTTGGTCGTGGAATATTCTTGTTATCGGGGAATATTCGTACGACGGCGCATCCATTTGTGGGTCCCATAACAGAAAATTATCGGATGAAGAAAACGACAAGAATAAGTTTTCTATAAATAACGGCGTAACGGTTACCTTTAATACTGTTGAAATACCCGGTGGTTAAGATAAAGTAATACGCGTTGTTTCACAGTAACACACGGTATTACACAGTATTTTAAATTATTGTTGTTTCAATAATTGTCACTGCACAATATTTTATATTATCAAATCAATAATTCATATTATTTGAATAATATTATTAGACAGCATTATTGATAATGTCTAGGAAATTCTGTCTAGGGAAGGGGTTTGTTACTCTAATTGCGCGCTAGTAAGGAGAAATTCTTATCGAAAAGCCCCCTCTTTTCTGGGAACGACCTAGTTGTCATTATTGTGATTCTGTAATATTATTTGTGAATAATTATTTATTGATAAAAATGATAAGGAAATATTTATTTAATGGAGTAATTTTTAAAGAGAAAATTATTGAGAGTTGATATTTTATCTTCTTCGATAAAATAATTCATTCAAATATATTATTATAATATTACATTATAAGTGTATGATGTAATAATATAATAATATAATAATGGTAATATTTTTATAATAAATTCACGATATGTGAATAAAATGAGGAGAAAGAGAGCAAATTAGGTCCGGAGTGTTTTTTTTTACAAAAAATATGTTAAATATGTTGGTTGGCCCTATTTTTGACTGAATTTTGATTATAGCCTGCAAGTTCATCCGTATGTAAATTTGGGTCATTTTTCGTTCGGAATTTGAAAAAACTTTCTTCTACAAAGTTGTAGAGAATTAAATTTCCTATGGAATGGACATAATATTTGTATTTTTCTGATAAAAGGGCTATTTATTATGAATTATTGAAGTTCTGAAATTTTGGGTCTGAATTATTTTTGTTACAAAAGATTATTTAAACATGTTTTGTGTGGGTGGGTCCCACTTGTGGTTGGCGAATTGCTGAAAAATTTTGCTGGTTGGCGTCCGTTGAGAAAAATAAAAATAAAAATAATAATATTTTATTAAATTTTTTGCTTTTGGCGTCCTAAGTATTTTCCTATAAATAGGGTGCTTAGTTAGAATTTGAAAAACACACTAGAATCAGAAGTTTTTTCTTTCTATAATATCAAGCGTATTTTTGTGAGTATTTAGATACTTTTAGAGTTGATAAGCAGTGCAAGTTTTTTTCAGCATTATATCCGATATTTCAGTCAGAAGTACTTGTCTTTTGAGGTAAGAGATGCAATTTTTTTTTCAAAAATGATGTTGTTTCTTTCAATATCATGAGACCGAAATATTGGTATAAATTTTATTATGAAACTTTTACCTTTTCATATTGGGGTTACTATTCATGTGTACGGTACTATTCACGTATGCGGCACTATTCACGAATACGATACTATTCACAGAAAAATTAAATGATCTTCATTCTTGAATACGATACGATACTTTTACCTTTATTATGATCTTCATTCTTGAATTTTTCTCCACAATTGATTATTATGGAGTATTCTTGAACTTGGATAAACTAAATTACGAATACCTAATTTTTGTCCTTTATGTCACTGGATTCGTTCTTTAAATTATTTTTCATCATTTTCAGTCTTAAATGGTGATACAAAAGAATATCTTTGGCCTGTATTGCAAAGATGGATGATTATTTGATGAATATCTTTGGCCTGAAGTGCAAAGATGAATGATTACCTGATGAATATCTTTGGCCCGTAGTGCAAAGATGGACAGGTGTTGAGATGAACATGATCAACTGGTGATACAAATGAATATCTTTGGCCTGTAGTGCAAAGATGAATATTTGATTCAAGTTATATATTGATTGATGTTACAGGGATAAAATATTGAAGATGGACTTTTAAATCATAGAAGATGGTAGACATCATTTTCTACTTAACTCTTCTGATGAATTGTTATTTTCGCTGTAGTTGTTGATCTAAAACTTGTTATCCATAATATTTTATTTGATTTGTTGAAGACTGTGACGCCCCCAAATTCCAAGACCGTCACGGGGTCTCTCGAATTCGGTTCATCACGTGCTCATGGTAATACATCACAATAATAATAACTAAATCTCACACAATCACAGCGAAAAATCTATTCTAGAATAATTTACAGTGATTTATTATAATTATTCACCCAAGTCTCGCAACCTATAGTACTTAATAGATTACATAATAATATCAATTAACGACTTATTACATAATCTAACTTAAGCTTAAACATAATCAAATCCAGTCTTACTATATCATCTTAATACAATATTAAAATATTTAAAACATAAAAGAGGCAAGCTAGTTGGTAGCCTTGCCCTTGCCCTTATTAATGCCCGAAGGTTCGCCCTGCTCTGCCTTAACTGAAATATTTTAGGGAAAGCAAGAATGAGCACAAATTGCCCAGCAAGTAATATACAATAAGGGTAAGTGATAAAATTCTTAATTCTCGAAAGGGTATAACAAAGTTTGATAGTTCAAGGATAACAAGAATATCAACAGTTTTCAATAATAGTCGCTAAGGACAGAATAATATCAATGTGATTCAATAATAAATCAATTCAAGATTTCAAGATAACTGAATACTGAGCAGTCACTAAGGACTATGAACTTCCACAGAAATTGACAGTAATAAACTGAAAATTCAACAAAAACAAGTACAACAGGTGATCAGCCTAAAGTACCCTATGTTATGCATAACACTCAATCATACTAATATGCGCGCGTCGGTTCTCCGACAGTTATAGTTTGTTTTTCTCAGTCAAATATAAGATCCCGCACCAATCGATTGGTTTTGGGTCGCTTTTTAATAATATAAGTCTAGCCGAATCAAATGGCATAGACACTTTCACAATGTTCAAGAACAATACTAAGTTCAACATGAACAATAGCTTTAATGAAATAAAAGTTCAAGTAGGCTAATTCAATTCAAATGACTAAGTAGGAACTAGTTCGCAATATACAAAGATAGAATACTTGTATTCAAAAAGATAAGGTTTAGATACTCGCTTACGATATCCGTTGAATAAAGTAATGCAAGGGTTTAGGATACTTGCACCGTAAAAGAGTGTAAGTTAGGAAACTTGCAGTTTAAAAGAGTGTAAGTTAGAGAACTTGCCTTTAGCATAGTTTATCCACGAAAAGCAAATTAACACTTTCGAATTCCTATCGTAATACAGTTACGTATATATATGATATTCATTAGTCATATAATTTAACTTCACATTTTATCTTTGAATATACGATCAACACACAAGCTAAGTTCTAACCTAGCTACACAATTATTTAGTATCTAATTTCTATTCTTAACTTCCTCTTTTCTCAAGTTGATCATATTCATACATCGTTACTATCATGTGAGACTACCACAATTAGCAAGCATACTCGCATATTATTAATATCACATAAAACTACAATCAGTACTAAATATATTTCATTTTAGCAAGTTATGACATTCTCATAAGTTAACCATCGGGTTCAAGTAACACATAACATATGATATCACAAAGTATGTATACATTTTAACGAATACTTTTATGTTTGTATAACTTTTCCAAATCCAATCATACATGGTATTGGTTCTTAAGTTAATACTTAAAAGCCATTCAAGGACACGAACTTATAAGGTCTAACATGCTCGCTTTTTAAACACATAAGATATTCATATAACTTGTATTAGGCATGCTCATGAGTATTCGTATCGCATATATGTAGCTAGCATTGTTATTATCTTGAAAACATGCTATACTCATGCTTGGTTTACTACCGTTATATCAAACATATAAGAGTCATGCTTAGAGACATAATGAATGTAAACATGTCATTTTTCATTTTAAGAACTTAACTACTCATACTTAATGCACTTTGTTCGAAAACATATCCAAGTTTGCTTTTGAAACCATTTTAAACTTGAACAACTCAATTTAACACATACAAGGCAACTTCAAAGCTCTTATCGTATATAGTCAAGTCATGTTAACACTTTCGCAAGATCAGAATATAAACATGGCATGTACATATATCAAAGTTCATTTATAAACTCTAAGTTTGCTTCAACATTATAAGTCTTCACTAATCATGCATGCAACATAGTAAAACATATTTGCGTTATCTCCAATGTACTCCTATAGACATGCTACTTATGTTCTCAAACTTGTTCTAAAGTGTTATCATAAGTTAGCATGTATCAGTCTGGATCAAAAGTAGAATCTGGAACCAGTGGCCGGCGCAGCGTCCCAGTTCAAAACTGGCGCAGCTGTGCAGGGCCTTGGCCAGCAAAACACAAGTCCAGCACTGGCGCAGCTGCGCAGCACCCCAGTATAACCAGGGCACAGCTGCGCCGTTACCTGTACAGAGCTGGAAGCTCCTGCTTCGGAAAACATCAACTCAATTCACAAAATTTCCTCACGAAAATAACCACATTGTATTTCAATATGCTTATAAGTCTATTATAACAACTAAACAAGCTTTCTATAATCCATTTGGCATGTTTTGCATCCATAATCAAGAATTAAAATTTGGACAGAAATTAAAAATGAAGAACAAGAATGAAGAACATCGAAAGATGATTATACCTCTGTTATGTGAATTAAGCTAGCTAAGATGAACTCTCTCAACTTCTTAGAATGTTATCACTGATATATAACTTAGCTCCCAATTCAATACTTAGCAAAATCTCAGCAAAGAAGAATGGAGGAGAAGAGTTCGTATTTATAGAAAAACCAATACACAGACAATGTAATTATATCCTAAATCAAACTAACGGATTATGGGAATGCATGAAGGTTATCAAAGGGTAGGTAATTAGTGGTTGGATTCCATCATTATAACCACTCCCCATTGCATGATGATTATCTAAGTTGCTGATTTTGAGATGGTAGGGAGTAGCATAGCCTTGAGTATTTCACGTGAAGGAGAATGAGACTAGCATTTAGGGACAAGGCAATATTAAACTCAGCATTTGCAACATGAAGTGTATTAATACTAAGGCCATATATACATATATTATACACTTAGGCTATTATATATATATATATATATATATATTCATACTATACATTTAGATTATAATTAACATTATAATGTAAGTCACATGCTTAATATTTCAAGGTAGTAGATGTGATATGGCAATGCAACATACATATCATCCATGTACATTTATTAATACCGTATATAATTTACTCGGATATAATCACATCACATTATCTCATTTATTAAATTTTATTATTCCGTTATATATATAAATAATCATCAATTATTATTTATATTCATGATATAATATTTTAATGTATACTTACATACATATTGTCACATAGGCTATTTCAATGTCACAACACATCTTGCCTTATTCAATGAATGAAGGAACTTTATTAATTATTTATATACTAGTGTCACACTACCTTTCATATCTAATAAGGAACTTTATTGTATGAACACCCACACATGCTAATGTCACAAAAAGTAGCATTATAATGCATGTTTACACCTCAAGTATCAAAACACATAGTTTTACTATGTACAATCATATAGTATAGTTTAAATATACTTGCACGTAACAATTAATATAATCTTATTACGTTAATAACTTACTTATTTATTTTATTATTCATAATGTCAAATAAATAAATTATTCATCTCATTGATTAATTAACAATAATATTAATTAATCTATTCCTCGTTAGTTAATGAAATTATTAATTTTCACAACCTTTGCTCATTTATCACGCACAGTATATAAATATAAATCTTATTATATTATAGACATGTTGCTCATTATTATTATTATATTTCTTGCAATAATAATAATCACATATTATTAATCAATCACAGTTAATATTCCACAACAATTAATTAATATTCTATGATAACAATTAATTAATATTCTATAATAACATTTAATATAGATTAATTATTCGTTTAAATTAATATAATCATTCTTATATTATGTCACTGTGCCACACAAGGCTCCCAACGAGTTTATCGCAAACTCCATAAATTTCTCAATTATTATAATTATTCAATTTAATATAGTTGAATTAATCATTCTCATAACACAAAATCGTTTATATTCAAATAAACTCTCATTTCCATTAATATATTTATTTAGTAATATATGAAAATTCTCGGGTATTACAAAGACTAACGATAATTTATTTTTTATTATCTTAGTCATAATATTCTTTACTGGGCTAGTTGAGCTCACCATTTTATTCTATTGTCCTCTTCAGGAAATGAGAATGTTGCGGGGACTAGTCGGGGAACAGTGTGATGGTCAGAATAGAGCAGTAGTAGTCCTCACTATTTTTATAAAATAGTGTGATAATAATTATAATAAATGAGGACTGAATTTGAGCGTTCATATTTCGTATTGTATACGATATGTATTGAAGCTCACAGCTTGTGGGGTCGTTTTTCTCACGACCGTTTGATATAAAGTTTGTATTTGGATTCTGTACCATGTGTTTGGCGACTTAGAATGGGTTGGGTTGATTGGACCTATTTTGGGGGCGTCACACTAATTATACATTAGGTGAGATAATTAAATAACCTAAGGGTTATGGTAATAAAAAAAGTTAGTATTTAATATGTATACTAACTTAAGTGGATAATTTTATCATTGCAAGTGATTAATAATTTTAAACCTAATTATAGTAAACTTAATTAGGTTACTAGTTAAAGAGATATGTGTAAGTAATTAAATTTCATAAGATTGTTAATGGAAATCCTAAATAAACAATTAGGGTAATATATATTAAAATTGTTAAACAATGTTTATTATATAGCACAAAACAATTAAAGGAGAAGTCCAAAAGAAATAAAATGCAAGCTCATACTTAGCCTACTTGATTAAGGGTATTTTAGACCTTTGATTAATCTAATTTGTGCATTAAAATAAAAGCAAAATGAAGGGGATATGGCCATGTAATAGCTGGCCACATTAAGCCTTTTTAAGGCAAAGAAATTAAGCTAATCAAGTTCCAAGAGTAGAAAGTCTTACGCACAAGGACAAGTGTGTCATGCAACCTTTGGCGAAAAATCTAATTAGCCTCCTTAATGACATGATTAGGCATGATTAGGAAGAGATAAGGCTAATCCTATTTTCCTAGGGATAAAAAGAACATGAAGGATATTAGCTTAATCCCCACATCACATTTCATCTCATTATATTACTTTATTTCATTTCATTTCTCCACCATTCTTCTTCTTCTTCTATTTTCTCCCAACTAGCAAAATACAAAGAGAGGAAAATAGAGAGAGAGGTTCGGATATTTGGGGGAGGAAGAGAAGGAAGTGGTTCATGCATCCCAAGTTCATAAGCTACTTTGGAAAGAAAAGGAAGACATCCCATAAGACTAGGTAAGAAAAATTAAACACTAGTTTTATATTTTGTGTGTTCTATGTAATCTTGGGGTAGATTCATGGAAGTGTAAGCTCTAAAAGGCTAGAGTCTTATATAAATGATAAATCTTGAGTATATTATGTTTAAGTTATTCATCTATATAGTTTATGTTGGAACATTTTGGAAAAAAGGAAGCTAAAGTAGTTTTTGGGAAAAACCTAATTTAAAGGGGTGATCTATGCTTTTCATTTTGAAATCTACAAATGGTTTTTGTGATTTTGTTTCTTGGTATGCTAGAACTATGAGTTAAGAGCAAAACCCCTTTGGAAGCATGAAAAAATGTTAAAAAATGAGCAAGTTATGGATTTATTACTAAAACAACTCAACTAAGAAATCCTGTGCGAGAACAGTCACTTCGGTGCTCATTTTTGGGACCAAAATAGAACCAAAATTGACATTTGATGAATGAAAACTGTATTTCGGGAAGATACGAATCCAATGAGTCAGATTGGGTCTAAATCGGAGTTGTAGATTTCATTTTATTCAAGTTTTAGTGAAGGATCCCAAATCTAAAAAGAAAATCAAAACCCTAAAAGGGCTACTGATCCGTTTTTCTTTAGACTGTTTTGGATAGTTTCAAGTTATTTAAAAATCTGGGAAAAATGACAAAGATACCTTAAGAAGTTATCTACATGTAGGAAAAAGAACGGACACGTTTCGATGTGTAGTTTGTGAGTAATGGCTTTTACCGTAAAGGACTCCTAAATATTTGTACTCGAATTCCTCATTGTGTATACACTGGAAAAATCCGAAACTTTTGCAGTATGTTCATATGTTATGAGAGTGTACGCTGAATGGTTCAGAATTTTCTGAGCAAAACTTGATTAATGAAAAATGTAACAAGATTTAGAGGTTTTGAGTACTTTAAAAATAGTAAATCACTATCTAAAATTTCAAGAAAATTTGGGGATCATTGTTGGGACATATACTGTCCACATACAGAAGGAAAGGATTTTCAGAATCAGGTTGCTATTTTTCATAAAAATGTGATAGTTATGACTAATAGAGAATAAATGGTTAAATGATGTCACAAATAAGAAAAATGAGATTTTAATGCTTGAATACACTTAATATAGTATATTCTGACTATGGAAATATATTTTGATAATTGTTGATGAGAAGTACTAGTTATGACCTTTTATAGGTATTAAATAAGTGGTTTAATAAAGGGTAAGCAATTAAAATATATTATTTATTGGTCTAATAAATTATTAAAATGTTATGATGATATTAATAATGTAAGAATCTGATATTTTTTAATAAATAAAAATATTGAGATTAAAATTTAATTTAAAATATTATTAGATGACTAAATAACATTAATAAATATTACTAATGACTAATAATATTAGATTAAAATATTATTAATATAATTAATAATATTTATATTATTAATTATATTAAAAGTATTAGATTAAAGTATTATTAAATAATTAAAATATTATTAAATAATTAACTAAATAAAATATTATTAAAATATAATAACATTAGTAAAGGAATAAAATACTAATTAATGATATTAGTAAATGAATAAAAGATTATTAAGAGGGTAATAATATTAGTAAGTGAATAGAGTATTATTAGTTGATTAATAATACTAAGGAGTAAGTAAAGTATTATTAAAGGATGAGTGAAGATAATGTTTACGTAATAGTAATATTATCAAGAGATAATAATGTTACTAAGAAATTTATGTAATAACTAATATTTAATCATGTGACTAAATATTAGGCAATTTAATATGAAATAATGATATTATGAACAAGTATATGATTTGCTAATCGAGAGGTCAATTATAGATCTTTCGAAGGAAGGTAGATAGACTGGTAACCGGACATATTTATTTTCATAGCAGTAGACTACAGACAAGGCAAGTTCTCTAACTCAAACTAGAGTTATTATGTTTCAAGCATGCTAGTGGATTAATTATTGACAATTATTCCACATTTTTGATTATTGATTCGCACTTAGTGCATGTTGCATGTAATACCCGAGAATTTTTGAATATTATTAAATGAATATATTAATGAAAGTGAATATTTATTTGAATATAAATATGTAAGTGTTATGAGATGAGTTAACTTAATTATATTAAATTGAATAATTATAATAATTGAGAAAATATGGAGTTTGCGATAAGCTCGTTAAATGCTTTGTGTGACACAGTGATGAGAAATAATAATGATTATATTAATCAACGAAGGAATTATTAAGCGAACAATTAATCTATATTAATTGTTAATTTTTATCATGAGAAATAGAATATTAATAGTGATTAATAAATAATATGTTAATTATTATTATTGCGAGAAATAGGCTAATAATAAGTAACTTGTTTATAAATACAATAAGATTATATTTATTTAATTATTGAGGAATGCGATAATTAAATTGTTAATAATTTTGTTATGGAAATGAATTGATAATATAGTGATTAATTAATTAAACATTTGCTCAATTAATTGCTATGTGCAAGCATATGATGATTAAACGTATAAAGTATAATAGCTACCTATATATTATATGAGGTGTAGTGCAATGTGACTATACAATTATACATAAACTGTATAGTAAAGTTATTGAGTTGTGAAAGCTACATGAATAATGCCTATGTGACAATTGTGTGTGAGTATACATTAAAATAGTACATCACGAATATATTATAAACAATTGTTGAATAGTGGAATTTGATAATAAAGGAGACAGTGTAGTGTGATAATATCTGAGAAGATTATACCGGTGCGATAAAATGTATATGGATTATATGTGTGTAAATTACATTTACTACATTAGGTGAATTGTATTGTGACATTTCAATTATAACCTAAGTGTAGATAATATATGCTATGCTTACATGTTATAACATCGTATTTTACAACACTTGTTAGAATGCTGAGATACATTGTATTGTCCCATATTGAGAGTCTCATTCTCTTCACGTAATATACTCTAAGCTAGTCTATTCCTATAACCTTAAAACTCAGCAAACTTTCATAACAATGATAAGCAAGGGTGTGGTTTTCATGATTGATTTCAACTACTCTCTACCAACTCCTTCTTAACTACCATGTTTAAACTGTAATATGACTGATTACAATCGAATTGGTTGTGAAATTTGGAAATTGGCTTTGCTCTCTGCCGTATGAGAAGATTTTATTTCGGTTCAGGCAACAGCGCAGCTGCGCTGGTTGTGAACTGAGGTGCAGCGCAGCTGCGCTAGTACCCTGCATCAGTTGCTGATTTCTGCATCAGTTGCTGTTAAGTGATAGTTTACTTGTATAGCTTAGACGAGCATGTTAACATGAGTAGCACGTATGTATGAGTACATAGACCTAACATAAACATGTTTAAACTAAGATGGTATACGTTTCGATGAAACGACTTATGATTTTCAAAATAAAACTTAGAGTTTTAAAAAAAAGGGACTTTAATATGTTATATTCATGTTTATATTCTGACTTTTGATACATATTAGTATAGTTTAGAAATGCATGAAGGACATGTTGACTTGTGTATATATGTATCATAAGATAGCGTGGACATGGACATGTTAGACCTCATTAGCGGAACTTGCTAACAAAATATGAGCTTTGAACATGGACTTGACATGTTATATCGAGATCTATATTCTGATATTTTTAACATGTTTAATAGTGCGTATAACGTCACTAGTATATCATATATGTGTACTCACTTGTTAAATTCAAAAGGTTATCCAAGCACAAGTTTAAGCATATTTTTTGTAAAAAAAGTGATAAACAATGCTAGTTATAAATAAATGATGTGGACAATCGCGAGCATGTATATTACAATTTATATGACCTTCTCGCATGTATCTATGATTAAATTGTATGCGTTGTGATTGAATGACTTTATTTGACCTTAATTCTGTGGCTAAGACCATGACATGTATAAGTGAACTTAAGATGGTCATGCGCTTATAAAAGCCCTCTGACACGAATGTATGATAAGAGTAATTGGTTAAATATGTTAAGGTACGGGACAGAAATAGAAATGCAAGGCTCAACCCTGGTCTGGCCAGGGGACTACGCAGCTGCGCCGTCCCTAGGCCTAACCAGGGCGCAGCTGCGCCAGCCTGGAAATAGAGATAGTAAAGCCTACTTGTTTCTGATTATGTCAGTTAGTACCTATTTTGTTGCTTAAAGCTGCTAGATATGGTTGGACCTTTACTGTTATATGATTATATGAGATAACACTATAGCATGATGATGATTAGTTCATAAACGGACTCCATGAATAAGAAAGACATAATTGAATTAGTATTATGAATTAATACGTGATGCAACTATGTACTTAATTTCGTGGCAACTTATATACTGATTTTGGGTTATGTGTACGTGCAAACATGTAGTGATATAAGGCTATTGAGCTAGAACCATATGTGTACACATATCGGACTTGATTACCGAATGTGCCTAGCTAATGAATACCATATATACGTAACTATATTACGATAGGAATTCAAAGTGTTGATTAGCTTTTCGTGGATAAACTACGCATAAGGCAAGTATCCTATCCTTGTGTTTACTTTATTCAAGGAACGTTGTAAGCAAGTTCCTAACCCTACTCTTTATTGAGCTTTCATTAAGCTTGTGCTATTATTATCGTATAAGTAAACTTTTGGGATTTGCAATTCAGATATTATAACTATATATTTCATAGATAAGATAAAAGTCGATTTATATTCTTCGAACTTTAAATCTTGAGATTTGGACTTAAAATTGTGCGATCTATGCCATTTGATTCGGCTAGACTTATATTATTGAAAGGTGACCCAAACCAATTTATTGGTGCGGGATCTTGTATTTGACTTAGATGAACAACCTTCTTTGAAGGGAAATTATATATTGTCGGGAGACCGACGTGCGCACTTTAGTACGATTGAACGATATGCATACCGTAGAGTACTTTAGGCTGATCACCTGTTGTACTTATTTTATTAGATTATCAGTATATTTCTATTAATTCTAGTAGAAGTTCATAGTCCTTAGTGACTGCTCAGTATTCAGTTATCTTTAAATCTTAAATTGATTTAGCATTGAATTATATTGATATTATTCTGTCCTTAGCGACTGTTATTGAGAACTGTTGATATTCTTGTTATCCATGAACTATCATACCTTGCTATACCCTTTTTGGGATTCGAGAACTATATTACTCACCCTTATTGTTATATTACTTGCTGAGCAAACTTGTTGCTCATTCTTGCTTTCCCTAAAATATTTCAGTTAAGGCAGAGCAGTGCGGACCCTCGGGCACCGACAAGGGCAAGGGAAAGGCTACTGAGTAGCTTAATATTATATAGGACTTATGATTATAATAAGAACTTATTCTGTTATGTACTAGTTAAGGTTGTGTATGCTTAAGTCATGTAAGCAGTGTTTAAGTTACGAGACCTTGGGACGTGAATAAATTATATTAATTAAATGTAATCTATTCGGTAGTAGTATTGTGAATTATTTCGCTGTGTGATGAGACAATTAGTTGTAATATTATTATCATGGTGTTAGATTTTAGAACGTGACAAATCGAATTCGAGTGACCCTGTGGCGGTCCAAATTTGGGGGCGTCACAGGTTGGTATCAGAGCTGTAGTTATAAACCTTAGGAGCGAGAGTCCTTAGATTATAACTTAGAAGAACTTAAAAAATAGAAAGGAGATAAAACTCATGTAGAGTTTTCCTTGAGAGACTTAGTATGTTATGAAATGTAACTTCATTCTATACAATGAACTTATGTTTTATTTAACATTCTAATGGAGTTGCTATTTGTTGTCTTGTGTTTGTGATTGTAGGATGGAAGACAAAGGAGTATCTAGTAGAGTGGCCGAGGAGGAGCCCAGAGATATACACGTAGTATACGAGGCACCTTTAGAGGCTGTGCCAGTGCAGGCAGTTGCACCATCCGAGTCTGACGACGAGGATGAGATCGAGGTGGAGTTTGATCCAGAGGAAGAGCCTATGGAGGACGAGCCAATTGAGGACGAGCCTACCGAGGATGAGCCCGTGGAGGACTCTGATGAGGCTACTATAGAGGAGCAGATGATAGGAGAGTACGAGGAGCGTATTCTAGAGTTAGACTGCCGGGTACAAGTGCTAAAGGCCGAGGCCCATGAGAGAGAGTCTGAGTTCCAGAAGCTGAAGGACGAGAACCACCAAAGGAAGCTGGCTATGCAGGAGCTAGAGGTAGAAATCGCTTATCGCAGGGAGGTAGGGATCCAGATGGGAACCTTATTCCACAGGTTGGTGGCGAGGAACGTAGATATAGCAGGAAAGTTAGAAGAAGTCGAACAGAGGGAGCTGAGTGAGAAGATCGAGAAGGAGGCACTCCGTACTCAGCTAGATTTGGAGGTTATGGATAGGATCCACTTCGAGGAGAAGTGGGAAGTGGCTAACGAGAGAGCTAACGAGGATGAGGTCAGGTGCAAGAAGAGGAAGATGAACAAGATGGGGTATGTGTTCCGTTCAGCTTTTGAAAGGGTGATTGATGGTGTATACCACTACCCAGCGGAGCAAGGACAGACCCTACATACTTTGAGCCGAGAGCTGATAGCATACATAGCACAGATCAAGTACAAGAGCGCTGTGGAGCGTGGGATGATGGAATGAGCTTTCCTTAGTCTGTCTAGCCATGGTATTAGTAGTGTCTTTTATGTGATACTATGTTGAGATCCTAATCTTTTGTGTAAGATATGGGATAGTGATGTAAACCCCGAGTAAGCTTTTGTTAGAGGGGTAGTATGTTAGTATTCCCCGTCTTTTGTGATATTATGGGATATGTGATAACATTTATAGAAATATGCTAGGATAATCATGTAATGAAACGATTTGGCATATGAATATAAATGAAGCTTATTTCAAAAATGTGTTATAAAATTTTATGCCTTTAGTATTAAAAGAAATACTTAAGTAATATAACTGAGTAATAATAAAATGAAAATTTGTGATGCAGATAATGCCGCCCAGACGTAGATTAACTGCACCTAAGGAGTCAGTGAACAATAAGAGGGAACAAGTTGACTCGATCCACAAGCTAGTAGATCTGTTAGGAGAGGCCCTTAGGGGAAGGAACAACGAACCCGTTCGCCCCAATCCTTAAGGAGTACCAGTCTCAAACTTTAAGGACTTTAGGAGTGTAGGACCCCAGAGTTCGAGGGTACTACCAACCCAATCATTGCGCAGACATGGGTTAAGGATATCAAAAAGGCCTTCACTATCGCTCGTGTGGGTGAAGACCAAAAGACTGTATTCGCTACATATATGATGAGAGGTGAAGCCAACTACTGGTGGGAGGCTAATCAACAAAGAGCTGGAGAAGGGATAATAGCTTGGGATAGATTCAAGACTCTGGTTTTTGAGAACTACTTCCCGAAAAGCATGAAGAATAGGATGGAGGTGAAGTTCTTAGAACTGAAGCAAGGTGATATGACGGTGGAGCAGTACGCGACTAAGTTCAACGAACGAGCGCTGTTTGCAGAACACCAAGTAGGAGATGAAGAGAGGAAAGCGAGACGTTTTGAACAAGGACTGAAGCCTTGGCTGTTTAATAAGGTGTCAGTTCTTCAGATAGATTCCTTTGTGACATTGCTGGAGAAGGCGATCATTGCGGAAGGTGGCAGTGAGGCCTTAAGTCTTTATAACAAGGAGAAGAAGGGTAAGAACACTGGAGGAGAAAATCGTGGAGGAGGTAGCAGCAGTGGAGGAAGTAATTTGGGAAAAAGGAAGTGGGAAAACAACAACAACAACAAAAACAACAACAATTAGTCAGGAAATTTTCATGGAGGATTTAAGAAGAGGGCTGAGGGATGCCCAAAATGTGGAAAGAATCATCAGGGCGACTACTGGAAGGGACGCGACACTTGCTACAACTGCGGCCAGGAGGGACACATTTCGTCCAACTGCCCAAAATCGAAAAAAATGCAAGGATGTTTTGCATGTGGCTCGACGAAGCACCGAATTAAGGACTACCCGAAGAAGGGAAGTAGCGGAGGTAGCCAACAAGGGGGAAACAAACTGATGATCGGCGGACCGGCATAATCCAACTGTCCAACCGCTAGGACCTTTAACATGATCGTCCAGGACGCAGTAGCTGCGAAGGACGTGGTGTCAGGTATAATCCCAATCAATGATATAAATGCTTATGTATTATTTGATTAGGGTGCCATCTGTTCTTTTGTATCTGAAGAATTTGCTAGTAGACTTAATGCACCCCGAGAAAGATTAGAAAATCCTTTGAACATAGAAGTTGCGAATAAGAAAATAATCCCTGTAGATTACGTTTATCAAAATTATCGCGCAAACATTAGAGAACATGAACTGAGCATAGACTTGATTCCTATTAGATTGGGAGAATTTGACGTAATATTGGGGATGGATTGGTTGTATAACCATGCTGCGATAATTGACTATTAGAATAAATGTGTGAACCTTCAGACTCCGAGTAAGTCTAAAGTAGTGTTTTATAGTAGCTCATCGCTTAAACAATCGTGTTGCGTTACGATGATGCAGGCCAAGAAATTGTTAAGGAAAGGATGTGTAGGTTACTTAGCTTACATTGTAGATACTCAAAAAAAGGGAGTAGAAATTAAGGATATATCCGTAGTGAATGAATTTCGAGATGTATTTCCAGACGATCTGCCTGGTCTTTCGCCAGACAGATAGATCGAATTCGTAATAGACTTAGCACCGGGAACAGCACCGATTTTGAAAGCCCCATACCGTATGGCGCTGGTAGAAATAAAGGAGTTAATGATACAACTGTAAGAGTTATTGGATAAGGGTTACATTCGACCGAGTGTGTCTCCTTGAGGAGCACCAGTGTTATTCGTTAAGAAAAAGGACGAATCGATGAGGCTCTGTATCGATTATCGAGAATTAAATAGAGTAACGATAAAGAACAGATATCCGCTACCGAGGATAGACTACTTATTTGATCAACTGAAGGGAGCGAAGTGTTTCTCGAAGATCGACCTATGAATACTCGGACCAGAGTTAGTACAACAAATCGCAGACGTGGTGACAGTGATAAGAGCCAGACTAGTAGCAGCTCAAGATCGCCAGAAAAAGTACGCAGATTTGCATCGACAAGACCGAGACTTTAAAGTCTGCAGTTTCGTATTCTTGAAGGTATCTCCATAGAAGGGAAAGATCCGTTTCGGCAAGAAAGGAAAGTTGAGTCCAAGATTCATAGGACTGTTCGAGATACTGAAGCGAGTTGGCGAAGTGGCATACAAAGTTGCATTACCACTTGAGTTGGAGCACATCCACAACGTGTTCCACATTTTCGTGTTGCGATCGTACAAGGCCGACTACAGGCACGTGATTTCTTATGAGCCCATTCAAGTGGAGAAGAACCTAGTGTATGAAGAAATTCCTATCCAGATATTAGATAGGAAAGAGCAAACATTGAGACATAAAGTTATTTCGTCTGTAAAAATACTTTGGCATAACCACGATGTCGAGGAGGCTACGTGAGAATTAGAAGATAGGATGATGAGGGATTACCCCCATCTATTTGTGTAACCTTGTAGCAATTCCGAGGACAGAATTTTTATAAGGGAGGGAGGATGCAATACCCGAGAATTTTTGAATATTATTAAATAAATATATTAATGGAAATGAATATTTATTTGAATATAATTATGTAAGTGTTATGAGATGAGTTAACTCAATTATATTAAATAAAATAATTATAATAATTGAGAAAATATGGAGTTTGCGATAAGCTTGTTGAATGCCTTGTGTGGCACAGTGATGAGAAATAATAATGATTATATTAATCAATGAAGGAATTATTAAGCGAACAATTAATCTATATTAATTGTTAATTTTTATCATGAGAAATAGAATATTAATAGTGATTAATAAATAATATGTTAAATATTATTATTGCGAGAAATAGACTAATAATAAGTAACTTGTTTATAAATACAATAAGATTATATTTATTTAATTATTGAGGAATGCGATAATTAAATTGTTAATAATTTTGTTATGGATATGAATTGATAATATAGTGATTACTTAATTAAATATTTGCTCAATTAATTGCTATGTGCAAGCATATGATGATTAAACGTATAAAGTATAGTAGCTACCTATATATTATATGAGGTGTAGTGCAATAAGACTATACAATTATACATAAAATGTATAGTAAAGTTATTGAGTTGTGAAAGCTACATGAATAATGCCTATGTGACAATTGTGTGTGAGTATACATTAAAATAGTACATCACGAATATATTATAAACAATTGTTGAATAGTGGAATTTGATAATAAAGGAGACAGTGTAGTGTGATAATATCTGAGAAGATTATACCGGTGCGATAAAATGTATATGGATTATATGTGTGTAAATTACATTTACTACATTAGGTGAATTGTATTGTGACATTTCAATTATAACCTAAGTGTAGATAATATATGCTATGCTTACATGTTATAACATCGTATTTTACAACACTTGTTAGAATGCTAAGATACATTGTATTGTCCCATATTGAGAGTCTCATTCTCTTCACGTGATATACTCCAAGCTAGTCTATTCCTATAACCTTAAAACTCAGCAAACTTTCATAGCAATGATGAGCAAGGGAGTAGTTTTCATGATTGATTTCAACTACCATCTACCAACTCCTTCTTAACTACCATGCAATTCATTCTTCCGTTGGTTTGATTTTGGAGAGAAAAACATTGCCTGAATATGAGTTTTTCTATAAATATGAACTTTTCTTCTCCATTTTCATTTGCTGAGATTTCTTAAATATTGAGTTGGAAGCTAATATATATATATATATATATATATATATATATATATATATCAGTGATAACATTTGAGAGAGTTCGGCTGAGCTAGCTTAATTCACATAACAGAGGTATACTACAATTCCATTTCTTCGATTCTTGTTTTCTGTCAAAACTTTAATTCTTGAATTGAGTATGGAATTCATGATTATGCGATCAAGTAATGCTTGTTAGTTGTTACATAGTTGATATATTAGCTTATATATATGTTTAAACTGTAATATGACTGATTACAATCTAATTGGTTGTGGAATTGGAAATTGGCTTTGCTCTTTATCGAAGCAGAAGATTTTATTTTGGTTCAGGCAATGGCGCAGCTGCGTTGGTTGTGAACTGAGGCGCAGCGCAGCTGCGCCAGTACCCTGCATCAGTTGCTGATTTCTGCATCAGTTGCTGTTTAGTGATAGTTTACTTGTATAGCTTAGACGAGCATGTTAACATGAGTAACACGTATGTATGAGTACATAGACCTAACATAAGCATGTTTAAACTAAGATGGTATACGTTTTGATGAAACGACTTATGATTTTTAAAATAAAACTTAGAGTTTTTAAAAAAAGGGACTTTGATATGTTATATTCATATTTATATTCTGACTTTTGATACATGTTAGTATAGTTTAGAAATGCATGAAGGACATGTTGACTTATGTATATATGTATCATAAGATAGCATGGACATGGACATGTTAGACCTTATTAGTGGAACTTGCTAACGAAACATGAGCTTTGAACATAGACTTGACATGTTATATTGAGATCCATATTCTGATATTTTTAACATGTTTAATAGTGCGTATAATGTCACTAGTATATCATATATGTGTACTCACTTGTTAAATTCAAAAGGTTAACCAAGCACGAGTTTAAGCATGTTTTTTTTAAAAAAGTGATAAACAATGCTAGTTATGAATAAATAATGTGGACAATCGCAAGCATGTATATTATAATTTATATGACCTTCTCGCATGTATCTATGATTAAATTGTATGCGTTGTGATTGCATGACCCTATTTGACCTTAATTCTGTGACTAAGACCATGACATGTATAAGTGAACTTAAGATGGTCCTGCGCTTATAAAATCCCTTTGACACGAATGTATGATAAGAGTAATTGGTTAAGTATGTTAAGGTACGGGACAAAAATAGAAATGCAAGGCTCAACCCTGGTCTGGCCAGGGGACTACGCAGCTGCGCCGTCCCTAGGCCTAACCAGGGCGCAGCTGCGCCAGCCTGGAAACAGAGATAGTAAAGCCTACTTGTTTCTGATTATGTCAGTTAGTACCTATTTTGTTGCTTAAAGCTGCTAGATATGGTTGGACCTTTACTGTTATATGATTATATGAGATAACACTATAGCATGATGATGATTAGTTCATAAACGGACTCCATGAATAAGAAAGACATAATTGAATTAGTATTATGAATTAATACGTGATGCAACTATGTACTTAATTTCGTGGCAACTTATATACTGATTTTGGGTTATGTGTACGTGCAAACATGTAGTGATATAAGGCTATTGAGCTAGAACCATATGTGTGCATATATCGAACTTGATTACCGAATGTGCCTAGCTAATGAATACCATATGTACGTAACTATATTACGATAGGAATTCAAAGTGTTGATTAGCTTTTCATGGATAAACTACGCATAAGGCAAGTATCCTATCCTTGTGTTTACTTTATTCAAGGAACGTTGTAAGCAAGTTCCTAACCCTACTCTTTATTGAGCGTTCATTAAGCTTGTACTATTATTGTCGTACAAGTAAACTTTTGGGATTTGCAATTCAGATATTATAACTATATATTTCATAAATAAGATAAAAGTCGATTTATATTCTTCGAACTTTAAATCTTGAGATTTGGACTTAAAATTGTGCGATCTATGCTATTTGATTCGGCTAGACTTATATTGTTGAAAGGTGATCCAAACCAATTGATTGGTACGAGATCTTGTATTTGACTGAGATGAACAACCTTCTTTGAAGGGAAATTATATATTATCGGGAGACCGACGTGCGCACTTTAGTACGATTGAACGATATGCATACCGTAGAGTACTTGAGGCTGATCATCTGTTATACTTATTTTATTGGATTATTAGTATATTTCTGTTAATTCTAGTAGAAGTTCATAGTCCTTAGTGACTGCTCAGTATTCAGTTATCTTGAAATCTTAAATTAATTTAGTATTGAATCATATTGATATTATTCTGTCCTTAGTTACTGTTATTGAGAACTGTTGATATTCTTGTTATCCTTGAACTATCATACCTTGCTATACCCTTTTTGGGATTCGAGAACTATATTACTCACCCTTATTGTTATATTAGTTGCTGAGCAAACTTGTTGCTCATTCTTGTTTTTCTTAAAACATTTCAGTTAAGGCAGAGCAGTGCGGACTCTCAGGCACCGACAAGGGCAAGGAAAAGGCTACTGAGTAGCTTAATATTATGTAGGACTTATGATTGTAATAAGAACTTATTCTGTTATGTACTAGTTAAAGTTGTGCATGCTTAAATCATGTAATCAGTGTTTAAGTTACGAGACCTTGGGACGTGAATAAATTATATTAATTAAATATAATCTATTCGGTAGTAGTATTGTGAATTATTCTGTTTTACGATGCGACAATTAATCGTAATATTATTATCATGGTGTTAGAGTTTAGAACGTGACGAACCGAATTCGAGTGACCTTGTGGCGGTCCGAATTTGGGGGCGTCACATTGCATATGTTCATCAGGTATGAAAGGCTGATCACCTTCATTACCATAAGGTTCAGTTAAATTTGTTCATGGTCATTGTTGACCACTCAGCATAATTATTCAGTTATTCATTTATTGAAGTTTTGATTCATGCTCTTTCATAATTATATTACATTGTTGAAAACTTGAAAGTTTATTTCTTTTCAATCATGATATATCTTCATTGTACTTAAACTTGCTGGACAAAATAGTTGCTCACCCTTGCTATATCATGATAACCAATTTCAGATTTAAACGAAGGCTCAAAAAATAACAGTGGCAAAGGCAAATTCCAAGTGTAGATTATTATGCATTTAGAACTATTAAGTTATCTAATGCAAATGGCATTGTAAACTTTTAAGTTATTGAATATATGTATTAAGTTAAGGTTGTAGACTTTGGGGATTATGTTGTAAAAGTTTATTGTATAAACAATTTATGTTTATATCTTCCGCAGTAGTTATAGAAATGATGTATCGTAACGTACTAGATCTGTGGTAAAAAGTACCCGGATTTGGGGACGCTATAGTTGGTATCAGAGCCGTAGGTTATAAACCTTAGGTAGATGTACCTTAGGCTATAACCTTATAGATGAGGATAAGGATGATAAGTAATAAACTCGAATAGAGTTTAACTGATAAGAGATGAATTTTTGGAAATTCATTATTAAGTAAAGAAGAAGATAAAGAAGATTCAAAGAAGAATCTTGAAGAGCTATAATGATAAGAATTCAGAGTTACCTGACTCCAATAATAAAGATGAAAAGTGATAATAAATAGACGATGTCTATAAGATGAGAAGTGTAAATAAAATCATAATATAATATGATTAAAGAGAAGAATAAGAAGATCATAGAATAAAACGATCAAAAGGATAAGAAGAAATAGTTGCAAAATAAGATCACAACGTGATCAGATTGAATTGTTGAATAACATATGATATGTTAACTGATTAAGAAGATATAGCCTAACGCTATAAAGAGAATGTACTATGAAATCGTACGATGTAAACTCAGGTAAGAGTGGTAAATGTTGAGATACGGATTAAATGAAATTTGTATTGAGTAAAGAGGAAGCTAGGATTATATGGGATTTCAATTGAGGACTCATGTGATAGTTGAGTTGTATAAACCTTTGTATGGGCAGGGGTTTTGTGCTTGGTCTACGACTACTCAGTTTATCACATTGATAATCATTGAAATATTGGTGTCGCGCTATCGATATACATATGAAGAGAAGGTGATTCTTTTCTCATATTTATATTTGATAGTTAGAGAATATTAAGATTAAGTACGAGTTCTTAAAACTCATACTTATGGTAAGTTTGTGACTCATAATCGTATGGTACGTTTTTGAACCCCTAAGCGTATGGACAGTTCCTGATTTATTCTTGGACTACGTATTGCTAGGACAAGTTCCTAAACTCATATTATTGTGGTAAGTTTCTGAACTCATAACGTGTGGTACGTTTGATGAACTATACTGGGGTATAGAAAAATTGTTGATTGAGAACTGAGGATTTTTTGTATAGTAAGCTTTAAGGATGCTAGAAATAGATAGAATTATTATGCAATAGAACATTGGAGGAATTGAAGATGATGGTGGAAGCATAGGTATTCCAAATCTTCTAGCTATGCTAGACTTTAAAATTTTTGACATCAAGCTAAATTTGCATTGATGTGCCTTTAAAAATATAAATAAATTTTTGTTATCAGCATCATACGGTGACAAGGGTGTGTATGTGGAATGTGAGCCACTAACATCTCGTTATCTATTACGACATAATATCACTAAAACTGATTTTCAATGGTTTTGAAACGTTTAAAGAAGAGTCTATGCTAATTGCTTCGGCTAGACAAAAATAATTTAAAATATATTTTATATATCATCAATGTATCATGGAACCTGGTGCAGAGATGATAAAAACGATGGAGTCATCAATGCAGTATTACCTAGTGTTGGATGTGATCTAAGGATCGTCAGCCCACTATGGTATGATGTATGATAAAATCACCAAATGACGGAATCCTCAAACGGACTGTAAATACAGTGCGGTATCATGACGTCATAAAATGATTTTCATAATTTTAAACGAGTTAAAGAAAAGTCAATGCCAATTATAGTGGCTAGACAAATGTTTCGATTGATGTTCAAATTATTGATATGCGTCTAAGCTATTTGATTCAGCGAGGCAAATGTTTATAAAAATTCAAGTATTCTTTGAGAATTTATCCTGAACCAAATTATTTTGGTACGGAATCTTATGCTAATTCTGAGGTGAACAACCCCGATTGGATAAAATAATCCAATCTAGTAGCGCAAATAGTCGCTAAACAAGATTGATACGTTATGCACGAAGTAGGGTACGATAGGCTGATCACCTAATATACTCGTATTTGTACTAGGCTGATCACCTAGTACAACATGTTTACAAAATTGGTTGCGGTGAATACCGTTAAACCTGAGAGTTCATGGTCTATATGACCCCTCAGCACAATTTGAAAAGTTTTTAACTTCTTAAAAAGGATAGCAATGGTTGAATGTGATGATAGAAGAGAATTTCTTAGAGAAAAAAAAATGTAAAGGTTAAATTTAAAACCTATTTTTGGTGAATAGAAGAAGCAAAGATTAGTAGACTGTAATTTCGGGGACGAAATTTTTAGAAGAAGGGGTAAATGTGACAACATGAAAATTTAGAGGATCTTGAATGATTAAGTTAAATGTTAAAGTTCAAAATCTAGAAAGAGATTTTTTATATGAAAAATTTATTTAAAAAAATAAATTTTCAAATGAAGAGATATTATTAGATTAAATTATATGTGTATATGTATAGATACGTATATACTTGTAGATGTGTTATATATGATTTAGCTAAACAAGAGGATTGATTATTTAAATTAATTATACAAGAATAAATGAAAAGCTTCATTATAAGAAGCTGGTAGTAGTCAAGCGTTAGAAATCTTATAAAAAAAAGAAATAAGAACGTGGCAAGTCAGAATAATATATATGATAAGCCATATGAAAAAGACTTATTGAATGTAGCAAACTGTATTAAGAGGGTTACTAGACATTAAATTAAATGTCTAGTCTAATATATGAGTATATAAATTATTTTATGATTTATGAAGAATATGTATATTTACGTAATATGGTAAATATATTAAATTATATTTGCTATATGTACATAAATTGATATAAACAGTTTATAATGTGAGAAAATAAAATTATTAATTATTTTCTATATGTGATGTGTGTATGTTTGGTGTAACTTGTAATTGGGAGTTAATAAATTATCACTTTATATATATGTACATTAGTGATATTTAAAACTTTGTGCTATATAGTGATTTAATATATGATAACATATGTGAAGTGGTGCATGACTAAATAAACATATATACTATAGTTATGGATATATACATTTATAGACTTCTTTAAAAATGAAGGCTTCATAACCTAATTATACATTAGGTGAGATAATTAAATAACCTAAGGTTTATGGTAATAAGCAAAAATTAGTATTTAATATGTATACTAACTTAAGTGGATAATTTTATCATTGCAAGTGATTAATAATTTTAAACCTAATTATAGTAAACTTAATTAGGTTACGAGTTAAAGAGATATGTGTAAGTAATTAAATTTCATAAGGTTGAAAATGGAAACCCTAAATAAACAATTAGGATAATATATATTAAAATTGTTAAACTATGTTTATTACATAGCCCAAGACAATTAAAGGAGAAGCCCAAAAGAAATAAAATGCAAGCTCATACTTAGCCCACTTGATTAAGGGTATTTTAGACCTTTGTTTAATCTAATTTGTGCATTAAAATAAAAACAAAATGGAGGGGATATTCGGCATGTAATAGCTGGCCACATTAAGTCTTTTTAAGGCCAAAAAATTAAGCTAATCAAGTTCCAAGAGTAGAAAGTCTTACACACAAGGACAAGTGTGTCATACAACCATTGGTGAAAAATCTAATTAGCCTCTTTAATGACATAATTAGGCATGATTAGGAAGAGATAAGGCTAACCCTATTGCCCAAGGGACAAAAAGAACATGGAGGATATTAGCTTAATCCCCACACCCCATTTCATCTCATTACATCACTTCATTTCATTTCATTTCTCCACCATTCTTCTTCTTTTTCTATTTTTTCCCAACTAGCAAAATACAAAGAGAGGAAAATAAAGAGAGAGGTTCGGATATTTGGGGGAGGAAGAGAAGGAAGTGGTTCATGCATCCCAAGTTCATAAGTTACTTTGAAAAGAAAAGGAAGACATCCCACAAGACTAGGTAAGAAAAATCAAACCCTAGTTTTATATTTTGTGTGTTCTATGTAATCTTGTGGTAGATTCATGGAAGTGCAAGTTCTAAAAGGCTAGAGTCCTATAGTTTATGATGGAAAATCTTGAGTATATTATGTTTAACTTGTTCATCTATATAGTTTATGTTGGAAAATTTTGGAAAAAAGGAAGCTAAAGTAGTTTTTGGAAAAAACCTAATTTAAAGGGGTGATCTATGCTTTTCATTTTGAAATCTACAAATAGTTTTTGTGATTTTATTATTTGGTATGCTAGAACTATGAGTTAAGAGCAAAACCCCTTTGAAAGCATGTAAAAATGTTATAAAATGAGCAAGTTATGGATTTATTACTAAAATACCTCAACTAAGAAATCCTGTGCGAGAATACTCACTTCGGTGCTCATTTCCGGGACCAAAACAGAACCAAAACTGACCTTTGATGAATGAAAACTGTAGTTCGGGAAGATAGGAATCCAACGAGTTTTATTGGGCCTAAATCGGAGTTGTAGATTTCAGTTTATTCAAGTTTTAGTGAATGACCCCAAATCTGAAAAGAAAATCAAAAACCCTAAAAAGGGCTAATGATCCATTTTTCTTTAGACTGTTTCGAATAGTTTTAAGTCTTTTAAAAATATGTGAAAAATCACAAAGATACCTTAAGAATTTATCTACATGTAGGAAAAAGAAAGGACACGTTTCGATGTGTAGTTTGTGAGTAATGACTTTTACCGTAAAGGATTCCTAAATATTTGTACTCTGATTCCTCGCTGTATATACACTGGAAAAATTCGAAACATTTATAGCATGTTCATATATATTATGAGAGTGTACCCTAAATGTTTCAAAATTTTTTGAGCAAAACTTGTTTTATGAAAAATATAACAAGATTTGGAGGTTTTGAGTACTTTAAAAATAGTAAATCACTTTCTAAAATTTTAAGAAACTTTGGGGATCATTGTTGGGACATATACTGTCCAGATACAGAAGGAAAGGATTTTCAGAATCAGTTTGCTATTTTTTATAAAAATGTGATAGTTATGACTAATAGAGAATAAATGGTTAAATGATGTCATAAATAAGGAAAATAATATTTTAATGCTTGAATACACCTAATATAGTATATTCTGACTATGAAAAGGTATTTTGATAATTGTTGATGAGAAGTACTATTTATGACCTTTTTTGGGTATTAAATAAGTGGTTTAATAAAGGGTAAACATGTAAAAAAAATTCTTTATTAGTCTAATAAATTATTAAAATGTTATGATGATATTAATAATGTAGGAATCTGATATTTTTTAATAAATAAAAATATTGAGATTAAAATTTAATTTAAAATATTATTAGATGACTAATAATATTAGATTATAACATTAATAAATATTTCTAATGACTAATAATTTTATATTAAAATATTATTAATATAATTAATTATATTTATATTATTAATTATATTAAAAATATTAGATTAAAGTATTATTAAATAATTAAAATATTATTAAATAATTAACTAAATAAAATGTTATTAAAATATAATAACATTAGTAAAGGAATAAAATACTAATTAATGATATTAGTAAATGAATAAAATATTATTAAGAGGGTAATAATATTAGTAAGTGAATAGAGTATTATTAGTTGATTAATAATACTAAGGAGTAAGTAAAATATTATTAAAGGATGAGTGAAGATAATGTTTACGTAATAGTAATATTATCAAGAGATAATAATGTTACTAAGAAATTTATGTAATAACTAATATTTAATCATGTGACTAAATATTAGGCAATTTAATATGAAATAATGATATTATGAACAAGTATATGATTTGCTAATCGAGAGGTCAATTATAGGTCTTTCGAAGGAAGGTAGATAGACTGCTAACCGGACATATTTATTTTCATAGCAGTAGACTACAGACATGACAAGTTCTCTAACTCAAACTCGAGTTATTATGTTTCAAGCATGATAGTGGATTAATTATTGACAATTATTCCACATCTTTGATTATTGATTCGCACTTAGTGCATGTTGCATATATTTATCATGTATGAAAGGCTGATCACCTTCATTACCATAAGGTTCAGTTAAATTTGTTCATGGTCATTGTTGACCACTCATCATAATTATTCAATTATTTAGTTATTGAAGTTTTGATTTATGCTCTTTCACAATTATATTATATTGTTGAAAACTTGAAAGCTTATTCTTTTTCAATCATGATATATCTTCATTGTACTTAAACTTGCTGGGCAAAATAGTTGCTTACCCTTACTATATCATGATAACCAATTTCAGATTTAAACGAAGGCTCGAAAAGCGACATTGGCAAAGGCGAATTCCAAGTGTAGATTATTATGCATTCAGAACTATTAAGTTCTCTGATACAAATGACATTGTAAACCTTTTATGTTATTGAAGATATGTATTAAGTTAAGGTTGTAGACCTTGGGGATTATGTTGTAAAAGTTTATTATATAAACAATTTATGTTTATATCTTCCGCAGTAGTTATAGAAATGATGTATCGTAACGTACCAGATCTGAGGTAAAAAGTACTTGGATTTGGGGATGCTACAATGGTTGGGGGTGTGGGTTAAATAGGAGACTTTACCAAATCTCCTTTACATGTTGGCTTCTTCTTTCTTCTATTGGATTAAACCTTGAGGCAAATCCATAACATGGGCAAGAACTTTCCTATAAATAGAAGTCTCCCTTTCACAATTCTAATTTGCTAAGTTCTTGATAGTTTATATAGAAGAGTATGTTGATGATATAGAAATCTGAAATGGAAGCTAATTTGAGTAATTCAATGTTTTGAAGAGGTATAATTACCTTATTATGTTTTAAGTTTCAAGTTGGTAAATTCTTAGAAATTTATTGAATTCTTGATTGTAAGTTGATATAGAAGTAGTAGTAGAGTTATATACACATGTTATAACAGCAATGTGTGTTGGTTGTAAGCATAATTCATGAAGAATTTTGAGTTTGGTTAAAAGCTTTGCAATTGCAGAAAGCCTCCTGGACTGGAACCGGAGTGGCGCGGTCGCGCCACTCCTTAGTACAAATGCATCGCGGCTGCGCCGTTCTGCAGAAATGGAAAATGAATTTTTATGTTTTTTGATTCGTTGAGCATGCTAGTTTGACTCTAATAAGTGTATAAATGAGTCTGATGTATGACCTAAGATTACCAAGCATGTAGTGAACGATATTAGTTGGTTTAACATGATTTTCTAAAAGAAAACTTACAGTTTTGGAAAACAAACTTTGAAGTACCTAGTGTCATTCGAAAACTGACTTTGGAGCATACGTACGTAAGTATGAAACGTAGCTTATTATTAAGTTACCTTGCATATACTAGAACTATAGCTTGGTCTAAAATATTTTGAAGGAGAACTTGGAAGTTTTTGAGAACTAGTAGTCTTGACATGGTGTAAATAGTATTATGACCTTTCAAGCATGTATGCTAGGACACCTTATGCCTTTAGACATGACGGATGCGTTCACCATGTAGCTAAGCATGAACTAGACTATTCAAACATGGTTTATAATGAGTTTTCAGGTAATGTACTATGCTATGTAAAACTGTTGAATGATCTTGAGCATGCGTATTAAAGACTTAAATCATTGACCTTTGTTAAATGAAGTTGTTAAGCCTTGTTGATCGAAACAATTCAACATAGAGCTATGTAATTTAAAACTATATAGTTGAATATGAACTTGAAGAAAAGACAGAACCTACTCATGTTTATAGTATGTATCAGAATACATGTTATGCTAGAGACTAAACTGTGCAATAAAAAGCTCAAGTCTATTTTTGGTAGGGAGTAGCGCGACCGCGCCACTCCCAAGCTTATATGCAGCGCGGCCGCGCCGTTCTACAGAATTTCCATAAGCAGTTTGTTAACTGCTTGAACTTAAGTCATGTTTATATACTTTCCTTAAAGACTCTAAGGATTGCAACAAGATGGTTTCAATAGAATGAGTGTGAGGGTGTGATGTGGTAACATCATGGTTATCTTAAGATGAAGTAAAATAAAACCAAGTTAAAAAACAATATACAATTTGTTCTTATATTAAGAGCATATGAAATGTATGACTGATGGATATGAATCTATGATTATATAACTGTGTAGGAATACACGAAGTGCAGATAACTTTAAGCATTTAAGTCGTAGTTGATAAACTACGAGCCAGACAAGTCTTTCAATTCCTATTTGATATATGAATTTGATAACTGTTAGTTGAGCTATATTATGCTATGAGAATGTTGATGTATATATATGAAATGCATATGAGAAATGTATGAAATTTGAAAGTTGATCTTTGATGATATGCTTGTGAAGTAAATCTCTATGCCTGTTATGTGAGAAGTAACATGTATAGTAATATTAATTGAATATGAATGTATGAACTGAGTATGTTATTATATGCTATGTGATGCATGAAAACTGTTAGAATTGCTGAGTTGTTGGGCTCACTCTTGCAAATAACCATTTTTACAGGTTAAGGACTCACGGTAAAGATTACGTGCTACTTGATTGATAGAGTTCAACAGTATTGAAGGAGATTGATTTATTTATTTAAATATATGCTCTTGAACTATGTTTAGGTTCTAGGAGATGTACATGATAATACTTTACGATGTTTAATACATGTCGAATTGTAAAGTCGTACTATCGATATATAGAGGATATCGAATCAAGATGTAAAATCTTCTACAGTAATTCGAATAAAGTGAATCATAACATAGTTTGATTCAAGGTTATGTAATTGATTCAAAGTTATGAAATCAATAAAAGTTTTTATTCAAAGGATATATAAAATTTTAAATTATTATGCATTTTTGTAACATCGAATATGATGAAAAGACATGAATGGTAAATGACCAATATTGTAACTTATAAAAGTTTGGGGTCATTATACAAGATCCTAGAAATGAAAGGAAATTATATTCTAATTTGTAATAAAGCGAAGTTATATTCATTAAGTTATGAATAAAAGATATAGATAATTTGACGATAGTAGTATCGTGGCGAACCGGATCGGCGGGGTTTAAAGGGGACCCGGATCTGGGGGCGTCACATTTACATTTCAGTTCGGCCTGAATTATTCTGTGGCCTTTTTACTGCTTTTATATATAAATATGCATATATAAGTAGCCTTCACCACCACTGGTTCTCTTCCCAGTCTTGGTTGACTACTTTTCTATCAGTATATATATATATATATATATATATATATATATATATATATATATATACTTCAATTCCAGTTCGGGCACCGGTGTGAAAACTCATCGCCCTTTACAGCTTTTGTATATATAACTGTGTATATATCTTGGCTTTATTTTCTTTTCATTAAATTAATGCTTTAAATATTCATTTGATATGAATTGGCATTTTTCAGTTACAAAAGTAACCTCGCGCCCCTTAGATTGCTATCTAGTGGGAACGAGTCGCTTCGGCCAGGTGCGAACCAGGATTTACTGATGAATCCTCGGTTCTGGTAATATTGGGATATATATCTGTTTTTGTACAAATTTGAACTGTGCAGGTTTATTGACTACTCTCATGTGAGCCTAGGAATCGTGGGATTCATGATCAAATCGATCAGAATCTGATTTTCACGATGGACAAACTCCGCTTTACGAATGTACCCTGCTAGTTTTTCTGTAAAATGTACATGCAAAAGACCTTAAAACGGTTATCCGGATTTAAGGTCTCAACATAGTGAAAAAATATAGTTTGTTGTGTCAGAGTCCCTCCGATGATTTTCATGCCTATGAGGAGACCGGCACTTGTATATATTTTGTGGTCGAGGATGCTTCGCAGCCAGACAAATCACCATTCAACTGCAAGCCTTAAGGCTATAAAGATAAAAAAAGGAAGAATCGACATGCTTCAATTCCTATGCTAGCGTTTGATAAACCAGCTTTCAAAACATCATTTTCAATTCAAATCAAAAGAAAAGCTTTTGCAAAACAAATCAAATACTTTTACAAATCAAATCAAAGACTTTTTGCAAATCAAATCAAACCCTTCGTATATAGGTTCAATGAAGCAAAGCACTACTTTCAATCAATCAAACATAGGTTCAATTTTCAAAATAGCATTCACATACGAATTTCAGTTTTTTAAGGGAAATATTGAAAAGATGCGGTACCGTGTTTACACGGGAGTCGTGGGGTGCCTAACACCTTCCCCACACTTAATCAAGCCCCCGAGCTCAAAATTTTGTTTTCAAAGATCAAATTTCGACAGTGTCCATCAATTGGGCCTCTTTCAAACAAAACTCGGTTGAGTTGGTACAACCATTTCAAATCTACGAACTGAAGACTCTGTAAAATGTTCAAATCGTCGACATAATACATGTTGGCCTTTTCCTAAAAAATCCTTTAAAACCTTTTTCGCAATAAAAAGAGTGAGGGTAGAGATAACTTAGGAAGAGAGAAAGATCCTGGTTGTGACCCGACCCGCGGATTTTTTCCCGACGACGACAGGTGGCGACTTTGCCGAGGATAGTAGAGGGCTTAGGCCGCTTTCAAATCTTTTCAAAGCATTTCCCTTTCAAAACTATAAATGCGTGAATTCTGCGTCTCTACATTAAATGAATGCGTGAATGCTGCGTCTTTACATTAAATGAATGTGAATGAATGCTTTCCTGCTTTTTAGTGCTTCACACCCATATTAGTGCTTCGCACCAACTGTCATCATATGCATACGGTGAGGGCGATGTATGTGAATGTATGTTGTGTGTTCCTCTCACAAGGCGGCAAAGACCGTCGGTTATAAGTAATGTCTCTGGGGATGGCTTAGTCTCTGGGGCTCATGAAAATGCACCACCCAGATTCGCTCCAGTTGAAAGATCGGATTAATTTCCCCTCTAGTAGATTGCGATGATCTGGGGACCTTCATGCCAAAAAGCCGCGAGAGTAGCCTAAGATAGGTCAACCTATGATTAACCAAATCAGATGGGAAGCTTCTTCATGCCTTCCAGTTTTAATTCAATGTCTAGTTTTCAATATTTATTTCTTATCATCCTGTCATCAAAACAACTGACCTCTATTTTGCAGGATAAAATTAAAAATCACCTCATGCATCTTATCCCTACCTACCTCAGGAAATTGATACGCCTACGTTTTGTTGTAGGTAAAAAATTGGTCCTGTCACTAGATCTAAGTCTAAGAAAGCACTAAGTCCATCCACGAACATGGCTTCGAGTGCTAAAACAGAATCCACCCCTATATCTAGGGAAGAGTTCGAAGGACTGAGAAATCAGATAGCTGAACTAGCTGATTTTCTGAGAGAACAAAGTAAGGCCCTTAAAGAGAAGCAAACCCAAACTCATACAGAACCAGGAGCACTTGGTGGTAGTGGTCGTCAAGAGACCGAAAAGGCCGAGACTCAGATTCCTGGACCACAGAACCAGGACACAACCAACAAAACCCCTGAAATCACCACCCTTAATAAAGAACAGGAAGATGGTGACTTTCTCAAGAAAGTACAACAAATGGAGGAAACTCTCCGGTCTATCAAAAGGACTGGGGCATTCGGCAGTGTTAATTACTCCGACCTCTGTATTTTCCCCGGGGCTCGTTTCCTGAAAAATTTTAAACTCGTGATTTCAAGAAATATGATGGATTGGGAGATCCATATACACATCTGAAAGTGTTCATCGGAGAACTTGGATCCTATGCAGAGGACGAGAAGCTTTGAATGCAACTATTCCAGAAAAGTTTGACTGAAGAAGCCAGAGCCTGGTATGCCCGTCTAGACAACTCTAAGATTCACAGTTGGGAAAAGTTAGCCCATACCTTCCTCAGTCAATACAGCTTCCAATCTCAGCTGGCTCCAGACAGATATTAGATAACCAAAATTAAGAAAAAGAATACTTAATCATTTAGAGAATATGTCCAACGATGGAGGAGGGTGGTAGCACAAGTCACCCCAGCCATGAATGAATTTGAGATAGTCATGACCTTCATCGACATCCAAGAGGCACCATATTATGAGAGGGTCCTAGCAGGCATAGAAAAACCATTCTCTGAATGGATCGAGCACGGTGAAATGGCAGAAATGGGGCTCAAATCCGGGAAGATCAAGGATCTAACGCCCTCAAAGCTGTTGCTGAACATATCCAGTCCGAAAATTATCGGAGTAATTCCCGGAGGGTACACAAAAAGAAAGATGAAGAAGTGTCCTTAGTGTTGCAAGGACAAAATCCAAGGGGCAAGGCAAACAGTATGCCCATTCAAAAGTGGAACTATACCCCTTTCCAAACTCCAGCACATCCTTCAAACCCTCCATTCCAGAAAAATATGGAGGTCAGGCGTCGAAGAACTTTCACCCCTCTAGGGGATTCACTTGAGAACGTATTCAAACTTCTGACTGCTCAGAAGAAGATTGTCCAACTCCTTCCACCCACCAATACCGGTGGACAAAATTTTGATCCAAGCAAGAAATGTGTTTATCATTCTGGATCTCCAGGCTATGACAAGCTAGACTGTTAGTCTCTCAAGCACAAAATATAAGACTTGATCGACAACGGAGAGATTGTGGTAACAAAGCCTGAACAACCGCATGTGCAAGACAATCCTCTTCTACAACAAAAAGAGGAAAATGTCAATATGATCAGCACCACAAGTAGAGAAGGATCCAAGTACCTCCGTTATGTGGGAAAATCAACTCCATCCAGTAACAGCACCCCAGACAGTTGGGAAGTCTCCGAAAGGAGGTTCCTGATAGAACAGGAAATGAATTCTTTCAAAGAACAAATCAAACAATTAGCAGAACTAGTCGTCTACCAGCATCAGATCACTAGAAAAATGATCAAACAGGCCAACCAGTCAGACATCGATCGTCGTCCCACACCGGAGATCATTTCCCCGAGGAATCAATATCAGCCTCATGAGAATGAACTCTGGACCAACAGGGTGACCAAAGAAGAAAGCGTCCAAACTAGTGGAAAATTCCTATTTCAAAGGAACTTCACCAACCTAAACCAGTCAATGGAAGAAATCCTCCAAATGCTAATCAACGAGGCAATGGTTGCAGACTTATTACCACCATTGAACCCTCGGGCCAGAAAATTTAAACCTGATCAAATATGTCAGTACCACTCCAATTCACCCGGCCATGATACTGAGGATTGCTAGGCACTTCATAACCTGATTCAAGACATGATTGAAAATGGTGACCTGATAAGGGGAAATCAAGTTCTCGACCTCCCAGATGAAGAACCTCTCTGGATCCCCACTGTTTGGAATTAGGGTACCGTTGCTGCCATCTCCTGTAATGAGGAGTTAACCCTCAAACCCTTAGTACTGCCAGGGAAAGGGGTCCAAGAAATACAAAATTCTGTGAAGGTGGCCGCACCCGAGCCTTTGATATTGCCCTTCAGACCCCAGTATCCAATTATCAGTCTAAAGCGGGTCCCATGGAACTATGGGAACGATGAAGAGTCCACCTCAAATAACATTGCCGTTGTACCAAAGGACAATCCATTATACTTGCCTCAGTGGGTGATCAAACCATTCATTCAAAGCCGAAGCAAAGGTGGATGATGAGAAAATTGAAGAGTTCCTCAAAAAGATGGGACAAAATGAAATCAAAATAGTGTAGAGCTTGAAAGACGCACCTAAGCAAATGTCCATCCTAGACTTGGTCTTATCCTCGGTAGATCATTGCAACATTCTAGTGAAAGTACTAGAAGAAGCCCACATACCGTAGATGCCATGAAATTCCGTCACGTGGTGGAACACATTTTCAACAACAATGTGATATCTTTTATTGACGATGATATCCCTGCAGAAGGAACGGGCCATCATAAGTCCCTGCATATAGCTGTGATGTCTTCCGGGTATGTAATCGGAGGGGTACTCATTGACGGAGGATCATCCCTTAACATATGTCTCTACCACTAGTAGAAAATCAACCTATAGCGATGGTTGCCGACCCTCGCTATAGGCTAAAAGACCGTCGCTATAGGCTATAGCGACGGTCGCCGACCCTCGCCTTAACTGTCATCGCTAAAACCTATAGCGACGGTCTTACATATCTATACCGACGGTTAGACCGTAACTAAAAAATAACCCAAAAATGCGTTTTGAAGGTTTTTACCGATGGTCAATATATATCAATAGCGACGGTCCCGACCGTCGCTATAGGATGGAGCTATAGCGACGGTCGCCAGCCCTCACTATAGCCTTTTTAGATTTAAAAAAAAATTAAATTGTGCTGTAAATATTTATTGAACAAACAATACAATTTAAAATAAAACAGAAAAAAAATTATATATATCAATAGCTCTAAAGAAGTGTAGATATCACACTAATCGTATATTTTCAGTAATTGTTGTTTACATCTCATCCAAACACAAACACCATGAAACTAAATTCCTAACATGAGAAGAGCCTAAAAATCCAACTGCAATTAAGTTTTTGAAACTCCAGAAGCAGCACTAGCGACCCTTAGATTTCTCTATTCAGTACAGGGTCCACAAAAATCGAACAATTTCTTTTAAAAAATCTCCTTTCAGTACAGGGTCCACTAGCTGCAAAAGATTGTTAGCATTGTACATTTCCCACGCCTGCATCCACAAATGTGCACCATACCTTATGAAACTACCGTTTTATTTGCTAACAATAACAATAAGATTATTTAACAGGACAGGCTGAATGTTGATGACACACAATCAGGTAAAGGGTACACCACAAGGCACATCAGATTAATAGCCCGGAGGCAGAAAATCATATGAAGGTTAGAAGCTTTTATGCCACTGTCCCTACACCATGTTATATTTAGTATTTACTTGATTTTATTACCTTATCAACTAGGAATTGCTCCCCACGTTCCATATCGAAAGCAACCACTGACCGGCCACTAATAATTTCCAAAAGTAATACCCCAAAGCTGTAAACATCAGATTTTCATGTCAAATGTCCACTAATGGCGTATTCTGGAGAAAGGTAGCCTCTGGTGGAATTGTGATTGAAAGAAACCCCCATTAGCAATAGAATTCTAGAAGAAGAAAAAAAAAGAATGAAACCAAGAAATTCCACTTACAATGTCCCTGCAACACGAGTACTGATGTAAGAAATGTTGTCTCTAAATAGCCTTGCCAGACCAAAATCTGCAACTTTTGGAATAAAATTCTGATCAAGTAGTATGTTTCTTGCCTTGATATCCTGATGAACGATATGTGGATAGCAAGTCCCCTAGCAATTCCTAATAAGACATCCCTTCTTTGTGTCCAACAAAATCTACTCTTGTCTTGCTCTCCTCCTATGAAACATGAATCATCCAAAACAAGAGCTTTTTAGCTTAAAATCCAGAGTTGTTCTGCAAATTATTGCAGAGAAAAAGAAAAGAAAAGAAAAGCATAAGCTTATTATAATTAAGGTTTAAGTAAACAAAAAATCAAGAATTACCGAGAAAAGTATGGGCAATGCTATTGTTTTCCATATAATCATATACCAAAAATCTTGTAGCTCCATCTACACCAATGGATGGATAGTTCTGCTCATAAGCACCATAGACAATATAGAAAAGTGATTTGGCAATTTCACCAAGTTCGAATAACACCATACCCATGATGTTGGATTATAAACATTTTATTTAATTTCTAAGCAGATCTTTTTGTCAATAGGCTTTCCAGGGAATTAGTGAGAAAGTATGCAATAAATGGTTAAACTGATGCAAACTTGAAGAGATGAACACTTACATGGCTTGGTGGAATATGTTTACCACTCAGAAGATCTAACATCAACGTTCCAAAGCTGTAAACTACACTTTCTTGTGTCACTCTTCCTGGCAAACATAGACAATAATACACTTGTGTTAATTTCAGCTTATAATATATATATATATATATATATATATATATATCACTGAATACACTAATCAACTCAACAACGCCTTTTATCATAGGCAGAATAAACTAATCACATAGTAGTAAATATAAAAAAGAAAAAAAACTTCAAACATGAATGAAACAAGTCAACAAAATAAGCATATTTTCTTCCACCTGAAAGTCTAGGAACACATTTTGTGGCCTTATAACTTTACATCATAACAATATTCCAAAGGGTTGAGATCAAAATGATGCAGGAATTTGGAGTTTGGGAGAGATCTTTATAGAGTATAATAATAATTGAGATACTCTGCTAGTTACCTGTTCTCAAGTATTTTGGAGGAGTGAAAGCCAAGTTCGTACTGTAACTCTTTCCATCCCTGCTATTCTTCATTAAGCCAAAGCAAGAAAGCCTAGGATTGGCATCCTATGGACATGTAATGCAGAATTAGACCAACACTATGACAAATAGAAAGGCATCTAGAAAACTTATGTAAAAACCAATACCTGATCAAATAAGACTCTGTAAACATTTAGATCATGATACAAAGCCTGCCCCTTACTGCTGCAATACTCCAAAGCTTGAGCTAAATACAAAGCCACTCTCAACCTCATTGCCCATTTCATCGACTGGCTCTCCCCTAAGACAATTCAACATAACCACTCTTAAGTACAACAATCCAAGAAACACAAGAAAAACTATGTAGTCATCATAAAGTTTATAACTTCGTATAAGAGTGGCACTAATTACAATGATATACAAGATGACATTCTTTAAGTAGTTTACTAACATTGATACTAGATCTATGATATGGAGCTTCAAAGGACATCACAACTAAATTTTCAAAGCAATAATATATTATATCTACAAAGGTTCAACTAATTAAAACAACTTACATCCCCTAACACACCATTTGAACTCAAAAAGTGCAGGAAAATTAATTAATTTTAATATAAGCTATAACGGTAAAATAAATTGTAGTGTCTGATCCAAAATGTCCACATATATATATATATTTGTAATTTTCATCTTACTTTTCAATTATTATTATTTTTTGTGCCTAAATAATCTCTTATTTGCACCTACACTGTTAAGAAGATATTCAGCAATCAATCAGAAGAAGAATGGACAAACTTACAATGGAATAGATGTTTAGCCAGTGTCTCATTAGGCATGAACTCTGCCACAAGCAATCTCTCATCGCCATCGCAGCAAAATCCGATCAGATTCGCCAATCGCTCACTTCTCAGATTCCCAACCGATCTTGCTTCCTCATAAACCACCATTTATTGCTTGATTTACTTAACATAGTAACATAGAAACAACAATTCGAACACTAAAATGAAAAAGTGTAATTCATAACAAACAATGAACTGGCGAGAATCAGGCCAAGTCGACTTGTTGAACCGCTTAACGGCAATCCAGTGATCATTTACAAGCCTTCCTTTATAAACAACATTGGGAGCTTTCTCTCCGTGCTCCGACACTATATTATCCGAAGTAAAACTACTGGTCGCAGCTTTCAGCTCCTCTAAGCTAAACTCTCTGAAGCTAGGCAGCGCATTTTTGTCATTTTTGCCTCCATTATCTGTAACAATTTCACAAACACACATAAAACATAATAAATTAACACTAGCCCATACCAAAACATACAAATGATTTACATATCTATATATGTATACTTACCGAGATTCGAATGTTCGAGAACAGAGGGTTTGAGAGAAAGTGTAGATCGAGGATTGTGTCTTCATCTTCTTCACCTGTAGTGACGGCGACCGCTTTTGGCCTTACAATCGAAGCGACTTGTGCTCCGATATCTTTGTCGGCTACGATTTCATCCTCTTCTCTGTGCTTTGGATCGTTGTTGGCCATTTAGGGGTTGGGTAAGATGATTTCGTCTTATAAGATTTATGGTTGGGTGTGAGAGATTTAGGGCTGGCTAGAAGAGATTTAGGGGAGTTGAGAAGGATCGATTTTTTGGAAAAAAAAATTAGTATACTGATAGCTTTAGCTTTGGAGGCCAAAAATAATGGAGGGAGTAAATTCAGTTTTGAGCGAAATTCCCATTAGCTACGGCCAAATAAAAGGCCTCGGTATAGGGCCTTTTTTTTATATCTATGGCGTGGGTCAAGCGGCAACCCTTGCAATAGAGCTATGTTTTCATTCTATACCGACGGCCAGTCCGTGACCGTGTCTATAGACACCCTATAGCGACGGTTCCATGCCGACCGTCGCTATAACTCATCGCTATAGGTTAAATTTCTAGTAGTGCTACGATAATTTAGAAAGAATGAAAATTAACCTGAACCGGATCAAAACCAGTAATGTGGTCATCCGGGCTTTCGATGGATCGCGACGCCAAGCTATGGGAGAAATAGAACTACCCTTGGAGATTGGCCCACACACTTTCTACGTATCCTTTCAGGTGCTCAATATCGCCACTGGATATAACCTGTTGCTGGGCAAGCCCTGGATTCATATGGCAGGAGCAGTGCCATCCACCCTCCATCAACAGCTCAAATATATTATCAACGGCAACCTCATCACGGTCAATGCTGAACCAGAATACCCTGTCGGCATACATGGAGACATGTCAGTGATTAGCCTGGACGCAAGGATTGAACCTGCAAGTTTTAAAGCCTTAGAGGTGAGTGATACCCATTATCTACCTATCGGGGCACCAACCCTGAAGTCTAAGGTCTCCATCGAAGTAATGACAGTGGGCCAGGAAATGGTATCCCTGGATTTCCAACCTAGAGAAGGGTTAGGAAAGAATCAGCAAGGTATCAAGAGCCCGATACAAATCCCTAGTCAGGTTGGGAGAGCAGGATTGAGATTTTCATCCCGGGCAAACCACCGGAACCCACATAAGCATCCCAAGGCTCATGCTTCCACCGTATTGCTGCCAAACCTTACTAATGCCGGATGGGTAAAACCAATGAGGAAGATCCCTGATACTGTTTCATCCAATCATACCTGTCAATGAAAGAAAAGCCCTCAAGTCTAAGGCGGATAGCGAAAAGGAAAAAAAAAAGATCCTGTATAAAGGTCGAGACCCATTCGCTAACATGAGGGTCATCATAAACTACGAGGGTATGAATGATGAGATCCCAGATAGCGAAGACAAGGATCAGATTTGAATTCCTCGTATCAAGAAGGAAAAGGGGGGCGGTTCAAAGAAAAACTCTGGCCCTATTATAAAGGATGTCTCAATCATCATTCATAACGAGGCAGATAATCATAAATCCCTGATCCTCCTGGTTTATGAGGATCTGACCTTGGATAACTGGAGCAGTATCCCTTAACTCGGTCGAAAAGGGTAAAGAGGCAGAGAGAGTGCATCTGTCCTTTAATCATGCTTTCATTTACTGCTTACTTTTGATTGCATAGCTATAGCAGCAACTTTGTCATGCGTTGTAGAATGTTATGTATATTTAAGCAGTTGTATATATCTAAGATGAAAGCCTTTTTGTTTTTAGGACTCAATCGTTGGATATGTTTATCTCTGCTGATGAGATGCCAACCTGTCAAAGTGACTACAACTTTGATGTAGAACTGAACTTCGACTTGATGGATATTGATCAAGATGAGGAAGATGACTATGAGGTGCCCGAGGAGATCAAAGAATGGGTCGAAGACAAACTCAAACCAAACCTCGACCAAATCACTACTATCAATTAGGAACCTCCGAAAACATCAAAGAAATCCAGATAAGTTTAGACCTCGCATCAAACCAAAAAGCTGACCTGATCGAACTCCTAACACAGTTCCAGGATGTATTTGCATTGTCATATAATGACATGATTGGCCTCTCTACTGCCATTGTCATCCATCGAATGCTTATCAAAGATGGGTTCAAGCCAGTCAAACAAAAGCTCAGGCGATTGAAACCTGAATGGAGTCTGAAAGTCAAAGAAGAAGTTGTCAAGCAATTCAAAGCCGGGATTATCATGGTATCAACCTACCCAGAGTGGCTTTCCAAAATAGTTCTGGTACCTAAGCCAGAAGGGAAAGTAAAAGTATGTGTGGATTACCGGGACTTGAACAAGGCCTGCCTTAAGGACAACTTCCCGATACCTTTCATCCATATCCTGATCGACAATACCGCGCAGTACGACATGTATTCCTTCTTAGATTGCTTTGCTGGTTACCATCAAATCATGGTTACTGAAGAGGACCGGGAGAAAATAGCTTTCATTACTCCTTGGGGAACCTTTAGCTATAGACGACTATCCTTCGGCCTCATCAATGCCGGAGCCACGTATCAGCGAGCCATGATGGCCCTGTTTATGACATGATGCACAAAGAAATAGAGGTCTATGTGGATGACATCATCATCAAATTCCGAAGGGAGGATGATTACATCGACCATCTCAAGAAGCTGTTCAACATGTTACACAAGTACAACCTCAAGCTGAATCCCGCCAAATGTGCTTTTGGCATCAAAGAAGGTAAGCTACTAGGATTCCTGGTGAGTAATCGAGGCATCGAACTAGACCCTGCCAAGATCAAAGCCATCACTGAGATGACAGTACCTCGAACAGAGAAGGAAATACGTGGGTTTCTGGGGAGAATTAATTTCATAAGCCGATTCATTTCCCAGCTCACAGCAACCTGTGAACCCATATTCAAACTACTAAGGAAGAATTCTTCTACTAAATGGAACGAAGATTGTCAACAAGCCTTCCATGCCATCAAGAGACAACTGATCGAAGCACCTATTTTGGTACCTCCAAGGGATAGAGTTCCCTTGTTAATGTACCTGTCCGTCAATGCCAACACGACGGGCTGCATGCTAGGATAGAAAGATGATAGTAGCAAAGAAAAATCCATCTACTACATCAGCAAAAGATTCAGTAGTGGGGAACAGAAATACACCTTGATCGAGAAAACATGTTGTGTATTAGCATGGGCCGCCATGAGGTTACAGCATTACCTCCATAGGCACACGACTTACCTCATATCCCACATGGATCCACTCAAAAATGTATTCAACAAGCCAATGTTGAATTATCGACTGTTCAAATGGCAGTTGATCCCACAATAATTTGACATTATCTACGTGACTCAGAAGTCAATCAAGGGTCAAGGCATTGCAGATCAATTAGCTGAAACACCTTCAGGAGGGTTCGAGCCCTTGGAAACTTATTTCCCGGATGATGGAATCATGACAATTCAACAACTCCAGCAAGAGAATATAGTCCAACCATGGAAAATGTATTTTGACAGAGCAGTAAACATGGAATGTGCCAGAGCTGGGGCAGTCCTTATCTCTGGTACAGGAGAATAATATCCTATGGCTACCAAACTTTAATTTGGAACACCAACAACACGACCGAGTATGAAGGCTGTATAATGGGGTTGAAACTAGCCCAATCCATGGGTATCAAACACCTACTGGTCTTTGGAGACTCTGAGTTGGTCATCAGACAAACCACCGGGGCATATCATGTGACGCCCCCAAATTCAGGTACTTGAAACCCGAACTTGGTGCTACACGATATCATTTCTTTGAGCGAAATAATATAAATAACAAACTTAATTTACATATCAGAGTTGTCTAATCCCAGGTACACGACCTTTAAAACATTCATTACATGATAAATAGTAAATATTATTGTCTTAATAAAGTCTAACTATTACATAAAATACCATAAACTTACTCTTGCAACTTTTCTTTCCCTTTGTTTTTGCTAGAACCTTCTGGTTGATCACGCTTAGCTGAAAACATTTAATTTAAAGCAAGAATGAGCATTCAATTGCTCAACAAGTAATAGCAGTTAATAAACTTTAGCTGAAAGAAGTAAATGTTTTCTTTGAGATATACTTCTACAACGAATCAATAGTTGTGAAGTCTTTCGAAACATATCTTAATAACATATCAAATCGTTTAAAATTTTGAAACGATGTAGTGACTATAAATGCTGAGCGGTCAATGGACCATGAACTTTTATTTTTCATTTTCGAAAAGGTTTAAACAGAAATTCATCTGCAAACCGCTCTGATCTTACGGACATGTAGGGTGATCAGCCCCGTTATGTCCTGTATTGATCAATACTATCTGTTGGAACGATAAATCATTCACTCTGTTCGCCTTGGGCACATAACAATTTTTCCATTAAGGGTTGTTCATACTCAGTCTGGAGTCACTAAAAAATTCAATTGGACGACTTTATCATAATCAATACTATTTAACAGTACAATTTAAACTATGTCTAGCCGAGTCAAATAACTTAGACAGTTATAAATACCTACAAAAGTTTAATAGTATGTAACAGGATTTGTCATATCAAAGCATTTCAAGTTCAAGAGTTCTTGTAGGAATACAACAGTTTATACAAGTGGGGACACTTGTATAATAATAGACAATAATGAGATATTAATAAATAATAAATGAATTGAATAAAATTTCACAATATAAGAATAATTTCGTAAACGTATCCTGGATATCATTATGGATATGAATAATTGACAATAATTATTCATGAATATGCTTTTCGCTTACTGAAATTCATCACATATAGTAAATGCAATGAGTAGAGATACATGCTCAATAATAAATTGAGGTAAGAAACTTACCTTAATAGCTGATTACTGCTACGTAGTATAGCTTACGCTTTTATCTTTAATATGAAGTCCTATCATCAATAGAATTATTCTTTTAATTAGAATAATACAACTTAACACATAATACTGTTTAAACATGTTGTCACATATTCATGTCAGTCATTGCAACACGTACGAACGTATACCTAGTCAAATTATGTCGATTTGGTTTGAGTTCGGTATCGTTTCGGCATCCAGATTGCATTATCGGATAATTAACGAATTTATTTTTAATGAAACTTTGTTCAAGAACTTAAATATTATATTAGATAATTTAATTATCATTTATAATATTTTTCCAAACATTATAATTATTTATAATGATTTTTCAAACACTTATATTATTTTTAATGGTTTAATTGTTAAATAATTTTATTATCATTAATATTTAAATACTTTAAAATATTAATGAACTTCATGTCAACACTTTAAAAGTTATTTATTATAACCTAAAAATATTTTTAAAACCTTAATATTACCTTTAAATAATTTTTAAGATATTAAAATTATTTTTAGATAATTACCAATAATATTAAAATATTAATGTATTTCATTTCCAAATATTAAGAGTTATTTATTATAACTTAAAATATTTTTAAAACACTAATATTACTTTCAAATAATTTTTAAAGTATTAAAATTATTTTTAAGTAATTACCATTAATATTAAAATATTAATGTTATTTATATCAAACTATTAAAAGTTATTTATTATAACTTAAAACACTTTTATTACATTTATCTCACATTTAAATGATTTATAAAACATTTAAATCATATTTAATTATTAAATAAATTTATTATCATTAATATTAAAATATTAATAAAATTCTTATCAAAATATTAAAAGTTATTTATTATAACTTAAAATACTTTTTAAAACTTTAATATCATTTTTAAATGGTTTTTAAAATATTAAATCCATTTTTAACTAATTTATTTAATATAATTATTAAATGAATTAAATATCATTAATATTAGATTAATAATGAAATTTATCTCAAAATATTAAAAGTCATTTATTATAACTTAAAATATTTTTTAAACACTTTAATATTATTTAAAATGATTTTTAATATATTAAAATCATTTTTAAATAATTTATTTAATATCATTAATATTTCATTAAATTAAAATATTAATAAAATTTATGTCAAAATATTAAAAGTTAATTTTTATAACTTAAAATAATTTTTAAAATTATTTTATGAATTTTTAATAATTAATTTTTATTTATTTTAATTATTTTAATTAATATAATTATTTTTTTCATTTAAACCGTCGCTAAAGGGCTTTAGTGACAAAATCTGTCGCGATAGGTGTTCGTCATCAACGAAGAACAGTCTTGGTCAATGCCTTGGGGGTTAGTTTGACCATTAATAATTTTGATCTGATGATGTTTCTTGGCATGAGAGTGCTTCAATGGTGTTCTACTAGTGTAATACTACAAGTTATATCAATTTCTGGGTCTAACTATACTATATGAAGAAGATATAAAGAATCAAAGTTGCTGTCTGACATATTCTTCATTTTCTGAAATTTCCAGAAAATAAAAACAGTGTGCGGGGTCACTTTTGGGCTTTAATAACTTGGATTCTGGGATTTGTTAAAGTGTTAAAGTGCTACACTTATGTAGTATGTATGTCAAGGTACATAAGTAACACACTTATCAAGCTTAACAACATAACAGAAGCAATATCTGGCTTGGTCAAAGTACCTGCCAGAACTTGTTCTTGAGATTTCTGGAATTTCCAGAAACTCATCTTTGCAGTTTGGTCAACCTATATTTGACCATCAATAACTTTAATTCTGGTTATGATATAGGTATTATAGTGTCATGGTTTGGTAGTCCATATGTCAGAGTATAACAATGATACACTCACACAAGCTAAACACAACATATGCAAGATCTAAGCACAACAAAAATCTGTCAGACCACTATTTGGATTTTCTGGGTTTTCCAGAAAATTTTTCGTGATTGGTCAACGGGTTTTGACCGTGAATAACTTTAGATCTATACATGTTTTGGTCGTGATTCCACTTGAAATTTACTAACCACATAACATACTACACATATCAAGCTTTAAACACAACAAATCATTAACATGGTGAGATTTATAAGCCCCGAGTTTGGGCTATCAGATAACATTTTTAGGGTTTTTTAAGTTTTCAAAATTTTCAATTTTCGTGCATCTAGATGTTATGAAAATGTTATTTCTCAACCCAGATCACTTGTTAACATAACATACAACATAAATAAACACTTAATCATAACATCTATCAAAATTTTAAAGATCTAGCATGAGGGTTAGGGTTTTATATATTTCTTGACTATTTTTGATTTCTTATCTTTTGATCTGATCTTGGCTTGCTATGGGGTGTTCTTGGCTGATATTTGGAGTGAGTTTGAGAGAAAATTTTCGTGGGTCTAGAGAGAGAGAGACTTAGCTTGTGTTTGTGAAAAAAATAAAAGCTTTCTTTACTTTTCTCTTTCTTTAATTCTTATCCATTTGATTCATTGAATCTTGAATGGCTAGGTGTTAAGAATTGGCTGATACATATTGATTTTCAGCACATGCAAGATCTAAAAATGGTGAGTCATGAGATTTGGCAAGATTTGCAAGTTAGCTCATTTAAATAAATTCAAATATGATATTTTTGTAAACTAACAAATCCTTTTAAGGGTATTCTTGTCCATGGTGCTTGAATCTAGGGTTTAATCAATAGATTTTAACCCTTATGATTTTCCAAATAATTTTTAGGGTTTGAAAAATTAACTAGAAATTAAATAAAAATTTAATTAAAACACACTAATTTAAAAATTAGGATTTTTAATAGAAATTAGGGTTTTGAAAAAAAATTAGGGTTTCTTGCTATAATTAGGGTTCTAAAATTTATGAATTAGGGTTTCCTAATCATTATCCTTAATCACATAATATCCACACTTTTATTTAAATACAACATAATCAATTATTATGTTTAATATTTAAATAAAATAAAATTAATAAATTCTTAACATATATTCATATAATTATGTTAATTATCATAATTATATATAAAATTCTTAATCATAACTTGTATTAATATACTTACATATATTTGAAGACAAATATAATTATATTTAATATCCAAATTCCTTAAGAAAATAATTTCTTATTATTTATAACATAAATACACTTTTCTTTTTAAATACAATTATATAATAATTGTATTAATTATGAAATTCCATAACATAGATCTAAAATTAGGGTTTTGATCTATAATCACACTTTACCTTATATACCATTATTAATTAAGTTAAAATAATTAACTTAATTAATCTTGATAAATTCATATAATAAAATAATTATTATTATAATTCTAAGAATTACTTCATATATTAGTTAAATAATATAGTAATCATATTTTCATGGAAAAATACATAATGAAATATTTTTACCATCAAAATTAATTTATTATAAGAATTTAATTTATAATAATCAACAATTCTTTTATAAAAAAATTTATTCAAAATCATTTATGCAATAAATAAATAAATATTTCTCACACATATATATATATTCTTTACCTTGCACGTATTTCCACCCTTAGTTTGATAGAAATAATATTAAAAAAAAATTATACGCAAAATTTCTTATTTAATTATAAAAAAATATTGGGTTATTACATATCACACCAAAGAACTACATTTGTTGTCCTATCATCGGCAGGTCGTCAAAATATCTATGGAGTTTGAAGACATAACCTTCATCCATATTCCTTGAGGTAGGAATGACTTGGCAACGTTGGCTTCATTAATCTGCATATCCGATAAGAGTGGGATTCCCTGTATCAAATTCATAATTCAGAAAGCACCGGCATACGGGAATTACGTTGGAGATGTATCAGATGAAATACATCCTGACAATCAGCCTTGGTATCAAGACATCAAGGAATATCTACGAGATGGATCTACACCCGCTGGAGCAAGCCAATCCGAGCGAAAGCGAATTCACAATATGGCTATGAATTTCTATCTGAGCGGAGATGCCCTCTACAAAAGGGATGCTGGGATAGGATTGTTAAGATGCCTTGATAAAGAGCAAGCCCAGAGATTGATGGATGAAATCTACGATGGAGTCTGTGGTCCACATATGAGCGGTCATCTACTGGCCAGGAAGATATTAAGAACCGATCATTATTGGATATCTATCAAAGCTGATTGCGACGATCACGTCAAAAGATGTTATTAATGCCAAGTACATGGAAATGCCAAACACGCTCCTCTGAATGAGCTACACAACATGAGTTCACCATGGCCTTTCTCTATGTGGGGAATGGATGTGATCGGTCCAATGGAACCCAAAGCCAGCAATGGTCATCGATTCATCTTCACCATGATCGATTACTTCACCAAATGGGTTGAAGCAGCCTCTTTTCCCAAAGTCACCAAAGAGGTCATCATTAGTTTCATCAGAAACAATGTTATATGTCGATATGGACAACCGGAGGTGATCATATCGGATAACGCCAAGAACCTGAACAATCAAATGATGAGAGAACTGTGCAGCAAGTTCCACATCAAGCGTCTCAACTCCGTCATCTATCGGCCCAAGATAAATGGTGATGTCGAAGCGGCCAACAAAAACATCAAAAAAATCATGCAGAAAATGTTCACCAATCACAAAGAATGGCCTGACCTGCTGCCTCTCACCCTGTTAGCATACAGGACGTCAATGCACACCTCTACTGAGGCTACCCCCTATTTGTTGGTCTATGGCATAGAAGCAGTCCTCCCCATAGAAGTAGAGATGGAATTCTTGCGAGTATTGATCGATGCTTAGTTGGACGAAGATCAATGGTTTCAAAATCGATACCACCAACTGTCCCTGATAGATGAAAAAAGGGCTACAGCCATTTTTCACAGGCAGTTATATCAGCAAAGGATTGCTTGATCCTACAACAAGAAGGTCCGAATATGGTAATTCAAAGAAAATAATTTGGTGTTAAAGAAAGTTTTAGCCAATCAAGATGAAGCTAAAGAAAAGTTCGCCCCGAATTGGGAAGGCCCTTTCATTGTCAAAGAGGTGTTGACGAGAGGAGCTATCAGATTACAAGAAATGGACGGGAACGAATTTCCCCAACTCATCAACTCAGACACCATAAATAGGTACTATGTCTGAAGCATATATATACCCGCATCCGGGTCCTACAAATCAAACTAGGTTCAGTTTTTCACCAAAAAGCTGGAACTACGAATGACCTGATCTCTCTCAATTCGGGAGTACGTAGGCAGCCATTTCTGATGCGGTCAAACCAAATAAAAACTTAAAAACTCATCAAACCAAACTCAAAACCCAAGACAAATACTTTTCAAGCTTCTCTCATACAAAGGCAGAACTACGAATGACTTGATCTCCCTCAACCCGGAAGTACGTAGGCAACCATTTACGGTGCGTTTTGACCTTTAAGAAAAAATAAAAACCCCAATAAAAACCAGTTCTAAGACCCCGAAACCATATAAAACCTAAATCCTATCCAATCTTCCTGATCAACAGGCCCATCTGAGATACTCCTTGACATCTCAACTGTCAGTCCATCAAGGAGAAGCTCATGATACATCAACAACAGCAAGTCATGAAAGAAGTGGTAATCACTCAGCAATGACAATACATCTCCAAATAGGGAAGTGAATCAAAAAATATATTTCTCTGATATAAAACTGTTTGATATATACATAGTATCCTGTACATGACAAAAATGGCTGATCTAGTCTGTGCAGGAAAGATAAAGCTAGTCTGTGGACCCAAGGATAAGCGGGCCAACAATGCCACCATGGAATCTCTCTCGAAAGATGGAGGAGCAGCGGCAAGTGCAATAACTTCAGCCTCCATACGGCTTAAAACCTCCACAGTCATCTGCAGTGTGGCACTGTGGTCGTCAATATATGCACTCATCTCGGTAACCAGGCCGTGGGTATAAGATCGGAGAGCAGTACTGTCAGCAATGTGGAAATCACGGGAAGCTATAGCCTCATCCCCCTCCGCAAAAGCTTCATCTCTAGCAATCAAAGTATCCTCAGTCTCAGCAAAGGCTGCATCTCTGGCTGAGCGGATCTCATCCTTCTCCATAACAGCTACATCTCTGGCAGATCGGAGCTCCTCTCTCTCTATAAAGCCAGCATCCTGAGCGACTCGAAGTGCGTCCCTCTCATCCAAAGCTATATCTCTGCCAGATAAGGCGATCAACATCTGCGCTCTAGCTGAATCCCGCTCGAAGGTCATCCTGAAAAGCGAATCCGCCAAAGCCGGATCTGTGCCTATAGAAATAGTCGGTGGGTCGCTAACCAAAGCAGCTGTCAAACCCACAAACAGCTCATCCTCAGTAGGAGACTCAAGATCCTCCATAGGCTCCTCCTCATCAGAATCCAAAATCGGAGATAAATGAACAAGTGCAGCTGCTGCCAAATCTGCCTCCAACCATTCCGAGTACTCTGGAGAACTGTAACAGATGAGAATTTTTATTATGAGATTATGAGATTTTTTTTTTGTGATTCTGGGGACAGAATCCTTTTAAAGAGGGAAGATTGTAACGATTGAGATTTTATATATTAAATTTTAATATTTATTGAGTGAATAAATATTTTATGTGATTTATTTATTGAGTTAAATAAATAAATTATATGATTTTGTGGAATGATTTAATTAAGAATTATATATTAATTAATTAAATAAATATTTAATATTTAATTTAATTGATGTATATTAATTTTATAGTATAATTCTAATTTAATTGAGATAATTAAATTAGATGAATTATGTGATGAGTGTTATATGAATTATAAATAGTGAGTAATTATAATTATGTGGCAATTTTTTACCTGATTAATTGATGATAGATTTTTATTAATTAAATTAGAATGTTAAAGATTTAATTAATTGAAAGTGTAACATTAAAGTTTGTGTTAAAAGGATTTATTAAAATAAAGAAAAGAGTTTTTAAATTATTTTACCAAACAGGGCCTTAAGCTCAAAAAGTTAGTTTTTAAAAATAAATAGTTTTTGCCAAACAAGCCTTGTGGCTTTTTAAATTCAAAATAAGTGTAACCTATATAATAATGGGTAATTAGTATATGATATAATTATAGGTATTAATTATTTGTAAGTTGCGTATATTATATTATTAGATGTATAATATATGTATATCAGCTATGTAAATAGTTTTTACGTTAAAACAAAGTTAGAGCAAAGAAAGAGCAGAGAAGAGAGAATACAGAGAAGTTAGAGAGAAAGAAAGAAGAAAAAGAAGGAGAAAAAATTGGTAGAACTTAAGCTCCTCATCATCATCATCTTCCTCAATCATCAAAACAAAAAGGGTATAATTACTATCTTATAGTTTTAAAAAAATTTAATTGATTGTTCTTCCTTGTTTTGAGTTCTCTGTGAATATGAAAATTTCATGAGATTGTGTAAACATGAATTGTATATATATATATATATATATATATATTGTGTTTATATACTATTTATAATTGAATTGTATGCTATAAACGAATTTCAGAAATTCAATTGGTTGTAAAAACAAGTTTTAATGGAGAATTTGTGTTATGAATTTTCATATTTTCGGTTGAGTTAGAATGAAAGATTGATGTAAACATGAAATTTATGTGTAATATGTGTTATAGCATATTTATATATGAGTTATATAGTTGTCTTAGCGATTCAATCCACGTAATTAAGATGAATATGAAAATTTTTTATTGAGTTATATTTGTAATATGTGTTATAGCATATTGAGTTAGAATGAAAGATTGATGTAAACATGAAATCATGTCCATAGTAATTTACTGTGAACTAATTTTGAAAGAATAGCCTTTGAACTATCAAATTGGTGTTTGATTATGGATTTTTGTTTAAATTGATCATGGGTTATGTTAATATGTTAAGAATTAGAGTTATTGCAATTGGAATAACATGAAATGATTGAAAAATGAATTCGTAACATCAAATTTTGTCAAGAACGCTTGATATTATAGTTTTCTTCAAAAATAATGAAAACTTGGTTTTGATTATGTTTTGTAAGGATTTTATATGTTATAATCATGTTAAAGAGTCCAAAATTTTGTTGTTATCAAGTTTCATGTTCATCATGTTGAGAAAAATCGGATTCAGTGTAAAGAAATAAGCCAAATTGGCTTATTTCTCTGCCGTTCGCGAACTGGGGATTTTCACCAGAAGTGGTACACACCCCAGCGGGGCTTTTACCCTTGGACCACCCACCCCAGCGGGGCACCATGCTTTTCGGGAATTTTATTTTCCCTTCGTTGAGTTTTCATGCCGCGTTTGTTTAGCTAACTTATTTTTATGACTTGATAAGTGTAATAGGTAATGAGATAACATGCTTTCGATGTGTTTAAGATAGATTGAAGTCTTATGTTGTTATATGATATGTGTGCTTGGATATTATCATCGTAAGGTGCAATATGATAGTAAAAGTACTATACGTGTATGAGGTGCGTGATTGTGAGTTTAGCCTCACGTATGTGTGTTAGTATCGACGTACGTTATAACCATGTTGTGAGTTGGACTTGAGTATGAAGTTCGACGGTTTAAACGTTATAGTTGGGTACTAATAGATGTTTTAAATGTAACGTGATATGTAGGATAATTGTGGAAGTGATTGTAATTATTAAAGTGTAGCTTGCGCTTGAGGCAAGTTCTCTACTCCTTATCTTTTACTTGAGCAAGTTTTCTAATCCTTATTTTTTTACGTTACACAAGTTTCCTATCTCTCAACTTGTTAGTTTTCATTGTGCAAGTTCTCTAACCCTTGCTCATTATATCATGCAAGTCTATATTCATTTCTTAACTTGTTATGTATTATACAAGTTATACTATATTCAAAGATTCGTAAAGCATAAGTATTGAAGTATTATTTAAGTAATGTGATCTTGACTTAGTTGTTCAAGCAAGATCTACTTGATCTATCGAATGCTTTAAGTTATTTCTAAAGCATGCCTAGTTATCATGAAATCTATTGTTGTATCTTACATTTGATTCATAATTCTTATATTATCGAACTGTTAAAGTATTGTGAGTCGATTCAACTACTCCTTAGTTGATGATAGTTGAAACTCCAAAGTTCCTTTACCTATCCAAACCAAACTTTCGTTGGTACGGACTTGTATTCAAATACTGAGAATGAACAACCCTATTTACTAGGGGATATTTATGCGAAAGCGTTAAGATGGTTGTGCACAATACATGGTACGAAGGACTGATCTCCCAAAGTACGAGTTAAAGGTCCATAGTCTTAATGACTGTTAAAGGTTTAAATAGAAATATTTATAACCTAGGACATAGTTCAAGGTCGTATGACCCTCAGATAAATTCTATATTCGAATTTTAAATATGATTAAAGAATTATTATTCAATTCTTTATTTTTGATGAAATTAAAGTTATTCAAACTCTCTTGAAGATATTCAGTCATGGCATACCATTGTATATTTCAAGTGAGCTTTTGTTTGCTCACTCTTGCGTATTTTTCTAACCCTTGCAGTTAAAGCCGAGAATGTTGACGTACCGTCAACAAGTAAAGGAAAAGGAAAGATGAGCAAGTGAAGGCTTGTTGTTTCAATCTTGATCGTAATAAAACTTAATTGATGATGTTTTATTTTCGCATTTATTAATTTGATGTCAAGGTTTAGTTAACCTTGGGATTTTATTGGGACAAGTTGTAATCCTTTGTCAAGGAATATTCTATTCAAGTATTTATGAAGGTTGTAATTTACTTTGTAATTTTTTATTATTGGGTAGATGTATGATTTATTTAGAAAGTGAACACCAAATCTTGTGGAAACGAAGTACCCGAATTTGGGGGTGTCATAAGAACGATCCGGATGGCTACTAGAGAAATCAACCCTCTCCCTATGAGTCCAACACTCATACACTCGAACCAAGTCAGCAGATGACATAGACGAAGCCAACACCCTCTGATCCGCAGACCCCTCAAATCTGTGTAGGCTCTGGAACTAATCAAACTGGCTTATAACAGCCAAGGAATAATAAGTAGTCACTCCCCTCAATCCCCCTAGGGGCAAGTAATCCATACCAGGTGCATGGGTGATGAAACTATATGGGGAGGCTAACCCTGAGCATGGCAAAATCAAGAACGGATGCTCAATATTCGACAAAAAATACCGACCATGTCTCTGCATCGGTACACTTCGCCGGTTGAAAGGAGTAGGACATAGCTATATCATGGGAAAAATAATACCCATGTTGCCTGAAAGATCCAATCGGTCGTATATGGGACATAAGCCATATATACAGTAAGACCGAACTGCCTTTGAAAAACCCCTCCGGGTGGGTATTGTAATAGGTGACTGACCTTAGCGTCTCAGCCAATATCATTGGGATGATAATGTTACCCTGCCTAAGGGCCTTAACCACAATTATCAACCCCACATCCAAATGGTTAAACATGAATGGGTCAATCAAAAATACCCAATAAAGTCAAAACTGCATGTTTTTCAAAAGCTAAATCCTAAAACCTGCATGGGTCAGTCAGAAACTGTATATTTATTAAATACTCAGGAAAGACTATGCAAAACAGTCGAAAGCTGCCACTTTTAAAGCATCGGGTACAGACCGAGTTCAATCCAGCTGTGGGTTCAGCCCCAACGAAGTATCGGGTACAGACCAAATCCAATTCAGCCAGTTGGTTCAGCCCCAGCGAAGTATCGGGTACAGACCGAATCCAATTCAACCGTTAGTTCAGCCCCAGTGAAGTTTTGGGTATAGACCGAATCCAGTTCAGCCGTTGGTTCAGCCCCAACGAAGTATCGGGTACAGACCAAATCCAATCCAGCCATTGGCTTCAATCCAACGAAGTATCAGGTACAGACCGAATCCAGTTCAGCCCCAGCGAAGTATCGGGTACAGACCAAATCCAATCTAGCTGTTGGCTTCAATCCAACGAAGTATCGGGTACAGACCGAATCTAGTTCAGCCGTTGGTTTAGCCCCAGCGAAGTATATGGTACAGAACGCATCCAATTCAGCTGTTGGTTCAGCCCCAGCGAAGTATCGGGTATACACCGAATCTAATCCAGCCATCCAACGAATTATCAGGTACAGACCGAATCCAATTCAGCCATTGGTTCAGCCCCAACGAAGTATCGGGTACAGACCGAATCCAATCCAGCCGTTGGAATTAAATCCAACGAAGTATCAGGTACAGACCGAATCCAGTTCAGCCGTTGGTTCAGCCCCAGCTAAGTATCGGGTACAGACCGAATCCAATTCAGCCGTTGGTTCAGCCCTAACGAAGTATCGGGTACAGACCGAATCCAATCCAGCCGTTGGCTTCAACCTAGCAAAGTATCGGGTACAGACCAAATCCAGTTCAGCCGTTGGTTCAGCCCTAGTGAAGTATCGGGTACAGACCGAATCCAATTCAACCGTTGGTTCAGCACCAGCGAAGTATTGGGTACAGGTCAAATCCAATTCAACCGTTGGTTCAGCCCCAACGAAGTATCGGGTACAGACCAAATCCAATCCAGCCGTTGGCTTCAACCCAACGAAGTATCGGGTACAGACCGAATCCAATTCAACAGTTGGTTCAGCCCCAACGAAGTATCGGGTACAGACCGAATCCAATCTAGCCATTGGCTTTAATCCAACGAAGTATCTGGTATAAACTGAATCCAATCCAACTGTTGGCTTCAATCCAACAAAGTATCAGGTATAAATCGAATCCAGTTCAGCCGTTGGTTCAGCCCTAGCAAAGTATCGGGTACAGACCGAATCCAATTTAGCCGTTGGTTCAGCCCCAACGAAGAATCGGGTACAGATCGAATCCAATCCAGCCGTTGGCTTCGACCCAGCGAAGTATCGGGTACAGACTGAATCCAGTTCAGCAGTTGGTTCAGCTCCAGCGAAGTATCGGGTACAGACCGAATCCAATTCAGCTGTTGGTTCAGCCCCAACGAAGTATCGGGTATAGACCGAATCCAATTCAGCCTTTGGTTCAGCCCTAACAAAGTATCGGGTACAGATTGAATCCAATCCAGCCGTTGGCTTCAATCCAACAAAGTATCGGGTACAGACCAATTCCAGTTCAGCCGTTGATTCAGCCCCAGCGAAGTATCAGGTACAGCCCGAATCCAATTCAGTCGTTGATTCAATCTCAGTGAAGTATCGGGTACAGACCGAGTTCAATTCAGCCGTTGGTTCAGTCCCACCGAAGTATCGGGTACAGACCGAGTTCAAGTCAGCCGCCCCAAAGACGTCTTAGCCGTTGGAGCAACCTCCTCGAAGCATCAGAAGTGATCCGGTGACGGGAACCATATGATAGTCCATCTCCGATGATGGAATATGTTATACACATCCTCAAAAGGTGCACCAAAGAGAATTGATGATTCAACCGTATATTGCCAAATAACGACGTAAACTTTCATCAAGATGGACATTGGAAGCCTCCATGAAGGAGACTCGATAATCGAGAAATGTCCCCAGCAAAGGAGCCTTTAGAAATGTGCAATAGCACCAACCAAAAGGAAGTCACCCCTGCAAAGAGTACCGCCAGACAGAGAAACCATTGGTCTCAAACCAAGGTAGCATCAGTAGTATCATCCCTATCTAAATCAATGAAGCTATCACAGAGAACGTCATCCCCAGCAAAAAGTGACGAAAACAGTTCGCGGTAGCCTGGTATTGACATCCCCAGCAGAAATGAAGAAAACATTTCAGTTTATCATCATCAAACAAATATCGACAACACCGATAGGAATCAAACCGTTGGAATCAGCCCCAACACAAGCACCGATAAAGGTAAACAATTTATAATGCGATCTGCGATGCGATTTGCGAAGCAATTTGCGATGCGATTGGCGATGCGAAGTGCGATCTGCGAAAACATTACAACATTCCTTGCATTGCATCATTGATATCTTTGCATTTCAAGTGTCTAGAAATCTTTATCCTGCTCATTCCATTACATTGCATAAGCATGATAAAGAGGGGCATCTGTAGACACTCGAAATTTCTTGCCTCGATACTAACACTGTACGAGGGTAAAACTGTCTTATCAAATCAACTCTGATATCGAATCGGACCGTCAGATCAACCCCGATCTCAATATCGGGCCATCAAATCAACTCCGATCTCCAATCGAACTGTCAAATCAACCCTGATCTCAATATCGGGCCATCAAATCAACTCCGATCTCCAATCGGACCGTCAGATCAACCCCGATCTTAATAACGAGCCATCAAATCAACCCCGATCTCCAATTGGGCCGTCAGATCAACCCCAATCTCAATATCGGGCCATCAAATCAACTCCGATCTCTAATCGGACCGTCAAATCAACCCGATCTTAATATTGAGCCATCAAATCAACTCCGATCTCCAATCGGACCGTCAGATCAACCCTGATCTCAATATCGGGCCATCAAATCAACTCTGATCTCCAATCAGACCGTTAAATCAACCCCGATCTCAATATTGGGCAACTTCGATCTCCAATCAGACCGTCAAATCAACTCCGATCTCAATATCGGGCCATCAAATCAACTATGATCTCCAATCAGACCGTTAAATCAACTCCGATCTCAATATCGGGCAATCAAATCAACCCCGATCTCTAATCGGGCTGTTAAATAAACTCCGATCACAATATCGGGCCTTTCAAATCAACCCCAATCACCAATATTGGGACAACCATAGCCTTGAACACCAGTCTCGAGATGTCAACTCAGCCCCGATCTCAACCTAGGAGGTACAGATCAGCCCCGGTCTTAACCCAGGAGGTACAGGTCAGCCCCGATCGTAACCTGGGAAATCAAGTCAACTTAGGGAACGAACCTGAAGCTCCACAACATCTTTAGAAGACAAACTGGAATGACCAAGTCAAATACAAAGATTACATTGAGGACAGACAGACTCGAATGTGATCCAAGTCTTGGAAATAACTCCCGAAAGTCAACTAAAGGCCATGTCGTCACTGAAGGCAACCCCGAGAGGGGAAAAATGGTTATTTTACCAACCTCAAGTCAATTCGGTCAAAATTAAGCCGAATTAATGCCACTAAGGTCAGAAAGAACCATAACGACGATCCCGAGTGCAAACAGCGCAAGACAGCTCAACAGACAAACTCTGGGGAATTGAAGACCTGGTTATAAACCCATCTTCTTAGACCTGAAAAATGTTTTATCCCATGTCATTGTGACGCTCTCGGCAAGAGCTTTTTGGAAAGGTATCGCACGCCTCAAAAGGACGTTCCGATCAAAAGTTAGAAAGTTTTAACTTTGGTCTCGCGTTGCTCGGAGTGCACGTACTTCAAGATGACTCTACCCTGAACGTGGGCCTCACCAGGGGAGCTATACCTCTACCTGCGGCACTAGCAGATATGGTGGAGGCTCCCTGGCCTAGATATATGAGGGCACCCCCCTCATTTTAAAAAAAGAAGAAACGCAGCGAACCTCTGTCTGTTTGATTTTCTGACTTTTTCACCTCTTCTAAACCCAATTTTTTTTCACTCTAATACGTAGATATACCCACATACTACCACATATAAGAAAATAACCGATAGATTCTGATATTTAGAGCCTACGATTTGGCAAAAAGCCCGTGTAGCAGTCCATTGTAAGTATTTTTACGATAAGAAAGTGATTCCTACTTCTTTACACTGTTTTGCACTTGCGTATCAAATTTCATTTTCTAAATATGCCCGGAACTTAGTTTCGTGGCCGTTTTCGTCAAAATTTGGTACATTTTTGTACATAAACTCAATTTATGGCATTTCTACAACTCAGATTGACGATCCGGCAGCTCTAACAACTTCAGTGCACTAGCATCTTCGTTTTAAGCAACTTCTCCGGACTGGGTTCTCTTTCCAGTCCGGGTTTGGCTTTTTCTCGTGTTTATTTGACTATATATATACTAACTTTTCAATTCTGTCAACTCTAGATGTTAAATCTGAGGTAGTTTACTACTTTTATATATATTTATGCATATATAAGCATCCTTCACCACCACTGGGTTCTCTTCCCAGTCTTGGTTGACTACATTTTTGTCAATATATATATATATTTATATATTTATGTCCGGCCTAGATTATTTTGTGGCCCTTATACTATTTTTGCACACTTCACCATTATTGGGTTATCTTTCCAGTCCCTGGTTGACTACATTTCTGTACATTTACATTTTAGTTCGGCCTGAATTATTCTGTGGCTTTTTTATTGCTTTTATATATAAATATAAGCAGCCTTCACCACCACTGGGTTCTCTTCCCAGTCTTGGTTGTCTACTTTTTTGTCAATATATATATATATATTTTAATTCCAGTCCGGGCACTGGTGTGAAAATCCATCGCCCTTTATAGCTTTTGTATATATAACTGTGTATATATCTTGGCTTTATTTGCTTTTCATTTAATGCTTTAAATATTCATTCGATATGAATCGACATTTTTTAGTCACAAAAGCAACCTCGCGTCCCTTAGATCGCTATCTAGTGGGAACGAGTCGCTTCGGCCAGGTGCGAACCAGGATTTACTGATGAATCCTCGGTTATGGCAATATTGGGATATATATCTGTTTCTGTACAAATTTGAACTGTGCAGTTTTATTGGCTACTCTCATGTGAGCCTAGGAATCGTGGGATTCATGATCAAATCAATCAGAATCTGGTTCTCATGATGGACAAACTTCGCTTTACGAATGTACCCTGCCAGTTTTTTTGTAAAATGTACATGCAAAAGACCTTAAAACTGTTATCCGGATTTAAGGTCTCAACATAGTGAAAAAATATGGTTTGTTATGTCAGAGTCCCTCCGATGGTTTTCATGCCCATGAGGAGACCGGCACTTGTATATATTTTGTGGTCGAGGATGATTCGCAGCCCGATAAATCACCATTCAACTGCAAGCCTTAAGGCTATAAAGATAAAAAAATGAAAGTATCGGCATGCTTCAATTCCTATGCTAGCGTAAGGGTTTGATAAACCAATTTCAAAACATTATTTTCAATTTAAATCAAAAGAAAAGCTTTTGCAAAACAAATCAAATCAAAGACTTTTTGCAAATCAAATCAAACCCTTCGTATATAGGTTCAACGAAGCAAACCACTACTTTCAATCAATCAAATATAGGCCCAATTTTCAAAACAGCATTCACACACGCATTTCAGTTTTTAAGGGAAATATTAAAAAGATGTGGTACCGTGTTTACACGGGAGTCGTGGGGTGCCTAACACCATCCCCACACTTAACCAAGCCCTCGAGCTCAAAACTTTATTTTCAAAGATAAAGTTTTGACAGTTTCCAGCAATTGGACCTCTTTTAAACAAAACTCGGTTGAGTTGGTACAACCATTTCAAATCTACCAACTTGTGACTCTATAAAACGTTCAAATCGTAGACATGATACATGTTGGCCTTTTTCTTAAAAACCCTTCAAAACCTTTTTCGCAATAAAAAGAGTGAGGGTAGAGATAACTTCGGAAGAGAGAAAGATCCTGGTTGTGACCCGACCCGCGGATTTTTTCTCGACGTCGACAATCACTTTGTCTGATATTTGCTATAACTGCTGTATCTGTTATAAACTGCTATAACTGCTTATCACCTTCAAACTTGGTTTATCTAAAAGGAAAACAAACAAATCATATATTTCGTTGTGGTTAACAAACCTGATAAGTATTTTGAAAAGGAAAAAGTTTTAAAATATCTATTCAACCCCCCATTCTAGATAACTATTGTGCCTCTAGGAACTAACAACGTCTATATAAACCTGATTATAAGCACATTATAAACTATGAACCTGTTCAGATAGAGAAAGATTTATCTTATATAGAAATTTCGGTACAAATAGTTGATCGGAAGGAACATGTGTTGAGAAATAAGGTTATATCATCGGTAAAAGTGATCTGGAAGAATCATGATATTGAAGAGGCTACGTGGGAACTAGAGGATAAAATGCGAGAAGATTTTCCACAGTTGTTTTCATAAGTTGTAAGTTCAATTTCGGGACAAAATTTTAATAAGAGGGGGTGATTGTAATAATCCAAATTTTTAACAGGAATATTAATATAAAAAATAAATATTAATATGTTTTATACCTTGTGTAATGTGTATTTAGCCTTCTTATTGTTATATATATAAACATATATCAACACATAAGATATAACTATGGAAACATATATGGAAAGTTTTATATGTAAACCCTAATTTAAGATTTTATCTAAATAAAAAAAATCCTAACCCTAATTATTATAATAAAAAGAAATTATAACTTAATACATTGATAATGTTATAACTGATTGTGAATAAATGCACATTAAATTTATATATGGAAAATTAAGGAATGAATTGAAAGAAATTGCTAGAAAACCCTAATTAGGGATTAGGAATTCCTAACCCTAAATAGTAAACCCTAATTTTAATTATAAACCCTAATTCTAAATTTACAAACCCTAATGGTTCAATTTTGTTTTTGAGTTTCTAAAGAGAACATGAAATGACTAAATTACCCTTGGATTTAATTATGAAATTACCAAAATACCCTTAGTATATGTAAAATGACAAAAATGCCCATAATTTTCTTTTTTTAGAAGAGATAAAGACAAATCTTTTGCTTAACAAGCAAAGATTTGCCCCATGCTTCTATAATACCCTTGGCTTGACAACACAACCTAGCAACATTAATGGAATAGGCTTAGTTGTCAATCAAAGGAGAAAACTTAAGTTTTTACCCCACTTTGAGTTTCCATATAAAGCTAAGTGATGAGAGCATAAAGCCACGAATTGTATACTAAAAATATATCACAAACTAAACCCTAAACACTCCTCAGCAAAGCCGGATCAGTTTCAAAAAGGACAGAAACCAAAAGTGCTTAAAAAGGTCAAAACTTAACCCTAGCTCTGGATCTTTAATTCTGAAATAGAAATGTTGTTTTTATTGTTTAAGTATGTTAATTAGGATGTTGTTTAGTGATATGGGTTGCTAAAACATGAATCTATAACACTTAAATGCATCCAAATAGTGATTTAAGCAAAACTGCCAAAACCTAAAAATATGGTCTGACAGTCAAATGTCAGACCTCATAGATCATTCTCTGTTAATTGTTTAAGTGTTATAAAGGTTTGTCGTTATAGTATGTCATGTTGTTAGTAGCCTAGAAGTGGTAGATATAAGCAATAAAACCTCGTTGACCGAGCATGACTTTCAGTTTTCTGGGTTACCTTGAAAACTGAAGAACACGCCTGACAGGTAGTTTGACCAGCCATGATCTCGCGACTGTCAGTTTGTTTGGATGTTATGTGTTATTTAGATTGTACCTTGACATGAGATTTACACCACTAGAGCACTGTAAAGCCTTAGGAAGTCACCGATCGAAAGTTATAGAGGGTCAAACTGCGTTGACCATTCAGATTTCATTTCTGGGTAACCCAGAATTTCAAGGCAGCGTTCTAACAAGATGTTGAGAGGCTTAGATTGTGACGAACGAGAATTTTGTAAAGATATTGAATATTTATGGAGATAAATAAATATTTTTAATGATTTAATTATTGAATTAAATAATTAATTCATGAATTTGTGGTAGATTAATTTAATTATATGTGTGACATTAATTAAATTAATATGTAGTGATTTAATAGTTCAAAGTATTTAATTAATTGAGTTTATTTGATTAATTGAATTAATTAAATAAGCATATGTTACTTTAATTAATTTAATAATTAATTAATGAGTTAATGAATTGACATAATTAATAAATAAAAATATTAATTATGTGACAATGTGTTTAATGTGAATTATCTTATTTTATTTAATTAATTTAAATAAAATTAATTAATTAATAAGTGATGTGACAATTAAGTATATAGTAAATTAGTTTATTAAAATAAATGGAAAAAAATAAAAGAAGAAGAAGCCAAACAAGGCCCTTGTGGGAGTTATATTACAACGGATATATTATATATTTATATATATGTGTACGTTATCTTCCTAAGTCATTTTATCAGAAGAAATTAGAGAAGTCAGAGAAAGAAAAACGTAGAAAGTTTCAGAGAGAAGAAGAAGAAGAGATTGAGAGAAGGAATTTGAGAAATCTTAAGTATTGTCTGTGATTGTGTTATCTTCATACCAAAAGGGTAATTCTTCTTTTAAGTTTTCAAAATTAAGATTTCTTAAATACGTACTTTTAAGTTTTCTGTGAAAATTGGGTTTCCCAATTGGGTTATGATATGGCTTTATCTATATGGGTATGTAATTATAACATGTTTTCTAACGTATATACATGTTTTAAAGTAATCAATTTTATATAATTTGGCCTTAATTGGTTTTTTCGAAAAGTTACAGAGTTTTCTACGATGTTGTAAAAATTTCTCTGTCAGTACTTATTTTTGGGAAATTAAAGTGTGAGGTTATTATATATGTGACCGTATATGTTAGTATTATGTGTTGGATCATGTATCCATGATTTACACTGATCACACCAAATAACTTTGTTAATAAATGGGTTTGATGAAATTAGAGAGTATTGAATATTGGTGAATAACCCATATGGGTTAAATTAATGATTGAATCATATGTTTATATTTAAATTGATACATGAATATGATTGTATATGTTAAAACAAAGAAAATGGAATTGAAATGAATGGATTCGGTGTAGTAACGAATCCGTAAGGAGATTTTTATGTTTTTCATTAAACTCTTGAAAGTTTTGAAGAACAGTGAAAATTAATATTTTGATTTGTATAATTACATAACTTGGAATGTTAAGAACATGTTATAAGTGATATATAATGTTCCTGTGAAGTTTATACTTCATAGGTAACATTATAAATCAGTGTAATAATGTGAATTGGGAGAAAATGGGAGAAAATCTGTGTTCGTTCGCGAACTTCAGATTCTGAAATTCCGCAGCCGCGCGGCCGCGCCGGCTGCAAGGCAAAATGGCGCGGGGCTGCGCCTGTCCGAAAATTTTGAAAAAAATTGCTAAGTGTTGGAAAATTTTGAAATGTGTTTTGAGTCTAATGAACATGAACACATGTTGTATAAATATAATAAAATATTGATATGAGTTTAATAATTTATGTTATGTAATTAATTAATAAATTAATTACATGACTTCAACTATTATTTGTAAAGGTTAAATAATGTGTTATAAACATTAAGACATTATTTTAAATTTAATTAACATGATGACATGTTATGTATGTAATGAGTTATTAATACAAGTTAATAACTTAAGATACGTGATTAATTAACAAGTTAATTAATCAACGTAAACCATTATTTGAAAACCTAATAATGAGTTTGAAGAATACTATTGTAAATCAATCATCATATCGAACTTGTGATTAATTGATATTGTGAATGTATTGATAGGTAAGAGTAATTAAAGAAGTGAGTAATAATTGTAGCTTGCGCACGAGGCAAGTTTCCTAAACTCAAATCTTTATATTTGAGCAAGTTTTCTATCCCTAACTTATTATTATTGTTGGGCAAGTTTCCTAAACTTAAACTCTTTAAATTAAGCAATTGCTATGCTTAATTACTATTGTTGAGCAAATTCTTACTCTTGAATATCCAAGTTTAGAATTTCATATGAGATGCCATGATTCTTTTAAAAGTATCATTTAAGTGTACAATACTTATTCGATTGTATACCTTGAAAAGTTAATATTCAATTTGAATATCATTTATTGAGTTATCCAAACCAACTTTATTTGGTGCGGATTCTGATGTCAAACTGAGATGAACAACCCTAATATAGGGAATTAATGAAGATGCTTAAAGCGTTAAGATAGTGTGCACAGTATCAGTACGAAGGGCTGATCTCCCTAAGTACGAGAAGTAAAGTCTATAGTCTTGTGACTGTTAAAGGTTGGAAAGGTTAATATACTTGACAACCTAAGACTCGGTTCAAGGTCTTAATGACCCTCAGAAGTAATTTGACTCTTGACTAATATTCTTGATTCAAAAGTTGAGAAGTAATTTGACTCTTGGTTAATATTCTTGATTCAAATGTTGAGCTTTCTGTTATTCAGAATTCTTTCACTCGCATGTTATTATTCTGTCATATTTTTATACTTGCGGGCATCCGTGCTCACTCTTGCATAATAACATTGCAGCTAATAATGAACGAAGTGATGTACCTTCTAGTAGCAAGGGCAAAGGAAAAGCTAACAAGTGATGAAGATTTGTGTTGTCATGAATAATGTTAAAGTTTAAGATTTATGTGTGATGATTTAAGACTTATTTATTTACGTTTCCGCAAAAGAGATTTAAGGTTAAGTATAACCTGGGATTTATGATGTATTTTTATTTCAGATGATGTAAGATGATGATTTATTTATCTAATAAATGAATTTCATTATTTATGGGTAGATAGTTGTATGATATTGGAACAGTGAACACCAAATCCTGTAGAAATTAAGATACCGGATTTGGGGGTGTCACATAGATCTTGCTGCTTGACGATACCTAGACTCTCTAAGTGCTACCTTGTTGTACTGTGATAGTTACTTTACAACACCTTAGCACCAAACTACCTAAAATTTGAACAGGATGTAAGATAAAAGGCTAGTAATAGCGTTGACCGTCATTGACTCTTCATTTCTGGGTAACGCAGAAATGAAGAACAGCCTTGGCATCGTGGTTTGACTGGCCATGAAATCTTGTAGAGATGTTTTTAGACACTGAAATGACCATAGGTGTGTACTCCTACACTAACACTACTACTTCATTAGACTTTCCTGCCTAAAAACCAAACAGATTGAAAGTTAAAGCAAGTTAAACGAGAACCCTGGTCGTTGACCTGGCCTGTTCTTGAGCTGGCCAAGAACACCTAAGGCGACAGAATCCGTCGCTATAGCCCTTAGCGACATGTTAATTTTGAAAATTAATATTAATAATTAAAATAAATAGAAATAAATACTAAATAATTAATAAATAAATCTAAAAATTCATTTTAAGTTATAATAAATAGTTTTTAATATTTTGACAATTAAATTTTATTAATATTTTATTTATTTAAATATTAATGATAATAAAAGTATTTAATAATTGTATTAAATAAATTATTTAAAATAATATTAATAGTTTAAAACTCATTTTAAACAATAATAAATTATTTTAAAATGATATTAATGATTTAAAAATCATTATTAATAAAATTAAATTATTTAAAAATAATATTGATGATTTCAAAATCATTATAAATGGTTATTAAATATTTAAAAAGGATATTAATGATTTAAAAATCATTATAATTGATAATAAATCATTTAAAAATTATTTTGAACCTTTGGAACTTATTATAAATAATAATTAAAAAGGTATTGACACTTTAAAATAAAGTTTATTGAAAAACTAATTCGATAGCTATTCAATAAAGCGATAAAATATCGAACGACCACTAAAATCAACCCAGACACTAATAGTTTGATTAGAAATTAGTTGTTATTGCTTCTAACAACTATTATAAATATATCTATAGGTTGCGTAAACAATCTTCACATAACTTAATCAGCTGATCTTTATAAAGGCAAGTTTTTCTAACTTCATTTAATTTCTATATTAAATGTAAGTCTTGTATATTGATATACGAACTTGTTATAAATATTATTCGTGATATCTGTGATTTGAAGAGTGTTATGACTTATTATTCAAGCATAACCAAACCATATGAACTGTTGTTTGCGTAAAATATGTTTGATTTGATATCAAAGCTTAGACTGTGGTTAAATCAATGTTATTTTGTACATACATATATATACTGATACTATTGTACTGGCAGTTATAGCACTGACCAGGGGTTATATTTACAGGCAGTTGTAGTACTGACCTTGTTGGATTGGTAGGATGATATGCATACTTCTAGGATATGATTAGGCTGATCCCCTATGATAGATCTGAATAGAGCTCCTTCAAGTCTTTGTGACTGTTAGGAGTGTAGTGTGGTTGACAGAATCAACCCGGGTTGCTAAGTCTATATTACTGATAGAAACTCGTAATGTGTGTGGTTTGGCAGATTAAACCTCAGTATATATTGAAAAATACTCTTAACTATATGTTCCTTCAATTTAGATATTGTGTGAGTATAAATTGTAAATCTTTAAAACTTGCTAAGCCTTTTAAAGCTCATCCTTGCAAATGTTATTTTCCTTTGCAGCCGCATCCCATACTCCAGGAAGCTCAAATAATCATCCTTGTGGATAGAGAGTAATTCTATAATAATGGATTTTGTTGTAATTAGTAATATCCTGATGTAATGGTTGGACTATATGTAACCAAATATTATTATGATATTAGTTTATTAATTGAGTGGATTTACATTCTTAATAATAAATAATAACAAGTACAGTATCTATATGAACTATATATCTGAATAAGGGTATTGAATGATCTTGTGAGTTCTGTAAATACTGAGGTCGCCCCTCGGTTCCAAGAACAATCTTATTATTTGTACTGTGAATGTCAGATAGATAGGAATTATTGATATACAAGAAATATCTGTAAGATCATAAATCTATACATCCAAGTGAGTGTATCCAGATATAGTAATTGTTTTGACGAGAACTATTATCTGATTGGGATACTATGAATTTTGGATTTATAGAAGTTATTGTCTTATAGAATATTTACGTGAGCACCAAATCTGCTACAGTAAATGTAGAGGATTTGGGGCGACACAGAGAATAAGTACACTGAATGTGGCTCGCTAAGAAATTAACTAATGGAGTTTTACTCGTCTATCAATAAGAATTCTTTTAGTGATAGTAGTACAAGTAATACTTAGACTTGAGATCATCATATTATCTTATGTATGATGAGTTATACTTTGACATGTCACTTCCCTAAGGGTATATTAAATGATATACTTGGGTATAATTAATTATACATGAAGATAATGAATGATCAATACAAGATCTATCACTTTTAGTAAAAGAAGTGAATGTCCTATGTGATTTGATAAATGACAACTAAGTAGTCCTTTGCTAAGGCATAATGAAATTAGAAAGTAGTTTTTAATTTGTACTATCGGAGTCTGTGCATTTAGGATCGGAATGCATCTAATTAATTAAAATAAGACTTGATAGTAAATTCATGTCTTATATTTAATTGGGACATTGTATGGTAGAAGGAATGAATTGTACGGTAACTATTTACTCAAAGGTTCTTTTATGATTAATGTTAAAATTTATATTATCTGAAAAGTCGTTGAGCGCTAAAGGGGCTTACCCTTGTTGTAGAATAAATATTATTTATTTAAATAAATTAATAGTTAATTTATTTATTTAAGTAAAATTAGAATTATTCTAATTGATTTATTCACAACCGGTTTAATATGGAGAACCTAAAGGGTCACACTATAAAAGGATGAATATTTATTTAAGAAGAAAATGGCATAATCGTAATAAATAATTAAGTGTATTTGATTTAATCTATGGTGGTAGAATAAATTAAATAGCTTAGTATTTATTATTTAATATTTTAGAAATATTAAATATAAATTAATTAGAGAAGTCTTATTGTTATTAATATTATTATTAGTTTAATTCCAAAAGGAGTTTGGGAATTAATTAATAAAAGTATTCTCTCATATTCATAATAAGATTAGGAGGTAAATTAATTTAAGGAGTTTAATTAATTGCTCCTAATGAGATTAGGAAGCCTAATTAATTAAAAGTGCTTAATTAATTAATATGAAACCCTAATCTTAAAATATTTAGGAGGGTTGCCTACGTCTATAAATAACAGGAGTCTTATTTTAATTAAGTGCGAATGCAATTTTCAAGAGTTGGGAGAACACACCTTTTCTAGAGAGAGAAAAATTAGGATTTTGTCAATAACCCATCTTCTTAATACTTGTTCATCCTTGGCGGATGACCTCCAGAGGCCAAACACTTGGGTGGCTTACGTTGATCAAAGAAAGGAATCACACCCAGTAGATTCAAGTCGAACACGGAAAGGATTAGAGTTGAACTCGTACCTGAGGAAGCTCGTATCTTCAAGGGTATTAATCTCATCTTCTTCTTTTCATTTAATTAATAATTGCGCATAAAAAATGATCTAGGTATATGGTTTGTAAAATTTTAAAACTCTTAGTTTTACGCTTCCGCTGGTATGTATGTAATTGTTGCACTCTTATGATTCTTACAAACCTAACAGTGGCATCAGAGCCAAACCTTTATGCGAGTTATTAATTGTTTAGATTTGATATGTATATTGATGTGTTTTGAACAATTTAATTGGGCATAATTGTTAGCTAGATATCATATTTTTGGAGAAAAATTGCACAATTCGCGAGCTGGGAGATCAGATTCTGGAGACTGGCGCCGCAGCACCAGATTTCAGTACAATCCTGGCGCCGCAGCGCCTGCTCTGTGCCCCTGGTGCTGACGTGGCGCTGCAGCGCCTGAAGCCAGTTCTTTAACAACGTCGCAGCGCCAGCAGCTGTTTTTGCTTTTCTAGAAAATGGCGCCACAGTGCCAGATGTTAGTTCACTAGTGGCACTACAGCGCCACTCTACAGAAAAAAAAATTATTTTATTTTTTTTTATTTCTAATTAAGATAAAAGGTTTATTTTAATTAAAATTAAAATTAAAATTATATGTTTTCTGTAATTCTAAATTAATAAAGGAGTTTATCATATTTGGAATTGGATTAAAATAAATATGTTTATTTTAATTAGAATTAAATTTTATGCTAATTAATTAGAGTTGAAATTGGATTCCATGATAACTAATTAGAGTTGAAATTGAATTTCAAAAACTTACTAGAATTGCCCATTAAATCGATATCAATGTATAAATTGAATGTTTTATTTATTGATGCATATGGTGATATGTATGATAATAAATGGGGTTGATTATGGACTATTTGTGACACCCCCAAATTCTGGTTTCCTAACCTCGAATTCGGTGTTCACGGTACTCAACAACAAACATACTTTCTAACTGATGCGGAAGAATAAACATACATTGTTTATCATAATAGTAATAAAGTCTTACAATCATAGTCCCAAGGTTCTGTAACCTTAACTTAAAACGTACTCTTAATACTATAAAGAGTTTATATAATCAAATAGCATTTAAAATAAACTAGTTTATAAGCCTTCTCAAACATCTACTCTTGAACCTTCCCTTTTTCTTTGTCCCCTTTGGACGTTTCTACCTTAGCTGAAATAAATATCATGATATAGTAAGGGTAAGCAACTAATTTGCTTAGCAAGTTTATACACAAAGGAGATATATCATGATTAGAAAGAAGTTTCGCTTTCAATGTTCAACAACAATATAAAATTGTGAAGAAACATGAATTAATAGTTAATAGTTGAATATTCGAATAATTGAATAACAGGTACTGAGTGGTTTAAAATAAACATGAACATTTGCCAAGGTTCTCAGCATTTAAACTGGACTTTTTAATAAATTTTGGTAATCAAGGGGATCAGCCTTTCATACCCCGTGATTTATGCATAAACACTTAATAATCCGGCATTGATATCATGCTTTAATCAAATTCGTCCTTTTCTCGGCCAAGAGTTCTTACCATATCAATTTAATAAGAACAGCTTTTAAAACACCTTTGATTTAACAAATTTAGACATGCTTGATCTAGCTGATACAATTAGCATAGATCTATCTCATAAACAGTTCATGAATGAAAGAACTTTAAATTAATTAACAGTTCAATAATAATAGAACATGAATTCAATTGCACAAAGTGCGAATCTCAATAATCAGTATAGATGTGAATAATCAACAATAATTATTTGTTGATTATTCACTAACATGCTTCGAAAATAATAACTCGAGTTTGAGTTAGGGAACTTGCCTCGTTTGTAGGCTACTTCTACGCAATTAAATTCTATCCGCTAGGCAGTTTAATTATCTTCCTTTGAGAGACCTATAGTTAATCTTTCAATTAGCCATAGCATAACATTACATTATGTAATCACATAGATATTACATATTACATTTAGTTCTTAGAAATATTATCAGGCCTCGATAATGTTACTATTAAATAACAACTACATTTAATTCACTTAATATTATTAATCTTGATAATATTTAATTCACCTCTTAGTATTATTAGTCCACTAATAACACTTTTATTCGCTTACTAATATCATTAACATCTTAATAATATTTTAATATTTTACTAATATTATTAATCCTCCTAATAATATTTTAATCATGCATTAATATTATTAATTTAATAATAATACCTTACTTATTCTTTAGTATTATTAATCAATTTATAATACTTTATTCATTTACTAATATTATTAACCTTTAAATAATATTTTATCCATTTACTAATATTATCAATATTTTATTCTTTTACTAATGTTATTATATTTTTAATAACATTTTATTTAATTTTGAATATTATTATTTACTTAATAATATTTTAATCATCCAATAATACTTTAATCTAATATTATTAATCTTTTAATAATATTTTAATCTAATATTATTAATAATATTTTAATCTAATATTATTACCTATTTAATAATATTTTAATCACTTATTAATGCTTAAATCAAATATTATTAACCATTCAATAATATTTCAATAAAGTTTTAAATCTTAATATTTTTATTTACTTAAAAATATCAGATTCTTATATTACAAATATCATAGTAACATTTTAATAAGTTATTAGGCAAATAAATAATTTATTTTAATTGTTCACCCTTTATTAAACCACTTATTTAATATCCAAAAAAATTCATAAATAATACTTCTTATTTTAAATTACCAAAATACCCTCAAATAGTCAGAATATTATATATTAGGAGTATTCAAGCATTAAAATCATATTTTTCTTATTTATGACATCATTTAACTATTTATTTTCTTTTATTCATAACTTCATCATTTTTAGGAACAATACCAAACTGATTCAAAAAATTCTTCTTTTTCAGATGTGGATAGTGTATGACCCAATAATGATTCCCAAATTTTCCTGGAATTTTAGGACTTGTTTTACTATTTTTAAAGTGCCTAAAACTTCCGGATCTTGCAACATTTATCATAAATCGAGTTTCTGTCCAAACATTATGCAATTTTTAGGGGATGTCTCTGTTATGTATATGTACTTCCTGTAGCAATTTAACATTTTTCTAAGTTACACACAAAGAGATATTCACGTTTATTTTTAAAAGAGTTCTTTCTTGGAAAAGGCATAACTCCTATTCTATACTTTGAAAAAGGTCCATTCTTTTTCTCAAATGTATATAAATCATCAAAGTACCTTTTTTGATTTTTCTCAGAACTTTCAAAGTACATAAAATGGACAAAAATGCCCTTGGTAGAAAGTGGCTAGAAACTGTCCACTACTTTTGTTCTATAGTGGACTGTTTTGGCTCTATCACTCACCGAGGCTTGGAAAAATAGTGTTTTCGAGTGTTACCACTTGGGTTAAGTACTTAACTTACATATCTAGCACCCCCTTTGACGGATCACAAATCGGAGGTGTAGATCTCAAGTTATGGGTGATCCAAGTGAAGAAAAGCAAGGGTTTTTCACCCTTTATGAACATAAGTTCATTGCTTCTATGGATCTTCATTCTAACACTCAAGAGGGTTAGATCTAAGGGTTCTTGAGTCTTAGAACACTACCCCTCTAAAATTTTGAAAATAAAATAAACTAACTAGAAGAAAAGATTAGTTTAGGGTTTACCTTGATTTTCTAGCAAGCCTTCTTTTCTTTCCAAAGTAGTTAAGAAACTTTGGGTGCATAAATGATGAAAGCTTTCCTCTCTTTTCCTCTCAATATTTCGGCCACTCTCTCTCCCTCTCTCAGTCTTGTTCTTTCTTTTGTTATGCTAAGAAGTGAAAGGAAGAAGAAATGAAATGAAAAATGAAATTAAGTGAAGTGTTAGTTATTTTGGTAAGTAAAAATTAGATACACCATATATCTGACTATTATCCCCCATACTTCTTTTACCCACTAGACAATTACCATTATTACTTTTAATCTTATCTTTTAGGATTACAAGAATCTCCTAATCAAGATTTTCAACCAATGGGAGATTGACACATAAGGGGGTGGAGTGGATAAGGAGATTAGTTAACATAATTAGCAACTAAATCATCACATCATAAGGCCATTTTTGGTACGAAAAATCTGGCCATATCCCCCCTTTTTGCCCCCAATTTTGCCTTATTTTTAAATGCCAAATTTGATTAATCAAATGTCCAAAATGTCCCTTAACAATTGGGCTAAAGTTTGGACTTCCAATTTAATTCTTGTGGGCTTTCTATTTAATTGTTTGGACCATGTAATAAACATAGTTTAATAATTTTAATATATATTACCCTAATTATTTATTTAGGGTTTATATTTTCAATCTTATGGAATTTAATTACTTACACATATTTCTTTAACTTGTATCCTAATTAGGTTTACTATAATTAGGTTTAAAATTATTAATCACTTGCAATAATAAAATTATCCACTTAAGTTAGTATAAATATTAAATACTAACTATTCATTATTATCATAACACTTAGGTTATTTAATTATCTCACTTAATGTATAATTAGGCTATGAATCTTTCCTTTTTAATGAAATCTATAAATATATATATCCATAACTATAGTATTTATATTTATTTAGCCATACACCACTTCACATATGTTATCACATATTAAATCACTATATAGCACAAAGTTTTAAATATCAATAATGTATATACATATAAAGTAATTTGAAATTCCTGGTTATTACACTATTGACCAATGAGATTGGATTTTATTTTAGTTGAATGCTTGAATGAATGAGTTTTATTAAATGGGATTTGCGTACCTCACCTTCTCTATTTTTTTTGATGTAAATTATATCTCGCTCTTATGTACTTCCCCTTGATTGCTGATCAAGGTTTTTATTTAATGTAAATAGTTTATGCAATAGGATTCGTAAGAATTATCTTGAAGAATTGGAGACAAATGAGCTGAAAGTAGTATTCATACAAGCCAATCATGTATGATGATAAAACATATACTTTGGAGACGATCTTATTTATTTATTAATAAAAGTATTCATTTATTAAAGACATTTAATTATCTACATGATGCTATTTTTATAATATGTAAATAACCCATAGTTTTAAGCAATGCTTTTAGAATCATGATGTTGATCATGCTAATGAGATCTAAATTCTTAGAAAGCTTAAAACTAAAATAGTTCCCAATCGTTGGACTACTAAAAAAGGATTAGTAAATCCGGATAGATTGGTACATATGTTGCTTGCTCATTGGATGAGGATGATTGATCTCATGATCATTTGTGTGGAGACACTAAATCAAGTATGTAGGTGCTTATTGGAGAATAAGCTCACTGAACGTGACTCGCTATGGAATACCTAATGGAGTTTTACTTGCCTGTCAATAGGAATTCCTAATGTGATAGTAGTACAAGTGATCCTTGGACTTGAGATCATCATAGTATCTTGTATGTAATGAATTATACTTCGACTTATTCCTTAAAAACCCTTAGGGTATATCAAAGGGTATGCTTGGGAATAATGAGTTATATATGGAGATAATGAATGATTAATAAAGAATTTACCACTTCTAGTAAAAGAAGAGATATGTCCTATATGATTCGTTAAATGACAACCCAGTAGTCCTTGGCCAAGGCAGAATGAAATTAGAAATAAGTTTTTAATTTGCATTATTTGGAGTTGTGCATTTTCTAATGGAAATACATATAATTAAATAAAATAAGACTTGACAGTAATTCTATGTCTTATATTTAATTGGAACATTATATGGTGAAAGAATTGAATTGTACGGTAACTATTTACTCACAAGTTCTTTTATGATTAATGTTAAAATCTATATTATCTAGAAAGTCGTTGATCGTTAGGGAGGCTTATCCCTATTGTAGAATAAATATTATTTATTTAAATAGATTATTAGTCTAGTTTATTTATTTAGATAAGATTAGAATTGTTCTAATTGATTTATTCACAACCGTTTTAATATGGAGAACCTAAAGGGTCACACCATAAAAGGAAGAATAATTATTTAAGAAGATAATGACATAATCGTAATAATGCATTAAGTATAATTAATTTAATCTATGGTGATAGAATAAATTAAATAGCTTAATGTTTATTATTTAATATTTTGGAAATATTAAATATAAATTAATAAGAGGAGTCTTATTAATATTATTACAATTATTATTATTTTAATTTTTAAAGGAGTTTAGGAATTAATTTAATATTAGTACTCTCATATATTCCTAATAAGATTAGGAGGTAAATTAATTAAAGAAGTTTAATTAATTAAATCCCAATATGTTGGGAAGCCTAATTAATTAAAGGAGTTTAATTAATTAAATGAAACCCTATGTCTAATAGGATTAGAAGGGTTGACCAATATCTATTTAAGAGGAGTCTTATATTAGATATCAGTTGATGCAATTTCAATTGTTGGAGAGTACTCTTTTTCTATAGAGGATAGAAAACTAGAGTTTAGCCAACCACTCTCCTTAAATAATTTCTATTCCTTGGTGGATCACCTTTAGAGGCCAAACACTTGGGTGGCTAACATTGATCAAATGAATGAATCTAACCCGAAAATTCAAGGAGATCACGAAGAACAAGAAGTTGAACTCGTACGTGTGGAAGCTTCGTTCTACAAGGGTATGATTCCATAACTTCTTATTTATCGTTTTAAATTAATAATTTGCATAAAGGATGATCCGGGTAATAGTTTTGTAAAAAAATTTAAAACTCTGATATATCATGATTATGCTTATTTTGCAATTTGATTGCGTCACGATTTCGAACAAACCCAATATGAGCAATGAGCGTTTGAAGACCCATTTGTAATGTAGCTGGGACCTGTCGTTTAGCACTTCAAAATTAACCTTACTCCTATTCTACTAACTCAAGAATTAGTATATTAACAAGCAAGGATCGATCCCACAGAGAGTGTTTTGTTTTATATTTATCCAAGTATTTTCTAATGAATTGGGGGTTTTGGTTTGAAAAGTTGAATTATCGAAAGTGAATTTAAAAGAAGTATCAATGAGTAAAAAACATCAATTCTTCAGCTCAGTATCGTTTTTTCACAATTATGGATTAACCAAGTTTTTACAATATTTATCCTTTAATGAGATTAACAACCCTAGATAACCGCGATCGCTAGTTATCCGAAATTCTCCTTATGTGTATATCTAATGCGATGATCGCCAATAAAAGATCCTAGCTATCATATAACCTAGAACTATCAATATAAATTTAATATGATAGAAGCGTGAAGAATGAGAATTAGATTGTTCCAAGCAACAATTACACAATCAAAAATTATTTAATTTGTCTTCTGAAAATCTTAATAATATGTAAAAGTTTGACCACAATTGAATATCATTAATTGCTACTTATGATCATACATACATCGTTTGCTTAATATATATCATAATCTAGCAGATGATATCAATTTACTAATTTAATTCTGCATAAACTAAATTAGTTAATTGAATAGCATACAAGAAAGTTTATGTACATAATCAGAATAAATCTCACATACGAAGGAATAAATAAAGTAAACTTGCTCAAACCATTAATTAGTAATAAAGTTCATCATCCCTTCAAAATTGAATTGAGTAGTTTAGCTTGACAGGCTTTGATTCTCCAAAACTAGGATTTAGATGAATGTAGAAGATGATATATGATGATATAAGATCATCTCTTTATATTGGGTCTTACATATATTTATAAAGTCTAAAACAATCCCTGAAAACCTAAAAGTTCGCAATCCAAATCGTATTAGAAGTTTGCCTAAAACTTCCCAAAACTAGAAATTACTGTCTTATTGGCGACAATCTCGCCGGGGCGTGTTTTCCTTCATAAAAACTCGTTGGGGCGAAGTTTGGCAGAGAAAAACTCGTCGAGGAGAAGTTTTCCTTCATAAAAACTCACCGGGGTGAAGTTTGCTGGAGAAAAACTTGTCGGGGCGAGTTTTTAGCCTAGCAAATGGCGCCGGGGCGAGTTTCCATTTTCTGCTGCGACATCCTTTGGTAAAATGACCATAACCTTTGATCCAGAAAGAGTTACGGGACCTGCTACCTATCAAATCGAAGCTCTCGATGATATCTACAACTTTTATTCTTTGAGCATTAACAGATTCAGATATGATCAAGGTTGAAATCGGCTCCAAGTGACTGCTATGTAAATTGCAACTTCCAAACTTTGAGGTTTCAACTTCCACTTGGTAAAAATGTCATAACTTTTTCATATGAACTTCGATTGGGACGATTCAAGATGTTACGAAAAGCTAACGAATAGCTCTAAAATAAAATCGAAGTCCCAAGCCAAGACCATGAATCCAACTTAGCATTAAAAACCCAATAATCTTCCCATTTTCCTCATTTTTGCTCTATTTCGACCTGAAACCCATAAACAAACCTATTAAGCCCTTGTTAACAACCAAACAAGTAATAAACTACGCATACAGAATCAAAATAAATGAATATCATACACTCGTCAAATTCCCCCACACTTAGCTTTTACACGTCCTCTTGTAAACCAAACTCAAGATTATGTTATCATTCACATAATTCTATCCAACCAGAGTATCAAAAAGTTCAAGTTAAAATTCATGAATATCAATACTTATCAACAGAATCTCGATTAACATCTCATTAATCAATTCACGACTACTAACCTTATCACCTCACCAATGAACTTCATCAAATCGAACTGTATCCACATAAGTATCTATCCCACAATCCACATACTCACCCAACTTAGTTATCATGGAGTAAAAACTATGCACACGAACTCATAACTCAAAACAAATTTTCCTGCACTTGCCTTGCTTTTCGTAGAACCTTCTTTATATCCCAGATGACTATATTTTGATGTCTTCTTGTATTCTTCCTTGTCTTGACATGTGCGATGTCTTCTTTTCTTATGCTTTTTAGTGCTACCCATGTAACGAACTTTCCACCAACGACTCCCAAACCAGATGGTCTTAGGGCGCTGGATGTAAAGATACCCCTAGGGCTTACTCATTCAAGTAACAAAGGTCACAAAAGTTGACTAGTCAAGCTGCTTTTATCCATCACACTTTTCAGCGTGAATACCGATGCTTCCCGAGGGTTGGATACCCAGTTAATTCGTATAATGGACATTCAAGCAGATTTTCATTATTATTTTTTTCATACATCAATTTCATCATCATTTTTTTCACTATTCAGTCAATTTTTTCCACAAGGTTCTTTTATTGACATAAGCAGTGAAAACAGTTTTAAAGCAAGAAATTGGTGCACATAGACAACTCCACATACAACTTAGTCAAATAAGCATGCTTCACATATTCAAGTACTCACATATCAACAAATTCAATTTAAATCGAGTACAGTGGTTAACGACTTAGTTTTCATCATTCATTGATCAACTAAATACCAACAGATCTTGAAATTAAGCATCAATTTTCAATTCGGGACTCTAGCTCTTCAACACTAAGGCGAATAAAATCATGGAACCAAGCAAAAATTTTAGCAAATTTCCAAATTCTAGTAAATTTTGATGGTGTAACATATAATTAGGTAAATTAGACTTACAGGAGCACGAACGAACGAATTCGGACTTAAAACGAACAATTGAGCGTCGAACGTTCACGAACATTTAACGAGTGCGTAAAAATGGACTAATCGAAGAATTTCTCGCCAACGGATTCAGAAATGAATTCCGACTGGATGGAAACGTAGATCATAAGATAAGTAAACTATTAGCTTTGAAACGAGCCAATTCCGAGTTGTAACGATTGTGTTACGAGCTCGTGAATTTTATTATTTAATAAAAATTTCTGAGGCCTAGGGCCGGCGCCGCAGCGTCGCCCAAGCATTGTTCTTCAACGCTGCAGCACCAGTCCGGGAGTAGATCCCTGCATGGTTGGCGCCGCAGCGCGACTTAGTAAGGCAAACCTAGCGTCGCAGCACCGCTTTGAGAGTCGAAGCTGGCGCCGTAGCGCCTTTAACGAAATGTTTTACAACGTGAATATTTATTAACCTAACTTGTTATATGGTAATTATGGGGAAATTATATGGTTAATATTTATGAAGAGAGAACCCTTAAATAACATGTTTAATGATGATTTTAAGAATTAAACGTTGGCAAAATGTATTTAAATTTAAAACTCAAAATTTGAAAATGTAAACCGTGAATTGTGGTCGAGTTTAATGCGCGCCTTAAGGTTATATGATATGTAATAGAGGTGCGTAGTACGAGAATGATATCAAATGAAGTTAAACTTACTTAATTTCTATACGGAGTACGATAAAGGTAATCCGATTGAAATGTGATTGACGTAGCCAACCGATTAGGGTTTCGTCTGTCGTACGATGATTGACGAGAGTCAGGTTATGACATATGGATGTTAATAAGCCATAACAAATGTTAAATAACTTGAACGAATGTTATTAGTTTAACAATTCGGCTAAGTTATACAAGAAGGAGAAGATAGGCTATTCAATGTGTATCAATTGTGAAAATCTCATTGGTATGCTATATGTTTATATCTTGTAGAAGTTGTAAAGACCGAGTAAAGTAGACTTAGCGGATTAAAGATGCAAATGCAAGTTTTCTAAACACTTGTCTACACTTTATGTTGGTCAAGCTGTCAATATGCATGATTTCCTATGCATAAACTGCTATTAAATTGTCGATGCCATTTGATTCGGCTAGACTAAGACTTAAATGATTTTGGTTGGTTTTTCCACAAATCTTTCCAAAAATACTCACAATGTTGTTATCCTATTGATAAGTAGGTTTTATACCTACTTATTGGCTATCAACTTGCTAGGATTATGGCTTAATCTCAAGTATTTTAGTGTCTTTTGATATGTTTTATCTTTGTTTTATAGGTTTTACTATGGAAACTCATTTGGCAAAAGAATGGCATGGTTTTGGCATAGAAATGGTAGGAAGGCAAGATGGAAAGCTTTTGGTGAACCAAAGGTGGACTTGGCAAGAGGAGACAGTTTATGGCCTGTGCAAATGGCCTCAATTCACTAGGGAGTGAAGGCAAGTGAAGGCAAAAGGAAGCAACAATAAAGCAGAAAAGATCAGCAATGCACCAGAAAGCACCAGCAAAAAACATAGCACTGCGCGGCCGCGCCGGTTTGAAGAAGAAAAGGCGCGTGCCCGCGCCAGGATGCAGTTATTTTGGATTTCTGAAGAACCGCGCGCCCGCACCCCAAATGAACTACGGGGCCGTGCGGACGCGCTATTCATGGCTGGAAATTTATTGACTTTTCATTTAATCATTTTTGCTGAGCGTATTTTCCATATATGGGTGTAATTTGCAAAGGACGAGATATTCAGTATTCATTATACAGTTTTAATTACTATTTTTAGGGTTAGAGAGCTAGAGAGGGTTTGGGAGCTTCACTTCTTCTCTCCTCTAGTTCTAAGTAGATTTCCATTCTATGGTTTATAGTTGGATTGATTGTGAACTGAACTTGGAAGCTTATTGTGGACAGAGGAATATCATATTTGCATTCTCATCATCTCTTTATCCCTTTTCTCTCATTTTATGTTTTCTATGTTTAGATCAAATCCCATATTGATTATTGGTTTAGAAATGAACTAACCACCATTATGGGATTCTAATTGATCTTATTGTTTAGTTCAGATTATTATGCCTCATTGTTATGTGTAATTGATTGTGTATGGATTGACTAGCATGGTTGTATTTAATGTTTAGATGCTTGATCACCATCTACCTTAATAGTTTATATGGAATTAAAAGAGGAAGTATAAACTTAGATTTGGCCATGCTAGCATATGTTCATGAAATTTGCATGTGATGAATTTTGTGATTCGTAATCCGGATAGACATATACCGACTTGCCATATGTAGTCCATTGAGAGCTTATACTTAAATTGATATTGCTTGTAAGTCACATAGACATATAGTGAGTTAAGGAATATTGGTGTTCACATGAATTCTATCTCTTTTGTGGATTTTATGTGATATGTGAAAGTAGTATGCATACAAGCCAATCATGTATGATGATAAAGCATCAACTTTGTAGACGATCTTATTTATTTATTAATTAAAGTATTAGCTTATTAAAGGCAAATAATTATCTACATGATGCTGTTTTTATAATATGTAAATAACCCATAGTTTTAAGCAAAGCTTTTAGAATCATGATGTTGATCATGCTAATGAGATCTAAATTCTTAGAAAGCTTAAAAACTAAAATAGTTCCTAATCATGGGATTACTAAAAAGGAGATTAGTAAATCCGGATAAATTAGTACATATGTTGCTTGCTCATTGGATGAGGATGATTAATCTCATAATCATTTATGTGGAGACACTAAAGCAAGTATGTAGGTGCTTATTGAAGAATAAGTTCACTGAATGTGACTCGCTATGGAATACCAATGGAGTTTTATTCGCCTGTCAATAGGAATTCCTAATGTGATAGTAGTACAAGTGATCCTTCGACATGAGATCATCATAGTATCTTGTGTGTAATGAATTATACTTTGACTTATTCGTTAAGTCCCTTAGGATATATAAAAGGGTATGCTTGGGTATAATGAGTTACATATGGAGATAATGAATGATCAATAAAGAATCTACCACCTCGAGTAAAAGAGGAGATATGTCCTATGTGATTCGTTAAATGACAACCCAGGAATCCTTGGCCAAGGTGGAATGAAATTAGACAGGAGTTTCTAATTTGCATTATTTGGAGTTGTGCATTTTCTAATCGAAATACATATAATTAAATAAAATAAGACTTGACAGTAAATTCATGTCTTATATTTAATTGGGACATTGTATGGTGGAAGGATTGAATTGTACGGTAACTATTTACTCACAAGTTCTTTTATGATTAATGTTGAAATCTATGTTATCTAGAAAGTCGTTGATCGCTAGGGAAGCATATCCCTATTGTAGAATAAATATTATTTATTTAAATAGATTATTAGTTTTATTTTTTTATTTAAATAAGATTAGAATTGTTCTAATTGATTTATTCACAATCGGTTTAATATGGAGAACCTAAAGGATCACACCATAAAAGGAAGAATAAATTATTTAAGAAGGTAATGGCATAATTGTAATAATGCATTAAGTATAATTAATTTAATCTATGGTGATAGAATAAATTAAATAGCTTAATGTTTATTATTTAATATTCTAGAAATATTAAATATAAATTAATAAGAGGAGTCTTATTAATATTATTACTATTATTATTATTTTTTAATTTTTAAAGGAGTTTAGTAATTAATTTAATATTAATACTCTCAATTATTCCTAATAAGATTAGGAGACAAATTAATTAAATGAATTTAATTAATTATTTCCAATGTGGTGGGAAGCCTAAATTAATTATTTAGATTTTAATTAATTAAATGAAATTCCATGTCTAATAGGATTAGAAGGGTTGACCAATATCTATATAAGAAGGGTCTTATAATAGATATAAGTTGATGCAATTCTAATTGTTGGAGAGGACTCCTTTTCTATAAAGGATAGAAAACTAAGCCAACCACCCTCCTTGATAATTTCTCTTCCTTGGTGGATCACCTCTAGAAGCCAAACACTTGGGTGGCTAACGTTGATCAAAGGAAGGAATCTAACCTAAAAATTCAAGGAGATCGCGAAGAACAAGAAGTTGAACTTGTACCTGTGGAAGATTCGTTATACAAGGGTATGATTCCATAACTTCTTATTTATCGTTTTTAAATTAATAATTTGCATAAAGAATAATCCGGGTAATGGTTTTGTAGAAATTTTTTAAACTCTGATATACCATGCTTCCGCTAATTTTTGCAATTTGATTGCGTCACGATTTCGTACAAACCCAACAGTGGTATCAGAGCCAAACCTTTATGCAATTATTAATTATTTTTTATTCCATATATGTATGGGTATGTATTTAGTATGATTTATTGGGTATAATTAATTGTATAAAATTATTTTTTTATGAATAAAGAAAAAAAAATGAAAACTAGTTTTTTTTATTCTCGTCGAGTGTATTGCGTGTTTCTTGTATTGATTTCAAAAACTAGTATACTGAAGAGATTTTTAAAATTGCTCCGTGGGTCAGTCACGTTATATGTACCCACATATTGGTTTTAAAAGGTAATCCTGGACTCTCTTTTTTGGTGGACTCCTTTTTGGCACATATATATATATATATCATATATATTATATATATATATATATATATATATATTATATTATATATATATATATATTCTTAATAATTTGATAATTAAAATAAAAAGTTTATTTTAATCTTGAAATTGGATTTCATGCAATTTAAAATTGCCCATTAAATGATACTTATATATATATGGAATGATTTTAATCATGAGATGAATGTTTATTTATTGATGTATAATATGTATGATATTAAATGAGATTGATTATTGGACTATTGACCAATGTGATTGAATTTTATTTTAGTTAAATGCTTGAATGAATGAGTTTTATTAAATGGGGTCTGCGTACCTCGTCTTCTCTGGTTTTTTCTTGATGTAAAATTCTATCTCTCTCCTATGTACTTCCTCTTGACTGCTGATCAAGTTTTTATTTAAATTTAATAGTTTAATATAATAAAAATAGTTAGAATTATCTTGATAAAATTGGAAACCAAGGAGCAAGGAGCGCGTGAAGACTCGTTTGTATGGAGCCCGGATTTAAATGTAATAGTTACTTTTAAATTTAAATTCTTGCACTCCTAGGTTTGACCTTTTGGTTCACTTGGTGGCTCTAGTGAACCAAACTAGAATAAAAGTCCATAATCAATCCAGGTAGAATATAGTATTCTTTATGTGCATGCTAAGTATTATATATATTATATTTTATGCAGACATGCTTCGCATGTTTAATAAAATGCCGCGTATTATATATATATATATATATATATATATATATATATGTATCTGCGCTAAACAAGATAAGAAAAATAATTACAAACCCTCAAAAAAATTATATTAAGTCCGAAGCGTTCAATGATATTTAGAATATCGAATGTCGCCTTCTAGCATGATAAATTAATAGAGTATTAAATATTTAATATGAGCTTGTTGTGCTATCCACAAGGTGAGTATTGCGTATTTAAGATATTAATTATTCACATTTGATGCTTATCAAGAAAATTGAACGATCTACTCTTGTTGTGCTATCCACAAGGTCGAACATTTTTCTTTTTTGAATTTATGGAAGTGCTAGGCTGGACTTAACTTAAATCATTTTAGTTCGGATGTGCACACACTTGACCATGATGTTTTAAGAGGCAAAATAAAAGGAGTTACACTGGTGATGTAATTGACAAGAGTTGTCTACTTATTTATTTGTATATTGCTTGTTGTGCTATCCACAAGATTATATACATTTGAAATGGGATCATTATTCTCACTAGCAAATCTTTAATTAGATATTGGCGAACTATATAAGTGAGGGTAATATAGTTTGATAAAAATAGTGGGAGATACTAATTTAAAATAAAGACCTAAATTTATTTTGGTATGCAAAATTAATAAAATGAATGTTTGCTAAAAATGTTGTTTTTCACATACAGAATTTTAAAAATGTCAAAATCACTAATTTCACTGCGAAGCATACTTGATGCTAATAAGCTTACCGGGTCGAATTATACGAACTGGCTAAGAAATCTGAGAATAGTTCTCACTGCTGAAAAGATTTCTTATGTCCTAAATTAACCTGTCTCTAGAACTATTCCAGAATAACGAGCTTCAGCGTCAGCATGAAAACATGGATGCTCCTACTATGTTGCTTCACCTCAAGAAGTTGTATGGTGAACAAAGTAGGACTGCTAGATATGAGATATCTAAGGAGCTCTTCCAATCTCGGATGACCAAGGGTAAGGTGAACATAAAGGAATAAAAGAAACCTGATCTAGCAAGCAAAGGAATGTGCTTCCATTGCAATGAGCCGGGTCATTGAAAGAGGAACTGCAAGAAGTTTATAGCAGAGAAGAAGCTTGGAGAAGCTTCGACTTCCAATCAAGGTTTGTTCATGATTGAAATTAATTTTTCAAAAAGTCAAAATTCTACTTGGGTATTGGATACCGGCTGTGGTTCTCACATATGTAATAATGTGAAGGGACTGGTCAGAAGTAGAAAGCCGAACAAGGATGTTGTCCTACAAGTGAAAAATGGAGCAAAGGTTGCTGCATTAGTTGTAGGCACTTATTGTTTAGCACAGCTTAAGGGCAAGTCCATTTATTTAAATAATTATCATTTTGTTCCGAATATCATTAGAAACATTGTTTCTATTTTCGTATTAGATATGGATGGATTTGACATTATAATAAAGAACAACAGTTGTTCTATTTATAAAAGCAATGTTTTATATGGTGTTGATAATTTGCAAAATGGACTTTATATACTTGAATTGCATGAAAATATACTTCAAATAGAACAAACTAAGAAAAGAAAAAGAGATGATATTAATTATACCTATACGTGGCACTATAGACTCGGTCATATTAATGAAACAAAATTATCCAAGTTGCATAAGGATGGGCTCTTAGAGCTATTCGATTATGAATCATATCCAACTTGTGAATCTTGTCCCATGGGTAAAATGACTAAATCTCCTTTTAGTGGAAAAAAATTACAGAGTTGTTAGCGTTGGTTCACACAGACGTTTGTGGACCTATGACAACGAATGCACAGGGTGGATATTCTTATTTTATTACTTTCACTGATGATCACTCAAGATTTGGATATGTGTATTTAATGAAATACAAATCAGAATCATTTGAAAAGTTCAAAGAGTTCAGAAGTGAAGTAGAGAAACAAACGGGCAATAGTATTAAGATTCTTCGATCAGATCGAGGTGGTGAATACTTAAGCGGTGAGTTTCTCGATTGTCTCAAAAAAAATGGTATAATTTCACAATGGACTCCACCAGGTACACCATAGTTAAATGGAGTATCTAAAAGGAGAAATCGAACATTGTTGGACATGGTTCGTTCCATGATGAGTTTTACCGATCTTCAAATTTTATTCTGGGGTCATGCCCTAGAAACGACTACATATCTACTAAATAAGGTCTCCACCAAATTCGTCCAAAAGACTCCATATGAGATGTGGACAGGGAGGAAACCTAGTCATAAGCATGTTAAGATTTGGGGATGTCCAACTTATGTGAAAAGGTTTCAAAATGATAAGCTTGGGACAAGATCTGATAAGTGCACGTTTGTGGATATCCTAAAGAATGTTTGGGATACTATTTCTACAATCCTACTGAACAAAAGGTGTTTGTTGCGAAACATGTTGCCTTCTTGGAAAATGAGTTTATCCTTGAAGGGGCTAGTGGGAGAAAAATAGATCTTGAAGAAATTCAAGAACTACAAACCACTACAGATCAAGTGGATGAACCTGTCCAAGTAAAGACACCTACTGTACAACACCCTATTTGTAAATCTGGAAAGGTACCGAAGATACCTAAAAGGTATGGATTCGTCATAGAGGATGACGATGAGGTACACATCATGGATGATGATGATCTATTGAATTACGAACAGACTATGAGTAATTAAGACTCAGACAAATGGTAGATGATCATAAAATTTAAAATAGATTTTGAAGCTATGCTCAAGTCTATTTGGATTTTACTTGCGATTGTAGCTTATTATTGCTTAATCTGGAAAAATGGACGTGGAGACGTCCTTCCTCAAATATATATTATTAGAGGAGAATGTATGTATGATACAACCAGATAGTTTTTGTTTTAATGGTTGAAGCAAATCATGTATATGAGCTACAACAATCCATTCATGGATTGAAGCAAGATTCTCGTAGATGGAACATTCGTTTTGATGAGACAATCAAAGAGTTTGATTTTATCAAAAACGAGGATGAACCATGTATGTACAAGAAGGTTAGTGGGAGTGCTGTTTCATTCCATGTATTATATGTTGATGAAATAGTACTGATAGGGAATGAAATTACTATGCTAAAATCGATCAAAATAATGTTGTCTAAACATTCCTCCATGAATGATTTGGGTAGAACTTCCCGCATTGGGGATATAAATCTGTATTAATAGATTTAAAAAGATGTTCGGCTTAACCCATGGAAACGTATATTCATTAGATGCTAAAGGCATTTAGCATGGCAAACTCCAAAAGGTGCCTCATGATGATGAGCCATGGAGTGTATCTCTCTAAAATTATCCTTAGTAAAAGAGAGATCACATGAGTAACTATCATGTATGCAATGAAATATATGAGACTTGATGTTGATTAGTCATATTCTGGAGAAGATCACTGTGAGACAGTGATAAACATCTCAAAGTACTTAACTGACACTAAGGATGTCATCATGACACATGATGGGTCTGAATTAAACTAAAAGACTAAATAGACTCAAGTTTTCAGACTGACCAAGACGACAGCAAAATCCACTATAGGGTAAGTCGTTATCTTAAAAGGTGGTGCAGTAAATTGGAAAGGTTCCAAACAGCAAAAAGTTGATGGGTTAGTGACAAAGACAAAGTATATAACTGTAAGTGAAGCTGCAAGTTGATGTTTCGGATGAAAAGTTCATTACAGAACTAGGAATAGTTCCTAAGTCTCATCTTGAATCTAAACATGTGTTGCGGCATTTTGATTAAAGAAATCATTAAAAGAGGAGAGTGTAGACTCTCAAGACAATATTGCAGATCCATTTACTAAAGCTTTAACACAACAGCAGTTTGATCGTCACTTTGAGAAGATGGGTTTGAGATACCATGGCGATTGGTTTAAGTGCAAGTGGGAGATTGAAAGTAGTATGCATACAAGCCAATAATGTATGATGATAAAGCATCTACTTTGGAGACGATCTTATTTATTTATTAATTAAAGTATTAACTTATTAAAGGAAAATAATTATCTACATGATGCTATTTTTATAATATATAAATAACCCATAGTTTTAAGCAATGCTTTTATAATCATGATGTTGATCATACTAAAGAGATCTAAATTCTTAGAAAGCTTAAAAACTAAAATAATTCCTAATTATGGGATTACTAAAAAGGGGATTAGTAAATCCGGATAGATTAGTACATATGTTGCTTGCTCATTGGATGAGGATGATTGATCTCATAATCATTTGTGTGGAGACACTAAAGCAAGTATGAAGGTGCTTATTGGAGAATAAGTTCAGTGAATGTGACTCGCTATAGAATACCTAATGGAGTTTTACTCGCCTGTCAATAGGAATTCGTAATGTGATAGTAGTACAAGTGATCCTTCGACTTGAGATCATCATAGTATCTTGTGTGTAATGAATTATAATTTGACTTATTCCTTAAGGCCCTTAGGGTATATAAAAGGTATGCTTGGGTATAATGAGTTATATATGGAGATAATGAATGATCAATAAAGAATCTACCACCTCTAGTAAAAGAGGAGATATGTCCTATGTGATTCGTTAAATAATAACTCAAGAATCCTTGGCCAAGGTGGAATGAAATTAGAAAGGAGTTTCTAATTTGCATTATTTGGAGTTGTGCATTTTCTAATCGAAATACATATAATTAAATAAAATAAGACTTGAAAGTAAATCCATGTCTTATATTTAATTGGAACATTGTATGGTAGAAGGATTGAATTGTACAGTAACTATTTACTCACAGGTTCTTTTATGATTAATGTTTAAATCTATATTATCTGAAAAGTCGTTGATCGCTAGGGAGGCTTATCCATATTTTATAATAAATATTATTTATTTAAATAGATTATTAGTTTAATTTATTTATTTAAATAAGATTAGAATTGTTCTAATTGATTTATTCACAACCGGTTTAATATGGAGAACCTAAAGGGTCACACCATAAAAGGAAGAATAAATTATTTAAGAAGGTAATGGCATAATCGTAATAATGCATTAAGTATAATTAATTTAATCTATGGTGATAGAATAAATTAAATAGCTTAATGTTTATTATTTAATATTTTGAAATATTAAATATAAATTAATAAGAGGAGTCTTATTATTATTATTATTATTATTATTATTTAATTTCTAAAGGAGTTTAGTAATTAATTTAATATTAGTACTCTCAATTATTCCTAATAAGATTAGGAGACAAATTAATTAAATGAATTTAATTAATTATTCCCAATGTGGTGGGAAGCCTAAATTAATTATTTAGTGTTTAATTAATTAAATAAAATTCCATGTCTAATTGGATTAGAAGGGTTGACCAATATCTATATAAGAGGAGTTTTATAATAGATATCAGTTGATGTAATTTCAATTGTTGGAGAGTACTCCTTTTCTATAGAGGATAGAAAACTAAGCTAACCACCCTCCTTCTTGATAATTTCTCTTCCTTGGTGGATCACCTCTAGAGGCCAACACTTGGGTGGCTAACATTGATCAAAGGAAGGAATCTAACCCAGAAATTCAAGGAGATCGCGAAGAACAAGGAGTTGAACTCGTACCTGTGGAAGCTTCGTTATACAAGGGTATGATTCCATAACTTCTTATTTATTGTTTTTAAATTAATAATTTGCTTAATGGATGATCCAGATAATGGTTTTGTAGAAATTTTTTAAACTCTGATATACCATGCTTCTGCTAATTTTTGCAATTTAATTGCGTCACGATTTTATACAAACCCAACAATATGGACTTGGTTTATTGAAAGATATCCATTTCTTACTTTCGTGCTCTCGACTAGCAATCCTAAGTAATTAATTATGCTTAACATGAGGTGTATATTCTGTATGATGCAATAAGTGAAGTTAGGATCTCATATCTCTCCAATTTAAATCAATCATCTGTTATTTAGTTAGTTTTAGTTTATAATCATTCTAGTCAGTAATTCATCCTTTGTTTACTCGTTTGAGCAGCCGAAAATAGCTATAGAATTGTTGCATGATGGTTTAATTATAATTGCTTATCTCTGTGGGAACAATCTTTACTTATCTTATATTACTTGTTGACCGTGTATACTTGCACGCGTTTGTGTCTGATTTGTTAACACCGAAACGTAGCCAACAAGTTTTTGGCACCATTGCCGAGGATAATTTGTTATTTTTATTACTATTGACATCAATTTTTGTTAGATTTGTCTGACTTGAACAATTCACTTCTTATCTCATTTCTATTTTATTTTTTATTTGTGTTTCAGGTACTTGTGGTTAGTATATGCACACTCAATCCACAAATTCTACGTTGGTGCCTCTACAAGAAAACATCAACGGTAGAGCTTGGAGAGAGAACACAGGAACTACTAACACACAAGAGGACCCTGAACAGCCGGTACAAATGTCAGCCGAAGAACAGATAGCGTTGAGGAATTACTCAATGCCTAAAATCAATGATTTACAAGCCAGTATAGTCAGGCCAGCGATAGTTGCAAACACTTTTGAGATCAAAACAGGGACAATTCAGATGGTTCAGAACACAGTCCAGTTTGGGGGTGCAGCTACAGAAGATCCTAATGAGCATATCCTGAGTTTTATCGAGATTTATAACACATTCAAGTAGAACAATGTGTCGGATGATGCGGTAAAGCTTCGATTATTTCCATTCACCTTGAGAGATAAAGCGAAGCGTTGGTTGCATTAGCTACCATCAGGCTCAATCACTACGTGGGAGGACTTAGCACAGAAGTTTCTTGCTAAATTCTTTCCCATGGCTAAGACTGCTCAGATGAGGAGTGCCCTGTCTCAGTTTGCACAACAACAATGGGAATCTTTGTATGAGGCATGGGAGCGTTATAAAGAGATGCTAAGGAAATGCCCGCATCACGGAATGCCAGACTGGATGGTAATCAGCTCGTTCTATAATGGTTTGGGATGGCAGTCAAGGCCAATCATTGATGCCGCATCAGGAGGAGCTCTATGGGCCAAGTGCTATGAGACAGTCTATGATTTAATAGAAACCATAGCGGTCAATGAATATTAGAATTCGACATCTAGAATGCCGCAACCAAAAGTGGTCGGGGTATTGGATGTGGATACTGTCACAGCACTTTCAGCTCAAATGGCGGCTATGTCAAAGAAAATTGACTCTATAGCTGAAAATAGAGTTCAACAAGTTACTTTTGTATGTGAGTTATGTGCGGGATCACACCCGACAGAACAATGTGCCATCACTACAGAATCAGTGCAATTCGTCAGCAACTATCAAAAGCCTCATAATTAATTTTCAAACTCCTACCATCCAAACAACAAGAAACATCCAAATTTTAGTTGGAGTAACAATCAAAATGCTCAACAGTCTTAATACCAACCATACCAAAGTACTCAACAACCTCCATACCAACCATACGAACAACAAAAATCTCAACCGCAATAGTCACAACAACAATATGCTCCTAGACCATCACATCCTCCCGGATTTCATCAACAACAACATCAACATAATCCAGCTCCTAATCCACAATCAGAGGAGAAAATTGATATAGAAGAACTCAAGTTATTGGTTAAGATCCAAGCGGTGTCTATCAAAGCATTGGAGACTCGGATAGGCCAGATTGCCAATGCACTCATTAACAGACTGCAAGGAACTCTACCGAGCAATACTGAAGCAAATCTAGGAAGAAAGGACGGGAATGAGAAGTGTCAGGCCATTACACTAAGGTCTAGGAAGCAAACTGCAGATCTGGATACTGGCGCGGCAACACCCCAGGAAGAACAAAACCTGGCGTGGGCTCGCCCATGTGCAGAAAATGCTAATGTAGTTCTGAATGATGGGAAAGATGGGGATAATGAAGTTGATTCAGAAAAGGAGGTATCCATTGAGAAAATTAATGCTACACCACAAGTGATCTACCCTCCTGCCCCATATCCTCAGAGACTTCAGAAGTAGAGACTAGACAAACAGTTTGCGAAGTTTTTGGAGGTGTTTAAGAAATTATAAATTAACATTCCGTTCGCAGAAGCTTTGGAACAAATACCAAGCTATGCAAAGTTTATGAAAGGAATCTTGTCGAGGATGAAGAAGTTAAAGGATTATAAAACAGTTGCCTTGACAGAGGAATGCAGTGCAGTCTTGCAAAGAAAACTACCTCCGAAGCTCAAAGATCCAAGAAGTTTTACAATACCATGCTCCATTGGAAAGTTATCCTTCAACAAGTGCTTATACGACCTGGGGGCAAGTATAAATTTGATGCCTCTATCGGTATTCATTTAGTTGGGATTATCGGCTCCTAAGCCGGCAAGCATATCATTGCAGCTTGCCGATAGGTCCATCACTTACCCAAGAGGTATCGTAGAAGATGTGTTGGAAAAAGTGGACAAGTTTATTTTCCCTGCCAACTTTATCATTCTGGATTTCAAAGATTCTTGGGAGACCGTTTCTAGCTACTGGGCGAACACTCATAGACGTACAGAAGGGAGAATTGACTATGAGGGTTCAGGACCAAGAGGTCACATTTAATGTCTTCAAAGCTATGAAGTTCCCCACAGATGACGAAGAAAGCTTCAGAGTTAATATTGTCGACAGGGTACTGCATGAAGAGGCTGAGCAAGTTATGAGCATAGATCCATACAAATTCTAAACACGGAAGATATAGAAGATATAGAAGATATAGATGTGATGGAGTACATACAAATTCTGAACACGGTGCCTCAGATGAGAAAGTGTAAGATTCCCATTGAACCACTCGGACATACCGGGGAGACATCAGAGCGACTAAAGCCTTCTCTTAAGATGCCTCCCACTCTTGATCTTAAACCTTTTCCTGATCATTTGAGATATACGTATTTGGGGTAATTTTCCACGTTGCCAGTTATTATTTCTTATGCTCTATCATCCTGTCAGGAAAGCAAGTTGTTGCGGGTTCTACGAGAGTTCAAATAAGCTATTGGGTGGACCATAGCTGACACCAAGAGGATCAGCCCCTTATACTGCATGCACAAGATACTCCTGGAGGATGACAGTAAGCCGACGGTAGAGCAACAAAGGAGATTGAATCCGATTATGAAAGAGGTCATCAAAAAGGAGATTCTTAAGTGGTTAGACGCTGGAATCATTTATCCAATCTCAGACAGCCATTGGGTGAGCCCGGTGTAGTGCGTTCCGAAGAAGGGAGGTATGACAGTCGTGTCAAATGAGAAGAATGAACTTATATCTACCAGGACAGTCACAGGGTGGAGGGTCTACATGGACTATCGCAGATTGAACAAAGCTACAAGGAAGGACCATTTCCCTCTCCCGTTCATTGACCAGATGCTGAATAGGTTAGTGGAACACGACTACTATTGCCTCCTGGATGGTTATTCAGGGTATAACCAGATTGTTATAGCCCCAGAGGACCAAGAGAAGACTACCTTCACGTGCCCATACGGTACTTTTGCATTTAGGAGGATGCCTTTCGGATTATGCAACGCTCTAGCCACTTTCCAGATATGTATGATGGCGATATTCTTCAATATGGTCGAGCAAAATGTAAAAGTTTTCATGGACGACTTCTCAGTCTTTGGAGACTCTTTCGACATATGCTTAAAAAATTTGGTTCTGGTGTTAAAGAGGTGTGTTGAGACTAACTTAGTACTGAATTGGGAAAAGTGCCATTTCATGGTACAGGAAGGCATTATTTTGAGGCACAAAGTCTCAGGGAAAGGATTAGAGGTGGACAGAGCAAAGCTAGAGACGATTGAAAGTTTACTGCCACCAATGTGACGCCCCCAAATCTGGGTACCTTCAAACCCAAGACATGGTGCTAGACGGTGCTACAATCTACTCATACATTCAATTGAGGACATCAATATCAATGCATAATTTTACTAATTATTACATTTTATTAAATTCCTTCCCATGTATTCGTAACCAATACATTGTTCTATGTCATAATATCAGTAAATACAATACTAATACTATACTATTACAAAGGTCACTACTTGTCCAGCTTGGACTTGCCTTTGTCTTTACCGGATCCTTCAGTCCATTCACTTTTAGCTGAAATCATTTAATTTTAAGCAAGAATGAGCATAAACAGCTCAGCAAGTTAAACAGTATATCTTGAAACCACAAAATCAAGAATCATATTCCTTGGTTTTCAATAACTGTACAATAGTTATGAAGTACTTAAGAATAATCAAAATATCATTTTGATTCCTTTAAAACCATTCCCAAGGACTTTATAGCCTCTTCGGAATCCATTTTGGTCAACGACCATAAACCATATATTTTAGTTCTCATTCATGAAAGGAACAACCCAGCACGAAGGCCGTAAGTTCGATATAGCTTACGAGCACATTCAGGTGATCAGCCTGTAGTACTCTATGTTGATCAACACTCATACATTAAACATGTTTACGTTTAATTGGAGGCAACCTCACGTGCCTGTCGAATTAACGACGTTTAAAACCTTTATTTTATTCATACCTAGGTTTACCTGAGAATCCGTACTAAGCAATTGGCATAGGATCACAACATTATATATATTTTGGAAAGATTTGTGGAAAAACCCACCAAAATATGCTAAATCTCAGTCTAGCCGAATCAAATGGCATCGACTATTCAATAACAGTTCATGCATAAGCAATTATGCACATTGACCTCTTGTCCAACCATAATGTATAGACAAAAGTGTAGAAAACTTGCATTCATAGTAAAATATGAACAAAGTTAGAAAACTTGCCTTTGCATCTTCTAAACCTTTACACGTAGTTTATTCAGTCTTTACAACGTCTACAAAGCATAACACAAAGTATACCTATGAGAATTCATCATCGATATACCAAGTATAGCCTAACTTCTCCTTCTTGTATAACTTAATCGAAATGTTAAATTAATAACATTCATTTAAGTTATTTAATGTCCATTACGGTTTATTAACATCCTATGTTCTAAACCAACTCTTCTAATCATCACTAGGCATGATGATTAAACGAGTATTTAACTTGTTCCTTAACTTAGTTTTGGTTAACGTCCAAAACTTAAGTTTAATTACGTTTATTTAACATTTAATTTTCATAAACTCTTACTTAAACATGTTGTTTAAGGTTTACATTACATCATTTACTAGACCCTTAATGATATGCAAAAGGTTAAGTAATTATTAATAATGTCAACTTTTCTCCCATGCTGGTGCTGCGGCGCCAGATATTTCCCTTGGAGTGGCGCTGCAGCGCTACTCTCTAGAGCTTTCTCCTGGGTGTGGCGCTGCGGCACCGGCTTAAGCCTATTGGCTGGCGTTGCGGCGCTAGCTCTGCAACTTAGAAAAATTTTCTAAGTTTTTGAAAATTCTGAAATTCCGGAGTCCGTAACTTGATCGTTATAACTCAGAATTGGTTCGTTCCAAAGCCAAAAGTTTATAAACGACATGCTTTACCATCCTAAAGTCAAAATTCATTTTTGAATCTATCGACAAGAAATTCGCAAATTAGTCCATTTTTTTACATTTTTGTTAAACGTTCGTGAACGTTCGACGCTCAAATCTTCGTTTTAAGTAGGAATCAATCCGTTCTTTCCCTCACAAGTCTTATATACCTAAATTCATGTGTTGCAATTGAAAACTATCATTTTTCATGCTCACAACGACTTTTGACTTCTAATCCAAGAAATTTACATTTTTGACGATTATCTTCTAATCGCGTAACTTTCGCCGAATCTTCATTCTTCATTATTATTACTCCAAACCACTTAGAATCAATCTCATGGTTGATTATTACTAATTCTAATCATTCAAAACATTTATGTTTTTCATGGTTTCACATGTTCATTAGTCCATTTCCTATGAATTCATTAAGTCCATTATTAGTACCTAATCAATTCTTAGTCTTCCATCATGCATGGCTTGTTAAGGTTCTTAGTTCACTATTAAGCCATCCTTATAACTTCTTAGGGTTCAAGCTTTCTTTAACATTTCTCTATCAACACTAATATTGAAAGAAAAGAAAGTTTTACATATTGTTCCTTATGGGAATACCTTTAAGGTTCTTGGTGGAGTGAGAAGGAATACTCAAAGCTTTCTTAATCCCCTTGGTTGATGAAATGTCTTCACAAACACAAGCTAGCTTCTCTTCTTATCTCTCTCTCTAGATGTTAGGATTTCTCAAACAACCAAAATATGAAGACAAGGCTCTCTATTTATAGAGTTGGCAAGGCTTAGGGTAGAAGAGTCATTTAGGCCCAACCTCATCTACTATTCCCACCTCCTCTTCTTTCTTTCCCACCAAGTTAAGGCCTATGTGCTAGCACATGGCCAACCATGTCCCCCCTAGTGCTCCCACATGCTCCCATGTGGCCTTGTTCCCCCATGTCCAACATGGGTTGTGGATTGAACCATGGGTTAAATTCACCCATTTACCCAATGATTCGACCCACAGGTCAAACTTATCAACTTTTAATTCCAATTCAATTCGTTTTAACGTATTTACTCCGTATAAAAATTTGTATTGTACGTTGTATAATTCTCGTATTCTCTCCGTATTATTCTTGTATAATATCTCGTATTATACACGTATTCTTTCCGTACCGTAATCATTTATTATTATACGTAAACAATTATTTCATTAGATCACTTTCCTTAACCGTTAGGATTTTAAGTCCCTACGCGAAAACTTCGTGAGTCATAAATAAAATATTATTACATATTCCATCTCGTATCAAAATTCTATTATTACGCGTTTCTCAGAATTTCAAAATAAATTCCCGAGCAGAAATGGATAAATAGTGATTCTCGTACTTTTCCTCCCGAGAAAACTTTTCTCGGTTAACTTAACTTTTCACGGTATAGTACCGTCAAATCTTTCAACAGAACGTCATTCTGACATTTCGAACTCTCGAAATGACATAGGGTCTCAAACCCTAACCCTTAGGGTCAAACCCTAACTCTTAGGGTTGAATAGTGTCTATTTTGTCTTTTCCCAAAAATATTTTTATTCTCGGAAACCTTTTTTTTCGTCTTATAAATTCATATCATTTATTCCTAGCACGTAGCCAGAATCCTACTCATTTCTGCATTCTCTAGGTCATATAATGACCTACAATTTACTTACTCAGTTTAATAAACAAATAATCCAAATTTTATTCAATAAATCAAATAAAAATTCATTTACATAAACGTTCGATTTTCTCGGGCGTTACAACCAACCTCAGTGAAGAGGGTCCGTAGTTTCCTTGGGCATGCAGGCTTCTATCGGCGTTTCATAAAAGACTTCTCAAAGATTACTAAGCCTCTATGCAGTTTGCTTGAGAAGGATGTCCCATTCAGATTAGACGAAGAATGCTTAGTTGCCTTTGAGCATTTAAAGAAGAAATTAACTACGGCACCCATCATTACAGCTCCTGACTGGTCTCTTCCATTTGAACTGATGTGTGATGCAAGTGACTTCCCTGTGGGACTCGTCTTGGGATAACACAGGGACAAGGTTTTTCATGTTATCTACTATGCAAGAAAAACCATGATGGATGCCCAACTGAACTACACCACCACAGAGAAGGAGCTTCTAGTGGTGGTATACGCTTTTGATAAATTCAGGTCTTATCTGATTTGGACAAGAGTAGTTGTATACACAGATTATACTGTAATCCGATACCTGATTTCAAATAAAGATGCTAAGCTTGTCTCATTCGGTGGATACTTCTTCTACAGGAATTCGATTTAGAAATCAAAGAAAGGAAGGGGATCGAAAACCAAGTGGCTGACCACTTATCTCGACTGGAGAACCCGAGGATGGACACAAATGACAAAGTGATGATTAATGAGTTCTTCCTTGACGAACAGTTATTTATGGTGCAAGGCGAAATGCCCTGGTTTGCGAACTTTACGAACTTCCTAGTGAGCAATATTATCCCTTCTGACTTCACTAGAGCCCAGAAGAAGAAGTTTCTACACGATGTACGATGGTTTAGTTGGGATGAGCCGTATTTATTTAAGCAGTGCGCTGATAGGATGATCAGACGGTGAATTCCAGAAAATGAGACGAACATCATACTTCATGATTGCCATTCATCAGTTTATGGTGAACACTATGGGGGTGTGAGGAAAGCTGCCAAGGTACTCCAGGCAGGCTTTTATTGGCCGGCATTATTTAAAGATGCCTATAACTTCGTCCAAAAATGTGACCGGTGTCAGCGAGTGGGTAATATATCCAAGCGGAACGAGATGCCTTTGAATATGTTCCTAGAGGTCGAGATCTTTGACGTCTGGGGTATAGACTTCATGGGACCTTTTGTTTTGTCATGTGGAAATTTATATATCTTGCTGGCAGTGGATTACGTGTCCAAGTGGGTAGAAGTAGCAGCCTTACTGACTAATGATGCTAGGGTGGTCTTGCGTTTTCTTCAGAAGAGTATATTCACACGCTTCGGGACCCCTAGAGCTATCATAAGTGATGAGGGAACCAACTTCTGCAATCGTCATTTTACTGCTCTATTGGCCAAGTATGGGGTGAATCACCGTGTTGCTACGGCGTACCATCCCCAAACAAACGGCCAAGCCGAGGTGTCAAGCCGGGAGGTGAAACGGATATTAGAGAAATTGTAAATCCCACGAGGAAGGATTGGTCCCTCAAGCTTGACGATGCAGTGTGGGCATATAGGACTGCCTACAAGACACTACTGGGTATGTCACCATATCAGCTAGACAAGCCTTTTAAAGTGAATGGACAGAGGTTGAAGCATTATTATGGCAACGAAGTCAATTGAGAGAAGGTCGCCTTGATTCTTTCTACTACATGACCATGTCAGACAGAGTCGAGCTAGTGGACTGTAAATAAGCTATTGATGGGAGGCACCCCATCATCTCTCTTCTCCCTTATATTTAATTCTGGTTACTTATCTCCATTTCTCCCCTGTTTAATTCTAAGCATTGTGAAAAGTTTGAAATTTTTTGAATAGTTTTGGTTTTAGGAGCTGATTGCATATATTTTTTAAGTTAGGTGTTTATTGATTATATTTTTGGAGTTGTGAGCATATTGCAGATACGCACATATAGTATTTTTGAGGATTCACGTATATATGCTTCTCACATATAGCATTTTTGAGGATTCAAACGTATATACATCTTACATAGTTCAATTGTAAGTATGTGATTAGTTTACATATGATTTTCATGATACATATAGTATTGAATGTTGGTTTTCTAAAAATCATGACAATTTTAAAAGTTTTGCGATGAATACATGTGCATATAGTATAGACAGATTCCAATATAGCATGATGCAGAGATACATAGTCCAATTTTGGGTTTCAGATTATTTTATATCTCATTTGTTTGCATTCATGTGTTTCAGGAAAAGAATGCTATTCAAATTGTTGGTTAATCTTCATTTCATACTGCAGAAAACAAACTTTTTGGCTGGGCTCAGGGTAGCGCCACCGCGCCATCATCGAGGCTAAATTCAGGGCGACCGTGCCAATATGCAGATGTCCAGAGAGTTGACTAGAAACACGCGCGATCGAGCCCCACTCACAGCTAAACTCGGCGCGCCCGCGCCCGACACCAGCAACTGCCTGATTACAGTTTTAAAAATTCATCTCAAGCCCTAACTTTATATCTATTTTGATCGACCCCTACTCTCAAATACACAAACACTCTCTCTATCTATCAGCATATAACCCCTCTCCTATACGAACTCTCCTTCTCACAAACCTAGCCCTAATCAAATACACAAACCACCTTCTCTTTCTCATACACAATCTCTCATTCTCTTCAATTCTATATACAAGCCACTACATCATATCCTTCTCCAATCTCCAGTTCACAACCTAGGATGTGATTCAGAGCAAGTTCAGAGACTAGTTTGGTGTTGTTCTTCGGATTTAGAAGTTAGGGTATGTTCAAATCAGTTTGCAGAGGTAAAATTTTGGGGTTGTTCTTCAATAATCACCATCTAGGGTTTGCAAGACCAATTTTTTGCATATTATAATGGGTCCAAAAAGAGCACGTTCTGCCACTCCCGGATCGCCTGCTCAGAGCAGCCAGGGCGAGGACACTGTGGACTTGACTAAGTTTATTAGCCTTGAGGAACAACTTGAATATTATCGGATTGCGGCCAAGTCATTTGTAAAGGAGCGGGGGCTGAAACCGACTAGGGAAGATGGCCAAATACTTTCCATGATCAGAGAGATGGGTTAGCTTGGAGTTTGTGCAACACCACCGCCTGTCCCGTTGTCCAATGTTCGCAAATTCTATGCTAACGCCAAGGAGACGCAGAGTGGTTTTTCTTTCGTTCGGGGCATAAACGTCGATTATTGTCCGTCGATGATCCGTGAGGTGTTCAACGTGCCTTCAATCTCGGTGGCCTCCCGGCGGGCCTAGTGAATTGGGTTGAGGCAGAATCTTTAAGACTGACTTGGATCAGGTGGTCACAGACTTGTGTGTGCCAGGCACGAAGTGGAAGTACAGGTAAGGCACAGATACGCACACCAATTTCCCCGCCTCAGCGCTGAATAAATATGCCAAAGCATGGAATATGTTCTTATGCTCCAATCTGATGCCGTCCACCCACCAGCTCGACATTCCGATCGAGAGGGCCATTATTCTGTGGGGGATCATTACTGGGAAGAATATCGATGTCGGACATTTGATCCATCAGAACATGTTACGATTCATGCGAGGTAATACCACTAGGGGAATTCCACACACATCAGTGGTGGCTCATATGTGTTCTCAGGCAGGCCTTAAGTGGGAAGATGAACAGGTTCAGATGCCAAGCCAGGACATCAATCATTCTACCATCAACAAATTTGACCATTGGACTGGTGGCACGACACACCCGCAATGCAAAGGGTTCATCTTGCTGACTCTTCCACCAGTTCCCCCACCGCAACCAGTAGAAATAGCCGGTCCTTCCACCTCTAGTACAGGGCTGCAAGATCGCCAGATGAGGCGATTGGAGAGGAGGATGGACGCCTTGTATGGCAACTTCGCCGCTTTTGCAGATGGGCTGACCCGAGCCCTAGGTGAAGCCTTTGCGCAGCAAGGAACGCTAGTGGAGTAGCCCATCTTCGGTTCTGCCATGCCGTATCCACCGCCAGATTCGCCGCCTGAGGAGAATGTCCATGCCAATAATTACGGGAGTTTCCTTACCCTTTACTTCCAATGCGGACATTGAAAATTTTAAGTTTGGGTGTATGGGGTGTAGTTAGTAGTAGTCGCATATAGTTTATTGCATATTTAGGTTGCATAGTAGCAACATTTTAGTTTTTTGTTAGTTAAATTTTGCATGAAAATTTTGATTTTTTTGTTTTATTTTTATTTTGTGTAGATAGTATGTGTTTAGTTGCATTGCATAGCATAGTCCCATGCTTTTAGTCTGTTGAATTCTAGTATGGCCGATGATGATATTGAAATGTGATAGATTTTTGAACTCAGTTGATAGTTTAAGCTTAGTTATATCTTCATACATGATGTAGTCTATACCTGTTGCTTTGATGTTACTGGATAGCACGGTATTGTTATTATTTGCTTGTTGGTTAGATTAGCACATGCTTGTTTTTTGAGCGGAAAAATTTGTTTTAATGATAGAATTGTGTAAGAAAATGAATAATGGCCTTAATGACACAGAAATGCAAGTTTGGGGAAAAACATTGGGTATGCATGCTAAAAAGAAAAAGAAAAAGAAAAAGAAAAAGAAAAAAAACAATTGAGAAAAATGAAAAAAATAGAATAAACACCTTCGCTAGATAAGTCTTGTGGCCTTTGATACTCGAGCAAGTAAGCCATAGGGGATTATCTCTACACCCAGCACCCTAAGGCCTTTATGGTTTGGGAGTCGTTGGTCGAAAGCTCGATAAATGGATATCATTGAAAAGCCTAAGAGGGCTTAGCATTGCACAGCCAGGTGTAACCTCAAAAAAGTGCGAATATCGCCCTCGTGTGTGAATAAAAGCATAATTTTGCTGAACCTTAGCTTATATTAATGTGTTGGATTGGTCGTTGTTTCATATATATGAAAAAATTCTTGACTTAAAACCTCAGTTTTCCTTCCTTAGAAGTATAGCATGTGGAATCTTCGCCTTTATCAAGCTTATTTGTGATATAGCACACACACACTACATCTTAGCAACATGTTGTGATTTTTGGATTGTGTGTCTTTATGACTGTAGCTTGGGTTGATTCTTTGTTTATAGTTCTTGTTATTTCTCTGAGGCACATCTTATTGGAATTCATAGCATGGCTGAAATTTTGAGATTCATTTTCATGTTAGTATAGTTGCATAACATGTAGTTGCATTTGTGTTTGTTCCTTGAGGGCAAGCAATAGTTCAAGTTTGGGGGTATTTGTAACGTAGGTTTTATACCTACTTATTAGTTATCAACTTGCTAGGATTATGGCTTAATCTCAAATATTTTAGTGTCTTTTGATATGTTTTATCTTTGTTTTATAGGTTTTACTATGGAAACTCATTTGGCAAAAGTATGGCATGAAATGGCATGGTTTTGGCATGGAAATGGTGGGAAGGCAAGATGGAAAGCTTTTGGTGAACCAAAGGTGGACTTGGCAAGAGGAGACAGTTTATGGCCCGTGAAAATGGCCTCAATTCACTAGGGAGCAAAGGCAAGTGAAGGCAAAAGGAAGCAGCAAGAAAGCAGAAAAGATCAGCAATGCACCAGAAAGAACCAGTAGAAAACACAGCACCGCACGGCCGCGTCGGTTTGAAGAAGAAAAGACGCGCGCCCGCGCCAGGATGTAGTTATTCCGGATTTCTGAAGAACAGCGCCAGCGCTCCAAATGAACTACGGGGCTGCGCGGCCACACCAGTCAAAGCTGGAAATTTATTGACTTTTCATTTAATCATTTCTGCTGAGCGTATTTTCCATATATGGGTGTAATTTGCAAAGGACGAGATATCCAGTATTCATTATACAGTTTTAATTGCTATTTTTAGGGTCAGAGAGCTAGAGAGGGTTTGGGAGATTCACTTCTTCTCTCCTCTAGTTCTAAGTAGATTTCCATTCTAGGGTTTATAGTTGGATTGATTGTGATCTGAACTGAACTTGGAAGCTTATTGTGGACAGAGGAATATCAGATTTTCATTCTCATCATCTCTTTATCCCTTTGCTCTTATTTTATATTTTCTATGTTTAGATCAAATCCCATAATGGTTATTGGTTCAGAGATGAACTAACCACCATTACGGGATTCTAATGGATTTTATTGTTTAGTTCTATTATACCTCATTGTTATGTGTAATTGATTGTGTATGGATTGACTAGCATGGTTGTATTTAATGTTTAGATGCTGGATCACCATCTATCTTAATAGTTTAAATGGAATTGAAATAGGAAGTATAAACTTAGATTTGGCCATACTAGCATATGTTTATGAAATTTGCATGTGATGAATTTTGTGATTCGTAATCCGGATAGACATATACCGGCTTGCCATATGTAGTCCATTGAGAGCTTATACTTAAATTGATATTGCTTGTAAGTCACATAGACATATAGTGAGTTAAGGAATATTGGTGTTCACATGAATTCTATCTCTTTTGTGGATTTTATGTGATATGGACTTGGTTTATTGAAAGATATCCATTTCTTACTTTCGTGCTCTCGACTAGCAATCCTAAGTAATTAATTATGCTTAACATGAGGTGTATATTCTGAATGATGCAATAAGTGAAGTTAGGATCCCATATCTCTCCAATTTAAATCAATCATTTGTTATTTAGTTAGTTTTAGTTTATAATCATTCTAGTCAGTAATTCATCCTTTGTTTACTAGTTTGAGCAGTCGAAAATAGCTTTAGAATTGTTGCATGATGGTTCAATTATAATTGCTTATCTCCGTTGGAACGATCTTTACTTATCTTATATTACTTGTTGACCGTATATACTTGCACATGTTTGTGTCTGTTTTGTTAACACCGAAACGGAGCCAACACCTATGCCAGTTGCTTTGGTATGAATTCAAAGGTAAGCCTGAGTATTAATACACAAATGTTTTTACGTCGTTAAATCAACAGGAACTTGAAGTTGCGGAAAATTAAACGTAAATACGTTTAATGTATGAGTGTTGATCAACATAGAGTACTACAGGGTGATCACCTGGATATGCTCGTAAGCTATATCAAACTTACGGTCTCAGTGCTAGGTTGTTCTTTTCATGAATGAAAACTAAATGAATGACCATGGTCGTTGACCAGCTCAAATTCCTAATAGGCTATAAGTCCTTGGGAATGGTTTTAAAGGAATCAAAATGCTATTTTGATTATTCATAATACTTCATAACTATTGTACAATTATTGAAGATGAAGACATATGATTCTTGATTTTGTGGTTGTAAATTATAATGTTAAACTTGCTGAGCTAGTTATGCATATTCTTGCTTAAAATTATATGATTTCAGCTAAGAGCTAACGGACCGAAAGATTCGGTAAGGATAAGGGTAAGTCCAAGATGGATAACTAGTTTATCCTTGTAATAACATAATATTATTATTGTAATGAATGATAATACGACACCGAACGAATGTAATGGTTACAAAGAACTTGGGAAGGGAATAATATAATGTAATATTTAGTAAACTTATGCATGTTATTAAAGTCTTCAATTGGATGTATGAGTAGATAGTAGCACCGTGTAGCACCATGTCTAGGGTTTGAAGGTACCCGGATTTGGGGGCTTCACAGTTTAGCATTGACCTTTTGATGGTCCCATGATACGGTTCTACAATTGTCTTCATCCACCGTCAGTCGGATTGAGCACACTCCACCCACAATTATAGCCTTCTCTTTGAGATCATGGTATGATAGTTTGCCTCCCACAGATTGGGCGACAGTTGATCAGATGTTGAGACATTTTATGGCCATCCTGGTGTTCCATGTACCATTAGGCTTTGTAGATGGCATGCTATCTTGTTAGATACCTGAGCGACAGGTCTTCAAGTTTAATCCACGAGCTGACTCCTACGTTAGAGGAGTATTAGCGCATTACTGATTTACCACTGGATAGGCCTTGTGCTAGGATGACCACTGGGGATATGAGGTGGCAGTTTATGACACTGGCTTACGGCGCAGAGTCATCGTGGATTAGATCACTTCAGGGCATGTGGCGTCCTTAGATTTCTTAATTGATCTATTTGGCTTGCTGGACAACTATGCACGACACTCAGGAGACTTCACTATCACTGCTGGTTAGTGGCAGATTGCACGCGTAGATATTCTGTTGATGTGCGTCACAACTTACTTGTACATGCCACTATATATGGACCATTTGGATATTGGCCTGATTAAAGTGGTTCGTGCTCTCAGAGAGGGTTGACCATCTTGCCCATGATATTGGCGGAGACCTTGAGGTAGGCCACATTTTGCTATACCCATCCTGTGGGGTTCTTCAGAGGGAGTGTCGTATTATTATGCGTGTGGTTCATGACCCATTTGAGATCGATCGGCACTTTTAGACAAAATGGGTACTGTTGTACTCATGAGATAGCCATGTCTTATTCTTTTCAGGCGGCTGAGTGTACAGATGCGGCATCTGGGTTGGCTTTTTTGACGACGATCTAGGATTCATTTGTAATTTTGTTCTGTTCGGGACTCAGCTCTCCTTATAGCTTTATTACTCATACAGTTGACATGGATTATCTAACCCTGGGTTGTTTGAGAGGGGTGACCACATATCATCCACTAGCTATCATGGGATAGTTGATCATTTTTAGGATATTCACCACTTTGATGGGGCTTTGGATCAGCGACTATCAACTTCATCTCTGTCAGCTGATGACTTGACCAGGATTTATGATTATTGGACTTGTCGCGAGGGGGGTAATTTTTTGACTAGTCATCCGGGTCATTCTTTAGAGTACTCTGCATGGCTAGAGGCAGACATTGCATCAGTTGTAGTTGTTCACTCAGAGCCGAGTATTGATTCTGATGAGGAGGAGCCTATGGAGGACCATGATTCGCCTACCAAGGATGAGTTATTCACTGGTTTGACTGCAGCTTTGGTCAGTGACCCCCTAGCACTTCTAATGTCGTGGATTCATCTCTTATAGAGTCTTTAGCTCGGATGACATTTGAGAGGGATCCGGCGAGAGCACTGATGTTGACAGCCTTTTCTGGCCGGGATGCTGCTTTTGTTGAGAGGGATGATGCTCGAGCTACTCAGGACGTAATTTTTGTTGAAAGGGATGATGCTCGATCTGCCCGGGATGCTGCTTTTATTGAGCTGGATGAGGCTTGAGCTACTCGGGATGCTTACATCGCTGATAGTACTACACTTAGATCCTATACATATAGCATTATTGCAGATATGAGTACATTGATAGATGATAATTATAGCACTATAAAGATGTGGATCTTCTAACTCGCATGGAGACCTTAGGACAGGAGCTCACAGATGCACCTCAATCTTCTAAGAGGGATGCCATGTTGGACTTGCTATCCCGTTTTTCTACGGGTTTATAGACTAACTTTCATTTTCCTGTATAGACTAGGTTAGCCATTTTTGTCATATATAGGATACATTGTATATATTAAACAGTATTATATGACATAGAAATATATTTTGATTCACTTCCCTTTTGGATATGTTTTGTCATTGCTAAATGATTACCACTTTTTTCACGACTTGTTGTCTTGATGTATCATGAACTTTTCCTGGATGGATTGACATTGAGATGTCAAAAAATATCTTAAAAGGGACTTGTTAGTTCTTGGAGGCACAAAAGTATTCTAAAAGGGGGGTTGAATAGATATTTTAAATTTTTTTCCTTTTTAAAATATTTATTAGATTTGTCAATAAATTGACCACAACGAAATATGATTTGTTCGGACCCCTTAAGATAAAGCAAGTTTAGTTTGATAAGCAGTTATGACATATATAGCAGTTATAGCAGATATATCAGACATAGTGATTTTAAGTGGTTCGGAGCACTCAAGGCTCCTAGTCCACTCTTTTACTCCATGAGTAGGAAATCCACTAAGGATATCTTTACAATCTTTGAATTACTTAGATTCCGTCAAGACAAGCAGTCTTGGAACTTCTTAGTTCACTTAGAACTCTTCAAGTCTAGCAGACATGGAATACACTTGATGAGAGTTGAGTTCTTGGGTGTTATATTCAGTTGCAGTTAAGAATACGTTTGAAAGAACTGGGTAGCGAAGTAAGCTTTCTATTAGGATCGTAGAGTTTGGCTTTGTGTGTTCTTTAGCTTTGTTCGTTCTTGCTTGCATACACTGAATCTCCAATCAGTTTTGCTTATGAAGGAGCCTTTGAAATCTTTTCGTTGAAGGCATCCGTTGTAGCATTTAATGTTTCAGACATTTCTGAGCACTGATGTTGACTTCCTAGGAATATGGTGTCTACTGTCTGACCCACCTGACACAACAGACTGCTTTCTCACCTAACACTTGAAAAGGTGTTTTCAGCAGGCAAAAAGCACTTTCCATAGCTTCTTCTCTATGCTTCTTCGATACAAACTAAGGATGAGTGTTGGATCATTGGGACTCCCGAAATGTCAATGTCCATAAGCTATTCTTCATTTGTTACCCTTCCTCCTTTATTAGATGGGCGAAACTTGATGCTTCCGATGCTAACTGAAGAGATACCACGATTGTTGTCTTCGTACCATAATCGTTGTGTGTTGTCGTGCTGGTGTTTGATTCAGTCTTGATCGTAGAGAACACTACGATTTCTCTTAAGTTCTTATTGACTTCGATCTCTACTTGCTCGTTTGGCAGACTCCACATTTTTGAGAGCTAACTGCGATTCTTGACTTGTCTCGACAGGCGCTCGGACTGTCTCCACGATTCTGAGTGTGGCTTCCAAGACAGAATATAATTCTGGATCAACTTCCTCATTACTCCACGATTCTGCTTTGGCTTCTGCAAACTCTTGGCTGGCTCGACAGACTACGATTCTGTTGAGGCCTATCTATTACATTGCAAGAGATCAACCTAACAGATTTGATCTTTCTTCTATACATTCATTTACAGAATGATAAACATTTATCTTAAATCAACCTAATAATTTTGATCTACCATCCAAGTCCTTATACATATAATCTTAGAAGAACTTTACACATAAGCATATATATTTACTTTCAACATCAAATTTGAATATGCAATTCTCAACAATCTCCCTCTATTTGATGTTGAAATAATCAAGGAGATTTGCATCATATCATCAATTTCTAAATGCAGGATGCTAGAAGGTAAATATGACTTAGTGTTTTAGTGAGCAATTGAAATCTTTAGAGAATAAACATGAATTTATTGATGTTGAAATAGATATTACAATTTAGCACAGTTACACAATAAGAAACAAATTTAAACTTATCTCGATCTTCTTTGCCTCTTGCTCCTCGAAGGATTAACATACTCTTCAGCTCCCCTTCTTCTGCTAGCTTCATCTCGCCTTTCGATGTCTTCAACTCACTTGGACTGAGCATTTCTCCTTGATCATATCTATTCATGAAGGCAGTATCTCTAATGGGCATGCTCAAGCCAGTGTTGGATACTCATTGTGAGCTAAAGAGTGGGCCTTGACTCCTCAGAGGGTGCGCCATGATGATTGGTTGGCGTTGCTATTCAATTCATTGAGTCTGATAGCGAGGCTGATTTCTAAAATTGTTCCTTGAGAACTATATAATTTGTTTCCATTTTCCTTTGCCTTTGCCTTTCTCCACTTCCTCTTTATTCTCCCCCTTTATGTCAGCATCCAGGGTTTGAATGTCTTCGGACAGACGATTGACTCCTTGCACCAGCTCATGCATTTGAGAATGAGTTTGAGCAATGTCACTGCGAATCTCTTCAACCATGGCTTTAGTATTTCTTCTCTGTTGATGCATCATGGCCATGGCAGCGTCAGTTTGTCTTACTTGAGTCATAGAATATTCTTTGAATTCTCGTAGGGAGATACTCAGCTTGTGAATCTGATCGACAATAACATTATTTTGAGATTCTTGAGTTGTCTAGAGAAGGAGAAATGTTTCCTTATGCTTGTTGGAAGCTTGAAAGTGGATTGCATCCCTTTGGCTTAGACTGTCATTCATCTCCCTTATTATCTCCTTGAGTCTTTTTGAGAGCTCAGTCGCCAAGTTTCTAGGCAAAGTTTGGACAGACTCAATCATATGATTGAAGCTTTTATGAATTACCAGAGAGTGAGCTTCAAGGTTCTCCTCTGTCTCTAGGACCACTTGACTTGTGACATCAGCGACCTCCTCTTTGGTGGGGAGGAGAGAGCGATGATCAAAGATTTTCTAAAAATCAGAAGGGGAGGTCGTAGTGTGCTTCATTGACCTCGACATGTTTGTGAGAGCAAGTGCCATATCAAAATATTCATCGTGGGAGGATAAGGGAATATCTGATTGTGTGAGAGGTGCTTGGGTTTGGTGTATGGGAGAGGAGGCTGGTTCAGTATATGGGATAGTGGGCTTGACGATTTGGTTTAGTGGCTCTATGGTCGTGGTGTCGTGTAGTTGTTCGATGATTGTGAATCGTTGCTCGACGACTAGAGGTTGTTGTTTAACAAGCATGAATCGTTGGTCGACTACCAGAGGTTGTTGTTCGATAAGCGTGAATTATTGCTCGATGACCATGGAGTAACTAACAGTTGGCTCGATAATAATGGAAAGTTGGTTATTTGGTTCATCAGTTACAGAGTTTTGGGACTCTGTAACTAGAAATTGGTTCAGTGGGTTAAGAACCACTTCCATCCACCTTGGCAGTTCATTAGACTGATAGAATTTTGGTAGAGGACAATGGTTAACCTTGAAATAGATAGGAATAGAGTGTACCTCATGTTCAGTCCTTGTAGACGAATGATTAGTGATTAGTTTTTGAGCAAAGTTGAGGTTTCTTGAGAATCCTTGGGCTAGCAACGAAATTGCTGGATAAGCTTTGTATGCCTGAAACATGTGATCCCAAGAGTTGAGAATCAGGGCTCTGTGGTAGGACATCATGGGCAAGTATGAGAACAACTGATTGTAGTTGGCTCTCCTTTATCCACTCTAGCCTACTCCAATAATCTCAAATTCTTCTTCTTCCTCTTCTTCTTCCCTATCTTCATCACCTTCATTTGAAATCTCCACCACATCCATCATCTCAGCATCTCCCTTTTGTTCTTTAGCACTCTCCATTTCTACACCTTCCATTTCTGCAGCTTTAGAGACTTTAATTTCTTAAGGGGCAGAGGGGGATTCATGAGAAGCTTCTGATTGCTCCCCCTTAGCTAGAGCACTTCCTTGTTCAGGTGCTTTGAGAAACTCCCCCTCAATATGAGTTGTTCTTTCCTCAATAGCTTCGGGCAGCTGCTCCTCAGCATGAACGATAGCTTGATCAGATACAGTAGGGGTTACTGCATTGTTGATGTTGGTTATCACATCAGCAATGATCCTGGTCTCATCCAAGGACTCACTGTGACGACCAGATGCTTGAGGCTCAGTTCTTTGTTCAGCTTGCTCAACAGCAATTTTTCTTTCCTCCTCCTTTAAAGCTTCCTTATTGACAAGGACATACTTCTTGACAAGCTTTCTCTTTGTTCTCCTGGGCTCTACCATAACCTCAACATATTCTTTAGCTTTAGCCATGACAGTCTGTTCAGGTTGAGAAGCTGTTGCAGCACCTCCCTCTGGAATGATAGTAAGTCTAGAGTCCACGATTGGTGAGGACTCTACGATCGCGGTGAGTGTAGACTTCTTTACTCGATGGCTGTGCATCTTTTTCTGAGGCTTAGAACTTCCTTCAGCCTTATCCTCATAGTGCTTCTTCTTCTTCTTCTCCTTCAGAACTTCTTCTGGTGATTCGGTCAGTTCCAGGGTGAGTTCCCTTTATGAGAAGAGACCTAGAAACTTAGTGCCAGAACCCCCTTGGGGTGCATCAATGGTTGAGCCTTAAGGCTCTTCTGTCATATGAACACTTTCTTTTAATTTCCTCTTACCCTTACTCTTTCTGACTAGAGCAGAGGGTTCCTTTTGATTGACTTCTTCTTCTTCGTCAGCTTCCTTCACAGTTGACATATTTCCCTGCTGAATAGATTTCTTCACTTCACAAGTCCTTCCACTGGACTCAGACATCATCTTCACGTTCTTTACAGGGTTCCTCTTCCAATTTTTAAATAGCTGCTGGGTCATTCCTCTATTGAAGTTGATGGGTACTCCTTCCTTGTCTCCAGTTTTTTCTCCCAGAGCAGATTGGAGAATAATGCTTATGAATCTCCCATAGAGCATTTTTCTTGAGCTCTTCGCCTTCTTCGAACTAAGAATCCACTTCCCAATCCATCCCATGAGTAAGGCTCCATAGTTGATTTGGGATTTGAAGCAGATGGATGTCATGATCTTCAGTTAGTTCTCATTCACAGAGTCGTGGCCAGAGCTCTTGCAGTATATGTATTTCCCAATAATATCATCCAGAAACTCGTACTTCTGGGGAAATTATTTCTTCTTATAACCCTTGATGCCTTGAACCTTCTTGTGGTGCATCCTTTTTAGACCTTCATGAAAGTCGATGACGCCCAGAGATGGAAGGCCCTTTGATTTAAACCCTAGGGTCAGGTTTATATCTTTAGCTCCGAGCCGAATCTGCACACCCTTGACCTTTGTAGTGATGACGTCGTTCTCAAAGATACCATTGCAGTAGAACTCTTTCACCAGCTTTGGGTAAATCCTTGTGCTAGTTCTCAGAGCTTCTTCCAAACCTGCTTTCTTTAGAAGGGAAAGAATCTTGTGAAACTATGGGTCGGCAGTCTTGAACTCGTCAAAACACAGTTCATAGCTCGATACAATATTGGAAGTAACCATTGATTACTTTGATTTTCCTAAGACAAACAAAGTTAGCTGAGCGTTCTAAAAGCTAAGGTTTCTGTGAGAGAGAAAGAGAGAGAGATAAACTTTTGAAGTTCAAATGTGAAATGACAAAAGATATTTCAAAATGTATTTGTAACTTCCCTCTTCTCGTTCTGCAGAGTGGGGCACGTGTCGTGTTCTGCAGGACTCCACGATTTTAAATCGTATAAAAAGTATTGATTTTCCCTTAGCTCCCCCTGAGATAGTATATCCTTCAGGATGACTACGATCGTCTGGACTGCTCCACGATTGTTGTCTCTACTCATACTTTTGCACTGGTCCTTGTGATGCATTCTGAATCAGCATCCCTTCTGGGTTAAGGTTGCTCAAGAAGGGCCAACCTCTTAGTCTAAAACTAAGGGTCAGGTTTATCCCTGAGGCGCTTATCAGAAGAGCTGCTTAGACTAAGTAGAAATGTTGTTATCACAGTGGGTTTCTCTGCTATGTCGAGACTACTCCACGATCGTGGTTTCTCTCAGTCATCTCCATAATTTTGACATAGCCTTTTTATCTGCATGGTTAGCACCAACTAGAGAATAGAATTTATGGTTGTATATTTAACATACCTAACTAACTTATTAATTTATTAAATCTGGATTCATCTAAGGGTTTTGTAAAGACATCAGCAAGTTGATTTTCAGTAGGGATGTATTGTAAAGATATAGTTCCATTTTGAACATGATCCCTTATAAAATGATATCTTTTTTTTATATGCTTAGTCCTAGAATGCATGACAGGATTATATGTAATTGCTATGGCACTTGTGTTATCATAGTGAACAAGTATAGACTTGAAATCAAACCTATAGTCTGCTAGCTGGTTCTTCATTCATAGGATTTGAGTACAGAAGTTGCCTGCAGCAATATATTCAGCTTCTGTTGTTGAAGTTGATACTGAATTTTGCTTCTTGCTAAACCAGGACACAAGTTTATTTCCTAGCAGTTGACAAGTGCCACTGATACTTTTTCTATCAATTTTGCAGCCTGCAAAATCAGCATCTGAATATCCTATCAGTTCAAAGGAGGACTCCTTGGGATACGAAAGTCCCAAGTAAGATGTGCCTTTGAGATACCTAAAAATTCTTTTTACAATAGTTAAGTGTGATTCCTTCGGATTAGCTTAAAATCTAGCACATATACATGTAGCAAACATAATATCTGGTCTACTAGCAGTTAAGTACAGAAGAGAGCAAATCATACCTCTATATTGAGTAATGTCAATACATTTACCTTTCTCATCTTTGTCAAGCTTAGTTGCTGGAGCAATTGGTGTTTTCATGGGAGAGGCTGATTCCATGCCATATTTCTTAAGTAAGTCTTTGATGTACTTGGCTTGGTTAATGAAGATACCTTCATCAGTCTGCTTCACTTGCAGTCCAAGAAAGAAATTCAGCTCACCCATTATGCTCATTTCGAACTTGTTCTGCATAAGCTTGGCAAATCTCTTGCACATATTTTCATCAGTAGAACCAAAGATGATATCATCTACATATATTTGAACTAGTAAAACTTTATCTTTGTGCTTCCTAAGGAATAATGTGGTATCTACTCTATCTCTAGTGAATCCTTTTTCAATAAGAAAGTTTGTTAGTGTTTCATACCATGCTCTAGGTGTTTGTTTAAGTCCATATAAGGCTTTGTCTAATCTATAGACATAATTAGAGAGAGTTGGATTGATGAACCCTGGAAGTTGCTCCACATATACTTCTTCTTGAAGTTCTCCATTCAGAAATGCACTCTTGACATCCATCTGAAATACTTTGAACTTCATGTGGGCATCAAAGGTAAGGAATATCCTGATGGCTTCCAGTTTGGCAACAGGTGCAAAGGTCTCGTCGTAGTCAATGCCTTCTTCTTGAGAGTAACTTTTAGCCACCAGTCTTGCCTTATTTCTTGTGATCACCCCATCTTCATCCATCTTGTTTCTGAAGACCCATTTGGTGCCAATAACTAGGTGATTCCTTGGACTAGGAACTAGTCTCCAGACTTTGCTTCTTTGAAACTGATTCAGCTCTTCTTGCATGACTTCTATCCAACTCGAATCTTCCATGGCATCTTCTATCTCCTTGGGTTCTATTTGGGACAGAAAGCTCAGATAGAAACACTCATTCTGGGTGGAAGATCTTGTCTTGATTCTTGCATTTGGATCTCCAATAATCAAGTCTTGAGTGTGATCTCTTGCCCATCTGTTCCCTGTTGGAACATCTGTTCTGGTGCCTTCTTGTCTGAGTTCTTCAAGATCAACTTCTGTCTCTTGTTGCAGAGGTTCGTCGTCTGGTGTAGCTCTCTCCACGAACTCTTCTTCAGGCTCGACGATTCCATGTTCTGGGGCTGTGATCGTGGTGTTGGGATCGACCACCTCATTCGTAGTGTCTGGATCGTCGATCGTAGTGTCTTGTGGTACAGACATGTTTGAGTCTGTTTCATCAAAGATGATGTGAATCAAGACTTCAACACTTAGCGTCTTCTTGTGAAACACTCTATAGGCCTTATGACACCCCCAAATTCGGGTACTTCAATTCCACGGGATTTGTTGCTCACTATCTAAATAAAATACAACTATTGCCTATAATAAGGAATGCAAAATAAATTACAACCTTAAATAATTAATAAAATCTTCCTTATCAAAAGAATTACAACCTTGATCAATATATTCCAGGGTTTACTAACCTTAACGTCAATAAATAAGTGCGAAAAATAAAACAAAATATAATAAAATCAAAGTTTTATTACAAATCATAATCAAAATATAAATAAGTCTTCACTTGTTCATCTTGCTCTTGCCCTTACTAGTTGACGGTTCATCAACTCTTTCGACTTTAGCTGCAAGGGTTATATAATGAAAAGTGAGCGAACAAGAGCTAACTTGAAATAACAAATGATAGTGATGACCTGAATAACTTCAACTGATTTGAATAATATTTCTTTCATCAATAATAAAGAATTGAATATGGAATATAGAGTTCATCTGAGGGTCGTAAGACCTTGAACTATGTCCTAGGTTATAAACATTTCTATTTAAAACTTTTAACAGTCATTAGATTATATAGACTCTTAACTCGTACTTAGGGGGATCAGCCCTTCGTACCATGTATTGTGCACAAACATCTTAACGCTTTCTCATGGTATTCCCTTATTAAATAGGGTTGATCATCTAAGTTATTTGATAACAAGTCCGCACCAAAGAAAGTTTAGTTTGGATAAGCTTCAAGGGAAATTTTAGAGTTCAACTATCATCAACTAAGGAGTAGTTGAATCGACTTACAAAAATAATAATTCAACAATAAAGGATTACGAAATAACTTATGCTTTAGAACTAAACTTAAAGCAATTGAAAGATAAGATAGACCTTGCTTGAACAATTAAGTCAAGGTCACACTAACTCAATAATGAACTTTGATAAGTTATTTATTCAATATATAATTGATAGAGAATACAATAACTTGCATATGAATAACAAGTTAGAAATAGAAAACTTGCTCAAGTAAAGTTTGAGTTTAGAAAACTTGCCTTAAGCGCAAGCTACAATTTATAATTTACAAATCACTTCCTCAATCGTCCTACACATTACATTAAGTTTACAACATCAATTAGTTTCATAACCACTACATTTAACCGTTGAACTTCTTACTTAAGTTCAACTTAACAACGTGGTTTGTAAACTTAACTCGTTAACTAACCACATACGTGAGTCTAAACTCACAACATGCATATCACACGTGTATAACACTTTAAACTATCATAATCATACCCTATGATAAAAATATAAAAGTTCACACATAACATGCTAATATAAGACTTCAAATTATCTTATAGATGACAAAAATATGTTATCTTATTGTTTTATACACTTAACATGTCATCACATTAAGTTAGCTAATCAAGTAATGCATAAAAACTACACAGAGTTCAAACAAAATTTTTGCACAGTCTATACAACCGCTGGGGCGGGTGTTTTGCCCTTGATAGACCCGCTGGGGCGGGTCCCCCTGCTGGTGGGTTTCCCATCTCGCGAACTGTGCAGAGAGAAAGCCAATTTGGCTTATTTCTTCACACCAAATTCTAATTTTAACTAACACAATGCATATAAAACTTTATGAAAACATAATCTTAAACTTCTAACATGTTTTTAACATACATAAACACCACAACACATAATCAAAACACTTAATTTCATGTTATTGAAGAAAACACCATTTTTAAGCGTTCTTGAAGAAAATTGATACTGTGAGTTTGTTTTTAAACCAAGTCACGTAATTTAAATCGTATTAACTTTGTTTCTTAACATATTATCATAATCTATGATCAATTTACATAACATAGAATAATCAAACATAATTTTTGATAATTTAAAGACTATTTTTCAAAATAAGTTCACTGTAAATTGCTATGAACATGATTTCTTTATGTTCATCATATTTACGTCAATTGAACAACACAAACAATCATATATCATATATATAAGCATGTTATAACACAAATTACACATAAACTTTCATGTTTACACTAATTTCATAAAAACTCAATTATAGAGGACTATAACTTGAAGAACAACAAAATACAGTTTCTAAAACTACAAAGTTAGAATTATACCCTTTTTGATTTGTGAGGAAGAAGATGAATATGGTGTTTAGTTTTGCTCTTGATTTCTCAGGCTTCTTACCTTTCTCTTCTTCTTCATCTTTCTTTGTATATTTTCTAACTTTCTAACTCTAATATTCTAACTTAACTAACGTATAATATAATATTATAACTGATACATATATTATACATATAATTATATAATATATATATAACTGACAAGTATTAATCAACCTACTAAATACATCAGTTACATAATTTTTTGAAAATCAAAAGCCACTAGGGCTTGTTTGGCAAAAATCATTTATTTTCAAAAACAGATTTCTCTTGTAGTTAAGGCCATGTTTGTTAAAACGGGATTAAAATAGGTGTAAGGGACTTGTTTGCCAAAACTTTTTAAAATCTTTTTATTTATTTTGATAGATCATTTTAACACAAAGTTTAAATGTTACACCTTATTTAATTAAATCCTAACATTCTAATTTAATTAAATACAAGCTAACATTCACAAATTAATTAAAATTGTCACATAATACTAAATTATTACACAATTATAATTCACTTATTAATCATGATTTATGTAACAAATTAGTAAATCTTTATAAATAATTACCACACAATATTCATCTAATTTAATTATTCTCAATTAAATTAGAACTATACTTCATAATTACTTATACATCAATTTAATTAATCATATTATACTTAACTAAATTACTCCATAACATAAATTATTTATTTAACTCAATAAATAAATAAATTAAAATATTTATTTAATTCAATACATATTTATAATTAAATATACAAAATCTCATTTGTTACAATATTCCCTCCTTAAAAGGATCCTGTCCCTAGAATCACAATAAAAAAAACTCATTCGTCACATTCTTCCCCCCTTTAAAAGATTCTATCCCCAGAATCGATATACAAGAAATTACACAAATAATTGGGAATAGGTTTTCATCATTACATCCTCGAGTTACCATGTAGCTTCTTCAGGACTTTGGTTCCTCCAGATTACCTTAACAGAAGGTATCACTTTATTTCTAAGTACTTGTTCTTTCCTATCAACTATTTGAACAGGAACCTCTTCATAAGTTAAGTCTTTATCGAACTGTAAAGGCTCGTATTCTATTACATGCTGGTAGTCGTGTTTGTAAGGTCGCAACACAAAAATATGAAAGACGTTATGTATATTATCTAGCTCCGGAGGTAACGTAACCTCGTAAGAAACCTCGCCAATCCTTCGTAGTATCTCGAAAGGTCCAATAAATCGGGGACTCAGTTTCCCTTTCTTGCCAAATCGAATCATCCCCTTCCAGGTAGATACCTTCAGAAAAACGAAGCTTCCTGCTGCAAATTCTCGATTTTATCCATAATGATCGACATATTTCTTCTGTCTGTCCTGAGCAGCAATCAATCTCATTCTGATTATCTTGACGATCTCAGCAGTTTGTTGCACCATTTTCGATCCCAACAGCTGTCGTTCACCAACCTCATCCCAGCATAATGGAGTCTTGCATTTTCTGTCGTATAATGATTCGTAAGGCGTCATGCCAATACTTGTATGGTAACTGTTGTTGTAGGCAAATTCCACCAATGGTAGATGATCATCCCAGCTTCATTTGAAGTCCATAACGCAAGCTCTCAGCTTATCGTCTAGAGTCTGTATGGTTCTCTCGCTCTGGCCATCAGTTTGAGGATGGTACGCCATACTCATTGGCAATTGTGTTCCCAAACATACTTGTAGTCGCTTACAAAAATTTGACGTGAAATGCGAATCTCTGTCGGACAAAATTGATACTAGAACACCGTGTCTAGAGATAATTTCCTTCACGTACAACTTCTCTAACTGATCCAAGTTGTATCTAATCTTGATCGGTAAGAAATGTGCTGACTTCGTCAGCCGACCCACTATAACCCATACCGCATCAAAACCCTTCTGAGTCGCTGGAAGACCAACCACGAAATCCATCGTGATGTGCTCCCACTTCCATTCTGGAATCTCCAACGGTTGCAGTAATCCACTCGATCTCTAGTGTTCTGCTTTGAATTTCTGGCACATTAAACATTTTGCAACTCATTCAGCCATGTCTCTCTTCATATTTGGCCACCAAAAATGCTGTCTGAGATCCTAGTACATCTTCGTACTCCCAGGGTGAATCAAATATCTCGAACTGTGAGCTTCGCCCAAAATTTTCTCTTTAACTTCTGGTACTGGCGGTATCCAGATTCTCCCTTCAAATCGTAGCAGTCCATCATTATCAATCTTGAACTTTATCTCTTCACCATCGGCCATTCTTTTCTGGATCTTCTCATATTCCTTAGCACGAAGTTGTGCCTCTTTCACCTTGTCCACCAAGGTAGAACCAATAGTTACTTGGAATAACTTCTCATCTGCTTTCTTCGGACACTTAACTTCAAGCTCTAATCTAGCCATCTCATTTACTAACTGTTCTTGAGCAGTTAATAACATTAACTTCTCTCGACCCTTTCTGCTTAAAGCGTCGACAACCACATTAGCTTTACCCGGATGGTAAAGAATCTCGCAATCGTAGTCCTTGATAAGTTCCAACCATCTCCTTTAGCGCGTGTTCAAATCTTTATGTGTAAAGATATACTTCAGGCTCTTATGATCTGTGTATATCTCATACTTTTCTCCATATAGGTAGTGTCTCCATATCTTCAAAGCAAACACTACTACCACCAATTCCAAGTCATGGGTTGGATACCCTTTCTCGTAGTCCTTCAGCTGACGTAATGCATAGGCAATGACTTTGCCTTTCTGCATCAACACACAACCTAATCCCTTATGTGAGGTATCACTGTATACTACAAAATTTCCTGTACTATCCGGCAATGACAACACCGGCGCAATACTCAATCTCTTCTTCAGTTCCTGAAAATTTTTCTCACACTTTTTCGTCCAAACAAACTTAACCGTCTTACGAGTCAAATTCGTCAACGAAGTTGCGATTTTTGGAAAAGTATTGAATAAATCTTCTATAGTAACCTGCCAATCCCAAGAAACTCTTAACTTCAGACGGTGTCTTCGGCTGATCCTAATTCATCACAGCTTCAACCTTCGACGGATCCTGTGAAATCCCATCTCGAGAATTTCACGTATAGCTTTTCCCGTCTCAGTGATTCCAATGTCAACCTCAAATGTTCAGTGTGTTCTTCCTCAATTTTGGAATAAACCAAAATGTCATCTATGAACACCACTACAAACTCACCTAGAATGGCTTAAACACAATATATATTAAGTCTATAAATGCTGCTGGTGCATTCGTTAGACCAAATGACATCACTAAGAACTCGTAGTGTCCATACCGAGTTCTATAAGCCGTCTTTGGTATATCTTCTCTTCTAACCTTCAACTGATGATATCCACTTCTCAAATCTATTTTCGAGAAGTATCTATCACCTTTCAGTTAATCGAACAAGTCATCGATCGTAGGTAAAGGATACCTATTCTTGATCGTGACATTATTCAACTCCCTATAATCAATGCATAGCCTCATTGATCCATCCTTCTTCTTCACGACTAGTACTGGCGCTCCCCATGGTGATACGCTCGGCTGAATATACTTATTGTCCAGCAATTCTTGCAGTGGAACCATCAATTCCTTCATCTCGATTGGAACCCTTCTATACGAGGCTTTCAAAATCAGAGCAGTCCCCGGAGCTAAGTCGATCACGAACTCTATCTCTCTATCTGGTGGAAGTCCTGGAAAATCGCTCGGAAATACATCCACAAACTCCCTAACCACTGATATCTCTTCTATCTTCGGACTCTCCTTACGAGTATCCACTATGTAGGTTAAATACCCTACATAGCCTTGCTTCAATAACTTCTTGGCTTGCATAATCTTTAGACAACTCACTTATCTAGGCAATTTGCTCCCATAAAATACTACCTTGGACGGAGTCGTAATGTTTACAAACCTCTTCTGGAAATTAATTACCGCCCCATGGTTGAACAACCAATCCATACCCAGTATCACATCAAAATCCCCAAGTGTTATCAGAATCAAATCTACCCTCAATTCATGACCCTTAATGTTAAATCTACAGTTCTTGTAAACAAACCTAACAGGAATAACCTCCCTATTCGCAATCTCTATGCTCAAGGGGTAAACTAATTCCTCTTTATGTAAGTCTAAGGTCTTAGAAAATTCATGAGATATGAATGAACAAATATCACCCAAATCAAATAATACATATGCATTAATACTATTGACCGAAATAATACCTGACACCACATCCTTTGACTGCACAGCATCCTGCACCATCATATTAAATTTCCTGGTAGTGGGTCAAACCGCCTGCAGTGGTCCAGCGATAGTTAAAGTACTGTCATTGCCATTTCCTCCGTTTTATGTTCACCATCCTGTTGGCTTCCTCAGGCAACTTCGGGCCATGTGATCCTTAGATCTACATGTGTAGCAAGCTCCCTTCTTTGGGTTAGGGCAATTCAGCGCAATGTGGCCTTCCTGACCACAGTTGAAGCATATTCGCTTCCCCCTCAGGCACACTCCAATGTGATTCTTCCCGCATGTAGCACATGCTTCAATCCTTCTCTTCTGCTGGCTTCCCTGTTGACTCCCAGCAGACGTGTTGTCGCTCCACTTCCTTTTCTGGTTGATAGCACCACTACCACCAGCCTTGTTTTCTGTCTCATTCTTCTTCTTCTTCTTCTTCTTCTTCTTCTTCTGATCCTGGTTGTATTTGATGTGACATCCCGGATTTTTAAGAAGTTATAAATGAGAATTTAATAAATAAAATTCTTATTATCTGATGTTTTGAGTTTGAGTATGTGTATACGTGTCATATATTGTGAAATATGTGAATTGATGTGAAGAGGATTTTAGATATTAATTTTAATATTTATTGAATTAAAATAAATATTTTAATTGAATTATTTATTGAGTTAAATAAATAATTATGTGATTAATATGGAGTAATATAATTAAGTGTATTATATTAATTAAATGATTATTGAATATTTAATTTAATTAATATGTAATAATTTTATGTTATAGTTCTAATTTAATTGAGATAATTAAATTAGATGTAGTGATGTGATAATTGTTACATGAAGTTATAATTAGCGAGTAATTATAATGTGATAATTTTATGTGATTAATTGATGTTAAAATTTTATTTAATTAAATTAATGTTAAGATTTAATTAATTAAAGGATAACATTAAGAATATGTGTTAAAGGATTTATTAAAAGAGTTTTTAAAACAGTTTTTCCAAACAAGGCCCGTACTTTTATTTTAAATTCGTTTTGGTAAACGGGGCCTTAATTATTAAAATCTATTTTTAAAATAACTTGTTTTGCCAAACAAGCCTTAGGACTTTTAAAATTTAAATTTGTAACTTATATATTAATTGTAATTATTATAGTTAATAAAGGTTATTATGTTTATATTTATGATTGTATTATATGTATATAGATATATGTATATTACAATATACGTTAGTTAAAATAAAACAAGTTAGTCAGTGTTAGAAGTTAGAACAAAACAAAGAAGAAAGAGCAGAGAAAGAAAATAGAGAAGAGATAAGAAGAAGGAAGAAGAATAAGGAGGAATTTGTTAATCGAAGCACCATATTCATCTTCTTCCTCACTAAGCTTAAGGGTATAATTATAATCCTTGTACTATAGAAATTTTGTTTTTGTGTTCTTCGTATTTGTTGTTCTCTATATATATGAACTTAGTATGAAATTGATAAAGCATGAATTTTATAGGCAAATTATGTTATAACATGCTTATATGTGATTAGTATAATTATTTTAGTGATTTAATTCATGTAAACAAGATGAACATGAAGAAATCATGTTCATCACGAGTTACTGTGACGCCCCCAAATCCGGGTCCCAAGAACCTCGAACCTGGTACGTTACAATACATCATTTTTATAACTATTGCTGAAGATATAAACATAAATTGTTTATACAATAACTTTTACAACATAATTCCCAAGGTCTGTAACCTTAACATAATACATGCATTCAATATCCTACACGACATACAATGTCATTTGTATCCTATACTATTACCATTTTAACCGTATAATAATTCCATCCTGGAACTTGTCTTTGCCTTTGACTGTGTCCGAAGTTTTGTCTTTAATCTGAAATGTTTATAATGATATAACAAGGGTGAACAACAAGTTTGCCCAACAAGTTTAAGTTCAAATAATGATATATCATGATTGAAAAGAATAGTAAGCTGACAAGCTTTCAACAATATAAGAATTGTGAAAGAATATAAGTCAATTTTCATAACTGAATGACCGAGTCAATAATGATGAATGGCCAACAATGAACATGAACAAATTTTAACTGAACCGAATGGTAATGAAGGTGATCAACCTTTCATACCTGATGAACATATGCAACATGCACTAAGTGCGAATCAATAATCAGTATAGATGTGAATAATTAACAAAAATTATTCACGAACATGCTTTGAAATATAACTCAAGGTTGAGTTAAAGAAAATTTTCCTGTTCAGCTAGCTACAACTTTCTAGCTTTAATTAACAATCTTTGAATGACCTATCATTGATAAGGTAGATCTGTCAATTAATACTGCGTATATTTCATCAATACGCTAACTCGTATTATTATCACACCAATAATACATTCACCGAGTACATGCATCTAATGTAATATCATTAACCCTATAAGATATTTAATTGATCTTGGGTTAATGATTTAATAATTAATAAGGCTTTCCTTAAGGGATAAACACTTAATAGATCTTTAAACAATTTATTTTAATTGTTTAATTAAAGAGTTATTTAATTTCGTTCAATTGTTAACTCCCTCTTCCTTCAATTACCATTTAATATTAGTTAAATAGTAATTAACTATTTACCTTTAGTTATTACTTATAAATAACCAATTATAACTCCTCATTATTTAATATTAATTAAATAATGGACAATTAAATTATTATTTATCTTTAAATAATAATTAATAACTTCCTCATCTTTGAATAAATAATATTTGATTTATTCACTTCATTCTTATTTAATTATTTCTTATTATTTTAAAAGGATAATTAATTAATATTCATCTTTATTTATTATTCAAATAATAAATAATTAATTCTATAAACTTTCATGTTAAAGTAAGTAAGTAATTACTTAATCTTACTTAATTATACTTTAATCATTATTTAATATTAATTAAATAATAATTAATTAATTGATTAACTCAATTTATTATTTAAGCTTAGTTAAATAATAAGTAGTTATCTTATTAACACTAACCCATTTTAGTTATTACTTAACATTATTAAATCATTAATTATATTTCATTTTATATTTATTTAACTTAATATCCCATTAGTGGCCTTAAAGTTATTTATTACAATATCTTGCTTTCATTTCGTTCCATAATGATACTCAAATTTTCGTCCAAAATTTCCAGATTAGGGGTCCTTCACAGAAACGCCCGTAGAACGAAGTCTACAACTCGAATTTTGGTTCCGTCAGAGGCGTTGGATTCGTATCTTCCTGAACACCAATTTCCATTCATCAAACATCAGATTCTGTTTTGTTTAGGTCCCGAAAATCAGTGCCAAAGTGACTTATCAGCAGGAAAATTCGGAACAGTTTAGTGTTTTTCCAGATTTGAGGTCCTTTACGAAAACGTCATATCTCGATATTTACATCTCGGATTTGGGTCCAATTGGTATCGTTGGATTCGTATTTTTCCGAACTACGTTTTCCATATATCAAACTCTAAATTTGATTTTATTTTGGTTACCGAAAATAGTCCACAAGTGACTGATCAGTAGCATGTTCTCAACAGTTGGGTAGTTTGGGATTTAATCCATATTTTGCTCATTTTAAAACATATTTGAGTGATTCCAAAGGGTTTTAGCCCTAACTCATGCATCTAGCATACCAAGAAAGAAAACTTCAAATATCACTTGTAGATCTCAACATGCACATGATAAAGCATACTAGTTAAACAACGATTCCTTCAAAAATCCAGTTAACTTCTTTTTTTCCAAATCTCAACATATAAACTCATATAAATCCACAAGTCTCATTTGTTAAACTCAAGATCTAACACTCTAATCATGATAATAACCATATTCAACATGCATCACAAGAATCTATCATAAAATCACCTAGTGCATGCATGCACGTGCCTTTCCCTACTCATTTGGTACAAATCTCCCTTTTGATCTTATATTCAACTTCAAAAAATGTTTTGATCATCAAATAAAATATTTATACACCAATAGATAAAGTGTTTATCAAAGATCAAACTTAAGACTTTTGTTTAATCAACAACCCACCAAATAAGAAATCAAGCTGAAAAAAATAAAGAGAATTAATACCTAGTTTTTTTTGCTATCTTCCTTATCTTGCCAAAGTAGCTTACAAACTTGGCATGCATTAAGCACAAGATCCTCTCTTGTTATTCCTTTTGGCCGAAAATCTCTCCCTCTTTTCTCTCTATGTTTTGATTTTCTTTTGCTAGCTAACTTGGAGAATGAAATGAAAATGAGTAAACTCCTTATTTGCAAATGAGATGGGTTTATTTATAAGCTAGCAATAGGTGTAGATATAACTTATATATCTATACTAAATCTCCCAATATCTTCTATCTCCTCTCTCTTATCTTTAGCAAATCTAAGCATATCTCACCAACTCTCTCCATATCTTTCCATATCTTTACAAAATCTATCCAATATCTTTTCTTTCTCTCTCATAATCTTTAGCAAATCTAAGCATATCTCACCAAATCTCTCCATTTCTTTCCTAGCTTGGGTCGGCCACTTGGGCCTTCTTTGGTCCAAGTTTTGTTTTTCCTAATTTCTCACTTAACTTACTAAAGGTCCAATAATTTCTCTCTCCCATCGGGCTAAGCTTGGGCATTGCTTTAATTCAGTTGGGCTTGAACCTTTTTCTTGTTTACTTACTAAAAAAATTAAACTTGGGCTTCCACCCATAAATAAATTGGCCATCAGTATACTTGCCTTAAAAATATTATATTGGGCTACACAAATAATTTCTTACATATAAATCTTTAATTCCATAACTCAATTAGACGTGCTATACTTAGATTATAAAATTAATAAATTGAGATAATAAACTTAATCTCTTAGTGTTAGTTAATATTTTTAATATTAATATTCTCCCATGCCATAACCCTTAGGCTTATTTAATTATTATACCTAATTTATATATTAGGTTACATTAGTTTTTTTTATTTGTTTATTATATAATAAACAAATATAAGCAATCAAATATTATACAAACACATACCAAATAATTTAATACTTTGAGAAATGTACCACAAATCTCATATTATCTTTATTCTTAGCATTCGTCTTACTAAGATATATTTATCACATCACTAAATATATATATGTATATATGCACCTATACATATACATATTTTAAGAATTCAATTCAAACCATATAGGTTCTTTAACAAATTTTAAATTATTCCTCTAATTTCCATCTAGGTTTTATTATTTAACCTTTATTTAATCATTTAAAATCTTATAAATTCTCGGGTTGTCACATTCAGCCCTTTTTCTAATAATTCCGTCCTCGAAATTACAGCCTACTAATCCCTACTCTTTCTATTCACCAAAACTAGGTTTTTAACTTAACCTTTATCTGATTTCATCCTCATTTTAATGAGTACATCTTGCTTCCTTCTATGAGGAACTATTCTATCATCAGATTCTATTCAGACTTCTCCCCAAGGAGTTAAAAAAACTTTTCAAATCATGCTGAGGGGTCATATAGACCATGAACTTTCATTTTTCAATTTTGAAAAGGTTTGAACAGAAATTCATCTGTAAACTATTTTATCTGGACACCAACTTGTGTAAATTTGATACCAATTGCATTAACTTGACACCAACTTATGTCAATTTGATACCAACTTGTATCACGTAATGCTGACACCAACTTGTGTCGGATACCAACTTGTACCCATATGATACCAACTTAAAATAAGATTCGGCACCAAAACAATTTGGTTTGGCATAAGCTCTTAATTAATTCTTAAAATTCATAAACATTTGTCTAGCTGAATCAATTAGCTTTAGACATATACCAATAATTCCAATATCAATCAAAACATGTGTCTGGCCAAATTTAATTGACACTTGACCTTTTTTAAAATTCTGAAAATCATTTTATGATGTCATTATACCGCACTGTATTTACAGTCCATTGAAGATTCTGTCATTTTTGCGACTTTGTCATAAAATAATATACCATAGTGGGCTCACGATCTTTAGATCACATCCAACACTAGGCAAGACTGTATTAATAACTCCATTATTTTTATCATCTTTGCACCAGGTTTTATGATGCATTAATGATAAAAACAAAATACGTTTTGATATTTTAAATAATCTTTGTCTAGCCGAAATAATTAGCGTAGACTTTTCTTTTAAACGGTTCAAAAATTTTTGAAAATTAATTTGTGTTATCATTCAACAGGTAACGATGTGTCAGGGTCCCGAAGTCCACATATGCACAATTATCACCATGTTTTGAGGATAACAAAATTTTATTTTTGGTGTTATCATGCCACAACAGGTAATGATGTGTTAGTGGTACGAAGCCCACTTCTACACAATTATAACCATGTGTTGTTGACAACAAAATTCATTTATATTTGTAAAGGCACATCAGTTCGAATTTAGCTTGATGTCAAAAATTTTGAAGTCTAGCATAGCTAGAAGATTTGGAATACCTATGCTTCCACCATCAACATCAATTTTTCTAATAATCAATTGCTTAATAATTCTATCTATTCCTATTATCCTCAATCCTTCATTCATAATTTTCCTATACCCCCGTATAGTTCATCAAACATACCACACGTTATGAGTTCAGGAACTTACCACAATCATATGGGTTTTGGAACTTATCCTAGTTAGACCAAAGTCGTCCATTTGCTGAGGGGTTCCACCATACGATTATGAGTCACAAACTTACCATAAGTGTGGGTTTAAAGAACTCGCACCTAATCTTATATTTTGTACATATCCGTTATACAATGAGAAAAGAATCACCTTCAGAACATACATATAGCGGATAGCGTGACACCAACATTTGAATGATTATCAATGTGATAAACTAAGTAGTCGTTAGACCAAGCACAAAACCCCCGCCCATACAAAGGTTTATACAACTCATCTATCACACGAGTCCTCAACTGGAATCCCACATATTCCTATTTCTTTCTTTATTTGATACGAATTTCATTTACTCCTTATCTCATCATCCTTTTTAACTTTTTCCTGAGTTTAACTCGTACTATTTTATAGTACCATATCCGTATAGCAATTCTGTTATAAAGTCTTCAATCAAACGATTGATCATCTTCCTCCTATGACCTTATCAGATCACGTTGTGATCTCATATTATAATCGTATTATTTTATGATTCTTTTTCTATCTTATGATCGTTTTATTTTACGATCTTTTTCCCCTTTATACTTTTAGTCTTTTAGACTCTATCTCTTCATTACTACTGTTCATCTTTATTATCAGAGTTAGGTAACTCTGGATCTTTATTACTTATCAGGATTCTTCTTTGAATCTTATCGACATATTAATACCTTGCCCAAATTCATCGCTTAGAATTTAAACTCTATTTGAGTTTATTCCTATTTCTTATCTCTGTGGTTATAGCCTAAGGTAACACTACCTAAGATTTTTAACCTACAACTCTGATACCAACTGTAGCACCCCCAAATCCGGGTCCCAAGAACCTCGGACCTGGTACATCATTTCTATAACTATTGCGGAAGATATAAACATAAATTGTTTATACAATAACTTTTACAACATAATTCTCAAGGTCTGTAACCTTAACTTAATACCTGCATTCAATATCCTACACGACATACAATGTCATTTGTATCCTATACTATTACCATTTTAACCGTATAATAATTTCATCCTGGAACTTGTCTTTGCCTTTGACTGTGTCCGAAGTTTCGTCTTTAATCTGAAATGTTTATCATTATATAACAAGGGTGAGCAACAAGTTTGCCCAGCAAGTTTAAGTTCAAATGAAAATATATCATGATTGAAAAGAATAATAAGCTGACAAGCTTTCAACAATATAAGAATTGTGAAAGAATATAAATCAATTTTCATAACTGAAGGACTGAGTCAATAATGATGAATGGCCAACAATGAACATGAACAAATTTTAACTGAACTAAATGGTAATGAAGGTGATCAGCCTTTCATACCTGATGAACATATGCAACATGCACTAAGTGTGATTCAATAATCAGTATAGATGTGAATAATTAACAATAATTATTCACGAACATGCTTTGAAATATAACTTAAGGTTGAGTTAAAGAAAACTTGCCTGTTCAGTGAGCTACAACTTTCTAGCTTTAATTAACAATCTTTGAATGACCTATCATTGATAAGGTAGATCTGTCAATTAATACTGCGTATATTTCATCAAAACGCTAACTCGTATTATTATCTCACCAATAATACATTCACCGGGTACATGCATCTAATGTACTATCATTAATTCTATAAGATATTTAATTGATCTTAGGTTAATGATTTAATAATTAATAAGACTTTCCTTAAGAGATAAACACTTATTAGATCTTTAAATAATTTATTTTGTTTATTTAATTACGGAGTTATTTAATTTCGTTCAATTGTTAACTCTCTCTCCCTTCGATTACCATTTAATATTAGTTAAATAGTAATTAACTATTTACCTTTAGTTATTACTTACAAATAACCAATTATAACTCCTCATTATTTAATGTTAATTAAATAATGGACAATTAAATTATTATTTATCTTTCAATAATAATTAATAACTCCCTCATTTTTGAATAAATAATATTTAATTTATTTACTTCATTATTCTTTAATTACTCCTTATTATTTTAAAAGGATAATTAATTAACATTCATCTTTATTTATTAGTTAAATAATAAATAATTAATTCTATAAACTTTCATGTTAAAGTAAGTAAGTAATTACTTAATCTTACTTAATTATACTTTAATCATTATTTAATATTAATTAAATAATAATTAATTAATTGATTAACTCAATTTATTATTTAAGCTTAGTTAAATAATAAGTAGTTATCTTACTAACACTAACCCATTTTAATTATTACTTAACATCATTAAATCATTAATTATATTTCATTTTATATGTATTAAACTTAATAGCCCATTAGTGGCCTTAAAGTTATTTATTACAATATCTTGCTTTCATTTCGTTCCATAATGATAAGTAAATTTTCGTCCAAAATTTCTAGATTTGGGGTCCTTCACAGAAACGCCCGTAGAACGAAGTCTACAACTCGGATTTTGGTTCCGTCAAAGGCGTTGGATTCGTATCTTCCCGAAATCCAATTTCCATTCATCAAACATCAGATTCTGTTTTGTTTAGGTCCCGAAAATCAGAGCCAAAGTGACTGATCAGCAGGAAAATTCGCAACAGTTTAGTCGTTTTCTAGATTTGAGCTCCTTTACGGAAACGCTCATATCTCGAGATCTACGTCTCGGATTTGGGTCCATTTGGTATCGTTGGATTCATTTTTTCCCAAACTATGTTTTTTATATATCAAACACCAAATTTGAGTTTATTTCAGTTACCAAAAATAGTCCACAAGTGGCTGATCAGTAGCATGTTCTCAACAGTTTGGTAGTTTGAGATTTAATCCATATTTTGCTCATTTTAAAACATATTTGAGTGATTCCAATAGGGTTTAGCCCTTAACTAATGCATCTAGGATATCAAGAAAGAAAACATCAAATATAACTTGTAGATCTCAACATGCACATGATAAAGCATACCAGTTAAACAAAAATTCCTTTAAAAATGCATTTAACTTCTTTTTTTCTCCAAATCTCATCATATGAACTCATATAAATTCACAAGTCTCATTTGTTAAACTCAACATCTAACACTCTAATCATGATATTAATCATATTCAACATGCATCACAAGAATCTATCATAAAATCACCTAGTGCATGCATGCATGTGCCTTTCTCTACTCATTTGGTACAAATATCCCTTTTGATCTTATATTCAACTTCAAAAAATGTTTTGATCATCACATAAAATATTTATACACCAATAGATAAAGTTTTTATCAAAGATCAAATTTAAGACTTTTGTTTAATCAAAAACCCACCAAATAAGAAATCAAGCTTCAAACAATAAAGAGAATCAATACCTAGTTTTTCTTACTATCTTCCTTATCTTGCCAAAGTAGCTTACAAACTTAGCATGAATGAAGTACAAGATCCTCTCTTCTTCTTCCTCTTGGCCGAAAATCTCTCCCTCTTTTCTCTCTATGTTTTGATTTTCTTTTGCTAGCTAACTTGGAGAATGAAATGAAAATGAGTACACTCCTTATTTGCAAATGAGATGAGTTTATTTATAAGCTAGCAATAGGTGTAGATATAACTTATATATCTATACTAAATTTCTCAATATCTTTTATCTCCTCTTTCTTATCTTTAGCAAATCTAAGCATATCTCACCAAATCTCTCCATATCTTTCCATATCTTTACAAAATCTATCCAATATCTTTTCTTTCTCTCTCATAATCTTTAGCAAATCTAAGCATATCTCACCAAATCTCTCCATTTCTTTCCTAGCTTGGGCCGGTCACTTGGTCCTTCTTTGGTCCATGTTTTATTTTTCTTAATTCCTCACTTAACTTACTAAAGGTGCAATAATTTCTCTCTCCCATTGCGCTAAGCTTGGGCTTTGCTTTAATTCACTTGGGCTTGCACCTTTTTCTTGTTTACTTACTAACAAAATTAAACTTGGGCTTCCAACCATAAATAAATTGGGCCATCAATATACTTGTCTTAAAAATATTATATTGGGCTACACAAATAATTTCTTACACATAAATCTTTAATTCCATAACCCAATTAGATGTGCTATACTTAGATTATAAAATTAATAAATTGAGATAATAAACTTAATCTCTTAGTATTAGTTAATATTTTCAATATTAATATTCTCCCATGCCATAACCTTTAGGTTATTTAATTACTATACCTAATTTATATATTAGGTTACATTAGTTTTTTTATTTGCTTATTATATAATAAACAAATATAAGTAATCAAATATTATACAAACACATATGAAATAATTTAATACTTTGAGAAATGTACCACACATCTTATATTATCTTTATTCTTAGCATTCCTCTTGCTAAAATATATATATCATATCACTAAATATATATATGTATATATGCACCTATACATATACATTTTTTAAGAATTCAATTCAAACCATATAGGTTCTTTAACAATTTTTAAATTATTCCTCTAATTTTCATCTAGGTTTTATTATTTAACCTTTATTTAATCATTTAAAATCTTATAAATTCTCGGGTTGTCACAGTTACAGTGAACTCGTTTTGAAAACAATTGGTCCTTTGAAATCAAAATTAATGTTTGATAGTTAATTATTATGTAAATTGATCATAGATTATAATAATATATCAAGAAAAGAACAAAACATGATTTGAATCATGTGATTTGGGTTAAAAACGAACTCATAGTGTTAATTTTCGTCAAGAACTCTTAATAATGGTGTTTTCTTCAAAATCATGAAAATTAGGTGCTTTGATTATGTGTTGTGGTGTTATTGTATGTTAAAATCATGTTAGAAGTTTAAGATTTTATTTGTATAAAGTTTCATGTTCATTGTGTTAGTTAAAATTGGACTTTGGTGAAAAGAAATAAGCCTACACAGTTCGCGAGGCGGGAATCCACCAACAGTGGGCCCCGCCCCAGCTGGGCTTTTAGCCTAGGAACTCCCGCCCCAGTGGGGTTACAAGCTGTCCGGAGTTGTTTAAGCAGTGTAATGCAAAATTGCTTTGACCCCCCGTAGTAAAAAAGCCATAACGTTTTCATACGAACTCCGATTGAGGAGATTCAAGATGATCTAGAACGAGCACGAGTAGACCTAAAACTTTCATTCTTTAACTTTTTTGATTTGAGGTCGTTAGCAGGGGTCAAAATGGTCATCTTTATGACTGATGCGTATTCGGAGGCAATCGGAGGGCGTCAGACATGCACATACGCAAGTATAGTGTTGTCGATGATGATAGATGTTGTTCTAAATTATAAAAAATGAATGTTAGTAATATAATGATGCTTAACATTAATAAATGATGTATTAGATAAGTTATGTAAGCACACTAAGCATACACAAGAGAGACGATTCGGGCATGTGACGAATGAACGTCGAAACGCTGTGACAAGTGTTAATGAACGTAAAAAGTGTTTTAAGTCAAATGAAATGAACATTATAAGATATGAAATGGGGTTAATATAAAACCCATAAGTAGTCCTAGCAAAACTTAAACACTTGAATGAATTTAGAATATTACTAAAAAAAAATATAGTGAGATATAAATTGAAAGTTAACACAATCTAATTGAACATTGTGTATTAATTAACAGGAAGGATTATGAGATGTGGAGTAGAGTTTACATTACAGCTACTATGTGTTGCTATGTGACTAATAGTTGATGTGCATGATTATATAATTGTGTAGGGCACGTGAAGTGCAGATAGCTGTAAGCTGTTAATCTGTTATTGGTAAAAAATGATCAAGGCAAGTCTTTCAGTTCCTATTTTCTACGTGAGCTTGATGATGAACTATTTTAAATTGTTTTGCAAAGAGCATGATATGTTATATATGTTGCAAGTATGAAATGTTAAAGTCAATTTATGACTACATTGATTGATTAAAGAATGTTGATTGAGTAAGGAACTCAATCTTTATATTTGTTATATGAATTAAAGCATGTATGCCATGTTACTTTGATGATTATGAAATGTACGTTGAGCATGTTATTATGTGCTATGTGATGCATGAAAATTGTTAGGTCTTGCTGAGCTGTCGAGCTCACTCTTACAAATAACCACTTTTACAGGTCAAGGATGCAAGGTAATGATGAGTGCTAATTTAATGTTAAGATCAATAGCGATGTAAGAAATTATTTATTCTAGATGAGTAATGTGTTTGTTTTGGATGTATTATACTTGTTAAAGTTGTAAGGTTGAGTTATCCAATGTATAGTGGATATTGCTTGTGATGTAATACTTTGTATAGTAACTTAGAGGAAGCGATTCATGTAATAGAATTGAATCAAATATTTGTAATGTAAAGTTTGCGATTCAGGGCAATAAAGAAAGATTTTATAAAAATTTTAAATATTCTGCATTTTTTTAGTGATTTTAATATTGAATAATGATGTAAAGATATATTAAAGTTGTATTGTTAACGATCGAGAATGAGGATTATATTGTAAGAATTTTGGGGGCGTAATATTTGATCACCACATTGCTTCCACCTTCAACGAGGATGGCCTTTTCCAGTACAGCTGCAAACGTATTCAGCTAAAGCATGGAGACCTTGCTGTAGAGCTAGGGCTTCAATCCCTGCTCTATTTTTCTCGCCTTCCTCTCGTCGGTACTGACCTGGTACTTTGCAATCCTAGCCAGCTCGTTAAACTTCGTAGCGTATTTTAATACCGTCATCGTTCCCTATTTTAGCTCTAGAAACTGAACCTCCATCTGGTTCTGCGAGCTTATGGGGAAGTACATTTCAAAGAACATCTCTTTGAAACGGTCCCACGCTATAACACCCTCTCCTTCTCTAGTCTGTTTGGCCTGCCACCAAAAACTAGCCTCCGACTTCAACATGAACATCGCAAAAGCCGTCTTCTGGTCATCGTTTACTCTGGCCACATCGAAGACTTTTTCCATATCCATTACCTACGTCTGGGCATCTATCGGGTTCACCGATCCCTGGAATTCTGGCAGTTCTACTGCTTTGAATTCCTTGAACATTGTATTCTGGACTTGCGGCTAATTCGCAAGCGTCCCGTTAGCAGGTTCACCAGTTGTTGAACCAAATTGTGGTTCGTCCCATCGTTGTTGTTGTTATTAGTAGATTCCTCTGAGTTTTGACGTATAGGTCTTCTTCTAGAAGGCATCTTTCTGTTAAAACATACTCTTATTAGATCCTTTACACATTTCTTAAATATTCAAGTTCATACTGAAACATTTAAATAAATTTATTCACATTTGAACACATAACACGTTAATAAACTTCAATATTTTATTCATTCATAGTTTTAAAACATAGAATAGATAGCATCTCTGCTTTTTACATCACCTTTGCTGAACTGAATAAGTTACAGGATTACATCATTATCTTATCCCATTATTATCTCAAATTCTGGGATTACATTTATTTATTTTTTAAAAAAACACATAATTAATGACTCTACTATCTAAGCATGTTAAGACGTCGCACAACCTCCATACGTTCTTCCTTCATCACCCGGAACACTATTATGCGATCCACCATGTACCACGGTAAATCTTTCAACTAAGCTGGGTAATAGAAGACACGATCCTGGGCCCTATTTATAGCCGTATGGAAAGCATAATCTGTCTCCCTCAGCTTGGCCTTCTTCACTTGAACCTCGTCTTCAGCTTGATTTGCAAGTTGAGTAGCCCTCAAGCTCGTTTTCCCTGCTCTGGCACGCTTCGCTGACTCCTCTTGGATGTCGTTCTTCAGCTTCGCTAGCTCGGCCAGTGCTCATCTCTTTCGCTCTCCACGTGGACTAGATCCCACTTCGTGTTTCCAAGCTCATCGTTCGGCTCTTGAATCGTCTCATCTCTCTGTTGTATGGTAGTCCGACTCTCGTCTACTAGTTCCTCAAGCTCTCCGACTTGACCATATAGCTCCACATTATGGTCGTAGATTTCCTCGTACATCTCAGCGCTAACAGAGTTAGGTGGAAATTCCTCTTCAGGATCCTCCTCATCCTCCTCTGACTCATCCTCTTCATCTCGGTCAGATCCTGGCTCATGCTTCTGACCAGCTACGGTGATCAATGGAGATGGCTCTCTCTGAACCAACTGCTCACAGGCAACCTGGATGTCTCGGGGCTCCTCGTCCCTAGGCATCTAGGGTAACTCCTCCCTAGTCTGACTGGACTCTCCAATGTTCGTCATCTTGACAACAAAATTTTAAAGCTTAATTATTATGTGATATCAATCGATACTCTCCGTGTACATAAACGTAAACACATAGCACGTAATGTAATTTATTATCTTTAACTATCATCACTATCTTTTCGATCGCCTACAAGGCTACTTCCTAAGGTTCCCCCACCTAAGATTCATAACCTAAAGCTCTGATGTGACATCTCGGATTTTTAAGGATTTATAAGTGAGAATTTAACAAATAAAATTCTTATTTTAAGATGTTTAAGTACGAGTATGTGTATATGTGTTATATATTGTGAAATATGTGAATTGGTGTGAAGAGAATTTAAATGTTAATTTAATATTTATTGAAGTAAATAAATATTTTAATTGAATTATTTATTGAGACTATGTGATTAATATGGAGTAATGTAATTAAGTGTATTATATTAATTAAATGATTATTTAATATTTAATTAATATGTAATGATTTTATATTTTAGTTCTAATTTAACTGAGATAATGTAGTGATGTGGTAATTGTTAAATGAAGTTATAATTAGCGAGTAATTATAATGTGATAATTTTATGTGATTAATTGATGTTAAACTTTTAATTAATTAAATTAATATTAAGATTTAATTAATTAAAGGATAACATTAAGAATACGTGTTAAAGGATATATTAAAAGAGTTTTTAAAATCGTTTTCCCAAATAAGGCCTTACTTTTGTTTTAAACCTGTTTTACCCAAACAAGACCTTAACCATTAAAACCTGTTTTTAAAATAATATGATTTTGCCAAACAAGCCTTAGGGCTTTTAAAATTCTAATTTTTGTAACTTATATATATTAAATTGGTAATTAGTATTTGTAATTATATTGGGAGTTACATATTCTATAATTATATGTGTTATATGTATATCGTATATACACTAAGTTACGTTAGTTTTCTAAACCTAAGTCTAAACTAAGAACAAAGAAGAAGAAGAGAATTAGAGAGAGTTATCAGAGAAGAAGAAGAGGAAGAATAAGAAGAAGGGAAAGCTTTGTGAAGGCAAAGCAAGCCCCATCATCATCTCCATCTATCTCTTAATCCAAACTAGTAAGGTTATAATTTTAACCCTTATAATCAATTCTTATATTTTGTATTCATTCTTTGTCAAATTAGGTTTTCATGGAATTGTATAATCATGAATGTTACATATGTATATGGTATTCATATGTAATTGTATGCCATGAAAGGATTTTCAGAATTTAATTATTGTAAAAATAAGTTTTTAAAAGTTATGTTCTTCTATATTTTTCTAGTTTAAAACTTCTCGGTAGAAAATCTTTGTGAAAATTGTTGAGTTTGATATGTGTATGGGATATATATATATATATATATATATATGTTTACATAAGATTTTTATAATTGTTTAAGTATTTTAATTCACAAAGATATGATGAACACTATGAAATCATGTTCATAGTACTCTTTTATGAAGTTATTTTGAAAATAGTTCTTAAATCATCAAAGTAATTGATGAAAACGTGAAGTTATGTGTAATATGTGATATAGTATGATTATATATGAGTTATATGGTGGTTTTAACAATTCAATTCATGAAATTTTGATAAACAAGAAGAATGGGGTTCATATTGATTTTCTGTGAATTAATTTCTGAAAAATGGCTTTTAAAACTATCAAATTGATGTTTGATTTTGAGTTATTGTTAAAATTGATCATATATTATGTTAGTATGTTAAGAATAGAAGCTATTACAATTGGAATTACTAGAATTGGTTGAAAAACGAATTCGTAATAGTAATTTTCGTCAAGAACGCTTAATATCGTAGTTTTCTATAAAAAAACATGAAATCTTGGTTTTGATTGTGTATTATAAGGATTTTATATGTTATTATCATATTAAAGAGTTTAAAATATTGTTGTTAGCAAGTTTTATGTTGATCATGTTGGGAAAAATCGAATTCGGTGTGAAGGAATAAGCCAAATTGGCTTATTTCTCAGCCAGTTCGTGAACTGAGATGTGCACCAGGGGGGTGACCCGCCCCAGCGTGTGTTTTAGGCTTGGGGGACCCGCCCCAGTGGGTACGCTTGCTGTCCGGAGTGATTTAATTATTGTAATGCAAAAATTATTTTGACCTCCGTTAGTAAAATGGCCATAACGTTTTCATACGAACTCCGATTGAGGAGATTTAAGATGATCTAGAACGAGCACGAGTAGACCTACAACTTTTGTTCTTTAACTCTTTTGATTTGATGTCGCTAGCAGAGGTCAAAATGGTCATTTTTGTGACTAATGCATATTCGGAGGCAATATGAGGGCGTCGGACATGCACATACACAAGTATAGTGCTGTTGACGATAATAGATGTTGTTCTAAGTTATAAAACATGAATGTTAGTAAATATTATGATGCTTAACATGAATAAGTGATATATTGGATAAGTTATATAGACACACTAAGCATATACAAGAGAGACGAATCGGGCGTGTGACGAATGAACGTCGAAACGCCGTGACAAGTGTTTACGAACGTAAAAAGTATTTTAAGTCAAATGAAATGAACATGATAAGATATGAAATGGGGTTAATATAAAACCAATAAGTAGTCCTAGCAAGACTTAAACACTTGAATGAATTTTGAATATTACTATCGATAGTTAACACAATCTAATTGAACATTGTGTATTGATAGTAGGAAGAGTTATGAGATGTAGAGTAGAGTTTATATTATAACTACTATGTGTTGCTATGTGACTAATAGTTGATGTGCATAATTATATAATTGTATAGGGCACGTGAAGTGCAGATAGTTGTAAGATGTTAATCTATTATTGGTAAACAACGATCAAGGCAAGTCTTTCGGTTTTTATTTTCTACGTGGACTTGATGAACTATTTTAAATTGTATGATATGTTATATGTGTTGTAAGCGAGCATGATATGTTATACATGTTGTAATCATGAAATGTTAAAGTCAATTTATGACTACATTGTTTTGGTTAAATAATGATGATTGAGTAAGGAACTCAATCTTTATATTTGCTATGTGAATTAAAGCATGTATGCCATATTACTTTAATTATTATGATATGTATGTTGAGCATATTATTATGTGCTATGTGATGCATGAAAACTGTTAGAACTTGTTGAGTTGTCGAGCTCACTCTTGCAAATAATAATTTTTGTAGGTCAAGATTTCAAGGTAAGGATACGTGCTTAGTGAATTATAGAGATCCATACTCACGAAGATTACTTATGTTTTATGAGAAATGTAGTTAATGTTTTGAATGTAATATGTTGTTGAATTATAAGTGGAGTTGTAACGATTGAGAATTTTATATGTTAATTATAAATATTTATTGAATTAAATAAATATTTTATGGAATTTATTTGTTGAGTTAATAAATAAATTTTGTAATTATTGTGGATACCTTAATTAAGTGCTATATGTTTAATTAAATTGATATGTTAGCAATGGTGTAGCATAATTTTAATGTAGTTAAGAATAATTCAATTAGATTTAATGTTATGTGCTAAGTGTTAATAATAATTTTTTACATGAATTATGTTTAATAAAAGAATTATAATTTTGTAGCAATTTGGTATTGTGTGATTTATTAAAATAGGTGTTGTATGTAATCTATGGATTTAAAGAGTTATTAAAAGACTAGAAAAGGGTTTTAAAGTGTTTTACCAAACAAGTCCCTTGTACTTGTTTAATCTTATTTCTTCCAAACAAGGCCTTAAGCTCAAGAAGTTAGTTTTTAAAAATAATGTGGTTTTGCCAAACATGGCCTTGGGTTTTTCAAATTTTGTAACCTATGCTATTAGTATGAGTTAATATGGTGTTAAGTATTATACTTATTACTTATAAGTTACATATATATTATATATGTATATTGTATATTGTATAATATATGTTAAGTTAAAAGTTACGTTAGTTTTACAAAACGAAGAAAGAAAGAAGAAGATGGTTAGAGAGAGTTGTCAGAGAAGAAGAAGAGAGAAGAGGAAGAAAAGCTTGAGAAGGCGAGAGAAGATCATCATCTTCATCATCTCTATCTTAAGTCAAAACTAGTAAGGTTATAATCTTAACCCTAGAATTAATTCATTTGTGTTGTGTTTTCTTCTTTGTCATATTGGGTTGTTATGATTATGAAATTATATGTATATATATGGTGTTTATATGTTTTCATATGAAATTGTATGACATGAAGGGATTTTCATATTTCAATTGTGTAAAAATAAGTTTCTCAAGCATATTCTTCTAATATGTTCATAGTTTTGGAATTCTATGTAAAAATCTCTTTGCGAAACTTTATAATTTTGTTAAGTGAATGGGATATGTACGTATATATACATGTATATATGTTTACATGAGAGTTTCATAGTTGTTTAAGAATTTCAATTCACAAGTATATGATGAACACTATGAAATTCATGTTCATAGTGTTAGATTATGAATTTATGTTGAAAATTTCTTTAAATCCTTGATGTGAGCATGAATTATGTGTAATATGTGATATAACATGATTATATATGGGTTATATGGTTGTCCTAGCAATTCAATCCATGAATTTTTGATAAACAATAGGAAGTGTGTTCATAGTGATTTTCGGTGAAGTAATTTCTAAAAAATGGCTTTTGAAACTATCAAAATTGATGTTGATTATGAGTTATTGTTAAAATTGATTAATTTTTATGTTAGTATGTTAAGAATAGAAGTGATTACAATTGGAATCACTTGAATTGGATGAAAAACGAATCCGTAGTAGCAATTTTCGTCAAGAACGCTTAAAATTGTGTTTTTCTTTAAATTCCATGAAATCTTGGTTGTGATTATGTGTTTATATGAAAATTTTATGTTATGAGCATATTAATAAGCTTAAAATATTGTTTGTCATAAGTTTCAAGTTTGTCATGTTGGGAAAATTCGAATTCGGTATGACGGAGTAAGCCAAATTGGCTTATTTCTCCACTAGTTCGCGAACCATATAGTGCAGCAGGGGGAGGACCCACCCCAGCGGTGGTTTTGCCCTATGGGGACCCGCCCCAGCGGGTAATCCTGTTGTCCGGGAATTTTTGATTTTTGGTTTTGAGTTTTTATGCCCCGTTTGTTAAGCTCACTTGCTTCTATAACTTGGAAAGTGAAATGTGTAATAGGATAACATGTTTTTGATGTGTTTAAGTTAGATTTAAGTATATTATGAATGTGTTACATGTGTGTGTGTGTGTTACTTTAGCAAGGCACACAACACGATTCATTGTGGTATATGTTTATGAATGTATGCCGTGAGTATAGACTCACGTACTTGACTAGTTAGCAACCAATGTGGTAAAATACATTGTGAGTTAGACTTGGATATGAAGTTTGATGATTTAAAAGTTGTAATTAGTTACTAATAGATGGTTTGAATGTAATACAAATGTGTAGGGTGTTTGTGAAGTGATTGTAATTGTGTTTCAAGTGTAGCTTGCGCTTAAGGCAAGTCTTCTAAACCCTAAACTCGTTAATGTTAAGCAAGTTTCTAAACTTGTTATTTATATTGCGCAAGTTCTTTAAGATATTCTTGAATGCTATGCAAGCCTATTCATTGTATGTTTTCATTGTGCAAGTTTCCTAACCCTTGCTCAATAAATCATGAAAGTTCATTTAAGTTCCTTAACTTGTTATATGTGGTACAAGTTATACCATACTCCAATATTTATAAAGCATAAGTATTGAAGTGTTATTTTAGTAATATGATCTTGACTTAGTTGTTCAAGCAAGATCTACTTAGTCTATCGAATGCTTTGTGTTGTTTCTAAAAGCATGCTTATCTATTATGAAGTATTGTAATATCTTGCAATTGGTTCATGATTCTTATATTATTGAACTGTAAAGTACTGTAAGTCGATTCAACTACTCCTAGTTGATGATAGTTGAAACTCTAAAGTTCCATTATCTATCCAAACCAAACTTTCTTTGGTACGGACTTGTATTCAAACACTGAGAATGAACAACCCTATTTACTAGGGGACATTTATGCGAAATCGTAAAGATGGTTGTGCACAATTCATGGTACAAAAGGTTGATCCTCCTGAGTACGAGTTAATGGACCATAGTCTTATTGACTGTTAAAGGTTTAAATAGCAATATTTATAACCTAGGACAATGGTTCAAGGTCTTATGACCCTCAGATGATTCTATATTCGAATTCCATGTATTGATGAAAGAATTATAATTCAATTCTTTATACTGATGAAAGTAAAGTTATTCAAACTCTCTTGAAGCTATTCATATATATGTCATATCACTGTTGTAATTTCAAGTGAGCTTTTGTTTGCTCACTCTTACATGTTTTACCACCACTTGCAGTTGAGACCAAGAAGGTTTACATACCGTCAACAAGTAAAGGAAAAGGAAAGATGAGCAAATGAAGGCATGTGATTTCAAGTTTTTATTGTAATAAGACTTAGTCGATTATGTTATGTTTAATTACGCATTTATTGTTTGATGTTAAGGTTAGTTAACCCTGGGATTTTGTTGGACAAGTTGTATTCCTTTTTAAAGGAAGATTTTTTTTAAGGTTTATGAAGGTTGTAATTTACTTTGAAATTCTTTATTATTGGGTAGATGTATGCTTTATTAGAAAGTGAACACCAAATCATGTGGAAACGAAGTACCCGGATTTGGGGGTGTCACATGAGTTATCCAATGTATATGGATATTGCTTAGTGATGTAAGACTTTATATAGTAACTTAGAGGAAGAGATTCATGTAATAGAATTGAATCAAATATTTGTAATGTAAAGGTTGCGATTCAGGGCAATAAAGAAAGAAGTTTATAAAAGTTTTAAATATTCTGCATTTTTAGTGATTTTAATATCGAATAATGATGTAAAGATAGATTAAAGATGTATTGTTAACGATCGAGGATGAGGATTATATTGTATGAATTTTGGGGTCGTTACAGTTGGTATCAAAGCTGTAGGTTATACACCTTAGGTAAGAGTAGCTTAGGCTATGACTTTAGATTATAAGAAGTTAAGTTTAAGTTACGTATAACGAAAAGGTGATTCTTTTCACATACGTAGATGTATAGGATGAGTTAAGTCCTAGAAATGTTATAAGAAGAAGATTAGAATGGCGAGGAATAAAACTCGAATAAAATATTAATATATATAAATGGAATTAGAAATTCTTAAAGAAAAAGTTGTTTAATAAATAAGAAGATTCAAAGAAGAATCTTGAAGAGATGTAGAGATAAAAACCAGGTGTTGCCTAACTTCAATAATCTAGATAACGAATAATGATGAATAGACAGAGTCTATGAGATTTAAAAGCATAATGAAATCATGATATGACATGATGATAGGTAAAGATGAGAAGTTTTAAAACAAAACAATAATAAGATAAGAAAGAATCATAAGGGAGATGATTATAGAATAAGATCACGACGTGATCTTTTAAAGTTATAAAAGACAGATGGTCTGTAATGATTGAATGGTTATAGTTTGGGACTATAACGAGAATGTACTATGATATAGTACGAGATTAACTCACGAGGAGTTATAAATGATGAGATACAGAAGTCTGTATCGAGTATAGAGCAAGAAGTTCTAAGTAAGATAAAGTTAGGTGGGATTTCAACTGAGGACTCATGTGGTGGCTGAGTTGTACAAATCTTTGTATGGGCAGGGTTTTGTGCTTACACTTGGCTTATCATATTGATAATCGTTGGAAGGTTGGTGTCACGTTATCGATATGTTGGGTTTGTACGAAATCGTGATGCAATCAAATTGCAAAACTTAGCAAAAGCATGGTATATCAGAGTTTAAAAAATTTTCTATAAAATCATTACCCGGATCATCTTTTATTCAAATTATTAATTTAAAACGATAAATAAGAAGTTATGGAATCATACCCTTGTAGAACGAAGCTTCCACAGGTACTAGTTCAACTCCTTGTTCTTCGTGATCTCCTTGAATTTCCGGGTTAGATTCCTTCCTTTGATCAACGTTAGCCACCCAAGTGTTTGGCCTCTAGAAGTGATCCACCAAGGAAGAGGAATTATCAAGAAGGAGGGTGTTTGGCTAAACCTTAGTTTTCTATCCTCTATAGAAAAGGAGTACTCTCCAACAATTGGAATTTCATCAATCAATATCTATTATAAGACTCATCTTATATAGATATTGGTCAACCCTTCTAATCTAATTAGACATGGGATTTCTTTTAATTAATTAAACTCCTTTAATTAATTTAGGCTTCCCACCACATGGGAATAATTAATTAAATTTATTTAATTAATTTGTCTCCTAATCTTATTAGGAATAAATGAGAGTACTAATATTAAATTAATTACTAAACTCCTTTAGAAATTAAAATAATAATAATTGTAATAATATTAATAAGACTCCTCTTATTAATTTATATTTAATATTTACAAAATATTAAATAATAAATATTAAGCTATTTAATTTATTCTATCACTATAGATTAAATAAATTATACTTAATGCATTATTACGATTATGCCATTACCTTCTTAAATAATTATTCTTCCTTTTATGGTGTGACCCTTTAGGTTCTCTATATTAAACCCGTTGTGAATAAATCAATTAGAACAATTCTAATCTTATTTAAATAAATAAATTAAACTAATAATTTATTTAAATAAATAATATTTATTCTACAATAGGGATAAGCCTCCCTAGCGATCAACGACTTTTCAGATAATATAGATTTCAACATTAATCATAAAAGAACCTGTGAGTAAATAGTTACCATACAATTCAATCCTTCCACCATACAATGTCCCAATTAAATATAAGACATGAATTTACTGTCAAGTCTTATTTTATTTAATTATATGTATTTCGATTAGAAAATGCACAACTCCGATTAATGCAAATTAGAAACCTCTTTCTAATTTCATTCCACCTTGGCCAAGGATTCTTGGGTTGTCATTTAACGAATCACATAGGACATATCTCCTCTTTTACTAGAGGTGGTAGATTCTTTATTGATCATTCATTATCTCCATATGTAACTCATTATACCCAACCATACCCTATATATGCCTTAAAAGGTCTTAAGGAATAAGTCAAAGTATAATTTGTTACATACAAGATACTATGATGATCTCAAGTCCAAGGATCACTTGTACTACTTTCACATTAGGAATTCCTATTGACAGTCGAGTAAAACTCCATTAGGTATTCCATAGCGAGTCACGTTCAGTGAACTTATTCTCCAATAAGCACCTACATACTTGCTTTAGTGTCTCCACACAAATGATCATGAGATCAATCATCCTCATCCAATGAGCAAGCAACATATGTACCAATCTATCCGGATTTATTAATCTCCTTTTTAGTAATCCCACGATTGGGAACTATTTTAGTTTTAAAGCTTTCTAAGAATTTAGATCTCATTAGCATGATCAACATCATGATTCTAAAAGCATTGCTTAAAACTATGGGTTATTTACATATTATAAAAACAGCACCATGTAGATAATTAAATACCTTTAATAAATAAATATTTTATTAATAAATAAATAAGATTGTTTACAAAGTACGTGCTTTATCATCATACATGATTGGCTTGTATGCACACTACTATCACGATATATATATATATATATATATATATATATGACAAGAAGGTGATTCTTTTCTCATATTATATTTGATAATTAGAGTCAATAGAGGATATATTAGATGATATTAAGATTACATTAGATTATCTTAAGATTAGGCGAGTTCTTAAAACTCATACTTATGTTGAGTTTGTGGCTCATAATCGTATGTATGTTTTTGAACCCCTAAGCATATGGACAGTCTCTGATCAGTTCTTTGACTACGTATTACTAGGATAAGTTCTTAAACTCATATAATTGTGGCAAGTTCCTGAACTTCCAAAGTGTGGTAAGTTCGATGAACTATACTAGGTATAGAAAGGTGATGGTATATAAAGCATTGATGTTGTTTAAAATTGATAGAATTATTAAGTAATGGTGCAGTAAAGAGTTATATTGATGGAGAATGTTTTTATATTCTAAATCTCCTAGTTTTGCTAGATTTTCAAAATTTATTGACTTCGTGCTGATGTTGCACATCTGTTTTCTTGAAAAATATTGGATCGAACGATGAAACCAATGAGTTTTTAAAATACGTGCTATTATTCACATGTCTATGCTAATTGCTTCAGCTAGATAAAAATAATTTTAAATCTTCAAAATATATTTTATATGCATCATTTGATATGGTGTAGAAATAATAATTGAGGAAGTTATCAATGCAGTTAAACCTAGTGTTGGATGTGATCGTGTGATCGTATGATCGTTAGCCCACTATGGTATGATGTAGTATGACGACGTCATGTAATGACGAAATCCTCAACGTACTATTACTACGGTACGGTATCAGGATATTATGAAAAGATTGATTTATTTATTTTTGGTTTCCTTAAACGAAAAAAAAATATTTTTTTAAGTTGGTTAAACATATATATATATATATATATATATATATATATTTCGATTGATGTCCGAATTGTTGCTAGAAGTCTATGCTACTTGATTCAGCTAGACAAATATTGAAAGATGTTTATGAAATTCGAGCGTTCTTAGTCAAACTATGCCAAAATAAATTATTTTGGTGCGGATTCAGATGTTAAGAAGCTGAGGTGAACAACCCTATAAAAGGGGACATGTTATCGGAGACAATAGCTCCGAGTGTAACTCATATAGTCGTTATAATGTACTACGTTTGGGCCCGACGTAGGGGTACGATAGGCTGGCCACGTAGAGTACCGATGCGGTTTATAATGTGAAGTACTGGGGGTGAAGCACTATTAAACCTAGAAAGAAGTTCAAGGTCTTGCGACCACTCAACATGATTTGAAATATTTTAAATTCCTGAGTTATTTATATCGCTTCCCAATTATTGAGCAATTGTGGAAGATTCTTATTATTCTAAAGGATGATGTGGGAAGAAGGATATTTCTTAGAAAGAATTAGTTGTAGAACGCTTTAATTCAGTGAGTAGAGATTAACGTAAAATCTATTTTGATAGTTTGAATGAATGTCGATTAATAAAAAATTTTGAGGACGAAATTCTTAGAAGAAGGGGTGAATGTGATAACCCGAACAATTATAGATGGTGAATTATGTAGTATATTAATTCGACGAGTAGAGCATTCGGTAATGTTCCTTAGAAAGGAACAAACGAGTTAAAGAATATATAAATATTTGATATATGATTGAGTTTAAATTGAAGATTATGTAATAAAACATAATAGTTGTTGAAGAAATGAAAGAAGTATATATATGTGTAAAACTTTTTGCTAAATTAAGGTCTTGAAGTTATTCAACGATAATTGTGGAAGGGATTTTGTGAAAATCGAGTAATGGAGTTTTCGTTGATTCCGAGGATGGAATCCTTATAAGGAGGGAAAGATGTGACATCCCAGATTTTTAAGAATTTATAAATGAGAATTTAATAAATAAAATTCTGATTTTAAGATGTTTAAGTACGAGTATGTGTATATGTGTTATATATTGTGAAATATGTGAATTGGTGTGAAGAGAATTTAAATGTTAATTTAATATTTATTGAAGTAAATAAATATTTTAATTAAATTATTTATTGAGATTATGTGATTAATATGGAGTAATGTAATTAAGTGTATTATATTAATTAAATAATTATTTAATATTTAATTAATATATAATAATTTTATGTTATAGTTCTAATTTAACTGAGATAATGTAGTGATGTGGTAATTATTACATGAAGTTATAATTAGCGAGTAATTATAATGTGACAATTTTATGTGATTAATTGATGTTAAACTTTTAATTAATTAAATTAATGTTAAGATTTAATTAACTAAATGATAATATTAAGAATATGTGTTAAAGGATCTATTAAAAGAGTTAAAAGAGTTTTAAAAACCGTTTTCTCAAACAAGGCCTTACTTTTATTTTAAACCTGTTTTACCCAAACAAGGCCTTAACTATTAAAACATGTTTTTAAAATAATATGGTTTTGCCAAACAAGCCTTAGGGCTTTTAAAATTCTAATTTTTGTAACTTATATATATTAAATTGGTAATTAGTATATGTAATTATATTGGGAGTTACATATTCTATAATTATATGTGTTATGTGTATATTGTATATACACTAAGTTACATTAGTTTTCTAAACCTAAGTCTAAACTAAGAACAAAGAAGAAGAAGAGAGTTAGAGAGAGTTATCAGAGAAGAAGAAGAGGAAGAATAAGAAGAAGGGAAAGCTTTGTGAAGGCAAAGCAAGCCCCATCATCATCTCCATATATCTCTTAATCCAAACTAGTAAGGTTATAATTTTAACCCTTATAATCAATTCTTATATTTTGTATTTATTCTTTGTCAAATTAGGTTTTCATGGAATTGTATAATCATGAATTTTACATATGTATATGGTATTCATATGTAATTGTATGCCCTGAAAGGATTTTCAGAATTTAATTGTTGTAAAAATAAGTTTTTAAAAGTTATGTTCTATATTTTTCTAGTTTAAAACTTCTCGGTAGAAAATCTTTGTGAAAATTATTGAGTTTGATATGTGTATGGGATGTGTACATATATATATATATATATATATATATATATATATTTACATATGATTTTTATAGTTGTTTAAGTATTTTAATTCACAAAGATATGATGAACACTATGAAATCATGTTCATAGTACTATTTATGAAGTTATTTTGAAAATAGTTCTTAAATCATCAAAGCAATTGATGAAAACGTGAAGTTATGTGTAATATGTGATATAGCATGATTATATATGAGTTATATGGTGGTTTTAACAATTCAATTCATGAAATTTTGATAAACAAGAAGAATGGGGTTCATAGTGATTTTTTATGAATTAATTTCTGAAAAATGGCTTTTGATACTATCAAATTGATATTTGATTTTGAGTTATTGTTAAAATTGATCATATATTATGTTAGTATGTTAAGAATAGAAGCTATTACAATTGGAATTACTAGAATTGGTTGAAAAACGAATTCGTAATAGTAATTTTCGTCAAGAACGCATAATATCGTAGTTTTCTTCGAAAAACATAAAATCTTGGTTTTGATTGTGTGTTGTAAGGATTTTATATGTTATAATCATGTTATAGAGTTTAAAATATTGTTGTTAGCAAGTTTCATGTTGATCATATTGGGAAAAATCGAATTCGGTGTGAAGGAATAAGCCAAATTGGCTTATTTCTCAGCCAGTTCGCGAACTGAGATGTGCACCAGGGGGTGACGCGCCCCAGCGAGTGTTTTAGGCTTGGGGGACCCGCCCCAACGGGTACCCTTGCTGTCTAGAGTGATTTAAGTTTTGTAATGCAAAAATTATTTTGACCTCCGTTAGTAAAATGACCATAATTTTTTCATACGAACTCCGATTGAGGAGATTCAAGATGATCCAGAACGAGCACGAGTAGACCTACAACTTTTGTTTTTTTAACTTCTTTTGATTTGAGGTCGTTAGCAAAGGTCAAAATGGTCATTTTTGCGAATGATGCGTATTCGGAGGCAATCGGAGGGCGTCGGACATGCACATACACAAGTATAGTGCTGTCGACGATAATAGATGTTGTTCTAAGTTATAAAACATGAATGTTAGTAAATATAATGATGCTTAACATTAATAAATGATGTATTGAATAAGTTATGTAAGCACAATAAGCGTATACAAGAGAGATGAATCAGGCATGTGACGAATGGACGTCGAAACGCCATGACAAGTGTTAACGAACGTAAAAAGTGTTTTAAGTCAAATGAAATGAACATGATAAGATATGAAATGGGGTTAATATAAAACCAAAAAGCAGTCCTAGCAGGACTTAAACACTTGAATGAATTTCGAATATTACTATCGATAGTTAACACAATCTAATTGAACATTGTGTATTGATAGTAGGAAGAGTTATGAGATGTAGAGTATAGTTTATATTACAACTACTATGTGTTTCTATGTGACTAATAGTTGATGTGCATGATTATATAAATGTGTAGGGCACGTGAAGTGCTGATAGCTGTAAGCTGTTAATCTGTTATTGGTAAACAACGATCAAGGCAAGTCTTTCAATTCCTATTTTCTACGTGGACTTGATGAACTATTTTAAATTGCATGATATGTTATATGTGTTGTAAGCGAGCATGAATATGTTATACATGTTGTAATCATAAAATGTTAAAGTCAATTTATGACTACATTATTTTGGTTAAATAATGATGATTGAGTAAGGAACTCAATCTTTTATATTTGCTATGTGAATTAAAACATGTATGCAATGTTACTTTAATTATTATGATATATATGTTGAGCATATTATTATGTGCTATGTGATGCATGAAAACTGTTAGAACTTGCTGAGCTGTCGAGCTCACTCTTGCAAATAATAATTTTTGCAGGTCAAGATTTCAAGGTAAGGATACGTGCTAAGTGAATTATAAAGATCCATACTCAAGAAGATTACTTATGTTTTATGAGAAATGTATTTAATATTTTGAATGTAACATGTTGTTGAATTATAAGTGGAGTTATCCAATGTATATTGATATTGCTTAGTGATGTAAAACTTTGTATAGTAACTTAGAGGAAGCGATTCATGTAATAGAATTGAATCAAATATTTGTAATGTAAAGGTTGCGATTCAGGGCAATAAAGAAAGAAGTTTATAAAAGTTTTAAATATTCTGCATTTTTAGTGATTTTAATATCGAATAATGATGTAAAGATAGATTAAAGATGTATTGTTAACGATCGAGGATTAGGATTATATTGTATGAATTTTGGGGTCGTTACATCTGATACCAACCTATGACACCCCCAAATCCGGGTACTTCAATTCTACGGGATTTGGTGCTCACTATCTAAATAAAATACAACTACTGCCCATAATAAGGAATGCAAAATAAATTACAACCTTAAATAATTAATAAAATCTTCCTTATCAAAAGGATTACAACCTTGATCAAAATATCCCAGGGTTTACTAACTTTAACGTCAATAAATAAGTGCAAAAAATAAAACATAACATAATAAAATCAAAGTTTTATTACACATCATAATCAAAATATAAACAAGGCTTTACTTGTCCATCTTGCTCTTGCACTTACTAGTTGACGTTTCGTCAACTCTTTCGACTTTAGCTGCAAGGGTTATATAATGCAAAAGTGAGCAAACAAAAGCTCACTTGAAAAAACAAATGATAGCGATGAACTGAATAACTTCAACTGATTCGAATAATATTTCTTTCATCAATAATAAATAATTGAATATGGAATATAGAATTCATTTGAGGGTCGTACGACCTTGAACTATGTCCTACGTTGTAAACATTTCTATTTGAAACCTTTAACAGTCGTTAGACTATATGGACTTTTAACTCGTACTTAGGGGGATCAGCCCTTCGTACCATGTATTGTGCACAAACATCTTAACGCTTTCGTATAGTATTCCCTTATTAAATAGGGTTGATCATCTAAGTTATTTGATAACAAGTCTGCACCAAAGAAAGTTTGGTTTGGATAAGCTTCAAGGGAAATTTTAGAGTTCAACTATCATCAACTAAGGAGTTGTAACGATTGAGATTTTATATAATAATTTTAAATATTTATTGGGTTAAATAAATATTGTATGTGATTTATTTATTGAGCTAAATGAATAAATTATGTGATTTTGTGGATTGATTTAATTAAGAGTAATATTTAATTAAATTGATATGTTGTAGCATAATTCTAATTTAGTTGAGAATAATTCAATTAGATTTAATGTTATGTGCTAAGAATTAATAATAATTTGTTACATGAATTATGTTTAGTAAAGGAATTACAATGCTGTAACAATTTGGTATTATGTGTTTTACTAAGTTATGAATGTTAGCTTTTATTTAATTGAATTAGAATGTGGTAATTTAATTAAATAAGTGTAGTATTTAATCTATAGATTAAAGATTTATTAAAAGAATGGAAAAGGGTTTTAAAAGATCTTGGCCAAACGAGGCCCTTGCATCTCTTTTAAATCTATTTTACCCAAACAAGGCCTTAGCTAATAATATGTTTTTAAAAGATAAAGGGTTTGCCAAACATGGCCTAACCTTTCAAATTACTGTAACCTATGTAATTAGTAATAATTATTATGGTAATTAGTATTATACTTATTACTTATAATAATAATATAGGTTACATATATATTATATATGTATATGTATATCATATGTATATACATTATACGTTAAGTTAAAGGTTTGTCAGTTAAAACAAAACAAAGAAAGAAAAATAGAGAAGAGAGTTAACAGAGAAGAAGAAAATGAAGAAGAAGAAGAAGAAGAGAAGCTTGAGAAAGCAAGAGAAGAATATCATCATCTCCATCGCTTCTCTTAGTCCAACTAGTAAGGTTATAATCTTAACCCTTATAACCATAGAATCAATTCATGTGTGTTATAATTCTTCTTTGTTAAATTAGGTTTTCATAATCATGAATTTATATATATATATATATATATATATATATATATATATATATATGGTATTCATATGTTCTTCATATGTAATTGTATGCCATGAAAGGATTTTCAAAATTCAATTGTTGTAAAAACAAGTTTTAAAAGTTATGTTCTTCTACATGTTCTTGGTTTAAAACTTCTCTGTAAAAATCTCTTTGTGAAATTTCTTGATTTTGATATGTGTATGGGATGTGTACATATATATATATATATATTTATAGGTATATATTTACATATGATTTTTTATAATTGTTTAAGTGTTTTAATTCACAAAGATATGATGAACATTGAGAAATCATGTTCATAATGGTTTATTATGAAGTTATTTTGAAAATAGTTCTTAAATTGTCAAAGAAATTGATGAAAGCATGAAGTTATGTGTAATATGTGATATAGCATGATTATATATGAGTTATATGATTTTTTTAACAATTCAATTCATGAAATTTTGATAAACAAGAAGAATGGTGTTTATAGTAATTTTTTGTGAATTTATATTTGAAAAATGGCTTTTGAAACTATCAAATTGATGTTTGATTTTGAGTTATTGTTAAAATTGATCATGCATTATGTTAGTATGTTAAGAATAGAAGTTATTACAATTGGAATTACTTGAATTGATTGAAAAACGAATTCGTAATAGCAATTTCCGTCAAGAATGCTTAATATTGTGTTTTCTTCGAAAATCATGAAATTTTGGTTTTGATTATGTGGTGTATGGATTTTATATGTTATAATCATGTTAAAGAGTTCAAATTATTGTTTGTATCAAGTTTCATGTTTATCATGTTGGGAAAAATCGAATTCGGTGTGAAGAAATAAGCCAAATTGGCTTATTTCTCCACCAGTTCGCGAACCATCCCCTGTGCCAGAGGGAGGACACGCCCCATCGGGGCTTTTGCACTTGGGGGCCCCAGCGGGTTAGGTTGCTGTCCGGAAAAGTTAGTTTTTGGTTTTTGAGTTTTCATGCCCCGTTTGTTTAGCTAACTTATTTCTATGACTTGATAAGTGAAATAGGTAATAAGATAACATGTTTTTGATGTGTTTAAGATGGATTGAAGTTGTATATGAATGTGTTACATGTGTGTGGGTGTGTTACTTTAAAAGGTACACAACACGATTCATTGCTTTATAAGCTTATGAATGTTTGTCGTGAATGTAGACTCCCGTATTTGACTAGTTAGCAACTTATATTGTAAACAACGTTGTGAGTTGGACTTGAGTATGAAGTTCTACAGTTTAAACTGTTGTAGTTGGATACTAATAGATGCTTTAAACGTAATGCAATGTGTAGGGTAATTGTGAAAGTGGTTATAGTTATTAAAGTGTAGCTTGCGCTTGAGGCAAGTTTCCTATCTCTAAACTTATTATTGTGCAAGTGTTCTAATCTTTATTCTCTTACGTTAAGCAAGTTTTCTATTTCAAAACTTGTTACTTATATTGTACAAGCTTTGTTGTATTCAAATATTCTTATTGCATAAATATTGAAGTGTTATTGAAGTATTGTGATCTTGACTGAATTGTTCAAGCAAGATCTACTAATTCTTTCAATTGCTTTAAATTATTTCTAAAGCATGCCTATTTACTATGAAGCTTATTGTCATATCTTACAATTGGTTCATGATTCTTATATTATTGAACTGTTAAAGTACTATGAGTCGATTCAACTACTCCTAGTTGATGATAGTTGAAACTCTAAAGTTCCTTATCTATCCAAATCAAACTTTCTTTGGTGTGGACTTGTATTCAAATACTAAGAATGAACAACCCTAGTTATTAGGGGATATTTATGCGAAAGCGTTAAGATGGTTGTGCACAATTCATGGTACAAAGGGTTGATCCCCCTGAGTACTAGTTAAAGGTCCATAGTCTTATTGACTGTTAAAGGTTTAAATAGAAATATTTATAACCTAGGACATAGTTCAAGGTCTTATGACCCTCAGATGATTCTATATTCGAATTTTACGTATTGATGAAAGAAAATTAATTCAATTCTTTATATTGATGAAAGTAAAGTTATTCAAACTCTTTTGCAACTATTCACTTATGTCATATCACTGTTGTGTTTTCAAGTGAGCTTTTGTTTGCTCACTCTTGCATGTTTTACCACCACTTGCAGTTGAAACCAAGAATGTTGATATACCGTCAACAAGTAAAGGAAAAGGAAAGATGAACAAGTGAATGCTTGTTGTTCAAGTTTCTATTGTAATAAGACTTAGTTGATTATGTTTTATTTTCTGCATTTGTTTGTTTGATGTTAAGGTTTAGTTAACCCTGGGATTTTATTGAACAAGATGTAATCCTTTATCAAGGAAGATTTCATTTAAGTTTTACGGAGGTTGTAATTTACTTTACAATTCTTTATTTTTGGGTAGATGTACGTTTTAATTAGAAAGTGAACACCAAATCATGTGAATTTGGGGGTGCCACAAGAGTAGTTGAATCGCCTTACAATAATAATAATTCAACAATAAAGGATTACGAAATAACTTATGCTTTAGAACTAAACTTAAAGCAATTGAAAGATAAGATAGACCTTACTTGAACAATTAAGTCAAGGTCACACTAACTCAATAATGAGCTTTGATAAGATATTTATTTAATATATAATTGATAGAGAATACAATAACTTGCACATGAATAACAAGTTAGAAATAGGAAACTTACTCAAGTAAAGTTTGAGTTTAGAAAACTTGCCTTAAGCGTAAGCTACAATTTACAATTTATAAATCACTTTCTCAATCGTCATACACATTACATTAAGTTTATAACATCAATTAGTTTCATAACCACTACGTTTAACTGTTGAACTTCTTACTTAAGTTCAACTTAACAACGTGGTTTGTAAACTTAACTCGTTAACTAAGCACATACGTGAGTCTAAACTCACAACATGCATATCACACGTGTATAACACTTTAAACTATCATAATCATACCCTATGATAACAATATATAAGTTCACATATAACATGCTAATATGAGACTTCAAATTATCTTATACATGACAAAAATATGTTATCTTATTGTTTTATACACTTAACATGTCATCACATTAAGTTAGCTAATCATGTAATGCATAAAAACTACACAGAGTTCAAACAAAATTTTTGGACAGTCTATACACCCGCTGGGGTGGGTGTTTTGCGCTTGATAGACCCGCTAGGGCGGGTCCCCCTGCTGGTGGGTTTCCCGGCTCGCGAACTGTGTAGAGAGAAAGCCAATTTGGCTTATTTCTTCACACCAAATTCCGATTTTAACTAACACAATGCATATAAAACTTTATGAGAACATAATCTTAAACTTCTAACATGTTTTTAACATATATAAATGCCACAACACATAATCAAAGTACTTCATTTCATGATTTTGAAGAAAACACCATTTTTAAGCGTTTTTGAAGAAAATTGATACTGTGAGTTTGTTTTAAAACCAAATCACATAATTCAAATCGTATTAACTTTGTTTCTTAACATATTATCATAATCTATGATCAATTTACATAACATAGCATAATCAAACACATATTTTGATAATTTAAAGACTATTTTTCAAAATAAGTTCACTGTAAATTGCTATGAACATGATTTCTTCATGTTCATCATATTTACATGAATTGAACAACACAAACAATCATATATCATATATATAAGCATGTTATAACACAAATTACACATAAACTTTCATGTTTACACTAATTTCATAAAAACTCAATTATAGAGGACTAAAACTTAAAGAACAACAAAATACAATTTCTAAAACTACAAAGTTAAAATTATACCCTTTTTGATTTGTGAGGAAGAAGATGAATATGGTGTTTTGTTTTGCTCTTGATTTCTCAAGTTCTTGTCTTCCTCTTCTTCTTCTTCTTCTTCTTCTTCTCTCTTCTTCTCTCATTGTATATTTTCTAACTTTCTAACTCTGATATTCTAACTTAACTAACGTATAATATAATATTATAACAGATACATATATTATACATATAATTATAATATATATATATATATATATATTAATTTCTCAAGCTTCTTGTCTTCCTCTTCTTCTTCTTCTTCTTCTTATCTCTTCTTCTCTCTCTGTATATTTTCTAACTTTCTAACTCTGATATTCTAACTTAACTAACGTATAATATAATATTATAACAGATACATATATTATACATATAATTATAATATATATATATATATATATATATGTAATAACTGACAAGTATTAATCAACCTACTAAATACATCAGTTACATAATTTTTTGAAAATCAAAAGCCACTAGGGCTTGTTTGGCGAAAATCATTTATTTTCAAAAATAGATTTTTTTTGTAGTTAAGGTCATATTTAGTAAAACAGGATTAAAATAGGTGTGAGGGCTTTGTTTGGTAAAACTCTTTAAAATCTTTTTATTTATTTTGATAAATTATTTTAACACATAGTTTAAATATTACACTTTATTTAATTAAATCCTAACATTCTAATTTAATTAAATACAAGCTAACAAAATACAAGCTAACATTCACAAATTAATTAAAGTTGTCCCCAGAATTACAATAAAAAAAACTCATTCGTCACAGGCCTTGCAGTCTGTGGCATTTCCAAGAAAGAATCCTTCGTCTGACTTTGGTTGGAACTTAGTCAGATATTGTTTTCCATTATTGAGAATGTAGCATGCACAGCCGAACACATGGAAATAGCTTACGTTTGGCTTTCTTCCTCTCCACAGCTCGTAGGGAGTCTTCTTCAGTGTAGAGTGAACAAGAGATATGTTCTGAGTGTAGCACGCAGTGTTGATAGCTTCTGCCCAAAAGTATTAAGGCAGATGAGCTGCTGCTAGTAGAGGCCTTCCTGCTTCGATCAGGGTTCTGTTCTTTTTTTCAACTACTCCGTTTTGCTGTTGAGTTCGTGGAGCTGAGAAGTTGTGACTGATGTCGTTGTATGCACAAAACTGATCCATCTCAGAGAAGTCGAACTCTCTTCCATGATCACTCCTTATGGCATTAATCTTCTCTCCTTTTTCATTCATTACCAGCTTGAACATCTTGATAAGTTGGGAGCTCGTTTCATCTTTAGAATTTAGAAAGAATAACAATGTGAATCTAGTATAGTCATCCACTACGACCAGTGAGTATCTCTTTCCTCCAAGGCTTACAGTTGGAATTGACCCAAAGAGATCTATATGAAGTAACTGTAGGGGCTTATCAATTGAGTTGACTGCTTTACCTTTGAATGAGCTCCTTGTTTGTTTTCCAAGCTGACAGACATTGTATGGCCTTTCTTTGACAAAACTGAGTTTGGGTAGGCCCGCCACTAGATCTTTGGCGGCCAGTTTTGACATATTCTTGAAGTTGAGATGAGATAACCTTCTATACTATAGTCAGCTCATTTCTTTAGAGGCTTTAACAAGAAAGAATATTGTCTAATCAGAACTCAGTTGAGCAAGATTAACAGTGTAGATGTTCCCTTCTCTGGTTCCAGTCAGCTTTATAAAAAAGGTTTTCAGATCTCTGACTTGACATTGATTATTGAGGAAGGTGACTTGATGACCCTTGTCGCAAAGCTGGCTGATGCTTAGTAGATTGTGCTTTAGTCCTTCCACATAGGCTACTTTGCTGAAGGACACTGCACCATTCCCAGCTGAGCCATATCTTTTTGTCTTGCCAGAGCCGTTGTCTCCAAAGATGACTGTTGGACCCTCCTTCTCTGTGAAGTTAGACAGGAGGGATTTATTCCCGGTCATGTACTGTGAGCATCCATTATCCAGATACTAGTTTGTGATTGTGGAGCTCTGTTCCTGTAGTAAGGTTAAACATTTATTTTGGTACCCAGACTTGCATGGGTCCTACTTTGTTAGTACCCTTGGGGACATAGATCTGCTTGAATTTGGGTCTAATATGCAAAAGGTTATAATAGTATACTGCAGCTTTATGACCATATCTATCACATACAAAGCATCTTATATGATGCATGCTTTGTGTGTGTGTGGATTTTTTCTCCATTTGAACTTGTGTGGATACTTGGTGGCCTTTTCCTTATTCTGATTCTTCTTTTTCCATGCAGCCTTATGATTCAGAGTTTGTAATGAATGAATCTAAACTCTATAATTCCTTCCTAGTTAGTTCGTGGAGCCGGTTTTACTTGACTCCACGACCCTTTGAGGTTGGAGTGTAGTGATTGAGTTACTCTCACTTTTATGAATTCTAGGCCAGCATGGGATCCGTTATGTCTTGGGATATAACTTGGATCAGAAGAGCAAGGATGCATTGGTTCTTCCTTCTGTGTGGATTTCACAAATGTAATGCCTCTATTAAAATTTGAAGCACTTCTAATGTTTGTTTCCTTGAGTTTTTCCACACATGGTTCTGAGGTAGATTCTCCAAAACCTAAACCTGTTCTATCAGATGCACTTCTCTGACGGGAGATCAGGGAGTCCATAGATGAAGAAGACCTATTCCATATTAAGATTATCTTTTCTAGCTCCTTAATCTTAGAGGTTAGTTTTAACTCTCTTTGTGTGATGAGTTCATTGGTCTGTCTTAAGAGTTTTTTTTCAGCCTCAAGTTTTGAAAGAGAGGTAGTACTAAGTAGAGCTGTCTCCAATTCTACTTGAACTTTCTCTTTCTCTTTTTAAAGAAGAGAATAGTCTTTAGATAGAACTCTGAACCACTTTATGTATTGATGCAGATCAGATGTTATGCCATGTAGTGCAGTTCTTAGATCATCAATGTCTTCATCAAGAGAGTTAAAGTCGAATACCTCATCGATACTTACTTCGTGATGGTTAGTGCTCTTCTTGTCCTTTGCGTCTTTGGCCATTAGACATAGATTGGCCACTTGAGGTTCTTCATCATCTCCTGACTCAGGGTTTATGTAGTTGTGTTAGTCACTCCGCGATCCTCTTGCTACAAGACCTTTGTCTTTCTTCTAAAGCTTTTTGTAGCCTTTGAACTCCTTCTTTATATTTGTTTTCCTCTTCAGCTCCTCTCTAAGAGGTTTGTTGCAGTTTGCAATGAAATGGCCAGGCTTCTTGCAGTTGTAGCATATGTCGTTGATCTACTCCTGATTACTATTGTTGTTGAATCTCTTAGGTCTGGTGCTTCTACCTTTGCGCATGAACCTTTTGAGTCTTCTGACCAGCATTGCAATGTCCTCATCATCATCTTCCTCAGAGTCAGATTCATTTTCAGCATGAGCTTTGGAGGTGGCTTCTGTTGCCTTGAGAGCAACTCCTTTGTCATTCCTTCTTCCTTTAGATTGAGTTTCTGCTCGTTGAGTCAGCTCTAGTTCGTAGGTAAGAAGGTTGCCATAAAGTTGTTGAACTATCATTTCATGGAGGTTTTTTGATTCTCTGATGGCAGTGGTTTTGGCATCCCACTTGCTTGGTAAGGACCTCATGAACTTCATGATAAGATCTTTGTTTGGATTGATCTTTTCAAAGGCTCGAAGAGAGTTGAGCAACACATTGAATCTTTCGTAAATGGACGTGACAGTTTCTCCTGGAATATGGGTGAACATTTCATACTGTTGAATCAGAAGAGATTGCTTATTTTCTCTGACTTCTTCTATTCCTTGGTGCATGATGAGCAATACTTCCCAGACTTCCTTGGCAGTTTTTCTGTTGACCACATTTTCGAATAGATCATCCTTTAAAGATTGGAACAAAATGTTCTTGGCCTTTTTTTCTAGCTGAACAGTTTTCTTATCGTTGTCAGTCCATTCTGATTTGATCTTATCTGAATTCTGTTTGGATCTTCTGGAGTTGGTCCAAGCTTTGTTGAAATATAGGGCCCATTCATAACAGTTTCAAATAGCTCGTCATTTATTGAATCCATGTAGGCTTGCATACGAACTTTCAAGTTGGCAAATTTGTCTTTGTTACACATTGGTGGCTTACTACCTCCACCGGTCTTGGACTCGCTTTTCAGGTGTGCCATCAGATCTACTCAAGCTTTGTAAGCTAGTTGAGAGAACTTGCTCAGATACCAATTGTTAGTTTATGGAGGCACAAAAGTTATCTAGAAAGGGGGTTGAATAGATATTTTAAAACCTTTTCCTTTTCAAAATATTTATCAGATTTGTCAATAAATTGACCATAGCGGAATATGATTTGTTTGGTCCCCTTAAGAGAAAGCAAGTTTAGTTTGATAAGAAGTTATGACAGATATAGCAGTTATAGCATATATATCAGACACAGTGATTTTAAGTGATTTAGAGCACTCAAGGCTCCTAGTCCACTCTTCTACTCCACAAGTAGGAAATCCACTAAGGATATCTTTATAGTCTTTCAATCACTTAGATTCCTTCAAAACCAGTAGTCTTGGAACTTCATAGTTCACTTAGAACTCTTCAAGTTCAGCGGACTTGGAATACACTTAATCAGAGTTGAGTTCTTGGGTGTGCTACTCAGTTGCAGTTAAGCATACGTTCAAAGGAACTGAGTAGCGAAGCAAGATTTCTTTTAGGATCGTAGAGTTTGGCTTTATGTGTTCTTTAGCTTTGTTCGTTCTTGCTTGTATACACTGAATCTCCAATCTATTTTGCTTATGAAGGAGCCTTTGAAATCTTTCTGTTGAAGGCACCTATTGTAGCATTTAATGTTTCAGACATTTTTGAGCACTGATGTTGATTTCCTGGGAATATGGTTTCTGCAGTCTGACCCACCTGACACAGCAGGCTGCTTTCTAACCTAACACCTGAAAAGGTGTTTTCAGCAGACAGAAAGCACTTTCCTTAGCTTCTTCTATACGCTTATTCGATACAAACTAAGGATGAGTGTTGTATCATTGGGACTCCCAAAATGTCAACGTCCATAAGCCATTCTTCATTCATTACACTTCCTCCTTCATCAGATGGGCGAAACTGGATGCTTCTGATGCTAACTGAAGAGACACCACGATCGTTGTCATCGTACCATGATCGTTATTGGGTATTTTCTACGCGCAACACGCAAGTGTACGTGGTCAACAAGTAATACAGTGATAAATCAAAGATCGTACCCACAGAGACAATAATTTCTATTTAATCGAACAAGTACCAATTTTAGAGTATTTCAACTTTATCAAACTAACAGCAAAAAGATAGATTCTTCTATAACTAGAATAAAAATAACCACACACTAAATCGAGATCTTTAACAAAATTTAGAGAATTAAGCCTACAACTTCACTTATTATTTCACTTCAGATAAGATCTTTGTCCCCAGTTTATTTTAATTAATCCCATATTATTAATCGAAACCACTAATGTAGATAAAACCACCTCACGATGCATAATATCCGTACTCATTTGCATCCACAAATGATAGATTCAAATAAGACATCCCAATTAATTAACTCACTATATTTCTATGCGAATTACAATTAACCAAGAATTTACTACCAAGTTCTCTTTCAGATTACATATGGCATAAAGGAATATATCTATCCTAAACACGAATCACGAATTCCATCTATGCAGAATTCACGAACATATGTCAGTATGACCAGTTATAATCTCCTATGTTCCTTCACAAGTTCATAAGAAATAACAGAATAATCGTTGATTAGGCAATTATATCAATTAATCACACACTTAATGAATAACCTGGGAATAACCTCCATAAACTGGATTTAAAAATAATTAATCATCCATTACATAATAAGATCCGTCATAGGCTTAAATAAATAATTAGTTCATAACGAATGAAATAAAATTCATAATCCACAGAGTACTAATCATAACGAATACAAAGATAATATGGATTGAGAAAGATAGGAATATAAAACTCCTGTCGTTACTGTCTCTAAATTGCTCCGTGTTTATCCAATCATGCTCCGCTTCAAATCTCCTGTATCCGGTTCAGATCCCAAAATTTGCTATCCCTCTCCAGGCTAGGTGTAATCTGTTTTTATTAATAACCTCCACACTCCAAGCAGGTCACGTCACTCTCTATATAACAAGATGCTCCCATTTTATTCCAAATCTCGTGGCCCCCACCATTGATAGCATCCCAATTGTTACACAATTCAAGTTGCTACCGAAAATCCTTGTAGAAAAAGGAGATGCTATATATCCATATACTCGTGGGGCCCTCAATTCATCTCATTAGAGTCCCATTTGTCAAGGAGATACAGCTGCTACGTTTTTTTTATATATCCCAGCCTCAATTTGATCACTTGCTTGCTTCTCTGGTTGCGTGTCCAACTGGGAGAAGGATGCTTCAAAGTCCGCCTCCCCGCCCCGGCGGGGAGTTTCGTTACTAATCATCCGCCCTGGCGGATGAATATTCTGCCCAGCAACTTATTGCTAATTTTTCGTTACTTTATGATGGCTTAGTTGCATGGCTGCTACACATTTGCTTTGGCCGACATGCTAAACAAGTACTCCATTCCTTTCTCTAATGCATGCACGTGCCCCACATAATCTGTGCTTTAATGTTTGTTGGCCGCTCCTACTGCATCACCAATTCGTGGCCCAGCCATGTATTCCATGATCTGCTAAACCTCTTTGGCCCATATATGCTAAATTGTTATCATATTCTCTAATTTCCAAGTGAATAAGCCTTCTGAGGTTGTTATCTCAAAGGGTGAAATAATTTCTTGCATGTGTGGACCGGCTCAGCAGCTTCCTCACCCAACTCGTAGACCATTTACCATCTTGCCTCATGATTTCGTAAACTGCTTGTAACTTGCTTGTTCATGTTGATTCCATTTTTCCTCTAAGTTATTTGCAATCAACACAGAACTCTTCAATTGTACCTACACATACGAATATAAGCATCATGAGTCATCCAGGCATACAATAAAAAGAGTAAACATTAAATAATAAGCATATAACATGTAATTTTTTTGTGCTTTAAATCTACTCTCGCCCTCATTTCATTCCTTGCACATAAACATATAAATCTGAATAAAATGCTAAGATAAATACTTGAAAACCCCAAAACTCAAACTAAAATGAATACCGAATCGTGGGTATAAAACCCACTCATCAAATACCCCCAAACTTGAGACTTTGCTTGCCCTCAAGAAAAAACATGCATGTGCAAGAATATACAATGCTCATAACTGTAACTGTCAGTGATTACAAAACTAACTCCTCGTGCCTCAGTAAACTCACAACAGATATAAATATTAAATTCAACCGGATACGCATCCGTAATTAAAACCCAACTATGAATCTATACCTGTCAACACTGAAGCGGTGTGTGTGTGCTTAACAAAAATATACCCAACTACAGATCAAATATATAACATAATACGCGTCTTAGAATATAATCAGAGTTCAACTCAAGAAATCTCGTGAACCAAGTACAGTGAATTCAAGTAAACATTAACCAAGTCGGAAGTTAATATGGGAGATTTTCTATTTTTTTTATTCGCGGAAGCATTTTGCTCTTTCTCCGTATCTCAAATTTCCTCATGACTGTGCAATGTTTAGTTCCCTTAGGCTCTTCAGTGATACCTATGTAGCGAGTTTTTGACCAACGACTCCCAAACCGAAGGGCTTTAGGGCGCTGGGTGTAAAGACATCCCCTAAGGCGTACTTACTCGAGTACCACCGGCGACGAAACTAAACAAGTCACGGTGTTTATTCATGTTTCTATTTTTTTTTTCAATTCTTTTGTTTTTCTGATTTTTTTTTCTTTCAGATAGCTCCCATATCTTCCCCCAAACTTATGTTTTAGTCTAATCTTAGTCACTAATACAAGTTCACTAAATTTCCTTTATTAAAACCCAATTTCTGTTCAAGACGACAATTATGTGACTATTCGAACTGAGTTGACTAAATTGGTGTCTGTCGTGCTAACCGGCGCAATAATGTCAAACAGGTAAGGACTCATGCAGAGGATTGAATACACATCAACATTCTGGTTTTCATTATGTTTATATCCTTATGTAAGTCCAATCTCATCACAGGCTAAAGTTATTTCTTACCACTGACATACTGACTCATACAATCCTAATTACAAACTCTTTTTGGTCTTTTATGATTTTTTAATTATTTTTTCTTTCATAAAAACTTAAACTACTCTACTATGCAAATTTTAATTAAACTACTATGCAACTATACATATTTTACCCTTCATGCACATGCTAACCAAACTCATGGTGATTAAAGCTCTACACAATTCATACCCCCAAACTTAAATGAAACAATGTCCTCATTGTGAAACATCTAGAAATTGAAGTGTAGAGGACTTCCCTGTTCAGTCAAACAGTCGGGCCGGCCTCCTCATCGATGTCTGAGTCAGATGGTGGATATGGCGGGAGCGGCTGTTGAGTGAAATAGTGCCAAAGCCGTTCGTTGATTTTCCTGTGCATTTCGCCATCTATTGGATCTGGTCTAAGTCCACGTTCGGAGATGATGGCTTTTCCTGACACATATTCAAAACGTTCAGCGGCTGCCGCGCTTCGAAATTTTTTTCTGTCGAATGGTGGAGCGGCTGCGGATGAGGGTCCTTCCCCCTTTTGCTTCTTTTGTGGCATGGGAGGCATGTTGTTTGTGGGCTGAAACTCACGTATTTCCAAAGTTTTGTTATTCAGTACTTTTACCGAACACTTGGTGTGCACTGTCAAGTTGGGTTGATGTTGAGTGAGTTTGCTCTCTAGGATATCCCCAAATTTTGTTACTCAACCAAGCAAGCAAGTATAATATAACAATGAACCAACCATTCTTCACAAGAACTTCTCCATTTCAAACAGAATTTCCAAGTATTCGTGTTACCCAATTGAACAATAGAAACTATTACCTTAGTATGCCCTTCAATTCGGCTGTAGTGGACTGTATAACTGAGCGGCAATACTAAATGCAATATCCTTGAAATTTGTCTGGATAATGTGAATACTGTGTTTTGGGTAATGGGTATTGCAGTTCGTGGGTGCAGGGCGGTTTAATGCCGGATTCCTGGGGCGTATGTTGGGGCTAGTTGGATTGAGAAGAATGGTGGAATAAAGGTTTGAGATTATATGGAATTGGACATGCAAATTCGTGGGCCGTTTTTGGTAATGGGTAAGGCTTTGGGGGTATATTGGGTGATGGTGGGTGGTTTCGGAGGGGGATTGGGAGATGACTGAGGTGGGGGGGGGGGGGTTAGTGGAGTTCGTGAAGGGGGACTTAGGGATTTCGGTGAGTGGGCAGGGGAATAGCAGGTTATGGGATTTGTATAGGATTTGGGAGAGGTTAGGATAGTGGGTATGAGAGGATTTGGGTAGTGGGACGGTAAGACTGAGTTGAGGATTTTCCGGTTCCGTGTACCCGCCCCAGCGGGGATACAAACGTTAGTGCTTCCGCCCCAGCGGGAGAATCTTCTGACCGACCATATTCATGACCCGCCCCGGCGGGAAATGTATGCCTCTTCCACCCGCCCCAGCGGGGATATCTTCTGTCCAGCCATATATTTTATTCTTTTCTCAATTCCCTTGTCTCCTTTTTCTTTTGCTTATAGTATTATTCCTTGATCCATCTAGAAGTTGGAGTTCCTGTTTCAATTACACCACAAGCTATATTAGATGTGTATCATGCATAGATGTTTCTACGTTAATGCATTATTACCTTATTATTCATGCAACTAAAAATGAAAATAAAATTAAATTAAAATAACCGATGGGTTGCCTCCCATCAAGCGCTTAATTTTAAGTCTTTAGCCTGACCCCTTCGTTGTTTTATTTGGGTGTGGCCAGGTCGACCGTGGTTGCTTGGCGATCAATTTTTTCGCCCCAGTAATGCTTTAACCGTTGACCGTTAACTTTAAATGTGTCCGTTGACTCCTTAGTATATAACTCAACGGCGCCATGTGGGAATATCGTCTTTATCGTGAATGGACCTGACCATCTAGATTTCAGCTTTCCGGGGAATAATTTCAACCGAGAGTTGAATACTAATACTGATTGACCCGGTTCAAACTGGCGGGGCATTATTTTCTGATCATGCCATTTCTTCACCTTTTCCTTGTACAGCTTTGAATTCTCATACGCCTACAAGCGAAATTCTTCTACTTCGTTGAGTTGTAACAATCGCTTTTCGCCTGCTGCTGACTGATCGAAATTTAGCTTTCTGATTGCGCAATATGCTCGATGCTCTAGTTCTACCGGCAAGTGACATACTTTCCCGTAGACGAGTTGATAAGGAGACATGCATATTGGAGTCTTGTAGGCAGTCCGATACGCCCACAAAATTCTTTTGACGTCCCTGTTAGACACCTCTGCTTGTCCACTTGTTTGCGGGTGATAGGCTGTGGCAACCCTATGTTTGACCCCATACTTAGCCACAAGAGCAGTGAAGTATTTGTTACAGAAATGGCTTCCTTCATCGCTAATGATTGCTCGTGGGGTTCCGAACCGAGTGAATATATTCTTTTGCAGGAACCTTAACACCACTTTCACATCATTTGTCGGTAATGCCACTGCTTCAACCCATTTTGAGACGTAATCTACAGCTAAGAGGATGTACAGATTGTTGAATGAAGATGGAAAGGGTCCCATGAAATCGATCCCCCATACGTCGAAGACCTCGACTTCCACGATCATGTTTAATGGCATTTCATTCTGTTTCGATATATTCCCCACTCTCTGACATCTATCACAATTCTTCACGCAATGATATGTGTCTCTGAACAACGTGGGCCAGTAGAATCCTGATTGAAGAACTTTTGCTACTATACGATCAACCCCATAGTGTCCTCCATATGGTGATGCGTGACACGCCTGTAGGATACTCTCCACTTCACTTTTCGGTATACATCGCCGGATCATTTTATCAGCACATTGGCGGAACAAGTATGGTTCGTCCCACATGTACCACTTAACATCGTGTAAGAATTTTCTCTTTTGGTGTCGGGACAAGTCTGGTGGAAGGACATTACTGACCACGTAATTGGCGAAGTCCGCATACCACGAAAACTCGCCGTTTATCGAAAATAGTTGCTCGTCAGGAAATAGTTCATTGATTGCTAACTTGTCTGTTTCATCCTGCTTTGGGTTCTCAAGTCGTGATAGGTGATCGGCCACCTGGTTCTCTGTTCCCTTTCTATCCTTAATTTCCAGGTCAAATTCCTGTAGTAGCAACACCCAACGTATAAGCCTTGGCTTTGCGTCTTTCTTCTCAACTAAATACCTGATAGCCGAATGGTCGGTGTACACCACCACCTTAGTTCCCACCAAGTATGAACGAAACTTATCGAAGGCATACACAACCGCAAGTAGTTCTTTCTACTGTGGTTGTGTAGTTTAACTGTGCATCTGTTAGAGTCTTGCTTGCATAGTAGATGGCATGAAAGATTTTATCCTGTCTTTGTCCTAGTACTGCTCCAACTGCAAAATCACTTGCGTCACACATGAGTTCGAAGGGCTTGGTCCTAATCAGGTGCTATTATTACGGGGGCAGTGGTCAACTTCTTCTTTAACTGTTCAAAAGCCACTCGACAGTCTTCGTCAAATTTAAATGGGACATCTTTTTCTAATAGACTGCAAAGTGGTTTAGTGATTTTTGAGAAGTCCTTGATAAACCGTCTGTAGAATCCAGCATGGCTGAGAAAACTTCGAATACCCTTTACCGATGTCGGCGGTGGCAGATTTTCAATTGTTTCTAACTTTGCTCGGTCGACTTCCAATCCTTTTCTTGAGACTTTGTGGCCAAGAATTATCCCCTCTTAGACCATAAAGTGGCATTTCTCCCAGTTGAGTACCAGGTTAGTTTCCACACACCTCTTCAAAACCAAAACCAGATTTTCAAGGCATCTATCAAACGACTCCCCAAAGACGGAGAAATTATCCATAAAGACCTCAACACTCCGCTCCACCATATCTGAAAATATCGCCATCATGCATCGCTGGAATGTTGCTGGTGCGTTGCACAGTCCGAATGACATCCTTCTGAAGGCAAAGGTGCCATATGGACATGTGAATGTCGTCTTTTCTTGATCCTCTGGTGCAATGACGATCTGGTTGTATCCGGAATACCCGTCCAATAAGCAGTAATATTCATGTCCGGCTAATCTGTCCAACATCTGATCAATGAAAGGCAAGGGGAAATGATCCTTTCTAGTTGCCTTATTTAGTTTTCTATAATCCATGCAGACTCTCCAGCCGGTTACTGTTCTTGTCGGTATTAACTCATTATTTTCGTTCTTCACCACTATCATACCACCCTTTTTTGGCACACATTGGACCGGACTCACCCAAGCACTGTCTGAAATTGGGTAGATAACTCCTGCGTCTAGCCATTTCAGGATCTCTTTCTTCACCACTTCTTTCATTATAGGATTGAGCCTCCTCTGTTGTTCTACCGTGGGCTTGCTATCTTCCTCCATCAGGATCTTGTGCATACAGAATGACGGACTGATCCCTTTAATGTCGGCGATGGTCCAGCCTATAGCCGATTTATGTTCCCTTAACACTCTCAGCAGCCTACTTTCCTGCATTGGGTTAAGTGCAGATGCAATAATAACAGGTAAAGTAGATGAATCGCCTAAAAATGCATACCTGAGGTGATCAGGTAATGGTTTAAGTTCAAGCTTAGGTGGTTCCTGGAGAGATGGCTTGATTTTTTCTGATAACACTCCTTCCATTTCCAAAGGTTCAACTGGTGATATGAACCTATTTGCTCTCGGAATTGCGTCCAATAGCTGTATATATTCTATTATTTCTGCATCCTCCTCATCACACTCTTCCACCAATGCTAATTCTAGTGGGTAAGTATTCAATACCCGCAATTGTTCCTCATCCACCAATGTGTCTATTGTATCCACACGGTAACATTCCTCATCTTCCTTGGGAAAGTTCATGGCCTTGAATACATTGAAGGTGACTTGTTGATCGTGCACCCTCATGGTCAACTCTCCTTTCTGCACGTCGATGAGTGTATTACCCGTAGCCAAGAATGGTCGTCCAAGGATTATTGGGATTTCCTTATCTTCTTCAAAATCAAGGATGATGAAATCTGCTGGGAAGAGTAACTTGTCTATTTTCACCAAAATATCTTCGACAATTCCCCGAGGATACGTTACCTGATCTGTCTGCCAATTGTAGGGAGATTTTGGTAGGTTTAGGTGCCGGTAATCCTAGCTGAGTGTAAACTGATAGTGGCATAAGATTAATACTGGCACCTAAATCACAAAGGCATTTGTTGAAGGTTACACTTCCTATTGTGCATGGAATGGTAAAACTACCCGGATCTTTCAACTTTGGTGGAAGCTTCTTTTGCAGAATTACACTACATTCTTCTGACAGTGCTACAGTTTCGAAGTCCTCTAGTCTTTTTTTCTTTGATAGAATGTCCTTCATAAATTTAGCATAACTGGGCATCTGCTCTAATGCCTCCGCAAAAGGTATATTTATATGCAGCTTCTTGAATACTTCCAGGAATTTTGTGAACTGTTGCTGTAGTTTTTGTTTGTGGAGTCTTTGTGGAAATGGCAGTGGAGGATAAACTACTGGTGTAACCACTTGTTTCTTTTCTGCTGGTTTTTCTCCTGCCTCTTTTTCCACTGTTTGTTCCTTACTGGGTCCAGCTTGATCTTCGGTTACCTGGCTTCTCCAACTCTAGCTCATCTAACTGTTTTCCACTCCTGAGTGTCACCGCTTGACATTGCTCATGTCCTCCCTTCAGATTCTTCTCGGTGTCGCTAGGCAACGATCCCTGGGGCTGGTTATTCATTGCACTTGCCATATGTCCTATTTGAATCATTAGATTCTTCATATCCACCGCAAGAGCCTTCGTCTCTTTCCTCGTCAATTCATTATCTGTTTTGACTTTGGCTATAGCTTCTTCCCAACCGAGCTTTTCCTCCTATTGTGGTGCTGCCTGTTGCTGCGAATTCTGAAAACCAGGAGGGTATGGTTGTCGTGGAGCCTGTTGTTGGGTCTGTGTGTTGCTCTATGAGAAGTTTGGGTAGTTTCTGTTCCCTTGATTATATGTGTTCTGGTATGTGTTGGCTGGTCTGTTATAATTACCCACATAATTGACTGCAGCTGGGTTGATTGCACATTGTTCAATCGGATGTTCTCCTGCACAAAGTTCGCATACGATTTCTACCTGCTGCATCTTTCCCTTTGTCATGGTCTCAATACACTTTTGTAACGAAGCTAGTTGTGCCATTATAGTTGTCGAATTATCCACTTGCAGAACACCCGCTACTGTTGGCTGAGTCAATCTTTCAGTCGGCCATTGGTACCCATTCGAAGCCATCGTTTCTATCAATGCCCATCCGTCCTCAAATTTCTTCGTCAGAAAGGCTCCCTGTGATGCTGCATCAATGCTAGACCGTATCTGACTCGATACTCCGTTATAAAAATTACTCAACTGCATCCATGGTGGAAATCCGTGATTAGGGCACTTCCTCAACAATTCTTTGTATCTTTCCCATGCTTCATACAGTGGCTCCCCTTGATATTGTGCAAATGCAGATATCTCTGACCTTATCTTATGTGTCTTCGATGGTGGAAAGAACTTAGCCAAAAATTTCTATGCTAGGTCATTCCATGTCGTAATTGACCCCGGCGGTTCAGAATGTAACCAAGCCTTCGCCTTATCTCTGAGCGAGAATGGGAATAACCTCAGCTTGAGTGCATCGTCTGACACTCCATTGCACTTGAAAGTGTCGCAGATTTCTATGAAAGTGAAGATATGATCATTCGGATCATCATTCGGAAGACCCCCAAAATGACATGTGTTATGCACCATCTGTATTGTCCCAGGCTTAATCTCGAAGTTATTTGCATTAATTGCTGGCCTGGCTATACTTGAATGGATTTCTGAGATTTTTGGTATATCATAATCCTTCATAGGTTTGTCTTCCTGTTGCTGGTCCGCCATGTTTATTTTGGGTATTTCAAATTCCTGTCGATTCTTTGCAATCCACTCAGTTACCCCCCGAAACCGTTTGTCGATATCGTCCTCAAAGGGCAACAACTCAGATTTTTTCGATCTAGTTTGCATGCACTAATCGAAAGTACCTGAAATTTCCAAACAAACTAAAATAAGAATAAATATATATATATATGTTTAATTAAAATTGATTTACTTAAATCGATATTGTAAGTGATAAACGCAATTATTGTCCCCGGCAACGGCGCCAAAAACTTGTTGGGTATTTTCTACGCGCAACACGCAAGTGTACGTGGTCAACAAGTAAGACAGTGATAAATCAAAGATCGTACCCACAGAGACAATAATTTCTATTTAATCGAACAAGTACCAATTTTAGAGTATTTCAACTTTATCAAACTAACAGCAAAAAGATAGATTCTTCTATAACTAGAAAAAAAATAACCACACACTAAATCGAGATCTTTAACAAAATTTAGAGAATTAAGCCTATAACTTCACTTATTATTTCACTTCAGATAAGATCTTTGTCCCCAGTTTATTTTAATTACCCCCATATTATTAATCGAAAACACTAATGTAGATAAAACCACCTCACGATGCATAATATCCGTACTCATTTGCATCCACAAATGATAGATTCAAATAAGACATCCCAATTAATTAACTCACTATATTTCTATGCGAATTACAATTAACCAAGAATTTACTACCAAGTTCTCTTTCAGATTACATATGGCGTAAAGGAATATATCTATCCTAAACACGAATCACGAATTCCATCTATGCAGAATTCACGAACATATGTCACTATTGCCAGTTCTAATCTCCTATGTTCCTTCACAAGTTCATAAGAAATAACAGAATAATCGTTGATCAGGTAATTATATCAATTAATCACACACATAATGAATAACCTGGGAATAACCTCCATAAACTGGATTTAAAAATAATTAATCATCCATTACATAAGAAGATCAGTCATAGGCTTAAATAAATAATTAGTTCATAACGAATGAAATAAAATCCATAATCCACAGAGTACTAATCATAACGAATACAAAGATAATATAGATTGAGAAAGATAGGAATATAAAACTCCTGTCGTTACTGTCTCCAAATTGCTCCGTGTTTATCCAATCATGCTCCGCTTCAAATCTCCTGTATCCGGTTCAGATCCCAAAATTTGCTATCCCTCTCCAGGCTAGGTGTAATCTATTTTTATTAATAACCTCCACACTCCAAGCAGGTCACGTCACTCTCTATATAACAAACTGCTCCCATTTTATTCCAAGTCTCGTGGCCCCTACCATTGATAGCATCCCAATTGTTACACAATTCAAGTTGCTGTCGAAAATCCTTGTAGAAAAAGGAGATGCTATATATCCATATACTCGTGGGGCCCTCAATTCATTTCATTAGAGTCCCATTTGTCAAGGAGATACAGCTGCTACATTTTTTTTTATATATCCCAGCCTCAATTTAATCACTTGTTTGCTTCTCTGGTTGCGTGTCCAACTGGGAGAAGGATGCTTCAAAGTCCGCCTCCCCGCCCCGTCAGGGAGTTTCGTTACTAATCACCCGCCCCGGCAGATGAATATTCTGCCCAGCAACTTATTGCTAATTTTTGTTTACTTCATGATGGCTTAGTTGCATGGCTGCTACACATTTGCTTTGGCCCACATGCTAAACAAGTACTCCATTCCTTTCTCTAATGCATGCACGTGCCCCACATAATCTGTGCTTTAATGTTTGTTGGCCGCTCCTACTGCATCACCAATTCGTGGCCCAGCCATGTATTCCATGATCTGCTAAACCTCTTTGGCCCATATATGCTAAATTGTTATCATATTCTCTAATTTCCAAGTGAATAAGCCTTCTGAGGTTGTTATCTCAAAGGGTGAAATAATTTCTTGCATGTGTGGACCGGCTCAGCAGCTTCCTCACCCAACTCGTAGACCATTTACCATCTTGCCTCATGATTTCGTAAACTGCTTGTAACTTGCTTGTTCATGTTGATTCCATTTTTCCTCTAAGTTATTTCCAATCAACACAGAACTCTTCAATTGTACCTACACATACGAATATAAGCATCATGAGTCATCCAGGAATACAATAAAAAGAGTAACCATTAAAGAATAAGCATATAACATGCAATTTTTTTGTGCTTTAAATCTACTCTCGCCCTCATTTCATTCCTTGCACATAAACATATAAATTTGAATAAAATGCTAAGATAAATACTTGAAAACCCCAAAACTCAAACTAAAATGAATACCGAATCGTGGGTATAAAACCCACTCATCAATCGTTGTGTGTTGTCGTGCTCGTGCTTGATTCAGTCTTGATCGTAGAGAACACTACGATTTCTCTTAAGCTCTGATTGACTACGATCTTTACTTGCTCGTTTGGCAGAATCCATGTTTTTGAGAACTGACTGCTATTCTTAACTTGGCTCGACAGGTGCTCGGACTGTCTCCACGATTCTAAGTGTGGCTTCCAAGACAGACTACAATTCTGGAGCAACTTCCTCAATAATCCACGATTCTACCTTGGCTTCTGCAAACTCTTGACTGGCACGACAGACTACGATTCTGTTGAGGCCTATCTATTACATTGCAAGAGATCAACTTAACAGATTTGATCTTTCTTCTAAACATTTAACTCAGATCAACGTAACAATTTTGATATACCATCTAAGTCCTTGTACATGTAATCTTAGAAGGACTTTACACATAAGCATATATATTTACTTTCAACATCAAATTTGAATATGCAATTCCCAACAGGTTTTTTGATCAGGGAGGTTTGATAGTATTTGGGTTTTATATAAGGTTTGGTGTCTTGGGACTTGTTTTCAAAAATTGTTATTTTTTTCCTTGAAGGTTATACCGCACTATAAATGGCTGTCTACGTACTCCCGTGGTTGAGGGAGATCAGGTTATTCGTAGTTCAGGCTTAGCCTGAATGGTTTGATAAATGGATTTTCTATTTTTGGGTTTTTTCTTGGTTTGAGTAAATTTTTCGATTCTTTGGGTTGGTTTGACTGCACCATAGATGGTTGCCTACGTATTCCCGTGGTTGAGAGAGATCAGGTCCTTCATAGTTCAGGCTTTTGCTGCAACGACCTAATTTGATTGATTGTTGTGGTTATTATTTTTTTTCACAGGACCCGAATGGCGGTTTGCAGGTGACTCAGACATAATACCTCTTCACGGTGTCTAAATTGATAAGATGAGGGAATTCTTCCCCATCCATTTCTTGCAATCTGATGGCTCCTCTTGTCAACACTTCTTTGACAATGAATGGGCCTTCCCAATTAGGGGCAAACTTTCCTTTGGCTTCATCTTGATTGGCAAGGACTTTTTTCAATACCAAGTCATTCTCTTTGAATTACCGGAGCCGGACTTTCTTGTTGTATGACCGAGCAATCCTTTGCTGATATAATTGCTTGTGAAAGATGGTTGTAGCTCTTTTCCCATCTATCAGAGATAACTGGTGGTACCGCTCTTGCAACCACTGGTCTTCTTCCATCTGAGCATCTATCAACACCCTCAATGACTCCATTTCTACTTCGATGGCGAGTACTGCTTTTATATGTCATAGACTAACGAGTAGGGGGTAGCCCCAGTAGAAGTGCGCATTGATGTTCTATAGGCTAGCAGAGTCAGAGGCAATAAGTCAGGTCATCCCTTGTGATTGGCGGATATTATTTGCTTGATTTTCTTGATATTCTTGTTAGCTGCTTCGACAACACTATTCATCTTAGGACGATAGATGACGGAATTAAGATGCTTGATCTTAAACTTGCTGCATAATTCTTTCATCATCTGATTGTTTAGATTCTTGGCTTTGTCTGACACAATCACCTCCGGTTGTCCATATCAATAGATAATATTATTTCAGATATAACTGATGATTGCGTCTTTGGTGAATTTGGGAAAGGAGGCAGCCTCTACCCATTTGGAGAAATAATCAATCATGGTGAAGATGAATCGATGACCATTGTTGGCTTTGGGTTCTATTGGCCCAATCACGTCCATTCCCCACATAGAAAAGGGCAACAACGAACTTATGTAGTGTAATTTTTTCGGAGGCACATGGATAACATTTCCATGGACTTGGCATTGATAACATCTTTTGACATGATCATCATAGTTAACTTTGAGAGATCCAGTAACACTACAAGAAACATTGCTATCAGTGATCGCCTATCAGCGACCGTCTTCGGTCGGACTAGGACATCAGCGACCGTTATCAGTCGTTGACAACCGTATCTGGTCGCTGGAATGTACAAAAGCGACCACTATTTGCGACCGATAAATCTGCGACCGCTATAGCGACCGGTGCCGTCGGTACGCTGAGTCAGCATTGTCAGGGTCGAAAGGCTGACGTGGACCATATGTCAGCAATCTCCATCAGCGACCGTCAGCAGTCGCTAACTCCCTGATCCAATAGTAGTCGCTGATATATGCGGTCGCTGATGTATAAAATTTTTTTTTTTCTTATTTTCTAGATTTTGCAAAAAACTGTACCTGTTTTGTATCTGTTTTATATCCTAACACAACACATCAGACAGTATATATAAACTTCCAACCAAGTTCGATATAATCCCAACACAAGCACAACAATATAACATCCATCACATACACCAAAATAGGATAAACTATATAAACACTAAAAAATTAATATGAATGAAGAAATATATACAAATCTCAAGTTTGTAAGTAATATACAGTCATCCAAAGAATGAATATAAAAGTACAAGGCTCATATAGCTATACAACAAGACTAGCTATAGGTTGGCCCGTCATGCATCTTTGTCCAAATTAGTATATGGATGATCACCCTGTAATTAACAAAATAATAAAACAAGTTACATATATAGTATATATATAGTACATATAAGTGACTAATTAATTTTATTGTAATATAAATACTAAGAGTACCTGGTCGCCATCCTCCTGTAGTGATGCTGCTGCTGCCGCCACTGCAGCAACTAACTCATCAGGACTCAAAGCCCCCAAATGCCCGCCCAATATACGAAGAAGATCACGATCTCGACAGATCGCTCTCACACAGTTAGCAGGAGTATGTGCTCCTAGATGGGTCGATGACTGTGTAGACTGGGTAGCAGAGCTACCTGTGCTACTGATGGTTGGGCGTCGTCGTTGTCCTTGGCCTTTGGCGTAATTCTTCTGTACAACTGACGCCCTCTCCCACAGTTTTTGATCAATAATCGGACGTGGAGTGCTTTCAGGATAACGCTCATTCAATAAGAGCTTATAAGTATCCTGTCAACAGGTTAACAATTAAATAGTTAAAAATAAATATTAAATTCTAAATAATAACATAAACTTGATAAACAACATATATCAAAGTTATCAAAACTTATTACCGCGATCTGGACAGCATCAGGCAGGCCATCACGGGTGGTCACGTACACATCCAACCAATAGATAGGCGTACCTTGAGACTGAGACTCCTATACAAAACATACTCCCATACTATGTAAACATGTGATATTCTACAAACCATATATGATTGTAAACATATTAAAAATATTCTATCAAATATTCACAAGTTATTGTACTATTCATACGTACCCTAGCAGTGATATGCTGCACCTGTGATATACTGCCACCCCTGTAGGTGCCTTTTGCCTTTTTGCCATCAGGTACACCCGAGGATCTGTTGGTGGCGGCAGTCTTGCGTCTCTTGAGCCAGGGCTCAGCTCTCCATTAGGCACACATCCCAGCCCAAATGGACTCGGTGCACCACCAGGGGCTCGTGCATGTGCTCTTCTCCATGGTCTGGATGGTCGATAGATGCATTGTGTAGGGCTTTTATGCATTCTGTATTCAAATTATCTTTGGTGCGGACCGCGCACTTCTTCCAGAATAGTGTCTGTATCACTGAGGGCTGCGCGTCCTCCCGTCTATACCGTTTCTACAAATAAAACAACAATAATATTAAAACGGTACTCTATATTAACATATAATCTAACACTACTAAACAATTAACAACTTACTTGAAATTCAGCCCATACTGCATCCTTGTGGGCGATAGGTGTACTCGCCCATGTAATCACAGGTGTCGGCCAGTTCTGCAGGCACAACTGTGAAATGCACTTGACTATCTTGTTATCTGGAAAGTCACTACAATATACAACAAGTTACATTAAAGATACGTAGAGTTACTATAATATTTAAAGCAATTTACATGGAAATCTAAAATGTTTATATATACAGAATGCGAACATACGTGCTGTCAGGTGGAGGACGTATAGAAATAAGAATCCGGTCATCCGGATTAGCAGGGGCCTTCTACACGTGATTAGGCCCCCGGCCTATGCCGCGCTTTTTCGGTGCTGCTGAAGACGAAGCCATCTGTATTTTTACAAATTTTAAGATATTATTATGAGTTATATTTGAATATAGAATGACAATAATGACAATACATGCATATATGAATATAAAATGACAATAATGACAGGAAATTACATAAAATAGTTAAGTACATAAACATGACAATGATATAAAGAACATGTAATACTAAACATACATTTTATTTTTTTAATCGCTATCTGAGTCAGAGTTATCTCCTCTACATAATGCAGATTCATAACCATCATATTCTTCAGATTCAGTTTCAGTGTCAGTTAATAATTCTTCCTCCTCAGTATCAGTGTCATCTGGCACAAGTAGTGACTCAGGCTATAATTCATTCGGTTCATCTCCACCATCTAACTGGATTACATCATTGTCATCCTCCACATTTATAATTGTTTGTCTATGAAGCATCTGCTCCTGGTAAATCTCCCCATCTACTATTTCTACACGATTGCGCGCGGGAGTATGAAGTACAACTTGCCAATCTGCAGGTGGTCTATCCCTTTTCCTAACAGGACTAGGAGTGCAATATACTTGTACTATTTGTTTTGGTAACACAAACAGTTCGTTGGCGTACGCGGACCTATGGAGGTCAACATCGATGATTCCATGTCTGTCAACACGCATCTCTTTTTTTGAATCAAACCAATGACACTTGAACAAGTTAATATGACCCCCGTACGTCCCCTTGTACGACAACTCTATGATTGCCTCCAACTCCCCAAAAAAGGCCCGACAAAGCTCATTGTAACAATCTCCTTGGACACACACTCCAGTATTCGTTGTTCATTTACCACGACCATATGTCTTAGTATGAAATTCACAACCATTGATTTTGTAACCATTGTGGCTCATTTGGTCCCTGTCTGGTCCCATAGCTAGGACTTGTATATTAGCCGGAATCATTGACCCCGCAGTAAAAGCCTACAAAACTCCATCTTATTAAATGAAGTCATAGTTAATATGGAGTATATATATGTCGTGCTTAAGTAACTTAACTTACTTTATCCTTTAGCCAAAGTGCAAACTGTTTATCATGACTTATTTGAAAATCTTTATCAGTAATGCCGGGATGCTTCACTTTTAACTCGTCATCGTATGATCTATACAATGTTATAAACGTTAACATATTGGAATGTATATTACATGTCATTGAAAGTTAAGGGATAAATATGTTATTTACATGTGTACCTCAAAAATTCGTCAATCTCCTCGCAATTAAGAAGAATGTAAGTATGTGCCACATATAATTCTTATTCAGATAGGAATATGCGCACCCCTTTTCCATAAGCGCGGACCGATAGACCAAATACAGAAAGCCGACCATTTAGTTCAACATTGCCCCCATCATCATGTCTTGAGACTCGATTGGCCTTTGTCAAAATTTCGTTCAGAAAGTAGTCTGAGACAAACGAAGATATCACATTAAAACTTTATGCCTCACAAATTGACCCGACATGAGCTCTATTCTTCACCTTTTGCTTAAGGTTTCCCATCACCCTCTCGAAAGGGTACATCCATCTATATTGAACTGGACCCCCAACACGAGCTTCATAGGGAAGATGGATCTGTAAATGCTCCATGGAGTCAAAAAAACCGTGTGGGAATATTTTCTCAAGTTTACACGTGATCTCTATGATGTTCTTCTCAAGTACGGACATGTCCTTCTCATTTAATGTTTTTGAACATAAGTCTCTGAAGAAACGACTAAGATTCGTCAAAGCATCCCATATTGGTTTATCAAGTAGATCCCGAAATGCTATAGGAATGAGTCTCTCCATGAACACATGACAGTCATGACTCTTCATCCCTTGCAATTTCCCACCTATAACACACCTGGCAATGTTTGACGCAAAACCATCTGGTAGTTTCAGTGATTTAACCCATGTACACACATCTTCAACTTACTTTTTGGACAATGTGTACCTCGCATGCGGTTTGACAATCTTACCATTAGGAGATTCATAAAGTTCTAATCCAGGACGCCTACAAATATCTTTCATGTCCAATCGTACGTTATCATTATCTTTTGTCTTCCCCGTAACATTCATCACGGTGTTAAACACACTGTCGAAGACATTCTTCTCAATATGCATCACATCTAGATTATGACGAATCAAATTTGTAGACCAATAAGTCAACTCCCAAAACATGCTTCTCCGAACCCAATTATGAGATTCGCTAAATCCGTTGATTATGATTGTGGAATCAATCTTACCAAATGGGATGACCGACAATATCATCACACGATCTCGCATCTCCGTTCCCGACAGTCGCGATGCAGGCATATCATTGTCTACTTTCCCTTTCCTGAAGTGTTCTCTATTTCTTCAAAACGGGTGATCTACTGTCAAGAACCGACGATGACAGTAAAACCAGCAAGGCTTTCGACCTTTAGACTGATTGAAAGACTTTGTATGCTCCATACAATACGGACAAGCCAACTTCCCGTGTGTACTCCATCTAGCTAACAAACCATAAGCTGGGAAGTCACTTATAGTCCACATAACCGCTGCCCTAAGGTTGAAATTTATTTTTGTTGCAACATCCCAAGTCTGTACTCTATCCTCCCACAATACCTTCAACTCGTCTATAAGAGGTCTCAAGTAAACATCTAAGTTCTTTCCAGGACTCTTGGGACCAGGAATTACGACTGACAGAAACAAGTATGGTTGTTTCATACACATCCAAGGAGGCAAGTTGTACGAAGTAACAATCACAGGCCAGCAGGAGTACGGAACAACTGAGTGGCCGAACGGGTTGAAACCATCAGTGGCCAATCCAAGCCTTATATTTCTAGGTTCTAATGCAAACCCAGGATGTGCTAAGTTGAAATCTTTCCAAGCCTTCCCATCTGCGGGATGATTTAGTTCTCCATCTTTAGCTGGAGATTTCGCATGTCGACTCATAAACTCAGCTGTTCTTGAAGACATGTACAATCTTTTTAGCCGATGTGTAATTGGAAAATACCTTAAAATCTGAAATGGAATAGTTGATTTTTTTGTAGTCACACCCTCTTTATTAGGCCTAAACCGATCATAACTGCAAAACGTGCAGCGGATCATCTGTTCATTTTCCTTATAAAAAAACATGCAATCGTTGGGACATGCATCGATCTTTTGGTATCCAAGACCCAACTTCTTCACCATTTTCTTACAATAGCAATAATTATCAGGTAATTTCTCACCGTCAGGCAACATACTCTTAATGGCCTTCAAGAGCGACTCAAAACACTCATGGCTCATGTTGTGATCAGCCTTGATGTTAAGTAATGTCGCCACTGCAGACAATGTAGTGTGTTTGGTGCAACCATGCCACAATGGCTCGCTACCCTCGTCTAACAACTTAAAGAAGGCTTTGGCATCAGAATTCATAGGTTGCTCTCTGCCTTGTTCCCAATCAAACTCTGGCCCTGCAATATCATGAACCATTTCATTCATACGATGAGTACTGCTGCCCGGATTGTGTACTTCTGTGATGACACTATCTCTTCTCTGCCCATGTGCCCACCAACATTCTTTGTAATTTCTCATGAACCCATAAACAAGTAAAGGACAGTTTACTACGTCTCTATCCATATAATTAACATTCTTACACTTCAAACAAGGGCATTTTATCTTATTTTGACCATTCACACATTTCGGGTGACTATACGCATACTCTAATAACACTTGGCAACCAGCTTTAAATTCAGCTGTAGCACCTATCTGGGCACTTGACTTTCAGTCGTCTCATCCAACTACGGTTTGAATAGAGGTCCATGATACCACGGTACCTACTACATCCAACATGAGCTTATTAATGTATATTCAAGCTCTCTAAGCATATTTATAAGAATATTTGTAAGCATATAACTTACATTTAAGCAATACTTGTAATTAAGCATATGACTTACATTTAAGCATACTTTTAAGCATACTTGAGCATACTTGTAAGCATATAACTTATATTTAAGCATACTATGCATACTTGTAAGCATATGACTTAAATTTAAGCATACTATGCATACTTGTAAGCATATGACATACTTGTAAGCATATGACTTGATAGTTTTAGTTCTCTTTTGAAAACTGCACAGATCATCTTGAACTAAACAAATGAGATGCTTGTAATATACTTCATTTAGTAGTCCAAAACTGACCCAAATGTTATTTTTTCCCCTATAAAGGGAAAGTCCTCGACCATTGTTTTTCATCGATATGGAATAAATAAAAGTCTTATCCCTTAACCAGAATTCCCTAAACAAAAGTAAAACTAATGGAAATAAATACAATAGAAATCATCTCTCCAAACTCTCTTAGAATGATTTGGTTTTGAATTTCTAATCTAAATCCTTAATAGTAGATTCTAAAATATTTAATTTGACAAATTTTGCAACACTGCCCTTTTCAAGGATCCAAAGTTGCTGTATAAAAGATGGGGAAGAATCCATTAGATTTCTACTTTTAAGTTATCTTCAAAATGGATTTAGGAATGTCTCAAAGTTATTGAAAATTGTTACATAGTTTAAAACAAGTTAACCTAAAACCACATAAATGTAGCAGAATAAATATCAAAAACACAATTCACATAAAAATTTGAAACAATATGGAAAAGGATATTTTCTGAATTTGATAAGAATTCCAAAGAAATATTGGAATATGGCTTTCCGAATCTGACTTGGTTTGAGAGAATACCACACACACACACACACACACACACACACACACACACATATATATATATATATATATATATATATATATATACACACACACACACACAACTTTTGACATGAAAGTTGATACAGAAAATTAAGAGCAGCACATAATCAATTGTGAGGGGGATTTCAGCAGGACCAATATACACGGAAAAAGCAACAGTGAAGAGAAAAATTGAGAGTAAATTGAGAGGGTTTTTGTGAAGGTTTATTACCTAATGCAAGATTTATATATATTATATAATCACACATGTGAAGGTAGCGGCGGACGGCAGTGGCGGCGGCGTTCTCCTCTTCTCCTTCTTCTCTTCTCCCCATTCTCCCTTATCTCCCTATTCTCTTCTCCTGCTTTTTTCCTTCTTTTGTGTTGAGAATGACGATCTGATACTGGTTACATTAAAATAGATTTGCGACCGCCATCAGTGACCGCATGCGGTCGTTGATGTTTTAATAATGCGGACTTTTTAGTGACCGGTTGCGGTCGCTGAAAAACTACGCGTATACGGTTGCTGATATGAGCTAGCGACTAAATTCATCCACGGTCGCTCATATCGGTCACTGTTACTAGAATTAGTAACTGGACGCTGCGGTCGCTGATTGTACTGGTCGATGTTAGCATTGTTTGTTATAGTGTAATGCCCTGTTCTTAATATCTTTCTGGAAAGTAGAGGACCGCTCATGTATGGACCATGCACTCCACCATGGACTTCATCTAGGAGTCTTTGGGCTTGATCTTTATCCAGGCATCTTAAAAGGCATATTCCAACATCCCTTTTATAAAGTGCATTTCGCTCAAATAGAATTTTATAGCCATCTTATGAATCCGCTTCCTTTCAGCTTGATGGTAGTTATCGTCTAGCACTACAAAATTTACCTTACTAAGGTTCTACTAATTTAAGAATCAGTATAGCAATAAGCAAGGATCGATCCCACAGAGAGTGAATTATATTTTAATTATTCAATGATTTCCAATAAATTGGGGGGTTTTGGTTTTGAAAAGTTTAATTAACTAAAGTGAATTAAGAAGAAAATATCAATGAGTAAAAATATCAATTCTTCAGTTAAGTATCCCTTTTTAACAATTATGATTCAACCAAGTGATTATACTATTTATCTTCCACTGAGATTAATAACCCTAGATAACTGCGATCGCAAATTACCCAAAATTCTCCTTAAGTGTAGATCTAATGCGACGATCACCAACAAGAGATTCTAACTAACATACAACCTAGAACTATTAGCCTAGATTTAATATGATAGAAGCATTAAGTATGAGAATTAGATTATTCCAAGCAATAATTTCATAATTAGGAATTATTTAACTTGTCTTCTGAAAACCTTAACAATATTTCAAAGCTTGACCACAATAAAATACTGTTAATTGCTACTTAGATTAGACACACTTCATTTGCTTAAAATCTGTCTTAATCTAGCAGCTTATATCAATTTACTAATTTAATCATGCAGAAACCAAATTAGTCAATTGAATAACATGTATGAAAGTTCATATGGATAATCAGAATAAATCTCAAGATAGAAGAATAAATAGAATAACTTGATCAAATCATTAATTGATAAATAAGTTCAACATCCCTTCAAAATTGAAATTGAGAACTTAGCCTGACATGCTTGAATCTCCAAAACAAAGGTTTTTTAGTCTTTAAGCAATCCAAGAGAATATAGAATAAAAATTGATCAAAGATAGATTAAACTAATAAAATAACTCCTATAAATAGTCTAAACAAAACCCTAATCAAATAAGGTAAGTTTACAATCCCTTCCCAAGTCAACTTGTGCTTAAAACCCTAATTTTATGTCTAATTCGTCTGCCTAGCGCGCCTCGGGCCCATTTCCTACTATGCATGGCGTGCCCCACACTTGGCATGTAGTGTCTATGTTTCCTTCATGGCGCGGCCCGCGCCTCTTGTACTCTTTATCCAGCGCGCCCCGCGCCTGGCTGTCAACTTTGTTAACTTGCAATTCTTTTCTTCTTTATTCCTTCATTTTGTCCCTTAAAGCTTAGCTCCACTCCAATCCTATACATGCACACAAAACATATGAAAAGTAATATGCACACTTAAGTATTAACAAGATATCAAGCCAAGAAATACCTATTAAGTAGGTTAAAAATGTACTTATCAAATACTCCCAAACTTAAACAGTTGCTTGTCCTCAAGCAAATAAACACAATGAATGCAACTAAACAAATGAATGTAGCCTAACACAATCAAGCAGACTTCTCAATAAAAAAACATAGGTTGTATACTTTTTACGAATGAACACTTAAACTCATACTTCATCTTCACTCATGATCAATCATAGATTTCACATCATCATATCACATACATGACTATAATTCTCTCTCGTGTGTGTGCGTGTCCAATGTCATATCAATAGTTCAAAATAGTTGATAAGATTATTCCCAACAAACAACCTACTCAAACACATATATCTTCACAATCATGGCATCCACACAAGTATATCGAAAATCAGACTGAATAAGCAAATAATAGAATAAACATCAAAGCTCATTCTTTGTGGGTGCGTTTTAACGCTCCATCCTACTAATTATTTTATATTTCTGATTCGTGCAATGTTCAACTCCCTTAGGCTATTCAATATCACCCATGTAACCAACTTTCGGCCAACGACTCCCAAACCCGAAGGCTTTAGGGCGCTAGGTCTAAAGATATCCCCTAGGGTTTACTTGTCTGAGTAACAAAGGCCACGAGATCAAACTAAATAATTTTTTATTTCACAATATTTTTATTTTTTTCTTTTCTGAGCCTTAATTCCCCCAAACTTATGTTTCAGCCAATTCTTTATCTTTCATCTGTGATCAAGTAAGTGTCCGTGTTCCTAGTCCATATGAATTCCTAATCACTACTGACAATTTATTGGTGTGCTAGAAGGTTGAGAGAAAACTAACATCATGCAATGACATTAATATGTTCGAAACTAATCAGATCATGAAACTCAATTTTATGTAAGATTTAGTGCAAGTTTCGAAATCATTAACCCTGTATTTTATTACCTTGAAGTACTGCTCAATTTCTATGCATGATCCTATATGGATGTATCTACTGACAAAATTCTACATGAATGCAATATTTTTTTTTATATATGCATATGAATTTAAACGAATGAATTTAAACAAAATCTATCATATATGCAACCTAATCTATATATTAAAATACTAAAAAGTTGAATTTTTTACTAAAAAATTTGAATTTCTCCCCCCACACTCAAATCAAGGAATTTCCTCATTTCTTGGCATATAAAATAATAAAGACGAGGACTTCCCTGAGCGACGAGTTAAAACTTGTCGGATTGGTCTGATTCATGTTCTTCGGATTGGGGGTAACTAGGCAGGACTAAAGGTTCAAGCATCGGGACTGGGCCGGTAGTGGGCGATAAGCGTGAAATAGCAGCGGCCAAAGCGGTATAAGCCCCAACGTTGTAGTTGTGAATCGTTGCTTATCATTGGTCCAGTCGCATACTCCTCTGTCGACTATGATGCTGAAATACGGCTGGGGACTCGGCATCGTCCTTGTCATCCTGTAGTGGTGAGGTTGGTGTGGATGGCGGAATCATGATATACCCTTCACCCCTCGGATGTCACGTCGCCCCTGTCCATGGTTTGTACTGCTCAATGGTGCGATGACGGCCATAGGCTGCTGAATCAGCTTCGAAGCATGCCACTGAACTCCCGCTTAGCGACACAGGTCGGTGATAAGAAACCCATGCAGTAGGCCACCGATTGTGCTCCCCCGCAGAGCTTGGTCAATTGACTACTGAATACAAAGGCCGACGTCCACATTGAAAATTTCAACCTCATTATTATCACCAACCTCATGAGTGACTATCCCGTATAGAAGACTTGCTCGTTCTTTGGTGACGTCATTTTGATGACGCGTTGGTATTAAGCGAGCATATATGATGGCGTACCAGGCTTTACCATATCGACTTAAGGCGGCGTGTGGAAAATGGACTTTTTCCCCCGTTTCTGCATTAGTCAGCCATTGAGTGCCGGGCCTGCAAAGGCGAACTATTATCTCATCCAAGTTTGGCAGACGATCTTCATAGCGTTCCGTATGCGGTGTCTCCAATCCAAAGTAATCATTGATGGCCCCCGCATAGAATGATACTGGCTTACCCCGAACCGTGACCACGCGATTAACATGATCTATTGCGTTGGCGTAGAACTCCTTAACAATGTTGATCATCACGGGCCTTAGTTGTTCTACCAACTTAAATCCACGCTCTGCAATCATCTGTGATATGTCTCCATTGTGGTTTGCATCTAGCTTCAGCCTTCTTTCCAGAACCAAGGTCTTTTTGTCGATGACCATGGCGTAATGTGTTGCCATACCTTCGCTCACGAATCGAGTAGCAGCGAAATGTGGCGGGGCTTGAAAGGATAAAGTTTGCTCGTTTAGAAGTCATGATGAATGTCATGTGTTGAATATATGACGCCCCCAGAATAGGTCCAATCCAACCAACCCATTCCGGGTGGCCAAATACATGGTACATAATCCAAATACAACTTTTATATCACACGGTCGTTCAAAATACTACCACACAACTGTGAGTGTCAATACAAATATGTAGAAAATATAAACATTCAAACTAAGTCCTCATTACAATTATTATCATACTATTTTATAAAAATAGTGAGGACTACTACTGCTCTAACTCGGACCATCACTCTGTCCCCCGACTAGTTCCTGCGACATTCTCATTTCCTGAAGAGGATACTAGATGAAAAGGGTGAGCTCAATTAGCCTAGTAAAGAATATTATGACTAAGATAATAAAGAACAATTTATCGTTAGTCTTCAACAAATCAGATAAAATATTATGGACCACAAGTTTTAGATCAACAACTGCAGCGAAAATAACAATGCATCAGAAGAATTAAGTAGGAAATAATGTCTACTATCTTCTATGATTTGAAAGTCCATAATCAATATTTTATTGCTGTAACATTAATCAATATATATCTTGAATCAAATATTCATCTTTGCACTACGGGCCAAAGATATTCATCAGATAATCATTCATCTTTGCAATACAAGCCAAAGATATTCATCAAATAATCATCCATCTTTGCACTACGGCCAAAGATATTCTTTTGTATCACCATTTAAGACTGAAGATGATGAAAAATATTTTAAAGAACGAATCCAGTGAGATAAAGGACAAAAATTAGGGATTCGTAATTTAGTTTATCCAAGTTCAAGAATACTCCATAATAATTAATTATGGAGCAAAATTCAAGAATGAAGATCAAAACATGGATCCAATCAAAGATAGGAACCATAATAGACAACTTGGACAAAGATTTTTTTTTTAATTTATCTGTGAATAGTACCGTATTCGTGAATAGTGCTGTATACGTGAATAGTTTCGTATACGTAAATAGTAACTCCAATATGAAAAGGTAAAAATTTCACAATAAAATTCATACCAATATTTCGGTGTCATGATATTGAAAGAAATAACATCATTTTTGAAAAAAAATAACATCCCTTACCTCAAAAGAGCAGTACTTGTGACTGGAATATCGGATATAATACTGAAGGAAACTTGCACTGAATAGCAACACTCAGAGTATCGAAATACTCACAAAAATATGCTCGATATTATAGAGAAAGAAACTTATTGACTCTGGTGTGATTTTCAAATTCTAATTCAGCACCCTATTTATAGGAAAATATTTAGAACGCCAAAGCAGAAAATTTAATAAAATATTATATTTATTAAAAATCTTCCGCACACCTCCTTGACCAATTCATCAGCCCACACAAATGGGGCCCACCATAAAAAACATTTTCATTAAAAAAAATATTTATAATCCCAAAAATCAATTACTCCGGAACTTCAATAATTCATAATAAATAGCCCTTTTATCAGAAAAATTTGAATCTTATGTTTATTCCATAGGAAATTTAATTCTCTACAACTTTGTAGAAGAAAACATTTTCCAAATTCCAAACATAAGTTGTCCGAAATTCACATACGGATTATTTTTCACACCTCCAATCTAACAAAATACTGATAAAACACATCAGCACTAATTCCTTCTTTTATATCCACAAAAATAAATATTTCCGTATCATATAAATCAATAATTAATTATTCATAAATAATATTACAGAACTACAATATTGACAACCAGGTCGTTACCAGGAAAGAGGGGGGCCTTCCGATAAGAATTTCTCTTTACTGGGGCGTAATTTAATAACCTCCTAGACATAACTTTCTTAGACATTGCCAATAACAATAATGTTATCTAAAAATATTATTCAAATAATATGAATTATTGATCTGATAATGGGAAATATTGTGCAGTGACAATTATTGAATTAACAATAATATAAAAATACTGTGCAATACCGTGTGCTACTGTGCAACAACGCGTATTACTTTACTTTACCCATCGGGTATTCCAACAGTGTTAACAGTAACAACTACACCGTTATTTATAAAAAAACTTATTCTTGTCGTTTTCTTCATCCGACAGTTTTCCACTATGAGGCCCACAATTGGCTGCGCCGTCGTACGAATATTCCCCAACAGCAAGAATATTCCACAACCAAACAAATATTCCCCGACGATAATGAATATTTTATAACTAATTGCTTATTTAAAATATTTGCGCATTTTACTCATAACATTTCACATTATTAAATTAACCACTGACTATTTCAAAATAATATATAGAGGAAATTAAATTTTTTATTCATAAAAGTTGGGGTCTTACAGAATAGTTCACAACAAGTTGCAAATAGCCTTGAAAATCCTGTTGAAACAATATATCAAACACGTGGTGGGCGACAAAATCTCTCCCCCAAACTTAGTACAATGGGTAAGATCAAAAATCCAAATATAAGCAATTTTAACCTTGTGTCATTTAGTAACCCAAGGATTCCCAAAGTAATAAGGTAATTTAATGCAAGTTATGATCTCTAGACAAGGTAATCCAAAATCAATAAATATATTTGTTACCTCTTGCTTTGATTTGAAAGTTGAATGTTTGATGATTGATTACCTTTAAAATCCTTGCTCCCAAGTCCAATGTTACTTGTTTTCTATTTCGTATGAAGATTAGTGTGAGTGTGTGAGAAAATTCGGGATTGGGTGTATGTCTTGGCCGAATTTGTGAGGATGGGTGAATGTGGATTGAGTATTTGTAGTGGGTTAGGTTAGACAGAAAGTAGAAGTAGACTGGGTTTTGGAATTGGAGAGTTAAAAGGATTTGGATTAGGTTTAGAAAGTTGTATTAGAGGAGAAATGGAGAGAATAGAAGTTGAGTTGGGTTAGGAGAGTGAAAAGAGAGAGCAAATTCCAATTTAAAAATTCTAATTTTCGACCAGCGCGCCCCGCGCCTGGTCTTAGTATGATGTCGAACGGTCCACGCTTGAACGGGGCTTGAGGTACTGGATGGTCAGCTCGCCCCACGCATTGGGAAGCGCACCCCGAGCTTGGTTGAGGTTTTTTTCGAGTTTGAGATTATGCATAGGGAGCGCGTCCCGTGCCGATTTGCTTTATGTTGGGGAGCGGCCCGCGCCTGGCTATTGAATTTTCCCCTTTTATGTTCCCTTGCCATGACATCCTTCTACAATTGAATGTCAATTCTGTTAGCACATAAAGAGTTGATTAAGACTACTCCTAAAAGAATGAAATATAAATGCACATCTAATATTAATAAAAAAACTACTAATGAATTAAGAACTTGGGTTGCCTCCCAATTAGCCGCCAGTGTTTAACGTCATTGGCTTGACTGTAGAACACTCGATTATCCAAAAGTTGGATCCGCCAGTGTCACGACCTCAACCTCCTTAACTTGACTGCTATCCAGAAATGGCTTCAACCTATACCCGTTCACCTTGAACACATTTCCTATATTCGGATTCTAGATATCAACTGCACCATGAGGAAAGACATTAGTAATAACAAATGGTCCCTCCCAGGGAGAGCGCAATTTCCCTGGAATTAACTTCAATCTTGAATTAAAAAGAAGGACTTTCTGTCTCATAGTAAAAAAATTTCTTAAGATCTGCTTATCATGAAAGGCTTTTGTCTTAAATTTGTACAGCTTAGAACTCTCGTATGCTTTATTTTATAATTCTTCGAGTTCTTATAACTGCAGCTTCCTATTGATGCCAGCCTGATCCATGTTCGTATTGCACTGCTTGATCTCCCAGAAAGCTTTATGTTCCAACTCAACCGGTAGGTGGCATAGTTTTTTGAACACGAGCCTATAAGGCGACATACCTATCGGAGTTTTTATTGCCGTCCTATATGCCCACAGTGCATCGTCTAATCGCAAACTCCAATCCCTTTTGTTCGAGTTAACTACTTTTTCCAAAATGGACTTGATCTCTCGGTTGGAAACCTCAGCCTGGCCATTGCTTTGCGGATGGTAGGATGTAGAGACCCTGTGAAGAACATTGTACTTCTTTAACAAGGCAGCTTACATCCTATTACAGAAATGAGTGCCGCGATCACTGATGATGGCCCATGGTGCTCCAAACCTGACAAAAATGTTAGTCCTGACAAAATCTGCAACAACTTTAGAATCGTCAGTCCTAGTGACCTTAGCTTCCACCCATTTGGAAACATAATCAACTGCCAGCAAAATGTAAATATTTCCAAAAGAAACAGGAAAAGGTCCTATGAAATCAATACCCCAAACATCAAAAATTTCTACAATTAGTATAGGGTTTTGTGGCATTTGATTTTTATGAGATAAATTACCAGTTCTTTGACAATTTTCACAAGATTTACAGAATTCATACGAGTCTTTGAAAATAGAGGGCCAAAAGAAACCACTTTCTAATACCTTACGTGCTGTTCGCTTAGGCCCAAAATGACCCCCCACAAGCATAGGAATGACAGAAAGTTAGAATAGAGTTGTATTCATTATCATGTACACAACGTCTATTTATTTGATCAGCACAAAATTTCCACAAATAAGGGTCATCCCAAATATAGTGTTTGGCATCACTCCTAAGCTTTTCTTTCTGAGATCTAGAAAATGCACTTGGTAAATACTTACTTACCAGAAAATTCACAATATCGGCATACCATGGAGTTGTGTTGCCAATGGATAGTAAATGCTCATCCAAAAATATGTCATGTAATGGTAGTGCTTCCTCCTCCTTGGGAATTTTGCTCTAATGATCCGCCACCAAATTGTCCGCCCCTTTCTTATCTTTGATTTCCAAGTTGAATTTTTGCAGCATTAAGATCTATCTTATGATTCGAGGTTTCGACTCCTTCTTGGTCAGCAGGTACCTGAGGGCCGCATTGGTCAGAATAAACTATTACTTTAGTACCAAGTAGATAAGATCTGAATTTTTCTAAAGCAAATATAATAGATAAAAGTTGTTTTTTGGTTGTTGAATAGTTTATCTGAGCCGCGTTCAATGTTCTCGAAGCATAGTAGATGGCATGAACAGCTTTGTCAATCCTTTGGCCCAAGACGGCGCTGACAGCATAGTTGCTTGCATCACACATTATTTCGAACGGGAGCTCCCAATTTGGTGGTTGGATGATAGGGGCTGACGTCAATAGCTTTTTCAAGGTATCAAAAGCCACCTTGCCTTCATCACTAAACTGGAACTCCTCATTTTTCTGAAGCAACTTGCATAAGGGCAATGCAATCTTGGCGAAATCCTTGATAAACCTACGATAGAAACCTGCATGTCCAAGAAAAGAACGAATGCTCCTGCACATTGACGGGGTAATGCAATGCAGATATAATATCAATTTTTACTTTATCGACTTCTAAACCTTTGACTGACACTACATGACCAAGAACTATTCCTTGTTCTACCATAAAGTGACATTTTTCCCAATTTAGTACAAGGTTTGTTTCTAAACACTTATCCAGTACACGTGTTAGATTGTCTAAACAGGCATATAATGAATCACCATGAACTGTGAAATCATCCATAAAGACTTCAATGCATTCCTCTAAAAGATCTGAAAAGATAATCACCATGCATTGCTGAAAAGTTCCTGGGGCATTGCACATTCCAAAGGACATTCGCCGGTAGGCAAAGGTTCCAAAGGGGCATATGAATGTGTTCTTTTCCTGGTCTTCGGGGGCGATCACAATCTGGTTATATCCTGAAAAACCATCTAGAAAATAATAATAAGAATTCCCAGCTAAACATTCTAACATTTGATCAATAAAAGGTAGGGGAAAGTTGTGACGCCCCCAGAATAGGTCCATTCAACCCAACCCATTCTGAGTCGCCAAATACATGGTACAGAATTCAAATACAAACTTTATATCATACGGTCGTGCAAAATACGACCACACAACTGTGAGTCTCAATACAAATATGTAGAAAATATTAAGATTCAAACTAAGTCCTCATTACAATTATTATCACACTATTTATCAGAAATAGTGAGGACTACTACTGCTCTAACTCGGACCATCACTCTGTCCCCCGACTAGTCCCCGCAACATTCTCATTTCCTGAAGAGGACAACAGATGAAAAGGGTGAGCTCAACTAGCTCAGTAAAGAATATTATGACTAAGATAATGGAAAATAAATTATCGTTAGCCTTCAACAGTTCAGATAAAATATTATTGACAACATGTTTTAGATCAATATTCGCAGCGGGAATAACCGTTCATCATCAATATTTTATCCCTGTAACATCAATCAATATCCATCTCATCAAATATTCATCTTTGCACTACAGGCCAAAGATATTCATTTGTATCATCAGTAGTCATGTTCATCTCAACACCTGTCATCTTTGCACTACAGGCCAAAGATATTCATCAGGTAATCATTCATCTTTGCTCTACAGGCCAAAGATATTCAGTTACATCACCTTTTAGGACTGAGGATGATGAAAAACATTTTAAAGAACGAATCCAGTGAGATAAAAGACAAAGATTAGAGATTCGTCATTTAGTTTATCCAAATTCAAGAATAATCCATAATAATACTTTGTGGAGCAAAATTCAAGAATAAAGCCCAAAACTTGGATACAATCAAAGATAGTAACCTTAACAGACAATTTGGACAAATAGAAGAAAAATAAATTTTCCCGTGAATAGTGCCGTATACGTGAATAGTGCCGTATACGTGAATAGTAACCCCGACGAAAAAAAGTAAGAATTTCAACATAAAATCCATGACAATATTTCTGTATAATGATATTGAAAAGAATAACATCATTTACGAAAGAAATAACATCCCTTACCTCAAAAGAACAGTATCTCTGACTGGAATATCGGATATAATACCGACGGAAGCTTGTACTGAATAGTAATACTCAAAGTATTGAAATACTCACAAAAATACGCTCGATATTATAGAGAGAGAAAACTTCTGATTCTGGTGTGATTTTCAATTCTAACCTAAGCACCATATTTATAGGAAAAGCTTAGGATGCCAAAGGAGACTAAAATAATAAAATATTATTATTTTTCAAAATTTCCGCCGCCTGGCGGCTAAAACATTTTCTACCAAAAGTGGGGCCCGCCCATAAAAAAAAAAATATTTTCCGAAACTTCAATAATTCATAACAAATAGCCCCTTCGTCAGAAAAATACAAATTCTATATCCTTCCATAGGAAATTTAATTCTCTACAACTTTACAGAAGGAAGTTTTTCCAAATTCCAAACATAAATTATCCGAAATCCAAAAACAGATAATTTTTCACACCAAAATATTGATAAAAACTCACCAGCGCCAATTCCTTTTTTAATATCCACAAAATAAATATTTCCTTATCATATAAATCAATAATTAATTATTCACAAATAATATTATAGAACTACAATATTAACAACCAGGTCGTTCCCAGGACAGAGGGGGCCTTCCGATAAGGACTTCTCCTTACTGGCGCGCAATTAAATAACCCCTCCTAGACAGAACTTCCTTAGACATTGTCAATAATGCTATCTAATAATATTATTCAAATAATATGAATTATTGAGTTGATAACGTGAAATACTTTGCAACGACAATTATTGAATCAATACTACAAAATATCAACTGTAGCCATTATTGAATCAATCATAAAAAAATAGCAACGTAGCAATTATTGAGTCAATAAAATATCAATGCAGCAATTATTGAGTCAATAATATAAAATATCAACGTAGCAATTATTGAGTCAATAATATAAAATATTGAACAGTAAACACTGTAACAATAATTGAGTAGGTTCCTTCTCACGTAAGACTCAATAATTCGAAATACTGTGCAATACCGTGTGCTACTGCGCAACACCGCGTACTGTATTTTAACCACCGGGTATTTCAACAGTACTAACGGTAACAACTACGTCGTTATCTTGTAAAAAAGTTATTTCTGTCGCTTTCTATATCCGACAGTTATTCCGTTGTGGGGGCCCACAAATAGCTGCGCCGTCGTACGAATATTCCCCGACAACAAGAATATTCCACGACCAAACGAATATTCCCCGACAACAAGAATATTTTATAACCACTTGCTCATTTTAAAAATATTTGCACATTTCACCCATAACTTTCATATTTATCAAATCAACACCTTACTGTTTCGAAATAATATAAAGAAAATTAAATCTTTATTCATAAAAGTTGGGGTCTTACAAAAGTGATTATTTCTAGTTATGGTGTTCAACCTCCTAAACTCGATACACTCTCTCCAACCTGTTTGCATTCGTGTGGGCACTAATTCATTATTGTCATTCTTGACAACCGTTATACCAGATTTCTTAGGCATAACCAACACCGGACTTACCCATTGACTATCGGAGATGGAGTAGATGACTCCTACATCAAGCAATTTAATTACCTCTTTCTTCACCACCTCCATCATTGGTGGGTTCAATCGTCTCTGTGCATCTCACGTTGGTTTAGCTCTTTTCTCTAAGAAGATCTGATGCATGCACATTGCGGGACTAATAGCCCTTGATGTCCGCTATAGTCTAACCAAACACTGTGATGTGGTCCCTAAGGACTCTCAATAATTTTTCTTCCAGCACTTTGGTTAGATTACTAGCAATTATCACTGGTAAAGTTTCATTAGACCCTAAATATGCATATTTCAAGTGTGCCGGTAATTGTTTTAATTCAAGAGTTGGAGCTTGTTCCACAGACAATAATCATTTTTGATGAGTTACAGGTAATTGAATTATTTGGACTGCATGCTTATCTTTGTGTTTAGGCAATGAATGTAGTGCAGCCATAGTTTCGTTCAATTCCTGACTGTGTTCAAGTTCATATGTACCATCCAGGTCCAAACTGCTGGAAATTGCCACCTCCAAGCTATCTCTTTGAATTTGCTCAAAAGTCTTCTGCAATAGAGAGTTACACATATCAATTGCAAAAACCTGACAAATATCACTAAGGTACCTCATGGCATCGTAGATATTGAATTGGATCTTCTCGCCATCAAACTCCATCGTCAAGGTCCCGTTGTGAACATCGATCATAGTCCTTGCTGTCTTTAGGAAGGGTCTTCCTAGCAAGATATGTGATGCGTTTGGGGATGTATCATTGTCCATGTCCACAATGTAGAAATCTGCAGGAAAGATTAGTTCCTTCACCTAATCCAAAACATCTTAACTACCCCTCGGGGTAGGTGTTAGTACGATCAACTAATTGAATAATAACACCAGTATTTTTCAAATGTCCAAGATTCAGAGACTTATAAATAGATAATGGCATAACATTAATTGAAGCACCTAAGTCTAGCATGGCCTTTTTAAACAGAGTGTTTCATATTTTACAGAGGATTGTAAATATGTCTGGATCCTTACATTTAGGTGGCATTTTTCTTTGCAACACTGCTGTTACATTCTCCCCAACTGTGACTTTCTCATCATTTTCTAATTTACATTTATTAGTGCATAATTTTTTCAAAAATTTAGCATATCGTGGCACTTGTTTAATCGCGTCAAGTAGTGGAATATTCATTTAGACTTTCCTAAAGGTTTCTAGAATTTCATTATCTTGTTCATCTTTCTTGGACTTTCTAGAATATCTATGAGGAAAGGGAAGTGGAATATCAGTAATTTGATAAGGATAGGGTGTGCCTTTGTTTTCACTGATTCCTTTTTTTGTTGCTCTTTCTCATAATCAACTGTTGCTATTAGTGTAACCATTTATTTTCCACTCTGTAAGGTAATAGCACTGGCGTTCTCATTTGGGTTCACAACACTCTGCGATGGAAGCTTCCCTGATCCTTGGGAGTCCAACCGACCTACAGTAGTGGCTAATTGGCTCATTTGACTTTCCAAGCTGTGGATGGAAGACTTCGTTTCTTGTTAAAATTGTTGTGTCTGTTGCATGAACGCCTTGAAAATATCCTCCAAGGACGTTCCAGGATTGGCCGGTGGTGCTGGTCTGGGTTGATACTGTGGCTGATTTGGCTGAAACTGCGGTTTAACTGGGTAAAAACCTTGCGCCTGTGGCCTAGCACCCCCATAACTGAAGTTAGGATGATCCCTCCATCCTGGATTGTATGTGTTGGAGAACGGGTCATATTTCCTTTGCGGCTGAGCTTGGTAGTTTCCCACTGCATTGGCTTGCTGTGTACTATCCTCCTCTTATAATGTCGGGCATGCATCTGTAGGTTGCCCCGCTATTAAACAAATCTGGCAAGCTTGTGCTATTGGGGCATTACCTGTAGCTAGTTGTTTCACCAAAGAAGTTAAGTCAGAAATCTGATGTTCTACATTCGTTGTGCTTACCTCACTTACCCTTTGCGCCGGATGATCATTCCGTGTTCCATACTGTTGTGCATTAGCAGCCATGTTTGCAATCAGATTCTTTGCAGCCTCTGGTGTTTTATCCACTAATGCTCCTCCGCTAGCAGCGTTGATCATATTCCTATCCATTGGTATGAGTGCTTCGTAAAAGTAAATAATGAGGTGTTGATTGTCGATTTGGTGGGTGGACAGCTGGAGCAAAGCTTCTTAAAACTCTCCCAGTATTCATGCAGTGTTTCACCACTGAACTGTCGGACTCCGCAAATTTCTTTCCTAATGTTGGCTACTCTTGAAATAGGAAAATACTTCTCCAAAAATAGCCTTTTCATGTCTTTCCATAATTGAATTGATTCCGCGGGGAGTTAAACAACCAATCTTTTGCTAAGTCTCCCAGTGAGAATGGGAAAGCACTCAGCTTAATTTGATCCTCCGTGACATTGTGTGGCTTCATGGTGGAGCACACAATATGAAATTCTTGCAAACGTTTGTACGGATCGTCACCTGTAAGACCACGAAAAGTAGGCAAAAGGTGGATTAGTCAAGATTTTAGTTCAAACGAAATATTTAATGCAGGATATTCAATACATAGAGGTTGTTGAGTAAGATTAGGAGTTGACAACTCCTTCAAAGTCCTTTTATTTGGCACCGCCATCTCCTCTTCTGATTCACTTAAAGAAGATTGGTCCAAAAGTAGTGTGAGTGCGATGTTGAGGCCCGGTGATGGAGCTTCTTCGAAATCTGCAAGTGAACCTTGGTTTTTCCGAGCTTCCGTCCAAAAGCCTTCGTCCAATTCTCTCTATTTCTGGATCAAATTTCAAATCAAGAGAGCGAGAGGATCAAGGCATAAAAATAAAAATATAAAGTAAAACAATTGAATAAATAAAATCAAATAACACTCCCTGACAACGACGCCAAATTTTGGTAGCCGTCGTCTAGCACTACAAAATTTACCTTACTAAGGTTCTACTAATTCAAGAATTAGTATAGCAATAAGCAAGGATCGATCCCACAGAGAGTGAATTATATTTTAATTATCCAATGATTTCCAATAAATTGGGGGGTTTTGGTTTTGAAAAGTTTAATTAACTAAAGTGAATTAATAAGAAAATATCAATGAGTAAAAAGATCAATTCTTCAGTTCAGTATCCCTTTTTAACAATTATGATTTAACCAAGTGATTATACTATTTATCTTCCACTGAGATTAATAACCTTAGATAACCGCGATCGCAAATTACTCGAAATTCTCCTTAAGTGTAGATCTAATGCGACGATCGCCAACAATAGATTCTAACTAACATACAACCTCGAACTATCAGCGTAGATTTAATATGATAGAAGCATTAAGCATGAGAATTAGATTATTCCAAGCAATAATTATACAATAAGGAAATATTTAACATGTCTTCTGAAAACCTTAACAGTATTTCAAAGCTTGACCACAATAAAATACTGTTAATTGCTACTTAGATTAGACACACTTCGTTTGCTTAAAATCTATCTTAATCTAGCAGATGATATCAATTTACTAATTTAATCCTGCAGAAACCAAAATTTTCAATTGGATAACATGTATAAAAGTTCATTTGGATAATCAGAATAAATCTCAAGATAGAAGAATAAATAGAATAACTTGATTAAATCATTAATTGATAAATAAGTTCAAAATCCCTTCAGAATTGAAATAGAGAACTTAGCCTGACATGCTTGAACCTCCAAAACAAAGGTTTGTAGTCTTTAAGCAATCCAAGAGAATGTAGAATAAAAATTGATCAAAGATAAATTAAACTAATAAAACAACTCCTATAAATAGTCTAAACAAAACCCTAATCAAATAAGGTAGTTTACAATCCTTTCCCAAGTCAACTTTTGCTTAAAACCCTAATTTCCTGTCTAATCCGTCTGCCTAGCGCCCCCCGCGCCCGTTTCCTACTATGCCTGGCGCGCCCCGCGCTTGGCATGCAGTGTTTATGGTTCCTTCATGGCGCGGCTCATGCCTCTTGTACCCTTTAGCCAGCGTACCCCGCGCCCGACTGTCAGCTTTGTTAACTTGCAATTCTTTTCTTCTTTATTCCTTCCATTTGTCCCTTAAAGCTTAGCTCCACTTCAATCATGAACATGCACACAAAACATATGAAAAGTATTATGCACACTTAAGTATTAACAAAATATCAAGCCAATAAATACCTATTAAGTAGGTTAAAAACCTACTTATCACTTGACTTCCACCAGCGGGCGTAGATCCATCTCGCAGATATTCTTTTACATCCTGGTACCAAGGCTGTTTGATAGGAGTTATTTCATCTCATACTTCTCCAATGTAATTCCCATATGTCGTGGCCTTTTGGCTTGCAAATTTGATGTCAAGAATTCCCATCCTATCAGATATGTGGATCAAGAAAGCCAATGTTGCCAATGCATCAACATAGTCATTTCTACTTCGAGGGATATGGATGAAGATTATTTCTTCAAACTCGATGGCTATCTTGATAATTTGCCGATGATAGGGCAACACATGCAAATCTTTGGTATGATACGCCCCGGTGGTTTGTTTGATAAACAACTTAGAATCCCCAAAGACCAGTAAGCGTTTGATACCCATGGATTGGGCAAGTTTCAATCCCATTATATAACCTTCAAACTCAGCTATGTTATTAGTGTTGACAAACTGTAGCTTGATCGCCATAGGATACTGTGATAGTAGTGTGCATACAAGCCAATCATGTATGATGATAAAGCACATACTTTGTAAACAATCTTATTTATTTATTAATAAAATATTTATTTATTAAAGGAATTTAATTATCTACATGGTGTTGTTTTTATAATATGTAAATAACCCATAGTTTTAAGCAATGCTTTTAGAATCATGATGTTGATCATGCTAATGAGATCTAAATTCTTAGAAAGCTTTAAAACTAAAATAGTTCCCAATCGTGGGATTACTAAAAAGGGGATTAATAAATCCGGATAGATTGGTACATATGTTGCTTGCTCATTGGATGGGGATGACTGATCTCATGGTCATTTGTGTGGAGACACTAAAGCAAGTATGTAGGTGCTTATTGGAGAATAAGTTCACTGAACGTGACTCGCTATGGAATACCTAATGGAGTTTTACTCGCCTGTCAATAGGAATTCCTAATGTGATAGTAGTACATGTGATCCTTGGACTTGAGATCATCATAGTATCTTGTATGTAACAAATTATACTTTGACTAATTCCTTAAGGCCTTTTAAGGCATATATAGGGTATGCTTGGGTGTAATGAGTTACATATGGAGATAATGAATGATCAATAAAGAATCTACCACCTCTAGTAAAAGAGGAGATATGTCCTATGTGATTCGTTAAATGACAACCCAGGAATCCTTGGCCAAGGTAGAATGAAATTAGAAAGAGGTTTCTAATTTGCATTATTTGGGGTTGTGCATTTTCTAATCGAAATACATATGATTAAATAAATTAAGACTTTACAGTAAATCCATGTCTTATATTTAATTGGGACATTGTATGGTGGAAGGATTGAATTGTACGGTAACTATTAACTCACAGGTTCTTTTATGATTAATGTTGAAATCTATATTATCTGGAAAGTCGTTGATCGCTAGGGAGGCTTATCCCTATTGTAGAATAAATGTTATTTATTTAAATAGATTATTAGTTTAATTTGTTTATTTAAATAAGATTAGAATTGTTCTAATTGATTTATTCACAACCGGTTTAATATGGAGAACCTAAAGGGTCACACCATAAAAGGAAGAAGAATTATTTAAGAAGAAAATGGCATGATAGTAATAATGCATTAAGTATAATTAATTTAATCTATGATGATAGAATAAATTAAATAGCTTAATGTTTATTATTTAATATTTTAGAAATATTAAATATAAATTAATAAGAGGAGTCTTATTAATATTATTATTATTATTATTATTTTAATTCTAAAGGAGTTTAGAAATTAATATAATATCAGTACTCTCTCTCAATCCTAATAAAGATTAGGATATAAATTAATTAAATAAAACCCTATTCTAATTGGATTAGGAGGGTTAACCTAATATCTATATAAGAGAGTCTTATATTAGAAATAAGGGATGTGAAATTTTCCAAGAGTTGGGAGTACACATATTCTATAGAGATAGAAACAAGGGTTAAGCCAATAACCCATCTTCTTGAGTTCTTCATCTTCCTTGGTGGATCACCGTTAGAGGCCAAACATTTGGGTGGCTGACATTATTCAAGGGAAGGAGCCACTATCAGAGGAATCAAAGGAATCAAAGGAGTAGAACTTGTACCTGAGGAAGCTTAGATCTTCAAAGGTATAATTCCATGTTCTCTCTTTTCTGTTATTGATAACAAGCACAAAGCATGGTCATGGTTATGGGTTTGTATAAATTTTGAAAACCTAGTTTTTACGCTTCCGCCCTATTTATGTGATTTGATTGCATGATTGGGGTACATACAAACCCAACAGTGGTATCAGAGCCTAACTTTGTGCTAATTATCAATTTTATAATTCCATGTATGAATTGATGTGAGAATTGGATCGTTTTTCTGGACAAAAATCGTTTTCTGCAAGTTTCTGCGGCGAACGGCGCAGCTGCGCAGCCTCCCAGTTCATTACTGGCGCAGCTGCGCCGGTCTGCAAAAACTGCTGCTTCCGTCTACCTGCGCAGCTGCGCAGATGCCCAGTTCATTACTGGCGCAGCTGCGCCGGTACCTGGACAGACCCTGAAAATTGATTTTAATTAATTAAGTAAACTGTTTATTTAATTGATAAAGTTTTAAAATAAAGAAGTTTATTTTATCTGAAATATGATTTCAGAATGCTAAAATTAAAGGGGTTTAATTTGGATTTATTTTTGATTAAAATAAAAGAGTTTATTTTGTTTCAAAAATAAAATTTAGCAAAAATTTTGTCCATTAAATAACATCGATCCATATATGGAATAGCATTGTTATTCATGAGATGAATGGATATTTATTGATGCATATGTTGATGTGTATGATAATAAATGGGATTGATTATGGACAATGACCAATGTGATTGGATTTTATTTTGGATGAATGCTTGAATGTATGGGTTTTATAAAATAGGGTCTGCGTACCTCGTCTTCTCTAGTTTTATTCTCAATGTAAATTCTATCTCCTTTCTATGTACTTCCCCTTGACTGCTGATCAAGGTTTCTATTTAATTTTAAAATAAGTTAATGTAATAGAGATAGTTAGAATTATTTTGAAGAAATTAGAGACCAAGGAGCGAGGAGCGCGTGAAGACCCGTTTGTATGGAGCCCGGGTTTAAATGTTATAGTTACATTTAAAATTTAAATTCTTGCACTCCTAGGTTTGACCTTTTGGTTCACTTGGTGGCTCTAGTGAACCAAACTAGAATAAAAGTCCATAATCAATTCGGGTAGAATATAGTATTCTATATCGCATGCTAAATATTATATATATTATATTTTATACAAACATGCTTCGCATGTTTAATAAAATGACGCGTATTTTATATATATGTGTGCATGCGCGCTTAAAAGATGAGACAAATAATAACAAACCCCTCAAAGAAATAATATTAAGTCTGAAGCGTTCAAATGATATTTGGAATATCGAACGTCGCCTTCTAGCATGATTAGTTAATAGAGTATTAAATATTTAATATGAGTTTGTTGTGCTATCCACAAGGCGAGTATTGAATATTTAAGATGTTAATTAATCACATTTGATGCTTATCAAGAAAATTGAACGATCTAGTCTTGTTGTGCTATCCACAAGGACGAAAATTTTTCTTTTAAAGGAGTTACATGGTGATGTAATTGACAAGAGTTGTCTACCTATTTATTTGTATATCGCTTGTTGTGCTATCCACAAGGTTATATACATTTGAAATGGGATCCTTAATCTCACTAGCAAATCTTTAATTAGATGTTGCCGAACTATATGAGTGAGGGTAATATAGTTTGATGAAAATAGTGGGAGATACCAATTTAAAATAAAGACCTAAATTTATTTTGGTATGCAAAGTTAATAAAATGAATGTTTGCTAAAATGTTTTCTTTTCACATGCAGAATTTTAAAAATGTCAAAATCACTAATCTCACTACGAAGCATACTTGATGCAAATAAGCTTACCGACCCGAATTATGACGACTGGCTAAGAAATCTGAGAATTGTTCTCACTGCTGAAAAGATTTCTTATGTCCTAAATTCCACTATCTCTGAATCTGTTTCAGAAACAGCCTCTGAAGAAGAGATTGCCACTTTCAATAAGTGGCAAGATGATGCATCTGTGGCTCAATGCATCATGCTCGCATCCATGAATAACGAGCTTCAGCGTCAGCACGAAAAAATGGATGCTCCTGCTATGCTGCTTCACCTCAAGGAGTTGTATGGTGAACAGAGTAGGACTGCTAGATATGAGATATCTAAGGAGCTCTTTCGATCTCGGATGACCGAGAGCACTCCCGTCGAGACTCATGTTCTGAAGGTAATCAATTTGATTGAACGCCTTGGACAGCTTGGGTTCGTCATAGATGGGGAGTTGAGTCAAGACTTGGTCTTGCAGTCACTCCCTGAGACCTTCTCGCTGTTTGTGGTTAATTTTCATATGAATAAGCTAGATGTCAGCTTACCTGAGCTGCTTAACATGCTGAAAACTGCAGAAGGTCACTTCTCATCCAAGAAGAACCATGTCTTGATGGTGGATTCTTCCAATAAAAGGAAGAGGCCCAAGGTGTCTTCTGAAAAGAAGAAATCTAAGAAGGCTAAGGGAAAAGGGAAAGAAAAGGAGCAAAAGAAACCTGAACCAGCTAAAGGAATGTGCTTTCATTGCAATGAGCCGGGACATTGGAAGAGGAACTGCAAGAAGTTTCTAGCAGAGAAGAAGCTTGGAGAAGCTTCGACTTCCAATCAAGGTTTGTTTATGATTGAAATTAATTTTTCTGAAAGTCATAATTCTACTTGGGTATTGGATACCGGCTGTGGTTCTCACATATGTAATACTGTGCAGGGACTGGTCAGAAGTAGAAAGCTGAACAAAGATGAGGTGATCCTACGAGTGGGAAATGGAGCAAAAGTTGCTGCATTAGGTGTAGGAACTTATTGTTTAGCAATGCCTTCGGGCAAATCCATTTATCTTAATAATTGTTATTATGTTCCGAATATTATTAAAAATATTATTTCAATTTCTGTATTGGATATGGAAGGTTTTGACGTTATTATAAAGAACAATGGTTGTTCTATTTATAAAGACGATGTTTTATATGGTATTGGAAATTTGCGAAATGGACTTTATACACTTGACTTGCAAGAAAATATATTTCAAATTGAACAAATTAAGAAAAGAAAAAGAGATGATATTAATTATACCTATATGTGGCACTGTAGACTCGGTCATATCAATGAAACAAGATTATCCAAGTTGCATAAAGATGGGCTCCTCGAGCTATCTGATTATGAATCATATCCAACTTGTGAATCTTGTCTCATGGGTAAAATGACTAAATCTCCTTTTAGTGGAAAAGGGGAGAGAGTTACAGAGTTGTTGGCATTGATTCACACAGACGTTTGTGGACCTATGACAACAAGTGCACGGGGTGGGTATTCTTATTTTATTACTTTCACTGATGATCACTCAAGATTTGGATATGTGTATTTAATGAAATACAAATCAGAATCATTTGAAAAGTTCAAAGAGTTCAGAAGTGAAGTAGAGAAACAAACGGGCAAGAGTATTAAGATACTTCGATCAGATCGAGGTGGAGAATACTTAAGCAGTGAGTTTCTCAATTATCTCAGAGAAAATGGTATAATCTCACAATGGACTCCTCCAGGTACACCACAGTTAAATGGAGTATCTGAAAGGAGAAATCGAACACTGTTGGACATGGTTCGATCCATGATGAGTTTTACCGACCTTCCAATTTCCTTCTGGGGATATGCCCTAGAAACGGCTGCATACCTACTTAACAAGGTACCTACCAAATCCGCCCCAAAGACTCCATATGAGATGTGGAAAGGGAGGAAACCAAATCTTAAGCATGTTAAGACTTGGGGTTGTCCAGCTTATGTCAAAAAGTTTGAAAATGATAAGCTACAGACTAAATCCAATAAGTGTAGATTTGTGGGATACCCTAAAGAAACCGTAGGGTATTATTTCTATCATCCAACTGATCAAAAGGTGTTTGTTGCGAAACATGCTACCTTCTTGGAGAAAGAGTTTATCCATGAAGGGGTCAGTGGGAGTAAGATATATCTTGAAGAAGTTCAAGAACCATAAGTTACCATGGACCAAAGTCAGGTACCTAACCAAGTAGAAGAACCTACTGTACCACACCATGTTCGTAAATCTGGAAGAGTACCGAAGATACCTGAGAGGTATGGATTCGTTATAGAGGATGACGATGAGGTACACATCATGAATGATGATGATCCATTGAATTACGAACATGGTATGAGTAATAAAGACTCAGGGAAATGGCTTGAAGCCATGAAATCTGAAATGGACTCCATGTATAAAAATAAAGTATGGTCTTTGGTTTCACCACCTGAAGGTATTAAACTTATTGGGTGTAAATGGGTTTTTAAGAAAAAGACTGGAGCAGACGGAAAGGTAGAGACCTATAAGGCCCGACTGGTTGCAAAAGGTTTCAAACAAAGACAAGGAGTTGACTATGATGAAACCTTCTCACCAGTAGCCATGCTCAAGTCCATTCGGATTTTGCTTGCGATTGCAGCTTACAACGACTATGAGATCTAGCAGATGGACATGAAAACGGCCTTCCTCAATGGGAAACTTGAGGAGGATGTGTATATGACACAACCAGAGGGATTTATTTCAAAAGTTGGAACAAATCAAGTCTGTAAGCTACAACGATCCATTTATGGGTTGAAGCAAGCTTCTCGTAGATGGAACATTCGTTTTGATGAGACAATCAAAGAGTTTGATTTTATCAAAAACGAGGATGAACCATGTGTATACAAGAAGGTTAGTGGGAGCGCAGTATCATTCCTTGTATTATATGTTGATGATATATTACTGATAGGGAATGACATTCCTATGTTACAATCCATTAAAATCTGGTTATCTAAAAACTTCTCCATGAAGGACTTGGGTGAAGCATCCTATATTTTGGGGATAAAGATCTATAGAGATAGATCTAAAAGGATGCTCGGCTTATCCCAAAGAACGTACATTGATACGATGCTAAAGAGGTTTAGCATGGAAGATTCCAAAAGAGGTCTCATGCCGATGAGCCATGGAAAAAATCTCTCCAAGAAACAGGCCCCAAAGACACCTGAGGAGAGAGACCGTATGAGTAAGATCCCTTATGCTTCTGCAATAGGATCTATCATGTACGGTATGATATGTACTAGACTGGATGTTGCTCACGCACTTAGTGTAACAAGCAGATACCAGTCGAATCCAGGAGAAGAGCACTGGAAGGTAGTGAAAAATATCCTAAAGTACTTGAGAAGGACTAAAGATATTTTTCTTGTCTACGGTGGGTCTGAATTAAAACTCGAGGGATTCACGGACTCAAGTTTTCAAACAGACCAAGATGACAGTAAATCTATTTCAGGGTATGTGTTTACCTTGAATGGAGGTGCAGTGAGTTGGAAGAGTTCCAAGCAGCAAACGGTTGCTGATTCAGTGACAGAGGCAGAGTATATAGCTGCAAGTGAAGCTGCAAAGGAAGCTGTTTGGATGAAGAAGTTCATAACTGAACTTGGTGTGGTTCCTAGCATTGGAGAAGCAGTTCCCGTATACTGTGACAAAACCGGAGCGGTTGCACAGGCTAAGGAACCCAGGTCTCATCAGAAATCTAAACACGTGTTGCGGCGATTTCACTTGATCAGGGAGATCATTGAAAGAGGAGACGTCACCTTGGAGCGTGTAGACTCTCAAGACAACATTGCAGATCCATTTACTAAAGCTTTAACACAACAGCAGTTTGATCGTCACTTAGAGAAGATGGGTATGAGATACCATGGCGATTGGCTTTAGTGCAAGTGGGAGATTAATAGTAGTGTGCATACAAGCCAATCATGTATGATGACAAAGCACATACTTTGTAAATAATCTTATTTATTTATTAATAAAATATTCATTTAAGGCATATAATTATCTACATGGTGCTGTTTTTATAATATGTAAATAACCCATAGTTTTAAGCAATGCTTTTAGAATCATGATGAGATCATGATAATGAGATCTAAATTCTTAGAAAGCTTTAAAACTAAAATAGTTCCCAATCGTGGGATTACTAAAAAGGGGATTAGTAAATCCGGATAGATTGGTACATATGTTGCTTGCTCATTGGATGAGGATGACTGATCTCATGGTCATTTGTGTGGAGACACTAAAGCAAGTATGTAGGTGCTTATTGGAGAATAAGTTCACTGAACGTGACTCGCTATGGAATACCTAATGGAGTTTTACTCGCCTGTCAATAGGAATTCCTAATGTGATAGTAGTACATGTGATCCTTGGACTTGAGATCATCATAGTATCTTGTATGTAACAAATTATACTTTGACTAATTCCTTAAGGCCTTTTAAGGCATATATAGGGTATGCTTGGGTGTAATGAGTTACATATGGAGATAATGAATGATCAATAAAGAATCTACCACCTCTAGTAAAAGAGGAGATATGTCCTATGTGATTCGTTAAATGACAACCCAGGAATCCTTGGCCAAGGTAGAATGAAATTAGAAAGAGGTTTCTAATTTGCATTATTTGGAGTTGTGCATTTTCTAATCGAAATACATATGATTAAATAAATTAAGACTTGACAGTAAATCCATGTCTTATATTTAATTGGGACATTGTATGGTGGAAGGATTGAATTGTACGGTTCTTTTATGATTAATGTTGAAATCTATATTATATGGAAAGTCGTTGATCGCTAGGGAGGCTTATCCCTATTGTAGAATAAATGTTATTTATTTAAATAGATTATTAGTTTAATTTGTTTATTTAAATAAGATTAGAATTGTTCTAATTGATTTATTCACAACCGGTTTAATATGGAGAACCTAAAGGGTCACACCATAAAAGGAAGAAGAATTATTTAAGAAGAAAATGGCATGATAGTAATAATGCATTAAGTATAATTAATTTAATCTATGATGATAGAATAAATTAAATAGCTTAATGTTTATTATTTAATATTTTAGAAATATTAAATATAAATTAATAAGAGGAGTCTTATTAATATTAATATTATTATTATTATTTTAATTCTAAAGGAATTTAGGAATTAATATAATATCAGTACTCTCTCTCAATCCTAATAAAGATTAGGATATAAATTAATTAAATAAAACCCTATTCTAATTGGTTTAGGAGGGTTAACCTAATATCTATATAAGAGAGTCTTATATTAGAAATAAGGGATGTGAAATTTTCCAAGAGTTGGGAGTACACATATTCTATAGAGATAGAAACAAGGGTTAAGCCAATAACCCATCTACTTGAGTTCTTCATCTTCCTTGGTGGATCACCGTTAGAGGCCAAACATTTGGGTGGCTGACATTATTCAAGGGAAGGAGCCACTATCAGAGGAATCAAAGGAATCAAAGGAGTAGAACTTGTACCTGAGGAAGCTTAGATCTTCAAAGGTATAATTCCATGTTCTATCTTTTCTGTTATTGATAACAAGCACAAAGCATGATCATGGTTATGGGTTTGTATAAATTTTGAAAACCTAGTTTTTACGCTTCCGCCCTATTTATGTGATTTGATTGCATGATTGCGTTACATACAAACCCAACATACTCTTCTCCTATAAGAGATATATGAACTGCCCCTGCTCCGACACCTTCTATGTTTACGGCTCCGTCAAAGTTTAATTTCCAACATTGGACTGTATTTTCTCGAGGGAGTTGTTGAATCGTCATTATCCCATCATCTGGGAAATAAGTTTCCAAGGGTTCGAAATTCCCTGATGGTGCTTCAGCCAATTGATCTGCAATTCCTTGACCTTTGATAGGCTTTTGAGTCATGTAGATGATATCGAACTGTTAGAGGATCAACTACCATTTGGACAATCAATAAGTCAACATGGGTTTGCTGAATACGTACTTCAGAGGATCCATGCAAAATAAGAGATAAATTGTGTGCCCATGAAGATAATGTTGTAACCTCATGGCAGCCCATGCTAACGCACAACATGTCTTTTCAATCAAAGGGTACTTCTGGTTGCCGTTACTAAATCTTTTTTACTGAGGTTAGATAGATCTTTCCTTGTTTCTATCATCCTTCTACCCCAGCATGCAACCTATATCATTGGCATTGACTGACAGGTGTAGACACTCGAAATTTTCCTTGCCCAATACTAACACTGTAGGAGGGCAAAACCGTCCTTAAACTCAAAACTGGCCGCAAATGCCGGTCCTTAAACCTAAATTCGATCCCCAATATCGGTAACCTAAATTCGATCCCCAATATCGGTACTCCTGCCAAATCCAATCCCTAATATCGGTAATTTAGCCAAATTCGATCCCCAATATCGGCAATTCAGCCAAATCCGATCACCAATGTCGGTACTCTATCCATCTCCGATCTCTAATCGGACCGTCTATCCATCTCCGATCTCCAATCAAACCGTCTATCCAGCTCTGATCTCAGCTCTGATCTCCAATCGGACCGTCTATCCTTCTCTGATCTCCAATCGAACAGTCAATCTAGCTCCGATCTCCAATCAGACCGACTATCCAGCTCCGATCTCTAATCGGACAGTTAATCCAGCTCCGATCTCTAATTGGATCGCCTATCCAGCTTCGATCTCTAATCGAAGTGTCTATCCAGCTCTGATATCCAATCGGACCGTCTATCTGACTCCGATCTACAATCGGACCTTCAATCCAGCTCCGATCTCCAATCGGACCGTCTATCCATCTCTGATCTCCAATCGGACAGTCAATCCAGCTCCGATCTCCAATCAGATCGTCTATCCAGCTTCGATCTCGAATCGAACAGTCAATCCAGCTCCGATCTCTAATCGGACCGTCTATCCAGCTTCGATCTCCAATCGGACAGTCTATCCATCTCCGATCTCCAATCGGACAGTCAATCCAGCTCCGATCTCCAATCGGACCGTTTATCCAGCTCTGATCTCCAATCGAACCGTCTATCCAGCTATGATCTCCAATCGGACCATCAATCCAGCTCCCATCTCCAATCGGATCGTCAATCCAGCTCTGATCTCCAATCAGACCGTCTATCCATCTCCGATCTCCAATCGGACAGTCAATCCAGCTCTGATCTCTAATCGGACCGTCTATCCAACTCCGATCTCCAATCGGACCATCTATCCAGCTTCGATCTCCAATCGGACAGTCAATCCAGCTCTGATCTCCAATCGGACCATCAATCCAGCTCCGATCTCCAATCGGACCATCTATCCAGTTCTGATCTCCAATCGGACCGTCAATCCATCTCTGATCTCCAATCAGACCGTCAGATCAACCCCGATCTCAATATCGGGCTATCAACTCAAATTCGATCATCGGTCGGGCCTTCAAGACAGCCCCGGTCTCAACCCGAGAAATACAGGTCAACTTGGACATTAACCTATGACGTGTCAAGTCATCCTCGACATCAATCAGGGAAGTGCAGTTCAGCCCCAGAGACAACCCTAGGAAGCCAGATCCATCAAAGGTCGTGCCGACACCACAGGCAACCCTGATAAGGGCAAAACGGTCATTTTACCAACTCTCAACCGATTCGGACAAACTCAAACCTAATTAATGCCATCAAAGTCAGAACGAACCACAACAACGATCCCGAGTGCCAATAACGTAAGACAGCTCAACGGATAAACTGCGGGGAATCGAAGACCTAGTTATGAACCCGTCTTCTCGGACCCGGAAAACGTTTTATCCCATGTCATTGGGACACTCTCGATGAGGGCATTCCAAAAATGTATCGCACGCCTCAAACGGACGCTTCCATCAAAAGTTTGAAAGTTCCGACTTAGACTGCACAATGTCCGGAGTGCACGTACTTTGAGATAACGGAACCCGACACGTGGGCCCCACCTAGGGGAGTTGCACCTCTACCTACGGCAGCTGCAGGTAGAGCTAGGGCTCCCTGGCCTATATACAAAGGTGCACCCCCTTCATTTTCAAGAATTCAGAAACGCAGCGAAGCTTTGCCCGTCTAATGTTTCGACTTTTACACCTCTTCCAAACCCAAATATTTTCACTCCAACACGTAGATATACCCATATTCTACCACATATAAAAAATAACCGGTAGATTTGGATGTTTAAAGCCTATAATTTGGTGAAAAGCCTGTATTGCAGTCCATTTTAAGTATTTTTACGATCAGAAAGTCAATACTACTACTTTGCATTATTTTCCACTTGCACAAGAAGTTTCATCTTCTAAATATACCCGGAACTTAGTTCCGTGGCCGTTTTCGTCAAAATTTGGTATATTTTTATACCTAAACGCAGATTTTTGCATTTCTACAACTCGGATTGATGATCCATCAGCTCTAGCAGGTTCAATGCTCTAGCACACACATTCTGGCAACTCCGCCGGACTGGGTTATCTTCCCTGTCTGGGTTTGGCCCCTTTTGTATATATTTAACTGTTTATGTACTAACATTTCAATTCTTCCAAGCCCGAATGTCAAATCTGAGGTAGTTTACCGCTTTTACATATAATTACGCATATGTAAGCGACTTTCACCATCACTAGTACTCATATCAGTCCTGGTTGACTACATTTTTGTCTTTATCTCTATATATATATATATTCAGTCCGGCCTGGATTACTTCGTGGCCATTTTACTGTTTTTGCACACTTCGCCATACTGGGTGCTTTCCAAGTCAGTGGTTGACTACTTTTCTGTCAATTTCAATTCCAGTACGGGCATCGGTGTGAAAACCCATCGCCCTTATTATTGTTTTTATATACATATATATATATATATATATATATATATTTCATTTTTGTCATAGCCTGGATTATTTCATGGCTATTTACAGTTATATATATATATATATATATTTCAATTCTAGTCCGGGCTTGCGAGTGAAAACCCATCGCCCTTTTATAGCTTATATATATATATATATATATATGTATATATTGCTTTATTAAATTTATTCAACTGCTGCATTTAACATTCATTTGTATATGCGGACTAGATTCATCCAAATCTCGCCAATTCTAGCTTTCAACTGTTCAAACAGGTCCCGATAGAACCTGGAAGCTATAATGGCTGAGATTTCTTTAAATCTAGTTATTTTTATAGTTTCAGCTTTGCAAGCATATTCGTGTCCCTTAGATCGCTATCTAGTGGGAACGAAACGCTTTATCCACTCGCAGCCAGGATTTATTGATGAATCCTTGGTTCCATTGCGACGTGATGATGTATATATATCAATTTCTCTGCAAATTTGAATTGTGCAGGTTTATGGGCTACTCATATGTGAGCCTAGGAATTGTGGGATTCACGACCAAATCGATCGAGATCTGATTCCCATAATAGACAAACTCCAATTTACAGATGTACCCTGCCAATTTTTCTGTAAAATGTACATACACAGACCTTAAAACGGTTATCCGGATTTAAGGTCTCATCATAGTGAAATATCAAAATTATCGTGTCAGCGTCCCTCCGATGGTTTTCATACCCAAAAGGAGACCGACACTTGTCTATTTTTGTGGTCGAGGATGCTTCGCAGCCCAGCAAATCACCATTCACATGCAGCCTTAAGGCTATTAAGATAAGAAATTAAAAGTAGCGATACGCTTCAATCCCTATGGCAGCGTAAGGGTTTTGATAAACCAGCTTTCAAAATATCATTTTCAATCAAAAGAAAAGCTTTTGTGAATCAAATTAAATGCTTTTGCAAATCAAATCAAAACCTGATTTTCAAATCAAATCAAACCCTTCGTATATAGGCTCAACGAAGTCTGTCAAAGCTTTCAATCAATCAAATCAATAGGCCCAATTTTCAAACAGCATTCACTCACGCATTCATAATTTTAAGGGAAATATTGAAAAGATGCAACCGTGTTTACACGAGAATCGTGGGGTGCCTAACAGCTTCCCCACACTTAACCAAGCCCCTGAAATCAAAACTCCGATTTCAAAGATCAAGTTTCGACAGTGTCCAGCAATTGGGCCTCTTTTCAAATCAAACTCGGTTGAGTTGGTACAACTATTTTCCAATCTACCAACTGGCGACTCTAAACGTTCAAATCGTCGACATAAACACATGTTGGCCTCTTTCCTAAAAAAGCCTTCAAAACCTTTTTCCTAAATAAAAAGAATAAGGGTAGAGAGAACATAAAAAGATTGATTTGAGGAAACCCGGGTTATGAACTGACCCGTGGGGTTCTTAAATTTTCCAACGTCGACAGGTGGCAACTGTGCTGGGGACAGTAGAGGGCTTAGGCCGCTTTCTAATCTTTTCAAACATTTCCCTTTCAAAACTATTGAATGCGTGAAATCCTGCGTCTCCACAGTCAATGGATGAGTAAATGCTACGTATTTACAATGAATGAATGTGAATGAATGTTTTCCTGCTTTTTAGTGCTTCGCACCCATGTCATCATATGCACAACGGTAAGGCACGATGTATAAGAATGTATGTTGTGTGTCCCTCTCACAAGGAGGATAACCCGGTCAGTGTTAAGTAATGACTCTGGGGATAATTAAGTCTCTGGGGGTGCCTCATGAAAATACACCACTTAGATTCGCTCCAGTTGAACGATAGGATTAACTTCCCTTCTAGTAGATTACGATGATCTGGGAGCCTTCATGCCAAAACAAAAGCCGCAAGAGTAAACCTAGGATAGGTTAGCCTCTGATTAACCAAATCCGGAGGGAAGCTTCATCATACATTCCTATTTCAATTCCATGTCAAGTCTAGAATTACTGAGGAACACAATGTAAAAATCAATAATGAAAGATTTACTTTCCCTATCAAATATATATCATCCTGCCATCAAAACAACTAACCTTTGTTCTGCAGGATAAACACTAAAAAACACATCATGCATCCAACCCTTACCTACCTCAGGAAATTGACACGCCTACGTTTTGTTGTAGGTGTAAAAATTGGTCCTGTCACCAGATCTAAATTCAAGAAAGCACTCAGTCCATCCGCAGACATGGCTTCAAGTGCTCCACCTGAATCCACCTTAGTCTCCAGGGAAGAATTCGAAGGACTAAAAAATAAAATAGCCGAGCTAGTCGATTTTTTGCGAGAACAAAGTAAGGCCTTTAAAGGGAAACAATCTCAAGCTCAAACAGAACCAGGAACATCTGGTAGTGGTGCTGGCGGTCAAGATGCAGAAAAGGCCGAAACTCAGATTCCTGGACCACAAAACCAGGACACCACCAACAAAACTCCTGAAATCACCCCCCTCGTAAAAGAGCCAGAAGCTGGTGACATTCTCAAGAAAATGTAACAGATGGAAGAATCCCTCCGGTCTATCAGAGGGACTGGGGTGTTTGGCAGTTTTACTTACTCTGACCTCTGCATATTCCCTGGGGCTCGTTATCCCGAAAATTTTCAAGTCCCTGAGTTTAAGAAATATGACGGAACAGGGGAACCTTACACACACCTAAAAGTCTTCATCGGAGAACTCGGATCCTATGCTGAGGATGAGAAGCTTCGAATGCAACTATTCCAGAAAAGTCTAGCCGGAGAAGCCAGAGCTTGGTATGCCCGCTTGGACAACTCCAAAATTCGTAGTTGGGAAGAGCTGGCCCATGCCTTCCTCAGCCAGTACAGTTTCCAATCACAGCTGGCTCCAGACAGATATCAAATAACCAAAATCAAGAAAAAGAACACTGAATTATTCAAAGAATATGTCCAGCGATGGAGACGGGTCGCATCACAAGTTACCCCTGCTATGACTGAATCTGAAATAGTTATAATTTTTGTCGATATCCAAGAAGCGCCTTATTATGAGAGGTTCCTAGCAGGAATAGAAAAACCATTATCTAAAATGATCAAGCATAGCGAGATGGCAGAAATGGGGCTCAAATCCGGGAAGATAAAAGATCTAACCGCCCTCGAAGCTGTCGCCGAACATATCCAATCCAGAAATGGAGGGTCCATAAAAAGAAAGACGAAGAAGTCTCCTTGGTTTTACAAGGACAAAATTCAAAGGGCGAGTCAAACCACATGCCCATTCAAAGGAGGAACTATACCCCTTTCCAAGCTTCAGCACAGCCTGCAAATCCTCAGTTCCAGAGAAACATAGAAGTTAGGCGTCGAAGAATTTCACCCCACTAGGGGATTCCCTCGAGAATGTGTTCAAACTTCTGACAGCTCAGAAGAAGATTGTTCAACTCCTTCCACCAACCAACACTAACGGAAGGAATTTCGACCCTAACAACAAATGTGCTTATCACTCTGGATCTCCAGGCCATGATACTCAAGACTGTTGGTCTCTCAAGCACAACATGATCAGCGCCTCAAAGACTTAATTAACAGCGGGGAAATTGTGGTAACAAAGCCTTACCAACCCCATGTCCAAGACAATCCTCTCCCACAGCACAAAGAGGAAAATGTCAACATGATCAGCGCCTCAAATGTAGAAGGATCTAAATACCTCCGATACGTTGGGGAACCAAGTTAATCCAATCTTAGTAGCCCAGAGAGTTGGGAAACTTTTGAGAAGCGTTTCCTGATGGAGCAAGAAGTTAAGTCTCTTAAGGAACAGATTGAGCAGTTGGCTGAACTAGTCGTCTACCAGCATCAACTCAATAGTAAGGTGCTAAAGCAAATTTATCAATCCATTGGCTGTCATTCTCCTCCGACGGAAATCAATTCCATCCCTAATAGGGATTATTGCCAGTTGTACGAACAACCAATGGTGAAAAATGAGTATACCAGAGAAGGCAAAAACTTCATGTTTCAAAGGAATTTCACCAATCTAAACCAGTCAATGGAAGAAATCCTCCAAATGATTATCAATGAGGGGATGGTTGCAGATCTATTACCCCCATTAAACCCGCAATCCAGAAAATTCAAACCTGACCAAATATGTCAGTACCATTCCAACTCTCCCGACTATGATACAGAAGAATGTTGGGCACTTCGTAATCTAATTCAAGACCTGATTGAGAAAGGTGACCTAATCAGAGGAGATCAAATCCTCGACTTGGCAGATAAAGATAGCCTCTGGATCCCCAATGCATGGTACCAGGACACAGTGGCTGTCTTATCCTGCGATAAGGAATCAATCCTCACACCCCTGGTACTGACAGGGAAAGGGGTACAAAAAGTCCAAAATCCTGTGAAGGTGGCTGTACTTCATCCTCTAATCTTGCCCTTCAGACCTCATTATCCAATCATCAGTCTGAAGAAGGTCCCATGGAACTATGGGGATGTTGAAAGCTCTACTTCAAATAATATTTCCATCCCATCAAGGGATAATCCATTATACCTGCCTCAGCGGGTAATTAAACCATTTACCAAAGCAAAAGAAAAGGTGGCTGAAGAAAGGATCAAAGAGTTCCTCAACAAAATGGGACACAATGAAATCAAGATAGTGCAAAGCTTGAAAGACGCACCCAAGCAAGTGTCTATCCTCGATCTAGTCTTATTATCAGAAGACCATCGCAACATTCTAGTGAAGGTACTAGAGGAAGCCCATCTGCCACACATGGTAGACATAGAGAAATTCCGTCACGTGATAGAACACATTTTTAACAACAATGTGATATCCTTCATAGACGATGATATCCCGGCTGAGGGAAGGGGCCATCACAAATCCCTGCATATAGCTGTAGTGTCCTCCAAATACGTGATCGGAGGAGTACTTATTGACGGAGGATTTTCCCTCAACATTTGTCCATACGACACGTTGGAAAGAATGAAGATCAATCCGAACCGGATCAAAACCGGTTATATAGTCATCCGGGCTTTCGATGGATCTCGCCGCCAGGCTATGGGAGAAATCGAGCTTCCCCTAGAAATTGGTCCACACACCTTCTATGTATCTTTCCAAGTGCTCAATATTGCCACTGGGTAGAATTTGGTGTTGGGCAGACCATGGATCCACATGGCAGGAGCAGTGCTATCCACCCTCCATCAACAACTCAAGTACATTATTAACGGCAGCCTCATCACGGCCAGTGCCAAGCTAGAATACCCTACCTACATACACGGGGACATGCCAGTGATTAGGCTGGACGCGGGGATTGGACCTGCAAGTTTTCAAGCTTTCAAGGTGAGCGATATTCAATATCTCCTTATCGGGGCACCAGCCCTAAAACCTAAAGTGTCCATAAAGTAATGACCGTAGGCCAAGAGATGGTATCTTCGGGTTTCCAACCTGGAGAAGGGTTGGGAAAGGACAAGCAAGGTATTAAGATGCCAATCCAAATCCCAAGTCAGATGGGAAGAGCAGGATTGGGATATTCATCCTGGTCAAGCCACCGGAATCCACACAAACTTCCCAAGGCTCATTCCTCTACAATTCTGCTCCCAAACCTCACAAATGCCGGTTGGGTGAAACCTACGAGGAAGATCCCTACTGCGGTATCAGCCATACTATTTCCTCCAATCATACCTATCCATGAAAGAAAAGCCCTCAAGCCTGAGGCAAACAGTAAAAAGGGAAAAGAAAAGATCCTGTATGAAGGACGAGACCCATTCGCTAACATGAGAGTCATTCTCAACTACGAGGGTAGGAATGACGAACTCCTCGACAGTGACGACGACCATCCAAATTCCTCACATCAAGAAGAGGAACAATCCACAGAAAAGCATTGGCCTTATTCTCAAGGATGTCTCAGTCATCATCCAGGACGAGGTGGACGAGCACAATTCCTCGATTCTCCCAATTCAAGAGAATCTGACACTGGACAATTGGAACAGTGTCCCTTGCCTAAGTCAAAAAAGGTAGAGGGGAAAAGAGTACATCAGCCCTTAATCATGCTTTCATTTATTGCTTATTTTTGATTGCACAGCTGGAACAGTAACTTTTGTCATGCTTTGCAAATGCCGTGTGTTTAAACAGTTGTATATATTAATGAAAGCATTTTTGTTTTAGGACCCAAGCATTGGATGTGTGTGTCTCTGCTGATAAGATGCCAACCTGTCAAGATGACTCCGACTTGGATGTAGAATTGAACTTCGACTTGATGGATATTGATCAAGAGGAGGAAGATGACTATAAGGTGCCAGAGGAGATCAAGGAATAGGCCGAAGAAAAACTCAAACCAAACCTCCACCATCAACATAGGAACCTCCAAAAACATCAAAGAAATCCAAATAGGTTCAGACCTCCCATCAAATCAAAAATCCGACCTGATCGAACTCCTAACACAGTACCAGGATGTGTTTGCATGGTCATATGAAGATATGATCGGTCTATCCATAGACATTGTCATCCATCGAATGCCCATCAAAGAAGGGTTCAAACCAGTCAAACAAAAACTTAGGCGATTAAAACCTGAGTGGAGTCTCAAAGTCAAAGAAGAAGTCATTAAGAAATTCAAAGTCGGGATCATTATGGTATCAACCTACCCCAAATGGCTATCAAATATAGTCCCCGTACCTAAATCGGGAGGGAAGGTACGAGTATGCGTGGATTATCGGGATTTGAACAAAGCGTGCCTTAAGAAAAACTTCCCGGTACCTTTCATCCACATTCTAATTGACAATACTGCGTAATATGGCATGTATTCCTTCGTGGATTGCTTTGCTGGTTACCATCAAATCATAGTAGCTGAAGAAGACCAGGAGAAAACAACCTTTATCACTCCCTGGGGAACTTTCTACTATCGACGACTATCCTTCGGCCTCATCAATGCAGGAGCAACGTATCAGCGAGCCATGATGGCCCTCTTTCATGATATGATGCACAAAGAAATAGAAGTCTATGTTGACGACATCATCATCAAATCCCGGAGGGAGGATGATCACATAGACCATCTCAGGAAGCTGTTCAACAGGTAATGCAAGTACAACCTCAAGCTAAATCCCGCCAAATGTGCTTTTGGTGTCAAAATAGGCAAACTGTTGGGATTCCTGTTGAGCAATCGGGGCATTGAACTCGACCCCGCCAAAATCAAAGCCATTACTAAAATGCCCGTACCTCGTACAGATAAAAAGATACGTGGATTCCTGGGAAGGATCAACTTTATAAGCAGATTCATTTCCCAGCTCACAGCAACCTGTGAGCCCATCTTCAAGCTATTAAGGAAGAATTCCTCCACCACATGGAATGAGGATTGTCTACAAGCTTTCCTTGCCATCAAGAAACAGTTGACTGAAGCTCCTATTTTGATACCCCCAAGGGAGGGAGTCCCTTTGTTCATGTACCTGTCCGTCAATGCCAATGCAATGGGCTACATGTTTGGACAGAAGGATGATAGTAGCAAGGAAAGAGCCATCTACTACATCAGTAAAAGATTCAGCAGTGGGAAACAGAAATACACCCTGATCGAAAAGACATAATGTGCATTAGCATGGGCCGTTATGAGGTTGCAATAATATTTGCATGGGCACACGACTTACCTTATATCCCGCATGGATCCGCTCAAATATGTATTCAACAAACCAATGCTGAATTATCGACTGTCTAAATGGCAGTTGATCCTATAGGAATTCGACATTGTCTACATGACTCATAAGTCAATCAAGGGTCAAGGCATTGCAGATCAATTAGCAGAAGCACCTTCATGAGGGTTCGAGCCCCTGAAGACATATTTCCCAGACGATGGGATCATAACAATTCAACAACTCCAGTCTGAGAATACAGTCCAGCCATGGAAAATGTATTTCGACGGAGCGGTAAACATGGAAGGTGCTGGAGCTGGGGCAGTCCTTATCTCTGGTACAGGTGATCAATATCCTATGGCTACCAAACTTTAATTTGGCAACACTGACAATACGGCCGAGTATGAAGGCTGTATCATGGGGTTGAAACTAGACCAATCCATGTCTATAAAACACCTACTCATCTTTGGATATTCTGAGCTGGTCATCAGACAAACTACCGGCGTGTATCTCACTAAAGAACTGCATTTGCTGCCCTACCATCGGCAAGTCCTCCAAATATCTTTGGAATTAGAAGCAATAACCTTCGTTCACATTCCTCGGGGTCGAAATGACTTCGCTGATGAACTAGCAACGTTGGCTTCATTAATCTGCATATTCGATATGAGCGGATTGCCCAACATTAAGTTCATGATTCAGAAAGCCCCGACATATGGGAATTATATGGGAGAAGTATCAGATGAAATACCTTCTGTCAAGCAGCCTTGGTTTCAAGACATCAAGAAATATCTCTGTGATGAATCCACACCCGCTGGTGCAAGCCAATCCGAGTTGAAACGGATTCTCAGAATGGCCAATGAAGTTCTATTTGAGTGGAGACGCACTTTATAAAAGGGATGCTGGAATAGGCTTGTTAAAATGCCTCGAGAATGAGCTAGCCCAAAGACTAATGGATGAAGTCCATAGTGGAGTCTGTGGTCCACATATGAGCGGCTATCTGCTGGCCAAAAAGATAATCAGAACAGGACATTACTGGATCTCGCTCAAAGCTGATTGCGATGATCACGTCAAAAGATGCTTTCAATGCCAAATACATAGAAATGCCATTCACGTTCCTCCAAATGAGTTGCATAACATGAGTTCACCATGGCCTTTCTCTTTGTGGGGAATGGACGTAATAGGTCCTGTGGAACACAAAGCCAGCAATGGTCATCGATTCATCTTCACTATGATCGATTACTTCACTAAATGGGTCGAAGCAGCCTCTTTTCCCAAAGTCACAAAAGAGGTCATCATCAGTTTCATCAGAAATAATGTAGTCTTTTGATATGGACAATCGGAGGTGATCGTATCAGACAACGCCAAAAATCTGAATAATCAAATGATGGTGGATCTGTGTAGTAAGTTCCACATCAAGCATCTCAATTCCATAATCTATCGGCCCAAGATGAACGACGCTGCCGAAGCGGCTAACAAAAACATTAAAAAAATCATGCAAAAAATGTCCGCCAATCACAAGGACTGGCCTGACCTGCTGCCTCTAACTCTGTTAGCATACTGGACGTCAATGCGCACCTCTACTGGGGCTACCCCATACTCGTTGGTCTATGGCATGGAAGCAGTCCTTCCCATAAAAGTAGAGATGGAATCTTTACGAGTATTAATCGACGCTCAAATAGATGAAGATCAATGGTTGCAAGACCGGTATCATCAGCTGTCGCTGATAGATAAAAAAAGAGTTACGACCATTTTCCACAGACAGTTATACCAACAAAGGATCGCCAGATCCTACAATAAGAAGGTCCGAATCCGATAAATCAGAGAAAATGACTTGGTGCTAAAGAAAATCTTGGCTAATCAGGATGAAGCCAAAGGAAAATTTGCCCCAAATTGGGAAGGCCCTTTCATTGTCAAAGAAGTGTTGACTGGGGGCGCTATCAAACTGCAAGAGATGGATGGGACCGAGTTTCCCCAAATGATCAATTCATACACTGTGAAAAGGTATTACGTCTGAAGCATATGCATACCCGCATCCGGGTCCTACAAATCAAATCAGGTTTGGTTTTTCACTAGAAAGCCGAAACTACGAATGACCTGATCTCCCTCAACCCGAAAGTATGTAGGTAGCCATTTCTGGTGCGGTTAAACCAAATAAAAACTCAAAAACTCAAACCAGACTCAGAATCCAAGATAAACTCTTTTCAAACCTCTCCAACCAAACTAGCCAGAACTACGAATGACTTGATCTCCCTAAACTCGGAAGTACGTAGGCAGCAATCTACAGCGCGGTTTGACCTTCAAAAAAAATTTAAAAAAAATAAAAAGCCAGTTCTAAGACACCAAAGACAAATAGAAGCTAAATTTTATCAAACTACCCTGGTCAGCAGGCCCATCTGAGATACTCCCTGACATCTTAACTGTCAGTCCATCAAGGAGAAGCTCAAGATACATCAACAACTACGAGTCATGAAAGAAGTGGTAATCACTCAGCAATGACAATACATCCCCAGTCAGGGAAGTGCATCAAAAATATATTTCTCTGATATATAAAACTTCTTTATATACATAATGCCTGGTACATGACAAAATGGCTGATCTAGTCTGTGCAGGAAAAATAAAGCTAGTCGATGGACCCAAGGATAAGCGGGTCAGCAATGCCAGCATGACATCTCTCTCTGAAGATGGTGGATCAGCCGTAAGTGCAGTCCACTCAGCCACCATACGGCCCAGAACATCCACAGTCATCTACAAGGTGGCACTGTGGTCATCAATATAAGCACTCATCTCGGTGATCAAACCATGAGTATAAGATTGAAGAGCAGTACTATCAGCAATGTGGAAATCACGGGATGCTATAGCCTCATCCCTCTCCGCAAAAGCTGCATCTTGAGCAATCAAAGTCTCCTCGATCTCAACATATATTACATCCCTAGCCGAGTGAACCTCGTCTCGCTCTACAACTATAGTATCCAGAGCAGAGCGGAGCTCCTCCCGCTCAATCAATCCATCATCCAAAGCAACCCTGAGACCATCCCTCTCAGCAAAAGCTAAATCTCTACCAGATATGGCAGCCAACATCTGTGCTCTAGACGAGTCTCGCTCAAAGGTCATCCTGACTAGTGAGTATGCTAAAGCCGGATCTGTCCACACATAAATGGTCGGGGAATCACTAACCAGAGCAGCGGCCAAACCCGTGAATAGCTCATCTTTGGTAGGAGAATCTGGATCCTGCATGGGCTCCTCCTCGTCAAAGTCCACACTAGGAGAGGAAGAAGCCTCTACTACCACTCTTGTCTCTGCCTCCAACCATGCAGAGTACTGCGAAGAACAGCCCAAATGGCTACTGGAGAAATCAACCCTCTCCCGATGTGTCCAACACTCATATATTCTGACCAAGTCGGCAGATGACATGGAAGAAGCCGACATCCTCTGATCAACAGACCCCTCAAAATGGTGCAAACTCTGCAGCTGATCAAACTGACACATGACTGCCAAAGGATGATAGGTAGTCACTCCTCTAAAACCCGCTAGGGGTAAATAATCCAGGCCAGATGCATGAGTGATAAATGTAATATTCCAAACTTCGAACAGGAATATTAATATAAACAATAAATATAAATATGTTTAATATCTTGTGTGATGTGTATTTAACTTTATTATTAGTATATATAATTATATATCATCACATAAGATATAACTATGTATAGATATATATAAAGAAAAGCTTTTGTGAATCAAATTAAATGCTTTTGCAAATCAAATGAAAAACTAATTTTCAAATTAAATCAAACCCTTCGTATATAGGCTCAACGAAGACTATCAAAGCTTTCAATCAATCAAATCCATAGGCCCAATTTTCAAACAGCATTCACTCACGCATTCACAGTTTTAAGGGAAATATTGAAAAGATGTGGTACCGTGTTTAAACGGGAGTTGTGGGCTGCCTAACACATTCCCCATACTTAACCAAGCCCTCGAACTCAAAACTCCGATTTCAAAGATCAAGTTTCGACAGTGTCCAGTAATTGGGCATCTTTTCAAATCAAACTCGGTTGAGTCGGTACAACCATTTTCCAACCTACCAACTGGCGACTCTAAACGTTCAAATAGTCGACATAAAGACATGTTGGCCCCTTTCCTAAAAAACCCTTCAAAACCTTTTTCTTAAATAAAAAGAATAAGGGTAGATAGAACTTAGGAAGATCGATTTGAGGAAACTCGGGTTACGAACCGACCCGTGGAATTCTTAAATTTTCCAACGTAGACAACATGTATATAAACAGGGGAACCTCGTCTCTTGGGGGTACCAAGTCAGGGGCTTCGATCAACTGCTCCTTAATGGAAAAGAAGGCTTTTTGACAATCTTCACTCCACTTTATTAAGTAATTTTTCCTTAACAGCTTAAAGATGGGTTCACACATTTTCGTGAGTTGAGAGATGAATTTACTTATGAAATTGATTCTCCCCATGAATTGCTATATTTCTTTTTCTGTTCGGGGCACAGGCATCTTGGTAATTGCTTTAATTTTGGCGAGATCCAGTTCAATGCCTCTATTGTTCACTAGAAATCCCAACAACTTGTCTGATTTGACGCCGAAGGCTCATTTGGCTGGATTCAGCTTTAAGTTATATTTGTACAACCGGTTGAAAAGCTTTTTGAGATGGCTGATGTGGTCGTCTTCCTTTCGGGATTTGACGATGATATCATCCACATAGGCCTCTATTTCTTTGTGCATCAAGTCATAAAAAAGGGCCATCATGGCTAGTTGATAGATGGTACCGGCATTGATAAGGCTAAAAGATAATCGTCTATAACAAAAGGTTCCCCAGGGAGTATTGAAGGCTATTTTCTACCTGTCCTCTTCAGCAACCATGATCTGATGATACTCGGTGAAACTGTCAACAAAAGAATACATGTCCTACTTCGCCATATTGTCTATTATAATATGGATAAAAGGTACTGGGAAGTTGTCCTTGAGACAAGCTTTGTTCAAATCCCGGTAATCCGCGCATACTCGTACCTTCGTTTCGGGCTTAGATACAGGAACTATATTGGTTAGCCACTCAGGGTAGGTTGACACCATGATGATGCCGGCTTTGAATTGCTTAACAATTTCTTCTTTGACTTTTAGACTCCACTAAGATTTCAGTCGCTTGAGCTTCTGCTTGACTGGCTTGAATCCCTCTTTAATGGACAGTCGATGAATGACAATATCGATATACAAACCAATCACGTCCTCATATGACCATATAAACATATCCTGGAACTGAGTTAATAGGCCAATTATGTTATTTTTTTTATTTGGGGTAAGGTCCATGCCTATCTGGATTTCTTTAGGGTTTTCTAAGGTTTCAATATTGACAGTAATAGTTCGATCAAGGTTTGGTTTGGGTTTGTTTTTGACCCATTCTTTGATCTCCTCAGGCACTTCATAGTCATCTATCTCCTCTTGATCAATCCCCATCAAGTCAAAGTCCCGTTCTACTTCAAAGTCGTAGTCACTATGGAAATTTGGCATCTCATCAGCAAGGCCAAACAAATCCAACTCTAGAGTCCTGAAAACAAAATGCTTTCACTTAATATATGAAACTATTTGATCATATAAAGCATTAGCAAAAGCATGACAAAAAGTAACTGCTAGCGTTGCGCAACAAAAATAAGCAGAAAACAAAACCACACCTTAGGGCAGATGGAATTTATGCCCTTTTACCCTTTTTGACTAATGCATGGAGTGATGCTCCAATTGTTTACAATCAAGTCCTCATTGACTAGGAGGATGAAGGGGTTGCTGTTGTCCATTTCCTCTTTGATGATTACTAAGACATCATTTTCATCGAGGTTGTCATTCTTCTTTGGGACACTCCTTTCAGCTTTGTCCATGCAAGGGATTGTGAGTTGATCTACTACAGAATCATCATCTGGGATATCATTGTTCATTCCCTCAGTATGCACCAAAAAATACATCTTTGAAAATGGGTTTTGTCCTCCCCGTAGGAACCTTTCCTTCCCTTCTTTGCTTTCCTTATAAGGCTTCGGGATTTCTTTTTCAATGATCGGTTTAGCCTTAGGAATTAGCTTATCAGAGACCGCAACAAGAATTTTCCTTATAGGCTTCACAAATCCTGCATCAGTAAGGTTTGGTAGCAGAATGGTAGAGAAGGAACTGGTGGATGCTTGTGCGGGTTCTGGTGGTTTGATCAAGAGGAATAGCCTAATCCAGCCTTCCCTGTCTTGCTAGGGATTTGAACTAGACTTCTAATTCCTGCTGACTCTTCCCTAACCCTTTTACAGGCCAGAAACCCAAGGATATCATTTATTGACCAACCGACATTACTTCGGTGGAAACTTTTGGCGTTAAGGTTGGGGCCCCAATAGATAGGTATTGAGTGTTGCTTACATCAAGGGCTTGAAAACTGACAAGCTCAATCCCCTCATCGAGACTGATCACAGGCATATCGCTTTGTATATGGACAAGATATTTTGGTTTGGCATCAACATTTATTAGACTGTCTTTAATGATATACTTGATGTGACGCCCCCAAATTCGAGTAACTAAATTCCACAGGATTTGGTGTTAACTGTCCAATAATAACACATCTATCTACCCATAATAAATGAAACTCATAAATAAAAAGAAATCCTCCCCTTAAGGGGTTACAGCATTAGAATGAATAAATCCCATGTTAACTAACCTTAAACATCAAGTGCGGCAACATAAATAAACAGTTAAGTCTTAACATAACATCATAAGTTTTTAAACAAAAAATTCTCAAATAAATAAACAAGTCTTCCTCACTTGTTTGCTGTGCCATTTCCCTTACTAGTGGGTGGCTCGTCAGTTCTTTCAATCTTAGCTGCAATGTTATTATGCAAGCGTGAGCAACGATTTCCCACAAGTATAACAATATATTAACCATAATAACATATAAGAAATCAATCCGTTCTGAATAATAGAAAGCTCGACTTTTGAATAAGGAAATGAATACAAGAATCAAAAGTATATCTGAGGGTCATAAGACCAGGAACTATGTCCCAGGTTATCAAGTATTTTTACTTTAAACTTTTAACAGTCGTAAGACTATATGGACTGTACTTCTCGTACTTAGGGGGATCAGCCTTTAGTACCATGTATGTGCACATCATCTCAACTCTACCGCGTAAATAATCTCCTATAAAGGGTTGCTCATCTTAGTTTGACATCAGAGTCCGCACCAAAAGAAGTTTGGTTTGGATAAGCTCAATAACAGTTCTAAAATTTAAAACGCTCATCAACTATGGACTAGTCGAATCAATAAGGGTTTGCTAGTCTTTCAAGGTTCAACAATAAAATGATGCTTAAATCAAACAATGAATCTCAAAGGTATACAATTAAATAAGTATTGTACAACCGAAGTATTGCTTTAAAAAGAATTATAATATCTCATTCAGAATCATAACTTGAATAAATAACGATAAGAACTTGATCGATATCAGAATACGATTCGAGACTTGTGTAATTGTAGTCAAGATAATAAAACTTTCTGAATTAAAAGTAGAGTAAATAAACATGCATCACGAGAACAAGTCAATGATAGAAAACTTGCGTAATGTAAAAGTAAAGTTTAGAAACTTGCCTCGTGTGTAAGCTACAGTTATAAATCACGTTCCTCAAATAATCCTACATATCATTTACATTCACAGCACAAATTAATTCTAAGTCTGATTATACTAATCAAATCATAAACATCGGTTCTTGAACACGTTATTAGACTTCTTGCACAATCAAATTTAAACCACGTATTCAACTTTTCCATTAATCAGTTAAAACATCATTTACAAGTTATTAATCTGTTATAACATTCCAATGTATGATTAACATATTTTTATGTTCATTACATAAGATTTTAAATACGTTTCTGAACTTTGAACACTTAAATAAAATTCCTTAGGCCATTCTGCTAGCCGACGCTGCAGCGCTCAGTTTGAACTGGGGACCGACGCTGCTGCGCCGAGCATACGTCAGCAAGCCCTTGGCCTGCCGCTGCAGTGCTTGGTTCCTTCATAGATACGGCGCTGCGGCGTCGTGACACGTCAGCCAGCACTGGCCTGGCACTGCAGCGCCCAGTTTCTTCACAAAACCGGCGCCGCGACCCAGTGAGGCCTGACAGGTTCGGGAAGAACACAAAAAAGGCCATTTTACTGCCAAAATCATACTCAAACATCAAATTTAATGTTACCCAATACAATCTGAACTTAACAAAACATTATATAACGTTCTTAGCATGCTTTTAACAACTTAAATCATATAAACAATCAAATTAGAACACATAATTTTCATGTTCTTGATATTTTTTATAGTTTTGACAAATTTCATGAAATCATACATTACCGATTCGTTATAACACCGAATCAGTCCGTTTAAATTTCGTTATCTTCATTTTTACTTGCATAAACATAATTAATCATCAATTTGTAGTTCAATAAACAATTGAAGCATGAATTTTTGTACACATAAGCCACATTCATACGTTAATACTCTCTAACTTATAAAACTCCAATTAAAACATGATTACATGGATTTGATTATTCTAAAACAATTTATAATTGATATAAAACATGTTATAAACATCTATTAACATATATAATCACTATCTCATGCATTAGTCACAAAAAGGTTGTTTACAAAGAACTCAAGTTGGCTTTCATTGAGAAAATATAATAACGTAAATATAAAACTTAGGATGAAGAAATTATCCTTGCAACTCTGTTAAGATGATATAAACTTTAATTATCCAAATCTCTTCTTCAATCAACTTATTCTCTCAAACCTCTCTTTTCTCTCTGTGTTTGCTTAACTAATATGATATAAATAAGAATGAATACAGAACACATATAACTACGTATAAAGTAACCGGTGAAATCATGGGTAGCAGTTAAGCGCATAAGGCCTTAACTGCTCCTATGTTCTTAAGGCCATGTTTAGCTTGTTCCTAATGGACTCCTTTTCCCATTATTTTAATTAAAACGTTTGTTATATAGTTTATGGGTCACACTTTAATTAATCAAATAATATCATTTAAATTCAATTAAAAAAAGGCAATATTACACATTAAATCACATCATCACATAATTAAAATTCTCATTTATTAATTTTGATAAATCATTAAATCTCTAATTATTTAGAATAACATTATAATTAATAACAACTCATTTAATTGAATAATCTCAATTAAATTCACATTTTGAACTATAAAATTATTCCACATTAATTTAATCAATGTAACACATATAATTAATTTAATCTACTACAATTCCATCAAATATTTATTTAACTCAATAAATAAATCAACAAAAAAATTTATTTAATTCAATAAATATTTAAAATAAATTACAAAAATCACGTTTGTCACATCGTTCCCCCTTTAAAAGGATTCTGTCCTCAGAATCTCGATTCAATAAATTCGTCCCGTTACATTCTCCCCCCTTACAAAGATTTTGTCCCAAGAATCGCTTACACATAGATTAAGCAAATAAATGTGGGTAAGTTTTCATCATGTGTTCTTCGAGTTCCCACGTAGCTTTTTCAGCGTTGTGGTTCCTCCAAATTACCTTAACAGAAGGTATCACTTTGTTTATAAGAACTTGTTATTTCCTATCAACTATCTGAACAGGAACTTCTCCATAGGATAAAATCTTTCTCAAATTGTAGGGGTTCGTATTCTATAACATGTTTGTAATCGGGTTTATACGGTCGTAACACTGAAACATGAAAAACATTGTGGATGTGCTCTAACGCCGGAGGTAAGGCTACCTCACACGCAACTTCTCCAATTCTTCGCAGCACCTCAAAGGGTCCAATGAACCTCGGGCTCAATTTCCCATTTTTGCCGAATCTGAGCTTTCCCTTCCTAGGAGAGACTTTTAAGAAAACAAAGTTACCCGATTCAAATTCTATGTTCTTGCGGTGTGGATCGGCGTATTTCTTCTGCCTATCTTGAGTAACTACTAATCTTGTCCGAATCACCTTGACGATCTCAGCTGTCTGTTGTACCAATTTTGGTCATAGCAATTGAAGTTCGCCAACTTCAACCCAGCATAATAGAGTTCTGCACTTTCTGCCGTACACCGCTTTGTAAGGCGGCATGCCAATTGTGAAATCCCAAAACCCTAATAAGACTCGATTATGCAAATTCTTCAATTATCAATAAAATCTCTCTCCATTCTGAATGTGAATTATGTTATTATATACTCTATTGAAGACTTCGGTCAAAAACATTTTTCTCCGAAAAACGTCATGTTTGATACGTCGTGCTAAATTTTTTATTTCGTATATGGACTTTTCAGTATATTATTTTGTCAGGCTGCTTTGTCGTGCTTACACGGACAAAACTCTTTGTTATGCTTCGTCTAGATTATAAGACAAACCCTAAATTAGGAAATCCTTATGTTAAATTAGGAAAACATAAATGTAATTTAGAAAACCTAACATTAAATTCAAACTTTAACCCTAATTAAGAAGTACTAACCCTAATTAGGTTATCATAAATCCTAATTATGTTAACTAAACTTAAATTAGGTGTTAATAACTTCATTTAGTTATCCTAAACACAAAAATTATAAACCTAAATCGCAATTAGTGAAGATTAGAGCAAAATTAGCTTACTAACCAACTTGAAGTTGCTCACAAGCAAGTGCCCCCACCACCTTTCGAAATTCTATCATCTCTGGCCTCTAAACAGGTGGTCATAGCAGCACAAGTTTAGAAGTTGGATATTTATGGAGGCAAAAAGTTAAAAAGACCTAAAAACCCTAATCTAGCAATTTTATAAATAGCAGCCTTATTTCAGTTCAAACTCACAAAATTTCTCAACCATTACACTTATACTACCTGCCATAAGAAGCTCTAATAATAGCAAGATCAGAATCAAAGCTTAGATAGCCAAATTTTCTCAAGAAAGGAATAAACCCTAATTTTAGATTAGATCTTTGATGCTGTGTTAGATTTCTTGTTATGTTGTTTAGTTATGTGGAATAACATGTTAGTTAGTGTTCTGGGTCGGTAGATCACATTTTCATAACATCTAGATGCATCAAATACGTGTTTATGTGTAATCTAAAAATATGTTAAAAATAGGCCTGACAGTCTAATGTCAGAGCCCGTAGATCTTCATGTGTTAATAGTTAGGTCTGTTAATTGTATGCTAGTTGTAGTATTACAAGAGCTTAATAATCTAGAACAAGAATCAAGCTTATTGGATTAACAGAATGAAAGATATAAGTGGTCAAAGGTGGTTGACCGATCACGAAGTTCTGATTTCTGGGTTACCCAAAAATCTCAAGAGAAGTCGAAATAGGTACTTTGAACCGCTTGTATCTCTCTCTCTCTCTGTATGTTGTTAAGCTATCTAAGTGCTTTGTTATTATATCCTTACCTTTATACTAGAGATATGATACACATTAACACATCATAAATACATAGGATGACTAGAATTAATGGTCAAAACCCGTTGACTGTTCACGGATTCGTTATCTGGAAAACCCTAGAAAATGAAGAACATGAAGAACAGCTTCTAACAGTACTTTTACAGGCCTAGATCTATACCTTAGGAAGTTACTCGGTCCAAACTATTGCTATCTCGTTCAACTATGATATATAGACTACACACTGCAACAATTAAAACACATATCTAATGCACAAAATCGAAGCTTAGCAGCACAAGGTCGTTGACCGACGTTGACTGGCGTTCTGGGTTACACAGAAACCCAATAACAGCTCTGACATTTACTTTGAGCCTTAATAACTTTCTGATATGTTATAGTTAGAGTCCAAAATTAGTATCAAGTTGTAGTATTACATAAACTATATCATTGAAGCACTTACAATCACAGAATCATAAGAAGCTGCTAGAACAAGCTTGGTCAAAGTGGTCACTCGACCTTGACCAAGGCTGTTCTTCAGGCTGAAGAACACCTACAGCGACGCTTCCTGTCGCCAATGACCTTTAGCGACGGACAGAGTAAAAATTAATATAAATAAATAAATAAAATAAAATAAATAGAAATAATTAGTAAATAATTTTAAATAGTTTTAAAATCAGTTTTAAAAATCATTTTAAGTTATAATAATTAACTTTTAATATTTTTACATAAATTTCATAAATATTTTTATAAATTAATAAATAAAATAATTAAATAAATCACTTATAAATAATAAGTAATTATTTAAAAATGATTTAAATGTTCTAAAAATCATAATAAATGATTGTAAACTATTTAAAAATAATACTAAGGTTTTAACAAATATACTAATTAATTAATAATAATTTAAGTATAAAATTAATAATTTAAAAAATTTTCTAATGGATAAATAAATACTTAAAAATTATTAGAAGCTTCCAGAAATTATTATAATGATAAATAAATTATCTAAAATTATAATAAAGCTTATAAATATAGTTTGACCGAGATATTAGCTTAATAAATATCCGGTAAGGTTTTAGGACACCGAAATCATACCGAACATAGACCGAACTTATATAGTTTGAGTAGTTTGGTATTGTTATCAATACTAATGATATATATAAATATGTTTAACATATTTTAGGTATCCTAAACACTTCGAGTAACGTTAAATAGACATTCTTCACACTGTCAAGTATTATATCCTTAACCTTATTACCTTACGCAAGTATTCAAACTAAACCTTTTCATTACGCAAAGTGTTATTACCTTACACAAGTCTTCTATACTTAATCTTATGACATTACTTGAATACATTTCGATATCTTATACCAAACCAGGTTATTACCCATTTATTGAGAAAGTTATTGTTATTGTTTCAGCATAACTTAAGAAATGAATCACTTATTCATATGATATTGAATTGTTATTTATCAAGCATAAACTGTTAAGTCAAACCAAATTATTTTGGTAAGACATCCTATACTGAGTTGGATTTACCCTATATTGGGTTTTAATGTGTCTCAAAATTGACACTAGAAGTAGGATGATATGCATACTCCTGGATACTCAATAGGCTGATCCCCTATCTCAAATCCTAATATGCAAATTTCTAAGTTTGTGTGACTAACAGAAATGGTTGAGTGAAATAACAATTCTAGAAATGGTCGTCAACCCTCAGTAAAGTGAAATTATTAAACTATCGTTTATTCAAAATCAAATATTTCGTTATATATATAAACTTGCTGAGCATGTCATATCTCATTATTGCAAATTATTTCCTTTGCAGTTTTAGATGGTAATGCCGACACTTATGGAACACATAATGGAAAACGACCATGCTTAGATTAGTTTTATATTGTTGTCTCTATTAAATGTAAGTCTTATAAGACTTTTCTTGTAATAAGAACTAAATGTTGAGAACCATGTAACCGAACTTATTATATGAAATATATATTATCATCTTTTATTTTTGCAACCGTGTATTGATACATTCTTAGACACTACCAAAAAATGGACATTTGGCAACGATTTTTTGGGCAACGACTTATAAAATCGTTGCCAAAAATGCATGTTTAGCAACGAAATTTGTCATTCGTTGCAATTTATGAAAGGCTTTCATTTTTAGCAACGAAATTCATAAGTCGTTGCAAAAATTCGTTGCCAAATCGTTGGCGGAAAAAAAAAAACCCATCGCCTATTTACTTTTTTGCTGCCAATGAGATTTCTTCTCAACGTCGGCAACGAAAATTTTTGTGTTGCTATATTTCGTTGCCTAATATAGGCCACATTCATTGGCAACAATTCTTTTTCGTTGCATATTTAATACATTTTTATGCAACGACTAGTAAATTGTTGTCCAAAATTAAGACAAACCCAATAATCACGTTTCGGCCTATTTTTTCCACCCAAAATGCATCATTTTACAATTTAAAATTTTTATTTATTTAGACGCAAACTTATACAGTTAAATGTTTCACTCCCTTCGTCTCAAAATAAATGCCCAATTTTTTTTTTATCAGAGTTATAATTTTGAAATTAAAATTGAGCACATATAGATATATTTTCTAATTTACAAAAATTAGAGATTGTAGTAAATTGGATGTAGTTTAAAATGATTAAATCTTGTGGGCAACGGAAGATTTTTGGTTGCCATATTTCGTAGCCTAATATGGACCAAATTCATTGTAAATAATTTTTCTTTCGTTGCGTATTTTGTGCAATGTTTTGCAATGACTATTAAAATGTTTTGTAACGACTATTAAAATGGCATCTTAGTTACATCTAACTTTCAGACTGTATATTTCGCTAATGACATCTATGATTCTACTCCTATGATATATCATATGAGCCCACTATCATGGATCAATCATATAAATAGAGTTAAATTGTACTTTCTGCCAAAGTGAACAATAAATGTAAAAAGTAATAATAAAAACAATCAAACTTAATGGGGATTAGTTATCACAGTGATATTACGTGAATTGTTAATCATGCATTGTTAATCATTTCATGGATCGGATCGGGTTATCATAAATTGACTAATACAGTGTGTTGATATCCCGAACTCCCCCATTTCAGTATCTTTGCTCAAGTATCAACCTCTTCTTCTTTTTCAACGCAGGGACATATTTTATTTTGTAGTATATTTTTCCCTTAGCAGTGAGTGAGGGCACAGAGTAACTACTACATTGGACATTGTAAAATATCTGAATTGAACAAAAACTTTCACGCTAGTTCCAAAAGATTAAACCATCAATTTTCACATTTTAATTTTAGGCAACAAGCAGCTCCAAAAGCATTTGATCTAAAAAATTAAACTATGATGATTTGAGTAGTATTTTCTACATAATTTTCTTTTTTTCCCCATTATAGAGGAAATATTAAACTTCAAATACACAGCAAATACTGATAAGGGGGTGAGAAAACAGGAGGCCACTCAATTAAACTTGCCTTAAAGTTTGCCTAAATTGTTTACTATAAAAAATATCATAATGTCCCTTGCTGTAGCATAAATTCGATTCTTGTCCATTCACAAGTAACAAAGCTTAAGATGTGTTTAAATATAAAAACAAATAGTGAATTTCTCATCATACGACAACATCCTCCTATACATATTTATTGGCAAGGGCCTCACAAAGGGTAAATGGTTATAAATGGCATTTGCGTAGTTCAACTCAATCAAGATTGATACAACCATCTCACTATCAGAAGCTTGTACCTTCACTTTCAGAGATTCAAAAGTAACCAGAAGGAACTAGATGGACGACACATATTATTTGCCTATTCATAATGCACCATATATTGAAATATTTACTTCTCACATACCTTATAATAGTAATTAAAGAGAAACAATTTTTCCATAAATAAACATGCATCTAGCCTCTAAAAGCAGTAGCCTAAAGAGAAAATTATGCACCTTGTTTCCTAATTGAATTCAAATAAAAATATTAATTAGAAGTTCTGAAAAAGTGAAACCTTGTGTTGTAATATTCCATAATGATTGAGGGGTTTACTTATAGATAATAGATTAAGTAAAAAAACCATACCTCTAGACTCCATACGGCACAATGTTGATGAACCCATATTCCAGCAATGCCCAAACGAACATTTATGGGACCTAAGAGGCGCCCTAGCCAGAAGCAGAAGATCCACAGTATGCCTCATTAGCACTCCCAGCCCCTCCTGTACTAATACTTTTGGAGGTTTACCATCAGTTCCTCCCCCACATAAGCCACATCGCCTTCCATCGGTCTTGGAATTTGGCTCTGCTGCCTCTGGGTCAGTCTCACTTGTTCTAGGTTCATCCTCAACCTCAACATCCACTTGCTCTGCAGCTTCATCTTTTAGGTCTTCCAGTACAGCAATCTGATGTCAATCATACCACATTGGTGTGTCTTAAAAGCAAAAATTAAATCAAACCATCCATTATACTACCAATTTTTGGCCTGAAACAAGTTAAGAACTGTAACAATAGTAAACCATCAATTACAACAATAGCTTAACTAAATCAAATCTTTCCATCATATTTAACCAAAATTAGAAAATCAAAATCCAAATACCATCCATTATACTATAAATTAATGATATACCAAGTCTAACATAAAGTTCAACATTAATATCCAAGATTCAAAAGTGTCCACAATAAAAGTTCAACAGTTTTGAATGTCCATAAATAGCGATCAAGAGTTGTTTCCAACTCTTTCTGTCCCTGAGCTTCTGTTGCCTTGAATCAACTAGGAGAAATTGTGGATTGTCGGCTAACTTGTTAAGTATATTCTCAAGATTGTCCATCCGTTTGCCTTGTGCCTGAATGGTTGCTTCAAGCTCTTCATTTTTTTGTGAGACGCTTCTAACTCTATTGCCAATGCACATTTTTCTTTATCGATAGACGAAGACTTCTCTGCTCGAGGTCCAAATCCAAAGCCAATCAATCTCCCTGCCTTCTTACCCAACACTCGAGACATAATCTCCCTTTTGTCATTATTGTCAAAATTTCCAGATTCTGCGTTCATCTCAGAGGTGCATTCAGACTCAAGTAATTTCATTTCATTCTGTGAAATTAACAACAAATGCAACTAATTCATTACATAATCCCAAATTTAAAAACAAGATAAGGTTTGTATAACTTACGTATGTAGCTTCATTTTCAGGTTGTATCCAGCCGTTTGTTTTCTTTTTCTGATGTGTGCTCTTGTAACCTTCAATTGGATCTCCCTGAAAATCAAATTAGAATAATTAATAACGAGAGCATTATTATATAATTTTTTGTACAAGGAACATGAATTAAGGCTTAAGTATCCTGGTTTTCTAGTTTCAAGCATAGCTTGTCAGTTTGTAGTAGCAGAAGTTGACACTTTAAGAGTCAGAAGCATATATAATTATAACTGTAAGATTTTAATTCAAAAGTAATTAAAGACCAATCATTTTCTGTTTGCTTAAATATAAATCATGATGAAGGCCTAAATACATGTGTGAAGGATATTTACAAATGAAAAATATCACATTAACTTATACTCTCTTTCTCCATTCCAAATTAAATGTTATGCTTATCGGCGCTTTAAATGTTGCCATTCACTGCTCTATGCTCCAAAGAAAGGCCATGCTACACTAATAATGTTTGGCAACTCAACACCCAGTTTCGGAATTAAAATAGAAAACACATTGTGAAATTAAAAATTAGCTAAAACTCATCCTCGATTCCAATTCCAAGGCTTGGAATTGAATTGCCAACATAGCTTCAGTTACAATTGCACAACTAATAAAGCATCACAATATCACCCAATGGGGAGAAAAAAAGGAGGATTTGAATTTCCTTTAGATTTCTAATGAAACAAAGTTTCCAAGAATATGTACATACTTGAATCCAACATAGAGAGAATAAGAAAAAACCGAACGGGTACATATTCCATAATGATTGAGAGTGTTATATTTATTTTCTTCAATTTTTAAGCACAAGCTACTAAGTTAGCAATGGGGAAAATAAGATTGGTTTCTCTTTGATTATGTTTGTTGTTTGTGCCTGTGATTTGATTACTTTGTTTATTTATGATTAATGTCCTGAACCTAACTGATTGATTTTTGTGTTTCATGTAATTAGCAGTGAATCAATTAAATGGGAGATGCAGGGATTGCTTTGGTGGTGTTTCTTGGATGTGAATCCTTAGATGTAATTAGAAGTGAATTTGGAAGAACACACGTGGTTAGACAAAAAGGTAGATACCAGGCCACTATAGTATGGCTACACGGCCTCAGTACAAAGAGTATGATCAAAACTTGTCAATATGATCAAGCATATGATTCTAAAGCAGGTTTGCAAGCTTTATAAATTGTGTTGTTTGACTTTGGATGAATGTGTTGTTAATTGATAATTGTATTTGAGTTGTTTGATTTAGGATGAATGTGCTTTCCTCATAAATGAACTTATTCAACATTTAGACTCTTAACCTTAAAATAAGGATGATGAATTTGTAACAATTTATTTCCATTTATCTGGTGTTATTGTGTGGTATGCAGGTTCTAAGCTGAGAAAAGTAATACAAAAGATGTGCATCTATTCTAAGCTGAGAAAGTGCTTATGCACAAAGCAGACCTGTTACCTATGCAAAGTTTCAGGACAAACATGGCTCGTGGTGTTTGTGGCTAGTAGCCACAGATACTTGGCATATTCAATATGTATCATTAAACAAAGACTACTTTAATTTGCACAAACTGTGCATAACAATAATAGTTGTGCAAGTTGCAGGTTGCACCTTTTTTAAGCAATAATCTCATTTTGGCTTTTATACATAAGGTGCAACAAACACTACAGCACCAACCAACATATTTGAAAATATCTGTATAAGCTGCAACAAACAGGGACAACACTTCATAATACATAATGAATTTCTGAACCTAAACTTCAATTCCTCAATTCAGATAATGAGCAAATTAATATTCAGCTACATATACAAGATCACAATCCTCAACAAATTTAACCAATTTGAAACATATATAAATACATACCTTCTCAGAATGATGAACAACAAATGGTTTTGACCCTCTACTATGAATGCCATTATTGCCTCGATTTTTCTTGTTTACTTCTGAGCGATGCTGGAAAAAAAAATCATTGAACAAATAATTAAAATCTAATCTTTTAAAAAAACTTAAAATAATAAGCATATAAAATAAACGATTAAAGTTAGAATAATCATACAATAAATTTTGGCGATATCCAATAATCACACATTTCATTCCACTTGGCTATATCAATGTTGTTTGGAGGATGTTTCCTAGCATCTTCGGTTGAATGAAAAGTTTTGAATAATTTGTAAAGCTTACACCTCTGCCCTCTATTCCTATCCTTCATTATTCCAAGTGCAACACGCTTCACATGAGGTTTAGAAAGGTCGATATCGAAGCGAGCCTAAAGAAAAAATAATATAGCAAAATTAGCCAGTTCATGAGACAAAAATCAGCAAAATTTGCCTATGCAACTCTAATCCATGAATTCAATTGTTACTCGCACCTTTTATCTATCAAATACTGTATCCTAATGAGTGTCATTCTCCATGGATTTATAAACAAGGCATAAAACAAAAACTAATTGCCAAAAAGGACAAATGCAGACCCAACTATGAATAACAATATTTGACATAATTTAATATTCTGCATCTTACTTCAACCCTTGACAATGATTCTTTAATTACTCCCTCTGTAATATCCTTGAACTTGGTATTCACTGGGAGGTGGTGGCGGACCATCAATCCTATCTCTGACGACAACTTAGCATATTCTGTAGGATCTATGGGCCTTCCTTTACTAGGTGACACATTGATAGCCAACTTCTTTCCTTTTGCCTTGGTGAGTTTCTCAAGACCAATACCGCGAGTAGGTCCGCGTATTTTCTTTGCTGAAGATGAAATTATTCAAAATATTAGATGTCAAAAAGTAAACGGAACAACAAATTAACAAGAAAACAATAATTATTTATATCATATATATATACACACACACACGCAAATGTGTATAACATATGTCTCTACTAAATAGGTTTACATAAAACTCACATTGTCCAGACCCTTGCTCATCGGACATCGGTGTCGGGCCACATTCTGCTGGTGGGGTAGAGTTTTCACCAACTATAGTGTCATTAGTACGTTGGATCGAGGTAAAAATAGGAGTACGCACTTCATTCGCATGACCATCATTGGCATTCGGTGACCGTGCAATCATTGAACGTAAATTGCTTGTTCGACCCACAGGTGATGGTTGAGCAGATCGAGTTTGTGATCTTGTGATTGGGCTTCTTTGAGGACTTGATGTCAGCATTTTTCGTGATCTTGTGATTAGGCTTCTTGGAGGACTTGATGTCAGCATAATTCTTCTTTTAACACAAGGATTTGAACCTTCAGTTAAGTTAAGTTCAACTTCTTCATTATCCTCAAAGACCTCAACATTTTGCGAGGCTAAATATTTTCTTGTTTGAGCTTCTCCTTTCCTTTTAAATCTAGGGCCAGACATTTTCAAGTACCAATTATGCAAGATGAGTAGCTTCGAGAATCTGGTATGATCACATAATTATTACTTACTGAAAACAAAAGCCGACAAGCAATTACTAAGTACCTAATAAATCCCCACGAGTCTACTAAAAAGCTTTTCCAAGTGATCAGAGCAAATGCAGATGATTATACATAGTTCAATTAATTTAACAATTAAAATTAACAGATGATGGAAATGAAAGAAGTAACTTTCAGTGGCTAACCCACAGCCGTCCAATTATGGCCGACGACATTTATTACCAAAATCTTGAGAAAAGGAACAAAACCCAGAAAGTCAAAAAGGAACAAAACCCAGAAATCAATCAAATGAACAAAACCCAGAAATCAGAAGAAGAAAGCTAACTAAACAAAAGATAAAGGGGGAAACAGTTCAAGATCTTATACCAAACAGAAAAACCCTTTTTCAGATCTTCAAATCAATCAACATATCTAAAAAGAAAAACCTAGAAATACTTCTTATACCAAACTGAATTACGCATGCAAGAAAAAGAAAAACCCAAAAAACTTGTACTCACCAGAGGATCTGACCTGTGAAGATAAGTTTGTTAATCTATCTCTATTCGCCAGAGGAGACCAAGAGCGAAATATAATATCCAAGCGGTAAACAATTTTGGGAGGGAAATATAATATATTGGAGCGAAAATTATAGCGGGAGAAAGTATAATAATATTGTGTCTTAGATTAATTAATATCAGTGTCTCTTAGACTAAATATAAGTAAAAGAAAATTTAACACTTTTTTACATGTTTGTAATATTAGAGATGGAAAATAATTTTTTTCTCTAGATTTGTGATATTTATTAAAAATACATAACAATATTGTTAATTTAATAGATAATTATTATTATTTTTAGATAATTAGTACTCTTCGTCCTATATTAAACGTCTTAATTTGATTTTGTTACGTGAAATTGACCATTTTTTAAATTATTTTTTTTAAAAAAATAAAATATACATCTATCGATTATGATCGTAATAAATTATGGAGAATTTACTACAACTGTCAAGTTTCAGAATTTAAAAATTATGTATAAATATTTTTAATAAATAATTCTAAAAATTGACAATTTGACCATAAAAGTCAAATTATGGAGATTATTAGGAGTATTATTTAGATGTTTAGTATTAGTTATTTAGTATTGGAATGGCTCGTATTGAATTAAGAGGTGGTAATGGTGATAACGGAACTTCTACTAATTATTTATACGTCTACTAATTTATAACGAATATGTTTTGCATAAACAATAAGATTAGATAAGTAAAACGTCTGTTTCACTTAACATATCACAGCTGCATATAGTTTTTGTATATTTTAAATGATTATGATCACATGAAATTTTTTACGGTCAAAACTTTAGGATTATGTTTATTTGAAAAAAATATACTTGGGATTTGATTATTTATATTAATTTAACATTACTTAGGATGATATAAATTATAGTAAATATATAAATTATATTATAATTAAATGCATAAAATTTTTAACAATAGTAATTTTAATTTTAATAACACTTTTTACATAACTTACAATATCGATTATTTCTTATAATAATCTATAAAGTAAATATCTTTCTACTACTTTAAAATTTAAAATTTCATACATTGACCATAGCATAAAGAAAGAGAAAAATACAAGATAATGGTGGCGCTCTTCTGTGGAATAGAGTAGGAGTGTTCAAAAAATTCGATTTTTTTTATTTTTTACCAAATCGGTTGATACCGAAATCGACGATACAGATTTTTTTCGGTACCGGTTTTTTTATATTTTCTAGTACCGGTATCGGTAAGGAACTTTTTAAATTAGGTAAAAACTGAAAAATCAAAAAAAAATGAAATTTAATAATATAATAATTAATAATTAATGTTTTTCAGTTTTATATATTAAATAATTTCTTTTATATATTAATAATTTATATATAATAGTAGTTTTATTAATTTTTTATATATATTAATAATGTTTTGTAGTTTTATTTTATATATTAATTATTATTAATAGTTAATGATTTGTTATTATTATTATTATTAATTTTATATATTAACATGCGGTATAACCGAAAATCGAACAGAAAAAACCTGTACCGATTTTGTACCGAACTGGTACTGAAACCGGTAATTCGATACTGGCTCCGGTTCTTACTTTTTCGGTAATTTTGGATCTGTACCGGTTCGGTATTTTTGATACCCGTTCGGTTTTTTACCGATGAGCACCCCTAGAATTGAGCACAAATGAAAAAAAACATATGTTTTACCGAAAGAGTCAAGTTTGAGTTTATTCTTTAATTTATAATATACTACAATTCAAATTGTATTGTAATTAATATTTTAATAAAAATTTATTCTTAATAATATTTTTTAAGTAATTTAAATTATTAATTGTATTAAACATTGTTAATTGACAATAAACGAAATTATAATAATTATTACTTTTTTTGCGGAACAGACTATAAATGTTAGAATATTACTTTTTTATTCTACAAAGAAAATTATATTTGAGTTTGTTATTATTATAATATCCTAAAATTTAAAATTAAATTTAAAATTTTAAAATAATAATAATTTACATATAATATTCCTTCTATTTTTTAAAAAAAATGTTATCAAACTCTGTTTTTGGAACAGAGTCCCTAACTTACCATATAGTTGTTTAAAGTTATACGGAAAAAAGAGAGGGGTTTCTCCTTTCTTACTTGGCCAAAACTCACATATACCAATTTGGGTTTCTCCTTTCTTACTTAGCCAAAACTCACATATAGGTTGATCCCAGAGCTTCGCTTGCTCCATCAAAGGCACATGTCCTACTTCTCTCCGCTTGCACTCATGTCGATCCCATCCGTGTTCTAGGGTTATTTTTCTTCTTCTATTCTCTTTCAATTTGGTAAGAAATCAAATCTTAACTATTAGTTATTATTTGCAGTTTATATTTTGCCAAATTATTTGTGGAGTTTTAATTGGGTATCGGGTAGGACTGCATTTGAGTTTATAGTTCCTGTATTTGTTATTATTTTGAGTTTTTTTGGGTGAATTATTGGATACTTGCTAGATTGTGGATGAAGTGTTCACTAATTCAAAATTTTCACTTTTCACTCTTCAATGAATGGATTCCTCTATGGTAGGTAGAGCATAGTTGTATATATTTTGACCGAATTGTAGTATATATTTTTATGTTAATTAATTATAATTAATTTGTTGCAACTTGTAATAGGCCTCTGAAGTAGAAGAATCCATACCCCTCTTGTGTTTATAAAAGTCAAAATTGAACTTCTCATTCTCCATAAAGTGGAGTTCTTCTGAGTGAACCCTAGGTCACTCAATTTAGGACTAAAAATTGAGGTTTAAATGGTCTTATTAATGTTTTATAACATCAGTCAAGCTTATGTAAGTGTGCCTCTTGTCGTGTATGCTCTAGGATGTGGTTAGTATGTGCAGAATAATTCCTAATTAGCAGAGAATTAATAGGCCTTCAATCTCCATATTGTGCTAGTTCTAAATTATACTTGGTACTTTTTCTTTATTTCTTTTTGCACTTGTTTTATAGTGCCCAAATTAGGGGGTATCTTTCTATAACTTAGAGTTTACCATTCTCATTTAAATTAGTTATGACATGCAGATTTGCTGGTTGTGTGTCTCAACTCTTAATCATGTCACAAACACATAATGATATCTTATTAAGTTACCTCACTTGCAAATTTGAAAGACACACGAGTGACAAATCAAGATTTTATGACCTTATCTTTGACAATTGTTATTTAAACTGTAAGAGTGACCCAAATGTTTCCCTTTAAACTGTAAGAGTGACCCAAATGTATGACAATGTACTCGTTTAACTAAAAGTTTGATTCGATCTCTCAAAATATAAATGATTTAAATATGACTACTAGTTATTGTTTTATCTGATTTTTGTGTCTTGTGTTATTGTTTAAATCACTGGTTGAGTTGATGTAATTGAGTTGATGAATAAATTTCAGGTTGAACTTAATTTCATGGATAAGAGCTGGACGCATCATGAGCGTATATCAGTGACTTATCGTAATGGGGTCAAAAGCTTCATTGAGCATGTACGTGCAACATTTGGCCCAACAGTTGACATTAGATGTCCTTGTATCAAGTGTATGAACCTATACACTAAAACCCAAGAAGAGGTGTCTTCACATTTGTGCATAAATGGGATAATGCCTTCTTATGATAAGTGGATTTACCATGGTGAACCCATTCCACGTATACCCAATGAACATGGTCAGAATATTTTCTCTCAAAATGAGGAGTTTATGGACTATGATTTAGATGGTGATGAGGATGAAATTGAGACACTAATGGAAGATATTAATCGAGGAACCTTTGCTGTTGGTGGGAATGAAGATACCTTGCAAAATCGAAATCATACCAGATTTGAACAAATGCTTAATATGTTAGACAAAGAGTTATATCCGGGATGCCAAAAGTACTCCATTTTGTCATTTGTTATAAAATTGCTGCATTTGAAGGTTTTCAACCATTGGACAAATAAGTCCATAGACATGCTACTTGAGTTGATTAAAGATATTCTTCCTGATGGTGCGAATTTGCCAAAATCATACTACGAGGCAAAGACAATGCTACGTGAAATTGGCCTTGGATACCTTCCAATACACGCATGCAAGTAAGTAAAATAACATATCAAAAAGTCCTTAATTTTAACACTTATTCATATATAGTTAATCTGTCTCATTTTTGTTGAAGGTATGATTGTGCCATTTTTTGGCAAGAAAATAAGGATTTAGAAGAGTGTCCAGTATGCCGGGAATCAAGATGGAAAGTTAATGATGGGAAAGGTAAAAAAATCCCACACAAGATTTTGAGATACTTTCCTATAAAACCGCGGTTGCAAAGACTTTTTATGTCAAAAAAAATTGCAAAAGATATGCGGTGGCACAAGGAAAAACTTATTTCAGTAGAAGGTGAACTGAGGCATCCAGTAGATTCTGTATCGTGGAAGGAGTTTGATAGAAAGTATGAATGGTTTTCCAATGATCCAAGAAACATTCGTCTTGGCCTAGCCACGGATGGATTCAATCCATTTGGAAATATGAGTTGCTCATATAGCATGTGGCCGGTAATACTAACTCCTTATAATTTGCCCCCTTGGATGTGCATGAAGGAGCCCTTTTTCATAATGTCACTTTTGATTCCTGGACCAAAAGCACCAGGTAATGAAATCGATGTTTATTTACGTCCTTTAATAGATGATCTTGTTGATTTGTGGGAACAAGGAATTCAAACATATGACTCTTATACTGGGTGCAATTTTAACATGCATGCTTCTGTTTTATGGACAATTAATGATTTTCCTGCACTGGCAAATCTTTCTGGATGGAGTACCAAAGGGTACATGGCTTGTCCAACTTGCAATGTAGATACACGCTCGACTAGGTTGAGGAGTAAAATCTCTTACGGGGGGCATCATGCATTTCTTGGTCCTAATCATAGGTATTTTTAATACGTAACTTATTTTAATTTCATCTTCACATTTTTTACATAATTTACTTCCTATGGTTTATCTTGCCCTTGTAGGTGGAGAAAGAGTTTAGACTATGATGGAAAGGAGGAACTCCGTAGACCACCTAAGATCCTAGGTGGATCAGAAATTTTACATCATGTAGAATCAATCAATTTCGGGGATTTTGGCAAGCATCCGAAAAATGTAAGTATGAATAGAGAAAGAAAGCGAAAGAGGACAGCAACTCCATCCAACTCTAATTGGACGAAGAAAAGTATTTTTTTAAGCTACCATATTGGAAAGATTTGAAGGTCAGACATAAGCTCGATGTAATGCACATCGAGAAGAATATTTGTGATAACATACTTGGGACATTACTAAAGATTGAAGGTAAAAATAAGGACACTTACAAGGCTCGACAAGATTTAGAGGATATGAATATACGTAAAGAGCTTCACTTAAGACCACGGGGAGATAAGTTTTACAAGCCACAACCAGCCTTTTCTTTTTCTAAAAAAGAGAGAGACAAATTCTTGTCCTTTATACGGTGTGTCAAATTCCCAGACGGATATGCATCAAATATTGCAAGATGTGTTAATACAAGTGATAATAGCATGTCGGGATACAAGACGCATGACTGCCATGTTCTTTTACAATGATTAATCTCTGCTAGAGTGCGAGGGAATCTTAATGACGATGTGGCAACAACATTAACTGAGTTGGGTGCATTCTTTAAAAATCTATGTAGTAGGACACTAAAAGTGGATGACGTAAGAAAAATGGAGAAGGATATTATAATTATCTTATGCAAGATTGAGAGGATTTATCCACCGGCCTTCATTGATATTTGTGTTCACTTGGCTGTTCATCTACCACAAGAAGCAATGTTTACAGGCCCTGTATGCTATTCGTGGATGTATCCAATTGAAAGGTATGCAACTATATATTTTTGGTTATCTATGAACTTTATAGTTGTTTCATACTTAATTTCGTAATTTTTTTTAAAGGTATTTATGCACGCTGAAAAAGTACGTAAGGAACAAAGCACATCCAGAAGGATCAATTGCTGAAGGGTATGTCGCAAATGAATGTTTGACATTTTATTCCTTGTACTTACCACGAAGTGAGAGCAAGTTCAATAAAAAGGACCGTAATCCTGATGGAAAAGTTAGAAAAGATGCTCTTTCTGTCTTTTCTCAAAATGTTAAACCATTAGGTGGTTTTCTTTTTGACTATGCTGATTCCAATGAGATTAAAATGGCTCATTGGTATGTCTTAAATAATTGTGAAGACGTGCAACCTTATATTGAGTAAGTTATACATTTTAACATTAAATTATTCAAATAATTATTACTTCATACTAGTTTTTTGTACTAATATTATTCTTGTAGGGAATGTGAGGAGGAATTGAAACTAGCTTACCAAAACAACATCGAATTGGAAAAAAGATTTCCTCAGTGGTTTAAAAAGAAGGTAAAATACATTTTCTTCCCCCTTTTAAATTTGTTTGTTGCTATTTGAAAATCAATGATTAATTTAAATTTTTTCCTCTAATAGATTCATCATCGTTGGAATACCACATCAAATGTCATTAGTGATCAACTATTTGCATTAGCATGTGGTCCAAATTTACGAGTATGGAAATATAAAGGATGCTTTATAAATGGAGTAAGGTTTCTTGTCAAAGATCGTGACAATCGTAGGCAAAGCCAAAATAGTGGAATAACATGTGAAGGAGAACACGATGGGAAAAGTATTAACTTTTTTGGCTTATTAAATGATATTATCAAAATAGAGTATGGAAAAGGGTATAATGTGTTTATATTTTCTTGTGAGTGGTTTGATTTATCTAATCGGCGTATGGGTATTAGGAAGGATACACACTTTACAAGTGTAAATGTAAGTAGCACATGGTATAGAAACGACCCATACATATTAGCTTCTCAAGCAAAACAAGTTTTTTTTGTTGATGATTTGAAATTAGGCGGCAACTGGAAAATTGTTCAAAGGTTTAACCACCGACACGTATTTGATGTTCCGGAGGATGAAATGGACGAGATTGAAGAATATACCACTGACAATGTTGTTAACCTTGATGATGACTCACCCGATATTGACATTATTGTTCAAGATCGGGATATAGGGCCAATGAATAGAGATGATGTTGATCCAAAAATAATAAATAACAGTGTCTTAAGACAAAGAGCTCAAAAAATTAACATTGAACACAATATCTTATTGGATGGAAACATAGATGATGATGTCGATGAGGATGATTTTGAGGAGGATGAATTCGACGAGGGGTGTAGTGAGGATGATACACCTGTAGATTATCGTAGCGAAGAAGAACAAAGTATGGACGAGGAAGAGAAAGATGATTAGAACTAGCATCAAATAAGGTATGCCATTCATCTTATCAAAGTTGAAACATTTGAACGATGATTAATTATTTAGTTTAGTCAAATTGAACAACTCTCTTATTGGTACTATCCTGTTCACATGGATACATAAACAGGTTTTTGTACATTTCACATGGATACATACACGTTACTAGCTCACCTTTCATGTCATTTAATTCTTGATGGAAGTCTTTAACAGTCATTTGTTATAATTGAGCAGGTTTATCGAATCTATGTAATATATCTGTAAGATTGTAAGATTGTAAGTTTTGTAAACTTTAGGAATAGTATTTGTGGTTGTTACTTTATTATGATCTTTTACTAATGATTATTTGACTTTGAGAAGATATTTGCATTTAAGAACTGGATCATCTATTCATTCAAATAAGATATTTTCTTTTTGGATAGTTGCTTGAATTCTTTCAGAAAAGAGAGGCAGAAGTCCTGTTAGAAATTTTTCTTTCTTAATTTTGGGATGCTAGTCTATTAAAGGTTGAAAAGTCCAATCTCTTTTAGTTTAGTTGTTCTCTTCTCATGTGACGCTGACATATTCACTTGAATGACTGCATTCTGCTATCCCAGTGCAAAGTCGCCTATTATACATTTTTAAGCTGCCTTTATAAGACTGTAGGCTGGAAAGAAGTCTCATAACACACAGAGAAAATCTAACTGGCTATTGTTGTCAGAGCAAGAGGATGGTTATCGCTACATCCCTCAGCTAGGTGATGAAGTTATGTACTTAAGGCAGGTATCTAGTGTCCTTTTTTTAATAATAAAATTATTTTTAATTCATAAATGTTGAACCTTCTAACTTACTGGGCTTCCCTGGATTTTCATCAATCTGACAAAGTCAGGGTGCGACTCAAGCATCAAACACTACTGCAAGAGTACTTGGAATTGCAAAAGGTTCAATCTTTAATATATATCCTTCCTCTCGTCCAATTTCTATTTTTATTTTTTCTTTTTTCTTTTTCTTTTTAAATTTCAATTGGTGGCAGGGCTTGAAATCATGTGCTTTTATTTATTTATTTTTGATAAGCTAAGAAATTTAAATCATGTGCTTATAATCCTTTATTCTAGTAGTGAATGATTTGGTGGTTGTATATGCTTGTTGATCGGGGCTTTGATAAGTTTAAAAAATTTATTGGTCTTGATTTTATTCTGATTATCTTTCATCTTGTATCTTGATCATATATAGGAATTTGTTTCAAAGAAGAAGAAACTGCAGAGTACAAAGTAGAAGAGGGATATCCTTTTGGCTGAAATCCTGTATGCATTTTGTTTCCAAAACTATAGATGCATTCTTCTTTTCACTAAAGATAAAATTTGCTTTTTAGTTCGTTTCAAAATTAGAGATAGATAGCTAATTTTACACTATATAAAGTAACATGAAGCTCATTCATTACTTATACTCTACTTGGATTGAATACCATCATGTCACCACTACTATAATTTTAGTACAATGTTAGAAATATGTTTGGTAAAATAATTTTTTCTTAAAAGTAGTTGTTTTTTAAAAGTGGCTCTAATTTGGGAACGTGGGAGTATTTAATATCTTGCGTATTGAATAAGGAAGACATACTAACAACTGGCTTTTTCACTGTTTTCTTTGATGAATTTCAGATTCTTGAGGCGAAGGCGTAAATATTTATTGAAAACCCAGTCTTCCAAACCAGGATTAGATAGAGATGTTGTTTATCCAATGAATTTAGATTTAGAGAGAAAAATGCTGAAGAACGAAATGAGCCAAAGCCCCTATGGATCTGAATTGAGAAATCAGTATCCAGTTTTGGTGTCTACATCTTACATTGAAAAGAGAGCCATGCCAATAGGTATGCACTGTACGAAGTTTGATTGTAAAGATGATGAATGATCATGTATCGTATGATTTTATTTAATTAATAATATTTTAGTTTTTTGGAATTTCTGTCATAATTTGTTATGGGGTTATTGAGACATAATTTTTTTGTTTATAAAATAATTTTGACATTCGTTGCATAATAAAAGAAAAATCAATATTTATTTTGTTACAAATTAATATATAACTGGCTTATTTTGTACATTTAGCAACAAATATCGTTACCAAAAAGTACACAATTAGCAACGAAAATCAATTAAGGCAACAATTTCTACATTGTTCAGTAACGGCAAACTTCGTTGGCAAATGTGTATCAAATGCAACGAATTTTATCTTCGTTGGAAAATAAAAATATTCTTTTCATTGCCAATTAGGCGTATTTTGCAACGAAAATTGTTTTTCAGTAACAATTTCTTAATAAATTTGCTATAAAATATTTCGTTGCTAAATGATTTATGATTTTACACGAAAACAAAATTTCGTTGCGAAATATATTACGTTCTACAACGGAAAAAAATTCGTTGCTAGACAATAAACAACGCTCATTGCGCAACGAAATGTCCAACGAACGAAAAATCGTTGCAAATGATGGCAACGTAAAATTTCGTTGCAAATTAATATATAATTGGCTTCTTTTGTATATTTAGCAACAAACATCGTTACCAAAAAGTACACAATTAGCAACGAAAACCAATTAAGGCAACAATTTCTATATTGATCAGTAACGACAAACTTCGTTGGTAAATGTGTATCAAATGCAACGAATTTTATCTTCGTTGGCAAATAAAAAGATTCTTTTCGTTGCCAATTAGGCGTATTTTGCAACGAAAATTATTTTTCAGTAACAATTTCTTAATAAATTTGCTACAAAATATTTCGTTGCTAAATGATCTATGCTTTTACACAAAAACAAAATTTCGTTACGAAATATATTACTTTCTGCAACGGAAAAAAAACATTCGTTGCTAGACAATTAGCAACGCTCATTGCGCAACGAAATGTTCAACGGGCTAAAAATCGTTGCAAATGACATTTGGCAACGAAATGTCGCACATTTAGCAACGAAAACTGTTTGTTGCAAAATCACCTTTTTTTTGTAGTGAGATGATTAGTAGTATGATTTAAACGATACAGTATCCTTAGGGATTATACATCTGAGTGAGGGTATTGGCAATATGGTCTGGTCATGTTATTGCTGATACTCTGGATTTTGGATGGATATAAACTGCTGATATGAAAGGGATATTCATAAGATACAGTCTATACATCCAAGTGCGGGTGTACAAACACATCAATAGTTCTGACGAGAATTGTTATCTGTTATGGGAACCTGTAAACCTTGGATAGAGAGGAATTATATCTTATTGAATATTTATAGTTAATTTAGTAGTTGTGAACTCCAGATCGGATACCACGGGTGTATAGATTTAGGGGTGTCACAAGTTGGTATCAAAGCTTTAGGCTATAGCTCTAAGGAAGAAGTATCTTAGGATATAGTCTTTGAGTCCATAAAAATATTTAGCTACACATAAAATAACATTAAAAGCTTTATGTTAGGTGTAGAGTTCTTAATATATAATCAAGTAATAAAAGAAATTTCTTTTTGTAGAAAATAGCCGATGCAGAGGATATGCCAATAGTCATCAACCCACCTCAGATAATGAGAGAACAAGATAGTGATCCTAAGGAAGAGGAACTACTGCATGATTAGGAATTATTAGAGGCTGAAGAAGGTGAAAATCCTGTAGCAGGACAGTTAATGAGGATAGAGGAACATGAGAGGCACTCGCAGCAGTAATTCAGCAGGCTGACATTAATACCGTGACTGTTGAATTCAGGGCACATATGGCTGAAGGAATGCTGGAACATGAGAGGGCAGACTCCACTCGTTTGAGGATGCTTCTGCATAACGCTTAGAGGGGAAGACATGAGGCGCATACTAGGTTAACTAAGTTTGTTCGTGGAACTCGTGGATCATTCGATAGTTTGCAGAATCGAGTGATCAAATATCCTATTGAAGATAGAAAAATTCCTTCTCTTATAGATCGATCAGTGGTATGCCACAAGATCCAGGACTCTTATGAGGAAATCGGGAATTTCTAAATTATAGTATAGGAATCTAGGTGCGCAGTTTATACTATAGAGCAGATTTTGTTATGATAAGCTAGTGGTAGTATATAAACCACTAGTCAAAAATGTAATCTACCGTTTATGTGATATACATGTTCTATTTAAAATATCAGATTCCTATTATGTGTATGATTGTACTTATATTTATACTTGGCTTTATTTTTATTATAGAATCATGCCACAAAACAGAAGAAGACCACAGTCAGAGAATGATAATGACTCTACCCAAAGTTTAGTAGACTTATTATTAGGAACTGTATAGAGTAGACCTAAGAACCAAAATACATTATTTTAAGACTTTAAGTTAATGGGACAGCCTATGTTTAAAGGTACCGGAGAACCTATTGAAGCCCAAGTTTGGATCACCGAAATTGAAAATTTTTCCCTAGTAACCAATGTTAGGGAAGACCATAAAATAGTTTTTGCAACCTTTTTCTTGAAAGAAGAAGCAAATTATTGATGGGAGTTTACCAAAAATCGTGCAGAGATAGAAGTTGTCTCATTGGATAAATTCAAGGAACTATTCTTTGACAATTATTCTCCCCAATCGTTAAAGGATCGTATGGAGGTGAAATTTTTGGAATTAAAGTAGGGAGAACTTATTGTAGCCCAGTATACAACTAAGTTTAATGAATTAGCGCGATTCGCTTCGCATCAAGTAGATACTGAAGCTAGGAAAATCCGAAGGCACGAGGAGGGTTGAAAACCTCAGATTCGTAGTAAGATGTTTGTGTTTCAGTTAAGGACTTTCCCTGAGATTCTCGAGAAGGCTATTATTGCTGAGAGTGAGAATAAAAATCTCATTAAATATCATAAAGATAAAAAGAGTCAAAGTGAGGGTGGAAAATTGAAGGGAGAACCTAGTTCAAGAGGGTTTAACAATAAAAGGAAGTGGGATGCCACTTTTTCAAATAACTATGGGAAGAAGGTAACTAGATTCAATAACAATAACAATTTTAACATCAACATGAATAATAATAAAATTGACTCTTGTGTCAATTGTGGAAAAGTTCATAAGGGTATGTGTCTTAAGAATAGGTGTTTTAATTGTGGTCAGAAGGGACATTATTCTCCTCAGTGTCCTAATCCGAATCAAAATAAATACTTCATCTGTGGTACATTGGGACATATAAGTAGAAATTATTCGAAAAATAAGAACCAAGGAGGTGAGGTAAACTAGGCACCAAATAATAAACTACCTGTAACAGTAGTTGGAGGTCCGGGTCGTCTAACTGCAAGAACATTTAATATATCGTTGAGGGATGCTGTTGCTTCACAAGACGTGGTGATAAGTACCATCCCTATCAACACTTTAAATGCATATGTGTTATTCAACTCTGGAGCTACTTATTCTTTTATGTCTAAAAGCTTTTCTAAAAATTTGAATATGCCATGTGAAAATTTAGACAAACCATTATGCGTAGAAATTGCAAATAATGAGAAAATATATGTTGAAAGTATTTATAGAAATTGTAATGTGAACATTAAGGGACACAACTTCCTTGTGAATCTTATTCCTATAGAGTTAGGTGAATTTGATGTAATCCTAGGGATGGATTGGCTGGTTAATCACAATGCAATGATTGATTGCCATCGAAACGGATAAACCTTTTGACTGCATCAAAGTCAAATGTAGTGTTCAACGGTAGTTGTTCACCTAGGCAGTCTCAATGTCTAACTATAACTCAGGTAGAAAGACTACTTAGGAATGGTTGTACAGGTTATTTGGCCTATATAGTGGATACTCAAAAGGAAGGAGTTAAACTAGATCAAATACCTATAGTTAGGGAATTTCCAGATGTGTTCCCAGATGACTTACCAGGTCTTCCTCTTGATAGGGAGATCGAATTTGTTATCAACCTTGCACCTAGTACGGCGCCAGTTTCTAAAGCTCCATACAGAATGGCACCTGCAGAGCTGAAAGAGTTGATGGTACAATTACAGGATTTCTTAGACAAGAAATACATATAACCTAGTGTTTCACCTTGGGGAGCACCAGTATTATTTGTAAAGAAGAAGGATGGAACAATGAGGTTATGTGTCGATTATAGGGAGCTTAATAAACTATCTATAAAGAATAAGTATCCTTTACTTGGAATTGATGATCTATTTGACTAGTTAAAAGGAGCCGAACACTTTTCGAAGATCGACTTGCAGTTAGGTTATCATCAATTAAAAGTAAGAAAGGAAGATGTGCCGAAGACAGCGTTTAGGACATGCTACGGGCATTATGAGTTTTTGTAATGTCTTTTGGATTAACAAATGCACTGGCAGCATTTATGGACCTGATGAACTGAGTGTTTAAGTCATGCTTAGACAAATTTGTTGTCGTGTTTATCGATGATATTTGGATATATTCGAAAACACGAGAAGAGCATGCTGAACATTAGAGAAACGTATTAGAGATATTACGCAAGGAACAACTTTACACAAAAGTTTTCCAAGTGTGAATTCTGGTTGGAAAGAGTTCAGTTCTTAGGTCATGTGATTGACAAAAATGGGATTGCAGTAGATCCAGCAAAGATCGAAACAGTTGTGAATTGGGAGTAACCAACAACTCTAACTAAAGTAAGAAGTTTTCTCGGTCTAGTGGGTTATTATAGACGTTTTATACAAGATATTTCAAAAATAACAACCCCGCTAACCAATTTAACTCGAAAGACGGTAAAATACGTCTGGGCAGATAAATGTGAAGAAAGCTTCCAAGAGTTGAAGAAATGACTAAGCTTGGCTCTAGTACTATCTTTAACAGATGATACAGGAGGCCTTGTAGTCTATAGTGATGCATCACACAAAGGATTAAGATGTGTCTTGATGCAACATGGGAAGGTGATTGCATACACATCATGACAACTCAAGGATTATGAGAAGAGGTATTATAACACCCCCAAATACGGGTACTTCAATTTTCACGGGATTTGGTGTTCACTGTACAAATATTATATATCTATCTACCCATAATAATGCAAATCATAAAATAGATAGAAAAGCTCCATCATCTCCCCTTATAGGGTTACAACATCTTAAATAAAATACATAAATAATCCCAGGTCATACTTAACCTTAAATCTCAAATGCAAAAAGGTAAACAAATAAGTCTTAATCATTACACATAAGTCTTAAACAACATTATATAATAAACAACAAGTCTTCATCACTTGTTGACGTTGCCCTTGCCTTTGCTAGTGGAAGGCTCGTCGGACCTTTCGTTCTTAACTACAATGTTATTATGAAAGAGTGAGAACGATTGCCCACAAGTATAATAATATAACAATATAATAACATGCCAGTGAATCAAAGACTTCTGAATGAAGAAAACTCATCTTTTGAATCATGAATGAACAACAAGTATTAAAAGAACTTCTAAGGGTCATAAGACCTTGAACTATGTGCTAGGTTGTCAAGTGTTTATACTTTAAACCTTTAACAGTCATAAGACTATGGACTCTACTTCTCGTACATAGGGGGATCAGCCCATAGTACCATACTGTGCACAATATCTCAACGTTAAAGCATAATTAATCCCCTATACAGGGTTGCTCATCTCAGTTTGACATCAGAGTTCGCACCAAAGAAAGTTTGTTTGGATAAGCTCAATAATAGTTCTAGAATTTAGAACATTCATCAACTATGGACTAGTCGAATCAATAAGGGTCCGCTAGTCTTATAAGGTTCAACAATAACATTGATATTCAATAAGAATAATAAATCTCAAGAGTATACAATTGAATAAGTATTGTATAACTGGAATCATACTCTAAAGGTATTATAATATCTCATATGGAATCTCAACTTGATTAACAAGTATAAGAACTTGCATCATGATATAATTTCAAAAATAGAAAACTTGCTTAATAAAATTAAACTTTGAGTTTAGTAACTTGCTTGACATAAGAATAAGGAATAGAACACTTATTCAACTTAAAGAGTATAGATAAGAAAACTTGCGTTATCGTAAATGAGTTAGGTAAGGTAACTTGCTTAACAATAATACGTTAGGGATAGAACACTTGTCTCGTGCACAAGCTACAAATAAAACTACAATTCACTTCCTCAACGTCCTACCCATTACATTATATATATAACATTGATTAGTTACATAACCACTATATTTAACCGTTGAACTTCTTACTCAAGTTCAACTTACAACTTGATTTACAAATCATAACTTGATAACTAACCACATAACACAACTCTGAATCACAACATGTATACTACACAAGTGTAACTCTTAGATGGTCAAAAATCACACTTTACGACAACAATATTCAAGTTTTCACATAGTTTATTAACATAAAACATTAACATGTATAATATGTGTCAACATGTTATAGCATTGTTTTACATGTTCCTTATGTTATCAAGGTCTTTAGGTTAGGTTAAGTCATCATGCTATAGTTGAAAATCACACAAACGGGCCCAAAATTAATTTTTCTCTGCATCACCCCCGCTGGGGCGGGGGTTAGTCCCGCTAGGGCAGGTGTGAGGGATGCATAGGGCCCGTTGGGGAGGGTCTAGAGCCACTAGGGAAGCTCTAGAGCAGCTGAGGCGGGTGTGCCTCGGTGGTTCAGCCCCAGTTCGCGATTTTTGACAGTTAAGGCCAAATAAATCAAGATTAAACCAACACACTGATTCTCATAAAGTATAAATTTCATAGAAACATCATACAATGATTATAACATGCTTTTAACACTTTATATCATGTAATTACTCAAATCGAAGCACATAATTTCACTGTTCTTGGTATTCTTGAATGTTTTGAAGAAAAACATGAAATTCATCGTCACGGATTCGTTATAACTCTGAATCCATCCGTTTAAAGTTTGTTTTCTTTGTTTTAACATGTATAATCATAATCTACTATCAATTTTAAGTTTAACAAACAATTCAATTCATGGCATATAATTTGTACAGAAAGACCAAATACGTGTTCTTCATACTTTTCATGCTTTGTAAATAATAAAACTCTGATTAAAGCATGTTTACATGAAATTAATCTAACACACGAATATATGATATAAAATATATTATGGACATATACTAACATATATATCATCATATAACTATCAATCATCAATAACCTTAGTCACAGAGAACTTTGAAATAGTTTTCATGGAAAATTATAAGAACGTAAATTAAAGTTTGGGTTGAAGAGATTACCCTTGCTAGTTTGTTATGATTATTCAAGGATGATTAAGATCTTCTCTATTTCTTCTTCAATTCACAATTCTCTCTCAAATTTTTTCTTAAACTGTGACACCCCCGAATCCGGGTCCTCTGACCCTGGTCCGGTCGCCACGAAACAATACTAACATCCACCTTTAAGTAATATACGATAACTAAAATGCAGAATATAATAAACGTACGTCATTCATTCAAAAGGTGTTACTAGTCCCAAGATTCGATAACCTTAATACATCAATACAAATATACCCTAGAATAAACATTAGGGTTCATATTACATTAACAGTAATTAAACAAATCACAAAGACAAAGTCTGCTCCTTGCAAACCATCCTAAATCTTTCCTTTACCCTTGTCCTTCCCTGAGGGCTCGGGCTCAACTGCAATATAAGTCATGATATAGCAAGAATGAGCAACAAGTTTGCTCAGCAAGTTTAAATACAACAATAAAGGATATATCATGATGAATGGAAAAATGTCTGACAATGAATTCAACAAAATGAATATATTAAAGATTCAACAATATGAATGTTAGAATGATTCAACAATCTGAATGATTCAATACTATGAATATCTATATGATTCAACAATATGAATATTAGAACAATTCAATAACATGAATATCTGAACGATTCAATAATATGAATATTAGAACGATTCAATAATATGAATATCTGATAGATTCAACGATATGAACATCTGAACAATTTAACAATATGAATATGAAAAGCAAAGATAATAATTGCCTTTAGAATGACTGATAGTCGAGTAGACTCTGAACTATAACTTTCCAATGGGTTCAATAGCTAGTTGACCCTTTTTAGAATTATTGGCTTCTGGCTACAGAAACTAAGTACCTCTAGGAGATCAGCCTCGGGCACAACGTGAATATGCATAACACTTATATCTGCTTACTCGTATCATAGATATTAGATACTTGGGCACACTCCTACATCTGAGGGGTGTTTTGTTCCGTTTAAGAATCCTTACCATCAATTGATTTGGATAGCTTCAAAGAAAACTTCATACACTAGTCTGACCGAGAAAAGGTTCAGACTCTTACTGACATAGTTCAAGAAATTTAGGACCTTGAATAATGTACAAGTCCAAGATTGTACGAGCTCAAATGCACTAGGTGCGGACATCAATAATATCAATGTGGAATAATTGATAAGTAATTAAACTACTAAATAACATGCTTGGAAATAAAGTTCAAACAATTAAGTAAACAACTTTCGATTCAACAATAACCTACTCAATACAATACGAGAAGGATAGAGAACTTGCACAAAGTGAAGTTTAGAATTTGCACAATATATGAATTTGTGTAAGTTCGGGGAACTTGCACAATACTCAACGTGTGAAGTTCGCGGAATTTGCACAATACTCAACGTGTGAAGTTCGGGGAACTTGCACAATACTCAAAATGTGAAGTTCGGGGAACTTGCACGATAATAGATTCTTTGCATAAAATAAATTCATAGGCTTAGACACTTACAACATTAAAGAGTGAAATTCGGGGAATTTCACCATAATAGATCCCTTGCATAAAGTAAATGCATAGGTTAGGACATTTGCTTACAACGTTCTTTGAGTAAAGTAAACACAAAGATAAGATACTTGCACAATATACGAGTTTGTATAAGTTAGAGAACTTGCATAATAAAGAAATGAAGTTCAGGAATTTGCAAAATAACCAAAGTGTGATGTTCGGGGAACTTTCACAATACTCAAAATGTGAAGTTCGGGGAACTTTTACAATAACCAAAATGTGAAGTTCGGGGAACTTCACAATACTCAAAATGTGAAGTTTGGGGAACTTTCACAATAACCAAAGTGTGAAGTTCGGGGAACTTTCACAATAACCAAAATGTGAAGATCGGGGAACTTGCACAATACAATAATAACCTGCTCAATACAATATGAGAAGGATAGGAAACTTTCACAAAAAATAAGTGAAGTTAAGAAACTCGCTTACACGATTCATTGAATAAAGTAGTGCAAGAATTTAGGATATTTGCATTCAATATAACAATCAACTGAAGTTAGGAAACTTGCAATATAATAATACCCTGCTGAATATAAATTTGAGTAAGGTTAGGGAGACTTGCATTCAAATCAAGTGAAGTTTAAGAAACTCGCTTATAACGTTCCTTGAGTAAAGTAAACACAAGAATAGGATACTTGCTCAAATATAACTTGAGGAAGATAGGGAACTTGCACAAATAAGGAGTGTAAGTCAGGGAACTTGCCTATTTGCTCAGCTACAAATAATTCTAGCTTTAATTTAAACGGCGTTGGAACAACCTAATATTAACAAGTCGATCTCTCCAATTAGTATAAACTAATATAAGTTCACACATACTAGAATCTAGTCATTGTATAAATCTATCACATAAGATCACATTCAATATCAAACATACCATTTATAGCATTATAATATGTTAACTGTTAAAATCCGACTTAAGCAAATTGTTCGGGTCTGAAAGTGTCCCGGCGTAACTCTAGCATGCAACTATTACCATTAATCCAATACACATGCTTATCAAGTTATAATCTCCCATTCGAAAATTGCATGCTTGTCAAAATCCAATTTCGAAGTCATATGTTTTCATGCCGGTAGACCTTAATTTAAACAAGTTCATACTTAAAGATTGGTTACGAAAGTCATGTTATCAAATAACAAGGTTAAACAATATTTAAGTAGTCATGCTTGTGCGTATACTACACGTGTATACTTTAATCATATAGTTCATACTTGAAGTTCATTTCTTATGATTGAGCATGCATATGTGACATTTGTATATAAACAAATGAGATGCTTGTTAGTACGTCTATAGACATATTAACATCCTAATATATATGCTTGCGTGACCATAACATAACTCACGTGCTAATCAATGTCGTTAGCTTTCACATTCTATGTTTTCTCATTGAAAGTCACACTAAGTCAACAAGGTATCATAATACATGTTAATTGCCTTGTGCTCGTAACTCGTATGTCTTAGAACTCATATATAAACCACATATACGTTCTCAAATGGTCAGAATCTAAAAGACTCAAGTCTTGGTCAAGTTTGTTTTCAAAAGTCTTAAGTTTCTCATTTCGAAAACCTCATGAATCATTAAACCAAGTATGCTAGTGTATGACTAACACTTTAAACATGCATTTTAGGTCAATATAAACCATACTATTGTGTTTACAAAATCAGAAAACACACATGTTATGTTCGTGACAAGGTTCACTTTTAAAACTACAAGTTTCCTTTTAAAACATATGTTTTTCTTTCGTAAAACATGGCCATGACATATAGGTGTAGCATCAAGGAATACATACTTATACCATGTCATTGTACTAATATTTATAGTTTAATCATGTTCACATACTTGCTTTAACAAGGTACTTCATGATAACACATAACAGTTTATAGCAGGAAACAGAAAACTCTGTCCAGGGCCAGGCGCAGCTGCGCCGCTGGCCAGTACATAACTGGCGCAGCTGCGCAGGCTGTTGGCCAGAGACAGTAGCTGCCCAGCAACGGCAGAACTTAGCCCAACTCAAAAATTTTCCTACGAAAATTGATTCTAACATAACACATTGCAATTCTAACATATTTAGCATCTTGTATAACACTAAACCAACATATTCCAATCCATTAATTAATCAACCCATGATCAATTCAATAATCACGACTTAGAAATATTACAGAGAATAAGATAGGGAGAACATGAATTGGAATTTATACCTCTGTCAAAGGAATGGACTACAATACCAATTCTCCCTCACTGATAACTCTCTCAACTCAATTGAAAACTCAGTCTACTAGCTCAATTCTATACTTTACAGAAAAACTCAGCAATGTTAATTATGAAGGAGGAGAGCTCTTATATAGACAAATGGATAACCAGTCCATGACTTTGCAAAACAATGGAAATCCAGATTATACAATGGGCAAGGAATGGTTGGTGAGTAGTTGGTGATTTCATCATGAATCCCACACCTCTTGAAATCATTAGCTAGCTTTGTGAAGAAATTGAGGAGAAGTAGAGTAGTGTAGTAGCCATGTGGGTTCACATGTAAAGAATGAAGAGGAAATGGGCTCTTATTATGGGACAACCAATTCTCAGCAAATCTAAGCAACTTGGATGCAATATACTACACTATTATTCTATATATACCATGCTTACTTAGGCTATATCATGTATACACATTTTATTTCATGTAAATACTTAGGCTATAATTAAATTAAAGTCACAATTTCAATGAGCAATTAATAATATGATGCATCAAGTAGGGTATATACATATATCCATGTACATTATCTATTAACACCAAATATAAAGTAATTGGGTATTATTATAATAATAACTGTTATTATAATAATTATAATAACTTATTGAAATCATTTATCAATTAATAATGTTATTGATATAATATAAAGTAATATGGGATACATATTAATGTCTATCCATGTATTGTCACATGCTCTTATGTACACATTCAATTCATCAACCTCACATAATACAATTAAGGTTACTATATAGTCTATATATAATATATGGTTAACTACCATATAAATAACACATGTTTGTATAAAACAATAAATAAGTTAATCAAATAAATATAATATTATTATATTTATTAATCTCTTACTCATTAATTATTATCTATTCATAATAATAATTAATCATCACATTATCAACTAATTACTCCCAATTCATTAATTATTATTTATTCATAATAATTATAAATCAACAACAATGATAATTTCATACGTTATCAATTAATTACTCAAATATAAATAATTAATACCGATTAAATCTCTACACTATATTCAAGAAATTTGAGTATATAATTACTACCACTTTTATCAATATTCTGATATAAAAGTCTCAGGGTTAATCTACTAATTTAAATAACCATTAGTGATTCCCTTTAATAAAATCCTAGCATTTATTCGTATAGGTTAAATTCACATAAGCACATAACCACATAAGGTTTAAATAAGTTTGAAAAATTAACTCCTAAAATTTTTAAATCACATATAAAATTAATAAGGAGCTTAAAATTCTTGGTCATTACATCCCTCCCCCCTTATAAAAATTCCGTCCTAAGAATTATAAAAATAAGGTTACTCCAATAAAAATAGATAATTCGCTCTTATCACTTAGATAGTCTCTATTATCTGTTGTACCACTCCTGGTCCCAACAGTCGACGTTCACCTAATTCGTCCCAACATAAAGATGTTTGACACTTTTCCTTCCATAAAATGCTTCTAGAAAAATCTCTTCTCTTAGTTCTGGTACTAACGGTACCCAAATTCGTCCTTCAAATATTAGCAGTTCAGTGCTATCAATCTTAAATTTCAACTCATCACCTTTAGCTAATTGCTTCTTGATGTTATCACAATATTCGTCCTCCTCATGTGCCTCCTTAACCTTATCTAATAAAGTTGGGCTTACTGACACTGTAATTAATCTCTCTTTGGTCTCCATCGGATACTTAACCTCTAAGTCTAGTCTTTTGAAATCTTTCACTAATTCTTCTGAATGGTCAACCTCGATAACTTCCCTCTGCCTTTCCTATCCAAGGCATCTGCCACTACATTTGCTTTGCCTGGATGGTACAGAATTTCACAATCATAATCTTTGATCAATTCTAGCCATCGACGCTGCCTCATGTTTAATTCCTTTTGTGTGAAGATATACTTCAGACTGTGTATATCTCACATTTCTCGCCATACCAATAATACTTCCAAAACTCCAAGGCATAACAGTTCCTATGAATGTATTCTATGGGGATAACTTTCTTGTTTGCTACTCCTACGCCCATAGGGTGCTCTAATTTCTCACGGGTAAGTCTAACTGTTAGTAAGTTTTTCAGAAACAAAAGAGTAGGTGGCACCCGAATTGAATAACACATATACATCTATATAATTGATCGGGATGATACCCGACACTACGTCCTTGTTATTGCGGTTGCCGCTAGCTGCAACGCCCTTTCTCTTCGAGCAGTCCTTGATTTGATGGTCTGTGGCCCTACACTCGAAACATCCTCCTTTTGACTTATTCGGACATTGAGGAGTCATGTGCCCCGGTTGTCCATAATGATAACATGCGTTCTTCCTCTTTAAGCATTCCCCCGAGTGGTTCCTTCCACAGTTACTGCACTTTAAACTTTTCTTAGCCATTTCCCCGGATTTGCCACCTCTGGATGATTGGCTCTCCATCCATTTACGCTTATTAGGGTTGCTGCCTCCGCCGCTTCCCCCCTTCTGTCCTTTCTGACCGGTCATCTTAACTTGCTTAAATTGCGCTATGGATTCATTACCTCCTTCGGCAATGATAACACTTTCCAAAAGATCATAAAAAGTCTTAATCTTGAATACATCTATTGCCTTCTGCACCCATGGTTTCAATCCTAATTCAAATATCTCTGTTTTCCTGGCCTCCGTATCCACCTGATGCGAGGTGAATCGAGCCCACTCTTTAAATCTTGCCGCGTTCTCTGCGACTGACATACCTCCTTATCTCAGCTCCAGAAACTTAACTTCCATATCTTGTTGCGTACTCTCCGAAAAGAAATTCTTAAATTTGTCCCACATAATAACTCCTTCGCCTGCTAGTCCTTTATTGGGTTCCCACCAATTATTAGCTTCGCCCTTCATCATGAATGTGGCAAAACTCGTCTTCTATGCCTCGGCCACCCGTACGACCTCAAACACCTTCTCAATATCTTCTATCCATGTGTGGGCTTCGATTGGGTCTAAGGTTTCCCGAAATTCTGGTGGTCCTACCAATTTAAAGTCCTTAAAGCTAGCCAAGTAATGTCCTGGCTGCTCAGCTGCTGGCGGGGTTATGTTTTGCATTGCTTCTGTTAATAGGTTAACGAAGCTCTGCATTGGGTCGACATTTCCCCCTCCACCATTGCTAACAGATCCTTCCTTCCTCTGGTTCCGCAAAAATCCCCCAGGCTACATGATCCTGACGACAGGAAGAAAACATTAGGCTTTATGTGATATGCTATTCATGTTAGCATTAAGAAGTTAGGACGTCTATCAATCATAGTTGATTTAAATAAACAACTTCAGTATCACAATAAGACTCGATGGATATCCTCAATCCATCACCAACAAACTCTACTTGAGTTTTCTACTAAGGTTATAACTTAGGTTTCGTATTCCTAACGTTTATAACCTAAAGCTCTGATACCAACCTGTGACACCCCCGAATCCGGGTTCTCTAACCCCGGTCCGGTCGCCACGAAACAATACTAACATCCACCTTTAAGTAACACACGATAACTAAAATGCGGAATATAATAAACGTGCGTCGTTCATTTAAAAGGTGTTACTAGTCCCAAGATTCGATAACCTTAATACATCAATACAAATATACCCTAGAATAAACATTAGGGTTCATATTACATTAACAGTAATTAAACAAATCACAAAGACAAAGTCTGCTCCTTACAAACCATCCTAAATCTTTCCTTTACCCTTGCCCTTCCCTGAGGGCTCGGGCTCAACTGCAATATAAGTCATGATATAGCAAGAATGAGCAACAAGTTTGCTCAGCAAGTTTAAATACAACAATAAAGGATATATCATGATGAATGGAAAAATGTCTGACAATGAATTCGACAAAATGAATATCTTAAAGATTCAACAATATGAATATTAGAATGATTCAACAATCTGAATGATTCAATACTATGAATATCTGTATGATTCAACAATATGAATATTAGAACGATTCAATAATATAAATATCTGAACGATTCAATAATATGAATATTAGAACGATTCAATAATATGAATATCTGATAGATTCAACGATATGAATATCTGAACAATTTAACAATATGAATATTAAAAGCAAAGATAATAAGTGCCTTTAGAATGACTGATAATCGAGTAGACTCTGAACTATAACTTTCCAATGGGTTCAATAGCTAATTGACCCTTTTTAGAATTATTGGCTTCTGGCTACAGAAACTAAGTACCTCGAGGAGATCAGCCTCGAGCACAACGTGAATATGCATAACACTTATATCTGCTTAGTCGTATCATATATATTAGATACCTGGGCACACTCCAACATATGAGGGGTGTTCTGTTCCGTCTAAGAATCCTTACCATCAATTGGTTTGGATAGCTTCAAAGAAAACTTCATACACTAGTCTAATCGAGCAAAGGTTCAGACTCTTACTAACATAGTTTAAGAAATTTAGGACCTTGAATAATGTACAAGTCCAAGACTGTATGAGCTCAAATGCACTAGGTGCGGACATCAATAATATCAATGTGGAATAATTGATAAGTAATTAAACCACTAAATAACATGCTTGGAAATAAAGTTCAAGCAATTAAGTAAACAACTTTCGATTCAACAATAACCTACTCAATACAATACGAGAAGGATAGAGAACTTACACAAAGTGAAGTTTAGAATTTGCACAATATATGAATTTGTGTAAGTTCGGGGAACTTGCACAATACTCAACGTGTGAAGTTCGCGGAACTTGCACAATACTCAACGTGTGAAGTTCGGGGAACTCAATACTCAAAATGTGAAGTTCGGGGAACTTGCACGATAATAGATTCCTTGCCTAAAATAAATGCATAGGCTTAAACACTTACAACATCAAAGTGTGAAATTCGGGGAATTTCACCATAGTAGATCCATTGCATAAAGTAAATGCATAGGTTAGGACATTTGCTTACAACGTTCGTTGAGTTAAGTAAACACAAAGATAAGATACTTGCACAATATACGAGTTTGTATAAGTTAGAGAACTTGCATAATAAAGAAATGAAGTTCGGGAATTTGCAAAATAACCAAAGTGTGAAGTTCGGGGAACTTTCACAATACTCAAAATGTGAAGTTCGGGGAACTTTCACAATAATCAAAATGTTAAGTTCGGGGAACTTTCACAATACTCAAAATGTGAAGTTCGGGGAACTTTCACAATAACCAAAGTGTGAAGTTCGGGGAACTTTCACAACAACCAAAATGTGAAGTTCGGGAAACTTGCAAAATACAATACTAACCTGCTCAATACAATATGAGAAGGATAGGAAACTTTCACCAAAAACAAGTGAAGTTAAGAAATTCGCTTACACGAATCATTGAATAAAGTAGTGCAAGAATTTAGGATACTTGCATTCAATATAACAATCAACTGAAGTTAGGAAACTTGCAATATAATAATACCCTGCTCAATATAAATTTGAGTAAGGTTAGGGAGACTTGCATTCAAATCATGTGAAGTTTAAGAAACTCTCTTATAACGTTCCTTGAGTAAAGTAAACACAAGGATAGGATACTTGCTCAAATATAACTTGAGGAAGATAGGGAACTTGCACAAATAAGGAGTGTAAGTCAGGGAACTTGCCTGTTTGCTCAGCTACAAATAATTCTAGCTTTAATTTAAACAGCGTTGGAATGACCTAATATTAACAAGTCGATCTCTCCAATTAGTATAAACTAATATAAGTTCACACATACTAGAATCTAGTCCTTGTATAAATCTATCACATAAGATCACATTCAATATCAAACATACCATTTATAGCATTATAATATGTTAACTGTTAAAATCCGACTTAAGCAAATTGTTCGGGTCTGAAAGTGTCCCGGCGTAACTCTAGCATGCAACTATTACCATTAATCCAATACATGCTTATCAAGTTATAATCTCCCATTCGAAACTAGCATTCCCGTCCTAATCCAATTTCGAAGTCATATGTTTTCATGCCGGTAAACCTTAACTTAAACAAGTTCATACTTCAAGATTGGTTACGAATATCATGTTATCAAATAACAAGGTAAAACAATGTTGAAGTAGTCATGCTTGTGCGTATACTACACGTGTATACTTTAATTATATAGTCAATACTTGAAGTTTATTTCTTATGATTGAGCATGCATATGTGAAATTTGTATATAAACAAATGAGATGCTTGTTAGTACGTCTATAGACATAATAACATCCTAATATATATGCTTGCGTGACCATAACATAACTCACGTGCTAATCAATGTCGTTAGCTTTCACATTCTATGTTTTCTCATTGAAAGTCACACTAAGTCAACAAGGTATCATAATACATGTTAAGTGCCTTGTGCTCATAACTCGTATGTCTTAGAACTCATATATAAACCACATATACGTTCTCAAATGGTCAGAATCTAAAAGACTCAAGTCTTGGTCAAGTTTGTTTTCAAAAGTCTTAAGTTTCTCATTTCAAAAACCACATGAATCATTAAACCAAGTACGCTAGTGTATGACTAACACTTTAAACATGCATTTTAGGTCAATATAAACCATACTATTGTGTTTAAAAAATCAAAAAACACACATGTTATGTTCGTGACAAGGTTCACTTTTAAAACTACAAGTTTCCTTTTAAAACATATGTTTTTCTTTCGTAAAACATGGCCATGACATATATGTGTAGCATCAAGGAATACATACTTATACCATGTCATTGTACTAATATTTATAGTTTAATCATGTTCACATACTTGCTTTAACAAGGTACTTAATGATAGCACATAACAGTTTATAGCAGGAAACAGAAAACTCTGTCCAGGGCCAGGCGCAGCTGCGCTGCTGGCCAGTACGAAAATTGATTCTAACATAACACATTGTAATTCTAACATGTTTAACATCTTGTATAACACTTAACCAACATATTCTAATCCATTAATTAATCTACCCATGATCAATTCAATAATCACGAATTAGAAATATTACAGAGAATAAGATAGGGAGAGCATGAATTGGAATTTATACCTCTGTCAAAGGAATGGACTACAATACCAATTCTCCCTCACTGATAACTCTCTCAACTCAATTGAAAACTCAGTCTACTAGCTCAATTCTATACTTTAGAGAAAATCTCAGCAATGTTAATTATGAAGAAGGAGAGCTCTTATATAAACAAATGGATAACCAGTCCATGACTTTGCAAAACAATGGAAATCCAGATTATACAATGGGCAAGGAATGGTTGGTGAGTAGTTGGTGATTTCATCATGAATCCCACACCTCTTGAAATCATTAGCTAGCTTTGTGAAGAAATTGAGGAGAAGTAGAGTAGTGTAGTAGCCATGTGGGTTCATATGTGAAGAATGAAGAGGAAATGGGCTCTTATTATGGGACAACCAATTCTCAGCAAATGGAAGCAACTTGAATGCAATATACTACACTATTATTCTATATATACCATGTTTACGTAGGCTATATCATGTATACACATTTTATTTCATGTAAATACTTAGGCTATAATTAAATTAAAGTCACAATTTCAATGAGCAATTAATAATATGATGCATCAAGTAGGGTATATACGTATAATCCATGTACATTATCTATTAATACCAAATATAAAGTAATTGGGTATTATTATAATAATAACTGTTATTATAATAATTATAATAACTTATTGAAATCATTTATCAATTAATAATGTTATTGATATAATATAAAGTAATATGGGATACATATTAATGTCTATCCATGTATTGTCACATGCTCTTATGTACACATTCAATTCATCAACCTCACATAATACAATTAAGGTTACTATATAGTCTATATATAATATATGGTTAACTACCATATAAATAACATATGTTTGTATAAAACAATAAATCAGTTAATCAAATAAATATAATATTATTATATTTGTTAATCTCTTACTCATTAATTATTATCTATTAATAATAATAATTAATCATCACATTATCAACTAATTACTCCCAATTCATTAATTATTATTTATTCATAATAATTATAAATCAACAACAATGATAATTTCATACGTTATCAATTAATTACTCAAATATAAATAATTAATCCTGATTAAATCTCTACACTATATTCAAGAAATTTGAATATATAATTACTAACACTTTTATCAATATTCTGATATAAAAGTCTCAGGGTTAATCTACTAATTTAAATAACCATTAGTGATTCCCATTAATAAAAATCCTAGCATTTATTCGCATATGTTAAATTTACATAAGCACATAACCACATAAGGTTTAAATAAGTTTGAAAAATTAACTCCTAAAATTTTTAAATCACATATATAATTAATAAGGAGCTTAAAATTCCTGGTCGTTACATAAACTCTCCCTGAATTTCTCTCTTTGTTTTTCTCTGAAGGAAAGCTACGTAATACAAACTGATATGATATATAAGGCTAATATAAGTTATAATATACATATACATATACGATATAATATATGTATAAAAATTAACGTAGTAATGGTCGGTTAACCCCATAATGGGTTAACTGCTCCAACTTCTCATAGGGCCTTGTTTGGCTATTCCTTTATCATTCCTTTCCCTTTATTTTAATTACATGCTTTATAATATAGTTTAATATCACACTTTTAATTAACCAAATAATCTTATTTAAATCAATTAAATAAAATAGAATAAATTCACATTAATTCACATAATCACATAATTAAAATTCTCATTTATTAATTATGTTAAATCATTAAATCTCTAGTTAATTATTAAATTAATTAGAATAACATTATTCTTATTAAATAATTCATTTAATCAAATAAGCTCAATTAAATACTTGCTTTGAACTCAAAAATTACTACACATTAATTTAATCATTGTAACACATAAAATTAAATTAGTCTACAACAATTAAATCAAATAATTATTTAACTCAATAATTAAATTATCAAAAAATATTTATTTAACTCAATAAATATTTCAATAATTTACAAATTCTCGTTCGTCACATCTTTCCCCCTTTAAAAGGATTCTATTCCCAGAATCACGGTTCTATTAAATTCGTCCCGTTATATTCTCTCCCCTTACAAAGATTCTATCCCCAAAATCGCTTACACATAAATTAAGCAAATAAGTGCGGGTAAGTCTTTATCATGTGTTCTTCGAGTTCCCACGTAGCTTCTTCAAAGTTGTGGTTCCTCCAAATTACATTAACAGAAGGTATTACTTTATTTCTGAGAACTTGCTCTTTCCTGTCAACAATCTAAACAAGAACTTCTTCATAAGATAAGTCTTTCTCAAATTGTAGGGGTTTATACTCTATCACATGTTTGTAATCGGTTTTGTATGGACGTAACACTGACACATGGAAGACGTTGTGGACATGTTCCAGCGCTGGTGGTAAGGCTACCTCATATGCGACTTCTCCTATTCTTCGCAGTACCTCAAAGGGTCCAATGAACCTCGAGCTCAATTTCCCCTTTTCAGCGAATCTGATCTTTCCCTTCTAGGGAGAGACTTTCAAAAATACAAAGCTACCCCATTCAAATTCAACATTCTTGCGATGTGGATCTGCGTATTTCTTCTGACTATCCTGAGCCGCTACCAATCTTGTCCGGATTACTTTGACTATCTCTGTTGTCTGCTGTACAAAATCTGGACCTAGCAATTTTCTCTCGCCAACTTCATCCCAGTATAGTGGAGTTCTACACTTTCTACCGTACAACACTCTGTAAGTCGGCATGCCAATACTAGCGTGGTAACTGTTGTTATAACCGAATTCCACGAGCGGTAGGTGATCATCCCAATTTCCCTTGAAATCCATAATGCATGCTCTCAACATATCCTCCAATGTCTGGATCGTTCTTTCGCTCTGCCCGTCTGTCTGATGGTGATATGCTGTACTCATTCTCAATTGCGTCCCCATGCATTTCTGAAGTTGCTTTCAGAAATTCGATGTAAAGCGCGGATCTCGATCGGAAACAATAGACACTGGACCTTTGTGTCTCGAAACAATTTCTTTCACACACATCTTTGCCAACTGCTCCAAGTTGAATCTAATTCTGATAAAAAAAAAGTTCGCTGATTTCCTCAGTCGGTCAACGATAACCCATACTGCGTCGTAACCTTTCTGAGTTATCGGAAGGCCAACCACAAAATCCAAAGTAATGTGTTCCCATTTCCATTCTAGGATCTCTAGTGGTTGTAGGAAACCACTAGGTCTCTGATGTTCTGCTTTCACTTTTTGACATGTCAGACACTTGGCAACACACTCTACAGCATCTCGTTTCAAATTCGGCCACCAGAAATGTTGTCGGAGATCCTGGTACATCTTGGTACTATAGGGGTGAATCGAATACCGTGAGCTATAAGCCTACCTCAAAATGTCTTCCTTAATTTATGGCACTGGCGGTACCCAAACTCTGCTTTTGAATCTTAACAGTCCCTCACTGTCCATCTTAAATCTCGGTTCTGTCCCTTCATATATCTTCTTTTTCACCTTCTCACATTCTTCGTCCTGAAGTTGAGCTTCTTTAACTTTATCCAATAGAGTTGTACCAGCATGTATCTGGATTAACTTTTCGTCAGTCTCCATCGGATATCTCACTTCTAATTTTAGCTTCTCCATTGCTAAAATTAGCTCCTCCTGAGTAGTGAACATCATCAAATTCTCCCAACCCTGTTTGCTCAAGGCAATAGCAACAACATTTTCTTTACCCGGATGGTATAACCTTAATTAACTCCAACCATCTTCTCTGGCGCATATTCAAATCCTTCTATGTAAAAATATATTTCAGACTTTTTTGGTCTGTAAATATTTCACACTTCTCCCCATAAAGATAGTGTCTCCAGATCTTCAAGTCAAATACCACTGCAACCAATTCCAAGTCGTGGGTCAGATACCCCTTCTCATAGTCCTTCAATTATTGTGACGCATACGCAATGATCCTGCCGTTTTGCATGAGCACACAGCCTAATCCTTTATGTGACGCATCACTATATACCATAAAATTTCCTATGTCATCCGGAAGAGATAACACAGGTGCTGTACTCAACCTTTTCTTAAGCTCTTGGAAGCTTTCCTCACACTTCTCCGTCCAAATGAATTTCACAACTTTCCTAGTCAAATTCGTCCGCGGAGTTGCGATCTTGGAAAAGTCCTGAATGAATCTTCTATAATAGCCTGCCAATCCAAGAAAACTTCTCACTTCCGATGGTGTTTTCGGCTGATCCCAGTTCATCACAGCTTCGACTTTGGAGGGATCTATCAAAATTTCGTCCTTATCAATCACATGTCCGAGAAATTGTACCCGTTCAATCCAAAATTCGTATTTCAAAAACTTGGTGTACAACTTCTCTCTCCTTAACGCCTTTAACGTCACCTTCAGATGTTCAACGTGTTCCTCCTTTGTTTTCGAATACACCAAAATGTTGTCGATAAAGACCACCGTGAATTTGTCCAAAAATAGTTTGAACACTCCATTTATTAGGCCCATAAATGCTGTAGGAGCATTCGTTAGACCGAATGACATAACTAGAAATTCGTAGTGACTATATCGAGTTCAGAACGCTATCTTCGGAACATCTTCTGGCCTCACCTTCAATTGATGATAACCACTCCTCAAGTTTATATTCTAGAAGTACCTCGCTCCATTCAACTAATCAAACAAGTCGTCAATCCTCTGCAATGGATACTTGTTCTTAATCGTGACCTTGTTCAATTCTCTGTAGTCGATGTAAAGCCACATCGTCCCATCCTTCTTCTTCACAAATAACAACGGCGCTCCCCACGGCGATACGCTCGGTTGAATGTACTTCTTGTCCAGTAGCTCTTGCAGCTGTACCATTAATTCTTTCATTTCTACCGGAGCCATACGGTACGGTGCCTTAGATATTGGAGCCGTTTCTGGCGCTAAATCGATCACAAACTCAACCTCTCTGTCTGGCGGAACTCCTGGAAAATCATCTGGAAATACATCCACGAAATCTCTCACAACTGATATTTCCTCTAACTTCGGGTTCTCTTTACGACTATTGACTATGTAGGCTAAGTATCCTACACACCTTGTCGAAATAACTTCCTGGCCCACATCATCGTCAGACAACTCGCTTGTCTAGGGGACTTGCTGACATAAAATACAACCTTTGACGGAGTCATAAGGTTAATACACTTCGTTTGGCAATCAATTATCACCCCATAATTGAAAAGTCAATCCATTCCCAAAATAACATCGAATTCCCCAAGTCTAATCAAGATAAGATCTACATTCATAACGTTACCCTTTATATCCACCCTACAGTTCTTGTGTACATACTTACAGGGATCACTTCTTTATTCGCAATCTCTATGTTCATAGGGTATTCTAACTCGTCTTTAGGCAATCCTAAGTTCTTAGCAAAATCATAGGATATGAATGAGCAAGTAGCACCCGAATCAAATAATACATATATGCATTAACTTTATTGATCGGAATGCTACCTGATATAATGAATGAGAATTTTATATATTAATTTTAATATTTATTGAATTAAATAAATATTTTAATTGATTTATTTATTGAGTTAAATAAATAAATTATGTGATTGTTGTGGAGTAATTTAATTTAGTGTAATATGTTAATTAAATGAATATTTAATATTCAATTTAATTGATGTATATTGATTTTATGGTATAGTTCTAATTTAATTGAGATAATTAAATTTTATGTGGTAATTGTTACATAATATTATAATTAACGAGTAATTATAATTGTTATGTGGTAATTTTTATGTTCTTAATTGATGTTGGCTTTTAATTAATTAAAATAGAATATTAAGATTTAATTACTTAAAGTGTAACATTAAAAATACGTGCTAAATGATTTATTAAAAGAATAAAAAGGGTTTTAAATTTTGTTTTATCAAACAAGGCCCTTAAAACTGTTTTTTAAAGGGTTTTGCCAAACAAGGCCCTTGCACCTCTTTTAACCCTGTTTTACCAAACATGGTCTTAACTATTAAAAAGCTAGTTTTTAGAAATAATGTGTTTTTACCAAACAAAGCCTTATGGCTTTTGAATTCAAATAAAATATAACGGACATATATTAATATAGGGTATTAATATGCTTTAATTACTTGTCAGTTATATATTGTATAATTATATTTTATATTATATACGTATATTAGTTTTATATTATACGTTAATTAAAACAGAGTTAGAAATATAGTCAGTGTTAGAACAAAACAACGAACAGAGAAAAGCTAGAGAGAAAAGAGAGAGAAAGAAGAAAAAGAAGAAGGAGAGGGAATTGCTAAACTTGAAGCCTAACAATCATCATCTTCTTCTTCCAACCTATTAACAAAGGGTATAAGTACTCTATCTCTTTAATCTCTTGGAATCATGTTGTTATTTTTCTTCATAGTTCATACTCTGTCAAATAATTATTTGTGAAAAAACATGTGATGGTAAATTATACATGCTATATTGTATATATATATACACACTTATATATGATTTGTTTGCATGATTAGGTAGTTTAAATCATGTAAACATGATGAACATGAAGAATTCATGTTCATCAAAAGTTATAGGGAATTGGTTTTATAAAATTTTCTTTTAAAATCAAAATTCATTATTTATTTTAAATTGTTGTATAAATTAATTTTAGATTATGTTAATATGTTGAAATATGAATTCAATGTGATTTGAATTGTATATTTTGACTGAAAAATAAACTTACAGTGTTCAATTTTATCAAAAACACTGAAAAAATGGTTTTCTCCAATTTTTACAAAATTAAATGTTTTAAATTATGTAATTTGATGTCTTTATGTGTTAAAACATGTTAGAAACTTAGAATTATATTTTCTGTAAAGTTCATATGAATTATGTTGCCTGAATTTGGAACTTGATGTGGAGAAATAAATTAAATTGGCTTTTTTTTCTCCAAAGTTCGCGGCACTGTCAAACCAGTCTGCACAGTAGCCCGGCCGCGCCGCTCCAAGGCCATTTGGAGCGCGACCGAACTGGTCCTGCATATTGGGCAAAAAACTATTTTTAATTATACAAAAATTATAAGATTTAATATGTAATAAATTATAAAGCATGTTAATAAAATTAAAATGCTAATTGGACAGTAATGAATTATATTAATAAAATATAATATGTAATTATAATTTGAATAATTATAATTAAGAAAAATGTGCAATTTAAATTATAAATTGTTAATTATAATTTAATTAGTGCATGAATTGAAATTGATTATTTATAATCAAAGTAATTGTTTAATTTAAATTATAGTTGGTTTAAATTAAAATTTAATTAATATAAATGCAAAAATTTAGTTTGATTAATTTTAATCAAATTACATGTCTAATTTAAATTATAATTTAATGAATGTAAGATATAATTATAATTTGATTAATTATAATTAAAATGAATGTTTATTTTAAATTATAATTTGTCTAATTATAATTTAATTAATATGAGTACATAATTATTATTTGATTAATTATGTGAACATGTAATATGATTACGTGTTGTGATTAATTATGTGATAATTAATTATTAACTTAATAATTAAAGAGGAGTGAGTTAACCTAATGGGTTAACTAATTATGTGAATTAGTTACGTGATAACTAATTTATATTATAATTGCTAATTATATATATGTAAGAATTTTTAAGGAACATGATAGTAACTGTAGCTTGTGCTCGAGGTAAGTTGTTCTATCCTTTCTTAATTTTGTTTATGCCAGTTATTGTATTCTCTGTAATTTATATATTGAATAAATATCTTAGCGAAATCCATTTATGAATTGATGTGACCTTGACTTAATTGTTCAAGTATGGTCTATTAAGTCTTTCAAATGCTTTAAGCTATTTCTAAAGCATAAATTATTTCGTAATTCCTTATTGATGAATTATTCTAAATTATTGTAAGTCGATTCAACTATTCCTTAGTTGATGAACGTTGAATTCTAAATTACCCTTTTAAACTTATCTAAACCAAACTTTCTTTGGTGCGGACTTGTATTTAAATACTGAGATGAACAACTCTATTAATTAGGGGGTTACTATGCGAAAGCGTTAAATATTTGTGCACAATACATGGTACGAAGAGCTGATCCCCCTAAGTACGAGTTAAGAGTCTATAGTCTATATGACTGTTAAAGATTTTAAATAGAAATATTTATAACCTAGGACAAAGTTCAAGGTCTTACAACCCTCAAATGATTTCAATATTCGAGATTCTAAACATTGAAGAAAGAATTATTGTTCAATACTTTATGAAAGAAAAATTATTCAAATATATTAAAACTATTCAGTTATATTATATTATTGATATTTCTAGTGAGCTTTCGTTTGCTCACTCTTACAAAAATAACTATTGCAGCTAAAGTTGAAAGTGTTAACGCTCCGTCAACTAGTAAGGGCAAAGGAAAGCTGAACAAGTGAAGACTTATTTTATTTGTTAATTATGAATTGTAACAAGACTGGATTACTTTATGTTATGTTTTTATTTTCCGCATTTGATGTTTAAGTTAAGGTTAGATTAAACCCTTGGATATTTTAGACAAAGTTGTAATTTTTTACAAGGAAGATTTTTATTTAATTATAAGGTTGTAATTTATTTTGCATTCCTTATTATTGGATAGATGTATGTTTTAGTAAGTGAACACCAAATCGTGTGGAAACGAAGTACCCGAATTTGGAAGTGTCACAGGTTGGTATCAGAGCAATAGGTTATGAACCTTAGGTGGGGGGAAAACCTTAGGTAGTAGCCTTATAGGAACATCGAAAAGATAGATGATAGCTAAAGATAATAAAATTATCTTATGTGCTATGTGTTTACGTTTTAGTATTTGAAGAGTGTCGATCAATATCACGTAATAATTAAACTTTAAAATTTTCTTGTCAGGATGACGAACGTTGGAGAGTTCAGTCAGGCTAGGGAGGAGTTACCTCAGATGCCGAGGGACGAGGAGCCCCGAGACATCCATGTTGTCTGGGAGCAGTTGGTTAGGAGAAAGTTGTCTCCATTGATCACCATAGCTGGTCAGGAGCATAAGCCGACATTTGATCCAAAGGATGAGGGTGAAGATGAGTCAGAAGAGGAGGAAGAGGATCCCGAGGAGGAATTCCCACCTCACTCTACTAGTGCTGAGATGTACGTGGCAATCTACGATCGTAACGTGGAGCTTTAGGAACTGGTGGACGAGAGTCAGACTACCATCCAGCAGCGGAACGAGACCATTGAAGAGCTGGATAGTGAACTAGGAAACGCGAAGTGGGATCTAATCCACGCAGAGAGTGATAGAGACGATGCACGGGCTGAACTAGCGAAGCTGAAGAACGACATCCAAGAGGAGTCAGCAAAGCGCGCTAGAGCGGAGGAAACAAGCTTGAGGGCTATTCAACGAGCCGATCGAGCTAAAGAGGAGGCTCAAGCAAAGAGGGCCAAACTGAGGGAGACGAAATACGCTTTCCATACGGCTATAGATAGGGCTCAGGATCGTGTCTTCTATTACCCAGCTCAGTTCCAAGGTTTACCATGGTACATAGTGGATCGCAGAACAACATTCCAGGTGATGGAGGAGGAACGCAGAGAGGCTGTGCGACATCTTAACATGCCTATATAGAAGAGTTTATATTTATGTGCTTCTTTATGTAATAAATAAATGTAAATCCCATAATTGAGATAATAATGGGATAAAATAATGATGTAATCCTATAACTTTTTCAGTTCAGGAAAGATGATGTAAATAGCAAAAATGCTGTCTATTATATGTTTTTAAACTACGAATGAATGAATAAAGAAGTTTATTGACGTGCTATGTATTCAAGTATGAATTATTGAAATATTTTAAATTGAACTTGAATACTTAGGAATTGAGTAAATGATCTAATAAGAGTATTTCTTAACAGAAAATGCCTCCTAGAAGAAGACCTACACTACAAAACTCTAAGGGTTCGACCAAAAACAACAACAATAACGATGGGCCGAATCCCATATCGGTTCAGCAGTTGGTGAATCTACTGACAAGATCAATTGCGAATCAACCGCAAGGGCAAGGTACGATGTTTAAGGAGTTTAAGGCAGTAGGACTGCCAGAGTTTCGGGGATCGATAAACCCGATAGATGCCCAGATGTGGGTAATGGAGAAGGAGAAGGTATTCAATGTGGCTAGGGTTAGCGAAGATCAGAAGATGGCATTTATAGCTTTCATGTTAAAGTTGGATGCTAGCTTCTGGTGGCAAACCAACAAGACCAGAGAGGGGGAAGGAGTGATACCATGGTAACGTTTCAAAGAGATGTTCTTTGAAATGTACTTCCCCGTTAGCTAGCAGGACCATATGGAGGTCCAATTTTTAGAGCTTAAGTAGGGAGGAATGAAGGTGTCGGAGTATGCCGCAAAGTTTAACGAGCTGGCCAGGTTCGCTACGTACCAGGTCAGTACCGACGCTAGGAAGGCAAGGAGATTTGAGCGGGGACTGAAGCCCTGGCTCTACAGCAAGGTCTCCATGTTCCAGCTAAATACATTTGCAGCTGTGCTGGAAAAGACCATTCTCGCTGAAGGAGGGAGCGACGCCGTGACCAAGTTCAATCAAGACAAGAAGAAGAAGAACGAGACAGAGACCAAGGTTGGTGGTAGCGGGGCTATCAACCAGAAAATGAAATGGAACGACAACACCTCTGCTGGGAGTCAGCAGGGAAGCCGACAAAAGAGGAATCTTGAAGCATGTGCTACATGAGGGAAGAATCACACTGGAGTGTGCTTGAGGGGGAAGCGGGTGTGTTTCTACTGTGGTCAGGAAGGCCACATTGTGCTGAATTGCCCGAACTCGACGAAGAGAGCTTGCTACACATGTGGATCCAATGATCACATGGCTCGAAGTTATCCTAAGAAACTAGCTAGAGGGTCGGCAAGGAGCGGGGGAAATGGGAGCGATAGCATTTTGGCTATCGCTGCACCACTACAGGCCATTCGACCTACTGCCCGAACATTTAACATGACGGTGCAGGATGCTGTGCAGTCCAAGGATGTGGTGTCAGGTATTATTCCAATCAATAGTTTAAATGCATATATATTATTTGATTCGGGTGCTACTTGTTCATTCATATCTGATAAATTTGCTAAGACCATAGACTTACCTAAAGAGGAATTATTTTATCCCTTGAACATAGAGATTGCGAATAGGGAGGTTATTCCTGTTAGATTTGTATACAAGAACTGTAGATTGAACATTAAGGGTCAGGAATTAAGGGTAGATTTGATTCTGATAAAACTTGGGGAATTCGATGTCATACTGGGTATGAACTGGTTGTTCAACCATGGGGCAGTAATCGACTGTCAGAAGAAGTCGGTAAACCTTACGACTCCGTCGAAGTTAGTATTCTATGGTAGCAAATCGCCTAGACAAGCGAGTTATCTAATGGTTATGCAAGCCAGGAAACTTTTAACGCAAGACTGTGTAGGATATCTAGCCTACATAGTAGATACCCGTAAGGAGAGTTCTAAGATAGAAGAGATATCAGTGGTTAGGGAGTTTGTGGACGTATTTTTGAACGATTTTCTAGGACTTCCGCCAGATAGAGTTCGTGATCGACTTAGCTCTAGGAACCGCTCTAATTTTGAAAGCTCCGTACCGAATGGCTCCACACGAGATGAAGGAACTGATGGTTCAATTACAAGAATTTCTGGACAAGAAGTATATTCAGTCAAGCGTTTCACCGTGGGGAGCGCCATTATTATTCGTGAAGAAGAAGGACGGATCGATGCGGCTATGCATTAATTATAATGAGATGAACAAAGTTACTATCAAGAATAGGTATCCTTTACCTAAGATCGATGACTTGTTCGATCAACTGAAGGGTGCTAGATACTTTTCGAAAATAGATTTGAGAAGTGGGTATCATCAGTTGAAGGTGAGGAGAGAAGATATACCGAAGACAGCTTTTAGAACTCGGTATGGACATTACAATTTCTTGGTGATGTCATTTGGTCTAATGAATGCCCCAGATGCATTTATGGACTTAATGAATAGGGTGTTTAAGCCATTCCTAGACAAATTCGTAGTAGTGTTCATTGATGACATCCTAGTTTATTCCAAGACCAAGGAGGAACACACTAAACACTTGAGGTTGACTTTAGAATCACTGAGACGAGAGAAGCTTTACGCAAAATTCTTGAAGTGCGAATTCTGGTTAGAACGTGTGTAATTTCTTGGCCATGTGATTGACAAAGATGGGATTTTGGTAGATCCGTCAAAGGTTGAAGCCGTGATTAATTGGGAACAGTCGAAGACACAGTCTGAAGTGAGGAGTTTCTTGGGATTGGCAGGTTATTACCGAAGATTTATTCAAGACTTTTCCAAGATCGCAACTCCGTTGACGAATTTAACTCGTAAGATAGTTAAATTTGTTTGGACGAAAAAGTGTGAGGAGAGTTTTCAGGAATTTAAGAAGAGGTTGAGTACTGCGCCTGTGTTGTCCTTACCGAATAATACTGGGAATTTTGTAGTATACAGCGATGCCTCATATAAGGGATTAGGCTGCGTGCTGATGTAGAGCGGCAAAGTTATTGCCTACGCATCACGTCAGCTGAAGGATTACGAGAAAGGATATCCGACCCATGACTTAGAATTGGCGGCAGTAGTGTTTGCTCTGAGGATTTAGAGACACTACTTATATGGAGAGAAGTGTGAGATACACACGGATCATAAGAGTCTGAAGTATATATTTACACAAAAGGATTTGAACATGCGACAGAGAAGATGATTGGAACTGATCAAGGACTACGACTGCGATGTGACAACCCGAGAATTTATAAGATTTTAAATGATTAAATAAAAGTTAAATAATAAGACCTAAACTGGAAATAGAGTATGGATTTAAAATTTTTTGTGAATGATATATATGGTTTTGTGTATTGTTTATATATTTATTTAACATATAAAGAGAATTAAGAATAAAGTCTTGTAACCTAATATATATATATATATATATATATATATATTAGGTATGGAAATTAAATAACTTAAGGGTTATAATATGTAAGGATGTTAGTATTTAAAATTTTTACTAACCTAAAAGATTAAGTTTATTATCCCAATTTATTAATTTTATTAAAGCAAGTCTAAATGGGTTAAGAAATTAAATGTACATGATTAAGGATTTGAATTACAATTGAGTGAATAGAAATCCTAATTAAATAATTAGGGTAGGATAGAATTAAAATTAGTGGACGATGTTAATTTACATAGCCCAACTATTTTATTAGTAAGCCCAAAAGAATTAAATTGAAAGCCCAATTCTTAGCCCACTAGTTAAGACACATTTTGGACATTTGATATATTAGATAAAGCAATAAAAACAAACCAAGTTGGGAGAATAAGGGCCTAGATTTCGGCCCAAGAGGAAGGAAGAAGGAGAGCCATGTGATGTAATCTTTTGATTTACCAACTCTTTACCTACTCTTCCATGTGTCACTTTGTAACCAAGCCATTCACCTTAATCAAGAGTGCAAGGAACCACATAATCATTTGGAGAGAGAAGAGAAGAGATGTGTTGGTGGATTTAGTAAGAATTGGAGAGAGAAATTCATTTGCTTCATTTCTCCCAAATAAAACCAATTTTCTTTCTCTTTCTTCTCATCTCCAAATAGCAAAAGAAAACTACGAGAGAGAGAGAGAGAGAGGGAAAGGTGGAGTTCGGCAGCCATGAGGATGAGAGAGAGAGAGAGAGAGAGAGCTTTTGCAAAATTTCCAAGTCCCATAATCAAACTAGGAAGAAGAAGAAGGAAGATCTTGAACAACGGTATAATATCTAACTATTGTCTGCATTTGTGTGGATTATTTTCAATTAAAACTTGGATCTAAGGTTTCAAAACTCCAAAACCTTAGATCTACATATATATAAGTATGTTATGTGTAGATTTATTACTTTTGATGATCAAAAGTTAGATCAAAAATAAGAAAAAGGAAACTATGTTTTAAAAGTTAGAAAATCTTGATTTTCCTAGCCTAAATTATGTTTTCCTTGGATTTAGTGTATGTTTGGGGTAATATATCATGGATCATGGTAGATCCTTGATCTTAAGGTGTATTAGTATGTATTATGATGGTTTATGTTTTTTAATGTTGGGTTAATTAAGAGATCTAGGAAGATTTCTTAGAAAACACAAAAGTTTTAAAATCAGATTTTTGAGAAAACTGAACATGATATTAAAACGACCATATCTCTCATTGTGTTTTGAATTTTTTAGTTTGGTCAATTTATAGACTTAGATCTATAAGTCTTCTAACCTTTCCAAATAGAATCACTAAAAAAATCTTTGTAGATTTCTGTCTGGACAGTTTTTTAGCAAAGGTCGCGAAAACTAAAAAGTCAAAAAAGCAATCTGTCCTAAAATTCCAAGGGCAGTTTCGGCCACTTAGTTAATGTAATAAATTCCAATCTTTTGGGACATTAAAATATATGTTATAAATTAGCTTGTGTCCAAAAATAAACTCATTCCGACTTAAATTGAGCAAGTTATGACTATTTTAATATTTGTATTTTTCTGACAAAAATTGCTATAATTGGAGTTGTATAACTCCAATGGCCACGAAATTTAAACTGGAGGCTCATGATAATATGTGTAAGATCCCGCCAAGAGTTGGGAATTTCTGAATTTAAGCGTGATGTAGCAAATTTCTTAAGAAATTACCTAGAAATGGATTTTTTAAAAATACTAAAGGAAATTGAAAAATTCCTAGAAAATTATTTTTGTGTATGAAATACATGTATTTATGTATGGACAAAAGATAAAAAAAATAATAAGATGATTTGGTTAAAAAGGGGAATCCAGTTTGCTGGATTGCAATCTTGGTTGGCCATCGGGTTGCTAGATTGAAGGATAAATGAATCCAGGCTTGCTGGATTAGATGTTAGTTGAATCCAGGCTTGCTGGATTGGATAATAGTTGAATCCAGGCTTGCTGGATTGGAGGTCAATTGAATCCAGTCTGCTGGATTGGAAAATAGTTTACTAAATTGAAATTCAATCTGAATCTAGGTTGCTGGATTAGGTATTCATCTTACTAAATTATAAAGGACTTATAAAATGAAAAACTAAGTGTTAATTCACAAGTTATATGACAAAGTAGTGTTAAGTCTAAGGTAGTACAGTTATACTCTTTAATGATTGATGTATAGTAGCTGGGCTAAACGACTCCTTCATATGGGGAAGGTATTTACGAATTAGTAACCGATCTAACTCACTGTGAAAATAGTGTAGACGAGACATAAGCTAATTTGTTAGTTGTTTGTGGAAAACCACTCAATATACTATATTGAATATTATTAAAGACTCGATGTGTGCTAGGTTTAGACTTGTGTATGTATAGTGTTAAGGTTATCTAATATTTGACTATGTGTTTAAATGTTAGATAGTTTACTTATAAGGTATTTTATGCTAATTGAAAGATCAATCTTATAACTGTTAGGTCTTTTCAATAAAGCGATTAACTTAAATTGCGTAGCAGTAGTCAACGAATCATGCAAGTTTCCTAACTCGAATTCGAGTTGTTATTGTAAAGTATGTTCGTGAATAATTATTCATGATTATTTACATCTATACTGATTATTGATTCGCATGTTGTGCATATTGTATATATTCATCAGGTATGAAAAGGCTGATCTTTTTCATTACCATATTGTTCAGTTGAATTTATTCATGTTCATTGTTGGCTATTCATCATTATTTATTCATGTTCTTTCACAATTCTTATATTGTTGAAAGTTTCTCAGCTTATTATTCTTTTCAATCATGATATATTTTTATTTGAACTTAAACTTGCTGGGCAAACTTGTTGCTCACCCTTGCTATATCATGATAAACATTTCAGATTAAGACGAAACTTCGGACACAGACAAAGGCAAAGACAAGTTTCAGGTTAGAATTAGTATACGGTTAAAATGGTAATAGTATTGGATACAAATAACATTGTATGTCATGTAGGTTATTAAATGCAGGTATTAAGTTAAGGTCATAGACCTTGAGAATTATGTTGTAAAAGTTATTGTATAAACAATTTATGTTTATATCTTCCGCAATAGTTATAGAAATGATGTATCTTAATGTACCAGATCCGAGGTTCTGGAGACCCGAATTTGGGGGCGCTACAGTTGGTATCAAAGCTATAGGTTATAAACCTTATGTAGGGTTACCTTAGGCTATAACCGCAGAAATAAAGAATAGGAATAAACTCAAATAGAGTTTAAATTTTAAGCGATGAATTTGGACAAGGTATTAATAAGTCAATAAGATTCAAAGAAGAATCTTGACAAGTAATAAAGATCCATAGTTATCTAACTCTGATAATAAAGATGAACAGTAGTAATGAATAGATAGAGTCTAAAAGACTAAAAGTATAAAGGAAAAGAAGATCATAAAACAAAACGATCATAATATAGAAAAGAATCGTAATATAATACGATTATAATATTAGATTAAAATGTGATCTGATGAGGTCAGAAGAGGACAGATGATCAATCTATTGATTGAAGACTTTATAACAGAATTGCTATACGAATATGGTACTATGAAATAGTACGAGTTAAACTCAGGAAAGAGTTGTAAATTATAGATACGGATTAAATAGAATTTGTATTGAGCAAAGAGGGAGCTAGGATTATGTGCGATTTCAATTGAGGACTCATGTGATAGCTAAGTTGTACAATCCTTTGTATGGGTGGGGGTTTGTGCTTCGTCTAACGACTACTTAGTTTATCACATTGATAATCATTGAAATGTTAGTATCGCGCTATTCGCTATATATTTGATGAGAAGGTGATTCTTTTCTCATGTGTATAACGGACAGGTAGAGAATATAAGATTGGGTGCGAGCTCCTTAGACTCATACGTATGGTAAGTTCGTGACTCATAATCGTATGGTGGAACCCCTCAGCGAATGGACGACTTTGGTTGATTAGGATAAGCTCCTAAACCTATATGATTGTGGTAAGTTCATGAACTCATAATGTGTGGTATATTTGATGAACTATACGGGGGTATAGGAAAATTGTGAATGAAGGATTGAGGATAATAGAAATAGATAGAATTATTAAGCAATTGATCATTAGAAGAATTGAAGTTGATGGTGGAAGCATAGGTATTCCAAATCTTCTAGCTGTGCTAGACTTTAAAATTTTTGACATCAAGCTAAATTCGCACTGATGTGCCTTTTTCGAAATAAAATGAATTTTTGTTATCTTCACAATATGGTGACAAGGGTGTGGAGATGTACTTTGAGCCATTATCACATCATTACCTGTTGCGGCATGATAACAGCAAAAATGAATTTTTGGTTATCTTCAAAATATGGTTACAATTGTGTATGTGTGGACTTCGGGACCCTGACATATCGTTACCTGTTGCGACATGATAATTCCAAAAATGATTTTCAATAATTTTGAACGGTTTAAAAGAAGAGTCTACGCTAATTGTTTCGGCTAGATAAAAATTATTTAAAATATCAAAATGTATTTTATATATCATCAATGCATCATGGAACCTGATACAAGAATGATAAAAATGATGGAGTCATTAATGCAGTATTGCCTAGTGTTGGATGTGATCTAAAGATCGTCAGCCCACTATGATATATTATTTTATGACAAAGTCACAAAAATGACGGAATCTAAAACGAACTATAATACAGTGCGGTATCATGACGTCATAAAATAATTTTTAGAATTTTAAAGAAAAGTCACTGTCAATTAAATTTGGCCTGACACATGTTTTGATTGATATTAAAATTATTGGTATATGTCTAAAGCTATTTGATTCAGCTAGACAAAGGTTTATGAAATTCAAGTATTCTTTGAGAATTAATTCCAAGCCAAATTATTTTGGTGCGAAATCTTATGCAAGTTCGTATCCAATGGATACAAGTTGGTATCCGACACAAGTTGGTGTCCGCATTAAGTGATACAAGTTGGTATCAAAATAACACAAGTTGGTGTCAAGTTAATGCAAATTGGTATCAAATTTACTCAAGTTGGTGTCAATATAAAACGGTTTACAGAATAATTTCTATTTAAACCTTTTTGAAATTAAAAAATAAAAGTTCATGGCCACTCAGCATTATATGAAAAGTTTTTTTTAACTCCTTGGGGAGAAGTCTGGGTAGAATGTGATGATAGAATAGTTCATCATAGAAGGAAGCTGTGTGTACTCATTAAATGAGAATGAAATCAGATAAAGTTAAGTTAAAAACCTAGTTTTGGTGAATAAAAGGAGTAGTGATTAGTAGGCTGTAATTTCAAGGACGAAATTCTTAGAAGAAGGGGTGAATGTGACAACGCGAGAATTTATAAGATTTTAAATGATTAAATAAAGGTTAAATAATAAGACCTATACTGGAAATATAGTATGGATTTAAAATTTTTTGTGAAGGACATATATGGTTTTGTGTATTATTTATATATTTATTTAACATATAAAGAGAATTAAGAATAAAGTCTTATAACCTAGTATATATATATTAAGTATGGAAATTAAATAACTTAAGGGTTATAATATGTAAGGATGTTAGTATTTAAAATTTTTACTAACCTAAGAGATTAAGTTTATTATCCTAATTTATTAATTTTGTTAAAGCAAGTCTAATTTGGTTAAGAAATTAAATGTACATGATTAAGGATTTGAATTACAATTGAGTGAATAGAAATCCTAATTAAATAATTAGGGTAGGATAAAATTAAAATTAGTGAACTATGTTAATTTACATAGCCTAACTATTTTATTAGTAAGCCCAAAAGAATTAAATTCAAAACCCAATTCTTAGCCCTCTAGTTAAGACACAGTTTGGACATTTGATATATTAGATAAAGCAATAAAAACAAACCAAGTTGGGAGAATAAGGGCCTAGATTTTGGCCCAATAGGAAGGAAGAAGGAGAGCCGTGTGATATAATCATTAGATTTACCAACTCTTTACATACTCTTCTATGTGTCACTTTGTAACCAAGCTATTCACCTTAACCAAGAGTGCAAGCAACCACATAATCATTTGGAGAGAGAAGAGAAGAGATATGTTGGTGGATTTAGTAAGGATTGGTGAGAGAAATTCGTTTGCTTTATTTCTCCCAATTAAAACCAATTTTCTATCTCTTTCTTCTCATCTCCAAATAGCAAAAGAAAACTAAGAGAAAGAGAGAGAGAGAGGGAAAGGGGGAGTTCGACAGCCATGAGGAGGAGAGAGAGAGAGAGAGCTTGTGTAAAATTTCCAAGTCCCATAATCAAACTAGGAAGAAGAAGAAGGAAGATCTTGAACAAGGGTGTAATATCTAACTATTGTATGCATTTGTGTGGATTATTTTCAATTAAAACTTGGATCTATGGTTTCAAAACTCCAAAACCTTAGATCTACATATATATAAGTATGTTATGTGTAGATTTATTACTTTTGATGATCAAAAGTTAGATCAAAAACAAGAAAAAGGAAATTATGTTTTAAAAGTTAGAAAATCTTGATTTTCCTAGCCTAAATTATGTTTTACTTGGATTTAGTGTATGTTTGGTGTAATATATCATGGATGTGATAACCCGAGAATTTATAAGATTTTAAATTGATAAATAAAGGTTAAATAATAAGACCTAGACTGAAAATAGATTATGGATTTAAAAATTTTGTGAATGACTTATATGGTTTTGTGTATTGTTTATATATTTATTTAACATATAAAGAGAATTAAGAATAAAGTCTTGTAATCTAATATATATATATATATATATATATATATTAGATATGGAATTAAATAACCTAATGGTTATAATATGTAAGAATGTTAGTATTTAAAAATTTTACTAACCTAAGAGATTAAGTTTATTATCTCAATTTATTAATTTTATTAAAACAAGTCTAATTGGGTTAAGAAATTAAATATATTTGAATAAGGAATTAAATTACAATTTAGTGTAATAGAAATCCTAATTAAATAATTAGGATAGGGTAGAATTAAAAATTAGTGGACTATGTTAATTTACATAGCCCAATTATTTTATTAGCAAGCCCAAAAGAATTAATTTGGAGCCCAAGGCTTTATCCCAATTGTAAGGGACATTATATGAACATTTGATTAGCTAAATAAAGCATGAAGGAATTAAACCAAATAAAGAAGAGAGGCCCATAATTTCGGCCCACAATGAAGGAGAAAAGAGAGATGCATGTATGTAATAATTATACTTACTAACTCCTACCTAATCGAAGCAATGTGTCACCTTAAGACTAGTCCACTTATTTTAGCCACTCTTGCAAGCAAACTCAAGCTTACAAGCAACAACTTAATGATGGAGGAAGAGAGAGAAGAGGAAAGATAATATAGATATACCAATGATATATCTATACATTTTTTCAAATCATCTAAACTCTCTCTCTCTCTCCTAAAAATCATTTTTTTACTTACTAAAGGAAAAAGGAAATAAGAAGTAATATTCTCTCACCTTTCTCTTCCTCCAACCCGCCACTTACAGAAAGAAAAGAGAGAGAGATCAGCCATGTATTAGGCAAAGAAAGAGAAGGAGGTAGCCATGGAAAGAGAAAAGCTTGTACACAAAAGGTATAAAATATCCTAAACTAATTTATTTCCTAATTTAATTTGTTTTGATGAAATGTAGATCCTAGATTTTAAAACCTTAGATCTGCATGATTTAGAGTATAAGGTGTTTAGATCTAACCATTTGGTGTATCAAAAATTAGATCTAAATCAAGATATAGGAAATAAGTTTTTCAAAGTAAGAAAACCTAATTTTTCTAGCTTTACTTGTGTTTAATCTTATGATTGGTGATTTTTGGTTAATTACATCATATATCATGATAGATCCATGAGTATAAGAGGTATTAGTATGTATTATGATGGTTTATGATATTTGATGTTTTGCTAATCAAGAGATCTAGGAAGATTTTGTACAAAACATAAAAACTGAAAAATCAATTTTTTTATAAAACGGAACATGAAATTCAAAAAACCATATCTCCTAGTGTATTTCGACTTTTTGAGTGTGGTTAATTTATGGACTTATATCTATAAGTCTTTTAACGTTTTCAAGTGGAATCACTGAAAAATTCCATGTAGATTTCCGTATGGACTGTTTTGAACAAAGGACGCCAAATCTTAAAAACCCAAAAAGTAGGCTGTCTGGATTTTTGAAGGGCAGTTTTGTCCACTTAATTTGTGTAATAAATTTCAATATTTTGGAACATAAAAATATATGATATAAAGTAGCTTGTGTCCAAAAATGAGCTCATTCTAACTTAAATTGAGCAAGTTATGACTATTTCAATATTTATATTTTTCTTACGAAAATCGCTATAACCGGAGTTGTATAACTCCGATGACATGTGTAAGATCCCGCCAAGAGATGTGAATTTTTGGAGTGAAGCGTGATGTAGCAAATTTCTTAAGGAATTAACTATAAACGAATTTTTGAAAAATACTAAAGGAAATTAAAAATTTCCTGAAAATTTATTTTTGTGTATGGAATACATGTATATATGTGTGGCCAAAAGATAAAAAAATAATAAGATGATTTGGTTAAAAAGGGCAATCCAGCTTGCTGGATTGCAATCTAGTTTGCTGGATTGGCCACCAGGATGCTGGATTGGTATGTTTAAATAATCCAGGATGCTGGATTGATCTATTTGGATAATCTAGGTTGCTGGATTGGTGGTCAGTTGAATCCAGGTTTACTAGATTGTAGGTCTGTTGAATCCAGTCTGCTGGATTGGAAAATAGTTTATTAAATTGAAATTCAGTCTGAATCCAGGTTGCTGGATTAGGTATTCGACTTACTAAATTATAAAGGACTTATAAAATGAAAGAGTAAGTGTTAATTCACAAGTTATATGATACAGTAGTGTTAAATATAAGGTAGTACAGTCGTACTCTTTAATGGTTGATGTATAGTAGCTGGGCTAAACGACTCCTTCATATGGGGAAGGTATCTACAAATTACTAACCGATCTAACTCACTGTGAAAATAGTGTAGACGAGATGAAAACTAATTTGTTAGTTATTTGTGGGAAACCACTCAGTATACTATATTGAATATTATTAAAGACTCGATGTGTGCTAGGTTTAGACTTGTATATATGTATAGTGTTAAGATTATATAATATTTGACTATGTGTTTAAATGTTAGATAGCTTACTTATAATGTATGTTATGCTAATTGAAAGATCAATCTTATAACTGATAGGTCTTTACAATAAAGCGATTAAGTTGTATTGCATAGCAGTAAACGACGGTACATGCAAATTTCCTAACTCGAACTCGAGTTGTTATTGTAAAGCATGTTCGTGATTAATCATTATTAATTATATCACATCTATGATTTATTGATTCGCACGTTGTGCATATTGTATATGTTCATCAGGTATGAAAGGCTGATCACCTTCATTACCATATTGTTCAGTTAAATTATTCATGTTCATTGTTGGCTATTTAGCATTATTGATTCATGTTCTTTTATAATTCTTATATTGTTGAAAGTTTGTCAGTTTATTATTCTTTTCAATCATGATATATCTTCATTTGAACTTAAACTTGTTGGGCAAACTTGTTGCTCACCTTTGCTATATCATGATAAATATTTCAGATTAATACGAAATTTCAGAAACAGTCAAAGGCAAAGACAAGTTCCAGGATGGGATTATTATACGGTTAAAATGGTAATAGTTTTGAATACAAATGACATTGTATGTCGTGTAGGATATTAAATGAATGTATTCAGTAAGGTTATAGACCTTGGAAATTATGTTGTAAAAGTTATTGTATAAACAATTTATATTTATATCTTCCGCAATAGTTATAGAAATAATGTATCGTAACGTACCAGGTCCGAGATTCTAGGGACCCGAATTTGGGGGCGCTACAATGGATCATGGTAGATCCTTGATCTTGAGGTGTATTAGTATGTATTATAATGGTTTCTGATTTTTAATGTTGGGTTAATCAAGAGATCTAGGAAGATTTCTTAGAAAATACAAAAGTTTTAAAATCAGATTTTTGAGAAAATAGAATATGATATTAAAACGACCATATCTCTCATTGTGTTTTGAATTTTTGAGTGTAGTAAATTTTTGGACTTAGATCTATAAGTCTTCTAACTTTTCCAAGTAGAATCATTGAAAAATTCTTTGTAGATTTCCGTCTGGATAGTTTTTAGCAAAGAACGCGAAAACTGAAAAGTCAAAAAAGCAATCTGTCCAGAAATTCGAACGGCAGTTTCGGCTACTTAATTAATGTAATAAATTTCAATCTTTTGGGACATTAAAATATATGTTATAAAGTAGCTTGTGTCCCAAAATGAACTCATTCCGACTTAAATTGAGCAAGTTATGACTATTTCAATATTAGTTTTTTTTCGACAAAAATCGCTATAACTGGAGTTGTATAACTCCGATGGCCACAAAATTTAAACTGGAGGCTCATGATAACATGTGTAAGATCCCGCCAAGAGTTTGGGAATTTCTGGAGTTAAGCGTGATGTAGCAAATTTCTTAAGGAATTAACTAGAAATGGATTTTTAAAAAATACTGAAAATTCCTGAAAAATTATTTTTGTGTACGAAATACATGTATTTATGTATGGAAAAAAGATAAAAAAATAATAATATGATTTGGTTAAAAAGGAGAATCCAGCTTGCTGGATTGCAATCTAGTTTATTGGTTGGTCATCGGGTTGCTGGATTGAAGGATAAATTAATCCAGGCTTGCTGGATTAGACGTTAGTTGAATCCAGGCTTGCTGGATTGGATGACAGTTGAATCCAGGATTAGTGGATTGTAGGTCAATTGAATCTAGTCTGTTGGATTGGAAAAAAATTATTAAATTAAAATTCAATCTGAATCCTGGTTGCTGGATTAGGTATTCATCTTACTAAATTATAAAGGACTTATAAAATGAAAAACTAAGTGTTAATTCAAAAGTTATATGACAAAGTAGTGTTAAGTCTAAGGTAGTACAGTCGTACTCTTTAATGATTGATGTATAGTAGATGGGCTAAACGACTCCTTCATATGGGGAAGGTATTTACGAATTAGTAACCGATCTAACTCACTGTGAAAATAGTGTAGACGAGACGGAAGCTAATTTGTTAGTTGTTTTTGGAAAACCACTCAGTATACTATATTGAATATTATTAAAGACTCGATGTGTGCTACGTTTAGACTTGTGTATGTATAGTGTTAAGGTTATCTAATATTTGACTATATGTTTAAATGTTAGATAGTTTACTTATAAGGTATGTTATGCTAATTGAAAGATCAAACTTATAACTATTAGGTCTTTTCAATAAAGAGATTAACTTAAATTGCGTAGCAGTAGTCAACGAATCAGGCAAGTTTCCTAACTCGAACTCGAGTTGTTATTGTAAAGCATGTTCATGAATAATTATTGTTGATTATTCACATCTATACTGATTATTGATTCGCACGTTGTGCATATTGTATATATTCATCAGGTATGAAAGGCTGATCTCTTTCATTACCATATTGTTTAGTTGAATTTATTCATTTTCATTGTTGGCTATTCAACATTATTGATTCATGTTCTTTCACAATTCTTATATTGTTGAAAGTTTGTCAGCTTATTATTTTTTTCAATCATGATATATCTTCATTTGAACTTAAACTTGCTGAGAAAACTTGTTGCTCACCCTTGCTATATCATGATAAACATTTTAGATCTTTGGACATAGACAAAGGCAAAGACAAGTTCCAAGATAGAATTATTATACGGTTAAAATGGTAATAGTACTGGGTACAAATGATTTTATTGTATATAGGTTATTAAATGCAGGTATTAAGTTAAGGTTACAAACCTTGAGAATTATATTGTAAAAGTTATTGTATAAACAGTTTATATTTATATTTTTTGCAATAGTTATAGAAATGATGTATCGTAACGTACCAGGTCCGAGATTCTGGGAACCTGGATTTGGGGCCGCTACATGCGAGATACTTTACCATCCGAGTAAAGCTAACGTCGTCACCGACGCTTTAAGCATGAAGGGACGGAAGAAGTTGAATATATTAACTGATCAGGATCAGTTGATAGAAGAGATGGCTAAGTTGGAACTTGAAGTGAAGTATCCGAAAGAATCGGATGAGAAGCTGTTTTAAGTAACTACTGGTTCTACTCTGGTAGACAAAGTGAAAGAAGCACAACTTCACGATAAAGAATGCGAGAGGATCTGGAAGAGATTAGCTGATGGTGAAGAGTTCAAGTTCAAGATCGATAACAAATGACTGTTACGACTTGAAGAAAGAATTTGGGTACCGCCAGTACCAGAAGTCATAAAAGAGATTTTGAGCGAATCTCACAGTTCGAGATATTCAATTCACCTTGGGAGTATGAAGATGTACCAGGATCTTAGGCATCACTTCTGGTGGCTGAACATGAAGAGGGACGTTGCTGAATGCATTGCTAATTGCTTAACGTGCCAGAAAGTCAAAGCACAACACCTGTGGAGCCCCTAAATCCGGGTCCCAAAAACCTCAGACTTGGTACGTTATGATACATCATTTCTATAACTATTGCGGAAGATATAAACATAAATTGTTTATATAATAACTTTTACAACATAATTCCCAAGGTCTGTAACCTTAACTTAATACCTACATTCAATATCCTACACGACAAACAATGTCATTTGTATCCTATACTATTACCATTTTAACCGTATAATAATTCCATCCTAGAAATTGTCTTTGCCTTTGACTGTGTCCGAAGTTTCTTTTTTAATCTGAAATATTTATCATGATATAGCAAGGGTGAGCAACAAGTTTGCCCAGCAAGTTTAAGTTCAAATGAAGATATATCATGATTGAAAAGAATAATAAGCTGATAAACTTTCAACAATATAAGAATTGTGAAAGAACATGAATCAATAATGCTGAATAGCCAACAATGAACATGAACAAATTTAACTGAACCAAATTGTAATGAAGGTGATCAGCCTTTCATACCTGATGAACATATGCAACATGCACTAAGTGCGAATCAATAATCAGTATAGATGTGAATAATTAACAATAATTATTCACGAACATGCTTTGAAATATAATTCAAAGTTGAGTTAGAGAAAACTTGCATGTACCGTCGATTACAGCTACACAATATAATTTAATCGCTTTATTATAAAGACCTAACAGTAATAAGATTGATTTTTCAATTAGCATAATATACGTTATCCTACAATATTATTACTTTAAAAGTAAACTATCTAACACTTAACCACATAGTCAAATATTAGATATCCTTAACACCATTCTTATTTATAAGTCTAAACCTAGCACACATCGAATCTTTAATAATATTCAATATAGTATACTGAGTGGTTTCCCACAAATAACTAATAAATTAGTTTCTATCTAATCTACACTATTTTCACAATGAGTTAGATCGGTTACTAATTTGTAGATCCCTTCCCCATATGAAGGAGTCGTTTAGCCCATCAACTATACATCAACCATTAAAGAATACGATTATACTACCTTAGACTTAACACTACTGTATCATATAACTTGTAAATTAACACTTAATTTTTCATTTTATAAGACCTTTATAATTTAGTAAGTCGAATACCTAATCCAGCAACCTGGATTCAGACTGAATTTTAATTTAATAAACTATTTTCCAATCCAGCAGACTAGATTCAACTGACCTCTAATCTAGCAAACCTGGATTCAAACTGACATCAAATTCAGCAAGCCTGGACTCAACTGACCACCAATCCAGCAACCTGGATTATCCAAATAGATCAATCCAGTATACTAGATTATCCAAACATACCAATTCAGCATCCTATTGGCCAATCCAGCAAACCAGATTGCAATTCAGTAAACTTGATTCCAATCCAGCAACCTGGATTCCAATCCAGTAACCTGGATTCCCCCTTTTTAACCTAATCATCTTATTATTCTTCCACACTTTGGCCAAACATATACATATATTTCATACACAAAAATAATTTTCTGAAATTTTTCAATTTACTTTAGTATTTTTCAAAAATCCATTTCTAGTTAATTCTTTAAGAAAATAGCTACCTCACGCTTAACGCCAAAAATTCCCAACTCTTGGCGAGATCTTACACATGTTATCGTGAGCCCATGTTTGGACTATTTTAAGTTAACTATTTTAAGTTTAACTATTTTAAGTTGTATAATAGTTAATTTTTTTGACACATGTTTCGTGGCCATCGGAATTATACAACTCCGGTTATAGCAATTTTCGTCGAAAAATTACAAACATTAAAATAGTCATAACTTGCTCAATTTATGTCGGAATGAGCCCATGTTTGGACACAAGCTACTTTATAACATATATTTTAATGTCCCAAAAGGCCGGGAATTTATTTCATAAAATAAGTGGATGAAACTGCCCTTCAAAAATTTGGACAGCCTACTTTTTGGGTTTTTCAGATTTGGCGTCTTTTGTTCAAAACAGTCCACACAGAAATATACATGGAATTTTTTAGTGATTCCACTTGGAAACGTTAGAAGACTTCTAGATCTAACTTTAGAAATTGACCACACTCAAAAATTCAAAACACAATGAGAGATATGGTCTTTTTAATATCATATTCCGTCTTCTAAAAAATCTGATTTTAAAACTTTTGTATTTTCTAAGAAATCTTCCTAGATCTCTTGATTAACCCAACATTAAACATCATAAACCATCATAATATATACTAATACACCTTAAGATCAAGGATCTACCATGATCCATGATATATTACATGAAACATACACCAAATCCAAACAAAACATAATTCATGCTAAGAAAATCAAGGTTTTCTAACTTTTAAAACATAGTTTCTTTTTTCTTGCTTTTGAACTAACTTTTGATCAGAAAAATGGTTAAATCTAAACACCACATACTCTAAATCATGTAGATCTAGAGTTTTGAAATTTTGAAATCTTAAATCCAAGTTTGGATTCAAACAAATAAAAATAACTTTGATAAAAAGTGTTTATACCTTTGCTTTGTAGATATTTTTCTTTGATCTATCAAAGGGGATGATGATTTTGGATAAAAAGAAGATCAAAGCCTCTTCTTTTCTTTCCCTACTCCATCCGAAATATCAATCTCTCTCTCTTGTCTCTCTCTAGTATTCTTACTTAGCTAGTTGGAAAATGAAAAGAAAGAGAAAGAGAATTGATTTTGTTTGTTAGTAAAATATACATAGATATATTGTGTATATCTCATTTATATCTCCCAATAAATCACCCTTTCTTATGTTGCTTGCAAGTTTGAGATTACATGTTGTGGTGGAGAAATAAGGTGTTAAATTGAGAGCTTGACACCTAAGGGACAATGATGAGAGTTGTTGAACAACTAAAGGTAAAGTAATCATTGTATACATTCCCTCTTTCCTTCTCCTCTTGCTTGACCGAAAATGTGGCTTATTCCTTATATTTTTGTTGTAGTTTTAATGTCATATAATGCCTTATTACTTAATTAAATGTCTAACAAGTCCTTTACAATTGTGCTAAAAGATTGGACTAAGTTGGGCCACTCATTTAATGTTTTGGGCTTGCTAATAAAATAGTGGGGCTATGTAAATTAGCATAGTCCACAAATTTTAATTCTATCCTACCCTAATTATTTAATTAAGGTTTCTATTAACTCAATTGCAATTCAATTCCTTACTCATATACCATTAATTACTTAACCCAGTTAGACTTGCTTTAATAAAATTAATAAATTGAGATAATAAACTGAATCTCTGAGGTTAGTAAAAATTCTAAATACTAACATCCTTACATATTATAACCCTTAAATTATTTAATTACCATACCTAATATATATATTAGGTTACAAGAATTTATTCTTAATTCTTTTTATGTGTTAAATAAATATATAAACAATACACAAAACCATATAAGTCATTCACAAAATTTTAAAATCCATACTTTATTTCCAGTCTAGGTCCTATTATTTAACCTTTATTTAATCATTTAAAATCTTATAAATTTTCGAGTTGTTACAACACCAGAGACCTAGTGGATTATTACAACCGTTGGAGATTCCAGAATAGAAGTGGGAGCACATCACAATGGATTTTGTGGTTGGCCTTCCAGCAACTCAGAAAGGGTTTCGACGCGATATGGGTGATAGTGGATCGACTAAAGAAGTCGGCACATTTCCTATCGATCAAGATTAAGTTCAACTTGGATAATTTAGCAAAGCTGTACGTTAAGGAAATTATTTCTCAACACGGTGTTCCGGTGTCGATTGTGTCCGATAGAGATCCGCGTTTTACGTCGAATTTTTGGAAGCGTTTACAAGAGTGTTTGGGAATGCAATTACGAATGAGTACGGCGTACCATCCTCAGACCAACGACCAGAGCGAGAGAACAATTAAGACGCTAGAGGATATGCTGAGAGCTTGCGTTATGGACTTCAAAGGAACCTGGGATGATAATTTGTCGTTGGTGGAGTTCGCCTACAACAATAGCTATCACGCGAGTATCGGCATACCGCCTTTCGAAGCATTGTATGGCAGAAAAAGCAGAACCCCATTATGTTGGGATGAAGTCAGTGAACGTTAACTGTTGGGACCAGAATTGGTACAACAAATCGCTGAAATCGTGAAGTTGATCAGAACCAGACTGGTTACTGCTCAAGACAGATAGAAGAAGTATGTTGATCAACATCGACAGAACTGAGAATTTTTACCAGGAAGCTTTGTTTTTCTAAAGGTATCTCCCTAGAAGGGGAAGATTCGATTTGGCAAGAAGGGGAAGCTGAGTCCCTGATTTATTAGACCTTTTGAGATACTGCGAAAGGTGGGCGAAGTGGCTTACGAGGTTGCATTACCTCCAGAGCTAGATAATATACACAATGTTTTTCACATTTCTGTGTGAAGACCGTACAAACACGACTACAAACATGTAATAGAATATGAGCCTTTATAGTTCGATAAAGACATAACATATGAAGAAGTGCCTGTTCAAATAGTTGATAGAAAAGAACAAGTTCTTAGAAATAAAGTGATACATTCTGTTAAGGTAATCTGGAGGAACCACAGTGCTGAAGAAGCCACGTGGGAACTCGAAGATGTTATGAAAAAAACATATCCCTAATTATTTGCTTAGTTATTTGTGTAACACCAAATATACCGATTCTGGGGACAAAATCTTTTTAAGGGGGGAAGAATATAACAGATGAGATTTTTTTTATTGTGATTATGGGGACAGAATCCTTTTAAGGAGGGAAGATTGTAACGAATGAGAATTTTATATATTAATTTTAATATTTATTGAATTAAATAAATATTTTAATTGATTTATTTATTGAGTTAAATAAATAAATTATGTGATTGTTGTGGAGTAATTTAATTAAGTGTAATATGTTAATTAAATAAATATTTAATATTTAATTTAATTGATGTATATTGATTTTATGGTATAGTTATAATTTAATTGAGATAATTGAATTATATAAAGTTTATGTGGTAATTGTTACATAATATTATAGTTAGCGAGTAATTATAATTGTTATATGGTAATTTTTATGTGCTTAATTGATGTTAGCTTTTAATTAATTAAAATAGAATGTTAAGATTTAATTAATTAAAGTGTAACATTAAAAATATGTGCTAAATGATTTATTAAAAGAATAAAAAGGGTTTTTAATTTAGTTTTACCAAACAAGACCCTTAAAACTATTTTTAAAGGGTTTTGCCAAACAAGGCCCTTGCACCTCTTTTAACCCTATTTTACCAAACATGGCCTTAAATATTAAAAAGCTAGTTTTTAGAAATAATGGGTTTTTACCAAACAAAGCCTTATGGCTTTTGAATTCAAATAAAATAGAATTGACATATATTAATATAGGGTATTAATATATTTTAATTACTTGTCAGTTATATTTTGTATAATTATGTTTTATATTATATACACATATTAGTTTTATATTATACGTTGGTTAAAATAGAGTTAGAAATATAGTCAGTGTTAGAACAAAACAAAGAATAGAGAAAAGCTAGAGAGAAAAGAGAGAGAAAGAAGAATAAGAAGAAGAAGAAGAAGAAGGAGAGGGAATTGCTAAACTTGAAGCCTAACAATCATCATCTTCTTCTTCCAACCTATTAACAAAGGGTATAAGTACTCTATCTCTTTAATCTCTTGGAATCATGTTGTTATTTTTCTTCATAGTTCATACTCTGTCAAATAATTATTTGTGAAAAAGCGTGTGATGGTGAATTATACATGCTATATTGTATATATATACACACTTATATATGATTTGTTTGCATGATTAGGCAGTTTAAATCATGTAAACATGATGAACATGAAGAATTCATGTTCATCAATTACTGGACACTGTCGAAACTTGATCTTTAAAATCGGAGTTTTGAGTTCGGGGGCTTGGTTAAGTGTGGGGAAGGTGTTAGGCACCCCACTACTTCCCTGTAAACACTGTACCACAATCCTTTCAATATTTCTGTTAAAACTGGAATGCGTGAGTGACTGGTGTTTGAAAATTGGGCCTTTTGATTGATTGAAAGATTTGACAAGCTTCATTAAGCCTATATACGAATGGTTTGATTTGATTTAAAAATCAGTCTTTGATTTGATTTGCAAAAAGCATCATTTAGTTTGATTTGCAAAAGCTTTTGAATTGAATTGACTGTGATGTTTTGAAAACTAGTTTTATCAAACCCTTACGCTGACATAGGAATTGAAGCATATCGCCACTCTAAATTTTATCTTTATTGCCTTAAGGCTGCATGCAAATGGTGATTTGTCGGGCTGCGAAGCATCCTCGACCACATAAATATAAAGTGTCGATCTCCTCATGGGTATGAAAACCATCGGAGGGACGCTGACACGATAATCCATATTTTCACTATGTTGAGACCTTAAATCCGGATAACGATTTTAAGGTCTGTACATGTACATTTTATAGAAAAAATTGGCCGGGTACATCTGTAGATCGGAGCTTCTCCATAGTGGAAATCAGATTCTGATCAGTTTGATCATAAATCCAACGATTCATAGGCTCACATATGAATAGCTAAAAAACCTACACAGTTTAAATTTGTACAGAAGCAGATAACTATCCCTAGATAGCCAGAACCAGTGATTCATTCAATAAATCCCGATCCGCACGGCCGAAGCGTCTCGTTCCCACTAGATAGCGATCTAAGGGACGCGAGGTTGCTTTTGAAGCTGAAACTATAAAAATAACTAGATTTAAAGAAATCTCATCCATTATAGCTTACAGGTTCTGTCGGGACCTGTTTGAACAGTTGAAAGCTAGAAGTGGCGAGATTTGGATAAATCTAGTTCGCCCGCAAAAATGTCAGTGCAAATTCATATACAAATGAATGTTAAATGCAGCAGTTGAATAAATTGAATAAAGTAATATATATAATTATATATATATATAAAAGTTGTAAAAGGGCAATAGGCTTTCACTCTCAAGCCCGGATTGGAATCGAAATATATATACATAAAAGCTGTAAATAGCCACGAAATAATCCAGGCTGTGTCAGAAATTATATATATATATATATATATATATATATAAACAGTAATAAGGGAGATGGGTTTTCATGCCGGTGCCCGGACTGAATATATATATATATATATATATATATATATATATATATTGACAGGAATGTAGTCAACCAATATTGGTATGAAGACCAGTTATGGTGAGAGTCGCTTATATATGCGTAAATATATATAAAAGCGGTAAACTACCTCGGATTTGAAATTCGGGCTTGACAGAATTGAAATGTTAGTACATAAACAGTTAAATATATACAAAAAAAGGCCAAACCCAGAATGGGAAGATAACCCAGTCCGGAAAAGTTACCAAAACGGTGTGTGCTAGTGCATTGAAGCTACTGGAGCTGACGGATCGTCAATCCGAGTTGTAAAAATGTTGAAAACGGAGTTTATGTACAAAAATGTATCATTTTTTGATGAAAACGGCCACAGAACTAAGTTCCGGGCATATTTAGAAGATAAAACTTTATGTGCATGGGCAAAACAGTGCAAAGTAGTAGTATTGACTTGCTGATCGTAAAAATACTTACAATGGGCTGCACTACGGGCTTTTTGCCGAATCGTAGGCCTTAAACGTCCAAATCTATCGGTGATTTTTTGATATGTGGTAGTATATGGGTATATATATGTGTTGGAATGAAAATATTTGGGCTTGGAAGAGATGTAAAAGTCAAAAAATTAGTCGGGCAGGGCTTCGCTGCGCTTCTTGCTTATGCAAAAGAGAGGGGGCTTCCCCTCTATTTATAGAGGGGGGAGCCGCACCTCTACATGCAGCTACCGCAGGTAGAGATGAGGCCACTCGAGGTGGGTCCTGCATGCCCGGCTTGGTCATCTCGAAGTACGTGCACTTCGACCAATGCGATGTCCGATTAAAAACTTTTTAACTTTTGATCGGAGCATCCGTTTAAGGCGTACGATACCTTTTCGGATAGCTCTGGCCGAGAGTGTTGCAATGACATAGGAAAAAACATTTTTTGGGTCCAAGAAGACGGGTTCATAACCAGGTCTTTGATTTCCCGCAGTTTGTCCGTTGAACTATTTTGCGTTGTTACCACTCGGGATCGTCGGTAGGGTTCATTCTGACTTTGGTAGCATCGATTTGGCTTGAGTTCGACCAAGTCAATTGAAAGTTGGTAAAATGACCGTTGTATCCCTCCAAGGGTTGCCTGTAATGTCGGCATAGTCGCTGGTTGACTTTCGGGAGATGATTCTAGGACTCGGATCCAAGTCGAGTCTTTTGACCTCAAGGTTGTCTCTGAGGCTGATGTGGTCGTTTCAAGTTTTGCTATGGAGTTGTTGCGATGCTTTAGGCTGATGTCTGAAGTTGGCCTGACGTCTCAGGTTGAGATCGAAGATGACCTGCATTTCCCGGGTTGAGACCGGGGTTGATTGGTACCTCCCGGGTTGCTGCCGAAGCTGATTGGTACCTCCCAGGTTGAGATTGGGTTTGAGCTTGATGATCCGATTGACTGTCGGAGCTTGATTGATGGTCTGATTGACTGTTGGAACTTGATTGATTGTCTGATTGACTGTTAGAGCTTTATTGATGGTCTGATTGACTGTAAGAGCTTGATTGATGGTCCGATTGACTGTCGAAACTTGATTGATGGTCCGATTGACTGTCGAAACTTGATTGATGGTCCGATTGACTGTCAAAACTTGATTAATGGTTCGATTGACTGTCGAAACTTGATTATCGATATTGGGAATTGGATTTGACTGGAGCACCGATATTGTGGATCGGATTTGGGGTTAATTGACGATTTTACCTCTCTACTTGATGAGTATCGGGGTAAGGAAAATCTCGAGTGTCTACAATACATATACATATATGATATAATATATGTATAAAACCTTACGTGGTAATGGTCAGTTAACCCCATAATGGGTTAACTGCTCCAACTTCTCATAGGGCCTTGTTTGGCTATTCCTTTATACTTCCTTTCCCTTTATTTTAATTACATGCTTTATAATATAGTTTAGTGTCACACTTTTAATTAACGAAATAATCTTATTTAAATCAATTAAATAAAATAGAATAAATCCACATTAATTTACATAATTACATAATTAAAATTCTCATTTATTAATTATGTCAAATCATTAAATCTCTAATTAATTTGAATAACATTATTCTTATTAAATAATTCATTTAATCAAATAAGCTCAATTAAATACTTGCTTTGAACTCAAAAATTACTATACATTAATTTAATCAATGTAACACATAGAATTAAATTAGTATACCACAATTCCATCAAATAATTTTTTAACTCAATAATTAAATCATCAAAAAATATTTATTTAATTAAATAAATATTTAAATAATTTATAAATTCTCATTCGTCACATCTTTCACCCTTAAAATGATTCTGTCCCCAGAATCACGGTTCTATTAAATTCATCCCGTAACATTCTCCCCCTTACAAAGATTATGCCCACAGAATCGCTTACACATAAATTAAACAAATAGATGCGGGTAAGTGTTCATCATGTGTTCTTCGAGTTTCCACGTAGATTCTTCAGCGTTGTGGTTCCTTCAAATTACCTTAACAAAAGGTATTACTTTATTTCTGAGAACTTGCTCTTTCCTGTCAACAATCTGAACAAGAACTTCTTCGTAAGATAAGTCTTTCTCAAATTATAGGGGTTTATATTCTATCACATGTTTGTATTCGAGTTTGTATGGACGTAACACTGACACATGGAAGACGTTGTGGACATGCTCCAGCGCTGGAGGTAAGGCTACCTCATATGCGACTTCTCCTATTCTTCGCAATACCTCAAAGGGTTTAATGAACCTCGGGCCCAATTTCCCTTTTTTACCGAATCTGATCTTTCCCTTCTAGGGAGAGACTTTCAAAAATACAAAGCTACCCGATTCAAATTCAAAATTCTTGTAGTGTGGATCTGTATATTTTTTTTGCCTATCTTGAGCCACTACTAATCTTGTCCGGATTACTTTGACTATCTCTGTTGTCTGCTGTACCAACTTTGGACCTAGCAATTGTCTCTCGCCAACTTCATCCTAGTATAGTGGAGTTCTACACTTTCTGTCCTACAATGCTTCGTAGGGCGGCATGCCAATACTAGCGTGGTAACTGTTATTATAATCGAATTCCATGAGCGGTAGGTGATCATCCCAATTTCCCTTGAAATCCATAATGCATGCTCTCAACATATCCTCCAATGTCTAGATCGTTCTTTCGCTCTGCTCATCTGTCTCAGGGTGATATGCCGTGCTCATTTTCAATTGCATCCCCATGCATTTCTGAAGTCACTTCCAGAAATTTGATGTAAAGCGCAGGTCACGATCAGAAATAATAGACACTAGAACTCCGTGTCTCGAAATAATTTCTTTCATACACAGCTTCGCAAACTACTTCAAGGTGAATCTAATTCTGATCGAAAGGAAGTGCGCTGATTTCGTCAGTCGGTTAACGATAACCCATACTGTGTCGTAGCCTTTTTGAGTTGTCGGAAGGACAACCATTAAATATATAGTAATATGTTCCAATTTCCATTCTGGGATCTCTAGAGGTTGTAGCAAACCACTCGACCTCTGATGTTATGCTTTCACTTTCTGACATGTCAGACACTTGGCAACACACTCTGCAACATCTCATTTCAAATTGGGCCACCGAAAATGCTGTCAGAGATCCTGGTACATCTTGGAACTACCAGATTGAATCAAATACCGTGAGTTATAAGCCTCGCTCAAAATGTCTTCCTTAATTTCTGGTACTGGCGATACCCAAACTTTGCTTTCGAATCTTAACGGTTCCTCACCTTCCATCTTGAATCTTGGTTATGTCCCTTTAGATATCTTCTTCTTCACCTTCTCACATTCTTCGTCCTGAAGTTGAGCTTCTTTAACTTTATCCAATAGAGTTGTACCAGCCTGTATCTGGAATAGCTTTTCGTCAGTCTCCATCGGATATCTCACTTCCAATTCCAACTTCTCCATTGATAAAATTAGCTCCTCCTGAGCAGTCAACATCATCAACTTCTCCCGACCCTGTCTGCTCAAGGCGTCGGCAACCACATTTGCTTTACCCGGATAGTATAAAATTTCACAGTCATAGTCCTTAATTAACTCCAACCATCTTCTCTGGTGCATATTAAAATTCTCTGTGTAAAAATATATTTTAGACTTTTGTGGTCTGTATATATTTCACACTTCTTCCCATAGAGAGAGTGTCTCCAGATCTTCAAGGCAAATACCACTGTAGCCAATTCCAAGTCGTGGGTCGGATACCCCTTCTCAAAGTCCTTCAATTGTCGTGACACATAAGCAATGACCCTGCCGTTTTGCATGAGCACACAGCCTAGTCCTTTATGCGATGCATCACTATTTACCATAAAATTTCCTGTGTCATCCGGAAGAGATAACATAGGTGCTGTACTGAACCTTTTCTTAAGCTCTTGGAAGCTTTGGTCACACTTCTCCGTCCAAACGAATTTCACAGCTTTGCTAGTCAAATTCGTCAGCAGAGTTGCGATCTTGGAAAAGTTCTGAATGAATTTTCTATAATAGCCTGTCAATCCAAGAAAACTTTATTAGTTCCCAAAAGCACGTTTGTTATCTAGAAGGGGTGGGGGGGTTGAATAGATATTTTAAAATTTCTCAGTTTAAAATACGTTGTCAGTATTGAATATATTGACAGCAGTGGAATATATGTTTTGTTTCCCCTTAAGATATTGTAGTTATGGTTTGATATGCAGTTATAAAGATATATCAGTTATAGCAGTTAATGTGAGACAATGAGACACAAAGGTTTTAAGTGGTTCAGAGCACACAAGGCTCCTAGTTCACTCTTCTACTCCACGAGTAGGAAATTAACTAAAGATGTGTTTTACAACTGAATCAGTTAGATTCCTTCAAGGCCAACAACCTTGGAACTTCTCTTAGTTTACTTAGAACTTTTCAAGGCCAGTAGCCTTGGTACTCTTCTCTTAGTTCAGTTAGAACTCTTCAAGGCCAGCAGCCTTGGTACTCTTCTCAGTTCACTTAGAACTCTTCATGTCCTTTCTGACTTGGAACACCTCGGATTGAGAGTTGTATTCTAGTGTGTGCTACTTAGTTGCAATTAAGCATCAGTTCTGAAGAACTGAGTAGCGAAGCAAGCTTTCCTCTTTGAGGATCATAGAGTTGATCGTTGAGTGTTCTTGAGCTTTTCTCAATGTAATCTTTCTTTTCTTATCTTGCTTGCTTAGTCTGAATCCTTGTCTAATTTCCTTATAAAAGAGTCATTCAAAATGTTTTCGTTTGAATGCTCCCGTTGCAGTATTAAATGCTTCAGACTTTTCTGTGCAGTTGATGTTGACATCCTGCTTTCCTGCTGCACTGCCGACTGGCCCACTGACACAGTAGACAACATTCTCACCTAACACCTGAAAAGATGTTTTCAGCCGGCGATTTAGTCCTTTCCTTAGTTTCTTCAATACGCTTCTTTGATTTGAACTAAATATGAATATAGAATCATTGGGACCACCAAATTGTCAACGGCTATAAGCCTTTCTTCATTTGTTGCTCTTCCTCCCTTCATCAGAACTACGATCTTTGATGTTGACTGAAGGAACACTACAATTATGTTCATTGTACCATAATCGTTGTGTGTTGGATTGCACAGGCTTAACTCAGACTTGATCGTAGAAAACACTATAATTTCTCTTAAGCTTTTCGGCAGACTACGATTCCTTCTTGCTTGTCTTGCAGACTCCACATTTTTGAGTGCACACTGCATTTCTTAACTTAGCTCGACAGGCGCTCGGATCTTTTCCACGATTCTCAGTGTGGCTTCCAAGGGCAGACTACGATTATGGACATATTCATTAAAACTCCATGATTCTGCCTTGTCTTCTGTATGCTGCCTTTGACAGACTACGATTCTGTCAAGGCTTTATCATTTACAACTCAAATAGATCGACCTAACCGTTTTGATCTTTTTTCTTCTATACATTTATTTACATAAATGATAAACATTAAAGCTCAGATCAACCTAACATTTTGATCTATTATCTAAGTCCTTGTAAATATAATCTTTGAAGGACTTTACACTTAAGAATTTATATTTACTTTCAATATCAAATATGAATATGCAATTCCCAACAATCTCCCCCTATTTGATATTGACATAATCAAGGAGATTTGCATCATATCATCAGATTCTAAATGCAGAATGCTAGAAAGTAAATATGGCTTAGTGTTTCAGTGAGCAACTGAAATTTCTAGAGAATAAGCATGAATTTATTGATGTTTGAAAAGATATTACAATATAGCTTAGAAATATCAATATAAAGTTAAGCTTAAACGTATCTCTATCTTCTTTGCCTCTTTAATTTTGGAGGGTTGGCATATTCTGCCGATTTTCTTCTCCTTTAGGCTTCATCTCTTCTTGCAATGTCCTCTAGCTCACTCGGGTCAGTGGGTCCGAATGATCATGTCTGTTCATGAAGGCATGATCTCCAACTGGCATATTAAAACTAGTGGAGGTTACACCTTATAAGCTAGAAGCTTGACCTTGGCTCCTTTGAGTGGGTTCAACCATGAGAGGACGTTGATCAGATAGTGGAGTTTGAAAGTTAGGACTCCTGGGGTTGCCACCCGATGACTGACCAATTTGAGTTTGCCTCTGCCTTCCATGCTGGGGTGGTTGAATCTGTGTTTGCCTTTGCCTTCCACCTCTGCCTCTGCCTCTATCTCCTTGCTCATTATTCTCCCCCTTTATGTCAACATCAAGGGTTCAAATATTGTCAGTGAGGCGTTTGACTCCTTCTACCAGCTCGTGCATCTGAGAGCGGTTTTGAGATATGTCATTATGATTTTCAGCAACTATAGCCTCAGCGTGTCTTCTTTGTTGTTGAAGCCGCTCCATTGCATCGTTATTCTAATTGATTTGAGCTACACTGCAGGCTTGGAATTGTTGTAGTGAGATACGCAGTTCTGAAATCTGTTTGTTCATCAGCTCATTTTGAGGTTGCTGATTCGTCTGCATCATCTCCATAGCCTCCTTATGCTTCTTTGTGGCAGCAAAGTAAATAGCATCCCTTTTACTGAGGCTGTCAGCTAGTTCCTGTATAATCTCCTTTAGCTTCCTGGACAGCTCAGTTGCCAAATTTCCTGGTAGAGGCTTGACTGATTCGATTATATGGTCGAATCTCATGTGAAGCGCTAGGGAGTGTGCTTCAAGAACCTCTCTTGATTCTGAACCTATTTGGTTTAATTCTTCAGTCAGCTCCTCCTTTGTTGGCATTAGAGACAATTGATTGAGAATTCGTTGTGTCTCAGGAAGAGAAGGAGGGGTAGTCGTAGTGTGTTCATCTCTCCTTGACATGTTTGCTAGAGCAAGTGTCATGTCAAAATATTCATTGTTGGAGGATGAGAGTATATCTGATTGGGTTAAAGGGGCTTGTGTTTGCTATATGGGAGTAGTGTTTGGTTCAGAGGTTTGTGTTTTTGGATCGTTGAGCTGTTCTGGAGACTCTACGATTTCCGCATCAGATTGGTCACTATGCACGAATTGTAGTGTGTCATCCAGAATTGGTATCTCAATGTTTAATCTTGCAAGCGTTTCTTCGACTACTCTTGTGATTTGGTCAATCACCATTGGATTATTAACAGTTGGCTCGACGAGAACAAGTTGGTTATTTGGTTCATCAGTCACAGAGTTTTGGGACTCTATAACTAGAAACTGATTGAGTGGATGTAGGACCACTTCCAACCATTTGGGCAATTTGTAGAATTGGTTGAAATGAGATGATGGAGAGTGGTTGTTAATGAAAGAGAGAGGAGTGATGTATACCTCTGGCTCAGTCTTTGAAGTTGACTCATTTGTGATCAGCTTCTGAGCAAACCTCCTTTTCCTTGGGAATCCATAGGCAAGCACTGAAATTGTTGGATATGCCTTGAATGTCCAAACGATGTGATCACAAGAATTGAGAATCATAGCTCTATGAAATAGCATCACGGGCAAGTAATTGAACATATAATTATAGTTTGCTGTCCTTTCACCATCTCGTCCCTCATATAGAATCTCAAGATCATCATCCTCTTCTTCATCATTCTCTGTATCATGAACTTCCACCACATCATTCATCACATCATCAACAACAATATTCACCATTTCTGGAGCAACAAACTTTATGAATTTTTCATTTACTGAGGGAACTTCAATATTATCTATTTGTAGCTCCCCCTCAGCTTTAGCATTCTCTGTCTCCATTGCTTCTAACAACTCCCCCTCATCTGTAGTTCCTTCTTGATCAAGAGCTTCTAGAACTTCTTTAAAAAAAATAACACCTTCATGCTGTACTTCTTCATTAACATTACTTGGTTCTGGCTTCTCTTCTTCCTGCACTTTATCAGCATAAGTACCAACTTCAGGCATTTCCATATCATCTTGATTCATAGCCTAATCAGGTGCGGCAGTGTTGTCTGCATCTCTGATGTAAGCTAACACATCTTCAATGATTTTGGTCTTTTTAGGGGTTAGACCAGATGCTTGAGGCTCAGTAGACTGTTCAGCCTTTTCTGCAGCCCTCCTTTTGTCATCTTCTTCCAATATTTCTTCATTGATAAGAGCATACTTTTTAGTCAACTTCTTCACCTTCTTCTTTGGCTTGGGAACATCCTTTGCATCTTCTTCACCTTCAGCCCTTTGAGTTTGTTCAGGCTGAGAGGCTGTTGCAGCTTCTCCTTCTGTAGTGGCAGCTAATCTAGACTCTACGATTGGTGATGACTCCACAATCGTAGTGAGTGAAGACTTCTTTGCTCTTTGGCTGCATTTCTTCTTCTGTTGAGGCTCAGAGCTGCCTTCAGCCTTATCTTCACTTGTCTCCCACTTCTTCTTCTTCTTTTCTTTCAGAACCTCCTCTGGTGATTTAGGAGGGATGACTCTGTTGGAGATAAGGCTTATGAACTCCATATCAGTACCATGACCCTCTTGGGGTGCATCAGTGGTTGAGCCTTGAGGCTCCTCAGCTGCTTGAACACTTTCATACATTTTCCTCTTCCCTTTGCTCTTTCTAACCAGAGCCACTAGTTCTTCTTGATTCACTTCTTCATCCTCTTCAACTTCCTTTACAGCAGATGATGTTGTAGACATCATTTTAGCATTTTCTGCTGGATTTCTCTTCCAGTTTTGGAACAGCTGCTGGGTCATCTTTCTATTAGGAACAATAGAAACACCTTCTTTGTCTTCAATTTGTCCCCTAGAATAGCTTCCAGGATGATGCTGATGAATCTTCCATATGGCATCTTCGCAGTGCTCTTGGTCTTCTTGGGACTTTCCATCCATTTCCCAAACCACTCCATCAGTAGAGCTCCATAGTTGAGCTAAACACTGTACCTGATAGCTGTCATGAGCTTCAGTTGCTTCTCATTGACAGAATCGTGACCCGAGCCCTTGCAACATATGCATTTGCCAACAATGTCAGCAAGGAACTCATAATCTTGGGGAAACTCTTTCTTCCTGTAGCCACTCTTTCTTTCAGTTCTGACGTGTTTCATCTTCTTTAGGCCTTTAAGAAATTCAATTCTCTCCATTGACGGAAGACCTTCATTGTTGAGACCTAGGGCTAGGTTTATGCTTTTAGCGTTGAGTCGTATATGCTCTGTAACGATTGTGATTTTATATAATAATTTTAAATATTTATTGAGTTAAATAAATATTTTATGTGATTTATTTATTGAGTTAAATAAATAAATTATGTGATTTATGGAGTGATTTAATTAAGTGTTATATATTAATTAAATGAATGTGTAATATTTATTTAATTAATGTATATTAATTTTATATTATTGTTCTAATTTAATTGAATTAGAGGAATTATGTGATGAATTGTTACATGGATTATAATTAGCGAGTAATTATAATTATGTGGTAATTTTATGTGATTAATTGATGTTAGATTTTAATTGATTAAATTAGATGATTAATGTTTAATTAATTAAAATGTGACATTTAAGTATGTGTTAAAATGATTTGTTAAAATAAAAGAAAAAGGATTTTAAATTAGTTTAAATTAACAAGGCTTTGCATTTGTTTTAAATCTATTTTACCAAACATGGCCTTAGTAATAATAATTTGTTTTTAAAAATAATGTTGTTTTGGCCAAACAAAGCCTTAAGGCTTTTTGAATTTTGAAACTTATGTAACTGCTAAATTAATTAGGTTAATTAGTATTAGTTAATACGCGTATTATATTATATTACGTTAGTTCTATACTACGTTAGATTAATCCTAAGTCTAAACTAAGAGCTAAGAAGAAAGAAAAGAGTAGAGAAGAGTTGGAGAAGAAGAGAAGGAAGAAGAAGCTTGTGAAGGCTAGAGTTAATCTTTGCTTCTTCTCCTATCACCAAAAGGTAATCCATAATCTCTACTTTCATATTTTCAGAACTCGGGTTTAAGTTTCATGTTTTATTCTCTGTGAAAACTGAGTTTTTATGTAATTGCATAAACAAGGATTATATATATATAGGTGGTGTTGTTCATGGTGAATTATATGGTTATCAATGATTTTTAGAAATCAAATTACTGTAGAAATATATTTTAACAGAAAAGTCATGTTTATATGAGTTCATATGGAATTTCATGAGTTTGGTTAATTTTAATTGAAAAATTGATGAAATTGGTATATGTTAATATGCTTATTAGGTAATTACTTGATGCTATCTTCAACTTGTATATAATGCATGTATATAAATTCGAATTGATGGAGAAAAATAGTTACAGTAGATTATTTTTGAGAAAATATGAGTTTTCATGAAAATGGCTAAAATGGATTTTCAAAACTTGTGATTATCATTGTTTAAATGATATTGTGTTTTGGAAGCATGCTTTATATATGTGTAATAGCGTATATATGTTTTTACAGAGTCTATAGTATTGTATTTTTGGCGTTGTTGGCTTGTTTGGGTTGTTCGGTTAAACAGAGAGTCGTGGCTGTCTGCGTCTGGCCGAGCTGCTGCGCAGCTGCGCCGGCAGCAAGGCCAAGAGCAGCGCAGCTGCGCCACTGGCCGATCCCAGATTCCTTCCCTGCGCAGCTGCGCCGATTTTAAGGCAGCTGGCTGCGCAGCTGCGCCGGGCACAGTGCTTGGGCAGTGAGTTTTGCTTACTTGTGCAGTTTTATTTGATAGCTTATGATAATTAGTTATGATAATGAGCATGAATTCAGTGGCTATAACATGTTGCTAGTATGAGTTGGAGAATTTCATAATTAGAGAAAAGAATTTTGAAAACTTTAATTAAATTATGATTGTTTGATAGTAAAATGAGTTACTTAATTTGATTAATTATAATTAAGAGTAAGTGTTTAATTTAAAGTATAATTTTGTTAAATTATAATGAGTAGTAGTTGATTTATTTTAATCAATTAGATGTTAATTTAAATTATAATTTATGTAATTATAATTTAATAAATGCATGATTATTATAAATTATAATTGATAAATACATGATTAATTATAAATTATGTAATTATAATGTATGATATAGTTTAATTAACTATTAATTATGAAATTTTGATAATTTAAGAGGTAATTATAATTGAGTAATTATAATTAGATTAAGTATTTAAATTATAATTTATTTAAAATACATAATTAATTTAATTATGTAAGTATGTGTGTGATGTAATTAATTATGTGATAGTTGATTATTTATTTAATTAGAGTGAGTTAACCATGAGGGTTAACCACTTATGTGAATTAGTTATGTGTTAACTAATTTAGGTTTTTGTGACTTAATATATATGTGTAGGAAGTATTAAAGTACGTGAATTGTGTTAAGAAGCTTGCGTTTAAGGCAATTGTAATATCCGAGATTATTATGTCTTTTAACAATTATCAATAAACGAATTTATGTAAAATTTTGGTGTGTTTTCTGTTATTTAGATGTATATGCGTTATACATACATGTGTTATTTTATGATATGTGATGAGGAGTATTTAAATGGTTGGTTTAGTTTAATTCAACTATTTAAATAGGTTAAGTATGGAATTAATTCTATTAATTTCGTGGGATGGCTTTAAAGCATGATTTTGAGATCAGAGTGGAATTTAGAGACGCGGACTGCGTATTTGAGTCCGGGACGTCGAATTTAGTCAGGTTAGACTGTAACCACGAAAATGTGTCACGGTTGACTTTTTGGTCAAAGTCAACCGGTTGACTTTTTCGGGTAAAAAGTCAACCACAAATTTCGGAGAGGATTTTGACGAAACAGATAGTTCCATGACGTCCGGGACGTCGACTTTAGTAGGAATCGATATAAGTATCGCAACGTTTTGCTACGAGGGGCAAAATGGTCAAAATGATTATGTAATTGATTTAATTGATTATAATAATATTTTATGTGGTACAAGTCAGCAGTTGGTGGGACCCTTGTGACTCACGAATTGGGACAAGGGAAGGAGTATACGTATATTACATATAGCTAAGGAGGGAGTACTTCATTTTACTCCTTAAAACCAAAAATCCTTTCATTTTCTCTAACCCCCACATTCTTCTTATTTAATTTGCTAAACTAATGTTCTAACTTAATGTTGCAACTGCTGAATTGAGAATGGAAGAGGCAAGGGAAGCTTATACTAATGATTTCTATATATACTCTCCACCTAAAATTCTATTTCTTTCTTTTGTAAAATATCCTACCGTGAGTGAAGTTGAGAGTGAGAGAGGAAAGAGCTTGAGAGGGTGGCGAATTCTGGAGTTTGCAGAGACTAACCAAGCAAAGAGAGTCATTAGAGGAATTCGAACAAAAAGAATTCATCAAAGAGGTAGCCATGAACTCTCTTTTTCATGTTCTTAAGTAAAAATGAGAAAATATGCATATGAGACCTTGTAAATGATTTGTTTTGATTTTGTGAGGCTATGTTCATGTTGGTTACTGATATGTGGGCGTAGAGAACGAAAGTTCTGGTTTAATTCATGTCTCTTACACATTGAATCGTATGAATTTATGCCATGCATGCTAAGTGTTTGCTAAAATGCCTCTTAGATGTCAAATTGTTCAAATCATGGTAATTTAGTGAAGTTAAAGGTTGGGTTACGTGTATATATGTTAGTATGTGTGGTCTGGACAGTAGGAATCAACCCCATGCATGCTAGAATCAAAATCACAAAATTTGTCAAAGATGGTTTAACATAGAATCTGTGACTTTTCGGGTTTTTCGGAGCCTTGGAATCAAGGTTTCTATGACCCGATTAGTGGTAATAATTTTGTAAAATACTGTGTAGTATGATGTATAACCTGACCAAATTTCATAAGAAACGGAGTTAAATTAAGCAAGTTATGATTTTCGAGAGCAAGCATGTTGGAAATAAAAATCTGCAAATTTCTGGGTTTTCCAGAATTTTTCTAAGTGTTAGAACCTGTTCTGGCACGCTTTTCAAGGTAGCCGGTTCGTGGTCTTAATTTGCTATTTTCTGGAATGTGATATTTTTGTAAAATAGTATGCTAGATGAAGTATGTTGTGTCCAAGTTTCATGGTCATATCTTGTATGGTTTAATCGGAATTAATTCGCTAAGATAGCTGCTCAAAACTGCAAAAAAATTCTGGGCATGAAGAGCAGCGCAGCTGCACCGTTCATACGGCTTAACTCTGCGCAGCTGCGCCACTCAAAGATGTGTTTCGGGTTTTCTAGGAAGCGCAGCTGCGCCGGTAACACGGCTTGAGGCTGCGCAGCTGCGCCGGTCCGGGTCAGGTCAGGTCTGATCCGGGTCGGTCCGGGTCAGGTCTGATCCGGGTCAGGTAGGGGCGGACCGGGAAAAATTCCAGAAACTTATTTTTACTCAGATTCTCATATTGAACCACTTTATCTATATGACGCAACATGCTATATGATTAAATTAGTTTGATGATAGCATACGTGGTAGTTGATTAATGAAATTATAATGAAAGAAAATCATTTTCTTTCGAATTAGAGTTCAAGAACCTAATGGCTAAATGTGACACATATGATTAGGTTAAGTGAAGGTTAATTGCTAGCTTTAACGATAGCAGACGTATCAGGCAAGTTTCCTAGCCCTAATTTCTATTGGGTATTTATTCAATCCTTACTTATTTTTATCTCAGTGAGGGTAAGTATTGGACTTGTGCTAGCTATTTATTCGTGCAAGTTCCTTTGTTGTGAAGTTATACAACTTCAATTATCTTGCAAGCTTATCGATGATTACTCAGTTATTATTCTAACAACTATGCTTATAAGTTTCATGTCATTATCGAACTGTTTCTAAGTATGTTTCCTGGCCTTTGTTTTCGGCTAGTTATTATTGATGAAAAATGATTTAATTCAAATCTTTCGAAGCTATTTAATGTTTACCAATCCAAATTGCTTTGGTGCGGTCTCGCATGAATACTAAGAAGAACAACCCGAATAAACGGGCAAACAGATGTCGGGCATATAGTCCCATTTATGCTTATGCAGTTTAAACTTTATACTTGTGCACCAATAAGCTGATCACCTGGAGTACTTGCAGAGACCGTTTATAATCTATTTGATTGTTAAATTGTCTGATGGTTTTCGATGAAACAAAGTAACGTTCAGGGTATTTAACACCCCTTAGTATGCTATGAAGAATTCTAAACTCTTATCTTTGATATTCTTGTTTAACACTTGATAATTCTTTCAACTGTTGAGATATTGTCATACAGATGTTTTTACTCCTGATGTATGTTTCCAAACTTCTTTATATACTTGCTGGGCAATTTGTGCTAATTCTTGCTTAAACCTTTCAGTTAAGGATGAGAAGGCTGGATCAAGATCAAATGAACGCCTATTTTCTTTCTGTCAAGAGAAGATATATTTCTAAGGGGAAGACTAAGATGAAATGATGCTAGTTACCTTATAAAATAAGTTTATATTTCCGCATATGATGTAATGTAGCGATAAACGCTAAGTTTAAGTTTTGGTTTATTAAAGGTTGTAAAGACTTGGGATTTTATTTTGAGTAAGTACGTAATAGTTATAATATTACTATTATTATTGCTGGAGTTTACTTTGATAGATAATGATGTATGTTGTATCGTGAGCACCGTGTCCTGTAATCGATGTTACACGGATTTGGGGGTGTCACAGGTTGGTATCAAAGCCGTAGGTTATAAACCATAGGTGGGGAACCTTAGACTATAACCTTAGGGAAGTTAGTGGAGGTAATAAGGAGATGAACTCACGTAGAGTTCTAAGTGTAGCGTCGAATCTATTTTTCTAAAAACAAAAATCAATATCTATTTTAAAAATACTAATCGAGTTCTTTGTCTTGATCGTAGGATGTCAGGAGAAGAGGAGGTTAGAAATATTCACGTTGTGAGTGAGCAGTTGGTGACAGCTGTACCTGAGCTTATAGCTGAGGCAACAGCTGAGTCAGACCCAGAGGAATATCCTGAAGAGGAAGAGGAGCCCGAGGAGGACTCCGAGGAAGCACCTGAGGATGGTCTACTAGATGAGTTGATGGATAGGATTACAGATTTGGACGACAAGGTCCATGAGTTGGAGGAACTGTATCAGGGGGAGCAGCAGGCTGCAGCATTGCTTGAGGCATTGGTGCACCACCTGATAATTAGGAACGGGGATCTGGCTGACAAGTTGTGAACAGCAGGTCAGAAGGCGAGCAGGCTGAAAGACGAGAAAGAAGCTATCAGGACCCACTTGGGACATACCATTAATGGGCTAGAGTCAAGGATTCAGAGTCTCCAAACTGACAAGCAGATCCTTACCACATTCTGGGGAGATGAGAGAAGAGGCCGTGCTCAGGCCGAGAAGCTAACAGGCGAGTTAGAAGGAGAAGTAAGAAATAAGAAGGTTAGGATGGATAGAATGAAGTACGCGTTTAAGTCAGCACATGGGAGGTTCCAGCATAGGGTGTATCACTTTCCACGTGAGGAGTACCGGTCTAGACATGCCATAAGCCGTGGGCTGGTGCTGGAGATAGCGGATGAAGAGCATGAAGACGCCATTAGGCGGGGTCTTTAGTTTGTTGGTGTTAAACTTTTACTACTAACGTGTAGAACGCTTATCTATGAAATAAAACTTGGTTTTTCCAGTTTCACTAAATAGGATGGTTTAAGTGATGTAAATGGCTTGATGCCATAAGACGATGAAATACTTTGGGTATTATGTTTATAAATAAATATGCTGTTATTTAAATATGTGATGTGATGATTAAGTTTTATATGAATTATATATGCTGTAGGAATAAGTTATGAGATGATGACATTAAGTTTATTTAAACAGAAAGATGGCTAAAGGAAGACGTCGTCAAGTACCAGAAGGGTCAGGCGGTAATGCTGGGGGTCCACCGAACCCCATGCAACAATTTGTCGACATGTTAGCTGGGGCACTTCAGAATCGAACCCCGAATACCAATAACCCTCCAGCGGGCCAGGTGGCACACTTTAAAGACTTCAAGAGCGCGGGACCACCTGAGTTCAAAGGAACCACCGAACCTATTGAAGCCCAAACTTGGGTTAAGGAAATCGAAAAGGCGTTCGCTATCGCCCGAGTAGGAGGTGATCAGAAAACAATCTTCACCACGTATATTCTGAAGGGTGAAGCCAACTACTGGTGGGAGGCAAACCAGACCAGGGCTGGAGAAGGTGTGATACCTTGGGAAGGGTTTAAGAAGATATTTTTTGAGAATTACTTTCCTGCGAGTATGCAGAGTCGGATGGAGATGCGATTCCTAGAGCTGAAGCAAGAAGACATGACGGTACCCCAATATGCTGCAAAGTTTAACGAACTGGCGAGGTTCGCACCTCATCAGGTAGACACTGAGGAGAGGAAAACGAGGAGGTTTGAGCAGGGTCTCAAACCATGGTTATACAGTAGACTTTCGGTGTTGCAGACGAACAGCTTCGCGACTCTCATGGAGAAGGCTATAATTGCAGAGGGCGGAAGTGAAGCCCTAATGAAGTTTAATAAGGAGAAAAAGAAGAAGAATGAAGGAGGGAATCGCGGGGAAGGTAGCAGCAGCAGTGGTGTAAACAAGAGGAAGTGGAACAACAACAACAGCAATAATAATTTCAACTCGGGAAACTCTGGGGGAAAACCAGGGGAACCAAATAAGAGGACTGAGGCATGTAAAGAGTGTGGGAGGAATCATTCGGGTGCATGTCTAAAGGGGAAGAATGTCTGTTTCAATTGCGGGCAAGAAGGGCACATTTCTCCCAATTGCTCTGCACCAAAGAGGAATGGATGCTTCAACTGTGGAGCATTAGATCATCAGGCAAGGAGTTGCCCAAAGAAGAATTCAGCAGGAGGAAATGGAAGAAGGGGACCAAGCGGTGGAAATCTCCAAATTACTGGACCACCAACTCAAAATCGACCAACAGCAAGGACTTTCAACATGACGGTTCAGGATGCAGTCGCATCCAAGGACGTGGTTTCAGGTATCATTCCGGTCAATGATATATCTGCTTACATATTATTTGATTCGGGTGCTACTTGTTCCTTCGTGTCGTATGAATTCTCCCAACGATTAAACTTACCCCAGAAAGAATTAGAATATCCTATGAACATAGAAGTCGCTAATAAGGAAGTCATTCCCGTTAACCATGTCTATAGGAATTGTGTTGTAGATATCAAGGGGTATAAGTTACCAGTGGATTTAATTCCAATTCAATTAGGAGAATTTGATGTAATTCTAGGAATGGATTGGTTATTTAACCATAGAGCGATGATAGATTGCCAGAATAAGTGTATAAACCTTATGACTCCAAATAAGTCTAAGGTAGTGTTCTACGGGAGTAAGTTGCTGAGACACTCGAGTTGTCTGATGGTGATGCAAGCGAGGAAGTTACTAAGGAGGGGATGTGTAGGATATTTGGCCCATATCATCGATACACAGAAAGAAGGGAAAGGGATGGGACAGATACCAGTAGTAAATGAATTTTTGGATGTATTTCTGGAAGAATTACCAGGACTTCCACCTGATAGAGAGATCGAATTCGTTATAGATTTAGTATCGGGAACGGCCCCTATTTCGAAAGCCCCATACAGAATGGCACCGGCAGAGATGAAAGAGCTGATGGTACAGTTACAGGAATTATTGGATAGAAAGTACCTCCTTGGGGAGCACCAGTTTTATTTGTGAAAAAGAAGGATGGATCGATGAGACTTTGTATTGACTATCGAGAGTTGAACAAAGTGACGATCAAGAACAAGTATCCGTTACCTAGAATAGATGATCTGTTCGATCAGTTGAAAGGAGCGAAATATTTTTCCAAGATCGACTTGAGGATGGGATATCACCAGTTGAGGGTGAGGAAGGAAGATGTTCCTAAGACAGCATTCAGGACTCGTTACGGTCACTACGAGTTCCTGGTGATGTCATTTAGGTTAACAAATGCGCCGGCGGCATTTATGGATATGATGAATCGGGTATTCAAGCAATACTTAGATAAATTCGTAGTTGTGTTCATAGATGATATCCTGATCTATTCCAAGACTCCAGAGGAGCATGCTGAACACTTAAGGTTGGTATTGGAGGCATTGAGGAAGGATAAGTTATACGCAAAATTTTCAAAGTGTGAGTTTTGGTTGGAGAAAGTTCAATTTCTGGGTCACGTAATCGACAAGGATGGAATCTCCGTGGATCCAGCAAAGGTGGAAGCGGTACAAAATTGGGAACAACCAAAGACGCCGACTGAAGTAAGAAGTTTCTTAGGATTGGCAGGCTATTATAGACGGTTTATCCAAGATTTTTCGAAGGTAGCAGGAACGTTGATGAATTTAACGAAGAAGTCTGTAAAAATTTATCTGGACAAAGAATTGTGAAGAAAGTTTCCAGGAGCTTAAGAAAAGATTGAGTGAGGCACCGGTTTTGTCTTTACCAGACGATACTGGTGATTTCGTAATTTTTAGTGACGCGTCTCACAAAGGACTTGGCTGTGTGCTTATGCAACATGGTAAAGTTATTGCGTATGCATCGCGTCAGTTGAAGGATTATGAGAAGGGATATCCTACCCATGACCTGGAATTGGCAGCGGTAGTATTTGCCCTGAAGATTTGGAGGCACTATTTATATGGTGTAAAGTGTGAAATATACACGGACCATAAAAGTCTGAAGTATATCTTCACGCAGAAGGAGTTGAATATGAGACAGAGAAGATGGTTGGAACTAATAAAGGATTACGATTGCGACATCTTATATCATCCGGGGAAAGCTAACGTGGTCGCAGATGCGCTAAGCAGAAAAGGGAGTGGCAGGTTGGCAATGCTAACGGCTCAAGAGCAGTTGATTAAGGAAATGGCCGGTTTGGAACTCGAGGTAAAGAGTCCAAGTGAGTCGGATGAGAAGTTGTTTGCAATGGAGGTTCGACCGACTCTATTGGACAAAATCAAGAAAGAACAAAGCAGCGATGAAGAATATGAAAAGGTGAGGAAAAGAATTTCAGAAGGGGAGGATATTAAGTTTAATATAGGTGGTGATGGACTATTAAGATTTGAGAGGAGAATTTGGGTGCCTGCGGTATCTGAGTTAAAGGAGGAAATCTTGCAGGGAGCTCATAGCTCAAGTTACTCAATTCACTCGGGAAGCACAAAGATGTATCAGGATCTTCGCCAACATTATTGGTGGCCCAATATGAAGAGAGAAGTGGCAGAGTGCGTCAGCAGATGTTTGATATGCCAGAGAGTTAAGGAGAAACATCAGAGACCGAGCGGGTTACTTCAACCATTAGAAATTCTGGAATGGAAATGGGAGCATATCACAATGGACTTCGTGGTAGGACTTCCAAATACACAAAAAGGTTACGACGCAATTTGGGTAATCGTTGATCGATTGACCAAGTCAGCGCATTTCTTGCCAATTAAGATCAGATATACCTTGGATCAGTTGGCAAAGCTCTATATCAAGGAGATCATTTCCAGGCACGGCGTACCTGTATCAATTGTGTCAGATCGCGATCCGCGGTTCACAGCTAATTTCTGGAAAAGCTTTCAAGAGCGCATGGGAACGCAACTGAGGTTGAGCACCGCGTATCATCCTCAAACAGACGGGCAGAGTGAAAGAACTATTCAAACATTGGAGGACATGATGAGAGCATGTGTTATGGACTTCAAAGAAAGGTGGGATGACCACCTACCGTTGGTGGAATTTGCATACAACAATAGTTACCACGCGAGCATTGGGATGCCACCTTATGAAGTTTTATATGGAAGAAAATGTAGAACTGCCATTGTGCTGGGGTGAAGTGGGAGAACGTAAATTGCTAGGGCCAGAATTAGTGCAGCAAACTGCAGATGTGATCAAAACAATACGAGCGAGATTAGTGACAGCTCAGGATCGACAGAAGAAATAGGCTGATCAACATCGGCAACAACGAGACTTCGACGTCAGCACTGATGTGTTTCTAAAGGTTTCACCTTGGAAAGGGAAAATGAGATTTGGGAAGAAGGGAAAACTTAGTCCCAAATTCATAGGACCCTTTGAAGTGTTAATGCGAGTCGGTGCGGTAGCTTATGAAATAGCTTTACCTCCGGAGTTAGAACATAAACACAACGTGTTCCACGTATCAGTTTTACGACCCTATAAACGGGATTACAAGCATGTTATAGAGTATGAACCCATCCAATTTGAAAAGGACCTAACCTATGAAGAGGTTCCAGTACAGATAATTGATAGAAAAGAACAAGTGTTTAGAAATAAGATAATACCTTCTGTTAAGGTAGTATGGAGGAACCACAACGCCGAAGAGGCTACGTGGGAACTCGAGGAGAAAATGATGAAAAACTACCCTAGTCTTTTTGTTTGAGATGTAATGATTCCGGGGACGGAATCCTTATAAGGGAGGGTGAATGTAATATCCGAGATTATTATGTCTTTTAACAATTATCAATAAACGAATTTATGTGAAATTTTGGTGTGTTTTCTGTTATTTAGATGTATATGCGTTATACATACATGTGTTATTTTATGATATGTGATGAGGAGTATTTAAATGGTTGGTTTAGTTTAATTCAACTATTTAAATAGGTTAAGTATGGAATTAATTCTATTAATTTTATGGGATGGCTTTAAAGCATGATTTTGAGATCAGAGTGGAATTTAGAGACGCGAACTGCGTATTTGAGTCCGGGACGTCGAATTTAGTCAGGTTAGACTGTAACCACGAAAATGTGTCACGGTTGACTTTTTGGTCAAAGTCAACCGGTTGACTTTTTCGGGTAAAAAGTCAACCACAAATTTCGGAGAGGATTTTGACGAAACAGATAGTTCCATGACGTCCGAGACGTCGACTTTAGTAGGAATCGATATAAGTATCGCAACGTTTTGCTACGAGGGGTAAAATGGTCAAAATGATTATTTAATTGATTTAATTAATTATAATAATATTTTATGTGGTACAAGTCAGCAGCTGGTGGGACCCTTGTGACTCACGAATTGGGACAAGGGAAGGAGTATACGTATATTACATATAGCTAAGGAGGGAGTACTTCATTTTACTCCTTAAAACCAAAAATCCTTTCATTTTCTCTAACCCCCACATTCTTCTTATTTAATTTGCTAAACTAATGTTCTAACTTAATGTTGTAACTGCTGAATTGAGAATGGAAGAGGCAAGGGAAGCTTATACTAATAATTTCTATATATACTCTCCACCTAAAATTCTATTTCTTTCTTTTGTAAAATATCCTACCGTGAGTGAAGTTGAGAGTGAGAGAGGAAAGAGCTTGAGAGGGTGGCGAATTCTGGACTTTGCAGAGACTAACCAAGCAAAGAGAGTCATTAGAGGAATTCGAACAAAAAGAATTCATCAAAGAGGTAGCCATGAACTCTCTTTTTCATGTTCTTAAGTAAAAATGAGAAAATATGCATATGAGACCTTGCAAATGATTTGTTTTGATTTTGTGAGGCTATGTTCATGTTGGTTACTGATATGTGGGTGTAGAGAACGAAAGTTCTGGTTTAATTCATGTCTCTTACACATTGAATCGTATGAATTTATGCCATGCATGCTAAGTGTTTGCTAAAATGCCTCTTAGATGTCAAATTGTTCAAATCATGGTAATTTAGTGAAGTTAAAGGTTGGGTTACGTGTATATATGTTAGTATGTGTGGTCTGGACAGTAGGAATCAACCCCATGCATACTAGAATCAAAATCACAAAATTTGTCAAAGATGATTTAACATAGAATCTGTGACTTTTCGGGTTTTTCGGAGCCTTGGAATCATAGTTTCTATGACCCGATTAGTGGGTATAATAATTTTGTAAAATACTGTGTAGTATGATGTATAACCTGACTAAATTTCATAAGAAACGGAGTTAAATTGAGCAAGTTAGGATTTTCGAGAGCAAGCATGTTGGAAATAAAAATCTGCAAATTTCTGGGTTTTCCAGAATTTTTCTAAGTGTTAGAACCTGTTCTGGCATGCTTTTCAAGGTAGCCGGTTCGTGGTCTTAATTTGCTATTTTTTGGAATGTGATATTTTTGTAAAATAGTATGCTAGATGAAGTATGTTGTGTCCAAGTTTCATGGTCATATCATGTATGGTTTAATCGGAATTAATTCGCTAAGATAGCTGCTCAAAATTGCAAAATTTTTCTGGGCATGAAGAGCAGCGCAGCTGCGCCGTTCATACGGCTTAACTCTGCGCAAGCTGCGCCACTCAAAGATGGGTTCCGGGTTTTCCAGGAAGCGCAGCTGCGCCGGTCAGGGTCGGGTCTGATCCGGGTCGGGTCGGGGCGGACCAGGGAAAATTCCAGAAACTTATTTTCACTCAGATTCTCATATTGAACCACTTTATCTATATGACGCAACATGCTATATGATTAAATTAGTTTGATGATAGCATACGTGGTAGTTGATTAATGAAATTATAATGAAAGAAAATCATTTTCTTTCGAATTAGAGTTCAAGAACCTAATGGCTTAATGTGACACATATGATTAGGTTATGTGAAGGTTAATTGCTAGCTTTAACGATAGCAGACGTATCAGGCAAGTTTCCTAGCCCTAATTTCTATTGGGTATTTATTCAATCCTTACTTATTTTTATCTCAGTGAGGGTAAGTATTGGACTTGTGCTAGCTATTTATTCGTGCAAGTTCCTTTGTTGTGAAGTTATACAACTTCAATTATCTTGCAAGCTTATCGATGATTACTCAGTTATTATTCTAACAACTATGCTTATAAGTTTCATGTCATTATCGAACTGTTTCTAAGTATGTTTCCTGGCCTTTGTTTTCGGCTAGTTATTATTGATGAAAAATGATTTAATTCAAATCTTTCGAAGCTATTTAATGTTTGCCAATCCAAATTGCTTTGGTGCGGTCTCGTATGAATACTAAGATGAACAACCCGAATAAACGGGCAAACAGATGTCGGGCATATAGTCCCATTTATGCTTATGCAGTTTAAACTTTATACTTGTGCACAATGTAGGGTACAATAGGCTGATCACCTGGAGTACTTGCAGAGACCGTTTACAATCTATTTGATTGTTAAATTGTCTGATGGTTTTCGATGAAACAAAGTAACGTTAAGGGTATTTAACACCCCTTAGTATGCTATGAAGAATTCTAAACTCTTATCTTTGATATTCTTGTTTAACACTTGATAATTCTTTCAACTGTTGAGATATTGTCATACAGATGTTTTTACTCCTGATGTATGTTTCCAAACTTCTTTATATACTTGCTGGGCAATTTGTGCTCATTCTTGCTTAAACCTTTCAGTTAAGGATGAGAAGGCTGAGGGCTCGGGCAAGGACAAGGGGAAGACTAAGATGAAATGGTGCTAGTTACCTTATAAAATAAGTTTATATTTCCGCATATGATGTAATGTAGCGATAAACGCTAAGTTTAAGTTTTAGTTTATTAAAGGTTGTAAAGACTTGGGATTTTATTTTGAGTAAGTGCGTAATAGTTATAATATTACTATTATTATTGCTGGAGTTTACTTAGATAGATGATGATGTATGTTGTATCGTGAGCACCATGTCCTGTAATCGATGTTACACGGATTTGGGGGTGTCACAGCAAGTCTTCTAAACCCTAAACTCGCTATTTCTACGCAAGTTCTTTGATTTTCATATTTTCATTGTTGAGAATGTCCTTTTCATTTCTGTACTGGACAATTATTTACTTAACCGAAGAGATCTTGACTTATTGTTCAAGTAAGATCCAGTTTATTATTTTAAATGCTTTAAGTTTACTTCTAAAGCATATGTTAATTCATAATTCTTTTATTTATGAATTATTTAAAGTCGATTGAACTAATCCTTAGTTGATGAACGTGAATTCAAAATTACCATTGTAAGCTTATCCAAACCAAACTTTCTTTGGTGCGGACTTGAATTCAAATTACTGAGTTGAACAACCATAATTATTATGGGAGGTTAGTACGCATAGCGTTAAGATGTCTGTGCACAATACATGGTACAAAGGGCTGATCCCCCTAAGTACGAGTTGAGGTCCATAGTCTTATTGACTGTTAAAGGTTTAAATAGAAATATTTATAACCTAGGACAAGAAGAGTTCAAAGGTCTTATGACCCTTAGATAAATTCTATATTCGAATTTTGATATTGATAGAGAATTATTATTCAATTCTTTATTGTTGAAGTAAGCAAAGTTATTCAGATCTTTGTAAAGATATTCTTTCATGTATTTATTATTGTTAAAGTCTAGTGAGCTGTTGTTTGCTCACTCTTGCATTAAATAACAATTGCAGTTAAAGTTGATAATGTTGATGCCCCGTCTACGAGTAAAGGCAAGGGAAAGATGAACAAGTGAAGATTTGTTTAATTATTTTGAAATGATTGTAATAATTTTATGTCATATTTTTATTCCGCACTTTATTATTTATGTCAAGGTTAGAGTAACCCTGGGATTAAGTTTTAAGAAGGTTGTAACCCTTGTTTTAAGGGAGATTTTATTATTTTGAATTAAGGTTGCAATTCATTTTGAGATATATTGGGTAAAGGTATGTTATAGATAGAAAGTGAACACCAAATTATGTGGAAACAAAGTGCCCAGATTTGGGGGTGTCACAGGTTGGTATCAAAGCCGTAGGTTATGAAACCTTAGGTGGGGAAAAACCTTAGGTAGTAGCCTTATGGTAAGATCGAAAAGATAGGTGTGATAGGTAAAAGATAATAAACTACCTTATGTGCTATGTGTTTACATTATAGTATTCAAAGAGTGTCGATTCGATGTCACGTAATAATGAACTTTAAAATTTTTGTCAGGATGTCGAACGTTGGAGAACCTAGTCAGGCTAGAGAGGATGTGCCTCAGGTGACTAGAGAGGAGGAGCCCCGTGACATTCATGTTGTCTGGGAGCGGCTGGTTAGGAGAGAGCCATCTCCAGTGATCACCATAGCTGGTCGGGAGCGTGAGCTGACACCTATTCCAGAAGAAGAGGACGAGGACGAGTCTAAAGAGGATGAAGAGGATCCCGAAGAGAAATTCCCACCTCACTCTACTAGTGCTGAGATGTACGAGGCAGTTTACGATAGCAACGTGGAGCTTCATGGACGAGTAAGAGATCTCGAAGAAACCATCCAGCAGCGGGACGAGACGATAGAAGAAATGGCAAGTGACCTAGGAGATGCACAGTGGAACCTGATACATATGGAGGTGGATATAGATGCTACTTGATTTGAACTGGCAAAATTGAAGCGTACCAGAGCCGAAGAAGCGTACCAGAGTCGAGGAAGCGTACCAGAGCCGAAGAGTCAAGCTTGAGAGCTAATCAACGAGCCGATCGAGCTGAAGGTGAAGCTGAAGCCAAGAGGGCCAAGATGAGGGAAACAGAATAGGCCTTCCATACAGCGATAGAAAGAGCTCAGGACCGTGTTTTCTACTACCCAACTCAGTTCCAAGGTTTACCGTGGTATGTGGTGGACCGAAGAACGGCGTTTCGGGTAATGGAAGAGGAACGCATAGAGGTTGTGCGACGTATTAATATGCCTAGGCAGTAGCAGTAGCAGTAGTAGTAGTAACAGTAGTAGATTTTTGTTTATGTATTGCTTTTTGTATTAAATAATGTAAATCCCATAATTTGAAATAAGAATGGGATAAGTTAATAATATAATCCTGCAACATTTCCAATTTAGGAAGGATGATGTAAATGGCAGAAATGCTATCGGATTGATGTTTTTAAAACTACGACTAATGGATAAAGGAAGTTTATTGACGTGCTTGGTGTTCTATGTGAACTGAATTGTTTAGAACATTTAAGTATGAATTTGAATATTTAAAAACTGAATAAAGGGTCTAATAATAATATTTTCTTACCAGAAAATGCCTCCTAGAAGAAGAATAACACGTCAAAACCCCGAGGGTTCGATGAACAACAATAATGATGGGACGAATCCCAACTCGGTTCAGCAATTGGTGAACCTGTTGATCGGAGCTCTTGTGAATCAGCCGCAAGTACAGGGTACCACGTTCAAGGAATTCAAGGCAGTAGGACCGCCTGAATTCAAAGGATTGACTAACCCTATCGAGGCTCAGACATGGGTTATGGAAATGGAAAAGGTGTTTGACGTGGCTAGGGTAGGGAAGACCAGAAGACAGCATTCGCGGCTTTTATGTTGAAGTCGGATGCTAGTTTTTGGTGGCAGGCTAACAAGACCCGAGAGGGAGAGGGAGTCATCACGTGGGAACGTTTCAAGGAAATGTTCTACGAGATGTACTTTTTAGTGAGTTCCTAGGACCAGATGGAGGTCCAATTCCAAGAACTTAAGCAAGGAGGGATGACGGTGTCTGAGTATGCCGCTAAGTTCAACGAGTTGGTCAGGTTTGTTACTCACCAGGTCAGAACTGACGCTAGAAAGGCGAAAAGGTTTGAGCGGGGACTAAAGCCCTGGCTCTACAGCAAGGTTTCCATGTTCCAGCTGAACATCTTTGCGGCTGTGCTAGAGAAAGCCATACTTGCTGAGGGAGGAAGCGAAGCGGTGACGAAGTTCAACCAAGATAAGAAGAAGAAGAATGAGGTAGAAACCAAGTCTGGGGGTAACAACACTGTGAACCAGAAGTGGAAATGGAATCACAACACCTCTGCTGGGAGTCAGCAAGGAAGCCAGCAGAAGAGGAAGTTCGAAGCATGTGCTACATGCGGTAAGAATCACACTGGCGTGTGCATGAAGGGGAAGCGGGTGTGCTTCAACTATGGTCAGGAAGGCCACATCACGCCTAATTGCCTAAACCTGAAGAAGGGAGCTTACTTTACATGTGGATCCAAGGATCACATGGCTTGCAACTGCCCTAAAAAGCTGTCACTAGGGTCAACAGGTAGCGGAGGGAATGGAAGTGGCAGTTCCGTGACTATCGCTGCACTATTGCAAGCTGTTCGACCCACTGCACGGACATTCAATATGACTGTACAGGATGCTGTGCAATCAAAAGACGTGGTGTCATGTATTATTCCAGTCAGTAGTATAAATGCATATGTATTATTTGATTCGGGTGCTACTTGTTCATTCATATCTGATGATTTTGCTAAAACCCTAGACTTACCTGTAGAAGAGTTAGTTTACCCCTTGAACATAGAGATTGCAAATAGGGAAGTTATTCCTGTTAGGTGTGTTTATAAGAACTGTAGACTGGACATTAACGGTCAGGAGCTTAGAGTAGATTTGATTCTGATAAAACTTGGGGAATTCGACGTCATACTGGGTATGGATTGGTTATTCAACCATGGGGCGATAATCGATTGTCAGAAGAAGTCGGTAAACCTTACGACTCCGTCGAAGTTAGTGTTCTATGGTAGCAAATTGCCTAGACAAGAGAGTTGTCTGACGATTATGGAAGCCAAGAAACTTTTGACGCAAGGCTGTGTGGGACACCTAGCCTACATAGTAGATACGCGTAAGGAAAGCCCGAAGGTGGAGGAGATATCGATAGTTAAGGAGTTTGTGGATGTTTTTCCGAGCGATTTGCCAGGAGTTCCGCCAGATAGGGAGACAGAGTTCGTGATCGATTTAGCACCGGGAACTGTTCTGATTTCAAAGGCTCCGTACAGAATGGCTCCTGTCGAGATGAAGGAACTGATGGTTCAACTGCAATAATTACTAGACAAGAAGAATATCCAACCAAGTGTTTCGCCGTGGGGAGCGCCTGTTTTGTTTGTTAAGAAGAAAGATGGATCGATGCGTCTTTGCATTGATTATAGAGAGTTGAATAAAGTTACAATCAAGAATAGGTATCCTTTACCTAGGATCGATGACTTGTTTGATCAACTGAAGAGTGCGAGGTACTTCTCAAAAATTAATTTGAGAAGCGGGTATCATCAATTGAAGGTGAGGAAGGAAGATATACCGAAAATGGCGTTTAGGACTCGATATGGTCATTACGAGTTCTTAGTGATGTCATTTGGTCTCACGAATGCCCCAGCTGCATTTATGGACCTAATGAACAGGGTGTTCAAGCCATTTATGGATGAGTTCGTGGTAGTGTTCATAGATGACATCCTGGTTTATTCCAAGACTGAGGAGGAGCATGCTGAACACTTACGACTAACCTTAGAAGCCCTGAGACGAGAGAAGCTTTACGCTAAATTCTCGAAGTGCAAATTTTGGTTGGAACATGTGCAATTTCTTGGCCACGTGATTGACAAGGATGGTATTTCGGTAGATCCGTCGAATGTTGAAGCTGTTATGAACTGGGAACAGCCAAAAATGCCATCTGAAGTGAGGAGTTTCTTGGCATTGGCAGGTTATTACCGTAGATTTATCCATAACTTTTCTAAAATCGCAACTCCGTTGACGAATTTGACTCGTAAAATAGTTAAGTTTTCTTGGACGGAGAAGTGTGAGGAGAGTTGTCAAGAGCTGAAGAAGAGGTTGAGTACTGCACCTGTATTGTCTTTACCGGATAGTTCGGGGAATTTCGTAGTATATAGCGCTGCCTCACATAAAGGATTAGGCTGTGTGTTAATGCAGAGCGGCAAAGTCATTGCCTATGCGTCACGTCAGCTAAAAGATTATGAGAAGGGGTATCCGACCCATGATCTAGAATTGGCGGAAGTAGTGTATGCCCTAAAGATTTGGAGGCACTACTTATATGGAGAAAAGTGTGAAATATACACAGATCACAAGAGTCTGAAGTATATATTTACCCAGAAGGATTTGAACATGCGCCAAAGAAGATGGTTGGAACTTATTAAAGACTACGATTGCGAGATACCTTATCATCTGGGTAAAGCTAACGTTGTCGCCGACGCTTTGAGCAGGAAAGGTCAGGAGAAGCTGAACGTGTTAACTGATCAGAATCGGTTAATAGAACAGATGGCTAGATTGGAGTTGGAGGTGAAGTTTCTGAAGGAATCGGATGAGATGTTGTTTCAAGTAACCACTGGTTCTACTCTAGTAGACAAAGTGAAAGAAGCACAACTTCACGATGAAGAATGTGAGAAGATTCGGAAAAGGATAATCGATGGCGAAGAGTTTAAGTTCAAGATCGATAATGAAAGTCTGTTACGGTTTGAAGGTAGAATCTGGGTACCACCAGTACCTGAGGTTAAAGAGGAGATTCTGAGCGAAGCTCATAGTTCTAGATATTCTATTCACCCCGGGCAGTACGAAGATGTACCAGGATCTCAGGCATCATTTCTGGTGGCCGAATATGAAGAGAGATGTGGTTGAATGTGTTGCAAAATGCTTAACGTGTCAGAAAGTCAAAGCAGAACACCAGAGACCTAGTGGTTTGCTACAACCGTTAGAAATCCCAGAGTGGAAGTGGGAGCATATCACAATGGATTTCGTGGTAGGTCTTCCAGCAACTCAGAAGGGATTTGATGCGATATGGGTTATAGTGGATCGACTGACGAAGTCAGCCCACTTTCTGCCGATCAAGGTTAAGTACAACCTGGATAAGCTAGCAAAGCTATACGTGAAGGAAATTATTTCTCGACCCGGTGTTCCGGTGTCGATTGTGTCCGATAGAGATCCACGTTTTACGTTGAATTTCTGGAAGCATTTGCAAGAATGTATGTGAACGTAATTTCAAATGAGTATAGTGTATCATCCTCAGACTAATGGACAGAGCGAGAGAACGATTCAGACGCTAGAGGATATGCTGAGAGCTTGTGTGATGGACTTCAAAGGAAGCTGGGAGGATCATCTACCGTTGGTGGAGTTCACCTACAATAATAGTTATGATGCGTGTATTGGCATGCCGCCTTACGAAGCATTATACGGCAGAAAATGCAAAACTCATTTGTGCTGGGATGAAGTTGGTGAACGTCAATTGTTGGGACCAGAATTGGTACAACAAACCACTGAAATTATAAAGCAGATCAGAACGAGATTAATTACTGCTCAAGACAGACAAAAGAAGTATGTCGATCTTTATCGACAAAACTGATAATTATTATCAGGAAGTTTCGTGTTCCTGAAAGTATCTCCCTGGAAGGGGAAGATTAGATTTGGTAAGAAGGGAAAGCTAAGTCCCAGATTTATTGGACCTTTTGAGGTATTACGAAAGGTGGGCGAGGTAGCTTACGAGATTGCATTACCTCCGGAGCTCGAGAATATACATAATGTCTTTCATATTTCTGTGTTAAGACCTTACAAGCACGATTATAAACATGTGATAGAGTATGAACCTTTGCAATTTGATAAGGACTTAACATATAAAGAAGTGCCTGTTCAAATAGTTGATAGAAAGAAACAAGTACTTAGGAATAAAGTGATACCTTCTATTAAGGTAATCTGGAGGAACCACAGTGCTGAAGAAGTTATGTGGGAACTTGAAGATGTTATGATAAAATCTTATCCGCATTTATTTGCTTAGTTGTGTGTAACCCCTTATATACTGATTCTGGAGACAGAATCCTTTTAAAGAGGGAAGAATGTAATAGACGGGAAATTTTTATGTGTGATTCTGGGGACAGAATCCTTTTAAGGAGGGAAGATTGTAACGATTCTGATTTTATATAATAATTTTAAATATTTATTGAGTTAAATAAATATTTTATGTGATTTATGGAGTGATTTAATTAAGTGTTATATATTAATTAAATGAATGTGTAATATTTATTTAATTAATGTATATTAATTTTATATTATAGTTCTAATTTAATTGAATTAGAGGAATTATGTGATGAACTGTTACATGGATTATAATTAGCGAGTAATTATAATTATGTGGCAATTTTATGTGATTAATTCATGTTAGATTTTAATTGATTAAATTAGATGATTAATGTTTAATTAATTAAAATGTGACATTTAAGTATGTGTTAAAATAAAAGAAAAAGGATTTTAAATGAGTTTAAATAAACAAGGCTTTGCATTTGTTTTAAATGTACTTTACCAAACATGGCCTTAGTAATAATAATCTGTTTTTAAATATAATGTTGTTTTGGCCAAACAAAGCCTTAAGGCTTTTTGAATTTTGAAACTTATGTAACTGCTAAATTAATTAGGCTAATTAGTATTAGTTAATACGCGTATTATATTATATTACGTTAGTTCTATACTATGTTAGATTAATCCTAAGTCTAAACTAAGAGCTAAGAAGAAAGAAAAGAGTAGAGAAGAGTTGGAGAAGAAGAGAAGGAAGAAGAAGCTTGTGAAGGCTAGAGTTAATCTTTGTTTTCTTCTCCTTTCACCGTAAGGTAATCCATAATCTCTACTTTCATATTTTCAGAACTCGGGTTTAAGTTTCATGTTTTATTCTCTGTGAAAACTGAGTTTTTATGTAATTGCATAAACATGGATGATATATATATATATAGGTGGTGTTGTTCATGGTGAATTATATGGTTATAAATAATTTTCAGAAATCAAATTACCTGTAGAAATATATTTTAACAGAAAAGTCATGTTTATATGAGTTCATATGGAATTTCATGAGTTTGGTTAATTTTAATTGAGAAATTGATGAAATTGGTATATGTTAATATGCTTATTAGGTAATTACTTGATGCTATCTTCAACTTGTATATAATGCATGTATATAAATTCGAATTGATGGAGAAAAATAGTTACAGTAGAATATTTTTGAGAAAATATGAGTTTTCATGAAAATGGCCAAAATGGATTTTCAAAACTTGTGATTATCATTGTTTAAATGATTTTGTGTTTTGGAAGCATGCTTTATATATGTGTAATAGCGTATATATGTTTTTACAGAGTCTATAGTACTGTATTTTTGGCGTTGTTGGCTTATTTGGGTTGTTCGGTTAAACAGAGAGTCGTGGCTGTCTGCGTCTGGCCGAGCTGCTGCGCAGCTGCGCCGGCAATAAGGCCAGGAGCAGCGCAGCTGCGCCACTGGCCGATCCCAGATTCCTTCCCTGCGCAGCTGCGCCGATTTTAAGGCAGCTGGCTGCGCAGCTGCGCCGGGCACAGTGCTTGGGCAGCTGAGTTTTGCTTACTTGTGCAGTTTTATTTGATAGCTTATGATAATTGGTTATGATAATGAGCATGAATTCAGTGGCTATAACATGTTGCTAGTATGAGTTGGACAAGTTCATAATTAGAGAATTTTTTTAAAAAAACTTTAATTAAATTATGATTGTTTGATAGTAAAATGAGTTTCTTAATTTGATTAATTATAATTAAGAGTAAGTGTTTAATTTAAAGTATAATTTTGTTAAATTATAATGAGTAGTAGTTGATTTATTTAAATCAATTAGATGTTAATTTAAATTACAATTTATGTAATTATAATTTAATAAATGCATGATTATTATAAATTATAATTGATAAATACATGATTCATTGTAAATTGTGTAATTATAATGCATGATATAGTTTAATTAACTATTAATTATGAAATTTTGATAATTTAAGAGGTAATTATAACTGAATAATTATAATTAGATTAAGTGTTTAAATTATAATTATTTAATTATAATTTAGCTAAAATACATAATTAATTTATTTATGTGAGTATATGTGTGATGTAATTAATTATGTGATAGTTGATTATTTATTTAATTAGAGTGAGTTAACCATGAGGGTTAACCACTTATGTGAATTAGTTATGTGTTAACTAATTTAGGTTTTTGTGACTTAATATATATGTGTAGGAAGTATTAAAGTACGTGAATTGTATTAGGTAGCTTGCACTTAAGGCAAGTCTTCTAAACCCTAAACTCGCTATTTCTACGCAAGTTCTTTGATGTTCATATTTTCATTGTTGAGAATGTCCTTTTCATTTCTGTACTGGACAATTATTTATTTAACCAAAGAGATCTTGACTTATTGTTCAAGTAAGATCCAGTTTGTTATTTTAAATGCTTTAAGTTTACTTCTAAAGCATATGTTAATTCATAATTCTTTTATTTATGAATTATTGAAAGTCGATTCAACTAATCCTTAGTCGATGAACGTGAATTCTAAATTACCATTGTAAGCTTATCCAAACCAAACTTTCTTTGGTACGGACTTGAATTCAAATAACTGAGTTGAACAACCCTAATTATTAGGGGAGGTTAGCACGCATAGCGTTAAGATGTTTGTGCACAATACATGGTACAAAGGGCTGATCCCCCTAAGTACGAGTTGAGGTCCATAGTCTTATTGACTGTTAAAGGTTTAAATAGAAATATTTATAACCTAGGACAAGAAGAGTTCAAAGGTCTTATGACCCTCAGATAAATTCTATATTCGAATTTTGATATTGATAGAGAATTATTATTCAATTCTTTATTGTTAAAGTAAGCTAAGTTATTCAGATCTTTGTAAAGGTATTCTTTCATGTATTTATTATTGTTAAACTCCAATGAGCTGTTGTTTGCTCACTCTTGCATTAAATAACAATTGCAGTTAAAGTTGATAACGTTGATGCCCCGTCTACGAGACAAGGCAAGGGAAAGATGAACAAGTGAAGATTTGTTTAACTATTTTCAAATGATTGTAATAATTTTATGTCATATTTTTATTCCGCACATTATTGTTAATGTCAAGGTTAGAATAACCCTGGGATTGAGTTTTGAGAAAGTTGTAACCCTTGTTTTAAGGGAGATTTTATTATTTTGAATTAAGGTTGCAATTCATTTTGAGATATAATGGGTAAAGGTAAGTTATAGATAGAAAGTGAACACCAAATCATGTGGAAATGAAGTATCCGGATTTGGGAATGTCACAGGTTGGTATCAAAGCCGTAGGTTATGAAACCTTAGGTGGGGAAAAACCTTAGGTAGTAGCCTTATGGTAAGATCGAAAAGATAGGTGTGATAGGTAAAAGATAATAAACTACCTTATGTGCTATGTGTTTACATTATAGTATTCGAAGAGTGTCGATTCGATGTCACGTAATAACGAACTTTAAATTTTTTGTCAAGATGTCGAATGTTGGAGAACCTAGTCAGGCTAGAGAGGATGTGCCTCAGGTGACTAGAGAAGAGGAGCCCCATGATATTCATGTTATTTGGGAGCAGCTGGTTAGGAGAGAGCCATCTCCAGTGATCACCATAGCTGTTCGGAAGCGTGAGCTGACACCTATTCCAGAAGAAGAGGACTGAGGACGAGTCTGAAGAGGACGAAGAGGATCCCGAAGAGGAATTCCCACCTCACTCTACTAGTGCTGAGATGTACGACGCAGTTTACGATAGCAACGTGGAGCTTCATGGACGAGTAGGAGATCTCGAAGAAACCATCCAGCAGCGGGACGAGAAGATCGAAGAAATGGCAAGTGACCTAGGAGATGCACAGTGGAACCTGATACATATGGAGGTGGATAGAGATGCTACTTGATTTGAACTGGCAAAGTTGAAGCAAGATATCCAGAAGGAGTCGAGGAAGCGTGCCAGAGCTAAAGAGTCAAGCTTGAGAGCTAATCAACTAGCCGATCGAGCTAAAGGTGAAGCTGAAGCCAAGAGGGCCAAGATGAGGGAAACAGAATATGCCTTCCATACAGCGATAGAAAGAGCTCAGGACCGTGTTTTCTACTACCCAGCTCAGTTCCAAGGTTTACCGTGGTATGTGGTGGACCGAAGAACGGCGTTTCGGGTAATGGAAGAGGAACGCAGAGAGGTTGTGCGACGTATTAATATGCCTAGGCAGTAGCAGTAGCAGTAGTAGTAGTAACAGTAGTAGAGTTTTGTTTATGTATTGCTTTTTGTATTAAATAATGTAAATCCCATAATTTGAAATAAAAATGGGATAAGTTAATAATATAATCCTGCAACTTTTCCAGTTTAGGAAGGATGATGTAAATGGCAGAAATGCTATCGGATTGATGTTTTTAAAACTACGACTAATGGATAAAAGAAGTTTATTGACGTGCTTGGTGTTCTATGTGAACTGAATTGTTTAGAACGTTTAAGTATGAATTTGAATATTTAAAAATTGAATAAAGGATCTAATAATAATATTTTCTTAACAGAAAATGCCTCCTAGAAGAAGACTAACACGTCAAAACCCCGAGGGTTTGACAAACAACAATAATGAGGGGACGAATCCCAACTCGGTTCAGCAGTTGGTGAACCTGTTGACCGGAGCTCTTGCGAATCAGCCGCAAGTACAGGGTACCACGTTCAAGGAATTCAAGGCAGTAGGACCGCCTGAATTCAAAGGATCGACTAACCCTATCGAGGCTCAGACATGGGTTATGGAAATGGAAAAGGTGTTTGACGTGGCTAGGTTAGGGGAAGATCAGAAGACAGCATTTGCGACTTTTATGTTAAAGTCGGATGCTAGTTTTTGGTCGCAGGCTATCAAGAACCGAGAGGGAGAGGGAGTCATCACGTGGGAACGTTTCAAGGAAATGTTCTACGAGATGTACTTTTCAGTGAGTTCCTAGGACCAGATGGAGGTCCAATTCCTAGAACTTAAGCAAGGAGGGATGACGGTGTCTGAGTATGCCGCTAAGTTCAACGAGTTGGCCTAGGTTTGTTACTCACCAGGTCAGAATTGACGCTAGAAAGGAGAAAAGGTTTGAGCGGGGACTAAAGCCCTGGCACTACAGCAAGGTTTCCATGTTCCAGCTGAACATCTTTGCGGCTGTGCTAGAGAAGGCCATACTTGCTGAGGGAGGAAGCGAAGCGGTTACGAAGTTCAACCAAGATAAGAAGAAGAAGAATGAGGTAGAAACCAAGTCTGGGGGTAACAACACTGTGAACCAGAAGAGGAAATGGAATCACAACACCTCTGCTGGGAGTCAGCAAGGAAGCCAGCAGAAGAGGAAGTTCGAAGCATGTGCTACATACGGTAAGAATCACACTGGCGTGTGCATGAAGGGGAAGCGGGTGTGCTTCAACTGTGGTCAGGAAGGCCACATCACGCCTAATTGCCCAAACCTGAAGAAGGGAGCTTACTTTACATGTGGATCCAAGGATCACATGGCTAGCAACTGCCCTAAAAAGCTGACAGGAGGGTCAACAGGGAGCGGAGGGAATGGAAGCGGCAGTTCCGAGACTATCGCTGCACCATTGCAAGCTGTTCGACCCACTGCACGGACATTCAATATGACTGTGCAGGATACTGTGCAATCAAAAGACGTGGTGTCATGTATTATTCCAGTCAATAGTATAAGTGCATATGTATTGTTTGATTCGGGTGCTACTTGTTTATTCATATATGATGATTTTGCTAAAACCCTAGACTTACCTGTAGAAGAGTTAGTTTACCCCTTGAACATAGAGATTGCGAATAGGGAAGTTATTCCTGTTAGGTGTGTTTATAAGAACTGTAGACTGGACATTAACGGTCAGGAGCTTAGAGTAGATTTGATTCCGATAAAACTTGGGGAATTCGACGTCATACTGGGTATGGATTGGTTATTCAACCATGGCGCGATAATCGATTGTCAGAAGAAGTCGGTAAACCTTACGAATCCGTCGAAGTTAGTGTTCTATGGTAGCAAATTGCCTAGACAAGAGAGTTGTCTGACGATTATGGAAGCCAAGAAACTTTTGACGCAAGGCTGTGTGGGACACCTAGCCTACATAGTAGATACGCGTAAGGAAAGCCCGAAGGTGGAGGAGATATCGATAGTTAAGGAGTTTGTGGTTGTTTTTCCGAGCGATTTGCCAGGAGGTCCGCCAGATAGGAAGACAGAGTTCGTGATCGATTTAGCACCGGGAACTGTTCTGATTTCAAAGGCTCCGTACAGAATGGCTCCTGTCGAGATGAAGGAACTGATGGTTCAACTGCAATAATTACTAGACAAGAAGTATATCCAACCAAGTGTTTCGCCGTGGGGAGCGCCTGTTTTGTTTGTTAAGAAGAAAGATGGATCGATGCGTCTTTGCATTGATTATAGAAAGTTGAATAAAGTTACGATCAAGAATACGTATCCTTTACCTAGGATCAATGACTTGTTTAATCAACTGAAGGGTGCGAGGTACTTCTCAAAAATTGATTTGAGAAGAGGGTATCATCAATTGAAGGTGAGGAAGGAAGATATACCGAAAATGGCTTTTAGGACTCGATATGGTCATTACGAGTTCTTAGTGATGTCATTTGGTCTCACGAATGCCCCAGCTGCATTTATGGACCTAATGAACAGGGTGTTCAAGCCATTTCTGGAAGAGTTCGTGGTAGTGTTCATAGATGACATCCTAGTTTATTCTAAGACTGAGGAGGAGCATGCTGAACACTTACGACTAACCTTAGAAGCCCTGAAACTAGAGAAGCTTTACACTAAATTCTCGAAGTACAAATTTTGGTTGGAACGTGTACAATTTCTTGGCCACGTGATTGACAAGGATGGTATTTCGGTAGATCCGTTGAAGGTTGAAGCTGTTATGAACTGGGAACAGCCAAAAACGCCATATGAAGTGAGGAGTTTCTTGGCATTGGCAAGGTTATTACCGTAGATTTATCCATAACTTTTCTAGAATCGCAACTCCGTTGACGAATTTGACTCGTAAAATAGTTACCATCCGGGTAAAGTTAACGTTGTCACCGACGCTTTGAGCAGCAAAGGTCGGGAGAAGCTGAACGTGTTAACTGATCAGAATCGGTTAATAGAACAGATGGCTAGATTGGAGTTGGAGGTGAAGTTTCTGAAGGAATCGAATGAGATGTTGTTTCAAGTGACCACTGGTTCTACTCTAGTAGACAAAGTGCAAGAAGCACAACTTCACGATGAAGAATGTGAGAAGATTCAGAAAAGGATAATCGATGGCGAAGAGTTTAAGTTCAAGATCGATAATGAAAGTCTGTTACGGTTTGAAGGTAGAATCTGGGTACCACCAGTACCTGAGGTTAAAGAGGAGATTCTGAGCGAAGCTCATAGTTCTAGATATTCTATTCACCCCGGGAGTACGAAGATGTACCAGGATCTCAGGCATCATTTCTGGTGGTCGAATATGAAGAGAGATGTGGCTGAATGTGTTGCAAAATGCTTAACGTGTCAGAAAGTCAAAGCAGAACACCAGAGACCTAGTGGTTTGCTACAACCGTTAAAAATCCCAGAGTGGAAGTGGGAGCACATCACGATGGATTTTGTGGTAGGTCTTCCAGCAACTCAGAAGGGATTTGATGCGATATGGGTTATAGTGGATCGACTGACAAAGCCAGCCCACTTTCTGCTGATCAGGGTTAAGTATAACCTGGATAAGCTAGCAAAGCTATACGTGACGGAAATTATTTCTCGACATAGTGTTCCGGTGTCGATTGTGTCCGACAGAGATCCACGTTTTACGTCAAATTTCTGGAAGCATTTGCAAGAATGTCTGGGAACACAATTGCGAATGAGTACAGTGTATCATCCTCAGACTGATGGACAGAGCGAGAGAACAATTTAGACGCTAGAGGATATGCTGAGAGCTTATGTGATGGACTTCAAAGGAAGCTGGGAGGATCATCTACCGTTGGTGGAGTTCGCCTACAACAATAGTTATGATACGTGTATTGGCATGCCGCCTTACGAAGAATTATACGGCAGAAAATGCAGAACTCATTTGTGCTGGGATGAAGTTGGTTAACGTCAATTATTGGGACCAGAATTGGTACAACAAACCACTGAAATTGTGAAGCAGATCAGAACGAGATTAATTACTGCTCAAGACAGACAAAAGAAGTATGTCAATCTTCATCGACAAAACTGAGAATTATTATCAGGAAGTTTCGTGTTCCTGAAAGTATCTCCCTGGAAGGGGAAGATTAGATTTGGTAAAAAGGGAAAGCTAAGTCCCAGATTTATTGGACCTTTTGAGGTATTACGAAAGGTGGGCGAGGTAGCTTACGAGATTGCATTACCTCCGGAGCTCGAGAATATACATAATGTCTTTCATATTTATGTGTTAAGACCTTACAAGCACGATTATAAACATGTGATAGAGTATGAACCTTTGCAATTTGATAAGGACTTAACATATGAAGAAGTGCCTGTTCAAATAGTTGATAGAAAGGAACAAGTACTTAGGAATAAAGTGATACCTTCTATTAAGGTAATCTGGAGGAACCACAGTGCTGAAGAAGCTACGTGAGAACTTGAAGATGTTATGATGAAATCTTACCTTCATTTATTTGCTTAGTTGTGTGTAACCCCTTATATACTGATTCTGGGGACCGAATCCTTTTAAGGAGGGAAGAATGTAATAGACGGGAAATTTTTATGTGTGATTCTGGGGACAGAATCCTTTTAAGGAGGAAAGATTGTAACGATTGTGATTTTATATAATAATTTTAAATATTTATTGAGTTAAATAAATATTTTATGTGATTTATTTATTGAGTTAAATAAATAAATTATGTGATTTATGGAGTGATTTAATTAAGTGTTATATATTAATTAAATGAATGTGTAATATTTATGTAATTAATGTATATTAATTTTTTATTATAGTTCTAATTTAATTGAATTAGAGGAATTATATGATGAACTGTTACATGAATTATAATTAGCGAGTAATTATAATTATGTGGCAATTTATGTGATTAATTCATGTTAGATTTTAATTGATTAAATTAGATGATTAATGTTTAATTAATTAAAATGTGACATTTAAGTATGTGTTAAAATGATTTGTTAAAATAAAAGAAAAAATATTTTAAATGAGTTTAAATAAACAAGGCTTTGCATTTGTTTTAAATCTATTTTACCAAACATGGCCTTAGTAATAATAATCTGTTTTTAAAAATAATCTTGTTTTGGCCAAACAAAGCCTTAAGGCTTTTTGAATTTTGAAACTTATGTAACTGCTAAATTAATTAGGCTAATTAGTATTAGTTAATATGCGTATTATATTATATTACGTTAGTTCTATACTACGTTAGATTAATCCTAAGTCTAAACTAAGAGCTAAGAAGAAAGAAAAGAGAAGAGAAGAGTTGGAGAAGAAGAGAAGGAACAAGAAGCTTGTGAAGGCTAGAGTTAATCTTTGTTTTCTTCTCCTATCACCGAAAGGTAATCCATAATCTCTACTTTCATATTTTCAAAACTCGGGTTTAAGTTTCATGTTTTATTCTCTGTGAAAACTGAGTTTTTATGTAATTGCATAAACATGGATGATATATATATAGGTGGTGTTGTTCATGGTGAATTATATGGTTATCAATGATTTTTAGAAATCAAATTACTGTAGAACTATATTTTAACAGAAAAGTCATGTTTATATGAGTTCATATGGAATTTCATTAGTTTAATTAATTTTAATTGAGAAATTGGTGAAATTGGTATATGTTAATATGCTTATTAGGTAATTACTTGATGCTATCTTCAACTTGTATATAATGCATGTATATAAATTCGAATTGATGGAGAAAAATAGTTACAGTAGATTATTTTTGAGAAAATATGAGTTTTCATGAAAATGGCCAAAATGGATTTTCAAAACTTGTGATTATCATTGTTTAAATGATTTTGTGTTTTGGAATCATGCTTTATATATGTGTAATAGCGTATATATGTTTTTACAGAGTCTATAGTACTGTATTTTTGGCGTTAGTGGCTTGTTTGGGTTGTTCGGTTAAACACAGAGTCATGGCTGTCTGCGTCTGGCCGAGCTGCTGCACAGCTGCGCCGGCAGCAAGGCCAGGAGCAGCGCAGCTGCGCCACTGGCCGATCCCTAGATTCCTTCCCTGCGCAGCTGCACCGGTTTTAAGGCAGCTGGCTGCGCCGGGCACAGTGCTTGGGCAGTGAGTTTTGCTTACTTGTGCAGTTTTATTTGATAGCTTATGATAATTGGTTATGATAATGAGCATGAATTCAGTGGCTATAACATGTTGCTAGTATGAGTTGAACAATTTCATAATTAGAGAAAAGAATTTTGAAAACTTTAATTAAATTATGATTGTTTGATAGTAAAATGAGTTACTTAATTTGATTAATTATAATTAAGAGTAAGTGTTTAATTTAAAGTATAATTTTGTTAAATTATAAGGAGTAGTAGTTGATTTATTTTAATCAATTAGATGTTAATTTAAATTATAATTTATGTAATTATAATCTAATAAATGCATGATTATTATAAATTATAATTGATAAATACATGATTAATTGTAAATTGTGTAATTATAATGCATGATATAGTTTAATTAACTATTCATTATGAAATTTTGATAATTTAAGAGGTAATTATAATTGAGTAATTATAATTAGATTAAGTGTTTAAATTATAATTGTTTAATTATAATTTAGCTAAAATACATAATTAATTTAATTATGTGAGTATGTGTGTGATGTAATTAATTATATTATAGTTGATTATTTATTTAAATAGAGTGAGTTAACCATGAGGGTTAACCACTTATGTGAATTAGTTATGTGTTAACTAATTTAGGTTTTTGTGACTTAATATATATGTGTAGTAAGTATTAAAGTACGTGAATTGTGTTAAGTAGCTTGCGCTTAAGGCAAGTCTTCTAAACCCTAAACTCGCTATTTCTACGCAAGTTCTTTGATGTTCATATTTTCAATGTTGAGAATGTCCTTTTGATTTCTGTACTGGACAATTATTCAATTATTTACTTAACCGAAGAGATCTTGACTTATTGTTCAAGTAAGATCCAGTTTATTATTTTAAATGCTTTAAATTTACTTCTAAAGCATATGTTAATTCATAATTCTTTTGTTTATGAATTATTGAAAGTCGATTCAACTAATCCTTAGTTGATGAACGTGAATTCTAAATTTCCATTATAAGCTTATCCAAACCAAACTTTCTTTGGTGCGGACTTGAATTCAAATTACTGAGTTGAACAACCCTAATTATTAGGGGAGGTTAGTACGCATAGCGTTAAGATGTTTATGCACAATACATAGTACAAAGGGCTGATCCCCCTAAGTACGAGTTGAGGTCCATAGTCTTATTGACTGTTAAAGGTTTAAATAAAAATATTTATAACCTAGGACAAGAAGAGTTCAAAGGACTTATGACCCTCAGATAAATCTATATTCGAATTTTGATATTGATAGAGAATTATTATTCAATTCTTTATTGTTGAAGTAAGCTAAGTTATTCAGATCTTTGTAAAGATATTTTTTCATGTATTTATTATTGTTAAACTCCAGTGAGCTGTTGTTTGCTCACGCTTGCATTAAATAACAATTGCAGTTAAAGTTGATAACGTTGATGCTCCGTCTACGAGTAAAGGCAAGGGAAAGATGAACAAGTGAAGATTTGTTTAATTATTTTGAAATGATTGTAATAATTTTATGTCATATTTTTATTCCGCACTTTATTATTTATGTCAAGGTTAGAGTAACCCTAGGATTGAGTTTTGAGAAGGTTGTAACCCTTGTTTTAAGGGAGATTTTATTATTTTGAATTTAGGTTGAAATTCATTTTGAGATATATTGGGTAAAGGTATGTGATAGATAGAAAGTGAACACCAAATCATGTGGAAATGAAGTACCTGGATTTGGGGGTGTCATATGCTCGCCTTTGACTTTGGTGAGGATAGAGTCTCCTTCAACGACTCCATTGATGTAGAACTCTTTCACCAGCTTCGTATAGATCAGGGTGCTGGTGCTCAGAGCTTCTTCGAGTCCAGCTTTCTTCAGTAGTGAAAGAACGTTGTGAATTTCTAGGCTAGCATCTCCAAACCCATCAAAGCATAGCTGGTAACCCGAAATAACTTTGGAAGCAGCCATTGATGTAAATAGATTTTCCTGTAATGAACGAATTTGGCTTAGCTTTTTGAAACTTAGGGTTTTGTTTGAGATAAAATGAAAGATAGATAGTCTTTTGAAATTCAAAGGTAAACTGACAGAAAAAAATAGTTCAAAATGAATTTAACTTCCCTCCATATGTTCTGCATCGTGGGACACGTGTTGAGTTCTGTAGGACTCCACGATTTTAATCATATGGAAACACTGTTTTGTCTTTAGCTCCCCCCGAGCTAGTGTGCCCATCAGAGAAGACTACGAATGCCGAGAACCACTCCATGATTGTGGAGTTCCTTAGCTGGATCTGCTCCATAAACGATGACTCTAATATTTTCGAAGAAATTTAAGATAGCATCCCTTCTTAGTTAAGGTAGCTCAGGAAGGGCCAACCTCTTAGACATATGTTATGGGTCAGGTTTGTCCCTGAGGCGCTTATCAAAAGGGTTACTTAGTCTTTGTAGTGCTGTCATCATAGTGAGCTTTCCTCCCTTGTCTGGATCACTCCATGATCGTAGTCTCTCTTAATCATCTTTATGATTTTGACTTAGCCTTTATATCTGCATGGTTAGCACCAATCTAGAGCATAGAATTTCATGGTTGTAGATTTAACATCCCTAACTCACTTAACAGCTTATTAAATCTGGATTCATCTAAAGGTTTTGTAAACACATCAGCAAGTTGATTTTCAGTAGGGATGTATTGCAAAGATATTGTTCCATTTTGAACATGATCCCTAATAAAATGATATCTGATTTCTATGTGCTTGGTCCTAGATTGCATGACATAATTATTTGTTATTGTTATGGCACTTGTGTTATCACAGTGTATGGGTATAGATTTGAAATCAAACCCATAATCTGCTAGCTGGTTCTTGATCCATAGGATTTGAGCACAGCAGCTGCCTGCAGCAATATATTCAGCTTCTGCTGTTGAAGTTGATACTGAGTTTTGCTTCTTGCTGAACCAGGACACTAGTCTATTTTCTAGCAGTTGACAAGTGCCACTAGTACTCTTTCTATCTATTTTGCATCAAGCAAAGTCAGCATCTGAATATCCTGTCAGTTCAAATAAGGACTCCTTGTGATACCATAGACCCAAGTAGGGTGTACCTTTAAGATACCTGAAAATCCTTTTTACAGCAGTTAAGTAAGATTGCTTAGGATTAGCTTAAAATCTAGCACATATACATGTTGCAAACATTATATCTGGACTACTGGCAGTTAAGTAGAGAAGGGAGCCTATTATACCTCTGTATTGAGTCATGTCAATACTTTTACTTTTCTCATCTTTGTCAAGCTTAGTTGCTGGAGCAATTGGTGTTTTCATGGGAGAGGCTGATTCCATGCCGTATTTTTTAAGTAAGTCTTTGATGTACTTGGCTTGGCTTATGAAGATACCTTCATCAGTTTGCTTCACTTGCAGTCCAAGGAAGAAATTTAGCTCACCCATCATGCTCATTTCGAACTTGCTCTGCATAAGCTTGGCAAATCTCTTGCATAGATTTTCATCAGTAGAACCAAAGATAATATCATCTACATATATTTGCACTAATAAAACTTTATCTTTGTATTTCCTAAGAAATAGTGAATCCTTTTTCAATAAGAAAGTTAGTTAGTGTCTCATACCATGCTCTAGGTGCTTGTTTAAGTCCATATAAGGCTTTGTCAAATCTATAGACATAATTAGAGAGGGTTGGATTGACAAAACCTGGGGGTTGTTCCACATATACTTCTTCTTGAAGTTCACCATTTAGGAATGCACTCCTGACGCCCATCTGGAATACTTTGAACTTCATGTGGGCAACAAATGCAGGGAATATTCTGATTGCTTCAAGTCTGGCAACTAGTGCAAAGGTCTCATCGTAGTCTATGCCTTCTTCCTGAGAATAACCTTTGGCCACTAGTCTTGCTTTGTTCCTTGTGATCACCCCGTCTTCATCCATCTTATTTTTGAAGACCCATTTGGTGTCAATGACTGGGCGATTCTTTGGTCTTTGAACTATTCTCCAAACTTAGCTTCTTTCGAAATGATTCAGTTCCTCTTGTATGGCTTCAATCCAGCTTGCATCTAGCATTGCATCTAGCATTGCATCTTTAATCTTCTTGGGTTCTATTTGAGACAGAAAACTCAAATAGAAACATTTATTCTGTGTTGCAGATCTTGTTCTGATTCTGGCAGTTGGATCACCAATGATCAGGTCTTGAGTGTGATCTCTTACCCATCTGTTCCCTGTTGGAACATCAGTTCTGGTGCCTTCTTGTCTGAACTCTTCAAGATTAACTTCTAGTTCTTGTTGATTAGAATCGTCATCTGGTGCAGCTCTCTCTACGATTTCTTCTTCGGACACTACGATTCATCCTTCAGGAACTATGGTCATAGTGTTGGGCTCGACCACTTCATTAGTAGTGTCGGTATCGTCAATCGTAGTGTCTTGTGGTGCAGACTTGTCCGAGTCTATTTCATCAAAGATGATGTGGATCGAGACTTCTACACTTAGTGTCTTCTTGTTGAACACCTTATAAGCTTTGCTGTCTGTGGCATATCCAATGAAGATTCCTTCATCTGACTTGGGTAGGAACTTAGTCAGATATTGCTTCCCATTGTTAAGAATGTAGCATGAACAGCCGAACACGTGGAAGTAACTGAGATTTGGCTTTTTTCCTTTCCACATCTCGTAAGGAGTCTTTTTCAACATAGAATGTACAAGAGATCTGTTCTGTGTGTAGCACGCAGTGTTGATAGCTTCTGCCCAGAAGTATTCAGGCAGATGAGCTGCTGCTAGTAGAGTTCTTCCAGCTTCTATAAGTTTTCTGTTCTTTCTTTCAGCTACTCTATTTTGCTGAGGAGTTCGTGGTGCTGAGAAGTTGTGGCTGATGCCATTGTCTGAATAGAACTGATCCATGTTTGCAGAAGTCGAACTCTCTGCCAAGATCACTCCTTATTTCCTTAATTGTCTCTCCTTTTTCATTCATCACCCGCTTGAAAATATTTATTAGTTAGGAGCTTGTCTCATCTTTGGAGTTAAGAAAGAACACCCATGTATATCTGGTGTAGTCATCCACTATGACAAGCGAGTATCTCTTTTCTCCTAGGCTCACAGTTGGAATTGGCCCGAAGAGATCCATATAAAGTAGTTGTAGGGGTCTGTTAATTGAGTTGACTGCTTTGCCTTTGAACGAGCTCCATGTTTTCTTTCCGAGCAGGCATGCATTACATGGTCTTTCTTTGATGAAGCTGAACTTGGGTAAACCTGATACCAGATCTTTGGAGGCCAGCTTAGACATATTTTTAAAGTTGAGGTGAGATAACCTTCTATGTCAAAGCCAACTTATTTCTTCAGATGCTTTAGCAAAAAAGCATACTGTCTCATCAGAACTGAGCTGAGCAAAGTTAACAGTGTATACATTTCCTTATCTTGTTCCTGTTAGCTTGATAGAGGATGTCTCCAGATCTCTGACTTGACACTGATTGTTGAGAAAGGTGACTTGATATCCTTTATCGCAGTGTTGGCTGATGCTTAGAAGATTGTGCTTTAGACCATCAACATAAGCCACTTTGCTGAAGGACACTGCACCATTCCCAGCTGATCCATAGCCTCTTGTCTTGCCAGAATGGTTATCTCCAAAGATAACCATTTGGTCCCTCCTTCTCTGTGTAGTTTGACAGGAGGGCTTTGTTCCCGGTCATATTCCTTGAGCAACCACTATCCAGATACCACGTTGTAATCGTGGTGCTCATTTCTTGCAAGAAGTTTTAGCATTCATGTTGGTACCCAGACTTGTATGGGTCCTACAGTGTTAGTACCCTTGGGGACCCAAGTCTATTTGATTTTGGGCCTTCCATGCACAGTGGTATAATAACATAATGCAGCTTTACGACCATTTCTACCACATGCAAAGTGTCTAACATAAGGCATGCTTGTGTGTGTATATGGATTCTTTCTCCATTTGGACTTGTGTGGGTATTGGTTGGCCTTACCCTTATATTGTATTTTCCTTTTCCTTGCAGCCTTGGGGTTCACGGTTTGTGCTGAGTAAGCATCAACACCACGATTCCTTCCAGGTTAATATGTGGAGTCAGTTTTATTTGACTCTACGATTCGTCGAGGTTGGGCAGTGGTGACTGAGTTTCTCTTCTCTTTTCTGAATCCCAGGCCAGCATGGGATCCTTTGTGTCTTCGGACATTATTTGGGTCAGAAGAGCAAGGTTGCACTGGTTCTTCCTTCTGTGTGGATTTCATAAATACAATACTTCTACTTGAATTAGAAGCACTGATACTGTTTGTATCCTTAGTCTTTTCCACACTTGATTCTGGGGTAGACTCCCCATAACCTAAACCTGTCCTATCAGAAGCACTTCTCTGACTTGAGATCAGGGAGTCCATGGATGAGGATGACCTATTCCACATAGAGATAGTCTTTTCTAGCTCCTCAATTTTAGAGGTTAGTTTTGACTCTCTTTGTGTGCTCAGTTCATTTGTCTATCTTAAGATTTTATTCTCAGCTTCAAACTGAGAGAGAGAGAGAGAGGTATATCTGAGTAGAGCTGTTTCCAGTCTGAACTTTCTCTTTCTCTCTTTGAAGGTCAGAATAATCTTTGGACATAATTTTGAACCTCCTAATATATTGATATAGATCAGATGTTATGTCATGAAGAGTAGTTCTTAAGTAATCCATATCTACATCAGGAGTGTTGAAGTCAAATACCTCATCTATATTTACCTCAGGATAGTCAGTGTATTTCTTGTTGTTTGCATCCTTGGCCATCAGATATAGATTTGCTTTTTGAGGCTCTTCATCATCTCCAGACTCAGCATTGGTGTCATTTTTTGAGTCACTCCACGAACTTCCAGCTACAAGACCTTTATCTTTCTTCTTATCCTTCTTGTAGCCTCTAGACTCCTTCTTTGGATTTGTTCTCCTTTTGAGTTCTTCTTTGATGGGTTTGTTGCAGTTTGCAATGAAGTGGCCAGGCTTCTTGCAGTTGTAGCATAGCTCATTGATCTGCTCCTGACTGCTGATGTTTTTGAATTTCTTAGGTCTGCCGCTTCTTCCTTTGCTCATGAACTTTCTGAGTTTTCTGTCCAACATTGCAACTTCATCAGCATCATCATCAGATGAGGATTCATCTTCATCATAAGCATTGGAGATGTCTTCTGCTGCCTTAAAGCAACTCCTTTGTCCTTCTTTCTTCCTTCAGATAGAATCTCTGCTCGTTGAGTCAGCTCTAGTTCATATGCAAGAAGGTTGTCAGAGAGTTATTGAGCAGTCATTTCATGCAAGTTTTTTGACTCTTGAATTGCAGTGGTTTTGGCATCCCACTTGTTTGGCAAGGACCTCATGAACTTGATGATAAGATCTTTGTTTGGATAGACCTTTCCATTAGCTCGAAGAGAGTTGAGTAGCAATGTGAATCTTTCATATGTAGAAGTGACATTTTCTCCAGAAATATGGGCAAACATCTCATACTGTTGAGTCAGTAGAGATTGCTTGTTTTCTCTGACTTCTAAAGTTCCTTTATGCATGATGAGCAATGCTTCCCATACTTCTTTTGCAGTTTTGTAGTTGACCACGTTCTCAAATAGATTATCTTCTAAGGACTGGAACAAGATGTTTTTGGCCTTCTTGTCAAGCTGAACATCTTTCTTCTCATTTTCAATCCATTCAGATTTAACTTTATTCACAACTCTGTTTGGTTCTTCTGGAGTTGGTGCAAGCTTTGTTGGAACATAGGGCCAATTCAGAACAGTTTCAAATAGATCATCATCTATTGAATCCATGTAAGCCTGCATCCGAACTTTCCAGTGGGCAAATTTGTCTTTGTTGCACATAGGTGGCTTGCTCCCTCCACCTATATTGGTCTCGTTTATCAGTTGTGCCATTGGATCTACTCAAGCTTGTATGCTTAGTTGAGAGAACCTGCTCTGATACCAATTATTACTTCCCAAAAGCACGTTAGTTATCTAGAAGGGGGGTTGAATAGATATTTTAAAATTTCTCAGTTTAAAATACTTTGTTAGTATTGAATATACTGACAGCAGAGGGATATATTTTTTGTTCCCCTTTAAGATATTGCAGTTATGGTTTGATAAGCGGTTATAATAGATATAGCAGTTATAGCAGTTAATGTGAGACAATGAGACACAAAGGTTTTAAGTGGTTCAGAGCACCTAAGGCTCCTAGTCCACTCTTCTACTCCACGAGTAGGAAATCCACTAAAGATGTCTCTTACAACTGAATCAGTTAGATTCCTTCAAGGCCAGCAACCTTGGAACTTCTCTTAGTTCACTTAGAACTTTTCAAGGCTAGCAGCCTTGGTACTTTTCTCTTAGTTCACTTAGAACTCTTCAAGGCCAGCAGCCTTGGTACTCTTCTCAGTTCACTTAGAACTCTTCAAGTCCTTCTGACTTAGAACACCTTGGATTGAGAGTTGTATTCTGGTGTGTGCTACTCATTTACAATTAAGCATCAATTCTGAAGAACTGAGTAGCGAAACAAGCTTTCCTCTTTCAGGATCGTAGAGTTGATCGTTGAGTGTTCTTGAGCTTTTCTCAATGTATTCTTTCTTTTCTTATCTTGATTGCTTAGTTTGAATCCTTGTCTGATTTCCTTATAAAAGAGTCATTCAAAATGTTTTCGTTTGAATGCTCCAGTTGCAGCATTAAATGCTTCAGACGTTTCTGTGCATTTGATGTTGACATCCTGCTTTCTTGCTGCACTGCCGACTGGCCCACTGACACAGTAGACTGCATTCTCACCTAACACCTGAAAAGATGTTTTCAGCAGGCGGTTTAGTCCTTTCCTTAGCTTCTTCAATTCGCTTCTTCGATTTGAACTAAGGATGAATATAGAATCATTGGGACCACCAAATTGTCAACAGCTATAAGCATTTCTTCATTTATTGCTCTTCCTCCCTTCATCAGAACTACGATCTTTGATGCTGACTGAAGGAACACTACGATTATGGTCATTGTACCATAATCGTTGTGTGTTGGCTTGCACAGGCTTGAATCAGACTTTATCGTAGAAAACACTATGATTTCTCTTAAGATCTTCGGCAGACTACGATTCCTTCTTGCTTGTCTTGCAGACTCCACATTTTTGTGAGCACACTGCGTTTCTTGACTTAGCTCGGCACGCGCTCGGTTCTTTTCCACGATTCTCAATGTGGCTTCCAAAGGCAGACTATGATTATGATATTTTCACTTAAGCTCCACGAATCTGCCTTGGCCTCTGCAGACTTGGTTATCTAGGCAGACTACGATTCTGGACATCTTCATTGAAACTCCATGATTCTATATGCTGCCTTTGACAGACTACGATTCTGTCAAGGCTTTATCTTTTACAACTCAAATAGATCAACCTAACAGTTTTGATCTTTTCTTCTATACATTAATTTACCTAAATGATAAACATTAAAGCTCAGATCAACCTAACATTTTGATCTATTATCTATGTCCTTGTACATATGATCTTTGAAGGACTTTACACTTAAGCATTTATATTTACTGTCAATATCAAATATGAATATGCAATTCCCAACAAACTTCTCATTTCTGACGGTGTTTTCGGTTGATCCCAGTTCATCGCAGATTCGACTTTGGAGGGATCTATCGAAATTTCATCCTTATCAATCACATGTCCGAGATATTGTACCCGCTAAATCCAAAATTCGCATTTCAAAAACTTGGCGTACAACTTCTCTCTCCTTAACGCCTCCAACGTCACCTTCAGATGTTCAACATATTCCTCCTTTGTTTTCGAATACACCAAAATGTCGTCAATAAAGACCACCACAAATTTGTCCAAAAATGATTTGAACACTTCGTTCATTAGGCCCATAAATGCTGCAGGACCATTCGTTAGACCGAATGACATAACCAGAAATTCTTAGTGACCATATCGAGTTCTGAACGCTGTCTTCAGAACATCCTCTGGCCTCACCTTCAATTGATGATAACCACTCCTCAAGTCTATCTTTGAGAAGTTCCTCGCTCCTTTCAACTGATCAAACAAGTCGTCAATCCTCCGCAATGGATACTTGTTCTTAATCGTGACCTTGTTCAATTCTCTGTAGTCGATGCAGTGCCGCATCGTCCCATCTTTTTTCTTCACAAATAACAGCGGCGCTCCCCACGGCAATACGCTCGGTTGAATGTACTTCTTGTCTAGTAGCTCTTGCAGCTGTACCATCAATTATTTCATTTCTATCGGAGCCATACGGCACGGTGCCTTCAATATTGGAGCCATTCCAGGTGCCAAATCGATCACAAACTCAACCTCTCTGTCTGGCGGAAGTCATGGTAGATCATCCAGAAATACATCCACGAAATCTCTCACGACTGGTATTTCCTCTAAATACGGGTTCTCTTTACGACTATCGACTATGTAGGCTAAGTATCCTACACAGCCTTGTCTCAATAACTTCCTGGCCCATATCATCATCAGACAGCTCGCTTGTCTAGGCAACTTGCAGCCATAAAATACAACCTTTGACGGAGTCATAAGGTTAATACATTTCCTTTGGCAATCAATTATCTCTCCATAATTGAATAGCCAATCCATTCCCAGAATAATATCGAATTCCCCAAGTCTAATAAGGATAAGATCAACGTTCATAACGTTACCATTTATATCCACCCTACAGTTCTTGTGTACATACTTTACAGGGATCACTTCTTTATTCGCAATCTCTATATTCATATGGTATTCTAACTCATCTTTAGGCAATCCTAAGTTCTTAGCAAAATCATCAGATATGAATGAGCAAGTAGCACCCGAATCAAATAATATATATGCATTAACTTTATTGATCGGAATGCTACCTGACACCACATCACGAGACTGCACAGCATCCTGCATTGTCATGTTGAATGTCCTGGCAGTAGGTCAGTTTGTTGATGTAGGTCCCGTAATTGTCAGAGCTTTTCCACTGCTGCTTCCTCTATTCCCTCCTGCTCCTTCCCCTCTAGAGCCTTTCTTGGGACAGTCCCTCGCTAGATGGTCCTTCGACCCACATGTGAAGTAGGCGCCCTTCTTAAGGTTAAAGGAGTTATGTGCTATGTGGCCTTCCTGACCATAATTGTAGCAAACTCTATTACCCTTCATATAGATCGCCAGGTGGTTTTTCCCGTAGGTCGGACATGCTTCAATTCTCTTCTTCTGGCTCCCTTGCTAATTTGTAGCTGATGGATTGTCATTCCACCTCCTCTTCTGACTATTGCTTCTTCCCGTGTTGCTACCACTAGCCTTAACACTTTCTCCTTCACTTTTCTTCTTCTTCCGATCCTGATTGTACTTGGTTACAGCATCGCTCCCACCCTTAGCGAGGATGACCTTCTCTAATACTACAGCAAAGGTGTTCAGCTAGAACATCAACACCTTGCTATATAACCAGGGCTTCAGTCCCTATTCGAACCTCCTTGTTTTTCTCTCGCTCGTGTGTACTTGATATGTGGCTAACCTCGCCAACTTATTAAACTTTGCATCATAATCTGGTACAGACATGTTTCCCTGCTTAAGCTCCAGAAACTGTACCTCCATCTGATTCTCTGAGCTTGTCGGGAAATACATCTCAAAGAAATTTCCTTAAAACTCTCCCAGGTTGTGATGCCCTCTCCTCCCCTGACCTTATTTGCCTGCCACCAATAGCTGGCTTTTGATTTTAGCATGAACGTTGCGTAGGCAGTCTTCTGGTCTTCACTGACTCTGGCGACGTCAAAAACCTTCTCCATCTCCATAACCCAAGTTTGAGCTTCTATCGGGTTCATGTAGCCTTTAAACTCTGGCGGTCCTACCGCCTTGAAGTCCTTGAACGAGGTGTTCGGTGGAGCTTGTGGCTGATTATTTATTGCTCCAGTCAACAGGTTTACCAACAGATGAACGAGGTTCGCGTTGGCATTGACGTCGTTGTTGTTATTCGTTGACCCTTCTTGGGCCGGTTGACAGTTGGGTCTTCTTCTCGACGGCATATTTCTATTAATATATACGCTTATTAGATCTTTATTCCATTCTTTAAATATTTAAGGCTTAACTTATATACTTTAAGATAACACTTAACACATAATCATCTCAAATAACTCTGATATTTTATTTAATCAAAAGTTTTAAACATAATAAGATAACATCACTACTATTTACATCAACTATCCCGAGATAAAAAAATCTTCAGGATTTCAATCATCAAAATATTCCTTTGTTGATAGTCACATCGGAATTTACATTATAAACATCAAATAAGTTTTCACATAATCATGTTGTTCCTATCACTGCCTACTAAGGCGTCGAACAGCTTTGCTGCGTTCTTCTCCATAATACGGAACATCATCTTGCGATCTAGCATATAGCAAGGCAGACCCTCGAATTGAACTGGATAGCTCATAACCCGATCCTGGGCCTTATCAATTGCTTTCTGAAACGTGTAGTCCGTCTCCTCAATCTTATCCTTCTTTACACAATCATTATCCTCTACAAGATCTGCACGTCGTGAATCCTTCACCCAATCATCCTCTGCTATGGCAAGCCTTGCTGATTTATCTTTCAAATCATTCTTCAGTTTTCCTATCTCAGCTGACTTCTCTTCACCTTAGCCCTTCACATGGACCAACTCCCACTCTACGTCTCCAAGACGTGTGTAAAGAGTCTCAACCTCACTATCTTTCTACTCGATGGTAGTCTGTTGAGTAATCGTCTGTTCCTTCAACTCCTGAACAGTATCTTGTAACTCAGTGTTACGGTTATATAGCTCGTCGTACATCTCAGCACTGATAGAGTTTGGTGGGAACTCTTCAGGTTCTTCATCTTCCTCCTCGGCTGCGTCAGCCTGAATCTCAATCTCCTCAAAGTCCTCCTCTGAATCGAACACCGACTCATGCTCCTGACCAACAACAGTGATCAAAGGAGATGGCTCTCTACGAATCAACTGCTCCCAAACTGTGTGAATGCCTCGGGGCTCCTCCTCAATAGCCACTCGAGATACAACCTCCCTAGGCTAACTAGATCCTCTAACATCCGACATCCTGAAAAATCAAATTTTAAGTCTTAATTATTACGTGATGCTAGTCGATACTCGCGAGTACATAAGTATAAGCACATAGCACATAAGGTAATTTATTATCTTTCTTAGAACTTGATAAGAGTTATCATTACTATGTTCTTGAAGGCTACTATCCTAAGGTTTTCCCCCACCTAAGGTTCATAACCTGCAGCTCTGATACCAACTTGTGACACCCCCAAATCCGGTTACTTCAATTTCCACGGGATTTGGTGTTCACTATACAAATATTATATATCTATCTACCCATAATAATGCAAACCACGAAATAGATAGAAAAACTCCATCATCTCCCGTTACAACATTTGAAATAAAATACATAAATAATCCCAGGTCATACTTAACCTTAAATCTCAAATGCAGAAACGTAAACAAATAAGTCTTAATCATTACACATAAGTCTTAAACAACATTATCAAATAAACAACAAGTCTTCATCACTTGTTGACTTTGCCCTTGCCTTTGCTAGTGGAAGGCTCGTCGGACCTTTCGTTCTTAACTGCAATGTTATTATGCAAGAGTGAGCACGATTGCCTACAAGTATAACAATATAACAATATAATAACATGCGAATGAATCAAAGACTTATGAATAAAGAAAACTCGGCTTTTGAATCAAGAATGAACAACAAGAATCAAAAGAACTTCTGAGGGTCATAAGACCTTGAACTATGTCATAGGTTGTCAAGTGTTTATATTTTAAACCTATAACAGTCATAAGACTATGGACTCTATTTCTCGTACTTAGGGGGATCAGCCCTTAGTACCATACTGTGCACAATATCTCAACGCTAAAGCGTAATTAATCCCCTATACAGGGTTGTTCATCTCAGTTTGACATTAGAGTCCGCACCAAAGGAAGTTTGGTTTGGATAAGCTCAATAATAGTTCTAGAATTTAGAACGTTCATCAACTATGTACTAGTCGAATCAATAAGTGTTCGCTAATCTTATAAGGTTCAACAATAACATTGATATTCAATTTGAATAATAAATCTCAAGAGTATACAATGTAATAAGTATTGTATAACTAGAATAGTGCTTTAAAGGTATTATAATATCTCATATTGAATCTCAACTTGATTAACAAGTATAAGAACTTTCATCATGATAGTATTTCAAGAATAGAAAACTTGCTCAATAAAAGTAAACTTTGAGTTTAGTAACTTGCTTGACATAAAAATAAGGAATAGAACACTTATTTAACTTAAAGAGTATAGATAAGAAAACTTATGTTATCGTAAATGAGTTCGGTAAGGTAACTTGCTTAACAATAATAAGTTATGGATAGAACACTTGCCTCGTGCACAAGCTACAAATAAAACTATAATTCACTTCCTCAACGTTCTACACATTACATTATGTATATAACATTGATTAGTTACATAACCACTATGTTTAACCGTTGAACTTCTTACTAAAGTTCAACTTAAAACTTGATTTACAAATCATAACTTGATAACTAACCACATAACACAACTCTGAATAACAACATGTATAATACACAAGTGTAACTCTTAGATGGTCGAAAATCACACTTTACAACGACAATATTCAAGTTTTCACATAGTTTATTAACATGAAACTTCAACATGTATAATATGTGTCAACATGTTATAGTATTGTTTTACATGTTCGTCATGTTATCAAGTTCTTTAGGTTAGGTTAACTCATCATACTATGGCTTAAAATCACACAAACGGGCCCAAAAATTTTTTTTCTCTGCATCAACCCCGCTAGGGCGGGTGTGATGACTGCATAGGGACCACTGGGGTGAGTCTAGAGCCGCTGGGGCGGGTGTGCCTAGGCGGTTCAGCCCCAGTTTGTGATTTTTGACAGTTAAGGCCAAATAAATCCAAATTAAACCGACACAGTGATTCTCATGAAGTATAAACTTCATAGAAACATCATACAATGATTCTAATATGCTTTTAACACTTTATATCTTGTAATTACTAAAATTGAATAATATAAATTCACTGTTCTTGGTATTTTTGAATGTTTTGAAGAATAATATGAAATTCGCCGTCACGGATTCGTTATAACTCTGAATCCGTCCATTTAAAGTTTCTTTTCTTTGTTTTAACATGTATAATCATAATCTACTGTTAATTTTAAGTTAAACAAACATTTCATGGCATACAATTTGTACAGAAAGACCAAATACGTGTTCTTCATACTTTTCATGCTCTGTAAATCATAAAACTCTGATTAAAGCATGTTTACATGAAATTGATTACTCAAACACATGAATATATGATATAAAACATATTATGGACATATACTAACATATATATCATTCATATACTATCAATCATCAATAACCTTAGTCATAGAGAACTTTGAAATAGTTTTCATGGAAAATTATAAGAACGTAAATTAAAGTTTAGGTTGAAGAGATTACCCTTGCTAGTTTGTTATGATGATTTAAGGATGATTAAGATCTTCTATACTTCTTCTTCAATTCACAATTCTCTCTCAAATTTTCTCTTAAACTCTCTTTGTATTTCTCTCTTTGTTTTTCTCTGAAGGAAAGCTACGTAATACAAACTGATATGATATATAAGGCTAATATAAGTTATAATATACATATACAATATAATATATGTATAAAAACTGACGTGGTAATGGTCAGTTAACCCCATAATGGGTTAACTGCTCCAACTTCTCATAGGGCCTTGTTTGACTATTCCTTTATCCTTCATTTCCCTTTATTTTAATTACATGCTTTATAATATAGTTTAATGTCACACTTTTAATTAACCAAATAATCTTATTTAAATTAATTAAATAAAATAGAATATATCCACATTAATTCACATAATCACATAATTAAAATTCTTATTTATTAATTATGTCAAATCATTAAATCTCTAATTAATGATTAAATTAATTAGAATAACATTATTCTTATTAAATAATTCATTTAATCAAATAAGCTCAATTAAATACTTGCTTTGGACTCAAAAATTACTTCACATTAATTTAATCAATGTAACGCATCGAATTAAATTAGTCTACCACAATTCCATCAAATAATTATTTAACTCAATAATTAAATCATAAAAAATAATTTATTTAATTCAATAAATGTTTAAATAATTTGCAAATTCTCGTTCGTCACAGGTATCCTACTTATGACCTAGAGTTAGCTGCAATAGTATTTGATCTAAAAATTTGGAGGCATTACTTGTATGGGGAGAAGTACGAAATATATACGGATCACAAAAGTCTTAAATATATTTTCATACAAAATGAATTAAATATGAGACAGAGGAGATAGTTAGAACTGATAAAGGATTTTGACTGTGAAATCTTATATCATCCCGAAAAAGCCAACGTAGTTGCAGATGCATTAAGTATAAAGAACCAAGAGAAATTAAACATAATAACAGACAACGAGGTATTAATAAAAGACTTTGATAAACTCAAAATAGAGATGAGAGTTCCAACTACCTCTACCCAAAAATTATTTGTTCTAGAAGGTGTTCTGACCCTATTAGAAAGAATTAAAGAAATGTAGGAGAAAGATGAGATGTGTCAAAAATGTTAATCCGATATAACTCTTATAAAGAATGTCAAATTCCGAATAGATAAGGACGGGGTACTAAGATATGAAGATAGAGTTTGGGTTCCATCAGATCAATCAATAAAAGATGAAATCTTAAGTGAAGCTCTTAATTCTAAATTTGTCGTTCACCCAGGTAGTACGAAAATATATAGAGACTTAAGTCGACATTTCTGGTGGTCAAATATAAAAAAGGAAATAGCGAAGTGGGTAAGCAAATGTTTCACGTGTCAAAGGGTTAAGGCTGAACATCAAAAGCCGAGTGGATTACTTTAACCCTTACCAATTCCTGAGTGGAAGTGGGAACATATAACCATGGACTTCATGGTAGGCCTTCCTGCTACGCAGAAAGGCCACAATGTCATTTGGGTAATAGTAGACAGACTTACTATATCATCTCATTTCCTACCTATCAAGGTTACCCATACCTTAGATCAACTTGCCAAGCTATACATAAATGAAATTATTTCTAGACATGGGGTTCCTATTTCTATAGTGTCCGATAAAGATCCAAGATTCACTTCAAACTTTTGGGAAAGTCTTTAAAAACACTTAGGAACTCAGTTGAGATTAAGTACAACATATCATCCACAAACAGATGGGTAGAGTGAGAGTACCATTCAAACTTTAGAAGACATGTTACGAACCTATGTTATAGACTTCAAAGGGAGTTGGGAATATCGTTTACCTTTAGTAGAATTTGCCTACAACAACAATTATCATGCTAGCATAGGTATGCCACCCTATGAAGCTTTATATGGTAGAAAGTTTAGAACACCATTGTGTTGGGACGAGGTCGGGGAAACACAAATGCTAGGACTCGAGATAATTCAACAAACTAGTAAAATAATTCAAATTATACGAGGAAAATTGCAAGCGTCTCAAGATCGACCACGAAAGTATGCTGATCCACACCGACAGGAACAAAACATTAATGTTGGAAGCCACGTATTCTTAAAAGTGCTCCCTTGGAAGGGCAAGATACATTTTGGAAAGAAAAGAAAATTGAGTCCAAGGTTCATTGGACTATTTGAAATTTTGAGAAGGATAGGAGAGGTGGCTTATGAAGTAGCTTTACCTCCTGACTTAAACCATATCCATAATGTGTTTCATGTGTCCGTATTACGACCATATAAACCCGACTACAAACATGTTATAAGTTACGAACCTATCCTAATCGAAAAAGATCTATCTTATATAGAAGAACATGTTCAGATCATCGATCGGAAAGAGCAAATCCTAAGAAATAAAGTGATAGCATCGGTTAATGTGATCTGGAGAAATCAGAACGTTGAATAGGCTACATGGGAGCTCTAGAAAAAAATGCGAGAGAACTATCCCCACTTGTTTACTTAACCTGTACTGAAATTTTGAGGATAAAATTCTTATTAAAGGGGGTGAATGTGAAATCCCAAAACCCTAATAAGACTCGGTTATGTAAATTCTTCAATTATCAATAAAATCTCTTTGTTCTGAATGTGCATTACGTTATTATATACCCTATTGAAGACTTCGATCAAAAATATTTTTCTCCAAAAAACGTCATGCTCGTCGTGCTTAAATTTTTATTTCGTATACGTACTTTTAAGTATATTATTTTGTCAATCTGCTATGTCGTGCTTACACGGACAAAACGCTTTGTCGTGCTTCGTCTAGATTATAAGATAAGCCCTAAATTAGGAAACCCTAATGTTAAATTAGGAAAACCTAAACCTAATTTAGAAACCCTAACCTTAAATTCAAATGCTAACCCTAATTAAGAAGTACTAACTCTAATTAGGTTATCTTAAACACTAATTATGTTAACTAAACTTAAATTAGGTCTTAATAACTTCATTAAGTTATCCTAAACACAAAAATCATAAACCTAAATCAAGATTAGGGCAAAATTAGCTTACTAACCAACTTGAAGTTGCTCACAAGCAAGTGCCACCACCACCTTTCAAAATCATATCATCTCTGGCCTCTAAACAGGTGGTCATAGTAGCACAAGTTCAGAGATTGGATATTTGTGGAGGAAAAGAGTGAAAAAAGACCTAAAAATCCTAATCTAGCAATTCTATAAATAGCAGCCTTATTTCAGTTCAAACTCACGAAATTTCTCAACCATTACACTTATACTACCTTCCATAAAAAGCTCTAGCAATAACAAGATCAGAATCAAACCTTAGATAGCCAAATTTGCTCAAGGAAGGTATAAACCCTAATTTTACATTAGATCTTTGATGCTATGTTAGATTTGTTGTTATGTTGTTTAGTTATGTCTAATAGCATGTTAGTTAGTGTTCTATGTTGATAGATCACGTTTTCATAACATCTAGATGCATCAAATTAAATAGGTGTTTTATGTAATCTGAAAATTTGTTAAAAATAGGCCTGACAACCTAATGTCAGAGCCCGTAGATCTTCATGTGTTAATAGTTAGGTCTGTTAATTGTATGCTAGTTGTAGTATTACATGAGCTTAGTAGTCTAGAACAAAAATCAAGCTTAGTGGATTAACAAAATGAAAGATGTAAGTGGTCAAAGGTGGTTAACCGATTACAAAGTTCTGATTTCTGGGTTACCCAGAAATCTCAAGAACAGTCGAGATAGGTACTTTGACCAGCTTGTATCTCTCTCTCTATATATGTTGTTAAGCTATCTAAGTGCTTTGTTATTGTATCCTTACATATATACTAGAGGTATGATACACTTTAACACATGATAAATACCTAGGATGACTAGAATTAATGGTCAAAACCCGTTGACCGTTCACGGATTTGTTTTCTAAAAATCCCAGAAAATAAAGAACATGAAGAACAATTTCTTACAGTACTTTGACCGGCCTATATCTATACCTGAGGAAGTTACTCGGTCCAAACTATTGTTATCTCATTCAACTATGATATATAGACTACACACTGCAACAATTAAAACACATATCTAATACACAAAATTGAAGCTATTAGCAGCACAAGGTCGTTGACCGATGTTGACTGGTGTTCTAGGTTATCCAAAAACCCAAGAATAGCTCTGACAGATACTTTGAGCTTTAATAACTTTCTGATATGTTATAGTTAGAGTCCAAAATTAGTATCAAGTTGTAGTATTACATAAACACTATATCATTGAAGCACTTACAATCACAGAATTATAACAAGCTGCTAGAACAAGCTTGGTCAAAGTGGTCACTCAGCCTTGACCAAGGCTGTTCTTCAGGCTGAAGAACACCTATAGCGACGCTTCCTGTCGTCTATGACCTTTAGCGACGGACATAGTAAAAATTAATTAAAATAAATTAAAATAATTATAAAAAATTATAAAATCAGTTTAAAAATCATTTTAAGTTATAATAATTAACTTTTAATATTTTGACATAAATTTCATAAATATTTTTATAAATTAATAAATTAACTAATTAGTAAAGTAATTAAATAAATTATTTATAAATAATAAGTAATTACAAATTACAATGTTAAAATATAATCACTCCATGTTTATAAAACTTAGTTTGCAAAACTATCGGAGTTTGCCTTTGAAATCGTTTTAAACCAAATCAAAGCAATCTAACACATACGAAATAACTTTGAATCTTATGTTATGCATAGCTAGACTTCGCATACATGCTATCAAGATTAGAATCTAAGGTACACAAGTTTTGTCAAAGTTTGCTTTCAAAACCTTTATATAATCTGTAAGACCCCAACTTTTATGAATAAAGATTGAATTTCCTCTATATATTATTTTGAAATAGTAATGTGTTGATTTGATAAATGTGATAAGTTATGGGTGAAATGTGCAAATTTTTCAAAGTTAGCAAGTGGTAATAAAATATTCATCGTGTCGGAGAATATTCGTTTGGTCGAGGAATATTCTTTTTGTCGGGGAATATTCGTACGACGGCACAATCATTGGTGGGCCACATAACGGAAAACTATCGGATGAAGAAAACGACAAGAATAAGTTTTTAATAACGGCGTGGTTGTTACCGTTAAAACTGTTGAAATACCCTGTGGTTAAAATAAAGTAATACGCGGTGTTGCACAGTAGCACACGGTATTGCACAGTAATTCTAATTATTGATTCTTACGTAAAAAGTCACTACTCAATAATTGTTACAGTAATTACTGTTCAATATTTTATATTATTGATTCAATAATTGCTACATTGATAATTGCATAATATTTTATTGATTCAATAATTGTCATTGCACAATATTTCAAATTATCAAATCAATAATTCATATTATTTGAATAATATTATTAGATAACATTATTGGCAATGTCTAAGGAAGTTTTGTCGAGAAAAGGGGTTAGGTTAATCTAATTGCACGCTAGTAAGGAGAAATTCTTATCGAAAAGCCCCATATTTCCTGGGAACAACCTTGTTGTTAATATTGTAGTTCTGTAATATTATTTGTTAATAATTAATTATTAGTTTATATGATAAGAAAATATTTATTTCAATTCTAATATAAATGAAATAATTTTTTTTGAATGAAATATTTGTTGAAAGTTTGGCAATTATCTTCTCCAATAAAATATTCATTTAAATATATTATAATTGTTTAAATAATGGTATTATATATATATATATATATATATATATATATATATATATGCATGTGATAAAAGTGGGTTGGTGAGACATTGTCTCCAAACTAAGTTTTTCAAATGGGTGGGTCCTCTCCCATAAGAAAATGAGATGAGTTAGGCAAAAATTAGGCACAGAAGAAAAAAAATGAAAAGTTAGGTGGATTGCGTTATTTCCTTCCTTTGTGCTGAACTATAAATATGGGGTAACCCCTCCTTCCTCAACACACCATTTAAATATCATAAATTCTTATTCTATAGTATTGTGAGTATTTTTCTCGAGTATAAGGATACTTTGAGTGTAGCTTTTTGTGCAAGATTTTCTCAAAATAATATCCGACATTTCAGTCAAATCTAGTTTCTACTAAGGTAAATGATATTATTTTATTGCAATACTCGTAAGAAATATTATTTTCTTTCGCATTCCATATTATAAAAGTGATAATATTTCATTTCATATACCAAAATTAAAACTTACTACGGTAAGTATTGCTTCTATAATTCCTAAAATGATCAGAAATCCTTCTAATTTTGCGTTTCATCTAGTATCATTTCATTGGAATGTTTGTATGAATTTTATTTTAAAATTTTTACCTTTTTATGTCGGGATTACTATTCACGTATACAACACTATTCACGTATACGGTACTATTCATGAATACGACACTATTCACAGAAAAATTAAAAAAAAATTATTTGTCCAAGTTGTCTATTATGGTTTCTATCTTTGATTGGATCCAAGTTTTGATCTTTATTCTTGAATTTTCCTCCACAATTGATTATTATGGAGTATTTTTGAACTTTGATAAACTAAATTACGAATCCTCAATCTTTGTCCTTTATCTCACTGGATTCGTTATTTATATTATTTTTCACCATCCTTAGTCCTAAATGGTGACATAACTGAACATCTTTGACCTGTAGAGCAAAGATGAATGATTACCTGATTAATATCTTTGACCCGTAGTGCAAAGATAGACAGGTGTTGAGATGAACATGACCAACTAATGATACAAATGAATATCTTTGGCCCGTAGTGCAAAGATGAATATTTGATTCGAGATGTATATTGATTGATGTTACAGGGATAAAAAATTGATGATGGATTTTTAAATCATAGAAAATAATAGACTTCATTCTCTATTTAACTCTACTAATAAATTGTTATTTTTGTTGCAGTTGTTGATCTAAAACTTGTTGTCCATAATATTTTATCTGATTTTTTGAAGAATAACGATAAATTGTTCTTTATTATCTTAGTTATAATATTTTTTACTGGGATAGTTGAGCTCATCCTTTTTATCTATTGTCCTATTCAGAAAATGAGAATATTACGGGGACTAGTCGGGAAACAGTGTGATGGTCAGAGTTAGATCTGTAGAAGTCCTCACTATTCTATAAAATAGTGGGATAATAATTGTAATGAATAAGGATTGAATTTGAATGTTTATATTTTATATTATATACGATTTGCATTGAAACTCATAGTTGTATGGTCGTATTTTTCACGACCTTTCGTTATAAAAAGATTTGTATTTGGATTCTGTACCATGTATTTGGCGACTTAGAATGGGTTGGTATTGAAACTATTTTGGGGGCGTCACAGTTGGTATTAGAGCTTAGGGATATGATCTGTGACATCCCAGATTTTTTTAAGAATTTATAAATGAGAATTTAATAAATAAAATTCTTATTTTAAGATGTTTGAGTTTGAATATGTGTATACGTGTTATATATTATGAAATATATGAATTTATGCGAAGAGAATTTAAATGTTAATATTTATTGGAGTAAATAAATATTTTAATTGAATTATTTATTGAGTTAAATAAATAATTATGTGATTATTATGGAGTAATATAATTAAGTGTAATATATTATTAAATGAATATTTAATATTTAATTTAATTGACGTAATGATTTTATGTTATAGTTCTAATTTAATTGGAATAATTAAATTAGATGTAATTATGTGTTAAGTGTTACATGAAATTATAATTAGCGAGTAATTATAATTATGTGACAATTTTATGTGATTAATTGATGTTAGACTTTTAATTAATTAAATTAGTTAAGATTTAATTAGTTAAAGGATAACATTACAAAGTATGCGTTAAAAAATTTATTAAAAGAGTTAAAAGAGTTTTTAAAACCGTTTTCCCAAACAAGGCCCTTGCACCGTTTTAAATCAGTTTTGCCATACGAGGCCTTAACTATTAAAACCTGTTTTTAAGATAACTTGTTTTGCCAAACAAGCCTTAGGGATTTTAAAATTCAAATTGTAACTTCTTTGTATTTATTGCTATTATGGTATTAATGGGTGATTTAATAATTGGGAGTTAAATATATATTATATAGTTATACATATAATATATATGATATCAGTTTATGTTTTGTAAAATGACGTCAGTTTAGAAGGGTTAGCCTATTAGAGAAAATAAAAGGTTAAACAAAGAAGAAATACAGAGAAAGGATAGAGAGAAAAGGAAGAAGAAAAGAGAAGAAGAAAGAAAGATAGAGGAATGAGTTTTGTGAGAAAACTAAACTAGAAGCCTCATCATCATCTTCCTTACTAAGTCAAGATTATAATCTTAATTCCTTATTTTAATTATGTTTTTATTTCTTCATAATGTTTTTCTCTATAAATATGAGTTTTCCATGGAATTGAAGAACATGATGTATATGTATATAAGTTCTATTCATAACATGCCTATATATGAATTTTATGCATAAGTTCGTAGTTTAAATTGGTATGCCTATGAAGAACATGAAGAATCAAAAAGTCACAGTGAAAATATTTTAAAAATATATATATATAGTTTCTTTGAAAACCAAAATTTCATGGTTGATGGTTAGTTGTTGCTTAAATTAATGTTAGATTATGTTAATATGGTTATAAACAAATTCAAACATATTTTGAATTGTGTATTTCGTTTTAAAAATAAACTACAGTGTTCAATTTCATCAAGAATACTTGTCAGTGGTTTTTCTTCAAAAATCATGGAATTGATTGTTGTAAACTATGTGTTTTAAGGATTAAATGGGTTGAAACATGTTAGGAGTTTAGAAAATATGTTTTCTATTAAAGTTATTATGAATTGTATTGACTGAAAGTAGAATTTGGTGTGGAGAAAAAAGCCAAATTGACTTTTTCTCTGCACAGTTCGCGAGCAAAACTTGAACCCCTAGAGGGGGCCCCGCCCTAGCGAGCATTGCTAGTCTTAATACCCCCGCCCCGGCGGGGGGTATGCAGGGAAAAATGAAACTTTGATTTTTGGTGTATTTTGAAAAGTTTAATTTATGTAACGATTTAATGATATGTTTGCATACCTTAAAATGCTAAATAATAGTTATGAAATATATTAATAATATATGGTGTAATTAGAAATAAGTATAATTATAGTAAGGGTTTAATTTAAATTATAATTGTTAAATTATAATGAATATAATTTGATTAGTTTTAAATCAAAGTAAATGTTTAACTTGAAGTATGATTTGTTTAATTTAAATTATAGATTGTTTATTTATAATTTGATTAAGATGAGATGTAATTATAATTTGATTAATTATAATTAAAGTGGATGTTTAAATTATAATTTGTTTAATTAATATAAGTATGTAATATTAGTTGATTAATTATGTGAGAAGTTATATGGTTACGTAATGTGATTATGTGATATGAGTAACTATTAACTTAATAGTTAAAGAGGATTGAGTTAACCTAAGTTGGTTAACTAACTATAAAAAGTAGTAATGTGATAATTAACTGATATTGTTAACTATACATATGATTTGACAGTGAGTGTCCAACAAGTAAATAGAAGAGAATTAAAAGTATAAAGTAGAATTTACTTAGACGTTTGATAAGCGTTTCTAGGTGACTAATAATTGATGCATATGGTAATACGTTATGTAGGATCATGAAGCAGATTATATTAAACTGTTTTTCGGTAATTGGTAATCTACGAGCCAGGCAAGTCTTTCAGTTCCTATTTTCTACGTGAACTTGATGATGAACTGTTTTAAATTGTATTACAAAGAGCATGATATGTTATTTATATTACAAGCATGAAATGTTAAAGTCAATTTATGACTACATTGATTGATTTAATAATGTTGATTGAGTAAAGAACTCAATCTTTATATTTGTTATATAATTAAAGCATGTATGCCATGTTACTTTAATGTTTATGAGATGTATGTTGAGCATGTTAATTATGTGCTACGCGATGCATGAAAATTGTTAGTTCTTGCTGAGCTGTCGAGCTCACTCTTACAAATAACCATTTTTGCAAGTCAAGGATGCAAGATAAAGATACGTGTTAAGTGATTTATAAAGATCAATGTTCAAGAATATTAGTTATGTTAAATTTCAAATTGTAGTTGATGTTTTGATTGTAATTTAATTGTTAAGTTGTAAGTTGAGTTATCCGACATATAATAGATATTGCTTAGTGATGTAAGACTTTGTATAGTCCTTTCGTTGTAACGATTCATTATTTAGATTTGAATTGAAGTTATGTAATGTAATGGTTGCGATTCAGGGCAATAAAAAAAGAGTTATATAAAAGTTTTAAATATTTCGCATTTTTAGTGTTTTTAATATAGAATAATGATGTAAAAATAGATTAAAAGTTGTATTGTTAACGATCGAGAATGAGAATTATAAGGTAAGATTTTTGGGGACGTTACAGTTGGTATCAAAGCTGTAGGTTATACACCTTAGATAAGAGTACCTTAGGCTATGACTTTAGAGAATAAGAAGTTAAATTTAAGTTACGTATAACGAAAAGGTGATTCTTTTCACATACTTAGATGTATAGGATGAGTTAAGTCCTAGAAATATTATAAGAAGAAGATTAGAATGACGAGGAATAAAACTCGAATAAAATATTGAACTATATGAGTGGAATTAGAAATTCTTAAAGGAAGAGTTGTTTAATAAACCATAAGATTCAAAGAAGAATCTTGAAGAGATATAGAGATAAAATCAGGAGTTGTCTAACTCCAATAATAATATAGTTGACGAATAACAAGGAATAGACGAAGTCTATAAGTTTAAAAGCATAATGAAATTATGATATGTCATGATGACAGGTAGAGATAAGCATTTTTTTAAAACAAAACGATAATGAGAATCATAAGGGAGATGGTTATAGAATAAGATCACGGTGTGATATTTTTTTTAAAGCTGAAAGACCGATGGTCGGTAATGATTGAATAGTTATAGTTGATGCTATAACTGAGAATGTACTTTGATATAGTACGAGATTAACTCACAAGGAGTTATGAATGATGAGATACAGGAGTTTGTATCGAGCATAGACTAAGAAGTTATGTGTAAGATAGAATTAAGTGGGATTTCAACTGAGGACTCATGTGGTGGCTGAGTTGTACAAATCTTTGTATGGGCAGGGTTTTGTGCTTACACTTGGCTTATCATATTGATAATCGTTGGAAGGTTGGTGTCGCGCTATCGATATATATATGACGAGAAGATGATTCTTTTCTCATATTATATTTGATAGTTAGAGTCAATAGAGGATAGATTAGATGATATTAAGATTACATTAGATGATCTTAAGGTTAGGCGAGTTCTTAAAACTCATACTTATGGTTAGTTCATGACTCATAGTCGTATATATGTTTTGAACCCCTAAGCATATGGACAGTCTCTAATCAAATCTTTGACTACGTATTGCTAGGACAAGTTCTTAAACTCATATTATTGTGGCAAGTTCCTGAACTTTCAAAGTGTGGTAAGTTCGATGAACTATACTGGGTTTAGAAATGTTATGGAATAGAAAGCATTGATGTTGTTTAGGATAGATAGAATGATTAAGTAATGATAGAGTAAAGATTTAATTGATGGAGAAAGTGTTTATATTCTAAATCTCCTAGCTTTGCTAGATTTTCAAAATTTATTGACTTCGTGCTGATGTTGCATTTCTGTTTTCTTGAAAAACATTGGATCAAATGATGGAACCAATGAATTTTTTAAAATAGTGCTATTATTCACATGTCTATGCTAATTGCTTCAGTTACACAAAAATAATTTTAAATCTTCAAAATGTATTTTATATGTATTATTTGATATGGTGTAGAAACAATAATCGAGGAAGTTATCAATGCAGCTAAACCTAGTGTTGGATGTGATCGTATGATCGTCAGCCCACTATGGTATGATGTAGTATGACGACGTCATGCAATGACGAAATTCTCAACGTATCATTACTACGGTACGATATCAAGGTATTATGAAAAGATTTACTTATTATTTTTAGTTTCCTTAAACTATATATAAAAAAAACATTTTTAAATAAATAAATAATTATTTTGTTGGGTAAAAATATATATGTATATATATATATATATATATTTCGATTGATGTCCGAACTGTTGCTAGAAGTCTATGCTATTTGATTTAGCTAGACAAATATTGAAAGATGTTTATGAAATTCAAGCATTTTTGGTCAAATTATGCCTAACCAAATTATTTTGGTGTGGATTCAGATGTTAAGAAGCTGAGGTGAACAACCCTATAAAAAGGAACATGTTATCGGAGACAATAGTTCCGAGTGTAACGCATATAGTGGTTATGATGTACTACGTTTGGGCCCGACGTAGGGGTACGATAGGTTGGCCACCTAGAGTACCGATGCGGTTCTATAGTGTGAAGTACCGGGGGTGAAGCACTATTAAATCTAAAAATAAGTTCAAGGTCTTGTGACTACTCAGCATTATTGGAATCTTTTAAATTTCTGAGTTATTTATATCGCTTCCCAATTATTGAGCAATTGTGGAAGATTCTTGTTATTCTGAAGGTGAAAGTGGTAAGGAGAATATTCCTTAGAAAGGAGTAGTTGTAGAACGCAAACAATCCAGTGAATAAGATTAACGTAAAATCTATTTTGATAAAATGATATATATAGATTGATAGACTTAAATTTCGAGGACGAAATTCTTAGAAGAATGGGTGAATGTGATAACCCGAATAATTATAGCTGGTGAATTATGTAGTATATGAATTCTACGACTAAAATATATAGTAATGATCCTTAGAAATGAAATGAATGAGTTAAAGAAGATATATAATATTTGATATATGATTATGTTTGATTGAAGGTTTTGTAATAAAACCTAAACCCTGTTGAAGAGGTGGAGTTAGTAAGATATATGTGTAGTTTATATAAATGTTGTTAAGTTAACGTGTTGAAGTTATTCAACAATAGATTGCGAAAAAGATTTTGTGAAAACTGAGTAAAGGAGGTTTTCGTTGATTTTGAGGACGGAATCCTTATAAGGAGGGAATGATGTGACATCCTAAATTTTTTTAAGAATTTAATAAATAAAATTCTTATTTTAAGATGTTTGAGTTTGAATATGTGTATACGTGTTATATATTGTGAAATATGTGAATTTATGTTAATAGAATTTAAATGTTAAAATTTATTGGAGTAAATAAATATTTTAATTGAATTATTTATTGAGTTAAATAAATAATTATGTGATTATTATGGAGTAATATAATTAAGTGTAATATATTATTAAATGAATATTTAATATTTAATTTAATTGACGTAATGATTTTATGTTATAGGTCTAATTTAATTGGAATAATTAAATTAGATGTAATTATGTGTTGAGTGTTGCATGATATTATAATTAGCGAGTAATTATAATTATTTGTTAATTTTATGTGATTAATTGATTTTAGACTTTTAATTAATTAAATTAGTTAAGATTTAATTAGTTAAAGGATAACATTACAAAGTATGTGTTAAAAGGATTTATTAAAAGAGTTAAAAGAGTTTTTAAAACCGTTTTCCCAAACAAGGCCGTTGCACCGTTTTAAATCAGTTTTGTCAAACGGGGCCTTAACTATTAAAACCTATTTTTAAGATAACTTGTTTTGCCAAACAAGCCCTAGGGATTTTAAAATTCAAACTATAACTTCTTTGTATTTATTGTTATTATGGTATTAATGAGTGATTTAATAATTGGGAGTTAAATATATATTATATAGTTATACATATAATATATATGATATCAGTTTATGTTTTGTAAAATTACGTCAGTTTAGAAGGGTTAGCCTGTTAGAGAAAACAAAAGGTTAAACAAAAAAGAAATACAGAGAAAGGATAGAGAGAAAAGAAAGAAGAAAAGAGAAGAAAGAAAGATAGAGGAAGGAGTTTTGTGAGAAAGCAAAACTAGAAGCCTCATCATCATCTTCCTCACTAAGTCAAGGTTATAATCTCAATTCCTTATTTACTTATGTTTTTATGTTCTTCATAATGTTATTCTCTATAATATGAGTTTTCCATGGAATTGAAGAACATGATGTATATGTATATAAGTTGTATTCATAACATGCCTATTTATGAATTTTATGCATAAGTTCGTAGTTAAAATTGGTATGCTTATGAAGAACATGAAGAATCAAAAAGTCACAGTGAAAGTATTTTGAAAAAAAATATATAGTTTCTTTGAAAACCAAAAATTTCATGGTTGATGGTTAGTTGTTACTTAAATTGATGTTAGATTATGTTAATATGGTTATAAACGAATTCAAACATATTTTGAATTGTGTATTTTATTTTAAAAATATACTACAGTGTTCAATTTCATCAAGAACACTTGTCAATGGTTTTTGTTCAAAAATTATAGAATTGATTGTTGTAAACTATGTGTTTTAAGGATTAAATGGGTTGAAACATGTTAGGAGTTTAGAAATTATATTTTTTTATTAAAGTTGTTATGAATTGTATTGACTGAAAGTGGAATCTGGTGTGGAGAAATAACCCAAATTGGCTTTTGTCTGCACAGTTCGCGAGCAAAACTTGAACCCCTGGAGGGGCCCCGCCCCGACACGGGTTATGCAGGGAAAAATGAAGCTTTGATTTTTGGTGTATTTTGAAAAGCTTAGTTTATGTAACGATTTGATGACATATTAGCTTACCTTAAAATGCTAAATAATAGTTATGAGATATATTAATAATATATGGTGTAATTAGAAATAAGTATAATTATAGTAAGGGTTTAATTTAAATTATAATTGTTAAATTATAATGAATATAATTTGATTAGTTTTAAATCAAAGTAAATGTTTGACTTGAAGTATGATTTGTTTAATTTAAATTATATATTGTTTATTTATAATTTGATTAACATGAGATGTAATTATAATTTGATTAATTATAATTAAAGTGGATGTATAAATTATAATTTGATTAATTATAATTAAAGTGGATGTATAAATTATAATTTGTTTAATTAATATGAGTATGTAATTATTAGTTGATTAATTATGTGAGAAGTTCTATGGTTATGTAATGTGATTATGTGATATGAGTAACTATTAACTTAATAGTTAAAGAGGATTGAGTTAACCTAAGTTGGTTAACTAACTATGAGAAGTAGTAATGTGATAATTAACTAATTGATAGTAGTGTGCATACAAGCCAATCATGTATGATGACAAAGCACATACTTTGTAAACAACCTTATTTATTTATTAATAAAATATTCATTTAAGGCATATAATTATCTACATGGTGCTATTTTTATAATATGTAAATAACCCATAGTTTTAAGCAATGCTTTTAGAATCATGATGAGATCATGATAATGAGATCTAAATTCTTAGAAAGCTTAAAAACTAAAATAGTTCCCAATTGTGGGATTACTAAAATGGGGATTAGTAAATCCGGATAGATTGGTACATATGTTGCTTGCTCATTGGATGAGGATGACTGATCTCATGGTCATTTGTGTGGAGACACTAAAACAAGTATGTAGGTGCTTATTGGAGAATAAGTTCACTGAACGTGACTCGCTATGGAATACCTAATGGAGTTTTACTCGCCTGTCAATAGGAATTCCTAATGTGATAGTAGTACATGTGATCCTTGGACTTGAGATCATCATAGTATCTTGTATGTAACAAATTATACTTTGACTAATTCCTTAAGGCCTTTTAAGGTATATAGGGTATGCTTGGGTGTAATGAGTTACATATGGAGATAATGAATGATCAATAAAGAATCTACCACCTCTAGTAAAAGAGGAGATATGTCCTATGTGATTCGTTAAATGACAACCCAGGAATCATTGGCCAAGGTAGAATGAAATTAGAAAGAGGTTTCTAATTTGCATTATTTGGAGTTGTGCATTTTCTAATCGAAATACATATGATTAAATAAATTAAGACTTAACAGTAAATCCATGTCTTATATTTAATTGGGACATTGTATGGGGGAAGGATTGAATTGTACGGTAACTATTAACTCACAGGTTCTTTTATGATTAATGTTGAAATCTATATTATCTGAAAAGTCGTTGATCGGTAGGGAGGCTTATCCCTATTGTAGAATAAATGTTATTTATTTAAATAGATTATTAGTTTAATTTGTTTATTTAAATAAGATTAGAATTGTTCTAATTGATTTATTCACATGTGGTTTAATATGAAGAACCTAAAGGGTCACACCATAAAAGGAAGAAGAATTATTTAAGTAGAAAATGGCATGATAGTAATAATGCATTAAGTATAATTAATTTAATCTATGATGATAGAATAAATTAAATAGCTTAATGTTTATTATTTAATATTTTAGAAATATTAAATATAAATTAATAAGAGGAGTCTTATTAATATTATTATTAATATTATTATTATTTTAATTCTAAAGGAGTTTAGGAATTAATATAATATCAGTACTCTCTCTCAATCCTAATAAAGATTAGGATATAAATTAATTAAAAGTATTTAATTAATTAATTAAATAAAACCCTATTCTAATTGGATTAGGAGGGTTAACCTAATATCTATATAAGAGAGTCTTATATCAGAAATAAGGTACGTGAATTTTTCAAGAGTTGGGAGTACACATATTCTATAGAGATAGAAACAAGGGTTAAGCCAATAACCTGTCTTACTGAGTTCTTCATCTTCCTTGGTGGATCACCGTTATTGGCCAAACATTTGGGTGGCTGACATTGATCAAGGGAAGGAGCCACTACAGAGGAATCAAAGGAATCAAAGGAGTAGAACTTGTACCTGAGGAAGCTTGGATCTTGAAAGGTATAATTCTGTTTTTCTCCTTCTTCATTCACTGATAATCGATGCACAAGAATGATCATGGTAATGGGTTTGTATAAATTTTTGAAAACCTAGTTTTTTTACGCTTCCGCCCTATTTATGTGATTTAATTGCATGATTGCGTTACGTACAAACCCAACAGTGGTATCAGAGTCAATCTTGTGCTAATTATCAGTCTATGTGATTCCATACATGTATGATATGCGATTGGATCGAGTTTTGGGCAACAAAAATTTTTCAGATTCTGCGAAGCTGCGCCGGTACAAGGCAATATTGCTGCGCAGCTGCTCCGGGTGCTGTTCCTGGTTTTCATGCTGCGCAGCTGCGCCGGTTCCCTTTACATTCTTGGCGCAACTGTGCCACTGGACAGGAACTGATTTTTTTTTTTGTTTTATTTAATTAAATGAATGATTTATTTAATTAATAAAGGTTTAAAATAAAGATGTTTATTTTATATGCAATGAGATTTCAGAATTGCTATAATTAAAGAGTTTAATTTGGAATTGTTTTTGAATGAAATAAAGGAGTTTATTTTTCCAAAAACAAAGTTTAGCAAACTTTTACCCATTAACTGATATTAATACATATATGGAATGAATTTATTTTCATGAGATGAATAAGTTTTATTGATACGTATGATGATATGTATGGTAATAAAAGGGATTGATTATGGACTATGACCAATGTGATTGGATTTTATTTTGATTGAATGCTTGAATGAATTGGTTTTATAAAATGGGGTCTGCGTACCTCGTCTTTTCTAGTTTTATTCTCGATGTAAATTCTATCTCCTTTCTATGTACTTCCCCTTGACTGCTGATCAAGGTTTCTATTTAATTTTAAATAGTTAATGTAATAGAGATAGTTAGAATTATTTTGAAGAAATTGGAGACCAAGGAGTAAGGAACGCTGAAGACTCATTTGTATGGAGCCAGGGTTTAAATGTAATAGTTATATTTAAATTTAAATTCTTGCACTCCTAGGTTTGACCTTTTGGTTCACTTGGTGGCTCTAGTGAACCAAACTAGAATAAAAGTCCATAATCAATTCAGGTAGAATATAGTATTCTATATTGCATGCTAAATATTATATATATTATATTTTATACAAACATGCTTCGCATGTTTAATAAAATGACGCGTATTTTATATATATATGTGCATGCGTGCTTAAAAAGATGAGACAAATAATAACAAACCCCTCAAAGAAATATTATTAAGTCTGAAGCATTCAAATGATATTTGGAATATCGTACGTCGCCTTCTAGCATGATTAGTTAATAGAGTATTAAATATTTAATATGAGTTTGTTGTGCTATCCACAAGGCGAGTATTGAATATTTAAGATGTTAATTAATCACATTTGATGCTTATCAAGAAAATTGAACGATCTAGTCTTGTTGTGCTATCCACAAGGACGAAAAATTTTCTTTTTTGAATTTATGGAAGTGCTAGGCTGGACTTAACTTAAATCATTAGTTTGGATGTGCACACACATGGCCATTATGATTTAAGAGGCAAAATAAAAGGAGTTACATGGTGATGTAATTGACAAGAGTTGTCTACCTATTTATTTGTATATCGCTTGTTGTGCTATCCACATGGTTATATACATTTGAAATGGGATCCTTAATCTCACTAGCAAATCTTTAATTAGATGTTGCCGAACTATATGAGTGAGGGTAATATAGTTTGATGAAAATAGTGGGAGATACCAATTTAAAATAAAGACCTAAATTTATTTTGGTATGCAAAGTTAATAAAATGAATGTTTGCTAAAATGTTGTCTTTTCACATGCAGAATTTTAAAAATGTCAAAATCACTAATCTCACTACGAAGCATACTTGATGTAAATAAGCTTACCGGCACGAATTATGAGGACTGGCTAAGAAATCTGAGAATTGTTCTCACTGCTGAAAAGATTTCTTATGTCCTAAATTCCACTATCCCTGAATCTGTTTCAGAAACAGCCTCTGAGGAAGAGATTGCCACTTTCAATAAGTGGCAAGATGATGCATCTGTGGCTCAATGCATCATGCTCGCATCCATGAATAACGAGCTTCAGCGTCAGCACGAAAAAAATGGATGCTCCTGCTATGCTGCTTCACCTCAAGGAGTTGTATGGTGAACAGAGTAGGACTGCTAGATATGAGATATCTAAGGAGCTCTTTCGATCTCGGATGACCGAGGGCACTGCCGTCGAGACTCATGTTCTGATGGTAATCAATATTATTGAACGCCTTGGACAACTTGGGTTCGTCATGGATGGGGAGTTGAGTCAAGACTTGGTCTTGCAGTCACTCCCTGAGACCTTCTCGCAGTTTGTGGTTAATTTTCACATGAATAAGCTAGATGTCAGCTTACCTGAGATGCTTAACATGCTAAAAACTGCAGAAGGTCACTTCTCATCCAAGAAGAACCATGTCTTGATAGTGGATTCTTCCAATAAAAGGAAGAGGCCCAAGGTGTCTTCTGAAAAGAAGAAATCTAAGAAGGCTAAGGGAAAAGGGAAAGAAAAGGAGCAAAAAAAACCTGAACCAGCTAAAGGAATGTGCTTTCATTGCAATGAGCCGGGACATTGAAAGAGGAACTGCAAGAAGTTTCTAGCAGAGAAGAAGCTTGGAGAAGCTTTGACTTCCAATCAAGGTTTGTTTATGATTGAAATTATTTTTTCTGAAAGTCATAATTCTACTTGGGTATTGGATACCGGCTGTGGTTCTCACATATGTAATACTGTACAGGAACTGGTCAGAAGTAGAAAGCTGAACAAAGATGAGGTGATCCTACGAGTGGGACATGGAGCAAAAGTTGCTGCATTAGCTGTAGGAACTTATTGTTTAGCAATGCCTTCGGGCAAATCCATTTATCTTAATAATTGTTATTATGTTCCGAATATTATTAAAAATATTATTTCAATTTCTGTATTGGATATGGAAGGTTTTGACGTTATTATAAAGAACAATGGTTGTTCTATTTATAAAGACGATGTTTTATATGGTATTGGAAATTTGCGAAATGGACTTTATACACTTGACTTACAAGAAAATATATTTCAAATTGAACAAATTAAGAAAAGGAAAAGAGATGATATTAATTATACCTATATGTGGCACTGTAGACTCGGTCATATCAATGAAACAAGATTATTCAAGTTGCATAAAGATGGGCTCCTCGAGCTATCTGATTATGAATCATATCCAACTTGTGAATCTTGTCTCATGGGTAAAATGACTAAATCTCCTTTTAGTGGAAAAGGAGAGAGAGTTACAGAGTTGTTGGCATTGATTCACACAGACGTTTGTGGACCTATGACAACAAGTGCACTGAGTGGGTATTCTTATTTTATTACTTTCACTGATGATCACTCAAGATTTGGATATGTGTATTTAATGAAATACAAATCAGAATCATTTGAAAAGTTCAAAGAGTTCAGAAGTGAAGTAGAGAAACAAACGGGCAAGAGTATTAAGATACTTCGTTCAGATCGAGGTGGAGAATACTTAAGCAGTGAGTTTCTCAATTGTCTCAGAGAAAATGGTATAATCTCACAATGGACTCCTCCAGGTACACCACAGTTAAATGGAGTATCTGAAAGGAGAAATCGAACACTGTTGGACATGGTTCGATCCATGATGAGTTTTATCGACCTTCCAATTTCCTTCTGGGGATATGCCCTAGAAACGGCTGCATACCTACTTAACAAGGTACCTACCAAATCCGCCCCAAAGACTCCATATGAGATGTGGAAAGGGAGGAAACCAAATCTTAAGCATGTTAAGACTTGGGGTTGTCCAGCTTATGTCAAAAAGTTTGAAAATGATAAGCTACAGACTAAATCCGATAAATGTAGATTTATGGGATACCCTAAAGAAATCGTAGGGTATTATTTCTATCATCCAACTGATCAAGAGGTGTTTGTTGCGAAACATGCTACCTTCTTGGAGAAAGAGTTTATCTATGAAGAGGTCAGTGGGAGCAAGATATATCTTGAAGAAGTTCAAGAACCACAAGTTACCACGGACCAAAGTCAGGTACCTAACCAAGTAGAAGAACCTACTGTACCACACCCTGTTCGTAAATCTGGAAGAGTACCGAAGATACCTGAGAGGTATGGATTCGTTATAGAGGATGACGATGAGGTACACATCATGAATGATGATGATTCATTGAATTACGAACAGGCTATGAGTAATAAAGACTCAGGGAAATGGCTCGAAGCCATGAAATCCGAAATGGACTCCATGTATGAAAACAAAGTATGGTCTTTGGTTTCACCACCTGAAGGTATTAAACCTATTGGGTGTAAATGGGTTTTTAAGAAAAAGACTGGAGCAGACGGAAAGGTAGAGACCTATAAGGCCCGACTGGTTGCAAAAGGTTTCAAACAAAGACAAGGAGTTGACTATGATGAAACCTTCTCACCAGTAGCCATGCTCAAGTCCATTCGGATTTTGCTTACGATTGCAGCTTACAACGACTATGAGATCTGGCAGATGGACGTGAAAACGGCCTTCCTCAATGGGAAACTTGAGGAGGATGTGTATATATGACACAGCCAGAGGGATTTTTTTCAAAAGTTGGAACAAATCAAGTCTGTAAGCTACAACGATCCATTTATGGGTTGAAGCAAGCTTCTCGTAGATGGAACATTCGTTTTGATGAGACAATCAAAGAGTTTGATTTTATCAAAAACGAGGATGAACCATGTGTATACAAGAAGGTTAGTGGGAGCGCAGTATCATTCCTTGTATTATATGCTGATGATATATTACTGATAGGGAATGACATTCCTATGTTACAATCCATTAAAATTTGGTTATCTAAAAACTTCTCCATGAAGGACTTGGGTGAAGCATCCTATATTTTGGGGATAAAGATCTATAGAGATAGATCTAAAAGGATGCTCGGCTTATCCCAAGGAACGTACATTGATACGATGCTAAAGAGGTTTAGCATGGAAGATTCCAAAAGAGGTCTCATGCCGATGAGCCATGGAATAAATCTCTCCAAGAAACAGGCCCCAAAGACACCTGAGGAGAGAGACCGTATGAGTAAGATCTCTTATGCTTCTGCAATAGAATCTATCATGTATGGTATGATATGTACTAGACCGGATGTTGCTCACGCACTTAGTGTAACAAGCAGATACCAGTCGAATCCAGGAGAAGAGCACTGGAAGGCAGTGAAAAATATCCTAAAGTACTTGAGAAGGACTAAAGATATTTTTCTTGTCTACGGTGGGTCTGAATTAAAACTCGAGGGATTCACGGACTCAAGTTTTCAAACAGACCAAGATGACAGTAAATCTATTTCAGGGTATGTGTTTACCTTGAACGGAGGTGCAGTGAGTTGGAAGAGTTCCAAGCAGCAAACGGTTGCTGATTCAGTGACAGAGGCAGAGTATATAGCTGCAAGTGAAGCTGCAAAGGAAGCTGTTTGGATGAAGAAGTTCATCACTGAACTTGGTGTGGTTCCTAGCATTGGAGAAGCAGTTCCCGTATACTGTGACAACACCGGAGCGGTTGCACAGGCTAAGGAACCCAGGTCTCATCAGAAATCTAAACACGTGTTGCGGCGATTTCACTTGATCAGGGAGATCATTGAAAGAGGAGACGTCACCTTGGAGCGTGTGGACTCTCAAGACAACATTGCAGATCCATTTACTAAAGCTTTAACACAACAGCAGTTTGATCGTCACTTAGAGAAGATGGGTATGAGATACCATGGCGATTGGCTTTAGTGCAAGTGGGAGATTGATAGTAGTGTGCATACAAGCCAATCATGTATGATGACAAAGCACATACTTTGTAAATAATCTTATTTATTTATTAATAAAATATTCATTTAAGGCATATAATTATCTACATGGTGCTGTTTTTATAATATGTAAATAACCCATAGTTTTAAGCAATGCTTTTAGAATCATGATGAGATCATGATAATGAGATCTAAATTCTTAGAAAGCTTAAAAACTAAAATAGTTCCCAATTGTGGGATTACTAAAATGGGGATTAGTAAATCCGGATAGATTGGTATATATGTTGCTTGCTCATTGGATGAGGATGACTGATCTCATGGTCATTTGTGTGGAGACACTAAAGCAAGTATGTAGGTGCTTATTGGAGAATAAGTTCACTGAACGTGACTCGCTATGGAATACCTAATGGAGTTTTACTCGCCTGTAAATAGGAATTCCTAATGTGATAGTAGTACATGTGATCCTTGGACTTGAGATCATCATAGTATCTTGTATGTAACAAATTATACTTTGACTAATTCCTTAAGACCTTTTAAGGCATATATAGGGTATGCTTGGGTGTAATGAGTTACATATGGAGATAATGAATGATCAATAAAGAATCTACCACCTCTAGTAAAAGAGGAGATATGTCCTATGTGATTCGTTAAATGACAACCCAGGAATCCTTGGCCAAGGTAGAATGAAATTAGAAAGAGGTTTCTAATTTGCATTATTTGGAGTTGTGCATTTTCTAATCGAAATACATATGATTAAATAAATTAAGACTTGACAGGAAATCCATGTCTTATATTTAATTGGGACATTGTATGGTGGAAGGATTGAATTGTACGGTAACTATTAACTCACAGGTTCTTTTATGATTAATGTTGAAATCTATATTATCTGGAAAGTCGTTGATCGGTAGGGAGGCTTATCCCTATTGTAGAATAAATGTTATTTATTTAAATAGATTATTAGTTTAATTTGTTTATTTAAATAAGATTAGAATTGTTCTAATTGATTTATTCACAATCGGTTTAATATGGAGAACCTAAAGGGTCACACCGTAAAAGGAAGAAGAATTATTTAAGAAGAAAATGGAATGATAGTAATAATGCATTAAGTATAATTAATTTAATCTATGATGATAGAATAAATTAAATAGCTTAATGTTTATTATTTAATATTTTAGAAATATTAAATATAAATTAATAAGAGGAGTCATATTAATATTATTATTATTATTTTAATTCTAAAGGAGTTTAGGAATTAATATAATATCAGTACTCTCTCTCAATCCTAATAAAGATTAGGATATAAATTAATTAAAAGTAATTAATTAATTAATTAATTAAAACCCTATTCTAATTGGATTAGGAGGGTTAACCTAATATCTATATAAGAGAGTCTTATATCTGAAATAAGGTACGTGAATTTTTTAAGAGTTGGGAGTACACATATTCTATAGAGATAGAAACAAGAGTTAAGCCAATAACCCATCTTACTGAGTTCTTCATCTTCGTTGGTGGATCACCGTTAGAGGCCAAACATTTGGGTGGCTGACATTGAAAAAGGGAAGGAGCCACTACAGAGGAATCAAAGGAATCAAAGGAGTAGAACTTGTACCTGAGGAAGCTTGGATCTTCAATGGTATAATTCTATTTTTCTCCTTCTTCATTCACTGATAATTGATGCACAAGAATGATCATGGTAATGGGTTTGTATAAATTTTTTAAAACCTAGTTTTTTTACGCTTCTGCCCTATTTATGTGATTTGATTGCATGATTGCATTACGTACAAACCCAACACTAATATTGTTAACTATACATATGATTTGACAGTGAGTGTCAAACGAGTAAATAGAAGAGAATTAAAAAGTATAAAGTAGAATTTACTTAGACGTTTGATAAGCGTTTCTAGATGACTAATAATTGATGCGTATGGTAATACGTTATGTAGGATCATGAAGCAGATTATATTAAGCTATTTTTCGGTAATTGGTAATCTACGAGCCAGGCAAGTCTTTCAGTTCCTATTTTCTACGTGTAACTTGATGATGAACTATTTTAAATTGTATTACAAAGAGCATGATATATTATTTATATTGCAAGCATGAAATGTTAAAGTCAATTTATGACTACATTGATTGATTTAAGAATGTTAATTAAGTAAGAAACTCAATCTTTATATTTGTTATGTGATTAAAGCATGTATGCCATGTTACTTTAATATTTATGAGATGTATATTGAGCATGTTAATTATGTGCTACGCGATGCATGAAAACTGTTAGTTTTTACTGAGCTGTCGAGCTCATTCTTGCAAATAACCATTTTTATAGGCCAAGGATGCAAGGTAAAGATACGTGTTAAGTGATTTATAGAGTGTAATGTTCAAGAATATTAGTTATGTTAAATTTCAAATTGTAGTTGATGTTTTGATTGTAACTTAATTGTTAAGTTGTAAGTTGAGTTATCCGACATATAATGGATATTGCTTTGTGATGTAAGACTTTGTATAGTCCTTTCATTGTAACGATTCATGATTTAGATTTGAATCGAAGTTATGTAATGTAAAGGTTGTGATTTAAGGCAATAAAGAAAGAGTTATATAAAAGTTTTTAATATTTCGCATTTTTAGTGTTTTTAATATCGAATAATGATGTAAAAATAGATTAAAAGTTGTATTGTTAATGATCGAGAATGAGAATTATAAGGTAAGAATTTTGGGGACGTTACATGATCTCTGGCGGAGATCTGGGAATAGAACTAGGAGGGGAGAGAAGAGTAAAATCTTCGTTAGTGTATCCTATCTAAGCTTATTTGGTATTTAATTGGTCGGTTGGAACATAGGGTTAATATGTGATATGTTAATTTGTTTAATTAACCCTTGTTTTATGGCAGTAATTGAGAATGGCAGTTGAAAATCTAAACAATGGAGTGAATGAGACCGTTGAGACACCTTTAATCTCCAACGAAGAGAACGTGCAACAGGAAGGCTATATTCCTCCTGTAAATAACCCTACCGAAGAAACGATGAATGATGGGATGTTTAGGAGCTTTTTGCAGTTCATGCAAAGCCAGACGAGGGAGACTCGTGTTCATAATACAGGTGGAAATAATAACTCGTGGCTTGTCAGTGCCAAGCAGTTTAAGGAGTTGGGACCACCAGAGTTTCAAGGAAAGCCAGATCAAATCAAGGCAGGAAATTGGATTAAGCAAATTACCAAGATATTTGATGTCTTGGGATGCACGGAGGAGCAAAGGGTTCCATTCACCACCTTTATGTTCTGTGGAGAGGCACATTACTGGTGGAAATCTGTGAAGTGTACCCAGCCTGCTGCACTCAAGATGTCTTGGGAGGCATTCCAGAAACTATTCAATGACAAATACTTTCCAAAAAGTATTCGTCACATGAAAGAGGTAGAGTTTATCAGACTGGAACGGAACAACATGACGGTGTCCCAGTACGAGGCTAAGTTCGCGGAGTTATCCCTGTTTGCACCTCATTTGGTGGAGAATTAGGAGCGTATGACGCGGATGTTTCTCAGAGGTTTGAAACCAAAAATTCATCAATACCTTTTTTCTCATAAATTTTCTCTATATTCGGATGTAGTTAACACGGTCTAGTTGTTAGAACTAGATAATAATTATGTTCAACCAAGGGATAACAACCAAGGTCGTACCGGTGGCAGTAGTCATCAGAACAATGACAACCAGCAGGGAGGACAGTATCATGACAGAAGCGGTAACCACTCCTGTGGTAATCGTGGCCATGATAATAGAAAGAGTGAGTTGGGGGGAGATTTCAAGAATAGAAGGTACAACAATGAGAACGTGAAAACATCGACAGCAGCACCAACATCAACTGTTTCTAGGGGAGGAGAACGACCGCCGGTCGTATGCTATAAATGCGGGCAAGAGGGACACATCAGCCCCAACTGTACACAACAATCCAAGGTGTGCTATAACTGTGGAAAGGAAGGACATATAGCTCGAGTGTGTCCTGTAGCGAAACCAAGTCCAACGGGGGTGGTGATTCCTAAGGCAGTTCCGGACAAGTCAAAGTCGGTGGTTCCTGGAAGAGCTTTTGTCGTGACTGCCCAACAAGCAAGGAACCCGAACGAGGTTATTACGGGTAAGCTGATAATAAATTCTTGCGAAGTTTACACCTTATTAGATACCAGTGCTACCCATTCTTTTATTTCACCTGCATGTGCTCAATGTTTGAACTTGACTCTTGATAAATTAGACTTTGACTTATCTGTTAAAACTCCGTTGGGAGAAACCTTCGTTACATCTACAGTTTACAAATCCTGCTTGATTCAAATTGGTACCATCACCCTACCTGTTGATATCTTTGAAAATACTTGCATTTGATGTGATTTTAGGAATTGACTGGTTAACCACTTATCATGCCAAAATTGATTATTTTCGTAAGGTTTTTAGTTTTCATATTCCTAACCAACCTGTTGTGCGAGTTCAAACCATCAGAACACTAAAATCAATCAATGTCATTTCAAGTCATAAAGCTATTCGTTTATTAAAAAATGGATGTCAAGCTTTGTTAGCACATGTCACTGATCTAAACCAGAATGTGTTAGGTTTAAATGATATTTCTGTTATTAATGAGTTTCCTGATGTATTTCCCGAAGAACTTCCTGGTCTACCCCCAGAACGTGAAGTTGAATTCTTTTTTGACCTTGAACCCTGTACAAAACCCATTTCTAAAACACCATATCGAATGGCTCCTATTGAACTTCAGGAGTTAAAGGTCCAACTACAGGAGTTATTGGACATCGGTTTTATTCGTCCTAGTACGTCTCCTTGGGGTGCTCTTGTTTTATTCATAAAGAAGAAAGACGGGAGTATACTACTTTGTATTGACTATCGGGAGTTGAACCATGTCACCATCAAGAATAGGTATCCGCTACCTCGTATTGATGACCTATTCGACCAGTTGCAAGGTGCACAATTCTTTTCAAAGATCGTTCTTCATTCTGGATATCATCAGCTGAAGATTAAAACTGAGGATATTCCGAAAATTGCCTTCAAAACTCGGTACGGGCATTATGAATTCTTAGTCATGTCATTTGGATTGATTAATGCTCCTGCTACTTTCATGGATATGATGAACCGTGTATTCAAGGAATATTTGGATTAGTTCGTGGTTGTCTTTATTGATGACATCCTCATCTATTCCAAAAGCCGTGAAGATCATGAGCACCACCTAAAGCTGGTACTCCAAAGGCTTCGTGATAACAAGCTTTATGCCAAGTTGAAGAAATGCGAGTTCTGGCTTAAGGAAGTAGCATTCCTTGGGCACGTGGTATCAAAACATAGAGTATCTATTGACCCGACAAAGATTGAAGCAATATAAAGTTGGGAGCAACCTAAGTCGGTGACCGAAGTGCGTAGCTTTCTGGGCTTAGCTGGTTATTATCGGAGATTCGTGGAAGAATTTTCTCGAATCGCTACTCCATTAACTCAGCTGACTCAGAAAGATACAAAATTCGTATGGAACGAGGAATGCGAGAAGAGCTTTCAAGAGCTTAAGAGGAGACTCATTTCGGCACCTGTTCTGATAATACCATTTGGTTCGGATAGATTTGTTATCTACAGCGATGCTTCGGGAAAAGGGTTAGGATGTGTTTTCATGCAACATGAGAAAGTTATAGCCTATGCCTCGCGATAACTCAAAGAATATGAGAGAAATTACCCTACTCATGATCTAGAGTTAGCAGCAGTCGTTTTCGCGTTAAAAATCTAGAGACACTACCTGTATGGGGAGAAAGTGGAGATCTATACAGATCATAAGAGCCTTAAATATTTCTTCACCCAGAAGGAACTCAAAATGCGGCAATGACGTTGGCTTGAGCTGTTGAAAGATTACGACCATACCATCCAATACCATCCTGAAAAAGCGAACGTGATAGTTGATGCGTTGAGTAGAAGATCATATGCGGGAACGAATGCGATGCTTTCAAGGCCTATTTTGTGTGATTTACAAAGGGTGGAGATAGAGTTTAAGACTCCGGGGACCCATGCAATGATGTCAAGTATACGCGTAGAACCATCTTTGATTGATAAAGTTAAAGTTGCTCAAGCTATAGACCCGGAGCTGATGAAGATGAAGAAAAAGGTGCAAGAAGGTTCTATTCCAGAAGCATGAATCGATGAAGAAGGAATACTTCGAGTCAACCTCAGACTTTGTGTTCCTAATAATTCTGATTCGAAGTATAGAATCATGATGGAGGCACACAACACACCGTTTGCAATCCATCCTGGAAGTACCAAAATGTATCGTGATCTTCGACATACATTTTGGTGGAGCAATATGAAGAGAGAGATCGCAGAGTGTATCTCGAGGTGTTTAACATGTCAACGTGTCAAGGTGGAGCATAAAGTGCCAAAGGGTCCATTGCAACCACTTGAGATTCCAAAATGGAAGTGGGAACACATTACCATAGATTTTGTTACGGGTCTTCCCAAGGTTTCTCAAGGCATAGATGCGATTTGGGTTATTGTCGATAGATTAACCAAGTCTGCTCATTTCTTGCCTATACAAGAGACTTACTCACTAGAACGTCTGGCTCTTATGTACGTAAGTGAGATTGTGAGATTGCATGGCATGATAGTATCCATAGTTTTGGATCGTGACCCAAGATTCATGTCACAATTTTGGATCAGTTTGCAGAAAGCTATGGGCACGGATTTACGATTCAGTTCGGCTTATCATCCTCAAACGGACGGGCAATCAGAAAGGACTATCCAAACTCTTAAAGATCTATTGAGACTCTATGTTCTAGACTTCAAAGGGAGTTGGGATAAGTACTTACCATTGGTGGAATTCTCCTACAATAACAATTATCAGGCAAGTATAGGCGTGGCTCCATTCGAAGCGTTGTATGGACGAAAGTGTCGTTCTCCAGTATGCTGGGATGAGGTGGGTGAAGCAACATTGTTGGGACCGAACTTAGTATGTATGACTACGAAAATGATCCAAATAATCCAGCAACGTATACAAATGGCACAAGAACGACAGAAGAGTTATGCGGATCTTCATCGAAGAGACATAGAATTTAATGTCGGAGAACATGTATTATTACGTGTTGCTCCATGGAAAGGAGTTACGAGATTCGGGAAGAGAGAAAAGCTCAATCCACGATTCATTGGTCCATTTGAGATCCTTGATCGAGTAGGAAATGTGGCCTATAGACTCGTATTACCTCCAAGCATGTCTCGTGTTCATAACGTCTTTCATATATCCGTGTTACGTAAATATGTGAAAGACCCAAACCACATTATTGAGTTAGAACTAGACGAGATAATCGAAGATTTAACGTACGAGGAGGTACCTGTCAAGATCTTAGATAGGAAGGAACATGTCCTACGCTCAAAGGTTATACCACAAGTCAAAGTTTTGTGGAGAAACTATGCTATTGAGGAAATGACCTGGGAGTTAGAATCAGAAATGAAAGCGAGGTATCCTCACCTTTTTGACATATCAGGTACGTACGTCAATTTCGAGGATAAAATTTCATAAGGAGGGGAGGTTGTAAGACCCAAATTTTTATGAATAAATATTGAATTTCCTCTATATATTATTTTGAAATAGTAATGTGTTGATTTAATAAATGTGATAAGTTATGGGTGAAATGTGAAAATTTTTCAAAGTTAGCAAGTGGTAATAAAATATTCATCGTGTCGGGGAATATTCGTTTGGTCGGGGAATATTCTTTTTGTCGGGGAATAATTGTATGACGGCGCAATCATTGGTGGGCCCCATAACGAAAAATTGTCGGATGAAGAAAACGACAAGAATAAGTTTTTAATAACGGCGTGGTTGCTACCATTAAAACTGTTGAAATACCCGGTGGTTAAAATACAGTAATACGCGGTGTTGCACAGTAGCACATGGTATTACACAGTAATTTTAATTATTGATTCTTACGCAAGAAGTCACTACTCAATAATTGTTATAGTAATTACTGTTCAATATTTTATATTATTGATTCAATAATTGCTACATTGATAATTGCATAATATTTTATTGATTCAATAATTGTCATTGCACAATATTTTAAATTATCAAATCAATAATTCATATTATTTGAATAATATTATTAGATAGCATTATTGGCAATGTCTAAGGATGTAACGCCCAAGAAAATCGAACGTTTATGTAAATGAATTTTTATTTGATTTATTGAATAAAATTTAGATTATTTGTTTATTAAACTGAGTAAGTATATTGTAGGTTATTCTATGACCTAGATAATGCAGAAATGAGTAGGATTCTGGCTACGTGCTAGGAATAAATAATATGAATTTATAAGACGAAAAAAAAAGGTTTCCGAGAATAAAAATATTTTTGAGAAAAGACGAAATAGACACTATTCAACCCTAAGGGCCCAAGGTTTGAGACCCTAGGTCATTCTGAGAGTTCAAAATGTCAGAATGACGTTCTGTCGAAAGATTTGACGGTAATATACCGTGAAAAGTTAAGTTTCCCGAGAAAAGTTTTCTCGAGAGGAAAAGTACGTGAATCACTATTCATCCATTTCTGCTCGGGAATTTATTTTGAAATTTTGAGAAACGAGTAATCATAGGATTTCGATACGAGATAGAATCTGTAATAATATTTTATTTATGACTCATGAAGTTTTCGTGTAGGGACTTGAAATCCTAACGGTTAAGGAAAGTGATCTAATGAAATAATTATTTACGTATAATAATAAATGATTACGGTACTGAAAGAATATGTGTATAATACGAGGTATTATACAAGAATAATACGGAGAGAATACGAGAATTATACAACGTACAATACAAATTTTTATATGGAGTAAATACAGTGGGTTGAACCATTGGGTAAACGGGTGGTTTTAACTCATGGTTCAACCCACAACCCATGTTGGACATGGGGGAACAAGGCCATATAGGAGCATGTTGGAGCACAATGGGGAGACATGGTTGGCTATGTGCTAGCACATGGGCTCAAACTTGGTGGGAAAGTAATTGAGGAGGTGGGAATAGTTGAGGAGGTTGGGCCTAAAAGACTAATTTACCCTAAGTCTTGCCAACTTCTATAAATATAGAGCTTGCTCTTCATTATTTTGTTGTTTAACAATTCCTCCAACCAAGAGATAGAGAGAGAGAGAAGAAGAAGAAGAAGCTAGATTAAGCTTTGCCTAGTTAACTCATCAATCAAGAAGGAAGAAGACTATTGAGTCTCCATACTCACTCTACAAAGAACACAAAAGGTATAACCATAAGAAAGTATATAAACATCATTTTTTCTTTCAATAACAATTTTGATAGAGAAGTGTTAGAGAAAGCATGAACCCTAAAAAATTATAAGGATGGCTTAATAGTGAACTAAGAACCTTAACAAGCCATACATGATGGAAGACTAAGAATTGATTAGGTACTAATAATGGACTTAATGGATTCATAGGAAATGGACTAATGAACATGTGAAACCATGAAAAACTTAAATGTTTTGAATAATTAGAATTAGTAATAATCAACCATGGGATTGATTCCAAGTGGTTTGGAGTAATAATAATGAAGAACGAAGATTCGTCGAGAACGTAAATTTCTCGGATTAGAAGTTAAAAGTCACCGTGAGCATCGAAAATGATGGTTTTTGATTGCAACATGTGAATTTAGGTAAATAAGACTTGCGAGGGAAAGAACGGATTGATTCTGACTTAAAGCAAAGATTTGAGCGTCGAACGTTCACGAACGTTTAACGAAAATGTAAAAATGGACTAATCGGCGAATTTCTCGCCTACATATTTAGAAACAAATTTCGACTTAATAGGGTGGTAGAGCATGTCGTTTATGTACTTTTGGCTTTGGAACGAACCAATTCCGAGTTATAACAATCAAGTTACGGATTCCGGAATTTCAGAATTTTTAAAAACTTAGAAAATTTTTCTAAGTTGCAGAGCTGGCGCCACAGCGCCAGCCAATAGACTTAAATCCGGCGCCGCAGCGCCACACCCGGGAGAAAACTCTGGAGAGTAGCGCTGCAGCGCCACTCCAAGAGCAATATCTGGCGCCGCAGCGCCAGCATGTGAGAAAAGTTGACATTGTTAATAATTACTTAACTTTTTGCATATCATTAAGGGGCTAGTAAATGATGTAATGTAAACCTTAAACAACATGTTTAAGTAAGAGTTTATGAAAATTAAATGTTAAATAAACCGTAATGAACATTAAATAACTTAAATAAGTGTTATTAATTTAACATTTCGATTAAGTTATACAAGAAGGAGAAGTTAGGCTATACTTGGTATATCGATGATGAATTCTCATAGGTATGCTTTGTGTTATGCTTTGTAGACATTGTAAAGACTGAATAGACTACATGTCAAGGTTTAGAAGACGCAAAGACAAGTTTTCTAACTTCCTTCATATTTTACTATGAATGCAAGTTTTCTAAACTCTTGTCTATACATTATGGTTGGACAAGAGGTCATTATATATAATTGCTTATGCATGAACTGTTATTAAATAGTCGATGCCATTTGATTCGGCTAGACTGAGATTTAGCATATTTTGGTGGGTTTTTCCACAAATCTTTCCAAAATATATATAATGTTGTGATCCTATGCCAATTGCTTGGTACGGATTCTCAGGTAAACCTGAGTATGAATAAAACAAAGGTTTTAAACGTCGTTAATTCGACCGGCACGTGAGGTTGCCACCAATTAAACGTAAACACATTTAATGTATGAGTGTTGATCAACATAGAGTACTACAGGCTGATCACCTGGATGTGCTCGTAAGCTATATCGAACTTATAGCCTTCATGCCGGGTTGTTCCTTTCATAAATGAGAACAAAAATATGGTTCATGGTCGTCGACCAAGATGGATTCCGAAGAGGCTATAAAGTCTTTTGGAATGGTTTTAAAGGAATCAAAATGATATTTTGATTATTCTTAAGTACTTCATAACTATTGTACAGTTATTGAAGACCAAGGAATACGATTCTTGAGTTTGTGGTTTCAAGATATACTGTTTAACTTGCTGAGTTGTTTATTCTCATTCTTGCTGAAAACTAAATGATTTCAGCTAAGAACAAACGGACTAAAGGATCCGGTAAAGACAAAGGCAAGTCCAAGCTAGACCAGTAGTGACCTTTGAAATAGTATAGTATTAGTATTGTATTTACTGATATTATGACACAGAATAATGTATTAGATACGAATACTTGGGAAGGAATTTAAAAGAATATAGTAATTAGTACACTTATGCATTGATATTGATGTCCTCAATTGAATGTATGAGTAAATTGTAGTACCGTGTAGCACCATGTCTTGGGTTTGAACGTACCCGAATTTGGGGGCGTCACAAAAGAAGTTCTGTCGAGGAAAGGGGTTAGGTTAATCTAATTGTGCGCTAGTAAGGAGAAATCCTTATCGGAAAGCCCCCTTTTTCCTGGGAATTACCTGGTTGTTAATATTGTAGTTCTGTAATATTATTTATGAATAATTAATTATTGATTTATATGATAAGGAAATATTTATTTCAATTCCAATATAAATGAAATAAATTTTTTTCAATGAAATATTTGTTGAAAGTTTGGCAATTATCTTATCTGATAAAATATTCATTTAAATATATTATAATTGTTTAAATAATAGTATTATATATATGTATATATGCATGTGATAAAAGTGGGTTGGTGAGACATTGTGTGAAAACGAAGTTTTTCAAATGGGTGGGTCCTCTCTCATAAGAAAATGAGAGGAGTTAGGCAAAAATTAGGCACAGAAGAAAAAAAAAGAAGAAAAGTTAGGCGGTCCGTGCTGAACTATAAATAGGAGGTAACCCCTCCTTCATCAACACACCATTTCAATATCAAAAATTCTTATTCTATAGTATTGTGAGTATTTTTCTTGAGTATAAGGATACTTTGAGTGTAGCTATTTGTGCAAGATTTTTTCAGAATAATATCTGACATTCCAGTCCATTCCAGTTTCTACTAAGGTAAAGGATATTATTTTATTGCAATACTCGTAAGAAATATTATTTTCTTTCATATTTCATATTATGAAAGTGATAATATTTCATTTCATATACCCAAATTAAAACTTACTACGGTAAGTATTACTTCTATAATTCCTAAAATGATCAGAATTTTTTTGAATTTTGCGTTTCATCTAGTATCATTTCATTGGAATGTTGATATGAATTTTATTATGAAATTTTTACCTTTTTATGTCGGGATTACTATTCACGTATACGGCACTATTCACGAATATGGCACTATTCTGAAAAAAATTAAATTTTCTTTTATTTGTCCAAGTTGTCTATTATGGTTCCTATCTTTGATTGGATCTATGTTTTGATCTTTATTCTTGAATTTTTCTCCACAATTGATTATTATGGAGTATTTTTGAACCTTGATAAACTAAATTATGAATCCTCAATCTTTGTCCTTTATCTCAATGGATTCATTATTTATATTATTTTTCATCATCCTCAGTCCTAAATGGTGATAGAACTGAACATCTTTGGCCTGTAGAGCAAAAATGAAAGATTACCTGATGAATATCTTTGGCCCGTAGTGCAAAGATGGACAGGTGTTGAGATGAACATGACCAACTGATGATACAAATGAATATCTTTGGCCCATAGTGCAAAGATGAATATTTGATTTGAGATGTATATTGATTGATGTTACAGGGATAAAATATTGATGATGGACTTTTAAATCATAGAAGATAGTAGACTTCATTCTCTACTTAACTCTTCTAATAAATTTTTATTTCCGATGCAGTTGTTGATCTAAAACTTGTTGTCCATAATAATTTATCTGATTTGTTGAAGACTAACGATAAATTATTCTTTATTATCTTAGTCATAATATTCTTTACTGGGCTAGTTGAGCTCACCCTTTTCATCTATTGTCCTCTTTAGGGATTGAGAATATTGCGGGGACTAGTCGGGGAACAGTGTGATGGTCAAAGTTAGATATGTAGAAGTCCTCACTATTCTATAAAATAATGGGATAATAATTGTAATGAATAAGGAATGAATTTGAATGTTTATATTTCGTATTATATACGATTTGTATTGAAACTCATAGTTGTATGGTCGTATTTCTCACGACCTTTCGTTATAAAAAGATTTGTAGTTGGAATTCTGTACCATGTATTTGGCGACTCAGAATTGGTTGGTATTGAACCTATTTTGGGGGCGTCACATAATCTATAAAAAATAACCATTTAAGTAACTCATGATATGCAAAGGTACTCAAGACCATATGTCATACTTATTTGTATGCATGACTAAGTCATTTACACAAGCTACAAATATCAGAATTCAAAAGTCTCAAGGTTAGTCTAGATTTGTTTTCAAAATCTTCAAGTCTCTTTTAGAACTATACTAAATCATGCTAATGCAAATTCATTATAAGTAAGGTAACCTTAACTATATGTCATGTCTATTATCATGCATTTTTATGTTTTATCACTTAGAATAACATATTTTATCGTCGGGAGCACTACAATTGCGTATGTGCATGTCTGACGCCCTCCGATTGCTTTTAAATACATAGCAGTCACAAAGATTGACATTTTTACCCCTCTTAACGACTTCAAATTGAAAAACTTAAAGAACAAAAGTTGTAGGTTTACTCTTTATCTTTCCGAATCATCCTGAATCGCTTCAATCAGAGTTCGTATGAAGAAGTTATGCCTAATGTACTACAACAGGTCAAAATAATTATTTTTACCTTTTTTTTCTGTCAAAGTTACGGCGCAGCTGCACCCCAAATGGCCTTGGAGGCAGCACAGTTGCGCCCCATGATGCAGAAGGTGTTTTCAGACTTGGTTCTTCGCGATTTTTCAGACCAATTCTCCTTCTGATATTTGTAACGCGAGTTATACCAATCCAAATCATTCTGTTTTCGATTCTATAGATTCGTAATTTATAAAACTACAACATATCAAAGAATCAACAATTAACAAAAACATTAACTAACCCAAATATTAATCCAAAACTCATGTTCATGCTAAATTTTCATGTTTTGACAAGTTTAGCAAATTCCACCCCTACGGATTCGTTTCTAAACCAAATTTGTCCGTTTAACTTCCGTTGTTTTCGTATTTAACTTAATTAACAATATCTAACAACAATTCATGGATTACAACAATCTTTAGCCATCAATTTTTATAACTCAAAAGCCACCATTTTCTTGACATTTCTAAGCAATTGCAAAACATAGAATTCAAGAGCATATATGTTAACATTATTACTTCTTGAATGCTTGCAATTATCATCTATAGTTCCTCAATTCTCCACTTGCTCCTCAATTCTCCACTTGCTCCTCAATTCTCCAATTTTGCTAACTTTTTATAGCAAATGCTCAGACACCCAACAAATGGAAAAATAGAAGAAAGAGGCTCTATTTATAGAGATATTAATACACAGACAATTGCTTTGCACAATGTTTTGATCTTCCAGGAAGAAAAAGAAACCAATGGTTAATAAGGAGTTGGTTACCTACTCCCTCATCCTCCATCACTCCCTTCATCATCAGCTCTAGATAGCCATTATCACCTCCAGCAATTGTTGAGTTAGGCCAATGGCCTATTACACAGGTTGTTAATTATTTGGGACAAGAAAAATAGGACAAGCTACATTACTTCCTTACTTACTAGTAAAATGGTCGACATCCTACTAAAGTAATTTCCTTTTGGGCTTATTAAATCCATTATAATGACATAAAATTACCACATTAAATTTTGTTATGGGCACATATACACACATATATATGTACATACCCATATATAGAAAGTATACTTATATTTTAAATATACACCAATATAATCTTATATCTCATGCACATTGGACTAGTCCAAATAATATTTTTAGTGGGCTAAATAAAATTTAGTTGGGTACTCTCAACCAATTATTTCCTATCACACATAATTATCACAATGATCAATATCAATCATTTATTCTCTTTTCATTAATTATCTTTTAATAATTCCAGTTAAACCTTTAGTCTAGTTTAACGTTAATACTCATGCCACAAAAGGCTCGTTTATCCCACTTACTAGAGTTATATCACTCAACCTTATAATCTCAACAATAAATATTAGGGGGCTAGGCCACGTTTGGCTTTTTCCCAGTTCCACATTATTTTAATATTCATTTAATATAAAGTTTGTGTGACACACTTCACTTTAATACTAAATTATTTAACTTATCTTGAAATATTATACACTTATGAACTTATACTTATAACACCTTTATTTTCAAAAATAATAATTACCCTTAGAATAAATAACATTTACTCCATTATTTAACTTATATAATTATCCTATTGTCCTAAGATAACTTCTTCCGTCTATACATTTAGCCACATCTTAAGTATTAATTTAATATATAAATCTCTAACCAATATTCACTTATATATATATTGGTTTTCTTCCATTATTCATCACTTATTTTCCATTAACATCTTTCAAATATTAAACCCTTTCATATATTATCATACTTCGTAATATATCAAGATTTATAAACATGAGAAATCTTATCTATTAGAATAAACATGAGAAAAGAATCACCTTTCCGCCATATGTATAATGATAACGCGACACAAACATTCCAACGATTATCAATGTGATGTACTCAGCGCAAGCTCAAAACCTCTGCCCATACAAAAGCTTGTACAACTAAACCATCACATGAATCCTCAATGGAAATCCAACACTTAACTATATTTTACTCTTAACTTGCTCTTTGATCATTACGAATTTTCTATATTTCATCGTATACAACTCCTCATGAGTTCATCTCGTACCATTTCATAGTACCTTCTCTTATAGCATCAAGCTATACACACTTAGTCGCTACAGACTATTTATTATTTCATAGCTCAATCCGATCACGTCGTGGTTATCGGTTTACCTTAGGGTTCTTTCCCAATTATCAACCAAACTCCATTCGAGTTCATTCTTATTATCTATGTCATATTCATCTTATAGACATTGTCTTAACATTTTTATTATCACAGTTGGAAAACTCCTGATTCTCATTCTCTAGATACTTCAAGATTCTTCTTTGAATCTTTACGTATATATTTTAATCTTTATCTTTCCCTCTCTCAAGTTATAGTCTAAGGTACTCTTACCTAAGGTTTATAACCTACAGCTTTGATACCAACCTGTGACGCCCCCAAATCCAAGTCCCTTTTATTACCTCGGATTCGGTGCAGTCACGGTACTACTAGTCGAACTATTACATCTTCTATTCATAACTTAATGAATATACTTTGCTTTATTACAGTGTAGAATATAATTCTTTTCATTGCCAAGATCTTGTATAATGACCCCAAACATTTTATATGTTTCACTCTTGGTCATTTACCGTTCCTATCTTACATAATATTCGATGTTATAAAAATGCGGAATAATTTAAATTTTTCAATATCCTTTGAATAAAGTCTTTTATTGATTTCATTACTTGAATCAATTACATATCCTTGAATCAAATATATTACGATTCATTCTATTCGAATTACTGTATAAACGTTTATATTTCAATTCGATATCTTCTATATATCAAGTAGTACATCTTTACAACACGACAAGTATTAAACATTGTAATTACTATCATGTACAACTCCTAGAACCTAAACATGGTTCAAGAAATAATCTAAATAGTAATCTTCGTTGTGATACTATTTAACTTTATCAATCAAGAAGTACGTAATCTTTACCGTGAGTCCGTAACCTGCAAAAATGGTTAGTTGCAAGAGTGAGCTCGACAACTCATTAATTCTAATAGTTTTCATGCATCACATAGCATATAATAACATTCTCAGTTCATGCATTCATAATCAATTAATATTTACTACGCATGTTACTTCTCACATAACAGGCATAGAGATTAACTTAACAAGCATATCATCAAATATCAACTTTCAAATTTCATACATATCTTATATGCATTTCATATATATACATCAACATTCTCATAGCATAATATAGCTCAACTAACAGTTATCGAATTCATATATTAAATAGGAACTGAAAGACTTGCCTGGCTCGTAGATTATCAACTATAACTTAACTGCTTATAGCTATCTGCACTTTGTGTATTCCTACACAATCGTATAATCATAGATTCATATCCATCAGTCATACATTCATACATTCTCAATATAATAATAAGTATTACATTGCTTTCTAAGTAGGTTTGTAAAACCTTCATTTTTACTTTCTTATTATACCCTTAGGATAACTATGTATGTATAGGTATACCTTAAACATACATACTTAATATCACATTCATAAACCCTTATCACACACTTGACTCTCTATGTGTTCGTTACACATTTAAAACTCATAGATGCTTGATTCACATTGTTCTTTCGTTTTGCAAATATTATTAAAACTTAACAATTTGGGTTTAATATAACCATTACTTGCTCATATACTTAAAACATCACTTAGGTCAAGCATTGAAGCTTAAGACATTCATACATATATGCTTAAACGTTAAGATTATAATTTGAAACAGTCAAGCAACACTGCCCTGCAGTGCAACTGCGCTGCAGTTTGGCCTAGGATGAGCGCAACTGCGCCGTCCCCTGGCCATACCAAATTAAATCTTTATTTCCCAGTTTACACCTCATTACATACCATGCTAACACATAACACATACACACGTTAAGAGGTCTTGGTCCATGTTTGGTGCCTCTTGTGTTTACTATAAGTTGTTTTACACTTTATAGCTTTATTGCCATTTATTTCATGACTAAGCGAGTTCATGCAAAAATGGTCTAACTATGTAACCAATAACGATGTTAAACAACTTTCAATACGCATGCTCACATGCATTCATCTTATTTACATATGACCAGCATAGTTCATCACTTGAAACTTACTTTTAAAATCATGCTCTAATGATTTTATTGTGTCAAACTAGATAAGTGCACTTATAGGCCATGTTTAATGACATAAATAGTACTAGCATGCCATCCTACAAGTTCGGAGGGTAGGCAACACAATGCTCATAGGTATTAGTCTGCAAGGCGTCTAAGTTTGCCTTTAAAAGTCATTCTAGGCCATATTAAAGCAACTTAGTATATATAAAACAACTTTAAATCTCATTTCATAGCTAACTAAGCCATGTACGTATGTGATCACGTTTAGAACTTTAAGTGCACAAGTTCCTTTAAGTTCGTTCTCGAAGTTTCAAGTTTTCTTTATAAATATACACTAAAGCGACTTAGAGGATCATAGTATTCAAAGGGCTTGAAACCATGTCCTACCTATTTCCATGCATAACTAAGTCAAACTAATCATGCACGACAACTTCGAATCATATGTCATACTCATTTGTACATGTTTCTACACATGCTTACAAGGCTAAAATATAACCACTCCATGTTTATAAAACTTATTTTGCAAAACTATCCGAGTTTGCCTTTGAAATCGTTTTAAACCAAATCAAAGCAATCTAACACATACGAAACAACTTTGAATCTTATGTCATGCATAGCTAGACTTCGCATACATGCTATCAAGATTAGAATCTAAGGTACACAAGTTGTGACGCCCCCAAATCCACGTTCCTTCGAAACCTCGGATTAGGTGCAGTCACGATACTACTATCGCCAAACTATTGCAAATTTTATTCATTACTAAAAGAATATAACTTGCTTTATTACAATTTAGAATATTAATTCTATTTATATCCAAGATCTCGTCTTTACATCGTATTCGATGTTACTAAAATGCGGAATAATTTAAACTTTTCAATATCCTTTGAATAAATTCTTCTTATTGATTTCATAACTTTGAATCAACTACATATCCTCGAATCAAATATAAAATATGATTCATTCTATTTGAGTTATCGTATAACGTTTACAACTCAACTCGATGTCCTCTATGTATTAACTAATACATTTTTACAATACAACAAGTATTAAACATCGTAAGCATATATCAAGTACACTCCTAGAAACAAAATATGGTTCGAGACAATAATCTAAGTAATATTCTTCAATGCGATACTATCTATCTTTATCAATCAAGAAGCACGAAATCTTTACCGTGAATCCTTAACCTGCAAAAGTGGTTACTTGCAAGAGTGAGCTCGACAGCTCAGCAATTCTAACAGTTTTCATGCATCACATAGCATATAACATCATACTCAGTTTATGCATTTATAAACAGTTTATATATACTACGCATGTTACTTTTCACATAACAAGTATATCATCAAAGATCAACTTTCAATCTCATTTGTATCTCATATACAGTTCATATATAAGTTCACATTATCACAGCATAATATAGTTCAACTAACAGTTATTGAATTCATATATCAAATAGGAACTGAAAGATTTTCCTGATTCGTAGTTTAACAACTACGACTTAACTGCTTAAAGATATTTGCTCTTCGTGTAATCCTACACAGTTATATTAACCATAGAGATAACACTCATTAGTTATATGTATCCACACATTCTCAATGTAATAGTAAAGGTTACATTGTTGTCTATCTTGGTTCTTAGAACCTTGTTTCACTTTCCTATCATACGCTTAGTATCGTTAGGTACGTATAGATATATCTCAACCATACATACTTACTATCATCCTTTATATACATGTATCACACACTTAACTAAAGGTGTTTGACATATATTTAAAACTTATATGATCCTTATTATTCATACGTTTCTCAAACCTTAACGGAATTATAGTTTCTGAGGTTATATAACCATTACATTCAAACTTTCTAAGTTTCACCTTTCAAAATCCTTGACATACTTAAACTAGTCATGCAAGGCTACTATGTTCATTATGTATACATGTATATAAGGTTACTAACGCAAGTTTGAAACCTAGCATGCACATTCTATGCCCACTTCATGGTTATATATTTTTTATTTATGCTTAACTTGATCTCACGACAACTAACATGGTAAGCGTACATGTATGATACATTAGCGAGTCTAAGAGTACTATCAAACATGTTCATAAATATTGGAATTCAAACCTCAAGGTAATATGTCAAGGTATACGTTCAAAACTTATACTTTCATTAGTAAAGTTCACTAGTGAGGTATGCATGCTCATGTTACATTATGAAACCCATATACATAAGTCAACATGCCTTTCATGCATTCTTAAACCATACTAATGTGTCCCAAAAGTCAGAATATAAACATGACTTATATACGCCAAAATTCGTTTATAAAACCTTACATTTATTTTCAAAACTATGACTTCATCATTCTTGCATGAAATCTTAATAAAACATGCTCTCATTAGTTTAATATACTTATATATTGATATTATCCTTGCTTGCATGCTTATCTAAGCTATAATAATTAGGTAACTCTTAGCAGATTTCTTAACAGAAGGCAAAAACTAGGACAGGGTACCGGCGCAGCTGCGCAGCTCCCCAGTTCAAAACTGGCGCAGCTGCGCAGGGCCTTGGCCAACAAAACACAAGTCTGGTACCGGCGTAGCTGCGCCGCTGGCCAGTACAAAACTGGCGCTGCTGCGCAGGTGGCCGGCCAGAAACTGAGCAGCTTTCTGCTCGGCAGACTGCAACCCAACTCACAAATTTCACAGCAAATTCAATTCTTAGCTGCTATAAAACATTTCTAACATGCTTGTAAGCTAACATAGCAACTAATAACATTACTCCAATAAACTTATCAAAACATTTAAGCTTAATCCAAGAATTAGAGTTTTGACAGAAAACAAAATGAAGAACAAGAGGTATATTACCTCTACAATGTAGGTTGAGCTTGCTGCTACACTGGTTCTTACAATGCTGCTATACTACTTTAACTTAATCAGTGCTCTCACTCTCTAACAATTCTAGTTAACAGAATTCTCAGCAAAAGAATTTAGAAGAAGGAGAGCCCCAATATATAGAGGAATGAATACCCAGTCAATGCTTCCATCCTCCAAATTAAACTAACAAATAAATGAATTGCATGAAAGTTATAGAGTGGTAGGTAATTAGTTGGTGAGTAGTTATTGGAACTCATCATGAATTCCTCACCCGTTGCTCATCATTTCCTTTGGAATGTTAAGTTTGATGAATGTAGGAGTAGTATAGTAGCCTTCATGAGTTCCCACGTGAAGAATGAAATGGGCTCTTGCTATGGGACAACAATAAAACACAGCAACTTGCTAAGGCAATACCCTATACTAGTGTTATATATACATAGCCTATTATGCTTACTAAGGCTACCTCATGTATACACATTATGTATCATATAACTTAGGTGATAATGAATTATAAATGTAATATCCAATTAAAATGTATCAAGTAGTGTACATACATATAATCCATGTACAGTTCATCCCACCGGATATAATTCTTTCGGATACCATCATAGTGTATTGTCTCCTTTATTATTAAATTTTATTAATTCAATAATTGTTTACCATATATTCATGATATATTATTTTATTGTATACTTAATATACATATTGTCACACCCACATTTCATGTAACTCACATAGTTTAATTAGTCTTGATACATGGTCCCTATATATAGTATAGTCACATAATTGTTGCACCACACTATATAATATAGTTGCACTACACTTCACACTTTATATAATATATAGCTAGTTACTATACGCTATACATTTTATTCGCATGCTTGCATGTAGAAGTAAATAATTTACTTATCTCATCAATTAATTACTAATAATATTAATTAATCCCTTCCTCGTAAATCAATTATTAACCTCTATAACAATTGATTATAATTTATTATCACCTTAAATAAATATAAATCTTATTATATTTATAACAAATATACTTATTATCATGCTATCACTCGCAATAATAATAATTCATCATACCATTAATCAATCAATATAGATTAATTGTTTAATTAATAATTCTTTCATCCTTGAATTAATCAATTCATTACCGAATCTATTATCGTGCCACACAAGGCATTTCTCACAAGCTTAATCTCAAGCTCATTATTATTCCCATCACTTACTACTTATAACATGTTCAATATAATTATAACTATTAAATCACAAGGTTCACATATATAAATATATCGTGAATGGAAATATTCAAATATTCTATATAACCTTTACGGTAATATAATAACCCTAGCTATTAAAATGCTCAACTACCTCAATTAATTATACGTATAACCTTTACGCATATAATAATTAATATTTACGATCAAATAATAACTTAAGTTATTTAATATATTAAAATAACTTAGTTTCCTTTCATTAATTAAACTCTCTAGAAAATATGTTAGAAATTATGTATTTAGCTATAATATAAAATATTATGTTTTCTCTAAATAAGGATATTCATTATTAGAAAATAATTTACTTATTATCTCAAGATATTATAATTAATATAATATCTATTAGAAATAATCACACGTACGACACACATATACATTATATATAGATAATAGGTAATAAGTTTATTTTTTTATTATAATAAATTATTTCCATTAATTTATTTACATATAGCAAATATGTTTTAATATATTTACCATATTAATTAATCATACCTATTACCTCATACAAAAACATATAAGGTAATATTATTATTCAAAAATGGCATTTCCCCCTTTATTAAAATAATTAAATATTAGAATTTATTTTAATATCCTTTATATAATAATTGATTCTCTTTCTTTTCTATAAATTGTTCCCCAAAACAACTTCTTCAAATATTAAATCTTCATTTAAAATATAATGATTTCCATCTCCCTTTAATAACGTATATATATTTAACGTTATTCGTACATTAGACTTTCTCACATATTACCTTTCTAGGTAATATATATAAAAAGTAGCAACTATAATCACATATTCAACACATATATTAATTCACTCATTTACTTAGGTAAATTAAACACTGTACTATATCATCATAGTTAATTAAGGTTCAATACTCACATTATATTATTTCCTAATATAACTCCCAACTTAAATTAACTAATAATTATTCTTATTAGTTAATTCCCTTAACTAACTCATGATTCACTATCCAAACCCATTCACGGATAGCTTAAGTACTATTAATAACCTATATAATAAATATTCTAGTTATTAATACACATACATAAGAATATGATAATTATACATTAAGGATATTTAATGTCACCAACTTACTATGATAAAATAATCCTATGAATTATTTAATATTGATAGGAAATTTATCTACTTCCTTTATCTCCACTGAATCGTCTCTACGCTAAATAACAAATTTATATTAATAATATATTTATAAATAACCAAAAGCACATATTACATAGTCCTTATTACCCTATATAATATAATACCACATACCTCATATATCATATATATACTAATTCAACTCAACACATGCCTTAATAATTTTATTTATTAAATTCTTATTTAATAATATCTGAAAATTCGGGTTCTTACACAAGTTTTGTCAAAGTTTGCTTTCAAAACCATTATATAATATTTGTAAAATAACCATTTAAGCAATTCATGATATGCAAAGGTACTCAAGACCATATGTCATACTTATTTGTATGCATGACTAAACCATTTACACAAGCTACAAATATCAGACTTCAAAAGTCTCAAGGTTACTCTAGATTTGTTTTCAAAATCTTCAAGTCTCTTTTAGAACAATACTAAATCATACTAATGCAAATTCATTATAAGTAAGGTAACCTTAACTATATGTCATGTCTATTATCATGCATTTTTATGTTTTATCACTTAGAATAACATATTTTATTGTCAGGAGCATTACAATTGCGTATGTGCATGTCCGACGCCCTCCGATTGCTTTCGAATACATAGCAGTCACAAAGATGGACATTTTTACTCCTCTTAACGACTTCAAATCAAAAAACTTAAAGAACAAAAGTTGTAGGTCTACTTGTTATCTTTCTGAATCATTTTGAACCTCCTCAATCGGAGTTTGTATGAAGAACCTAATTTACAACAGCAGGTCAAAACAATTTTTTTTATTTTTCTAACACAGTTCCGGCGTAGCTGCGCCTCAAATGGCCTTGGGGGCAGCGCAGCTGCGCTTCATGATGCAAAAGGTGTTTTCAAACTTGGTTCTTCGCGATTTTTCAGACCAATTCTCCTTCCGATCATTGTAACGCGAGTTATACACTTCCAAATCATTCCGTTTTCGATTCTATGGATTCGTAATTCATAAACCTACAACATACCAAAGAATCAACAATTAACATAAACATTAACTAACCCAAATATTAATACAAAACTCAAGTTCATACTAAATTTTTATATTTTGACAAGTTTAGCAAATTCCACCACTACGGATTCATTTCTTAACCAAATTTGTCCGTTTAACTTCCGTTGTTTTTGTATTTAACTATATTATCAATATCTAACAACAATTCATGGATTACAACAATCTTTAGCCATCAATTTTTTTGACTCAAAATCCACAATTTTCTCGACTATTTCTAAGAAATTGCAAAACTTAAAATTCAAGAGCATATATGTTAACATGATTACCTCTTGAATGCTTGCAATTATCATCTATAGTTTCTCAATTCTCCACTTGCTCCTCAATTCTCCAATTCTGCTAAATTTCTATAGCAAATGCTCAGACCAACAAACGGGAAAAGAGAAGAAAGAGACTCTATTTATAGAGATAATAATACACAGACAATTGATGTGCACAATGTTTTGATCTACCAGGAAGAAAAAGAAACCAATGGTCAAAAAGGAGTTGGTTACCTACTCCCTCATCCTCCATCACTCCCTTCATCATCAGTTCTAGATAGCCATTATCACCTCCAGCAATTGCTGAGTTAGGCCAATGACCTATTACACGGTTGTTAATTATTTGGGATAATAAAAATGGGATAAGCTACATTACTTCCTTACTTACTAGTAAAATGGTCCACATCCTACTAAAGTAATTTCCTTTTGGGCTTATTAAATCAATTATAATGACATAACATTATCACATTAAATTTAGTTATGGGCACATATACACACATATATATGTACATACCCATATATAGGAAGTATACTTATATTTTAAATATACACCAATATAATCTTATATCCCATGCACATTGGGCTAGTCCAAATAATATTTTAATTGGGCTAAATATAATTTAGTTGGGTACTCTCAACCCATTATTTTCTATCACACATAAATATCACAATGATCAATATCAATCATTTATTCTCTTTTCATTAATTCTCTTTTAATAATTCTAGTTAAACCTTTAGTCTAGTTTAACTTTAATACTCATGCCACACAAGGCTCGTTTATCCCACTTACTAGAGTTATATCACTCAAGCTTATAATCTCAACAATAAAATATTAGGGGTCTAGGCCACGTTTGGCTTTTTCCTAGTTCAACATTATTTTAATATTCATTTAATATAAAGTTTGTGTGACACACTTCACTTTAATACGAAATTATTTAACTTATCTTGAAAAAATATACACTTATGAACTTATACTTATAACACCTTTATTTTTAAAAATAATCATTACCCTTAGAATAAATAACCTTTACTCCATTATTTAACTTATACAATTACAAGTATAATTATCCTATTGTCCTAAGACAACTTCTTCCATCTTTACATTTAGCCACATCTTAAGTATTAATTTAATATATAAATCTCTAACCAATATTCACTTATATATATATATATATATATATATATATATATTGGTTTTCTTCCATTATTCATCACTTATTTCCCATTAACATCTTTCAAATATTAAACCCTTTCATATATTATCATACTTCGTAATATATCAAGAATTATAATCTTAATTAATATATTCCTTTCATCCTTTTTATGCAAAACACATATATTAATTCACCATCTTATGTAAGTGAATTAGCCCCCTTCATTTAATTTACTATCACGCCACGGCCACACAAGGCTTTAGCATTATATTATAATATTACATAATATATCTTAATTATCCAAAATTTATTCTGAGTTAACTAATTAACTCTTATTCAAATCCTGTTTTGTTAACTTAATCCATTCATGGACAACTAAATCATCAATTATGACTTTTATTACACATATGAGTCCTTAATATTCATGTCTTGAACTTCAAATTTCACAAACATACTCAGAACCTTCTCCAGACCGGCGCAGCTGCACCACCTCAAGTTCAAATGCAGATAATTTCTTGCTTAATAAACACAGAACCTCCCTTTCTAAATACTTTGCACATACTTCATAAATGTTAACTCATCTAAATTCAATCTCTTCTTTGATTTCACATCATCGATTGCTACTTTCTTTAATAATTTAAAGATCAAACTTCAAGTTTCGAAACTCTATTTTTCCTTAACAGCTTAACCAACTATAAAATCTAATTTATGGGTTTCTTTCCACCCTTAATGCAAAATTCAAAATATATAACACCTATATAAATTCTTATTCAAACTCGACACATTCTATAATAAGAATTTTATTTATTAAATTCTTATTTTAATTATTTATGAAAATTCGGGTTATCACACAATCCATCCATGGACATCTTAAGCACTAACTACGACCCATAATGCATCATAATAGTTGCTAGTATATATAGTCAAGGGAAAGGTGATTATTCATTTAATGGCACCACGTACTATGATAAAATAATTCTATAAATTATTTAATATCGATGGATAATTTTATCCACCTCCTTTACTTTAATTAGATTGCCTCTACAATAAATAACAAATATATATTAATAATATATTTATTAATCACAAAATCACATATTACATAGTTCATATTATCCTATGTAACACAATACTTCCTATCTCATAACGCACATATATATTGTCGAACCCAATACATGCCTTATGAATTTTATTTATTAAATTCTCATTATTGATAATTCTTGAAAATTCGGGTTCTCACATTATCCAGCATAGTTCCCATGCCTAAGCTCGGAGGGAAGGTATGAGTATGCATGGATTACAAGGATTTGAACAAGTCTTGTCTCAAGAACATCTTCCCAGCACCTTTTATCGACATACTAAAAGACAATATGGCATATATGATATGTATTCTTTTGTTGACTATTTTGCCAGATACCATAAAATCATGGTTGCTGAGGAGGACAGGGAGAAAACATCCTTCATCACTCACTGGGGAACCTTTTGTTATAGACGTTTGTTTTTAGGCCTTATCAATGCCAGTGCCACATATCAGCCAGTGCCACATATCAGCGAGCCATGATGGCCCTTTTTCATGACATGTTATACAAAGAAATAGAAGTCTATGTGGTTGATATCATCGTCAAATCCCGGGAGGAGGACGACCACATCAGCCATCTCAAAAATCTTTTTAACAGGTTGTGCAAGTACAACCTAAAGCTGAATAGGGTCAAATGTGCTTTTGGTGTCAAATCAGGCAAGTTGTTGGGATTTCTAGCGAGCAACAGAGGCATTGAACTGGATCCCTCCAAAATTAAAGCAATCACTGAGATGCCCGTGCCCCGAACAGAAAAGGAAATACGGGGATTTTTAGTGAGAATCAATTTTATAAGCAGATTCATCTCTCAACTCACGGAAACTTGTGAACCCATCTTTAAGCTGCTCATGAAGAATTCCTCCATGAAATGGAATGAAGATTGTTAAAAAGCCTTCCTTTCCATCAAGAAGCAGTTGATCGAAGCACCTATCTTGGTACCCCCCAAGGGATGAGGTTCCCCTATTTATGTACCTGTCAGTTAATGCTAGTGCAATGGGCTATATGCTGGGGCAGAAGGATGATAGAAGCAAGAAGAGAGTAATCTATTACCTTAACAAAAGATTCAGTAGCAGCGAGCAGAAGTACACTTTGATTGAAAGGACCTATTGTGCGTTAGCGTGGGTTGCCATGAGGTTACAACAATATCTGCATAGGCACACGACCTATCTCATATCCCGCATGGATCCACTAAAGTACGTATTCAGCAAATTTATGTTGAATTGCCGATTGTCCAAATGGCAGTTGATCCTCCAATAGTTTGATATAATCTACGTGACTCAAAAGTCTGTCAAACGTCAGGGAATTGCGGATCAATTGGCCGAAGCACCGTCAGGGGATTTTGAACCCTTGCAAACTAATTTCTCGGATGATGGGATAATGACAATTCAAAAAATCCCTCAAGAAAATACAGTCCAATATTGGAAAATGTATTTTGATGGAGCCATGAACATGAAAGGTACTGGAGCTGGGGCAGTTCTTGTCTCTTTTACATGAGAGCAGTATCATGTGGCCATCAAGTTGAAGTTTGTCACCAACAACAACACAGCTGAGTATGAGGGCTGTATAATGGGGTTAAAACTGGCCCAATCCATGGGTATCAAGCTTTTACTAGTCTTTCGGGATTTTTAGTTGGTTATCAAACAAACCACCGGGGCATATCATAACAAAAAATTGCATTTGTTGCCAAATCATCGGCAAGTTATGAAGATATCCATTGATTTTAAATAAATAACCATCATCCACATCCCTCGAGGTAGGAATGACTTTGTTGATGCATTGACAACGTTGGCTTCCTTGATCCACATATCTAATATGATGGGGATTCCCAACATCAAATTTGCAAGCCAAAAGGCCCCATCATATGGGATTTACGTTGGAGAAATATCAGATGAACTACCTCCTATTAAATAGCCTTGGTACCAAAATATAAAAGAATATCTGCGAGATGGATCTACGCCTGCCGAGGCAAGTCTGTGACACCCCCAAATCCGGGTACTTCGTTTCCACATGATTTGGTGTTCACTTTCTAATATAGCATATATCTACCCAATGAATAATGCAAAATAAACTACAACTTAAATTAAAATAACTAAATCTCCCATAAAACAAGGGTTACAACCTTCTCAAAATCAATCCCAGGGTTACTCTAACCTTGACATGAATATAATAAAGTGCGGAAATAAAACATAACATTCAATTATTACAATCATTCTCAATTAAATAAAAAAAACAAGTCTTCACTTTCTTTGCTTTCCCTTGCCCTTACTTGTAGACGGAGCATCAGCGTTATCAACCTTAACTGAAATTGTTATTTAATGCAAGAGTGAGCAAACCACAGCTCACTGGAGTTTAACAATAATATATACATGAAAGAATATCTTTAAGAAAATCTGAACAACTTAGCTTGCTTCAATAATAAAGAATTGAATAATAATTCTCTATCAATATTAAAATTTGGATATAGAATTTATCTGAGGGTCATAAGACCTTTGAACTCTTGTCCTAGGTTATAAATATTTATATTTAAACCTTTTACAGTCAATAAGACTATGGACCTTAACTCGTACTTAGGGGGATCAGCCCTTCGTACCATGTATTGTGCACAACCATCTTAACGCTATGTGTGGTAACCTCCCCTAGTAAATAGGGTTGGTCAACTCAATAATTTGAATTCAAGTCCGCACCAAAGAAAGTTTGGTTTGGATAAGCTTACAAGGGTAATTTAGAATTCACGTTCATCAATTAAGGATTAGTTGAATTGACTTCCAATAATTCAAAATAAAAGAATTATAAATTAACATATGCTTTAGAATCAACTTAAAGCATTTAAAATAATAACTGGATCTTACTTGAACAATAAGTTAAGACGATTTCAATTAAATAAACAATTGTCCAATACTGAAATGGAAAGGATATTCTCAACAATGAATATATGAATTCAAGAGATCATATAAAATCAATACAAGATTAGGATTTAGAAAACTTGCGTAAAATTAACGAGTTTAGGGTTTAGAAGACTTGCCTCAAGCGCAAGCTACTTAATTCAATTCACGTACTTTAATACTTCCTACACATATATATTCAATCACAATAACCTAAATTAGTTAACACGTAACTAATTCACATAAGTGGTTAACCCTCATGGTTAACTCACATTCTGATTAAATAGTAATAATAATCAACCATCACATAGTTAATTACATCACCTACATATTCACATAATTAAATTAATTATGTATTTAACTCAATTATAATTCAAACACTTAATCAAATTATAATTACTTAAATTATCATTACTTTTTAAATTATAAACAATTTATAATTTAAAATCAATTAAACCACATTCATGCATTTATAATTACACAATTTATAATTAATCATGTATTTATCAATTATAATCAATAATTCATTAAACTATAACATGCATTATAATTATATAATTCATAATTAATTATGTATTTATCAATTAAAACTTCACAATTAAACAAGCATTTATTAAATTATAATTACATAAATTATAATTTAAATTAAAATAATTAAAATTCTATACCTTATAATTTCACAAAATTTATAATTTAAATTACACATTTACTCTTAATTATAATTAATAATATTATAATTAAGTAACTTATTAAACAATTATAGTTTTAGATACCATATTAGGTTTTCAAAATTTCTTTTATTTTCCAAACATGAAATTATCATAATCATATAACAACATGTTATATCATTCAAAATATATATCCCCTTATCCATGAAAAATTAAACTAAGGTCTTTAAAATAAACTGTACAAGCAAGCAAAACTCACTGCCCAAGCACTGTGCCCGGCGCAGCTGCGCAACCAGCTGCCTTAAACCCGGCGCAGCTGCGCAGGTAAAGGCTCTGGTAAAAGCAAGCGGCGTAGCTGTGCTGCTCCTGGCCTTGCTGCCGGCGCAGCTGCGCAGCAGCTCGGCCAGACGCAGACAGTCACGGCTCCTTGCTTTACCGGACAACCCATACAAGCCAAAAATACAGTTACATAGACACTGTAAATCATATATACGCTGTAATATATATATCTAACATGCACTCAAAACATAAACTCATTTAAGCAACGAGAATCAATAGTTTTAAAAATCCAATTTGGCCATTTTCATGAAAACTCATATTTTCATAAAATAATTCTCTGTAATAAAATTTTCTTACCAATTCCACTTATAAAACATGCATTATGTTTGAAATTGAAGATATTATCACAACAATTCTAAATAGGCATATTAACACACAATCAAACCATAACTTTTACTCTAAAATTGGCCAATAACATACAAAATCATAAAAACATCAATTTCTCCATTAAAACATGTTCTGACAAAATTTTAATTTATGAAAATCCTTGATCATGACATACAATTCATATAATAACCATTATAAATACAATTTATATATGTACATCATATTTGTATAACTTTCATGCTAAATCATAAACACAGAGAACTCATATTCATGAATATTATAAAGAAAACACATAGAAATATAATTTAATTGAAATAATACCCTTTTTGCTTAGATGATTGAAGAAGAAGATGATAGTGATTTCCTTCAAGCTTCTCAAGCTATACCTTTTCTCTCTATCTTCTTCTCTGCTATTCTTCCTCTCTGCTCTCTCTTTTCTTCTTAGTCTTAGGCTTAAACTAACGTAGTTTTTCCTTATGTAGTATATAGATATATAACTGACATATATTAATAATATACGTACTAACTAATATTTAATAATCCAATTAAATTAGGAGTTACAAAATTTAAAAGTCCTTTTGGCTTGTTTGGCAACAGGAAAATTAGAAACTAGTTTTACTAACTTAGGCATGGTTTAGGTAAATTAGGTTTAAGCTAGTTTAAGGGCCCTGTTTGGCAACAGTCTTTTAAAACAAAAGCAAGGCCTTGTTTGTTTAAAATCATTTAAAATCTTTTTTCTTTATTTTAATAAATCATTTGACGCATACTTTAATGTCACATTTTAATTAATTAAATATTAATTATCTAATTTAATCAATTAAAATCTAATATCAATAAATCACATAAACTTATCACCTAATTATAATTACTCGCTAATTATAATCCATGTAACACTTCATCACATATCTCATCTAATTTAATTATCTCAATTAAATTAGAACTATAATATAAAATTAATATACATTAATTAAATTAAATATTTCACACTCATTTAATTAATATATACACTTAATTAAATCACTCCATAAATCACATAATTTATTTATTTAACTCAATAAATAAATCATATAAAATATTTATTTAATTTAATAAATATTTAAAATTAAATATAAAATCACAATCGTTACAAAGTCAAGCTGAAAGAAAGTGGATTCATAAGGTGGCTATGAAATTCTATCTGAGCGGGGACGCACTCCATAAAAGGGATTTTGGAATAGGTCTTTTAAGAAGCATGAATAAGGATTAAGCCTACCGACTGATGGATGAAGTCCATGGTGGAGTCTGTGGTCCACAGCATGAGCGGTCCTTTACTTGCCAGGAAGATATTGAGAACAAGGCATTACTGGATCTCTCTTAAAGCTGACTGTGATGATCATGTCAGGAGATGCTACCAATGCCAAGTCCATAGAAATGTCATCCACACTTCTCCAAATGAACTGCACAATATGAGTTCGCCATGGCCATTTTCCATGTGAGGAATGGATGTGATTGGGCCAATAGAACCCAAAGCCAGCAATAGTCATCGATTCTTCTTCACCGCGATTGATTACTTCACCAAATGGGTTGAAGCTGCCTCTTTTCGCAATGTCACCAAAGAGGTAATCATTGGTTTCATCTGATACAATGTAATTTGTTGATATGGATAACCGAAGGTGATCGTTTCAGACAATGCAAAGAATTTAAACAACCAGATGATGAGAGAATTATGCAACAAGTTTCAGGTCAAGCATTTCAATTTCGTCATCTATCGTCCCAAGATGAATGGTGCTGTCGCAGCGGCCAACAAAAATATCAAGAAGAATATGCAAAAAATGTTCGCTAATCACAAAGGATGGCATGACCTATTGCCTCTGACTCTGCTAGCCTACAGAACATCATAGCGTACATCTACTGGGGCTACCCCATACTCATTATTCTATGGCATGGAAGCAGTACTCCCCATAGAAGTAGAAATGGAGTTATTGAGGGTGTTAATAGATGCTCAGATGGAAGAAAATTAGTGGTTGCAAGAGCAATACCACCAGTTATCCCTGATAGATAAAAAAGGGCTACATCCATATTTTACGGGCAATTATATCAGCAAAGAATTGCTCGGTCATACAACAAGAAAGTTCAACTCCAGTAAGTTAAAGAAAATGACTTAGCAATGAAGAAAGTCATTACCAATCAAGATGAAGCCAAATGAAAGTTTGCCCCAATTGGGAAGGCCCTTTCATTATCAAAGACATGTTGACAGGAGGAGCCATTAGATTGCAAGAAATGGATGGGAAAGAATTTTCCCAACTCATCAATTCAAACACCGTGAAGAGGTACTATGTTTGAAGCACCTACAAGCCATCATCCTGGCCCTGTGAAAAAAAAAATCAATCAAATCAATTCAGGTTTTCACTAAAGGACTGAAGTACGAATGACCTGATCTCCCTCAACCCGGGGGTACGTAGGCGGCCATTTACAGTGTGGTCAAACCAAACAAAAATATAAAAACCCATCAAATCAAGCTCAAACCCAAATAAACACTTCTCAAACCTTTCAGGCCAAGACCGAACTAAAAATGACCTGATCTCCCTCAACCCGAGAGTACGTAGGCAGCTATTTATGGTGAGGTTTAACTTTCAAACAAAAGACAAAACCTATTAAAAACCAGTCCTAAGACCCCAAAACCCCTATAAAACCCAAATACTATCAAGCCTCCCTGATCAACAGGCCCTTTTGAGGTACTCTCCGACATCTCAATGTCAATCCATCAAGGAAAAGTTCATGATACATCAAGACAGCAAGTCATGAAAAAAGTGTTAATCACTCAGCAATGACAATACATATCCAAAAGGGAAGTGAATCAAAATATATTTGTCTGCTATATAATACGGTTTAATATATAAAATGTATCCTTACATAACAAAAATGGCTGACCTAGTCTATTCAGGAAAATAAAAGCTAGTCTATAAACCCGCTGATAAATGGCATAGCAAGTCTAACATGGCATCCATCTCTGAAGATGGAGGTGCATCTGTAAGCTCATGTCCTGAGGTCTCCATCCGAGCTAGAAGATCCACATTCATCTGCATAGTGCTAGTATGATCATCTATAAAGGCACTCATATCTGCAATAATGCTATGCGTGTAAGATCTAAGTGCAGTACTATCAGCGACGTAAACATCCCGGGTAGCTAGAGCCTCATCCAACTCAATAAAAGCAGCATCCCGGGCAACTAGAGCCTTCATCTATCTCAACAAAAGCTAAGTCCCGAGTAGCTCAAGCCTTGTCCCTAAAGATTAAAGCAGCATTCCTTCCAGAAAGGGCTGTCAACATCAGTGGTTTAGCCTGATCCCTCTCAAAGGTCATCCGAGCTAACGAATCTATATGAGATGGATCCGTCCCTAGTAGGAATGCTAGGGGGGTCACTGACCAAAGCTATTGTCAAATATGTAAATAGCTCGTCCTCAGTAATCGAATCAGGATCCTTCATAGGTTCCTCCTCATCAGAGTCAATACTTAGAGCTGAGTGTACAACTGCAGCTGATGCAATGTCTGCCTCCAACCATACAGAATAATCTAGAGAATGACCCAGATGACTAGTAAAAAATCAACCCTCTCACAATGAGTCCAACAATCACAAATCCTGGTCAAGTCACCTGATGACAAAAACGAAGCTGATAGTCGCTGATCCAAAGCCCCCTCAAAGTGGGGAATATCCTAAAACTGATCAAACTGTCCCATGACGACTAGTGGATGATATGTGGTCACCCCTTTCAATCCCGCCAGGGGTAGATAATATATGCCAACTGCATGAGTAATGAAGCTATAAGGTGAGCTGAGCCCTGAACATGGAAAGATCGCAAATGGATGCTCGATCGTCGTCAAAAAGGCCAACCACAATGTCGCATCTATACACTCAGCCAGCTGAAAGGAGTTGGACATGGCTATCTCATGAGTAAAACAGTAACCATGATGTCAGAAAGTGCCAATAGGCATCAAGTGTGTCATATATCACACATATAATAAAACGTCACTACCCTTGAAAAACCCCACATGATGGGTACAACAGAATGTAGCCAACCTCAAGGTCTCTGCTAGTATCATGGGCAGAATGGTACAACCCTGTCTAAGAGCGTGAACCACTGTTATCAAGTCAATATCCAAGTGATCCATATATAGCGTCATATACAGGTAAGCTGTGATGCACATCAACAAAATATCTACGCGTACAGTCTGCCAATCCCTCGCAGGGATAGTAAAATATTTTGAATATAGTGCATAGCTGTCTAGAAGATCAAATCGATTAATCAAGAAGTCCAGGGACACCACATGCCACGCAGTAATCTCATCTGTGATGACTGTTCCCCTCAAACCAGTCATGGTCCAGGACTGTCATCTCATATCACTAAAGGCCATCCTAGCACAAGGCCAATCAAATGCTAAACTGGTGATCCGCTCATACTCCTCCAACGTAGGAGTCAGCTGGTGGATGCCGAATCGGAAAATATGTCGCTCAGGCATCCAACAAAATAACATATTATCCAAAAAACCCAGTGGGACCTGGAAAGCTAAGATGGCCATAGAATGCCCCAGCATCTGATCAACTGTCGCCCTGTCTATGGGAGGCAAACTGTCATACCCGAATCTCAAAGAAGATGCTATCAATAAAGGTGGCATGTGCTCAATACGGCTAACGGTAGATGAAGACATCTGTAGAACTATATCATGAGACCATCCAGGGGTCAAACCTAAACTCACCTATCTGAATGCATATCCATGACATAATGAATGCATCATGATAGATAATAATGATAAATGACAATAGGATTCAATAGATAGGAAATATCATGCATTTCTAAATATACTGTCTACCACTAAAATGAAAAATAAAAAGTAAAGGGAAATGGGGCACAACTGGCCAATGACTAACAAGGGCCAATCAAAAGAGATAACAAGAAATGGGGCATAGTCGCCCAATATAGAACAGAGGCCTATCAAAAGATATAACGAGAAATCGATCAAAAAAAGTCTATGATATCTACATTTAGATGAGCAACCTGCTGCAACTCCTCCTAAGTCACTGAATCTCTACCAGAAGGAATTTCTAGTCGATAGAGCGGAGGATTTGCACCAATGAAACAACCAGTATATGGACTTCCTAAGGGGCCAGCTCCGAAGCTGGAAGGATCAAACGAATCTTCCTCTGAAGGATCCCTGCCAAGGTGCCTGATAAAAAACTATGCCCGCTCCAACTGCTGGGTCAAACTGTTGGAGTTTATGCCCTAGATGCTAATTCTTTGATGTAATTGCTTAATATTTTTGATATTATATTTGATTGAATAAATGAATTATTTTATTATGGTTTTATTTACTGCGTTATATAAATGTTAACATAATAAAAGTCCTTAGAATAGTGATACAAATTATATGGCTTCAAGTATGTGACTTGAACATGAGATCATATAATTACAATTAGTATCAATACTTTTAAATGTCCCTAGTCGAGTGTCATTGTTAATGGGACAACAATGATACATTGAGACTAGTATGTGGATTGACTGATGGCCAAATCTCATTGGTTATAAATATAAGAGATATTGAGTCAATGCATAGGTATATGTTAAAGAACAATGTACCGGACAGACCCACTATGAGAATTCTACGTGGAGCATTATGCAAAGTGTCATAAGCAATTCTCATAGTGACAATGATGTAATGATCCTCTGACCTGAAATCACTATATTACTACACGGGAATTTATGTACTTTGATATTATCAAAGGTCACCTTTAATAGGGTGGACAATAAAGGTGATTATTGGGGACATCATGAATCTTGTGAGGAATATGAGTGATCTAGATGGAATTTAACCCTATTATATATTAGGGGTGATATCCATAGGCCTCTTGATTGAGTAGGATTATGAAATGCATGGCCATGCTCAAATAGTGATTTGTTTCATATAGTCTACTCATTAATCAAGAAAACTCAGATTAAATTATAAAGAGTGTGACACATTCCATGACTCGAGTTTAATCTAGGATGTCAAGGTTAAAAGGATTAAATTGCATTGAAACATTGGTCACGAAAAGGTTGCATCGAATCACCGATCTTATTATTACTTGGGTAGCAGTGATGCATTACTAGATGCCGCTCACTGTTTATAATTTTATAATATAATTTTAAAATTATTGCCAACGTAATAATAACCTATATGGTCACACACTTAGAACGTAATTAAAAGAGAATTAATTTAAATTGTAAGGATTTAAATATGTCAATATGATTGATATTATTTAATTTATGAATTTAAATTAATAGGATATTTATATATATATGTATATTAATTAAGTAAGACTTAATTAAGATATAATATATATAAATTTGGATTTTACTTTTCTAATTGAATTAGGTTTTGGATAATTCATTTAACTGCTATATATATGATATATCAGCCGTTTTTAGGGTAATCATTATAAACCCAAACCCAAGCCGCTCTTAGAGAGAGACTAGAGAGAAAAGCTCCGAAATCTAGATCTTGGCAGCTAGTACCGCAGTTCTCTTTGCTGCAGATCGTGTGACGGTTCGCGGGGCGTTCGTGTGGATACCGTAGAGACGCAATTCCTTTGGATTGCATTGAAAATTCGAAGCTGTTCCAGAATTTTCATCGTCTCCATTTAAGATTGGATAATCGATAAAAATAAATCTAAACCTCTGCATTAATATGTTTTCGCATGGATCCTGTTTTAGGGTTTCGAAAAATTTTAATTTCCGTTACGTTTATGTGCCGAAATCCCTACAGTGGTATCAGAGCTACTTGCGAAACGATTAATTCAGATTACGTGTTTTTATTAAATTCAATATATATGATATATGATGATGCATGTTTATCGATCTGAAATTGAATATAAGATATTCTGCATGTATGCGTATTCTGGAAATCTGTAATATATATGCATGTATATGATGTTCTGATAATCGTATCCTTGAAGGTGGAATAACAATTCAACTTCTGTTCTAATTGGATTAGAAACATGAATATTTGGTTTAATATGATTAATCGAAACTGGACATATATGATATGTTCTGGGTGTATTGTTATTATGAGTGTTTTGGTCGATTGTATATAATTCTGGAATTGTTTCAGAGTTTTGTATGGAAAAATTCTGCAGTACAGCAGGACCACTGCCAGGGGGAGACCACCCCTTGGACCCCCCACCCCCCGTCGTAGCGCACGATGGTCGTGACCCCAATATTTTATATATAGTTTTCTTTAATTATATAAATTGTGTCATGTGCTTATTGTGATATGCATGGTGCACAGTTATGACCTTTTGACCCATAGGTTAGTGGTTTTTGGTTTTGAAATACAGCTTGCATGTCGTGCCTTTCTATAAATTCTTATGTAATATTATCTTCTCATCTAAATCCCCTCGAATGTAACTCGAGGTTTCTTTATGTCATGTAATGTACAATTGTAACCTATCAAGATGACAAGATGATGATGGAGAGGAGATACATGCATGAGGAAGGTCTAAGGAAACTACTATTTTGAAGATCTTTTACCACCTTAGACTGACCTTCAATCTTTTCATTAGCTTGAAAAGATTAACATAGGGTTGGGCCATAACTGTGACACATTTAATTTTGCACTTTATTTATGCTTGTATACGATATGATATGATAAATAATGTGCATGTTTAATAAGATTAAAATTGGTGAGATCTAAATTAATTAATAAAATCCCTCATAAAATTATTAAGACTAAATCAGATGCCTTCCAATGAATAACACTCATCAAGACCTTAACCGATGGATGTAGGTTTGCCAAAGTAAAATACCCCATTTATCTTGGTAATATGCGATAGGGTAATTGTGATATCCAAACTGTTAAAATCATTGGGCACGACTTAACCAAGTTATCTCAATAGGATTGTGGACTTAGAGGCATAGAGTTTGGTAGGTACCATTAGATGGACAAGAAACAAATGTTGTTCACCAAACTATCCAAGAGTTATATATAATATAATTGACAAAGGGTTATCTACCTAAATAATTATGTTTTGAGAGAATAACCAAAGCTAACTTAAGGCATAATGAAATATGGATCTTAGCTCACTAGAAAGATTTAATAAAAAATGCTTTCCGAATTAATGGCGAGGGCTATTAATTTCAATAAAATAGTGGGAGGTATATTTTAAATGTACTATTATCAATTACATAATATCAAAACTCTGCAATTTGACTTATTATTTTTGCACTTATAAATTGTAGATATCAATGGCAAACAACAACACAAATAGTCTTTCACTACGATCAGTCATTGAGAAGGAAAAACTGAGGGGAATTAATTTCCTAGACTGGCATAGGAACTTGAGGATTGTCCTCAAACAGGAGCGCACGCTATATGTCCTTGATGGGCCCATTCCTACAGCACCAGCTAACTCTGCACCACGTAAAGAGCATAATACTTACAAGAAACATCAAGATGATGCTCTGGACGTGAGTTGTCTTATGCTAGCAACTATGAACTCTGAGCTTCAGAAGCAACATGAGTTAATGGATGCTTATGAGATGATCGAGCATCTCAAGAAATTGTTCGAAGGACATGCTCGACATGAGAGGTATAATACAAGCAAGGCGTTGTATCACTGCAAGATGGGTGAATGTGATCCTGTTGGTCCACATGTGCTGAAAATGATTTGGTATATTGAGTACCTTGGTAGGTTGGGTTTTTCGATTACTCCGGAAGCCCAAACTGATCTTGTTTTGAAATCTTTGAACAACAGCTACTCTCAATTTGTTATGAATTACCTCATGAATGAAATTGCGAAACCACTTACTGAGTTGTTGAGCATGTTAAGAACTGCCGAGAACAACATAAAAAAGGCAGGACCCGCTCCCATAATGATGGTGCAAAAAGGGAATGCTAAGGGAAAGGGGAAAGGCAAGAAGAAGATAGGATCTAAAACTAGTGCCAAACCCAATTCCAAAACCAAACAAGATTTAAAACCTTAAGGTGGGGTGGCTAACGAAGGTGATTGTCACTTCTGTGGAAAACCTGGACACTGGAAGAGGAATTGTCATGCTTATTTAGAAGAACTGAAGAAAAACAAAGGAAGTATGACTTCTGATTCAGGTATATATGTTATAGAAGTCAATTTGTCCACTTCTACATCATGGGTATTGGATACTGGATGTGGTTCTCACATTTGTGTTAATGTGCAGGAACTCCGAAGGAGTAGGACTTTGGCGAAAGGAGAGGTTGACCTACGAGTTGGGAATGGAGCAAAAGTTGCTGCACTAGCCGTAGGAACTTATAATTTATCTTTGCCCATTGGGCTAGTATTAGAATTAGAGGATTGTTATTATGTGCCTGCTATGAGCAAAAACAATATTTCTGTTTCTTGTTTGGACAAGAAAGGTTTTTCATTTTTAATAAAGAACAACAGTTGCTCATTTTACTTAAAAGAAATATTTTATGGTGTTACACAATTGTTTAATGGTCTTTACATTCTTGATTTAAAAATGCCTATCTATAACATAAATACAAAACGATTTAAATTAAATGATTCAAATCCGACATATCTCTGGCACTGTCGTTTAGGCCATATAAATGAGAAACGCATATCCAAACTCCATAAAGATGGATTTTTGGTTTCATTTGATTTTGAATCATATGAGAAACGTGAGTCTTGTTAATTAGGCAAGATGACTAAAGCCCCTTTCACTGGTCACACTGAACGGGCTAGCGATGTATTGGGACTTATTCATGAAGATTTGGGGTTGCGAGGCGTTTGTAAAACGTCTGGCTTCTGACAACCTCGGACCCAAATCTGACAAATGTAATTTTGTGGGATACCCAAAAGAAACAAAACGGTATTATTTCTACAAACCTTCTGAGAACAAAGTATTTGTTGCTCGAACTGGTATTTTTCTAGAACGAGAATTTGTCTCTAAAGGAAACAGTGGGAGGAAAGTAGAACTCGAAGAAATTTGAGAACCACAAAATTTCATTGAACATGAGTTGGAACATGAGCAGGAACCACAAGATATTGTGGAAAGTGAGCGTGCTCAAATTACACGAGTCATTCGTAGATCTGGTAGGACACGCCAAGAGCCTGAGAGATATTATGGATTTCTTGTGACTCAAAACAGTGATGTGATGCTCATAGATCATAATGAGCCTGCTTCCTACCAAGAAGCTATGAATGGACCAGATTCTGAGAGATGGCTTGAAGCCATGAAATCTAAGATTGACTCCATGTATACTAACCAAGTATGGACTTTGGTTGATCCACCCGAAATGGTAAAACCAATCGGTTGCTAGTGGGTTTTCAAGAAGAAAACCGACATGGATGGTAATGTACAAACCTATAAAGGCCGACTGGTAGCAAAAGGTTTCAAACAAGTTCAAGGTGTTGACTATAATGAAACCTTCTCTCCAGTGGCAATGGTTAAATCCATCAGGATCTTACTTGCTATTGCAGCCTTTTATGATTACAAAATCTGGTAGATGGATGTCAAAACTGCTTTTCGTAACGAAAATCTCCTTGAGGATGTGTATATGACACAACCTGAGGGTTTTGTCAATCCAAAGGATGCTAGAAAGGTATGTAAGCTGCAGCGATCCATTTATGGATTGAAGCAAGCCTCTCGGAGTTGGAATCTACGATTTGATGAAGCAGTCAAAGATTTTGGCTTTATAAAAAATGAAGATGAACCTTGTGTATATAAGAAGGTTAGTGGGAGTCACATTGTATTCCTGGTATTATATGTTGACGACATATTAATTATCGGGAATGACATTCCTTCCTTACAGGCTGTAAAAACATGGTTAGGAAAATGTTTCTCCATAAAAGATTTGGGCGATGTAACCTACATTTTAGTTATCAAGATCTATCGAGATAGATAGAGAAAAATGCTCGGCCTAAGTCAAAGTACATATATTGATAAAGTGCTGAAACGATTCAGCATGCAAGAGGAAAAAAGAGGACACTTACCCATGTCTTATGGTGTTAAGATCTCTAAGGCCCAATGTCCTAAATCACATGATGATGAGGAGCGTATAAGAAAGATCCCTTATGCTTCAGCAATGGGATCTATCATATATGCAATGATATGTACTCGTCCGGATGTCTCATATGCTTTGACCATGACGAGAAGATACCAGTCGAATCCAGGTGAAGGTCACTGGACAGCAGTCAAGAATATCCTCAAGTACCTGAAAAGGACTAAGGATTCATTCTTGGTATACGGAGGTGAAGACGAACTGGCAGTAAAGGGTTACACAGATGCTAGTTTCCAGACTGACACAGATGACTATAAGTCTCAGTCAGGTTTTGTGTTTTACCTTAATGGTGGTGCTGTTAGCTTGAAAAGTTCGAAGCAAGAGACAGTAGCCGATTCTACGACAGAGGCTGAGTATATTGTTGCTTCTAGTGCGGCCGAAGGAGGCTGTATGGATTAAAAAGTTCGTCACTGAACTTGGTGTTGTTCCAACCATTGTTGATCCGGTTGAGCTATACTGTGATAATGAATGGAGCTATTGCACAGGCTAAGGAACCCAGATCTCACCAACGATCCAAGCATATACTTAGGCGGTACCATCTCATCCGTGAAATCATTGATAGAGGAGATGTACATATAAGCAGAGTGCCAACAGATGATAATGTTGCAGATCCACTGACCAAGGCTTTGTCGCAGCAGAAGCACGAAGGTCACACTAGTTCCATGGGTATTAGATACATGAGTGATTGGCTCTAGTGCAAGTGGGAGACTGTTAGAGTTTATGCCCTAGAGGCTAATTCTTTGATGTAATTGCTTAACATTTTTGATATTGTATTTTATTGAATAAATAAATTATTTTATTATGGTTTTATTTACTGCGTTATATAAATGTTAACATAATAAAAGTCATTAGAACAGTGATACAAATTATATGGCTTCAAGTATGTGACTTGAACATGAGATCATACAATTATAATTAGTATCATTACTCTTAAATGTCCCTAGTCGAGTGTCATTGTTAACGGGACAACAATGATACATTGAGACTAGTATGTGGATTGACTGATGGCCAAATCTCATTGGTCATAAATATATGAGATATTGAGTCAATGCATAGGTACATGTTAGAGAATAATGTACTGGACAGACCCACCATGAGAATTCTACGTGGAGCATTATGCAAAGTGTCATAAGCAATTCTCATAGTGACAATGATGTAATGATCCTCCGACCTGAAATCACTATATTACTACATGGGAATTTATGTACTTTGATATTATCAAAGGTAGCCTTTAATAGGGTGGACAATAAAAGTGATTATTGGGTACATCATGAATCGTGTGAGGAATATGAGTGATCTAGATAGAATTTAACCCTCCTATATATTAGGGGTGATATCCATAGGCCTCTTGATTGAGTAGGACTATGAAATGCATGGCCATGCTCAAATAGTGATTTGTTTCATATAGTCTACTCATTGATCAAGAAAACTCAGATTAAATTATGAAGAGTATGACACATTCCATGACTCGAGTTTAATCTAGGATGTCAAGGTTAAAAGGATTAAATTACATTGAAACATTAGTAACGAAAAGGTTGCATCAAATCACCGATCTTATTATTACTTGGGTAGCAGTGATGCATTACTAGATGCCGCTCACTGTTTATAATTTTATAATATAATTTTAAAATTATTGCCAACATAATAATAACCTATTGGGTCACACGCTTAGAACGTAATTAAAAGAGAATTAATTTAAATTGTAAGGATTTAAATATGTCAATATGGTTGATAGTATTTAAATTACAAATTTAAATTCATAGGATAATTTATATATATGTATATTAATTAATTAAGAATTAATTAAGATGTAATATATATAAATTCGGATTTTACTTTTCTAATTGAATTAGGTTTTGGTAATTCCTTTAACTACTATATATATGATATATCAGTCGTTTTTAGGATAATCATTATAAACCCAAATCCCTAGCTGCTCTTAGAGAGAGACTAGAGAGAAAAGCTCTGAAATCCATATCTTGGCGACTAGTACCACAGTTCTCTTTGCTGCAGATCGTGTGACGGTTCGTGGGGCGTTCGTGTGGATACCGTAGAGACGCAGTTCCTTTGGATTGCATTGAAGATTCGAAGCTGTTCCAGAATTTCCATCGTCTCCATTCAAGCTTGGATAATCGGTAAAAATAAATCTATACCTCTGAATTAATATATTTTCGCATGGATCCTGTTTTAGGGTTTCTAAAAATTTTAATTTTCGCTGCGTGTATGTGCTGAAATCCCTACACAAACTAGAAATCTGATCCAAATGAGTAGGCTCTATGTCTGTCATCATAACAGACCCAGGCACTATGTCTGCCATGAACTGGGTGGCACGATTTTGATCCCCAACAGTACGAGGACTCCACCAATGATAAAAAGCCTCCTGACTGTGAGGACCTCTTGATAAGTTAAAGCCATCTAAGCCCACCAAGGGAATGTTTGTGACTGGTTGAGATAAGGGCCAATAATGCCAAGTAGGAGGATGGAATGGAATGGAAATCTCTCATGTGAGGCTCCTGATAGCTTGTTCTCCAAAATACAGCTCCCAGCCGCCATCAATCAAAAGTGAAATTCGACGAGTCTACAATATAAACTCTAATCAGGTCGGGACACTATCCTCAAATTCGACTGTCAGATAATCTGGGGTGTAAAGAACCCACATGATGGAGTCGGCGGTTAATAACTCTAACTGCAAACGAGAATGGATGAACCCCTCTACTATAAGGACCTCTATAAAGGTGGAATAATGCCATCGTCGTCTTCGTGGATAGGATTCTAGACCTAAAGTAGTCGTCGAGCATAGGCAAGGGAACCTCTCATATGACCAAAACTGGCAGTGCAAAAAATTATGTCCTCAGTGATAAAGATTGATAAACATAAATGAGGGGGATTGAAAGGTGAAAGAGAAATTACTCACCAGTACGAAGGGATAAAAACTCAGCCAAGCCTCCGTCACGCCCTTAGAGCTTAGGCGCAACCCACAAAGAAAATAGGGGAATGTGAAGGTGCCCCAGTCAAAATCCCTGATGCACTCCACATCTCGAGTAGCGCTAACCAGAGTGAAAGAGACCGTCGAGGAGTTGTCCGCTAGGAAACAACCCCTGATGATCACTAAGAATAGTCGTCAAAAAATGCGATCTCTAACCCTCTGATCATTAGGCAGAGGCTCAGTCAAAGCCTTGCTCTGGGCATCCACACTCAAGGGCCCTGAACGGATAGTTTTACCCTTGATGGCTGTCGCAGGAACTCCCAGAAGAGATAGAATGGCAGCAGGTGAAATGTCAGCCACCAAAGGCATTGGCTCATCTGTAAACTCTAAACCTGTGATGAACCGCTAATCTATCGGTGTCATCATAATCTCACAGTCCAACAAGTGGAGAGACTGGGTATGGTGGAACCAGCGCTCAGATAAAGCTCGCAGATAACCCCAAGGACAACGATGGGGAGGGATAGAGAAGAAGGCTTCGAAACCCCAAGTGTTGACAATGGCCTGGTACTCCGGATGCAGGGCATGATAGAAAGAAGGGACGCTAAACCAGTTTCACATGGGCTGAGTAAATCCGGGAACCTACATCAAATTGCAAATCCAGATTAAACCTTTATCCTAAAATGGCAAAAGGAAGAAGATTTCAGAATAAAAACTTCAGTCACCTCATTGGTATGAAGATAAATCGAAGGATGACGTCTCAAATCATCCAAAAGCTCTGAAATTGGCACAATGATGGCTGGAAGCTCCTTACGCAGAGCAAAATCTGGAGCGGGATCCACTAAGGGGACAGCCTCCTCGTCGTCCACATCATCCGGCCTCTCATCCTGGATCAGACAAATCACTGACTCAGCTAACCGACAAAGCTGCCAGGCTGGAAGAGGCTGGGAAACATCAGAAACTCTCCTCCGCCTCACACATGCAGAGACCCTGCTAGAACTGCCTGGTCTATCTGAATCCATAACCTGGACATAATCTCCAAATCACCTCAGAAAGGGTGATGTAAGCCTTAAACTTATTGCATATTAAAATTAAATCATTGTTTTATGCATATTTTAAGTCCTAAAGCATGCATTAGTTAACATACATCTCCAGCAGAGTTAAAAGTCCATGTTCATTAAATGCTCAGGCTTTTGAATTTTTTTTGCCAGAGTCTCCTTTGTAAAATAGACTATCCGCATGCACATAGGCATGACTAGGTGGCCATTCAGTAGTACACCTACCCAAAATCATGAATATTTCATATATATATAAAAAAACATCAAAATCAAACTCCCCATAATAGCTAAATTACCATGTGTATTTTTAGTTAAAAATCCAGGATCATTTGTCCTCAAATAGGAGAGTAAACTGGCCAAAAAGGACGCCAAATGACTGTCTCATAAATTAATTTTTCCACATCAAAACGATCAGTATGGTAAAACATACACATTTACTAAGTCTAAAATTTTTTATCAAGTCATATAAGCATGCATATTCACTATATTGTGTTTAGAAGCATTCTATATGAAATCTAACGTTCTAACAGTCAAAACTTGAAAAGAAAATGATATAAACGTTACCAGAGTTGTGCAGAATGATTGTATGGTGACGAATTTTGAAAAAAATAGCCCGAACTCAATAGATCTGAAGAGGAATTTTTGGATTTTCTAAATAGTTCAACTTAAAAATGACTTATAAAAGCCACGGGCGGACCAAATTATAACTGTAGAGAGCCGCACCTCTACTTGCAGCAGTCGCAGGTAGACCTACGACATCCTAGGGTGGGTCCCACCCCCTTCAGTTCGGTCCAAATGAAGTTAAAGCGGAGTTCCCAGAAGCTAAAAAGTCAAATCAGGGAAAATAGTGCTACGCGATTGAGCAGAAATGGCCTGAAATGCTGATTTCGATCGTTAAACTCTTGACGAAAGAAAATCTTCATGTAAGCCATTGGTATGAACCCTGATGTGGTATTTCGAAATGCCGATGATGAAAATTGCTGAAAACTGCCTCTATTAAAGCATCGGGAAGATCTGACGTTGTAAACAGTGGGTTTTAAATGTGTCAATGTATCCAGATTTGTCCGAGGGTATGACTTATTAGAAAGATTCCCCCAACGTCGAGATAAGGTAGGTGTGACATTGCAAACCATTGGCGACAACTCCAGCGTAGCATAAGAAGAGAACCGGTGATGAAAGTCGTTGAGAACTGTTTCAACGAAGATCATTATATCTAATATTGTGCAAATTGTTAGCGACAACTCCAGCGTAGCATCGGGAAAGATCCGATGATGAAAGCCGTTGAGAACTGCTTCAACGAGGGTCAGAGTATCTAACATTACAAGCCATTAGCGACCACTCCAGCGGAGCATCAGGAAAGGTTCAATGATGAAAATAGTGGAAAACTATCCTTCCCGGGGAAAACCGATGATGGAATTTGTTATACAATACCCCAGCCAAGGAATCAAATTAGTTCAACTGACCATTGTAAACTACCATTCGAGTAGTCACTAAGGAGGTTCGGTTATGGTCAAAGCTCTACAAACTACCGTTCGAGTTGGAATCAAATTAGTTCAACCGACCGTTGTAAACTACTGTTCGAGTAGGCAACGAGGAGGTTTGGTGATGGTCAAACTTTGTAACTACCATTCGAGTAGGCATCAAATCAGTGCAATTGACGGTTGTAAACTACCATTCGGGTAGGCATCGAGGAGGTTCAATGATGGTCAAATCGTTATCAACTATTGTTCGAATAGATAGTGAGACTTTTATCTCGACATAAACATCGGCATCAACCGAACAACAATTCAAACCATTAGTGGCAACCCTAACGTAGCGTCGGGAAAAAGTTGATGATGTAAACAGGTGTAAGCTATCATCAGGATAGGCATCAGGAATCCCCAATGAGGTCACTCATTATAAGAGGAACATCCCCAACGAAGGAAAAGTCATAAAGCGTATCTAAAGACAGAAAATGTTGGTGACAAGCCCAACGTTAAATTCAAGAAGGTTCAAGGGTATCAACCATAGAAGTCTTCCCCACAGAGATCTTGAAGACATATCTACAATAATGCGTCTAATCAGTCTCTATAGCACTAACGGATATCTTAAAAACGTTGGCTTCAACCTAATGTAGCAACGAGAAAGACCTGATGATGAAAGCTTTGCAAACTACCGTTCGAGTAGGCATCAAAAGAGTTCAATGAAAGCCATCATTGACAACTCCATCCCCAGCAGAAGTGGCAGGAGCAGTCAGTGATAGAATACCGTGGCAACTAAACCCACAAAAGCATATAGCATTCACGACATATTATATAATGCATTGCATTACATTTGCATGTGTTATATTTCTAGTGTCTAGCAGTTTTTATCATGTTCATTCCATTGCATTGCATAAACATGATAAAGAGGGGCATTTGTAGACACTCAAAATTTTGCATTCATGTTACTAACCCTGCAGGAGGGAAAAACCATCTTTTACCTTCTAAAGACAACCCTGGAAATCCAAATCAACAAATCCAGCCCCGGCGACAACACCATGATGTCACATCCAACCACGGCGACAACACCAGGAGATCAAGTCAAACCACGGTGATAACATCAGGAGATAATCACATTACCTAAACTACTATATGTCTATGTGATTTACAATTAACTAGGGTTTAAGCACAAGATCTCAAAAGACTACAAGTGATGGTTCGGTATATGTCTATTGTAAGCACAAATTATGGACCCTAACGCCATGCAAAATCCACAAACATAAGCTATTAAGATCAGATCTCATCCCATACTCTGTTTGTCAATTTCATATGGAATATCAAAGTAATCGATGGCCAATCAACTAAGCAATTAAGCATGAATCATAATAGGAAAACCAACAACAATCAATAAGACTAACAATGAAGCATATCAAAATAGACTACTCAATAGGTTTCATTGAAATCTCAAAATAGAGTTTAAGTCATGATTGAATTAACTCCACAATCCACAAATTGAATAAACATTTGAAGAATACAAAGAAAGAAAGAGAGAATTTAGGGTTTGAAGTAAGCAAATCTGAATTCTCTTGCTTCCAATATGAATCCCCAATGGTCTTCAAGAGCTTCAATCTCCAACTTTAATCTAATCTAAAGTTTATCTAATCTAATCTACTAAAAAAGAAAAGAGAAGAACATATTCTAAGCTAAGGATCACAAGGGGTGGAATACCCTTCTTTCCTACTCCTATGTCTCTATATATAAGCCCTAATATGAATCCCCCTCCCAGTTATTCTTCAATCGCACTCTTTAATGAAAAAATCAAGTCTGGTCATGTTCCGGAGTGGCGCGGTCGCGCTGGAAATGGCTTAGAATTAGGCGCAGGCATGCTTGAAGAAAATGCCTTTTTTTTCCCAGGAGAAGGGCGCGGCAGCGCCCAAAATACAGTACAAACTGCCGCGGCCGCTCCGCAGAAATTTTACCACAGTGACCTCTGGTAGAACGGCCATAACGTTTGATCCGGGAGGAGTTACGGGCCTGCCACCTATCAAATCGAAGCTATCGAAGAGATCTACAAATTTCATTCTTTAAGAATTGAGAAATAATGGATGGATGAAGGTCGAAATTGAGATCCAAGTGATAGCTGTGCAATGGAAACCCAAAACCAGTGAAGTTTAACGTCCGTTGGTACCAGGGTCATAACTCTCACCTCCGAACTCCGATTGGGATGATTTAATATGTTCCGGAAAGCTTAGAAGACGCTCTACAATATGACCCAAATTCCAATCCAAGAACATGAAATGAACATGCAAGCCCAAACGACATCCTGATTGCATTTCCTTCCCTTTTCATACCAATAGCTGCTTACATAGCACCAAGAGAGTATGCAATATGAAATCTACAAAAAAAAAACTAAAATGCATGGAAAGATAATATAACACATGAGTTTAAGCAACAATTGAAGTTAGTTGATATCTAAATATGTGGCTATAAAACCACTTATCAAATACCCCCAAACTTAAACTGTTGCTTGTCCTCAAGCAAACACTTTAATTGTCAAACTTAAACATTTCTAAATAAACTAAACTTGAGCAATGAGTTAATAAGTTTAAACAATGGTCTCAAAGATGCCAAAGCATGGTAACTCATGAAAGCATTCAAAACGTTGCAAGTCTAGAATTATAAATAGTTAGTCATATCATGCTTTAGGTCCCTTCCGTGTGTGTGTGCACCCACTAGCACCAAACCAATCAAGCTCAGATGAACTTATGCAACCACATTACCTTATGAAAAGAACTTAAAATAAACCCCAAAACAACATGCTTAACACATTACTCAATACAAAGGTATACAAATCACAATTCCAAAAAAAATTGAGACCCAAGGGCTCTAGGTGAGTTTATTTTATGCTCCATCTCAACCTTAAGCACGCTCATATGGGCGAGTGCGTTTAACTCTCTATCTCAACCCCCTGCAAGGTTTGCAATATACAATTTTCTTTCTTTAATCAAAATTATAAGAGAGTGCGTTTTACGCTCTATCTCCCCTAAGCATGTGTCCATGAGTAAGTGCATTTTACGCTCCATCTCAACTCACTATATGACCAACAAATCAAACACAATAAATTTAGACACCTTGCTCCGAGTGATGTTTAAATGAGTTCTAGAGTTTATAGATATCTTCCACAAGCATTTGGTAATATAAGCTTTCTCTAAGCATACAACTAGCTCAATACTCATGGGTAAGTGCATGAAAGTGAAAGGACTCATAAGCAACAATAACCAACAATGAGTTTAAGCACAACGACTACGAATCATTTGTCCGCTTCCCATGAGTTAGAATCAATTAAAACAAGTTGCTATCATTGACCATGAATAAATCAAATTAAAACAGTGCTCAAGGGACACATCATAAAAATAAACAATTTTTTTTTATTAATTTTTTTTAAATTGACAAAATATGACCTAAAATGCAACTATATGCAATATATAAACCTAACTATATGCAAAATGAACCTAATACCCCCAAACTTAAAAATGACAATGTCCTCAGTGGAGATAAAAGGTTAGGAAACTCCCCTAGTTGGCCTCGTCGTCCTCTTCCTCCTCGTCCTCCTCCTCGTCCGATTCCTCTACGATAAGTGAGAAACCCTCCATCCATTAGAACCGCAATGTGCGTTGGGAGGTTCCCCTTCACGAGAGTCTTCGGATTGAAACCACCTAGCATATTTCTTTTACATGAATTCACCAATTTGAAGTTCGGATAGCTAGGTGCTTCTTCCGTTGTGTTTGTAAACCGATTGGGGCATTGGGGCATAAACAACATAGCAGACTCTTCTTCTGTTTTCTCTTCCTCGGACCACCATGGTTTCAAGAATGCATCACTATCATAAAGATAATTGCCTTCAATGTGACTACCAATGTAAGACCCCAACTTTTATGAATAAAAAATTGAATTTCCTCTATATATTATTTTGAAGTAGTCAGGAGTTAATTTGATAATGTGGAATGTTATGGGTAAAATGCGTAAATATTTTAAATAAGCAAGTGGTTATAAAATATTCATTGTTGTCGGGGAATATTCATTTGGTTGTGGAATATTCTTGCTGTCGGAGAATATTCGTATGACGGCGCAGCCAATTGTTGGCCTCATAACGAATAACTGTCGGATGAAAAAAACGATAAGAATAAGTTTTTTTATAAATAATGGCGTAGTTGTTACCGTTAACACAGTTGGAATACCCGATGGATAAAGTAAAGTAATACGCGTTGTTGCACAGTAGCACACGGTATTGCACAGTATTTTTATATTATTGTTAATTCAATAATTGTCACTGCACAGTATTTCCCATTATCAGATCAATAATTTATATTATTTGAATAATATTATTAGATAACATTATTGACAATGTCTAAGAAAGTTCTGTCTAGGAGGGGTTATTTAATTGCGCGCCAGTAAGGAGAAATCCTTATTGGAAGGCCCCCTCTTTCTTGGGAACGACCTGATTGTCAATATTGTAGTTATGTAATATTATTTGTGAATAATTAATTATTGATTTATATGATACAAAAATATTTATTTTTATGGATATAAAAGAAGGAATTAGTGCTGATGTGTTTTATCAGTATTTTGTTAAATTGAAGGTGTGAAAAATCATCCGTATGTGGATTTCGGACAATTTATGTTTGAAATTTAGAAAAACTTTCTTCTATAAAGTTATAGAGAATTAAATTTCCTAAAGAATGGTCATAAGAATTGAATTTTTCTGATAAAAGGGCTATTTATTATGAATTATTGAAGTTCTAGAATAATTGATTTTTGGGGTTATAAATATTTTTTTAAATAAAAACCTTTTTTTATGGCAGGCCCCACTTGTGTGGGCTGATGAATTTGTCAAGGAGGTGTGCGGAAGATTTTTACTAAATATAATATTTTATTAAATTTTTTGCTTTGGCATTCTAAGCATTTTCCTATAAATAGAGTGCTGAATTAAAATTTGAAAATCACACCAGAATCATAAGTTTCTTTCTCTGTAATATCGACCGTATTTTTGTGAGTATTTCGATACTTTGAGTGTTACTAATCAGTGCAAGTTTTCTTCAGTATTATAACCGATATTCCAGTCAGAAGTACTGTTCTTTTGAGGTAAGGGATGCTATTTTTTTTAAATTGATGTTATTTCTTTCAATATCATGACACCGAAATATTGATATGAATTTTATTGTGAAATTTTTACCTTTTCATATTGGACTTACTATTCACGTATACGGCACTATTCACGAATACGATACTATTCACAAAAAAATTAAATTTTCTTTTCTTTGTCCAAGTTGGCTATTATGGTTCCTATATTTGATTAGATCCAAGTTTTGATCTTCATTCTTGAATTTTGCTCCACAATTATTTATTATGGAGTATTCTTGAACTTGGATAAACTAAATTACGAATCCCTAATTTTTGTCCTATATCTCACTGGATTCGTTCTTTAAAATATTTTTCATCATCTTCACTCTTAAATGGTGATACAAAAGAATATCTTTGGGCTGTAGTGCAAAGATGGATGATTACTTGATGAATATCTTTGGCCTGTAGTGCAAAGATGAATGATTACTTGATGAATATCTTTGGCCTGTAGTGCAAAGATGAATATTTGATTCAAGATGTATATTGATTGATGTTACAGGGATAAAATATTGATTATGGACTTTCAAATCATAGAAGATAGTAGACATTATTTCCTACTTAATTCTTCTGATGCATTGTTATTTCCGCTACAGTTGTTGATCTAAAACTTGTGGTCCATAATATTTTATCTGATTTGTTGAAGACTAACGATAAATTGTTCTTTATTATCTTAGTCATAATATTCTTTATTGGGCTAGTTGAGCTCACCCTTTTCATCTATTGTCCTCTTCAGGAAATGAGAATGTCGCAGGGACTAGTCGGGGGATAGAGTGATGGTCCGAGTTAGAGCAGTAGTAGTCCTTTCTATTTTTATAAAATAGTGTGATAATAATTGTAATGTGGACTTAGTTTGAATGTTTATATTTTCTACATATTTGTATTGACACTCACAGTTGTGTGGTCGTATTTTGCACGACCGTGTGATATAAAAGTTGTATTTGGATTCTGCACCATGTATTTGGCGACCCATAATGGGTTGGTTGGATTGGACCTATTCTGGGGGCGTCACAACCAAGGGGGCATGGGTGTGCAAAATTCACTAGATTTTCCAACTTTGACTGAGAAGGCACTTAGGGTGTTATAAAGGTCGGCTCATATGCCATATCCCCATTTATTTCCTCGATGTCCACTTCTTTCAGTTCATCCAGTTGCATGTACACTTCTGGCTCTCCATCAGTTTCAGCATCCATGTCATAGCACCAATTAGCCTGCTGACAGTTTTCACGGCTTCAAACATTTGAGATACTTGCTTCTAAAGATTTTGAATTTTCATCTCTTGCTAAATTAATTCCTCCTTCATTAAAGCCATGCAAATTTGATCCGTCCAATTCTGAAGATTCTTAATTGACTTTGCTTGCTCAATCAAGGTCTCCTTTGTTGATGCTATGAAATTGACCCACCCATTTTCCAATCTTGCCTTTTCTGTTTCAACCTCGAAATGCATGTATTGAGGCTCATTGGTTGGAGTATAGATGAGTTGATCCCTTTGATTCTGAAAATTTTGATTCGATATTTCCTGACTCCTCATCATTTCCTCTTGGTTCGCTAAGAGCTTATACATGAATTCCTTTGTTGACTGTTCTTCTTGTAAACACCGAGATTGATATGTGGAATCCGATGCATATGTTGGACTTTGAACACAGTATTGGTCTTGATAATCATAATTCCATGAAAAATCTGGGTGATACCCCCAATTTTGATGATAATTGGAATAAGCATCATGATTGAGGTAATCACCCCCATACTGTACTTGTCCAAAACTGATGGGACACTGATGACTCATATAGTTGTCAGCACATTAATCATTCGTAACTGCCGTCTCTTGACTCCGTTGGGCTGCCACAACGTCCAACTTCCTCGAAAGACCCTCAAGCTGTGCTGATAATTTAGCAATTGTGTTGAGTCCATCATTCCCGGTTTCCCTTGGCTGATCCTTCCTTGTGTAAAACCATGGATAAGCACTGAAATCCATGGTACCTGAAAAGAGAGAATATAGGAAGGGAATTAAAACAAAATAAAAAAAATGTTTAAATTAAGACTAATTTGATTGAAGCTAATGTTGGCAAAAATTTATTAAACTAATTCCCCGGCAGCGGCGCCAAAAACTTATTGGTCGTTTTACCGATCAATATATGCGTGCAAGTATACACGATCAACAAGTAATAAAGAGTAAGTAAAGTATCGTCCCACAGAGAATTAACTAATAAAGTTCACCAAGCGCTAACCCATAACCATTTCAATCTTATTTAAACGAATGACTTAATATTGTGAATTATAACTAAGCAATTAAACTAATTCTAAATAACCCTAGAATAAACTAGATAATGAAGGTATGAGATCACAATTTCCCCTATTGATTCATCTAAGTTAACACACTTCCTGTTAAGCCAAGTCAATTATCGCAGAATACTAGTCGAGAACACGAAAGTGAGACAAGGCTATCTTTCGATGCACCAAATCCATATCACATATAATCCACAATTGATAGAATACACATGAACACCCACATTACCTAAACAACTATATGTCTATGTGATTTACAAGTAACTAAGGTTTAAGCACAAGATCTCAAAAGACTACAAGTAATGGTTCGGTATATGTCTATCCTAAGCACAAATTATGGACCCTAACGCCATGCAAAATCCACAAACACAAGCTATTAAGATCAGATCTCATCCCATACTCCATTTGTCAATTTCATATGGAATACCACAGTAATCGATGGCCAATCAACTAAGCAATTAAGCATGAATCATAATAGGCAAACCAACAACAATTAATAAGACTAACAATAAAGCATATCAAAATAGACTACTCAATAGGTTCAATTGAAATCTCAAAATAGAGTTTAAGTCATGATTGAATTAGCTCCACAATCCACAAATTGAATAAATATTTGAAGAATACAAAGAAAGAAAGAGAGAATTTAGGGTTTGAAGTAAGCAAATCTGAATTCTCTTGCTTCCAATATGAATCCCCAATGGTCTTCAAGAGCTTTAATCTCCAACTCTAATCTAATCTAGGGTTTATCTAATTTAATCTACTAAAAAAGAAAAGAGAAGAAAATATTCTAAGCTAAGGATCCCAAGGGGTGAAATACCCTTCTTTCCTACTCCTATGTCTCTATATATAATCCCTAATATGAATCCCCCTCCCAGTTACGCTTCAATCGCACTCTTTAATGAAAAAGTCAAGTCTGGTAGTGTTCCGGAGTGGCGCGGCGGCGCTAGAAATGGCCTGGAATTGGGCGCAGGCGCGCTGGACGCTCATTTTTTTGGCCTGGGGAAGGGAGCGTCTGTGCCCAAAATACACCACAAACTGGCGCGGCCGCACCTCAAAAATTTTGTTGCAGTGACCTCTGGTAGAACGACCATAACTTTTGATCCGGGAGGAGTTACGCGGCCTGCCACCTGTCAAATCAAAGCTATCGAAGAGATCTACAACTTTTATTCTTTGAGCAAATAATGGATAGATAAAGGTAACTATTGAGATCCAAGTGACAACTGTGTAATAGAAACCCAAAACCGTGAAATTTAACGTCCGTTGGTACAAGGGTCATTACTCTCGCCTCCGAACTTTGATTGGGATGATTCAAGATGTTCCGAAAAGCTTAGAAAACGCTCTACAATATGACCTAAGTTTCAATCTAGGAACATGAAATGAACTGGCAAGCCCAAACGACATCCTGATTGCATTTCCTTCCCTTTTCATACCAATAGCCGCTTACATAGCACCAGGAGAGTATCCAATATGAAATCTACAAAAACAAGCTAAAATGCATGAAAAGCTAATATAACACATGAGTTTAAGCAATAATTGAAGTTAGATGATGTCTAAATATGTTGTTATAAAACCACTTATTAGTATGACTTATCAGAAATATTCCCCCAACATCGAGATAAGGTAGGTGCGACATTGCAAACCGTTGGCGATAACTCCAGCGTAGCATAAGGAGAGAACTGATGATGAAAGTCGTTGAGAACTGCTTTAACCGAACAACAATTCAAACCATTGGCGACAACCCTAACGTAGCGTCGGGAAAAAGTTAATGATGTAAACAAGTGTAAGCTATCATCAGGATAGGCATCAGGAATCCCCAATGAGGTCACTCATTATAAGAGGAACATCCCCAGCGGAGGAAAAGTCATAAACCGTATCTGAAGACAGAAAATGTTGGTGACAAGCCCAACGTTAAAGTCAGGAAGGTTCAAGGGTATCAACCATAGAAGTCTTCCCCACAGAGATCTTGAAGACATATCTACAATAATGCGTCTAATTAGTTTCCATAGCACTAATGGATATCTTAAAAACATTGTCTTCAACCCAATGTAGCATCGAGAAATACCTGATGATGAAAGCTTTGCAAACTACAGTTCGAGTAGGCATCAAAAGAGTTCAGTGAAAGCCATCATTGACAACTCCATCCCCAGCAGAAGTGGCGGGAGCAGTTAGTGATAGAATACCGTGGCAACTAACCCCACAAAAGCATATAGCATTCATGACATATTATATAATGCATTGCATTACATTTGCATGTGTCATATTTCTAGTGTCTAGCTGTTTTTATCATGTTTATTCCATTGCATTGCATATGATAAAGAGGGGCATTTGTAGACACTCAAAATTTTGCATTTCTGTTACTAACCCTACAGGAGGGTAAAATCATTTTTTACCATCCAGAGACAACCCTGGAAGTCTAAATCATCAAATCTAGCCCTGACGACAACATCGTGATATCACATCCAACCACGGCGACTGTGACGCCCCCAAATCCAGGTCTCTTCGAACCTCAGATCAGGTGCAGTCACGATACTACTATCGTCAAACTATTACATCTTTTATTCATAACTTAAAGAATATAATTTTGCTTTATTACAATTTAGAATATAAATTCTATCATTTCTAGGATCTGTATAATGACCCCGAACTTTAATGAGTTCCGATCTTGGTCATTTAACATTCCTGTCTTACATCATGTTCGATATTATAAAAATGCGAAAAAACTTAAACTTTTTCAATATTCTTTGAATAAAATCTTTTATTAATTTCATAACTTGAATCAATTACATATCCTTGAATCAAACTATATTATGATTCACTTTATTCGAATTACTGTATAAACGTTTACATCTCAACTTAATATCCTCTATGTATTAACTAATATATCTTTACAATACGAAAAGTATTAAACATCGTAAACAACTATCAAGTACAACTCCTAGAACCTAAACATGGTTCAAGCAATAATCTAAATAGTACTCTTCGTTGCGATACTATTTAACTTTATCAATCAAGAAGCACGTAGTCTTTACCGTGAGTCCTTAACCTGCAAAAGTGGTTATTTGCAAGAGTGAGCTCGACAGCTCAGCAATTCTAACAATTTTTCATGGATCACATAGTATATAACATCATACTAAGTTCATACATTTATAATCAATTTATATTTACTAAACATGTTACTTCTCACATAACAAGCATATCATCAAAGATCAACTTTCAATCTCATACATATCTCATATACAGTTCATATATAAGTTCACATCATCACAGCATAATATAATTCAACTAACAGTTATTGAATTCATATATCAAAATAGGAACTGAAAGACTTGCCTGATTCGTAGTTTAACAACTACGACTTAACTGCTTAATGAAATCTGCACTTCGTGTATTCCTACATAATTATACAATTATGGATTCATACTTATCAGTTACATGCATCCATACATTCTCAACATAATAACAATTGATACATTATTGTCTAACTTGGTCCTTAGAACCTTCGTTTTACTTTCTCATCGTATTCTTAGAATAACTATGTATGTATAGGTATACCTTAATCATACATACTTACTATCATCTTTCATATTCATGTATCACACACTTAACTAAAGGTGTTCGACATATATTTAAAACTCATAGATACATGGTCTATATTACTCTTACATTTCTCAAACCTTATCGAAATTATAAATTCTCGGGTTTTATATAACCATTACATTTAAACTTTCTAAGTTTACCCTTTCAAAATCCTTGTCACACTTAAACTAGTCATGCAAGGCTACTATGTTCATCATGTATACATGTGAGGAGTCAAAATATTTTTAAGACACATGCTCACAAATACTTTTATCATATACGCATAACTAGCATTGTTAATTACTTTAAACAAGCTTAACTCATACCTCGTTCATGCTTACTAACTTTCATGATTTCTAACATAGTAGGAATACATGTAGTCCAACTGAGGAATGCTAAAGACATTATCATATGTGTCTAGCAATATTAGAATGTTATCATACCATGTTTATGCGCTTTAGTTTTCCAAATCTTAAGTTTTCTTTAAAAATTGCACTAAGTCAACATAGGCAACATAGTACATGTAAAGGGTCTCGTTGTCATGACTCACATGTATTAGAACACGTAAATAAGCCACATATACATACTCAAATGGTCAGAATCTAAAAGACATAGGTTTTGGTCAAGTTTTCTTTCAAAGTTCTTAAGTTTCTTATATTTGAAATCCTCTTAACTTTTAATTAAGTATGCTAGTGTGTTCAACACTTAAATGTACATTTCATGTCAATATAAACCATACGGTCATGTTCACAACAATCAGAATGCTCACATGAAATGTTTGCGGACGAAGTTCACTTTAATCATTTCTAAGTTCACTTCTAACTAGAAAGCTTTTTATCAAAAGTGTATGCTATTATGGCCATAAACATGTATGTTGTATCAAGGAACATGTTTATAGGAGTTATACCAGTTTTCATGATTGCCTTAAACAATATTAACAAGTTATCACATAACAAATTGTAGCAGAAAACAAAAAATAAAATCCAGGACCCTGCGCAGCTGCGCTGCTACCAGGTATAAACCCGGCGCTGCTGTGCCAGTGTCCAGCCAACCCAGAGACAGCTTCCTGTTCTACAGAACTGGAAACCTATCTCAGAAAATCCATACGAATTCTATTCTAGCCATGCTATAATATAACTCGAACATGTTTATAATCATATATAACACTTAACAAACTTATTCTAACTCAACAATTAATCCATCCATGCTCAATTCAAGAATCCAGAACTTAAAAATTCACAGAAAAGAAGAACATGAGTATAAATGATTATACCTCTGCAATTGATGATTCTTGCTATAACAAGTTTCTCCTATACTGATAATTCTCTCAATCAACTTACTCACTATAATGTTATACTCACACTAGCCCTACTTAATAGAATTCTTAGCAAGAACAAAAATAGAGGATATGAGTTGATTATATAGGCAAATGTTTACACAGACAATATAATTCCACCTCAAATTAAACCAAAGGAATGCAAGTTTGTTCAATGGATAAGAGGGAGTGGTTGAGAGTTGGTGGATTCATCATGAATCCCTCTCCCTTATAATGATTTTGGCTAGAATGCTGAGTTTGATGAATATAGGAGTATTATAGTAGCCTTCATGAGTTCCCACGTGAAGAATGAAATGGGCTCTTGTTATGGGACAAACAATAAAACTCAGCAAAATAGCAACTAGCAATTGTAGTAGTACACTTAGGTTATATAATATATATACTCATTTCATTTCATTTAACTTAGGTTATAAATGAATTATAAATGAAAACTCTAATTACAATGTATGAAGTAGGGGTACATATATATCCATGTATATTAACACCGAATATAATTTAATTGGGTATTACTCATTATATAATGGTTATTATTTCAATTATAATAACTATTAAAATCATTATCAAATAACAATTGTTTATTGATATTACTATATGGTAATAGGGTATATCTCAAGGTCTACCCACACATATCCAGTCACATAAGCAATATTATTATGTAACTCTCTTAATGCAATCAATCTTACTATATAGTCTATATATATAATATTAATGCGTCACATTGCATTATATAATATAGTTTATATATAATTGTATGGTCACACTTTTGTGTTGCACTACACTTTATATAACACATGTGCCATTACTATATATTATACTTTTAAATTATCACATCCTTTGCACATATCAACTAGTTGAGCAAATATAATCTACTCGTGTATATATTATTATTCTCATTGGTAATTAATTAAGACTTATCTTATCAATTAATTAATCCATTCTTCATCGATCAATGAAATTGTAAATCTCCATAACAATTAATTAACATTTATATGATTAATTATCACATTAAATAAGTATAAATTTTATTATATTTATAAATCATTTACTCATTAATCAACATATTATCAAATAATTACTTGATAATAGTATATTACCCATATCAATATTATAAGATAATTTATCTCATTCCTCATCAATTTAATAATCACAATTCCGATTATATTTATAATCAACTTTCTTATTATTATACTATCACTGGCCATAATAATAAATCAACATACTATTATAACAACAATTAACAATTAATATAGATTAATTATTTAATTAATAGTTCCTTCATCCTTGAATTAATTAATTCATCATCGAATCTATTATCGTGCCACATAAGGCATTTCTCACAAGCTTAATCTTAAGCTTATTATCACTTCCACCACACTTAATATTCTTTTAATATAATGTTTGTGTGACTCAAGCATTTTAATGCTAAGCTACCTCAATTGATTATACACTTATAATTTGTATAACCTTCATACTAGAATAATTAAGATATACTCCATTAATTATTTAAATAATAATATCCACGATAAAATAATAACTTAATTTTCTTTCATTAATTAACTCTCTTGAAAATTCATTAGAATTTATGTAATTTGCCATAACATAAAATATTACGTTTTCTCCAAATAAAGACATTCATTATTAGAAAATAATTTACTTATTGTCTCAAGATATTATTCTTAATATAATATCTATTAAAAATAATTACATGTACGGCACATGTACATATATTATATATAGAAAATAGATAATAAGTTTATTTTCTATTATAATAAATTTTTTCTATCAATTTATTTACATATAGCAAATTTATTTTAATATATTTACCATATTAATTAATCATACCTATTACCTCATACAAAATATATAAGGTAATATTATTATTCAAAAATAATATTTTCTCCTTTTATTAAAATAATTCAATATTATAAATTATTTTAATATCCTTTATTAGAAATATATAATAACTATTTCTCTTTTCTTTCTATAAATTGCCTCAACACAACTTCTTTAATCTATACATTTAATCATATCTCAAATATTAGTTAATTCTCTAATCAATATTCATTTAAAGATATATTGATTACCATCTCTTTTTAATAACGTATATATATTTATTAACGTTATTCGCAGATTAGACTTTTTCACATATTACCATTCTAAGTATTATATATAAAAAGTACCAACTATAGTTACATATTCAACACATATATTAATTCACCCTTTACTTAAGTAAATTAAACCATGTACTATATTACCATAATTAATTATATTATTTCATAATATAACTTTCAACTTAAATTAATCAATATTTATTCTTATTAGTTAATTCCCTTAACTAACTAAGGCTTCACTATCCAAATCCACCCATGGATAGCTTAAGTACTAATAATAACCTATAATACATCATACTAGTCACTAGTACATATATTATTTAAGAAAAAGGTAATTATTCATTAAAAATATTTAATATCATCAACTTACTATGATAAAATAATTCTATAAATTATTTAATGTCGATAGATAAATTTTATCCATCTTCATACTAATTCATCTCTACAATTTATAACAAATAAATAATAATGATATATATTTATTAAACACAAAATCACTTATTACATAGCTCATATTACCCTATGTAACACAATACTACATACCTCGTATCACATATATATATTCTTATTCGAACACATCTCATGCTTTAAGAATTTTATTTATTAAATTCTTATTTTATAATTTTTAAAAATTTGAGTTCTTACATCCTCTCCCTTTTATAAGGATTCCGTCCTCAGAATCACCGAAACCTCCTCTATTCGGTGCTATTCTGAATATTACATATTATTTTGAACAATTTTATCCATTCTCTTTTCGGAAGTTTTATTATTATAACTTTCTCAATCGTATTCTATCACTTTCTCCTTCCTAAGGAGCATCTACTTACTACATTCATCCTTCAGAAGAATAAGAATCTTCCACGATTTTTCAATAATCGGGAAGTAGTATGAATAACTCAGATTCCAAATTTATGCTGAGGGGTCACAAGACCGTGAACTTTTCTCCAGGTTTACTAATGCTTCAACAAAATCTTTCACACTGCAAACCAGAGTGTTTATCAATCACAAAGACTGAAAACACCCTCCACACGTACACTAGGTGCCCGGCCTATTGTACCACTACGTTGGGCCATAACTTAGTGTGTTGTAACGACTATATGCATTACGTTTGGAACCATTGTCCTTTAAAACATATCCCCTTTATAGGATTGTTCACCTTAGCTTTTCAACATCTAAATCCGCACCAGAGCAATCTGGTTTGGCATAAATACACAAGAATGCTTGAATTCCATAAATATTCTTTAACAGTCGTCTAGCCGAATCAAATAGCTTAGACTCTTATCAACAATCCGGACATCGATCGAATTCAATCCACTTAATTGATTCTTTTCATATTTCAAACGAAAACCAAAATTCCTTTTATGACATCATAATACCGTACCACCTCAGTCGTACGTTGAAGATTCTGTCATTTTATGACTTTATCATACTACATCATTCCATCATGGACAGACGATCTTACGATCGCTCCGGACACTAGGTTTAATTGCATTGATGACTCCATCGTTTACCATCCTACACCATACCAAATGATGCATATAGTCAAAAATACATTTTGAATGATTTTCAAATCATTTTTGTCTTAGCCGAAACAAATAGCATGGATATACGAATAAAGGTGTTGTTTTTAAAACTCATTGGTTCAGTCATTTGACCCAATGTTTTTCTCAATAAAACCAAAGTGCAAACACTAACACGAAGTCAATAAATTTTGAAAATCTAGCATAGCTAGAAGATTTAGAAAAATCCAAATTTCTCCATCAACTACAATCTTTTACTCCATTGCTTCATCATTCTATCAATCTTTTATACCATTAATGCTTACTATATCAAAACTCTTAATACTAGATATATTAACTATTCCCAGTATAGTTCATCAACTCACCATACCATGGAACTTCAGGAACTTACCTCAATAATATAATTTTAGGAACTTGTCCTAGCAATACGTAGTCCAAGAAACAATCAGGGACTGTCCATACACTTAGGGGCTCAAAAATACATATGATTATGAGTCACAAACTTATCATAGGCATGAGTCTTAAGAACTCGCACCTAATATTAATATTATCTAATTTAATATTAGAAATCTCTATCTATCAAAATAAATATGAGAAAAGAATCACATTTCCGCCATATGTATAATATTACATATGATGTGATGACACCAACATTACAACGATTATCAATGTGATGCACTCAGCGCAAGCACGAACCTTTGCCCATACAAAAGTTTGTACAACTAAGCCATCACATGAGTCCTCAATGGAAATCCAACACTTAACTCAATCTTACTCTTAACTTGCTCTTTGCTCATTACGAACTTTCTATGTCCATCACATACAACTCCTCATGAGTCCTTTTTATACCATTTCATTGTACATTCTCTTATAGCACCAAGCCATACACACTTAGTCGTTATAGACTATCTATAATTTTATAGTTCAATCCGATCACGTCGTGATCATCGGTTTACCTTAGGGTTCTTTCCCGTTATCAACTAAACTCCATTCGAGTTCATTCTCATTATCTTTGTCATATTCATATTATAGACATCGTCTTAACATTTTTATTACCGGAGTTAGGTAACTCCTGATTCTCATTGTTTAGATACTTCAAGATTCTTCTTTGAATCTTTATGTATATATTTTAATCTTTATCTTTTCCTCTCTCAGGTTATAGTCTAAGGTACACTTTCCTAAGGTTTATAACCTACAGCTTTGATACCAACATGTGACGCCCCCAAATCCAGGTCCCTTCGAACCTCGGATCAGGTGCAGTCACGATACTACTATCGTCAAACTATTACATCTTTTATTCATAACTTAAAGAATATAATTTTGCTTTATTACAATTTAGAATATAAATTCTTTCATTTCTAGGATCTGTATAATGACCCCGAACTTTAATGAGTTCCGATCTTGGTCATTTAATATTCCTGTCTTACATCATGTTCGATATTATAAAAATGCGAAAAAACTTAAACTTTTTCAATCTTCTTTGAATAAAATCTTTTATTAATTTCATAACTTGAATCAATTACATATCCTTGAATCAAACTATATTATGATTCACTTTATTCGAATTACTGTATAAACGTTTACATCTCAACTTAATATCCTCTATGTATTAACTAATATATCTTTACAATACGAAAAGTATTAAACATCGTAAACAACTATCAAGTACAACTCCTAGAACCTAAACATGGTTCAAGCAATAATCTAAATAGTACTCTTCGTTGCGATACTATTTAACTTTATCAATCAAGAAGCACGTAGTCTTTACCGTGAGTCCTTAACCTGCAAAAGTGGTTATTTGCAAGAGTGAGCTCGACAGCTCAGCAATTCTAACAATTTTTCATGGATCACATAGTATATAACATCATACTAAGTTCATACATTTATAATCAATTTATATTTACTAAACATGTTACTTCTCACATAACAAGCATATCATCAAAGATCAACTTTCAATCTCATACATATCTCATATACAGTTCATATATAAGTTCACATCATCACAGCATAATATAATTCAACTAACAGTTATTGAATTCATATATCAAAATAGGAACTGAAAGACTTGCCTGATTCGTAGTTTAACAACTACGACTTAACTGCTTAATGAAATCTGCACTTCGTGTATTCCTACATAATTATACAATTATGGATTCATACTTATCAGTTACATGCATCCATACATTCTCAACATAATAACAATTGATACATTATTGTCTAACTTGGTCCTTAGAACCTTCGTTTTACTTTCTCATCGTATTCTTAGAATAACTATGTATGTATAGGTATACCTTAATCATACATACTTACTATCATCTTTCATATTCATGTATCACACACTTAACTAAAGGTGTTCGACATATATTTAAAACTCATAGATACATGGTCTATATTACTCTTACATTTCTCAAACCTTATCGAAATTATAAATTCTCGGGTTTTATATAACCATTACATTTAAACTTTCTAAGTTTACCCTTTCAAAATCCTTGTCACACTTAAACTAGTCATGCAAGGCTACTATGTTCATCATGTATACATGTGAGGAGTCAAAATATTTTTAAGACACATGCTCACAAATACTTTTATCATATACGCATAACTAGCATTGTTAATTACTTTAAACAAGCTTAACTCATACCTCGTTCATGCTTACTAACTTTCATGATTTCTAACATAGTAGGAATACATGTAGTCCAACTGAGGAATGCTAAAGACATTATCATATGTGTCTAGCAATATTAGAATGTTATCATACCATGTTTATGCGCTTTAGTTTTCCAAATCTTAAGTTTTCTTTAAAAATTGCACTAAGTCAACATAGGCAACATAGTACATGTAAAGGGTCTCGTTGTCATGACTCACATGTATTAGAACACGTAAATAAGCCACATATACATACTCAAATGGTCAGAATCTAAAAGACATAGGTTTTGGTCAAGTTTTCTTTCAAAGTTCTTAAGTTTCTTATATTTGAAATCCTCTTAACTTTTAATTAAGTATGCTAGTGTGTTCAACACTTAAATGTACATTTCATGTCAATATAAACCATACGGTCATGTTCACAACAATCAGAATGCTCACATGAAATGTTTGCGACGAAGTTCACTTTAATCATTTCTAAGTTCACTTCTAACTAGAAAGCTTTTTATCAAAAGTGTATGCTATTATGGCCATAAACATGTATGTTGTATCAAGGAACATGTTTATAGGAGTTATACCAGTTTTCATGATTGCCTTAAACAATATTAACAAGTTATCACATAACAAATTGTAGCAGAAAACAAAAAATAAAATCCAGGACCCTGCGCAGCTGCGCTGCTACCAGGTATAAACCCGGCGCTGCTGTGCCAGTGTCCAGCCAACCCAGAGACAGCTTCCTGTTCTACAGAACTGGAAACCTATCTCAGAAAATCCATACGAATTCTATTCTAGCCATGCTATAATATAACTCGAACATGTTTATAATCATATATAACACTTAACAAACTTATTCTAACTCAACAATTAATCCATCCATGCTCAATTCAAGAATCCAGAACTTAAAAATTCACAGAAAAGAAGAACATGAGTATAAATGATTATACCTCTGCAATTGATGATTCTTGCTATAACAAGTTTCTCCTATACTGATAATTCTCTCAATCAACTTACTCACTATAATGTTATACTCACACTAGCCCTACTTAATAGAATTCTTAGCAAGAACAAAAATAGAGGATATGAGTTGATTATATAGGCAAATGTTTACACAGACAATATAATTCCACCTCAAATTAAACCAAAGGAATGCAAGTTTGTTCAATGGATAAGAGGGAGTGGTTGAGAGTTGGTGGATTCATCATGAATCCCTCTCCCTTATAATGATTTTGGCTAGAATGCTGAGTTTGATGAATATAGGAGTATTATAGTAGCCTTCATGAGTTCCCACGTGAAGAATGAAATGGGCTCTTGTTATGGGACAAACAATAAAACTCAGCAAAATAGCAACTAGCAATTGTAGTAGTACACTTAGGTTATATAATATATATACTCATTTCATTTCATTTAACTTAGGTTATAAATGAATTATAAATGAAAACTCTAATTACAATGTATGAAGTAGGGGTACATATATATCCATGTATATTAACACCGAATATAATTTAATTGGGTATTACTCATTATATAATGGTTATTATTTCAATTATAATAACTATTAAAATCATTATCAAATAACAATTGTTTATTGATATTACTATATGGTAATAGGGTATATCTCAAGGTCTACCCACACATATCCAGTCACATAAGCAATATTATTATGTAACTCTCTTAATGCAATCAATCTTACTATATAGTCTATATATATAATATTAATGCGTCACATTGCATTATATAATATAGTTTATATATAATTGTATGGTCACACTTTTGTGTTGCACTACACTTTATATAACACATGTGCCATTACTATATATTATACTTTTAAATTATCACATCCTTTGCACATATCAACTAGTTGAGCAAATATAATCTACTCGTGTATATATTATTATTCTCATTGGTAATTAATTAAGACTTATCTTATCAATTAATTAATCCATTCTTCATCGATCAATGAAATTGTAAATCTCCATAACAATTAATTAACATTTATATGATTAATTATCACATTAAATAAGTATAAATTTTATTATATTTATAAATCATTTACTCATTAATCAACATATTATCAAATAATTACTTGATAATAGTATATTACCCATATCAATATTATAAGATAATTTATCTCATTCCTCATCAATTTAATAATCACAATTCCGATTATATTTATAATCAACTTTCTTATTATTATACTATCACTGGCCATAATAATAAATCAACATACTATTATAACAACAATTAACAATTAATATAGATTAATTATTTAATTAATAGTTCCTTCATCCTTGAATTAATTAATTCATCATCGAATCTATTATCGTGCCACATAAGGCATTTCTCACAAGCTTAATCTTAAGCTTATTATCACTTCCACCACACTTAATATTCTTTTAATATAATGTTTGTGTGACTCAAGCATTTTAATGCTAAGCTACCTCAATTGATTATACACTTATAATTTGTATAACCTTCATACTAGAATAATTAAGATATACTCCATTAATTATTTAAATAATAATATCCACGATAAAATAATAACTTAATTTTCTTTCATTAATTAACTCTCTTGAAAATTCATTAGAATTTATGTAATTTGCCATAACATAAAATATTACGTTTTCTCCAAATAAAGACATTCATTATTAGAAAATAATTTACTTATTGTCTCAAGATATTATTCTTAATATAATATCTATTAAAAATAATTACATGTACGGCACATGTACATATATTATATATAGAAAATAGATAATAAGTTTATTTTCTATTATAATAAATTTTTTCTATCAATTTATTTACATATAGCAAATTTATTTTAATATATTTACCATATTAATTAATCATACCTATTACCTCATACAAAATATATAAGGTAATATTATTATTCAAAAATAATATTTTCTCCTTTTATTAAAATAATTCAATATTATAAATTATTTTAATATCCTTTATTAGAAATATATAATAACTATTTCTCTTTTCTTTCTATAAATTGCCTCAACACAACTTCTTTAATCTATACATTTAATCATATCTCAAATATTAGTTAATTCTCTAATCAATATTCATTTAAAGATATATTGATTACCATCTCTTTTTAATAACGTATATATATTTATTAACGTTATTCGCAGATTAGACTTTTTCACATATTACCATTCTAAGTATTATATATAAAAAGTACCAACTATAGTTACATATTCAACACATATATTAATTCACCCTTTACTTAAGTAAATTAAACCATGTACTATATTACCATAATTAATTATATTATTTCATAATATAACTTTCAACTTAAATTAATCAATATTTATTCTTATTAGTTAATTCCCTTAACTAACTAAGGCTTCACTATCCAAATCCACCCATGGATAGCTTAAGTACTAATAATAACCTATAATACATCATACTAGTCACTAGTACATATATTATTTAAGAAAAAGGTAATTATTCATTAAAAATATTTAATATCATCAACTTACTGTGATAAAATAATTCTATAAATTATTTAATGTCGATAGATAAATTTTATCCATCTTCATACTAATTCATCTCTACAATTTATAACAAATAAATAATAATGATATATATTTATTAAACACAAAATCACTTATTACATAGCTCATATTACCCTATGTAACACAATACTACATACCTCGTATCACATATATATATTCTTATTCGAACACATCTCATGCTTTAAGAATTTTATTTATTAAATTCTTATTTTATAATTTTTAAAAATTTGATTGTCATCGTAGAATAATTGTTAATTGTCATCGTAGAATAATTGTTATAAAATATTAATGTTAATTGATTAATAATATGTGATTATTATTATTGCAAGAAACATAATAATAATGAGCAACGTGTTTATAAATATAATAAGATTTATATTAAAGTGATAACTAATCATATAAGGGTTAATTAAATTGTTATGGAGATTAACAATTATATTGATTGAACTATATGGGCTACTTGATTAATAGCCTATGTGACAATATGTATGTAAGTATACATTAAAATAGTACATCATGAATATATGATAAACAATTGTTGATTAGTAGAACTTAATAATAAAGGATACAGTGTGATGTGATTATATTCAAGAAAATTGTACCAGTATGATAAAAATATACCTGGATTATATGTGTACAAGTCACACTTACTACATTATGTGAATTATAGTGTAACATTTCAATTAAAGATATATATATAAAATAAATATATATATATATATATGTGTGTAGATAGCCTAAGTATTTAATACATATGTGTATAATGAATCAAGTGTGGTATGTTGCTAGAAGGATGAGTTTGTTTTGCTGGGAGAGCCACTATCTCTTTCACGTGATATACTCAAGCTATCCTACTCCCCTATAACCTTAAAACTCAGCAAGCCTTCATAGCAATCATACAATGGGGTGTGGGCATGATGATGGCTTTCAACAACTATCTACCAACTTCTTCTTATCTAGCATGCAAATCAAACATACGTTAGTTTATTTTGAGAGTCAGAAGCATGGACTGTGTTTTGATTTTTATTATAAATGAAGCATCTCTCCTTCACATTTCATCTTGCTGAGAGTTTGCTTGAGTTTGATAAATTTAGAGCATATATAATATTAGTCTAGATTTGTAAGAATTGAATAGCTGCAAGCTCAATCATTTACAGAGGTATAATCCCTCTTCCTTTGTTCTTCATTTTCGTTTTCTGTTTCTGAAGTTTTCTTCAAATTCTTGATTATGCCAAATTGGTTCATAATTGGTTTATAGGACCCTTATATTGTTGTTATATGAACATACATACCTGATGGAACCACTATATAGCTTTCTTGACTTTCATTTCCATTGTTGCTCTATAATTTTTGTAAAGCATCAAATTCGTGTGAAATTAGTTAGGGTTCATGAATTTGAGAATTTATAAATGCGATTGACTGTTATATAAGCATATATATGTGTTAGTAAGTTAAAAACGTTAGTGTAATGGCATATGGGTATGTTGAAATCGATGAAATGGGAGGTTTTGGGTCAGTTTCGGCTGCAGTGTGAACTGCAGAAACTGTCCCTACGCCACAGCGCCATCGTCCGCGCCTCCCACGCCGCAGCTCCAATCCTCGCGCCGCAGCGCCACCCGCGCCGCAGCGCCAGATTGTGGCTGCTGTTGCCGCGCCGCAGCGCCGGCCTCTGTGTGCAGTTTTCTGCATTCTACAACAAAACTGTTATGTACTAATTGTTTGATTTTTGTTTAAGCAAGCATGGAAGCATGATTAATACATATATATAAACCTAATGAGGCAATGTAAGCATGTTTTAGTATATTAGCATGCATGGTTAACCAAACGACATATAGTTTGGAAAATAACTTAAAGTTTCCTAAACGAACGTTAACATATATGAAGCATGTTAATATTCTGATTTTTCAAGGCATGTCGGTATGAGGTAGAGATGCATAAAAGACATATTAACTTATGTATATATGGTTCGTAGTATGACAAGAGCATGTTAGACCTCACTATTGAACATATCTAACAAAAATACAAGTTTTGAAGGATGATATTGACATGTAAAGACCATGTATACATTCTGACTTTTCGAGCATGTTTATAGGGCCTTGAAATGCATGAAAAGCATGTTAACTTATATATATAGGTTTCATAAGGAAGCATGGACATGATAGACCTTATTAATGAACTAAACTAACAAAGTATAAGCTTTGAACGTAAACTTTGGTATGTTATGACGAGAGTTAGAATCTGATAATTTGGACACATGTGATAGTACTCTTAGACTCATTCATGTGTCATGCATGTATATATACCATGATTAGTTACCGTAATTAAAGTTTAGCATAAACGAAGCATGTTTTCAAGATAATAACAATGATAGCTACATATATGCAATACGAGTACTCATGAGCATGCCTAATACAAGTTATATGAAAATCTTATGTGTTGATCGTATATTCGAAGATAAAATGTGAAGTTTAATTATATGACTAATGAATATCATATATATATGTAACTGTATTACGATAGGATTTCAAAAGTGTTGATTTGCTTTTCGTGGATAAACTACGCTAAAGGCAAGTTCTCTTACTTACACTCTTTTAAAGTGAAAGTATCCTAACCGACGCATTTACTTTATGCAAGGAAATCTACGATTGTGCAAGTTTCCTAACTTACACTCTTTTACTGTGCAAGTATTCTATCCTTGTATATTGCGAACTAGTTTCCTACTTAATCAGTTGAATTGAATTAGCATACTTGAACTCTTATTTTATTAAAGCTATTATTCCTGTTGAACTTAGTATTGTTCTTGAATATTGTGAAAGTGTCTATGCCATTTGATTCGGCTAGACTTATATTATTGAAAAGCAACCCAAACTAATTGATTGGTGCGGGATCTTGTATTTGACTGAGAAGAACAACCTTTCTTTAAAGGGAATATATAATTGTCGGAGGACCGACGTGCACACTTGAGTATGATTGATTGTTATGCATAACGATGGTGCTTTAGGCTGATCACCTGTTGTACCTGTTTTTGTTAGATTTTTAGTTTATTACTGTTAATTCTAGTAGAAGTTCATAGACCTTAGCGACTGCTCAGTATTCAGTTATCTTGAAATCTTGAATTGATTTGTTATTGAATCACATTGATATTATTCTGTCCTTAGCGACTGTTATTGAAAACTGTTGATATTCTTGTTATCCTTGAATTATCAAACCTTGCTATACCTTTTTTTAAGAATTGAGAATTATATTACAAACCCTTATTGTATATTACTTGTTGGGCAATTTGTGCTCATTCTTGCTTTCCCTAAAACATTTTAGTTAAGGCAGAGCATGGTGAACCTTCGGGCGTTGATAAGGGCAAGGGCAAGGCTACCAACTAGCTTGTCTCTTTTATGTTTTTAAATATTTTAATGTTGTATTAAGATGATGTAGTAAGACTGGATTTATTTATGTTTAAGCTTAAGTTAGATTATGTAATAAGTCGTTAATTGATATTATTATGTAATCTATTAAGTACTATAGGTTGCGAGGCTTAGGAGAATAATTATGATAAATCATTGTAAATTAATCTAGAATAGATTTTCCGCTGTGATTGTGTGATATTTAGTTATTATTATTGTGATGTATTACTATGAGCACGTGATGAACCGAATTCGAGAGACCCCGTGACGGTCCTGGAATTTGGGGGCGTCACAGCGACAACCCCAGGAGTTACATCTAACCCGAAGACAATATCAGGAGATCAAATCCAATCCCAGCGACAACCCCGGGGGATCAAGCCAGCCCCGACGACGACCCCGGGAGATACAGTCAACCCCGGCGACAACCCCGAGAGACCAAGCCAACCTTTGGAGATAACCCCGAAGCATCAAATCATCCCTAGAGATAACCCTAGAATATCAAGTCAACCTCAGAGACAACCCTAAGGAATAACAGAGTCGACTGGGATCAAACCTCGGAGACAACCATGAGAAACAGTCGAAAACCATGTCAATCCTAGAGTCAACCCCCGGAAAGGCAAAATGGTCATTTTGCAGACTTGACATCAAATCAAGTCAAAATTAAGCCAAATCAATGCCATGAAGGTCACCAGAAACATAATATCAATCCCGATTGAAAACAGCACAAGACAGCTCAACGGACGGACTCTGAAGGCTCAAAGATCTGATCATGGACCCATCTTCTAGGATTCAAAAAAGTTCAAATCTCATGTCATTGTGTAGCTCTCGGAAAGGGCTTTCCAAAAAGGTATAGCACGCCTCAATTGGACTCCCGGATTGAAAGTTATGAAGGTTCAAAGCAGACAGCGCGTTGGTCAGAGTGCACGTACTTCGAGACAACGAGACCCACAGAATCAGGGACCACTCGGGGAGCCGCAGGTAGACTCGCGACTATTTTGGTCTATAAATAGAGACCCCCACCAGCTAAAAAGAAAAGAAAAAAAGGAGAAAAGAGAGAAAATTTCGCCCATTTCAGCTCTTAACCCTACCTACATTGCTCTAAACTTTAATTTTATTCTTCCAATACGTTTGTATACGTATATATACTAACATATCAAATTTTAACTGGTGGAAACAGCGTTTCCAAGCCCTCCAAATGGTTTAAAGCCTCTAGTACTACATACTATAAGATTTCTTGTGATCTGAAGCTTTTTACTACTTTATCATATATATATATATATGTATGTATATATATTTATAGCTTCTAATTTTACTTGGATTTCAGATCCGTGGCCTTTCTGGCTTACATTTATGTACATATAAGTATATATATACGTTTTTAAGTGCCTTTACAGCATGGATTTCAAATCTGTGGCTTTTATCGCTTTAATATATATATATTAGTATATATATATATATATATATATATATTTACAAGTATTATTTAGCCTGAGTTGTTAATCTGTGGTATTTTCAACTTTAATATATATATATATATATATAACTATATATATATATATATATTTACATTTAATTCAGGCATGCCTGGATTATTAATCTGTGGCTTTTTTTGCTTTCATATATATATATATATATATATATATATATATATATATATAACTATATATATATTTATACTAACTCCGTTAGTCTGAATTGCTAATCCATGGCTTTTTCTCGCTTTAATATATATATATATATATATATATTTATATATTTATACTATCTCGTTTGGCCTGGATTGTTAATCCGTGGCCTATTCAGCTTCAATATATATATATAAGCATATCTATATATTTACATTAATCAGTCACGCCTGGATTGGAAATCCTTGGCTCTTTCTAACTTTAATATATATATATATATATATTATTTATTCAATTTAATTAAATATCTATTTTAATTGTTGATTTAATGTAAATATGTTCTAATGTAAGGTTTGTGGACTAGATTCATCTAAATCTAGTCATCTCTAACTTTTAACTGGTTCAAAAGCTGTCAAACTGGAACCGTTGAGCTAGAATGGCTAAGATTTATTTAAATCTAGCTTTCTTTCTAGTTTTGCAAATATTTAAGCGACTACGCGACCCTAGATTCGTATCTATAGGGAACGAGAAGCTTTGGCTATACGCATGCATGAATTTAACTGATGAATCATTTGTCTTGTAACGTCTATGATTTTAATTTGCATTTTATGCCAATATATCTGCTGTACAGGGTTTTTGATAATATTCAGTGAGCCTAGGACTCATGGGATCTATGATTAACCACATGGATCTAGATCCAATTCCCACGATGGAAAACTATGCATTGTAAATACAGCCTGCCTATCCTTTTGTAAATGTAAATCAGAGGGACCTTAAAACAGTTATCCTTATTTAAGGTCTCAGCCAAGTAAACTGTGGTTTGTAGTGCTCGGGTCACTTCGATGGCTTTCATGCCTATAAGGAGCCCGACACTTGTACATATATTATTTGCTCGAGGATCCTTCGCGTCCCAACATTAAAATCAAAATCAGCCAACTGCAGAATAAAATGGAAGTATCAAAATGCTTCAATTCCTATACAAGTGAAAGGGTTTGAAAACCATCTTTTATAACATCACTTTCATATCTTATTTAAAAATGAACTTTTCATTAAATCAAACCCTTCGTATATAGGTCCAACGAAGCACAACACTACATCCAAATAAAGCACTTAAGCCCAATTACTACAAGCACACACACACACAACAAATAAAATAGGGAATTTTAAAAGATGCGGTAATCGTGTTTCACAGAAGTCGGGGGGTGCCTACCACATTCCCCCCGCTTAATCAAGCCCCCGAACTCTATGAATCTCGGTTTCTAAGGCCAAGTTGAACAGAGTCCAATAATTGGGCCTACTTGCAAACTTTTCAAACAAAACTTAGTTGAGATGGTACAACCATTTCAAACATACCAACTGGAGACTCTATAAAATCTAACTTTTTAAATCTTCGACATTATATGTCAGCCTTTTCCTAAAAATTCACCCTTCAGATCAACTAAATGAAAAACAAACAAGGGTAGAAACACATAGGGAAAGGGGGATCGCCAGAGATTTTTTCCCAACGTCGACATAACACCTTTAAAGAAACAAATATTAAGAAAGGATTGAGAGCAAAGCTTGGAAAATCAAGAAGAGAAGCTAGTGGATTAATCAAAGTCATCAAGTTAATCAAGAACAAGAAGTAATAATCAATAATATATCTATCTATTTCATCTCAAGTCTTTAAAAGATTTCTAGAGATGTTATGAAGTACATGTTGGTGGTTGTTTATGAGATTCATGATGAATCTTTAGCATACCGGTGGAATAAGGATGATTTAGTGGATTAAAATCCTTAAATTATGCCTGTTAAATTATAAAAATGAAGAATATAAGAAACTGTGTTAAAAAGTTATTGATGGAAAAATTGAAAACCATCATATATATGTTGTTGATGGATAAATTGAAAACCATCATATGTTAGTGTAAGAATTATGGAAATGTTCCCTTTGGAACGGAGTAAAAATATGCTATAACGAAGTTATGAGAAAGATTTCAGTAAAAGATGTTAATCGATGAAAACCCTAAATTAAAACAATTTTTGTTTGTAGTTAGTCAATTTTAGAAATTGTATTTTCCAAGGAATTGAGTATTTCACGAGAATAGGAAGTTATGAACTCGAGAACGACCACGTTAGAAAGTTATGAAGAAACGAAAATTAAACGTTAAAAACGTTAAGCATGAAAAACTACACGTCATGTCATTTTTGAGCCAATTAAACGCCTAATTAGAATGTCCAGAAAATTATTTTGTATTGGGGGATTTAAAGTATGTTATGGAAGCTAGATAATGGCTCAAGAACGGACCTATTCAAGATTAAAACGACTAAGATACGATAATATGAAGTTAACGTTAAGATTGTGGTTTTGAAATCAAAATTTTTTTGAAGTATTAAGCCTAGCGCCGCAGCGCCAGTTAAGCTTGGAAATGAGGTGCCACAACACCAGCTCGATCCTCAGCTTCTGTTAACTTGCGCCGCAGCGCCAGGAAACAAGGGGAAACCCGACCCTGTATTTTTGCTAATACAGAGGTTTTCAAAGTAAGAACTAAGGGAAATTTATGGGATACAAATGAAGATAAATGTTAATTAATTATAACATTTTAATAAGGATATGATAACCTTAATCTAATGATTGAAAATTAATTGAAAGTTAAATTCAATGGAAGAAACCATTTAGACGTAAGTTACCGAAGCGAAATGGTTGTTCTATAATTGCGTAGGATATAAATGTTTGAACTATACAAATCAATAGCTTAAACATTTAACTTACAAGAAACAAAGTATGTTAATTGAATATCAAAGATTGGTATCAAATGTTAGTAAACGTCAATAGATGTTAATGAATGGTAACAAATGTTAAACAAAGAATAGCGAATGGTAATGAACTTAGAGTATAACTTAAGTTTAACGTATTAAACGAATGCAATAGTAAGAAAAGTAGAAGTAAACCAATATGTGGTGTTGTTTATGTGTCTAATTAGTACATATATGCAAATCTATGTGTGTAGGCTGTAAGGAATCGAGTTAACGTAAACTAAAATTACAAGACGCTTGAGACAAGTTTTAAACCTAGCTCTTGTGAAATTATGTGAATGTTTATATTTAACAAATCTTTTACATATTTGTTCAAGTACTCAAGTCATGTTATGTCATGAAATGTAATGATCGTGAATTTTGTAAATGCTTAGAAATATTTATCGAATAAAATAAATATTTTAGTTGTTTATTTATTTAAATAAATATTTGATGGAAATTATTACGGAGTAATTTATTTAAGTATGGTGATGTTAATTAAATTTATGTTAAATGATTTTATAATTGGTGCTTATTTTATTACGCTAATGTGTTGGTGATGTCCTAATTTAATTATGTAATTAAATTAGAGGATTAGTGAATTATTAAATAAATACAATATAATGTAATGGTAATATTCTAATTTAATTATATAATTAAATTAGAGGAATAACGATTGCTAAATAAAATTATAATTATAGTGGCTAAATAGAAATTATAATTATGTTGGTAAGGTTTAATTTTATTTCTTAAGGAAGTAAGAGGAATTAAGTTTGATTTAATTTAAAATATGAGAATTGGATAATGTGTGTGACATTAGTACAATATAATAAGATAATTACAAAAATAAATTAAACAGCGTGTTAAAAAGGGGTTAACCAAACATGGCATTGTGACCCTTTATCTTTGTCACAACTAAAACCCCTTTGTTTCTATAACTGATAGCCATGTTAAAATACATGTTAAGTGTGTTCATCAGTTTGGAAAGGCTTATTTCCAAAACACAAAGAACAAAGAGATTATAAAGGGTTTGATAAAAGGAGTTCTGTAAAATCAAAAAGAAGAAGAAGTTTAATCAAAGCTTTTCTCATCATCTAGCTAATCTAAAGAAGAAATCAAAGGTAAATTCTAAAGCTTCTAGTTCTTATTTTCTAAAACTGCTTCTCTGCAATTGGTTTTGATGGCTAATTTGTTAAGTGAATTGTTTTGTATGTTAATGGATGTGTACAATCTGTTATATAGCATCTATAATTGATTTTTGGTTAATCAAAGTCATGAAAACATGTGGTAGAAGATGAAATTTATGTTTTGTTGTAATATGTATGTTTAGGTCTATTTTGAGGCTAAAATTGGCTAGGAATTCATGTAGTAATCTATAAATTGATGATAGATGTTGTTAATACTTTGAGTAACGAAAATAAACAAGTTAAATGGATTGAATTGGTGATTAACGAATCTGTGGTGAGTGATTTCGCTAATTATGTCCAAATATAAAAAACTAACATGAACCTTGATTTTAAATCTTTTGATTTGGTTGTTTAAGTGATTTGATTTTTTAGAATCGTTGTTTACATATTGGGCTTTGATTTTATAAAGTTTATATCATTTGGGTTTGGTTAAATTGTTGTTTGGGTGAAGAAATTAGGAGTTTTAGGCTTACAACAGTGTTGTGTCGCGAACTGCAGAATCAAAATCTGGGTTACTCCGCCCTGGCGGAGGTTCCCAGTATAAAAACTTTTCCCCAACATATTCACCCCCCCCCCCCCGACGGTGGTTTCATGTTCAAAAACTGTACTCCGACGATGGTGGGCAGTTTGACCCAGAAATGAGTTTTTAAGTGTACGATTCTAAGATGTTTATATAACCTTAATGAATGATTGTAATGAAATGTAAAACATGTTATAAAACTTAAGATCACGTTGTAATCACATGGATGAAGACTATTAGATATAAACTAATAAATTGTGATAAGTTTTGGATGTGTTAACATGGGAATTGGAGTTGTTATTTAAACACCATGTTGGTACTATTATAGGAAGTTCAGATTCATGGTATGTGAAGTATAATCAGATCTAAAGCTAAAGACTATAATTTAACTAAGATGAGAATTTAAAACCAATAAGGTTAGCTTAAATGTAACTAATTGGTGTGGTGATCCTAATGCTATGTACGATGTTTGGAGAACGTGAGTTGTAATTGTATAGCTAACGCATGAGGCAAGTTTCTTAAATCTACTTTTACATTGTGCAAGTTCCGTGACACTCCCAAATCTGAGTATTTCAATCTCACAGATTTGGTGTTCACTGTCCAAAACATTCACATATAACTACCCACAAACAAAGGATAACAATAATAATTAAACTTAATAAATAATCCTCCCATTAAAGGGTTACAAAATCTCAAAGTAAATCCCAGGTAATCTAACCATAAATTATTACATTCGTTCACAGAAATTAAACCTAATAATAATAATTAAGTCTTATTACATATCCATTATCAAACGAAAGTAAAATATCATTCGTCACTTTTTCATCTTGCCTTTGCCTTTGCCTTTACTAGTGGACGGCTCATCAGATTTCTCAACTTTAACTGCAATGTTTTTATGCAAGGTTGAGCAAACTGTAAGACCCTAACTTTTATGAATAAAGATTTAATTTTCTTTATATATTATTTCGAAACAGTAAGGTGTTGTTTTGATAAATGTGAAAAGTTATGGGTAAAATGTGCAAATATTTTAAAATGAGCAAGTGGCTATAAAATATTCTTGTTGTCGGGGAATATTCGTTTGGTCGTGGAATATTCTTGTTGTCGGGGAATATTCGTACGACGGCGCAGCTATTTGTGGGCCCCACAGCGGAATAACTGTCGGATATAGAAAGCGACAGAAATAACCTTTTTATTAAATAACGGCGTAGTTGTTACCGTTAGTACTGTTGAAATACCCGGTGGTTAAAATACAGTGATACGCGATATTGCACAGTAGCACACAGTATTTCGAATTATTGAGTCTTACGTGAGAAGACACTTACTCAATTATTGTTACAGTAATTATTGTTCAATATTTTATATTATTGACTCAATAATTGCTACGTTGATATTTTATATTATTGACTCAATAATTGTTACATTGATATTTTATTGACTCAATAATTGCTACGTTGCTATTTTATATGATTGATTCAATAATGGCTACAGTTGATAGTTTGTATTATTGATTCAATAATTGTCACTGCACAGTATTTCACATTATCAACTCAATAATTCATATTATTTGAATAATATTATTAAATAGCATTATTGACAATGTTTAGGAAAGTTCTGTCTAGGAGGGGTTATTTAATTGCGCGCCAGTAAGGAGAAGTCCTTATCGGAAGGCCCCCACTTTCCTGGGAACGACCTGATTGTCAATATTGTAGTTCTGTAATATTATTTGTGAATAATTAATTATTGATTTATATGATAAGGAAATATTTATTTTGTGGATATAAAAGAAGGAATTAGCGCTGATGTGTTTCTATCAATATTTTGGTGTGGAAAATCATCCGTTTATGGATTTCGGATAATTTATGTTTGGAATTTGGAAAAACTTCCTTCTACAAAGTTGTAGAGAATTAAATTTTCTATAGAAGAACATAAAATTTGTATTTTTCTGACAAAAGGGCTATTTATTATGAATTATTGAAGTTTCAAAAAATAAATATTTTTTAATGGGTGGGCCCCACTTTTGTTGTTTGGTTGAAAATTCTGATGTTTTAGAGCAACCGGCGGCTGGAATAAACAAAAAAAAAATTATTTTATTCAAAAGTCTACTTTGGCATCCTAAGCTTTTCCTATAAATAGGGTGCTTAGGTTAGAATTGAAAATCACACCAGAATCAGAAGTTTTCTCTCTCTATAATATCGAGCGTATTTTTGTGAGTATTTAGATACTTTGAGTGTTACTATTCAGTGCAAGTTTCATTCAGTATTATATCCGATATTCCAGTCAGAGGTACTATTCTTTTGAAGTAAAGGATGTTATTTTCTTTCATAAATGATGTTATTCTTTTCAATATCATTATACCAAAATATTATCATGGATTTTATTATGAAATTCTTACTTTCTCCGTCGGGATTACTATTCACGTATACGGCACTATTCACGTATACGGCACTATTCACGTATATGGCACTATTCACGAAAAAATTAAATTTTCTTCTATATGTCCAAATTGCTTGTTAAGGTTTTTATCTTTGATTGTATCCAAGTTGTGAGCTATATTCTTGAATTTTGCTCCACAAAGTATTATTATGGAGTATTTTTGAACTTGGATAAACTAAAATGCGAATCCTTAATCTTATCCTTTATTTCACTAGATTCATTATTTATATGGTTTTTCATTATTCTCAGTCCTAAGTGGTGATATAACTGAATATCTTTGGTCTGTAGAGCAAAGATGAATGATTACCTGATGAATATCTTTGGCCGTAGTGCAAAGATGACAGGTGTTGAGATGAACATAACCACTGGTGATACAAATGAATATCTTTGCCCTGTAGTGCAAAGATGAATATTTGATTTGAGATATATATTGATTGATGTTACAGGGATAAAATATTGATGATGAACAGTTATTTTCGCTGCGAATATTGATCTAAAACTTGTTGTCAATAATATTTTATCTGATTTATTGAAGGCTAATGATAATTCATTTCCATTATCTTAGTCATAATATTCTTTACTGGGCTAGTTGAGCTCACCCTTTTCATCTGTTGTCCTCTTCAGGAAATGAGAATGTTGCGGGAACTAGTCGGGGGACAGAGTGATGGTCCGAGTTAGAGCAGTAGTAGTCCTCACTATTTCTGATAAATAGTGTGATAATAATTGTAATGAGGACTTAGGTTGAATATTAATATTTTCTACATATTTGTATTGACACTCACAGTTGTGTGGTCGTATTTTGCACGACCGTATGATATAAAGTTTGTATTTGAATTCTGTACCATATATTTGGCGACTCAGAATGGGTTGGGTTGACTGGACCTATTCTGGGGGCGTCACAGTTGGTATCAGAGCTTAGGGATATGATCTCTGGTGGAGATCGGGGAATAGAACTAGGAGGGGAGAGACGAGTAAATCCTTCACTAGTATGTCCTACCTAAGCTTATGTGGTATTTAATTGGTCAGTCGGAGCATAAGGTTAATATGTGATATGTTGATTTGTTTAATTAACCCTTGTTTTATGGCAGTATTTGAGAATGGCAGCTGAGAACGTTAACAACGAAGTGAATGAGACCGTGGAGACACCTTTAATCACTAACCAGGAGAACGTGCAATAAGAAGGCAATGTTCATCCTGAAAACAACGCTGGTCAGACGATAAACGATAAGATGTTTAGAAGTTTTTTGCAGTTCATGCAAAACCAGACGAGGGAGACTCGTGTGCAACATACAGGTGGAGATAATAACAACTCGTGAATTGTCACTGCTAAGCAGTTCAAAGAATTGGGACCACCAGAGTTTCTGGGAAAGCCGGATCTGATCACGGCGGAGACGTGGATTAAATAAATTACCAAGATATTTGATGTCTTGGGATGTACGGAGGAACAGAAGGTTCCATTCGCCACGTTTATGTTTCGTGGAGAGGCAGATTACTGGTGGGAATCCGTGAAGCGTACCCAGCCTACCGCACTCAAGATGTCTTGGGAAGCGTTCCAGAAACTGTTTAATGACAAGTACTTTCCTGAAAGTATTCGTCATATGAAGGAAGTAGAATTTATCAGACTCGAGCAAAACAACATGATGGTATCTCAGTATGAGGCTAAGTTCGTGGAGCTGTCCAGGTTTGCACCTCATTTGGTGGAGAATGAGGAACGTATGAAGCGGATGTTTCTGAGAGGTTTGAAACCCGAAATACGTCAATACCTAATTTCTCATAAATTTTCTCTATATTCGGATGTAGTGAACAGGGCCCAGTTATTAGAACGAGATAATGATTATGTTCAACCGAGGGACCACAACCAAGGTCGTATCAGTGACAGCAGTCATCGGAGCATTGACAACCAGCGAGGAGGAAAGTATGACAGAAGCGGTAACCACTCCGGTGGTAATCGTGGCCATGATAGTAGAAAAAGCGAATCGGGAGGAGATTTTAAAAAGAGAATGTATAACAATGAGAACGTGAAAATGTCAACATCAGCACCAGCATCAACTGTTTCTAGGGGAGGAGAACGACCACCGGTCGTATGCTATAAATGCGGGAAAGAGGGACACATAAGCCCAAACTACCCACAACAGTTCAAGGCATGTTATAACTGTGGAAAAGAAGGACATATAGCTCGTGATTGTCCTGTTACAAAATCAAGTCCAGCGGGGGTGGTGATTCCAAAGGCGGTTTCGGACAAGTTAAAGTCGGTGATTCCTGGAAGAGCGTTTGTCGTGACAGCCCAAAACGCGAGGAACCCACACGAGGTGATTACAGGTAAGCTAATTATAAACTCTTGCGAAGTTTACACCTTGTTAGTTACCGGTGCTACCCATTTCTTTATTTCACCTGCTTGTGCTCAACGTTTGAACTTGACTTCTGATAAATTAGACTTTAACTTATCTGTTGAAACTCCGTTGGGAGAAACCTTTGTTACATCCACAGTTTACAAATCTTGCTTAATTCAGATTGGTACCCTTACCTTACATGTTGATCTTATATCTTTGAAAATACTTGCATTTGACGTGATTTTAGGAATTGACTGGTTAACCACTTATCATGCCAAAATTGATTGTTTTCGTAAGGTTGTTAGTTTTCATATTCCTAATCAACCTGTTGTACGAATCCAAACCACCAAACCACTAAAATCAGTCAATATCATTTCAAGTTATAAAGCTATTCGTTTATTGAAAAACGGATGTCAAGGTTTCTTAGCTCATGTCACTGATCTAAACTAGAATACATCAGATTTGAATGATATTTCCGTTGTTAATGAGTTTCCTGATGTATTTCTCGAAGAACTTCCCGGTCTACCCCCAGAACGTGAAGTTGAATTCTTTATTGACCTTGAACCCGGTACAAAACCCATTTCTAAAACCCCATATCGAATGGCTCCTATTAAACTTCAGGAGTTAAAGGTCCAACTACAGGAGTTGTTAGACATCGGTTTTATTCATCCTAGTACGTCTCCTTGGGGTGCTCCTGTTTTATTCGTAAAGAAGAAAGACGGGAGTATGCGACTTTGTATTGACTATCGGGAGTTGAACCATGTCACCATCAAGAATAGGTATCCGTTACCTCGTATTGATGACCTGTTCGACCAGTTGCAAGGAGCACAGTTCTTTTCAAAGATCGATCTTTGTTCTGGATATCATCAGCTGAAGATTAAAACTGTGGATATTCCTAAGACTACTTTTAGAACTCGGTACGGGCATTATGAGTTCTTAGTCATGTCTTTTGGATTGACTAATGCTCCTGCTGCTTTCATGGATATGATGAACCGTGTATTTAAGGAATATTTAGATCAGTTTGTTGTTGTCTTTATTGATGACATCCTCATCTATTCTAAAAGTCGTGAAGATCATGAGCACCACTTGAAGTTGGTACTTCAAAAGCTTCGTGAGAATAAGCTATATGCCAAGCTGAAGAAATGCGAGTTTTGGCTTGAGGAAGTAGCATTCCTTGGGCATGTGGTATCGAGACGTGGAGTATCTATTGACCCGACGAAGATTGAAGCAATACAAAGTTGGGAGCAACCTAAGTCGGTGACCGAAGTACGAAGCTTTCTAGGCTTAGCTGGTTATTATCGGAGGTTCGTAGAGGGATTTTCTCGAATCGCTACTCCATTAACTCAGTTGACTCGGAAAGATACAAAATTCATTTAGAGCGAGGAATGCGAGAAGAGCTTCCAAGAGCTTAAGAGAACACTTATCTTGGCACCTGTTCTGACAATACCATCTGGTTCGGATGGATTTGTTATCTACAGCGATGCTTCGAGCAAAGGGTTAGGATGTGTTCTCTTGCAACATGGAAAAGTCATAGCCTATGCCTCGCGACAACTCAAAGAATATGAGAGGAATTATCCTACTCATGATCTAGAGTTGGCAGCTGTCGTTTTTGCGTTGAAGATCTGGAGACATTACTTGTACGGAGAGAAAGTGGAGATTTATACGGATCATAAGAGCCTTAAATATTTCTTCACTCAAAAGGAGCTCAACATGCGACAACGACGTTGGCTTGAGCTGTTGAAAGATTGCTATCATACCATCCAATACCATCTTGGAAAAGCGAACGTGGTAGCTGACGCGTTGAGTAGAAGATCATATATGGGAACGAGTGCGATGATGTCAAGTATACGCGTAGAACCATCTTTGATTGATAAAGTTAAAGCTGCTCAAGCTACGGATACGGAGCTGATGAAGATGAAGAAGAAAGTGCAAGAAGGTGCCAATCCAGAAGCAAGAATCGATGAAGAGGGAATACTTCGAGTCAACTCTAGACTTTGTGTCCCTAACGATTCTGACTTGAAGCATAGAATCATGATGGAGGCACACAACACACCATTAGCAATCCATCCTGGGAGTACCAAAATGTATCGTGATCTTCGACATACATTTTGGTAGAGCAATATGAAGAGAGAGATCGCAGAGTTTATTTCGAGATGTTTGACTTGTCAACGTGTAAAGGCAGAGCATCAAGTGCCGAAGGGTCCATTGCAACCACTGGAGATTTTGAAATGGAAGTGGGAACACATTACGATGGATTTCGTTACGGGTCTTCCCAAGGTTTCTCAAGGCATATATGCGATTTGGGTTATTGTTGATAGATTAACCAAGTCTGCTCATTTCTTGCCGATACGAGAGACTTATTCCCTTGAACGTCTTGCTCATATGTACGTGAATGAGATTGTGAGATTGCATGGCATGCCAGTATCCATAGTTTCAGATCATAACCCCAGATTTACTTCACGATTTTGGATTAGTTTGCAGAAAGCTATGGGCACGGATTTACGATTCAGTTCATCTTATCATCCTCAAACAGACGGACAATCGGAAAGGACTATTCAAACTCTTGAAGATCTATTGAGACTTTGTGTTCTGGACTTCAAAGGGAGTTGGGATAAGTATTTACCATTAGTGGAATTCTCCTACAATAACAGTTATCAGGCAAGTATAGGCGTGGCTCCATTCGAAGCGTTGTATGGACGAAAGTGTCGTTCTCCCGTATGTTGGGATGAGGTGGGTGAAGCAACATTGTTGGGACTGGAGTTAGTACGTTTGACTACAAAAAAGATCCAAATAATTCGACAACGTATACAAACAGCACAAGATCGACAAAAGAGTTATGCGGATCTTCATCGAAAGGACGTGGAATTTAATGTTGGGGACCATATGTTATTACGTGTTGCTCCGTGGAAAGGAGTTACGAGGTTTGGCAAGAGAGGAAAGCTCAACCCACGATTCATTGGTCCATTTGAGATTCTTGACCGAGTAGGAAATGTGGCTTATAGACTCGCTTTACCTCCAAGCATGTCTCATGTTCATAACGTATTTCACATATCTGTGTTACGTAAATATGTGAAGGATCCAAACCACATTATTGAGTTAGAACCAGACGAGATAGCCGAAGATTTAACGTACGAGGAGGTACCTGTCAAGATCTTAGATAGGAAGGAGCATGTCCTACGCTCGAAAATTATACCTCAAGTTAAAGTTTTGTGGATAAACTATGCTATTGAGGAAATGACCTGGGAGTTGGAATCGGAAATGAAAGCGAGGTATCCTCACCTTTTCGACATACCAGGTACGTACGTCAATTTCGAGGATGAAATTTCATAAGGAGGGGAGGTTGTAAGACCCCAACTTTTATGAATAAAGATTTAATTTTCTTTATATATTATTTCGAAACAGTAAGGTGTTGTTTTGATAAATGTGAAAAGTTATGGGTGAAATGTGCAAATATTTTAAAATGAGCAAGTGGTTATAAAATATTCTTGTTGTCGGGGAATATTCGTTTGGTCCTGAAATATTCTTGTTGTCGGGGAATATTCGTTTGGTCCTGAAATATTCTTGTTGTCGGAGAATATTCGTACGACGGCGCAGCTATTTGTGGGCCCCAAAACGGAATAACTGTCGGATATAGAAAGCGACAGAAATAACCTTTTTATTAAATAACGGCGTAGTTGTTACCGTTAGTACTGTTGAAATATCCGGTGGTTAAAATACAGTGATACGCGGTGTTGCACAGTAGCACACGGTATTACACAATATTTCGAATTATTGAGTCTTACGTGAGAAGGCACTTACTCAATTATTGTTACAGTAATTACTGTTCAATATTTTATATTATTGACTCAATAATTGCTACGTTGATATTTTATATTATTGACTCAATAATTGTTACATTGATATTTTATTGACTTAATAATTGCTACGTTGCTATTTTATATGATTGATTCAATAATGACTACAGTTGATAGTTTGTATTATTGATTCAATAATTGTCACTGCACAGTATTTCACATTATCAACTTGAATAATTCATATTATTTGAATAATATTATTAGATAACATTATTGACAATGTCTAAGGAAGTTCTGTCTAGGAGGGGTTATTTAATTGCGCGCCAGTAAGGAGAAGTCCTTATCGGAAGGCCCCCTCTTTCCTAGGAACGACCTGGTTGTCAATATTGTAGTTCTGTAATATTATTTGTGAATAATTAATTATTGATTTATATGATAAGAAAATATTTATTTTGTGGATATAAAAGAAGGAATTAGCGCTGATGTGTTTCTATCAGTATTTTGGTGTGGAAAATCATTTGTTTATGGATTTCGGATAATTTATGTTTGGAATTTGGAAAAACTTCCTTCTACAAAGTTGTAGAGAATTCAATTTCCTATAGAAGAACATAGAATTTGTATTTTTCTGACAAAAGGGCTATTTATTATGAATTATTGAAGTTTCGAAAAATAAATATTTTTTAATGGGTGGGCCCCACTTTTGTTGTTTGGTTGAAAATTCTGATGTTTTAGAGCAGCCGACGGCTGGAATAAAAAAAAAAAAAAAATTATTTTATTCAAAAGTCTACTTTGGCATCCTAAGTTTTTCCTATAAATAGGTGATAGTAGTGTGCATACAAGCCAATCATGTATGATGATAAAGCACGTACTTTGTAAACAATCTTATTTATTTATTAATGAAATATTCATTTATTAAAGGCATTTAATTATCTACATGTTGCTGTTTTTATAATATGTAAATAACCCATAGTTTTAAGCAATGCTTTTAGAATCATGATGATGATCATGCTAATGAGATCTAAATTCTTAGAAAGTTTTAAAACTAAAATAGTTCCCAATCGTGGGATTACTAAAAAGGGGATTAGTAAATCCGGATAGATTGGTACATATGTTGCTTGCTCATTGGATGAGGATGATTGATCTCATGATCATTTGTGTGGAGACACTAAAGCAAGTATGTAGGTGCTTATTGGAGAATAAGTTCACTGAACGTGATTCGCTATGGAATACCTAATGGAGTTTTACTCGCATGTCAATAGGAATTCCTAATGTGATAGTAGTACAAGTGATCCTTGGACTTGAGATCATCATAGTATCTTGTATGTAACAAATTATACTTTGACTTATTCCTTAAGACCTTTTAAGGCATATATAGGGTATGCTTGGGTATAATGAGTTACATATGGAGATAATGAATGATCAATAAAGAATCTACCACCTCTAGTAAAAGAGGAGATATGTCCTATGTGATTCGTTAAATGACAACCCAGGAATCCTTGGCCAAGGTAAAATGAAATTAGAAAGGAGTTTTTAATTTGCATTATTTGGAGTTGTGCATTTTCTAATCGAAATACATATAATTAAATAAAATAAGACTTGACAGTAAATCCATGTCTTATATTTAATTGGGACATTGTATGGTGGAAGGATTGAATTGTATGGTAACTATTAACTCATAGGTTCTTTTATGATTAATGTTGAAATCTATATTATCTGGAAAGTCGTTGATCGCTAGGGAGGCTTATCCCTATTGTAGAATAAATATTATTTATTTAAATAGATTATTAGTTTAATTTATTTATTTAAATAAGATTAAAATTGTTTTAATTGATTTATTCACAACCGGTTTAATATGGAGAACCTAAAGGGTCACACCATAAAAGGAAGAATAATTATTTAAGAAGGTAATGGCATAATCGTAATAATGCATTAAGTATAATTAATTTAATCTATGGTGATAGAATAAATTAAATAGCTTAATGTTTATTATTTAATATTTTGGAAATATTAAATATAAATTAATAAGAGGAGTCTTATTAATATTATTACAATTATTATTATTTTAATTTCTAAAGGAGTTTAGTAATTAATTTAATATTTAGTACTCTCATTTATTCCTAATAAGATTAGGAGACAAATTAATTAAATAAATTTAATTAATTATTCCCATGTGGTGGGAAGCCTAAATTAATTAAAGGAGTTTAATTAATTAAAAGAAATCCCATGTCTAATAGGATTAGAAGGGTTGACCAATGTCTATATAAGAGAAGTCTTATAATAGATATTAGATTGATGCAATTCCAATTGTTGGAGAGTACTCCTTTTCTATAGAGAATAGAAAACTAAGCCAAACACCCTCCTTCTTGATAATTCATCTTCCTTGGTGGATCACCTCTAGAGGCCAAACACTTGGGTGGCTAACGTTGATCAAAGAAAGGAATCTAACCCGGAAATTCAAGGAGATCACGAAGAACAAGGAGTTGAACTAGTACCTGTGGAAGCTTCGTTCTACAAGGGTATGATTCCATAACTTCTTATTTATCGTTTTAAATTAATAATTTGCATAAAGGATGATCCGGGTAATGGTTTTGTAGAAAATTTTTAAACTCTGATATATCATGCTTCCGCTAATTTTTGCAATTTGATTGCGTCACGATTTCGTACAAACCCAACAGTTGCATCAGAGCCAAATCTTTATGCAATTATTAATTTATTTTTGATTTCATATACATATGGGTATGTATTTAAAATAATTTATTGGGCATAATTTTATTGTATAAAATTATATTTTTTAAGAAAAAAAAAAAAGGAAAAAAAAAAAGAAGACTTTTTTTTTGGGAAGAATCACAATTTTTTTTGTGCTAATCTTGAATTCTGCAAAGAAAAGGTGTTGTCTCTTTCTTACTCCAAAAAGAAGGTGACCCATCAGGAAATGACTTTTTTAATAAACCTGCAGGACTCTTTTAATAAAAGAAGGTGATTTTTTTTAAAAAAAAATAAATATGATATATTTATATATTATATTCTAAATAATTTTATAATTAAAATAAAGAGTTTATTTTAATCTTGAAATTGGATTTCATGCAATTTAAAATTGCCCATTAAATGATACTCATATATATATGGAATGTTTTAATTCATGAGATGAATATTTATTTATTGATATATATGGTGATATGTATGAAAATAAATGGGGATTGATTATGAACTATTTGACCAATGTGATTGGATTTTATTTTAGTTGAATGCTTGAATGAATGGGTTTTATTAAATGGGGTCTGCGTACCTCGTCTTCTCTAATTTTTTTTTCTTGATGTAAAATTCTATCTCCCTCCTATGTACTTCCCCTTGACTGTTGATCAAGGTTTCTATTTAAATTAAATAGTTTAATGTAATAGAAATAGTTAGAATTATCTTTAAAAATTAGAGACCAGGGAGCAAGGAGCGCGTGAAGACCCGTTTGTATGGAGCCCGTGTTTAAATGTAATAGTTATATTTAAATTTAAATTCTTGCACTCCTAGGTTTGACCTTTTGGTTCACTTGGTGGCTCTAGTGAACCAAACTAGAATAAAAGTCCATAATCAATCCGGGTAGAATATAATATTCTATATTGCATGCTAAATATTATATATATTATATTTTATGCAAACATGCTTCGCATGTTTAATAAAATGACGCGTATTTTATATATATATGTGCATGCGCGCTAAACAAGATGAGACAAATAATAACAAACCCCTCAAAGAAATAATATTAAGTCCGAAGCGTTCAAATGATATTTGGAATATCGAACGTCGCCTTCTAGCATGATAAATTAATAGAGTATTAAATATTTAATATAAGCTTGTTGTGCTATCCACAAGGCGAGTATTGCGTATTTAAGATGTTAATTAATCACATTTGATGCTTATCAAGAAAATTGAACGATCTAGTCTTGTTGTGCTATCCACAAGGACGAACATTTTTCTTTTTTGAATTTATGGAAGTGCTAGGCTGGACATAACTTAAATCATTTTAGTTCGGATGTGCACACACTTGACCATTATGATTTAAGAGGCAAAATAAAAGGAGTTATATAGTGTTGTAATTGACAAGAGTTGTCTACCTATTTATTTGTATATCGCTTGTTGTGCTATCCACAAGGTTATATACATTTGAAATGGGATCCTTATTCTCACTAGCAAATCTTTAATTAGATGTTGCCGAACTATATAAGTGAGGGTAATATAGTTTGATGAAAATAGTGGGAGATACCAATTTAAAATAAAGACCTAAATTTATTTTGGTATGCAAAATTAATAAAATGAATGTTTGCTAAAATGTTATTTTTCACATGCAGAATTTTAAAAATGTCTAAATCACTAATCTCACTACGAAGCATACTTGATGCAAACAAGCTTACCGGGCCGAATTATGAGGACTGGCTAAGAAATCTGAGAATTGTTCTCACTGCTGAAAAGATTTCTTATGTCCTAAATTCAACTGTCCCTGAATCTATTTCAGAAACAGCCTCTGAGGAAGAGATTGTCACTTTCAATAAGTGGCAAGATGATGCATCTGTGGCTCAATGCATCATGCTCGCATCCATGAATAATGAGCTTCAGTGTCAGCACGAAAAAATGGATGCTCCTGCTATGCTGCTTCACCTCAAGGAGTTGTATGGTGAACAGAGTAGGACTGCTAGATATGAGATATCTAAGGAGCTCTTCCGATCTCGGATGACCGAGGGTACTGCCATCGAGACTCATGTCCTGAAAGTGATCAATTTGATTGAACGCCTTGGACAGCTTGGGTTCGTCATGGATGGGGAGTTGAGTCAAGACTTGGTCTTGCAGTCACTCCCTGAGACCTTCTCGCAGTTTGTGGTTAATTTTCACATGAATAAGCTAGATGTCAGCTTGCCTGAGCTGCTTAACATGCTGAAAACTGCAGAAGGTCACTTCCCATCCAAGAAGAACCATATCTTGATGGTGGATTCTTCCAATAAAAGGAAGAGACCTAAGGTATCTTCTGAAAAGAAGAAATCCAAGAAGGCTAAGGGAAAGGGGAAAGAAAAGGAACAAAAGAAACCTGAACCAGCTAAAGGAATGTGCTTTCATTGCAACGAGCCGGGTCATTGGAAGAAAAACTGCAAGAAGTTTCTGGCAGACAAGAAGCTTGGAGAAGCTTCGACTTCCAATCAAGGTTTGTTCATGATTGAAATTAATTTTTCAGAAAGTCAAAATTCTACTTGGGTATTGGATACCGGCTGTGGTTCTCACATATGTAATAATGTGAAGGGACTGGTCAGAAGTAGAAAGCTGAACAATGATAAGGTGATCCTACGAGTAGGGAATGGAGCAAAGGTTGCTGCATTAGCTGTAGGAACTTATTATTTAGCAATGCCTTTGGGCAAGTCCATTTATCTTAATAATTGTTATTATGTTCCGAATATTATTAAAAACATTATTTCAATTTTTGTATTGGATATGGAAGGATTTAACGTTGTTATAAAGAACAATAGTTGTTCTCTTTATAAAGACGATGTTTTATATGGTATTGGAAATTTGCGAAATGGACTTTATACACTTGACTTACAATAAAATATATTTCAAATTGAACAAACTAAGAAAAGGAAAAGAGATGATATTAATTATACCTACATGTGGCACTGTAGACTCGGTCATATCAATGAAACAAGATTATCCAAGTTGCATAAAGATGGGCTCCTCGAGCTATCCGATTATGAATCATATCCAACTTGTGAATCTTGTCTCATGGGTAAAATGACTAAATCTCCTTTTAGTGGAAGAGGAGAAAGAGTTACAGAGTTGTTGACATTGATTCACACAGACGTTTGTGGGCCTATGACAACAAGTGCACGGGGTGGGTATTCTTATTTTATTACTTTCACTGATGATCACTCAAGATTTGGATATGTGTATTTAATGAAATACAAGTCAGAATCATTTGAAAAGTTCAAAGAGTTCAGAAGTGAAGTAGAGAAACAAACGGGCAAGAGTATAAAGATACTTCGATCAGATCGAGGCGGAGAATACTTAAGCGGTGAGTTTGTCAATTGTCTCAAAGAAAATGGTATAATCTCACAATGGACTCCTCCAGGTACACCACAGTTAAATGGAGTATCTGAAAGGAGAAATCGAACACTGTTAGACATGGTTCGATCCATGATGAGTTTTACCGACCTTCCAATTTCCTTCTGGGGATATGCCCTAGAAACGGCTGCATACCTACTTAACAAGGTACCTACCAAATCCGCCCCAAAGACTCCATATGAGATGTGGAAGGGGAGGAAACCAAATCTTAAGCATGTTAAGACTTGGGGTTGTCCAGCTTATGTCAAAAAGTTTGAACATGATAAGCTACAGACTAAATCCGAAAAGTGTAGATTTGTGGGATACCCTAAAGAAACTGTAGGGTATTATTTCTATCATCTAACTGATCAAAAGGTGTTTGTTGCGAAACATGCTGCCTTCTTGGAAAAGGAGTTTATCCATGAAGGGGTCAGTGGGAGTAAGATATATCTTGAAGAAGTTCAAGAACCACAAATTACCACGAATCAAAGTCAGGTACCTGACCAAGTAGAAGAACCTACTATACCACACCCTGTTCGTAAATCTAGGAGAGTACCGAAGATACCTGAGAGGTATGGATTCGTTATAGAGGATGACGATGAGGTACACATCATGAATGATGATGATCCATTGAATTACGAACAGGCCATGAGTAATAAAGACTCAGGGAAATGGCTTGAAGCCATGAAATCCGAAATGGACTCCATGTATGAAAACAAAGTATGGACTTTGGTTTCACCACCTGAAGGCATTAAGCCTATTGGGTGTAAATGGGTCTTTAAAAGAAAGACTAGGAGCGGACGGCAAGGTGGAGACCTATAAGGCCCGACTGGTTGCAAAAGGTTTCAAACAAAAACAAGGAGTTGATTATGATGAAACCTTTTCACCAGTAGCTATGCTCAAGTCCATTCGGATTTTACTTGCGATTGCAGCTTATAACGACTATGAGATCTGGCAGATGGACGTGAAAACGGCCTTCCTCAATGGGAAACTTGAGGAGGATGTGTATATGACACAGCCAGAGGGATTTGTTTCAAAAGTTGGAATAAATCAAGTCTGTAAGCTGCAACGATCCATTTATGGATTGAAGCAAGCTTCTCGTAGATGGAACATTCGTTTTGATGAGACAATCAAAGAGTTTGATTTTATCAAAAATGACGATGAACCATGTGTGTACAAGAAGGTTAGTGGGAGCGCAATTTCATTCCTTGTATTATATGTTGATGATATATTACTGATAGGGAATGACATTCCTATGCTACAATCGATTAAAATCTGGTTATCTAAACACTTCTCCATGAAGGACTTGGGAGAAGCATCCTATATTTTGGGGATAAAGATCTATAGAGATAGATCTAAAAGGATGCTTGGTTTATCCCAAGGAACGTACATTGATGCAATTCTAAAGAGATTTAGCAAGGAAGATTCCAAAAGAGGTCTCATGCCGATGAGCCATGGAATACATCTCTCCAAGAAACAGGCCCCAAAGACACCTGAGGAGAGAGACCGTATGAGTAAGATCCCTTATGCTTCTGCAATAGGATCTATCATGTACGGTATGATATGTACTAGACCGGATGTTGCTCATTCACTTAGTGTAACGAGCAGATACCAGTCGAATCCAGGAGAAGAGCACTGGAAGGCAGTGAAGAATATCCTAAAATACTTGAGAAGAACTAAGGATATTTTTCTTGTCTACGGTGGGTCTGAATTAAAACTCGAGGGCTTCACAGACTCAAGTTTTCAAACGGACCAAGATGACAGTAAATCTGTTTCGGGGTATGTTTTTACCTTGAACGGAGGCGCAGTGAGTTGGAAGAGTTCCAAACAGCAAACAGTTGCTGATTCAGTGACAGAGGCAGAGTATATAGCTGCAAGTGAAGCTGCAAAGGAAGCTGTTTGGATGAAGAAGTTCATAACTGAACTTGGTGTGGTTCCTAGCATTGGAGAAGCAGTTCCCGTTTACTGTGACAACACAGGAGCAGTTGCACAGGCTAAGGAACCGAGGTCTCATCAGAAATCTAAACACGTGTTGCGGCGATTTCATTTGATCAGGGAGATCATTGAAAGAGGAGACGTCACCTTGGAGCGTGTAGACTCTCAAGACAACATTGCAGATCCATTTACTAAAGCTTTAACACAACAGCAGTTTGATCGTCACTTAGAGAAGATGGGTATGAGATACCATGGCGATTGGCTTTAGTGCAAGTGGGAGATTGATAGTAGTGTGCATACAAGCCAATCATGTATGATGATAAAGCACGTACTTTGTAAACAATCTTATTTATTTATTAATGAAATATTCATTTATTAAAGGCATTTAATTATCTACATGTTGCTGTTTTTATAATATGTAAATAACCCATAGTTTTAAGCAATGCTTTTAGAATCATGATGATGATCATGCTAATGAGATCTAAATTCTTAGAAAGTTTTAAAACTAAAATAGTTCCCAATCGTGGGATTACTAAAAAGGGGATTAGTAAATCCGGATAGATTGGTAAATATGTTGCTTGCTCATTGGATGAGGATGATTGATCTCATGATCATTTGTGTGGAGACACTAAAGCAAGTATGTAGGTGCTTATTGGAGAATAAGTTCACTGAACGTGATTCGCTATGGAATACCTAATGGAGTTTTACTCGCATGTCAATAGGAATTCCTAATGTGATAGTAGTACAAGTGATCCTTGGACTTGAGATCATCATAGTATCTTGTATGTAACAAATTATACTTTGACTTATTCCTTAAGACCTTTTAAGGCATATATAGGGTATGCTTGGGTATAATGAGTTACATATGGAGATAATGAATGATCAATAAAGAATCTACCACCTCTAGTAAAAGAGGAGATATATCCTATGTGATTCGTTAAATGACAACCCAGGAATCCTTGGCCAAGGTAAAATGAAATTAGAAAGGAGTTTTTAATTTGCATTATTTGGAGTTGTGCATTTTCTAATCGAAATACATATAATTAAATAAAATAAGACTTGACAGTAAATCCATGTCTTATATTTAATTGGGACATTGTATGGTGGAAGGATTGAATTGTATGGTAACTATTAACTCACAGGTTCTTTTATGATTAATGTTGAAATCTATATTATCTGGAAAGTCGTTGATCGCTAGGGAGGCTTATCCCTATTGTAGAATAAATATTATTTATTTAAATAGATTATTAGTTTAATTTATTTATTTAAATAAGATTAAAATTGTTTTAATTGATTTATTCACAACCGGTTTAATATGGAGAACCTAAAGGGTCACACCATAAAAGGAAGAATAATTATTTAAGAAGGTAATGGCATAATCGTAATAATGCATTAAGTATAATTAATTTAATCTATGGTGATAGAATAAATTAAATAGCTTAATGTTTATTATTTAATATTTTGGAAATATTAAATATAAATTAATAAGAGGAGTCTTATTAATATTATTACAATTATTATTATTTTAATTTCTAAAGGAGTTTAGTAATTAATTTAATATTTAGTACTCTCATTTATTCCTAATAAGATTAGGAGACAAATTAATTAAATGAATTTAATTAATTATTCCCATGTGGTGGGAAGCCTAAATTAATTAAAGGAGTTTAATTAATTAAAAGAAATCCCATGTCTAATAGGACTTAGAAGGGTTGACCAATGTCTATATAAGAGAAGTCTTATAATAGATATTAGATTGATGCAATTCCAATTGTTGGAGAGTACTCCTTTTCTATAGAGAATAGAAAACTAAGCCAAACACTCTCCTTCTTGATAATTCATCTTCCTTGGTGGATCACCTCTAGAGGCCAAACACTTGGGTGGCTAACGTTGATCAAAGAAAGGAATCTAACCCGGAAATTCAAGGAGATCACGAAGAACAAGGAGTTGAGCTAGTACCTGTGGAAGCTTCGTTCTACAAGGGTATGATTCCATAACTTCTTATTTATCGTTTTAAATTAATAATTTGCATAAAGGATGATCCGGGTAATGGTTTTGTAGAAATTTTTTAAACTCTGATATATCATGCTTCCGCTAATTTTTGCAATTTGATTGCGTCACGATTTCGTACAAACCCAACAATAGGGTGCTTAGGTTAGAATTGAAAATCACACCAGAATCAGAAGTTTTCTCTCTCTATAATATCGAGCGTATTTTTGTGAGTATTTAGATACTTTGAGTGTTATTATTCAGTGCAAGTTTTTTTCGGTATTATATTCGATATTCCAGTCAGAGGTACTATTCTTTTGAGGTAAATGATGTTATTTTTTTTCATAAATGATGTTATTCTTTTCAATATCATTATACCAAAATATTATCGTGGATTTTATTATGAAATTCTTACTTTTTCCGTTGAGATTACTATTCACGTTTACGGCACTATTCACGTATACGGCACTATTCACGAAAAAATTAAATTTTCTTCTATATGTCCAAATTGCTTGTTAAGGTTTTTATCTTTGATTGTATCCAAGTTGTGAGCTATATTCTTGAATTTTGCTCCACAAAGTATTATTATGGAGTATTTTTGAACTTGGATAAACTAAAATGCGAATCCTTAATCTTATCCTTTATTTCACTAGATTCATTATTTATATGGTTTTTCATTATTCTCAGTCCTAAGTGGTGATATAACTGATTATCTTTGGCCTATAGAGCAAAGATGAATGATTACCTGATGAATATCTTTGGCCGTAGTGCAAAGATGACAGGTGTTGAGATGAACATAACCACTGGTGATACAAATGAATATCTTTGGCCTGTAGTGCAAAGATGAATATTTGATTCGAGATATATATTGATTGATGTTACAGGGATAAAATATTGATGATGAACAGTTGTTTTCGCTGCGAATATTGATCTAGAACTTGTTGTCAATAATATTTTATCTGATTTATTGAAGGCTAACGATAATTCATTTTCCATTATCTTAGTCATAATATTCTTTACTGGGCTAGTTGAGCTCACCCTTTTCATCTGTTGTCCTCTTCAGGAAATGAGAATGTTGCGGGAACTAGTCGGGGGACAGAGTGATGGTCCGAGTTAGAGCAGTAGTAGTCCTCACTATTTCTGATAAATATTGTTATAATAATTGTAATGAGGACTTAGTTTGAATATTAATATTTTTTATATATTTGTATTGACACTCACAGTTGTGTGGTCGTATTTTGCACGACCGTATGATATAAAGTTTGTATTTGAATTCTGTACCATGTATTTGGCGACTCAGAATGGGTTTGGTTGACTGTACCTATTCGGGGGCGTCACACAAACAATTTCCCACAAGAATAATAATGGAATAACAACATGATAATAATCAAGGAATGCTGAACAATATCATCTAATAATCAAGAACTGATGGAAAACTCGTCTTTTGAATCAAGATAATAAAACAAGATCAAAAGTACCTCTAAGGGTCATAAGACCATGAACTATGTCCTAGGTTAAAAAGTATCTCTACTGTAGCCTTTAACAGTCTTATAGACTATATAGACCATCATCTCGTACTATGGGGGATCAACCCTTCGTACAATGTATTGTGCACAAACATTTTAACACTATCGCGTAATATAATCCCCTATTATAGGGTTGTTCATCTCAGCTTTGTCATTGGAATCCTTACCAAAGAAAGTTTATTTTGGAATAGCTTAAACAAGAGTTCTTGAATTTTAGAACGCTCATCAACTATGGACTAGTCGAATTAATAAGGGTTCATTAAATGTTTAAGAATTTGATACAACAATATAAGATTGAATAATGATATTTATGACCAAAGATCAACAATAGCGATTCATAACTAAATAAACGTTTTATAATGAAGTAATGCTTTCACAAGGGTTATAACTTTGAATAATCAATGAAACTTTGCTTGAAATAAAGAATCAAGGGTTTATAACTTGCACAATATAAAAGTAGGGTTTAAGAACTTGCTCAATCAAAGATTAGGGTTAGAGAACTTGCCTCGTGCGTAAGCTAAATAATTATAACTCGTTCTCCAATTATCCTACACATATCATTTAGAATCACAATACCAATTAGTTATATTACAACTAACATTATTGGTTTACTTTTCATTTCACTTAACTTAGTTATCTTAACTAAGTTCATAATCTTCAACGTTGGTTAACCATATTATCACATTTCATGAACATGGAAACATTTACTAGCATATAACACAAGTTTAAACATTTAAACTATGTTACTATACTTTACGAACATCAAGGTTTAGTTTTATATAAGTTACCAAACCATAATCTATAATCATCAATTATATGATTACCACGTTTATCACATCTTATATTTATGTTTTACATCCCCTTACAAACTCTCATTAAGATTACATAAGCATTATAGAAAGTTATACACTTAACTACTCAGCTTGGGATCATTCTACTAAGTGGCGCTGCGGCGCCACTATTTAAACTAGGAACCGGCACTGCGGTTCAGCATTTAAGCTTAGAACCGGCGCTGCAGCTCTACTCAGGCACTACGGCGCTGAGATTACACATATAACAGGCGCTGCAACGCCTCGGCAAGAACACAGACTCTACTGGTTCGCGAAAAACATAGAACAAACGCAAAATAACCCAAAAAATTCACTCAAACAACAAATTAAACTTACCCATAAGATATAAACTTATTAACAAAAACACCAAACTTGCATACTATGATTCTAACATCATAAACAACTTAATCACCCAAATTTAAACCCATAAATTCTAAGTTCTTGCTATTTCTTCATTTTTAGACATCCTTAGCATAATCAGACACCATAAGTTCGTTTCTTAACCAAATTAATACGTATAAATTGAATTATTTTCGTTTCTTTACGTACTAACACAATTAATCTTCAATTTACAAATTATTACATGAATTCAACTTCAATTTTGACTCCAAAATAAGCCATATTGTACATATTACAATAAAATCCAATTTCTTCACTTTAAAACATATTTCCATGGATTTGATTACTCTAAATCTTGAAAAAATGATATAAAACAGATTATAAACATCCATTAACATATAAAATCATATCTTTTAACAAATTATTCATCATGACCATTTACAGATAACTATTTTGAGAAAACCAAAACTAAGAACTTAAAACTCTAGAATTAGAATTAGATTGTTTACACTAATTCTTCTTTAATCTTGGATGATTAGGAGAGCTTTGATTCTTAGAACTTCTCTTCTTCAATCTCACAGTACCCTCAAACTCTCTCAAGCTCTCTCTGTTTTTCTAACTCTCAGCCTTTAGGAATAATACGTAAACATAAAACTAACAATAGAGTTAAGCCTATTTAGTTTATCAGTTAAAAAAACTAATAGTTTTGACTGCTACAAAAACAAAAGGCCACAAAACCATGTTTGGCTTGCTCCCTTTTAACACCTTTTTAACTTAATTTTATTATTCTTTTATTATGTAGTCCATTTATCACACCCTTAGACAATTAAATTAATTTAATTCTTAAATCAAATTAATCCTAGTCTTATAATTATAATTTCCATTTAATCATTATTATCTCTCTAATTCAATTATTAAATTAAATTAGAATATTACCATTACACTATAATGCAACTATTTAACAATTCATTTACCTTTTAATTTAATTAACTAATTAAATTAAAACATCAAACTATAAAATTGTTTAACATCAATTTAATTAATATATCATACTTAATTAAATTATTCCATAATAATCTTCATCAACTATTTATTTTATTCAATAAATAACCAACTAAAATATTTCTGTAATTCAATAAATATTTTTAAATTATAAAATTCTCATTTGTTACATCCTTCCCTCCTTAAAAGGATTTTGTCCCCAAAATCACGACACAATTAATACATCTATTACATTCTCCACTCCTTACAAGGATTTTGTCCCCAGAATCGGACTACATGGATTAAACAAATAACTTAGGATAATTCTTCATCATTTTGTCTTCGAGCTCCCACGTAGCTTCTTCAGCATTTTTGTTTCTCCATATTACCTTAACAGAAGGTATTACTTTATTCCTAAGAACTTGTTCTTTCCTGTCAATAATTTGAACAGGGACTTCTTCATAGGACAAATCCTTTTAAACTTGCAGGGGTTCATACTCTATAACATGCTTATAATTCGGTTTGTACAGTCGTAACACCAAAACATGGAAAACATTATGAATATGCTTTAGCTTTGGGGGTAAAGATAGCTCATAAGCTACTTCATCAATTCTTCTAAAAACCTCAAAAGGTCCAAAAACCTTGGGCTCAGTTTTCCCTTCTTCCCGAACCTGATCTTCCCCTTTTAGGGAGACACCTTCAGGAAAAAAAAACTTACTACATCATATTCTCATTTCTGTCGATGACGGCCAACGTACTTCTTCTGCTTGTCTTGAGCAACTAACAATCTAGCCCAGATCACTTTGACAATTTCTGCAGTTTATTGTACTAATTCAATTCCTAACATTCTTCATTCACCAACTTCATTCCAATATAATGGAGTTCTGCATTTTCTTCCGTACAACGCTTCATAAGGCGGCATGCCAATACTCGCATGGTAGTTGTTGTTGTAGGTGACTCAACTAAATGTAAATGGTCATCCCAATTTCCTTTAAAATCCATGACACAAGCTCTAAGCATATCTTCCAATATTTGGATCGTTCTTTCACTCTGCCCATTGATGAGTGGGATTTATACCCGCAAATCGGATACTTTATGGCTTAAATAGTTGTCTGATCTTCGTAGTTTTTATATAGTTTTATATGTTTATTGTATTAGTATGCTTAACCGATGTTTTGCAGGCTTCACAAGACTTTTCTAGCTTTTAGGGGACAAAACGGACAATTTACATAAACTGGCGCCGCAGCGCCAATGTCTAGTCTTAATCTCGCGCCGCGACGCCGCCCCTGGTCCTTGCTGATGTCATCCTGGCGCTGCAGCGCCACAGTTCCTTTATAGACTCGCGTTGCAGCACGACCTCCTGTCTTTTGATTTTAACGTGGCGCCACAGCGCCACTTATAAACCTATTGCCCGCGCCGCAGCGCAACCTCCGGTGCCCAGGCAGAAAAGGCTTGCTTTTGACCTAGCAAAAGAAGTAAAGAGATATATATATCAAGGGAGCCTCTGCCAGAAAAAAGAGAGCGAGAAGAGGGAGGAGAGAAAGAAGACTGGGATACAATCGGTTAGCTTAGCTTAGGATAGATTAGATCTCTTTTGTACTTTCTCTCTCTAGTTATTAGGTAATGTTTGTAAATATAGATTAAGTAGATTAGGATAAAGTCTGGGATTTCCTTGGAGCAACAAGAGCAGTGAGCTACACGGATTGGAGAGCTTGAAAGGAGCGGAATGCTTGGAGATTGACGAGCCTTGACAGAGTTTATTCTTATCCATTTATTTCCTCTAATTTTGTAATCCCTAAATGTTGTCTTTATTGATACTTATATTTTGTTCAATAGCTATGAACTGAGTATTGGCTCTAAGGTTATAATGGATCCCTTTGTTTGTTAAATTAACTGTCTTATCTCTTTGGTTGGCACCATACGATTTGGTTTAATATATTCATGCTTAATGATTCTCGCTAAGACATTAGTGATGACTTTGGTAATCTATATGATATCGAAAGAAGGATTATAGATTTACACCTAAATATATTGGCATGTGATTATGAGTTTCGTCTGCATAAGTTGTGCATAGAATAGACATATATCTGTGTGCCACGTGTGACCTAATTGAGAACTTATGCTTAAATCCTTGTTAGGTTAATTCGCATAGACATGTGTAGGATTATCACCTAGTTTGGACGTTCTTTTCTGTTCTATTCCCTATCGGGTGGATCTGGAGAGGATATATTTGTGCATACCTCGACAAAGGTGTATGAGCACCTGTGTGTTCTCGGTCGACAAACTGTCGTGACCATTAAGACCAAAGAGAGAAGGGTACGAAGTTTGATGAAGCATAGCACGCCAAGTGTTCGAGAGAATGCCTGTGTGGGGTGAAGTTGTAACCTTAGCTTGAAATTCCTTCGATTACCATTCGTTATCCATTTACTTGCTTTAATAATTAGTTATAACTAGTTTAACCACACTCCTATTAGTTTACTGTTCGAATAAGACTTAAGTGATACAAAGTTGGTATTTGGTAAATATTAGTGATAGTTCCTCATGGGTACGACACTTTCGTTATCACTGTTTTACTTGTTAGACCGCGTATACTTGCACGTGTTTAGTGATCAGTTTTTCGACCAACAAGTTTTTGGCGCCGTTGCCGGGGAACCATTATTCTAATATTGTCCAATATTAATTTAAATCAATTTAGTTTTAATTTGAACGTGTATATATTTCTTTTATTTATTTGATCTTCCTTTTTGTTTTTAAGTTTACAGGTTATGGACGAACAATGTTATCAATGGCCTTATGAGAGGACGACACAACCAAGCTCGAAAGAAGGACTCAAGCAATTGCGAGGTCAAATTGCAAATGTCTTGAGGTTTTTTGATAATCTTGAGTGTCAGTTCACTCAGACTACCTACTGTCAGGAACGAGCTGACATCGAACCGGTTTACTATCATCCAAATTATTAGGGTTATCCACACTCTTGGGACTACAGTCAAGAGCAATATCATGATCCGAATTACTCCTATCCGAATCAATTTGAATGTCCATCTCCTCCGCAGTATAAGGTGACATTCCAACCCAATGAGAGCTTTTCGGCAGACTTAACAGAAGAAGAGAAAAGGCTTGAAGAGCTCCTCACCAACTTTATAGAAAGAAATGAGGTTCGAATGGCAAGCCAAGACGCCGCATTGCAAAGCCTCAAAAATCAATTGGGACAACTCGTCAATGCCATCATAAATCTACCGCAGAGAAATCTACCGGTCATAACCGATCTCAACGATGAAGCAGTAGAGCATTGCACGGTGGATACGCAAGGAGAAGGCGATGAGTCTCACAAAGTTGTTGAGGGAGATGTCAAGGTGAAAAGTGTCCAACCGGTGGAGTCTGAAGTTGGAGAAAAGAGGATCAAGAGTGGTTGTATTGTCAAGACTAATCAACAACCGGAGACCACACTCACGATTGTGGAAACCCTGGAGGGCCCACTAGCGCACAAAGAACGCTTTCAACTTGATGAAAAAGGTGAATTATTGGATAATTCCAGTGGTGAAAGATTCTTCATGACGATGGGTGAAGAAAATGAGGATGATCAATCATCCATATCCGCCATAAATTTAAAGGAATTGACAAATAAGCGGCATGAAATGGTCATTTTTGCTTATGAGCCGGATTGAGCAGCATCGGTATAGTCAAGCCAACGACTTTAAAACAAGCACTTGGTGGGGAGGCAACCCCATCTCAGTATCAATTTTCTCTGTTTTTCTTTACTTATGTCTAGTTTATATTGTGTCTTTTCTTTTTACCATGTAAACATCGTTGCCAATGCGTATATTTTTGTGATTATAGGATGCAGGCAGCATGTTATTTAGTATGGTACTAGTGTATATCTTAGTTAGAATGTAGTATATAGCATGTTATTTACTTAGCAAGATATCTGTGTAATATATGTTGGCTAATACATGGTTTTTGTGCAGAAAAAAACTCAGATACAAGGCTGGCGCCGCAGCGCCAGCATATACACTGAACTTCGCGCCGCAACGCCATGCTATTAATTCAAATTTCCTACCTCACGCCACAGTGCCCAGGAACAAAGGGGGACTCGCCCCGCAGTTCCAAGGTGAGACCAAGCTACTGCCAAGTCGAGCCGCGGCGCCAATCAACGAAGTAATGCTCGCGCCGCAGCGCCGGTAGCTAGTTTTGGTTTTTAAAAGCACAACTGAAGCTAGCAGTTGCCCATTACCTCCTATTTCTCTCGACAGTTCGGCAGCACAAAGAGAACCCAACTGACCCAAAACCAAAACGTGCCTCATTTCTCCACCCCGAGCCTTTGATCAATTCTACTCACAAGAGAGAAATCTATACATTCTTCCCACAAGACCCCAAGCCAGTGCACGCAGTAAGAGGAGATCAGAGTCAATCTAGGGTTTCCCACTTAAGGTATTTGGGGATTTCAGTCATTTATTTACCATTTGATTTCGATATTTGGGTTGGTTTTATTCTGTTGATTGGGGTGATTTCCACTGACGAAAATCGGGACAGAGCACTGTCAAGCAAGGGCTGTCCAAATTGGATTTTCAGAACGCAGACAAGGTGTTTGATAATTTACCTAAGAGAGAAATTTGACTGATTTTATAATTAGTGGGTTTCATTGGGGATTTGCCGCCTATTTCTTTAAGGGTTGCTTCTACAGAGAGTGGCATTGCTTAGGTATTATTTTTGTCCACGCCAACTAAAAATTTAGGCATGGCATCAAAGAGGCAACGACTGAGCGTCGGCGGTTCCTCGTCCGCAGCACCAACGGCATGGGACAACACCAAATTTGTTAACGAAGAGGCATGGAAACGTTACAAAAGCTCCTTTGTCGCACGAAATTTGATTCCCGAAAGGGGTTTGAGGCCTGACAAAACAAAGGATGGCGAGTTGTTAGCCATGATTGCGGGTCGCCAGTGGGTGCACTTCACAAAACCACTCAAATCGGCCATTGTTTCTGTGGTCAGAGAGTTCTATGCAAATGCCAGTCCTGAAGGTCCTGCTGTTGTTCAATTTAGGGGGCGGTCAGTGGCGTTTGGAAGCCAAGCCATCAATGCATTATTCGCGACGCCTGGTTTTGAGGGTAAGGACTATATGGAGCTGGGACTCCGCAGCTATGACCTCGAGGATATTTTTAGGAGGCTCTGTAAGCCCGGGACTACATGGAAGACAAATGACTTCACAGGTGAGAGGACCAGTTTCCCGCATGCTGCACTCAGTCGCTATGGGAAGGCATGGTTCAGCTTTATTTGTGCCAACATGATCCCGACTCGTCACCTGAGTAACGTGACTAAGGATAGAGCGATCCTATTATTTTCCATTGTCACGGGTCTGAACGTGGACATCGGAGTCCTCATCCATGAGTCCATCTTGAAGGCGATCAAGAGTAACATCTCTGCGGGGCTTCCACATCCATCCTTGATCACCCGGCTGTGCAAGAGGGCAGGTATACATTGGGGGCCAGAAGAGATAGCTTTGTCGCCCATGTCAGTCATTGACCATTAGACCATCTCATGCTTCGATGTGTGGGACGGGGCTATTTCTCATGTTATAGGCGAAGGAATCGGGCCACCTACTGAGCCACCTCCTACAGCAGAGCCTTCGCAGCCACCAGACGCAGGCCCAGCTTCACAGGGACTACTGGCAGAAATCATGGCATTCCTCACCCTACTACATCAGAACCAGGACGCCAATGCTCAGAGGCAACAAAGGCACAAAGCAGCGGTGGCCTTGAGGCAAGACATAGCGATGCAATATCAGGCTGAGCTGGTCAACACGATGCAGAGCATATACACCGTGTTTAGTGGCGAGGATTTTGAGTTCACCCCATTCTAGTTCCTAGAGCCTCTTGTCTTCCCACCATACCCTCCACCATCACCGCCCGCCAAAGCTGATGAGGACGATGCTGCTGCCGAGTGACTAGATGGGAAGCACTCTTATTTAGATTGATATATGTTTAGCAATGAGGGCATTGCTCACCTTAAGTTTGGGGGCGTTATGGTTTATTATCTATTTTATTTCTGTCTATTGCCATGATAGGTTGCTATTTTAGTACTTTACTTATGTTTTTATCAGGATTGTAGTGCAGTCGTTTTGAACTGCGGTATTATGTTTTGGGTTTATTATGATGGATGCCATGAACAGTTTTTAGTTATTTATTAACGCTTTGATTATTATTAGCATGTTTGTGGTTTATAGCCATCTTTTTTTGGGGCTTGTACAGATTTAGATGCTTGTGCCATGTGAATGGCCTTATTCCCCTATTTTGAGCTGTTATTATGCAAGGGTGTTATATTTTTCACTTATTTTTTATCGTGGCTAATGACAGGCGCCATGTAATTATGTCTAGTTCTTAGAGTCGTGTCAAGCATGTATAAGTCAGGGGTTGTTCAATCGATAAGTTGAGACTGTTATTGTTCCGTCCTTTTTAGCAAGCACCGACCAATTGTGTTAACTAGTTATTTTTTGAATTTAGTTCGCCTGTTTATAGCTTTGGGAGTATGTTCACTCTTATAAACTTTCATTGTTATAAGGTAATAAAAGACTTCGACGCATATACAGTTTTGGATCTTGGATTATGGCATGTTGACAAATATTTTTTTTTTAAAAGAAAAGATGATTGAATATCGAAAGTCTTGCAGTGGGTCGAGATGGAGCGTGAAACGCACTCACCCATAAACGCGGGACCGATGTTGAGATGGAGCATAAAATGCACTCGCCAAATAATCCTCGAATTTCGTAAAGTCTAATTTAGCTTATGTTGATTACGTGGCCTTTGCTGCTCGAGTTATTAGATTCATAGGGGTGTTCCACACCTAGTGCCCTAAAGTCATCTGACTTGGGAGTCACTGATCAAAAGCTCATTAATGGGTAGCTCTGAACAGCCTAAGGTAATTAAGGACTGTCCGAGTCAGATTTTACTGTTTTCATGCTAAAGTTTTTTGATCCTTTTCTTCACTTGCGTCTTAGTCTTAATGCTTGTTGAATGTTTAAGTTACAGAGTGTGCATATTGGTAATAACAATCGACTGTGCGAACTTATTTGAGCAATGATTGTTAGGATGGTTGGTCCCCACACACACACATAGAATGGATCGAATACAGTCTTATGCTTGAAATTGAATGAACTCTTACTAATATCTGTGTTTGCCCTGTTCTTTGGGAGTAGCTATGATCGAGCTTAGAAGCCATGATACTAGTATACAGTGATATTTTTATTTCGCGTGTGTTTTTCTATTGTGAGTTTGTGTTAGATAGTTTGCTTGAGGACAAGCAAAGACATAAGTTTGGGGGTATTTGATGAGTGGGATTTATACCCGCAAATCGGATACTTTATGGCTTAAATAGTTGCCTGATCTTTGTAGTTTTTATATAGTTTTATATGTTTATTGTATTATTATGCTTAACCGATGTTTTGCAGGCTTTACAGGACTTTTCTAGCTTTTAGGGGACAAAACGGATAATTTACATACACTGGCGCCGCAGCGCCAATGTCTAGTCTTAATCTCGCGTCGCGGCGCCGCCCCTGGTCCTTACTGATGTCATCCTGGCGCTGCAGCGCCACAGTTCCTTTATGGACTCGCGCTGAAGCGTGACCTCCGGTCTTTTGATTTTAACGTGGCGCAGCAGCGCCACTTATAAACCTATTGCCCGCGCCGCAGCGCAACCTCCGGTGCCCAGGAAGAAAAGGCTTGCTTTTGACCTAGCAAAAGAAGTAAAGAGATATATATATATCAAGGGAGCCTCTGCCAAAAAAAAGAGAGCGAGAAGAGGGAGGAGAGAAAGAAGACTGGGATAGAATCGGTTAGCTTAGCTTAGGATAGATTAGATCTTTTTTGTACTTTCTCTCTCTAGTTATTAGGTAATGTTTGTAAATATAGATTAGGTAGATTAGGATAAAGTCTGGGATTTCCTTGGAGCAACAAGAGCAGTGAGCTACACGGATTGGAGAGCTTGAAAAGAGTGGAATGCTTGGAGATTGACGAGCCTTGACAGAGTTTATTCTTATCCATTTATTTCCTCTAATTTTGTAATCCCTAAATGTTGTCTTTATTGTTACTTATATTTTGTTCAATAGCTATGAACTGAGTATTGGCTCTAAGGTTATAATGGAACCCTTTGTTAGTTAAATTGACTGCATTATCTCTTTGGTTGGCACCATACGGTTTGGTTTAATATATTCATTCTTAATGATTCTCGCTAATACATTAGTGATGATTTTGGTAATCTATATGATATCGAAAGAAGGATTATAGATTTACACCTAAATATATTGGCATGTGATTATGAGTTTCGACTGCATAAGTTGTGCATAGAATAGACATATATCTGTGTGCCACGTGTGACCTAATTGAGAACTTATGCTTAAATCCTTGTTAGGTTAATTCGTATAGACATGTGTAGGATTATCACCTAGTTTGGACGTTCTTTTCTGTTCTATTCCCTATCGGGTGGATCTGGAGAGGATATATTTGTGCATACCTCGACAAAGGTGTATGAGCACCTGTGTGTTCTCGGTCGATAAACTGTCGTGACCATTAAGACTAAAGAGAGAAGGGTAGGAAGTTTGATGAAGCATAGCACGCCAGGTGTTTGACGGAATGCCTGTGTGGGGTGAAATTGTAACCTTAGCTTGAAATTCCTTCGATTACCATTCGTTATCCGTTTACTTGCTTTAATAATTAGTTATAACTAGTTTAACCACACTCCTATTAGTTTACTGTTCGAATAAGACTTAAGCGATACAAAGTTGGTATTTGGTAAATATTAGTGATAGTTCCTCGTGGGTACAACACTTTCCTTATCACTGTATTACTTGTTAGGCCGCGTATACTTGCGCGTGTTTAGTGATCGGTTTTCCGACCAACACCCATCAGTTTGAAAATGGTACGCCATGCTCATTTTTAACTGTGTTCCCATGCATTCTTGCAGACTTTCCCAAAATTTGATGTAAAACGCAGATCACGGTCTGATACAATTGACACCGGTACACCATGCCTTAAAACGATTTCTTTAACATATAACTTTGCCAATTGATCTAGGTTGAACCTAATTTTTATCTATAAAAAGTGTGCTGATTTTGTCAGTCGATCCACAACTACCCAAATCGCATCATACCCTTTCTTAGTCGTTGGAGGACCTACCAGGAAATCCATTATGATATACTCCCACTTCCATTCTGGTATCTCCAACGGTTGTAATAAACAACTTGGTCTTTGATGCTCCGCTTTGACCTTGTGAAACGTTAAACACTTTGTTATACACTCAGCAACTTCCCGTTTCTTATTCGACCACCAAAAATATTGTCGGAGATCCTGTTACATTTTTGTACTCCCTAGGTGAATATATTGAAAATCTTGAGTTATGAGCCTCATTCAAAATTTCCTCTCGAATTTTCAGTACCTGCGTAACCCATATTCTTCCCTCGAACCTTAGCAACCCTTTTGTATAAACCTTAAATTTTACCTCTTCACCTTCAAACACCCTTTTTCTTATCTTCTCACACTCCCCATCCTGAAGTTGAGCTTCTTTCACTTTGTCCACCAAGGTTGGACGGGTGTCCATCTAGAATAACTTCTCGTCCGATTCTTCCGGACACTTGACCTCCAACTCTAATTTGGCCATTTCTGATATAAGTTCCTCTTGAGCGGTTAACATAGATAACTTCTCTCGACCCTTCCTACTCATTGCATCAACAACCACATTAGTTTTACCCGGATGGTAAAGGATCTCACAGTCATAGTCTTTTATCAGGTCCAACCACCTCCTCTGACGTATATTTAGATAATTCTATGTGAAAATATATTTCAGACTCTTATGGTCCGTATATATCTCATACTTCTCCCCATAGAGATAGTGCCTTCAAATCTTTAATGCAAACACTACTGCAGCTAACTCTAGATCGTAAGTCGGATACCCCTTTTCATAGTCTTTCAATTGTAGCGATGCATACGCAATGACCTTGCCATTTTGTATTAGCACACAACATAGTCCTTTATGCGATGCGTTACTATACACCACAAAATTCCATGTATCATCAGGAAATGATAACACAGGTGCCGAACTTAACCTCTTCTTTAACTCTTGGAAACTTTTTTAACATTTCTCCATCCATACAAAAATAACTACTTTCCTAGTCAAATTCATCAACGGAGTGGCGATTTTCGAAAAATCTTATATAAAGCGTCTATAGTAACCTGCCAATCCCAAGTAACTTCTTACTTTTGATGGTGTCTTCGGCTGATCCCAATTTATCACAGCTTCAACTTTTGATGGATCCACCGAAATCCCGTCCTTGTCAATTATATGCCCAAGAAACTGTACGCGTTCCAACCAAAATTTGCATTTTGAGAACTTTGTGTACAACTTCTCCCTTCTTAACGTCTCCAACGTCACCCTTAATTGTTCTGTATGCTCTTCTTTAGTTTTCGAATACACTAAAATGTCAGAAATGAAGACCACTATGAACTTATGCAAGAATGACTTGAATGCTCTATTCATTAGATCCATAATTGTTGCAGGTGCATTCCTTAGACCAAATGACATTACCAGGAACTCATAATGACCGTATCGAGTTCTGAATATTGTCTTCGATACATCTTCTTTCCTCACCTTCAACTGATGATATCCACTTCTTAGATCTATTTTTGAAAATTACTTAGCTCCCTTTAACTAATCGAATAAGTCGTAAATCCTAGGCAATAGATATTTATTCTTTATCGTGACTTTATTCAACTCTATATAATCAATGCAGAGACGCATTGATCCATCCTACTTCTTAACAAATAACATCGGTCCTCCCCACGGTGATACGCTCAGTTGGATATACTACTTGTCCAAAAGCTCTTGCAACTGCACCATCAACTCCTTCATCTCCACCTGCGCCATTCGGTACGAGGCCTTAGATATAGGAGCAGTCCCCGGCACTAAATCGATCACGAACTCAATTTTCTATCTAGCGGAAGTCCTGGTAAATCGTCTAGAAATACGTCCGTGTAATCTCTGACAACTGGTATTTCCTCCAGCTTCTCACCCTCCTTTCGGGTATCGACTATGTAGGCTAAATATCCAACACATCCTTGTTTCAACAACTTCCTAGCCTGCATCATAGTCAGACAATTTGCTTGTCTAGGTGACTTGCTAACATAAAATTGAAAGTAATATGCATACAAGTCAATCATATTTGATGATAATTCATTTACTTTGTAACAATTTTATTCATTTATTAATAAAAGTATTATTTAATTGAAGGCATTTAATTTATTTACATGGTGCTATTTTTATAATATGTGAAAAACCCATAGTTTTAAGCAATGCTTTTAGAATCATGATGATGATCATGCTAATGAGATCTAAATTCTTAGATAGCTTAAAACTAAAATAGTTCCCAATAGTTGGATTACGAAAAAAGAGATTAGTGAATCCGGATAGATAGGTACATACGTTGCTTGCTCATTTGATGAGGATGATCGATCTCATAATCATTTATGTGGAGACACTAAAGCAAGTATGTAGGTGCTTATTGAAGAATAAGTTCACTGAACGTGGCTCGCTAAGGAATACTTAATGGAGTTTTACTTGCCTATC